>CM077668.1:270094383-271441883 GCA_039707655.1 Elymus sibiricus
TTAAGTATTCAATTAACATTACTCTAGTGTTGGTGAGAACTAAAACATTCCGTCAAACAATATATGTGACAAGCTTATATATTGCAGATAGCACTATCAAACTCTAGCAAACAAATCAACTACACTATATATACTAAGTATGAAGACTAATCCTAATTAAAAAAATTAAGTTATAAAAATAAATTGTAAAAGGTATACATAGTGTATAACTAAGCCAAGCAAAGGCTGAGAAAAATTTAAGCTTCGAAGAAGTATTCACCTAGAAGAAGTTACAAGTACGTTGCATGTCATATGTGTAAATTTAATTTAGTAATGCTACTGTACCTACAACCTACATGCCACTATCTAAGTTCAAATAAACTTTTTGACCTACAATACATGAACAGATGAACTTGAATCAAATCAAATCACTAGTTGGTTTACATTTTCAGTAGATGGGTATAATTCATCGGATAACCAGCTTGTAAACCCTCCATAGGATGCTAATTATTTTATTCACATTGCTCTACCTTCATCTTATGTTACCTCAGCAAAGCATACATATGTGAAGGACTAGTAATTTAAACTGTACTTCATGCCAAGAAATAGAAAAGGCGACCATTGCATATGGTATGTTAATGTCCTAAATCTGGCACTTTACAATTTTTTGTAACAGTTCATTAGGTAATGCAACACCATCAATTTCTGCAATTGCGGATGGTCAATCTGCAGCATACAGACTGTTCGAAACGATTGAGAGGAAGCCCGAAATAGATTCAGATGATACCAGCGGCATGATCATGGAAAATATCAAGGGTGATGTTGAACTAAAGGATGTGTACTTTCGCTACCCTGCAAGACCCGGGCAGTTAATATTAGATGGATTGTCATTACAAGTAGCCAGTGGAACAACAATGGCCATAGTTGGAGAGAGTGGAAGTGGCAAGTCAACTGTTATCAGCCTAGTTGAAAGATTCTATGATCCACAGGCTGGCGAAGTTTTGATAGATGGAGTGAACATCAAGAATCTGAATCTTGATTGGATAAGAGGGAAGATCGGCCTTGTTAGCCAAGAACCATTGCTGTTTATGACCTCCATTAAAGATAACATAATCTATGGTAAAGAAGAGGCAACACTTGAAGAGATAAAGAGAGCAGCCGAGCTTGCAAATGCAGCAAATTTCATCGACAAGTTACCAAATGTACGTAAATAAAGATTGCATGCTTCAAATGACTTCTTGAAATTTAAATTAACAACATTTTAATTTCATACCAGGGCTACGATACATTGGTTGGCCAACGTGGCACTCTGCTTTCCGGGGGACAAAAACAAAGAATTGCAATTGCGAGAGCCATCCTTAAAGATCCAAAAATCCTTTTGCTAGATGAAGCAACAAGTGCATTGGATGTAGAATCTGAGAGGATAGTTCAGGAGGCACTCAATAGGATAATGGTACAAAGAACCACACTCGTCGTTGCTCATCGTTTGAGCACTGTAAGGAATGTTGACTGCATCACAGTTGTTCATCAAGGGAAAATAGTGGAACAAGGTTAGAATCTCCTGAATATACATTATTTTCCCCATTTTAGATATATCTATTGTCAACCTATGTTGATTCATTCACCCCACAAACATATCCTATATGTTACAGGTCCTCATCATGCATTAGTGAAGGATCCCAATGGAGCTTACTCACAGCTTATTAGGCTACAAGAAACTCGTGGTGATGAAAGACGTAAAATGCAGGATTCTGGAGTGCCCAATTCCTTATCAAAAAGCACTAGTTTGTCAATTAGACGGTCAATGACTAAAGATTCTTTTGGCAATAGCAACAGATACTCCTTCAAGAACCCCTTAGGATTATCAGTTGAGTTGCATGAGGATGAAATCACAGGTGAACAGAACAAAGACGACCTTTCCAATGGGAAGACCCTTCAGAAAGCACCAATTGGACGTCTTTTTTATCTTAACAAGCCGGAGGTACCATTTCTTCTGCTCGGTGCTCTAGCAGCATCGGTGCATGGAGTCATTTTCCCATTGTTTGGCATACTAATGTCTGGCGTTATAAAATCATTCTACGAGCCACCAGATAAGCTGCGGAAAGATTCTAGCTTTTGGGCATTGATATCTGTAGTTCTGGGGTTTGCATCATTCATTGCAATCCCAGCAGAATACCTTTTGTTTGGAATTGCTGGTGGCAAGCTTATAGAGCGTGTTCGTACTCTGTCATTTCAAAATATTGTTCATCAGGAAGTTGCTTGGTTTGATAATCCCTCAAATTCCAGGTAACATATTCAAATGGTCTCAATTACTTTATCTTCTCATACATAGATCTACACAGATACTAAGATTCTGCTTTATCACTTACAGTGGTGCACTTGGTACACGACTCTCAGTTGATGCATTAAATGTTCGGCGCTTAGTAGGAGATAACCTGGGCCTTATAGTGCAATCTACAGCTGCACTAATCACTGGCTTTGTCATAGCATTTACGGCGGACTGGAGGCTTGCACTGATTATCACTTGTGTCATTCCTTTAGTGGGTGCACAGGGTTATGCTCAAGTGAAGTTCTTGAAAGGGTTTAGTGAAGAAGCTAAGGTAACGCATAACAACTCTAAAATTTACTTCCTGTTTGATTCAGGATGAGAAATCCTAAGGACCCTGGAATCAATTATCGCAATAATATGATCTTATTATTATTGTGCAGGAGATGTATGAAGATGCAAGTCAAGTTGCAACTGATGCTGTTGGTAGTATCAGAACTATAGCATCTTTCTGTGCAGAGAAAAGAGTGGTTACAACGTATAACAAGAAATGTGAAGCTTTAAGGAAACAGGGAATTCGAAGTGGAATCGTTGGAGGGCTTGGTTTTGGTTTCTCATTCTTAGTGTTGTATCTTACATATGCTCTATCTTTCTATGTTGGTGCACAGTTTGTACGTCAGGGAAAAACTACTTTTGCAGATGTTTTCAAAGTAAGAGATCCTAAATCATTTCGAGTTACAGTTTCTGTATGGGTATCAACTTTTAATAATCAGTCACAAATGCATTGGATGTTTTCAGGTTTTCTTTGCCTTGGTTTTGGCAGCTGTTGGGGTTTCGCAGGCAAGTGCATTGGCATCTAATGCAACAAAGGCAAGGGATTCAGCCATTTCTGTTTTCAGTATTCTAGACAGGAAGTCGAAAATTGACACAAGTAATGACGAGGGCCTGGTATTGGAAAATGTCACTGGCGATATTCATTTCAGTAACGTCAGTTTCAAGTACCCATCACGCCCTGATGTCCAAATATTCAGTGACTTTACCTTGCACATTCCTTCCAGAAAGGTATGATTTGCAACCTTTAATAGTCTTGTTTATCATTGTTGCACCCAATTGTTTTCCGTTTCAGATAACTAACTTAAAGTGCCACCTCTTGGCATAAAACCAAGAATAATACTTAAAAACAGGTGATGCATCTAGTTACAGTGTTACAATATAAGAAGCTTTCAGCTGATTTATTTCACATATGATCATTCAGAACCACAAAAACTGCTACGTTGACACTTTTTCCTTCCTTTTTCAGACTATCGCACTAGTTGGAGAAAGTGGTAGTGGCAAGTCCACTATAATTGCTTTACTGGAGCGCTTCTATGACCCTGATTCTGGTAGAATCTCAGTAGATGGAGTCGAAATTAAGAGCTTGAGAATTAGCTGGTTGAGGGATCAGATGGGGCTGGTAGGCCAGGAGCCAGTACTTTTCAATGACACAATCCGTGCAAACATAACATATGGGAAACACGGAGAAGTGACAGAGGAAGAAGTCACGGCTGTGGCCAAGGCAGCAAATGCTCATGAGTTCATATCAAGCTTGCCACAGGGATACGACACTCTGGTTGGCGAGAAAGGAGTGCAACTATCTGGTGGACAGAAGCAGAGGGTAGCTATCGCAAGGGCCATTATAAAGGACCCGAAGATACTACTACTTGATGAGGCAACCAGTGCCCTGGATGCGGAATCGGAGCGCATCGTTCAAGATGCATTGGATCGAGTCATGGTGAGCAGGACCACCATAGTGGTGGCTCACCGCCTCTCCACAATCAAAGGGGCTGATATGATTGCAGTCCTCAAGGAAGGCAAAATTGCAGAAAAGGGAAAGCATGAGGCCCTGATGCGAATCAAGGATGGAGTCTATGCTTCACTAGTAGAACTTCGCTCAAATTCCGAGTAGAATTGTGTATTATTTGACTTTTTTTTTCTTTCTTTGTTTACTGCATTTGTTTGTTCCTAGTACAATTATTTGGCCATGCAATACAATGATTTGTGATTTGAGAAGTGAATGCAAGAGGATAGCGGTTTGTTGCAAGGAAGACCTATGAGCATGGTAAGTAATGAGAATAACTACTATCTGTGTATCAACTGATTATACAGAAGATTAGGCCGACATCATTAAATATTTGCCCTTAAATACTAACATGCATCAATATGATAGAAGGAAGAAGAGACAGGATTTCGACCTCTGTCCCTAAAGAAATCGAGGTCTGAGGCGCTAGTTCACAAAAAACTGCAGGTCCGACGCAAACGACTCGCACGTAGCATTACAGATAGTCTTCTCGCATACTCAAGCAAATATCATAGGACTACGAACACATACAAGCAGTGGCGAACGCAGAAGAAAATGGAGGGTGGGCTCAAAGTTAATGGTGACTAAACTAAATCGGCATCATCATAGAAAAAATAGTCTCATGTATTCTGAATCCCCACACCAATACATCAGTACAGAGAAACAACAATAAAAAGGGAAATGTATTCCAAGTGCCCAGCCGCAAGTTTGAAATTAGCACAATTATTAGTAGTATAATAGTACAAACTTCTCCAACCACGCACGTTGAAAGGATCTCCGAATTTTACCATCCTTTGTCATTTTGAATTTATGCCTAAATAGCTTCTTTTTTTTACGGGCAATGGCAGTAGTTCTGCCTTTTCATATAAGAAGGGAGAAAAGGATCAAAGATCCCAGGGTGTCATACAGAATGTGGCCTCACAGACTCAGCGAAAACAGAAAAGAAAGAAGAAAGGAGGGTAAACACTATCTAAAAGCCTCTTGCTGCTTTGGCTAGAGATGAGCTGAATCTTTTCAGAGAGGCCTTAGATAGTGTAATTGCTGCTTTGGCTAGAGATGAGCTGAACCTTTTCAGAGAGGCCTTTAGATAGTGTAATTTCTGCTTTGGCTAGAGATGAGCTGAATCTTTTCAGAGAGGCTTTTAGATAGTGTTTACCCTCCTTTCTCCTTTTAGATAGCCTATATATAAATAGCTTTGTTTCGCCCATTCAACAAATAAGCACTTTCCGATTCACTTATAATTTCAGGGGCATAACCTTCTATTCTTCTATTGGTATTCTATAAGTCCGGGATCAACTAGCAGTTCATAAACTACCTATTAGTGTTAGTCACTTAGCCAAATAGTTTGAGATTTAGAGATATACCTCTGGCGGCTGGGCCCTCCAGCAGCCGATGTGGCGATGCATGCACCCAGATTCCCAGGTCGCCATCCGGTCGGCCGGCCAGGGAGCTCCTGCGGGCTGAAGTCCAGCCCTGCCTTGGCGCCCGGCTCCCCAGCCCCCCGCCGGCTGCCGCTTGCGCTAGCCGCAAAGGTGTCTGCGGACGCGGTCCTGTGTTTTTTTTTCTCTCCCTGTGTGTGCGTGGGAAGCTGCAGACTGCAGAACGGAATGAGATGATACGGCGAATGGGCTATAATTGATGAGCAAGTAGATGGGCCGGCCAGAATAGTAGTAGTACAATGTTTTTTTATTTTTGAAATTCGTCTAAAAACTTATTATTATTTGGAATAAGTTCATATTTCGTCGCCAAAATATACGACGAATTATTCGCCGCTCGTTGCGGCAAAATGTCGATCAACCGCACAGGAAGTGTACTGATGGGCCAGCCAATTTGCTAGCGGGGTAGATGCTAGAGGATTCCTGTTTTAGGAAGGTTGCAGCTTTGGATTTTTTTTCGCGGCCTTTAGGAACCTTCTGGAAGGTTCTTGTTTTGTCTTTCTATTTATTCTATATATCTGTTTCTTTTTTTATTTTTATTTTCTTTTTTTGCTTTCCTTTCCTATTTATTTTTTGCTTTTTCTTTTTCCTTTTAAAATATTTTTATTTTTTAAAAAATGTTTATCTTTTTGCCCAGTGTTCACAAAAAAAATGTTCTAGACTTAAAAAATCCACAGATCTTTAAAAACTATTCATGATTTTTTTAAAAAAATCAAATTTAAATAAAGGTTTGGTTTAAAAAATCAAACAATTTTGGTTTTTTGGAAAAACAAATGAAAAAACGACCAAAAATAATAAAGTAGAGAAACCAAAAAAAGCTAAAAACGAGCAGAAAATGCTCCCTGGCTTAGGTTGTCGTCCTTCGCAATGGCGAGGTAGATGAACCATACAGGCGTGTCGAATCTGGGCCTCCTTATGAGGAGCATTGGAGGCGATGATGGCAAGGTAATCGGTGAGGCGGCGCTACGCGTGACGGTCGGGCTTGATCTGCAGCCACTGGGTTGGGTGGCTTCCTACGCTTGGCCTCCTCCTCATACAAATGTCGTGCGAGGTTTCTCGGTGAGCTTCGACAAAATGGTATTGAGTTCATGGCTTGGCCGGGACGGGTTCGTCATGAATCGACGACGCGGGAGACTTGCTTTTGCAAAGGAGCAACAACAACGATTGTGTTGACCGTTGTTCGTGGGGAGCTTGTTGGAGATGGAGATGTGCGAGCCTGGTGTGGTGCCCCGTCGTCTGCTACTACTGCATCAGCAAAGTGCATATATGGAGTTGGGGATGGAGTAAAGCACGACGTGGAGCATTTTGGTGTAGCTGCAAGGGCAATAACAATTTGGGATTTTTGATTTGAAGGGGTATTTTAGTCAACGTTTCAGTTGTATAATCTAGAAATTAGTTAATTACATTTGTAGTACAGAAACTTGCAACGAACTAACAGAATCATACACAAACTAAAAAACCTCAGAAAAATGGTACACTAATTTATCTAAAGGCACATTTTGGTACAATTTCCGTTAACCCTAACGGTGAACTGTCTATCATTGTTAACTGCGATTTATCTAACGGCACATTTTGGTACAATTTTCGTTAACCCTAACGGTGCACTGTCTATCGCTGTTAACTGCACGTACGTGGCTTGAGAGTGGGCACCTGCATGGGCGGATCTAGCGTGGGGGTCATGGGGGCCATTGCCCCCACAAACAGTTTGCAATGTTTCTTTTACTACAGTTAATGTTTGTTCATCATATACTAATTTCGGTGTAGTATACTATTTTTTCTAGCCATTTGAATGTTGTCCATGGTTGCCCCCATATTGCCAAATCCTAAATCCGCCACTGCTCACCTGTCAGTCGGACAGAGAAATAAAAGAAATGAAAAACGATACGTGTAGCGGTGATTCGAACCTGGGACTAACCATCTACAGATATCTAACGACACATTTTGGTACAATTTCTGTTAACCCTAATGATGCACTTTCTATCACTGTTAACTGTGCGTACGCGGCTTGACAGTGGGCATGGGCTCTCCCTCTGCCATGTGTGGGTCTCACCAGAATAAAAGCAATGAAAAATGGTGTGCGCAACGGTGATTTGAACCTAAGACCAAACATCTACAGTTCTACAAGAACGCACATGCCGACCACTACACGACTACAGCTCTTTTTTTTAAGGAACACAGTTGCATTGCATTACATGTCATTGCTGGGCAAGTCGCCAGCTACAACATCTAATACAGAGTTTGGGAACTGGCCAAGCCAGATTTCACAAGACCACATACTTAAGACCATGCCATGCGCGGCTAACATGTGCGCAGCTTGGTTACAAGACCTCGGACATCGTCTAATGCATAAACCAGACATGCTAGCTCTCAACTCAAACTTTATTTCCCTAAACACAACACCTAGTGCAGATAAATCATAGGCTTCCGAAGTGACAGCTTGCTTTAATGAAACTGAATCAGTTTCAAACATCACCCGGTCACATCCTAGTTGGTTTGCCGTGTTGACAGCATGCAACATCGCCAAGGCTTCGGCATGGAGAGCATCAGAAACACATTCCAGGTTTCCTGCCCCTGCTGCCATTAGCCTGCCCTCATGGTTTCTAATGGTAAAACCCCAACCTCCAGAGAGAGTCTCTGCTCGGAAAGCACCATCTGTGTTGATCTTCAAAATGTCCGCCTGGGGTGGTGTCCATCTCAACATGGTATCCTTCCTATCACCTCTATTCTTCTGCATGAAATTCAGAGCATTGGCAAGATGATGGTTAATTGAGAAAGATATTTCATCATTTGTCTCTATGGCATCTCCAACATTAGCTTTGTTCTTCTGATGCCACCATAACCAGATGAGAAGGCATGTTTTAAGTTTTTATTCCTCATTCAGATTAAGAATGCCCTCCATAAAATTAAATGAATTTGAGCATGCAAGTAGTTGGAGTCTGACATGTTCAAGCTGAACTTGCCTCCAAATGGCTCTCACTCTTTTGCACTTGAGGAAGCAATGGCCTCCATCCTCATCGTATCTATGACACATAGGGCAGAGGGTATCAGTTTTCGTACCTCTATGCTGCAGTTTTGTGCGTAGCGGTAGACTATAGTTTGTTACCCGCCAAAGGAAGTGTAGCACTTTTTTTGGCAGTGGCAGTGTCCATAAGTTTCTCCATTTGAAATCACCACTTTCGTCAGCTGCACTAGAGGAAGATGTTAGGCCCAACAAAGATTCTCGGTCTCTTGTGTCTATAGCTACTTTGTAAGCAGATTTCACAGAGAAAATACCTTTTTTGTCAAATTGCCAGGCCAGCAAGTCATCTGAATGTTCATGAATGGGGATTTGCAATATTAAGCTTGCGTCTTCAAGTAGAAAGGTATGTTGGACAAGCTGTGTATCCCATGTATTGGTGTTGGGGTCAATTAACTCAGCCACTCTAGTTACCAGATTCCTTCCTTTCTGCGTCACAACTCTCCTTGTAACTCCTCTTGGGATCCAAGGGTCATTCCAAATCTCGATACTTTCTCCATTACCTACCCTTCAAATAATGCCCCTCTTCAGAAGCAGAACCCCCTTGAGTATACTCCTCCAAACATAAGAGATACCATTGCTGGGAGTAGCTTCTAACATTGATTTTTTTCGAGTAGTATTTCGCAGTTAGGACTCTGGCGCACAAAGATGATAGATTTTGCAATATTCTCCAAGCCTGCCTAGCTAGCATAGCAAGATTAAAGGAGTATAAATCCCTAAAGCCCAGCCCACTATCTTTTTTTGGTTTGGACATTTTCTCCCATGACACCCAATGAGTTTTGTTTTGCTTATCCATTTGGCTCCACCAGTATTGCCCTATCATGGAACTCAGTTCCTCACACAAGGACTTTGTCATGTCAAAGCATGCCATTGTGTAAACCAGTATTGCCTGTGTTGCTGCCTTAATTAGTATCTCCTTTCCAGCTTTTGACAACATCTTCTCCTTCCATCCCTGTATCTTTTCCCACACTTTCTCCTTTATATACTCAAAGGTCTTTTTCCTTGATTTTCCAATGTAGGTTGGCAGTCGTAGATACTTTGATGACAAGCCCTCTGCCGACACATGTAAAATCTGTCTTACTTCCTCTTTCTGCCAAGGTTTTGTGTCCTTGCTATATAGAATTGATGATTTCTCTTTATTGGTCATTTTTCCTGAACAAGCTTCATAGGTATCCAGTATGTATTTTACTTCACGAGCATTGCTAGCATTCGCCTCCATTAGGAGCAGTGAGTCATCTGCGAATTAAAGATGGTTGATGCTAGGTGCTCCATAGCAAATCTTGATTCCTTTTAATCTCCCATTCTTAATTTGGTATCTGACGGTGGTAATGCATTTCATTACCGAACTTCTGTTAAATCCCAACTTGTGCATCATATCCCTCAAGAAACTCCATTCAACGCGGTCATATGCCTTGCTCATATCAAGCTTGAGGGCTGCATATCCCACCGATCCCTTTCTTCTCCGCTTGGCAACCAGCTCTTGTGGCTACGTAGAGCCAAATTTACGGACACGTCCTGGCAGGTCGACGATCAGCTTTGCTGAAGCTGGCTTCCAGACGGGCCGGACTTTTTCAGCTGTTTCATTCTTTTGTATGTGTGCCTTTTGTTTCGTTTTCATATTTTTTTTCAGATCTTGGGTTTTCTTTGTTTCCTTTTTTTTTGCACATTTCTTTAATGTAGGTTTTGCAATATACGGTGAACTTTTTTTCAATAATGGTGAACTTTTTTCAATATATGGTGAACATTTTTTTCAAATACACACTGAAATTTTTAGTATATGTTGAAGATTTCAAAAATACACTCTGAAAATTATCGTATACATACACACTGAACATTATTGTATACATACACACTGAACATTATTGTATAATGTTGAACATTTTTGTTATATACATTGAACATTTTTTAATATGCGATGAACTATTTTAATTATATGAAGAACTTTTTTTTAATACACACTAAACATTTTTTTAATATACGGTTAACTTTTCTAATATATACTGAACTTTTTTATAAAACACATACTGAACATATTTTCTAAAATATATTTTTTCTATTTTTAATAGGTTTTTAAAATATCCAGCTTCTAAAAAAACAACAGCCCCTTTGTTGTGAAAAATCAACTAAAAAATTGTATCAAGTTATCCAATCAAAGTGCAGATGTTGTAGCTGATATATTATAAACTATTTAAACATGCAAGTTGAAACCATATGACAACCAACAAGTGTGTCCAAACTATTAGAACTAGTTCCGCGAGAGCGTCAAAAGGCTACGAGGTTTTGTGGAAGGATGAAATGGACCATCTATCTCAGCTTTGACAAGAATACTGGAGTTATCTAGTGGTCAACAAACGTGCCAGCAAATGCTTGGTCGCTTGTTCGAGTAACGTAACGCATACTATTTTTGTTACTTTTAGCTCTGTATCTGACTAACAAATGGGACCCACGCAAAGGTAGAGGGAGAGCACCTGGCAGTTAACAAGGACATACAGTGCACCGTTAGGATTAACAGAAAATGTATTAAAATGTGATGTTACATAAGTTAGTGTACCATTTTTCTAGCGTTTTTTAGTTTGTGTATGGTTCTATTAGTTCGCTGTAAGTTTTTTGTACTCCCTCTCTCTCAGTTTACAGGGCGTGCGCGTACCCCTAGATCGTCAATTTGACCAACCTAATACAAGTCATATATTACAAAAAATATACCATTATAAACTTCAGATGTTCTATTTTCAAACGGTATAATTTTTGTGTTATATAGTTTATATTAGGGTGATAAAATTGGCAACCTAGGTATACGCACATGACTTGTAAACTGAAACGGAGGGAGTACTACAGATGTAGTTAACTCTCTGAAAATTATGTGAACCAGGTAAAAGAGGCAAATCATCAAGTTTCTTGCAAAGGCGTGACAAAAAATCCATGTAATGAAAACAATGGTAAATCGTCAAAGGGCAAAGAACCCAGTGGCAAAAGATAAAACTCTTAGAGAGAGGGGGAGGGAGAGCCAGAGAGACGGGTGAGGATTTTTGAGAGGACATGGATCAAGGAGAAAGCCGCCGGAGGAGCTGCACGAAGCATCAGTTTCAGCGACGAGGCAAATCATAGTAAACTGGTCAAAATCAGCGAGATGTACCTAAACACTTACCGGACGCCATCCCCGAATTATAGACGTTGGATCCCCGTTAATCGCCGGGCCTACCAAGTTTAAAATTTGTAGAATTATACCGCCAAGTGGTGTTCATAAGTTTTAAGATGCAAAATTTGCAATTCATACACGTGCATTTGTTGTGAAAGTTCTGTGTGTGCGTGAGAGAGAGAGAGAGACGGGGGCGGGGGGGGGGGGGGGGGGGGGGGATTTTGCTGCCACCAGGATCTCATCATCGGTTCACAGTCTTTTGGCCCTTAAAAAGCATCAGTTTCATGCCTCAATCATTTGGCCACACCGCAGCTACGAGATTAGGTTTGTGGTTTGCTTTGCTTTCTTGAAAAGAGGCGCACATGCGAATACAACTAGAAAAACCAGGGCCTCTATAACAGCCAACAACTTGGCAAATGACAACAACGTTTCGAGAGGAAACCACTTCCTTACACAATGTTTTTTTTATGGTTAGACCAACTTGCTTTGGAAGGCTTGTGTTTGGTTTGGTGCTGGCTAGGCTAGCTGCAGACTTGTCACCTACCGTTGCAAGAGATTAGGGGGAAACATGGGGATTGATTTCTTTTCTGATACGGGTGATTTGTCAGGAGCCCATCGCTCGCCCCCGACATGCAGCAGCGATGGAGGAGTGCACGTATATGTCCTCTTCTCAAACTTTTAGTGGTGTGTAAATAAACCAACCTTATATGTTGGTCCAATACACCCTTCACAACCAGGGCGATTAAACTTTTCACACTCCCTTTATCATGCATAAATGAGCCATACACGTCTCTAAATTTTTCAGGAATTATTGAAAACAATAAATGGGCTGAAAGCCCAATAATTTCAACATCGCGCATTCCAGCTTGCAGCAGCATAGTGACGTCCACCATGTCTACTCGGTCTTTTTGCTGTTGTTAAATTATTGTTTTTAATATTCTTCAAATTTAATTTGTTGTTGCGGTCAGCAAAGAGGACAAAGAGCATGTGGTGCTGGAGCATTTTCATGCAAATCTTGGGACTGCCAAGCCTCGCTTGCACAACCTAGATTGGGGGGGGGGGCCTTGGGTACGCTCCCGTCGATCTGTCCGCCATTGAGGACCCCTTTGAGGAGGACGAGATTAAGGAGGCCATTTTTGACATGCCCGCTGTTAAGGCTCCGGGGCCAGATGGGTTCATTAGAAAAAAATTCCGGGTCTGTTGGGATATTATCAAAGGCGGTCTGGTGGCAGCTATTCACCAGGTTGCTAATCTGAGGGGGTCATGCCTTGACCTTCTCAACTCAGCTAATATTGTTCTGCTGCCTAAGCGAGATGGTGCCGAGCGTGTGGAGCATTTTAGGCCGATTAGCCTTATTCATAGTTTTGCTCGCATCTTCTCAAAGCTCCTTGCTCGGCGTGTGGCGCCGTTCCTAAATGACATTATATCCGTCAGTCAGAGCGCCTTCATTAAACGGCGTTGTATCCATGACAACTTCTTGCACGTTAGAAATTTGCTCACAGATTTGCACTGGAAGAAGCGGCCTGGGTTATTCATTAAGCTCGACATCTCCAAGGCGTTTGACTCAGTTAGCTGGCCCTATATGCTAGAGGTCCTCTCAGCCCTCGGTTTTGGCCAACGTTTTCGTGACTGGTTGAGCTTTTCTCTGGCTTCCACGTCCTCGCGTGTGCTCCTCAATGGCCGGCCGGGAACTGCTTTTCGCCATGCTCAGGGGCTCCGTCAAGGGGACTCTTTGTCCCCCATGCTATTCATCATGGCCATTGACCCTCTCCAGAGGCTATTCGCGAGGGCTACGGAGGGTGGTTTACTTCAGCCTATTCGTGCTCGTAATGGATCTCTTCGTCTTTCCCTATACGCTGATGATGCTGCAATCTTTGCAAACCCGGACAAGGAGGAGTTGCGAGTGATTGCTGGGATCTTCAAATGCTTTGGCGACGCAAGTGGACTCCTGTGTAACATGGAAAAAAACAGAAATTTTTCCTATTCGTTCTGATGATGTGGATTTAACTCACGTTCTTCACCACCTCCCAGCCAAGGTTGGAACTTTCCCATGTAAGTATTTGGGGCTGCCTCTGCATTATCGGAAACTTCAAAGGGCGGATTTTCAGCCTCTCATCGATAAGGAGGGCTCGAGGCTTAAAGGTTGGAGGGGTAAGCTTTTCAATCGTGCTGGCAGAGTTGAGCTCGCCAAGTCGGTCCTCACCTCCATCGGCCTGTTTCACATGACTATATTCCCTCTCCCAAAGCGGGTGAAAAACAAGCTCCGTCGTTTGCAAAGATCGTTCGTTTGGACGGGAGATGGGGATGGTAATGCTGTTGGGGGTCATTCCCTTGGTGGCCTTGGCATCCTTGATTCCGAGCGTTTTGGGAGGGCCCTTCGTCTCCGCTGGCCATGGTTATAGTGGACTGCCCCGGACCGGCCTTGGCGTGGTTCTGAGCTTCCTTTTGATGCCATTGACATGAACCTTTTTCATGCTGCAACGAAGATTGAGGTGGGAGATGGGATGAAGACAAGTTTCTGGTTTGATCGTTGGTTGCATGGTTGCGCCCCTAAAGAGATTGTTCCCTCCCTGTTTGCTATTGCTCGGCGCAAATGTCTCACTGTTTTTGAAGCTCTTCGCAATAATCGTTGGATACGAACCTTCGGAATTTTCAATCCGACTGTTCAAATTCGTGAGTTTGTCGGCCTATGAATTTCTCTTCAAGATGTGCATCTTGACCCGGCTATTCCTAATGCCATCACATGGACGGCTTCGGCGAATGGTATCTACTCCGCGGCTTCAGCCTATAGGCTGCAATTTGAAGGCGCGTCCATTCCTTTTGAGGCACACAAGATTTGGGAGACCAAGTTGAGCCAAAGTGCAAGTTGTTCGTTTGGCTCCTTCTTCACCGGAAAGCGCTAACCGCGGATCGTCTTACTGTCCATGGTTGGCCTCACGAGGAGGTTTGCAGTCTGTGTAACACTGAATTTGAAACAAACGAGCATCTCTCTCGGGGATGCCTTTTTGTCCGGAGCGTTTGGGGTATCGTTGCTGGCTGGTCCTCGATCATGCCAAGCTCGGCCCCGGTTTTTTCCACGCTCGAGGACTGGTGGAACAAAAACATTGAGGCCTTGGACTCGTCGAGGCGGAAGCACCTTGGCAAGGTGCTCATTTATGTGTTGTGGCATGTATGGAAAGAGAAGAATCGGAGGCTTTTCCAGAACGCCTCTTTACAGGTGTTAGATGTTGCTTACCTCGTTAGGGAGGACCTTGTCCAGTTGGGTTTAGCTATGGCAAATGGCATGTAATCTCTAGAGCTTTTTTGGTCTTGTAAATATCTTTTATACACTTTCTATTTTCCCCTATATATATGAAATCTGGCAGAGCGCGTGCCTTTTATCGTCAAAAAAAAAAACCTGTTGAAATTTGGCACATTCTTCCAATAGCTTATTTGCTCCGAGGACGGTCCATCTTTTTTGTTGCGGCTGTAGGTTGATGTAACAAAAATTTGCAATAAAGTGTATATATACAATAAATCCTTCTTCGATGCAACAAAGTATTTAAAAATGGTTTCAACATATACAACAATAACAAGGTTAACACCCCGCAAAAAAGCAACCACAAGGTTAACAGAGCAAGTGGGAAAGAACACAGTGATAAATCATTTTGCAGCATTAGCAAATAAACTATTACAATTTTTTTTTTTTGCTAGTAACTATTACTCTCTCCGATCCAAGATAAGTGTCTCGTATATCAAATAAAATAAAATAAATGTCGCGGTTTTGAACTAAACTTAGTTCAACCGTAGTTCAAAGCTGAGACACTTATTATGGATCGGAGGGAGTACACCATATTAGCCGCATGTGATACATAAAAAAATCATACGTAGTTGCAATATGTCAATACGTAGTTGCAATATGTCAAAACAACCTATGAAACATCAAAGAGTTTTCAAAAATCGCCAACACCACCGTCAGTGTCAGTCACTTGCTTGCGGCCAGACTCTCGCCGTCGATGGATCTAACGGCTCACAACAACTCGCCATGGCCTAGTATTACACTAGAGTATGTTCCCACAAAAAGAAATGTAGTAGTACAATGGACAAGGTGGGCAGTCCGGGGACCAGGCACATGCGTGGCACAAAGCCCGCGCATGCGCTCGGATCGAGCCATCAGGGATCGGACGGCGCGGCGTGAGAAATCAGTCGGTGGGGTGGAGTAGGAACGTTCCCCGTATTTTTATATGGGTATCATTATACAATTAGACCAACTTGCTTTGCTTTGGAAGGGTTTGGTCTTTGGCGCTGGCTGGCTGCTGACTTCTCACCTACCGAGATTAGGGGGCAAACATGGGGCTCGATTTCTTTTCTGATCCCATGTTATGTCACCGTGCATCGCGGGCGGTAGAGAAAAGTATTATCCACCTAATATTCCGTACCAACCCGATTTGTATTTGACCCATTTGGTGTGGCTTTCTGCCGATTCATGTCACCAGCTTCCATTTTTCTTTCGGAACGGAACGGAGCCGATTGGTTCGTGGTTGGTGGGTGATGGCGCACTGTCATTTTCCTGCTGGTGTGATTTTAAAATTCGGCAACCCAGGAAAGCGCCACACGAGCAGCCGCCAGCAGCGCGTCCCTCTCCCTCTCCTCTCCTACAAACAGCGATGACCGAGCGCTTGGCACCCACTGCCTCGTCTTCCGTCTCCTGCTTCTCTTCCTCCTCTCTCCCGTCCCGCGTGGAGCCGACCGACCCACCCAACCCAAGGAGCGGCCGTCGGAATGGGGAGAAGGGAGGCGCTCGCGGTTCTCCTTGCGGTCGTCCTCGCGGCGGCGGCGGCCGGGGAGGCGGACGCGGCCAAGGCCAAGGGGAAGTACCGGGCGCTGTTCAACTTCGGGGACTCGCTGGCCGACGCCGGCAACCTCATAGCCAACGGCGTCCCGGACATCCTCGCCACCGCCAGGCTGCCCTACGGCCAGACCTACTTCGGCAAGCCCACCGGCCGCTGCTCCGACGGCCGCCTCGTCATCGACCACCTGGGTGAGTTGACTGACTGCCGCGCTTGATTTTGATTTGGTTGCTTCTTGCGTGCTTCCTCTTCCTCCGAGATTCGATGGGTCCCGTCCTGATGCGCTTGGTCGATCGGTCACTGCAACTGCAGCGCAGGAATTCGGGCTGCCCCTGCTGCCGCCGTCCAAGGCCAATCGCTCCGACTTCAGTCACGGGGCCAACTTCGCCATCACCGGCGCCACCGCGCTCGACACGCCCTACTTCGAGGCTAGGGGCCTCGGTGCCGTCGTCTGGAACTCCGGTGCCCTCATGACCCAAATCCAGTGGTTCCGTGACCTCAAGCCTTTCTTCTGCAACTCCACCAAGGGTAAATAAACGTCAAAAGCAATCCCACCTTTGCAGCCATATACGTGCTGGATTGTGATGAACTAATTGGGGAATTTGTATGTTTCTGCAGAAGAGTGCAAGGAGTTCTATGCCAACTCGCTGTTCGTCGTTGGAGAGTTCGGTGGCAACGACTACAATGCGCCCCTGTTTGCTGGGAAGGGCCTCACAGAGGCGTACAAGTTCATGCCGGATGTCATCCAGGGCATCTCCGATGGCGTCGAGGTAGCCATTGCTTCTTCTTTGTTACTTTTATATCTGTTCCCTCGCTGTCACATCGAATGCAATTCCAACTACGATTTCTCATGTACGGTATGGTGCAGGAGTTGATCGCCGAGGGGGCAGTGGATCTCATTGTGCCAGGGGTGATGCCCACTGGGTGCTTCCCCGTGTACCTGAACATGCTCGACATGCCAGCCCACGAGTATGGCGCTCGGAGCGGGTGCATCCGTCAGTACAACACCTTCTCATGGGTGCACAACGCACATCTCAAGAGAGCACTCGAGAAGCTCCGGCCCAAGCACCCCAATGTGCGGATCATATATGGCGACTACTACACACCGGTTGTCCAGTTCATGCTCCAGCCTGAGAAGTTTGGTTAGTTCTCAAACACCTGAACTTTTGCCATAGCTAACTCATTAAGCATCAGAATTCAGTGATTTACAAAATGGTCCGGTTGTATGCATATGTTCTTACTGACGTGCTACTAATTACTGTAGATGGATCTTAATTAGTGTGCATGTGCTTATTTTTGTCTTGTCTGAAGTCAACTGTTAGGCAGTCAGCGATTTCCTTCCGTTCTCCTTGAAAGGCACACAATACTAATTAGATAGTTCAGATCTGGGCAGAGAGCAAGAGATGCTTTCGCCTAGATTAGAGCACATAGCATATAGTATATAATACAAAAATGGTGAACACAACTTGCAGCCACAATATCAAATATAGCACATCCACCCATGTTGAGAGTATATTAGAAGCAAAGGTTGCTAATCCGATGCTCTAGGATCATTTATCTAGTCTGTAAAGGGGTACTAGCTATCACTTCAATTAGTACTTCTGAGCTTGCCCAATTGCTAGCTGTCTTGTTTAGTGGTCATGTGGGGCTAATAGTTGGGACGGTTATATTATCTACTCCAATCAGAACTTGCACAACGTTCCCGTACTCTCACCTAGACTAAAGGACTCACGTTATTGCATTTAGTGTTCTAGTACAGTAAAATGTTGGCGTATGGGTTGTACAGGCTACTGTAATATCCTTATAACCTTAACTCAAAACGCATATGTACTCCATGAACTGTAAACACGTGTTTTCTTGTATCAGAAAGTCACTTTCTTTTTATTGTGTATACTTCTCCCAATGTATGCCTTCATCTGTTTGCTTGCTGAACTTACTGGCAGTTAACCTTCGTTATGATTTATGCTTGTATCTTTATTATTCTAGTAGTTTAATCTTTCCGAAAAAAAATCTTCATTTGTGTAGAGTACTGGATGGTAGCGCATTTTGTCAATACATGTCCCTGCCATATCTAGATCCCATGTACTCGTCCTCTAGAGTTTCCATTTCAGTGCTGCCTTGTAACAGAAAGTACACCCTGTACTTTCTCAGGGCATGCCTTTGCCAACCTAATCTTGCTGACAGGGACGATGTTTCTGTCTCAACTACTAAATCGGAAGTATGCGGATGCTTTATTGTTGATGAAAATGGCACAATGCAGGGGCCTAACCATTTCTTCTTTATAATTCAGGATTTTACAAGCAGTTACCTAGGGCATGCTGTGGGGCTCCTGGGTCAGTTGCCAAAGCCGCCTACAACTTCAATGTCACAGCCAAATGCGGGGAGCCTGGTGCCACTGCTTGTGCTGATCCGACGACCCATTGGAGCTGGGACGGTATTCACCTGACAGAGGCTGCTTATGGTCATATCGCCAGGGGTTGGCTATATGGCCCTTTCGCGGACCAACCGATTGTTCAGTCGTCGTGAGCATTCCACCTCTACTGTTGCACTTGTAGAGCGTCTGAGAAGCACACTAAACTGGAGCAGGGAAAGTAGTTCTTACACATAGTTCCAATGTTGCATACGTGTATATTTTCATTTGATTGAATTCATTGCAAGTGGGGTACAAAGATGGAATAGGGGATACCAAAAGCATGATTTGTTTTATCTGCGAGGTGGTATAAATGTAAAATGTAATGGACACCACGATTACCAATCAATATTGCCTCTGGGAAATATGATACTGATAGAATCTTTGAGTAGCTTCCGACTTTCCCAGCTGTGTATTCTTGCACACAAACTAGCATCCATCTTGTGCTTTGCTGCGACGAGGTGTTTCTCTCATGTTAATTGTTATGAATGATTCAGGAAAATGGTTTGTTTAAATTATTCGTTTGGTAGGGTATGAGTGGTTTTTTTTTTTTTTTTTTTTTTTTTTTTTGCGATTAAGAGTGGGTACAAATTGACACCCTTGTGCCCAAACCGATACTCATAGAAACTTTCTATATCCACTCATTTCAATACCCATGCGCACAAATTGGCACCCATGTCCATACCCATCAGGTATCCTATACCCAATGGGTATAATATATAGCATTTTGATTTTGAAAAGTAGAGACATGAGTGTAAATTCAAATGATGATGGACGATCAGCCTAGCATCGACGCGGCCTCTTTCGGTGGGTGGCCTATTGGAGGTGGCAAGGGAGTACGATGGTTGGTTGGTGGAAGCCCGACATAGTGGGAGGTCACGGTGGGACTGGGATCGCTAGTCCAAGAGTTGGACAACAGTCCATTGGTGATGAATAAGATTACATCATTTCAAGGAGTCACATAGGACATAGGAGGAGTGGCGAACTAGTGGTTGCGGGTCTATAATCTATGGCTGGTTTAGGGAATAAGTGATTGAGAGTTGGGCCATAAGAGTTGGATGTTGACCCCACATGTCATATGAGTTATTTTTCATTTTTTGTGTGTGTATCCACTGGGTTACCCATGAGTGTAATTTCATACCCATGCCCTATCCATATATTTTGCGGGTATGAATACCCATTACCCATGGGTACAAAATTTTGCCAAGTCTTGCCCATGCTCGCTGTTTTCGGGTAGTATACCCGCGGGTATCCATACCGAAAAAGGCTTTCGCCCCGCTTTATATATAAAGCAACGATCAACAGCACCCGGTACAAACGCACGCCCACACAACACACGCACACACACACACACACACCCAAGGCAGGATACATAGGCGCTGAGCGCAGCAACACCATCCCTAGCACTACGCGAAGAGGTGAAACCGCATATGACGAACCGTGGGCTCCAAGGCGGCGCCTTCAGGAAGGGGACGACACCGGAGCGCCGCCACCGCCCGATCCGAGGATCAGAGTTTCCCCTGGAGCAACACGAAAGGCAATGAGAGCCGCGACGACGCCTTCAAGAAGGGAACGAGCTTCGCCGCCGCCGGTCCGTCCGAAGATAGAGCAGGTTTTCACCCCGGCCACCATTCACCGCCGCCGAACGCCACACCCCGGCTACCACGCCGCCCACACGACCATGGCAACCGGGCAGCACCAAGCCACGGGCTCTGCCCATGAGCCCCGCGGACCCACCACCAAGGCCGCCGCCCCGGCATCCAAGACCTTGACACCACCTCATCCGAGATCCGACGCTACCCCAACCAAAGACACGAGCGGAAAGGACCCGCCTTTCGCACCCGTGGGCTGCCCCCAGTGCCGAGACCCAATAGGCCGGCCAAGGCAGGCCTCCATCGCCCCATCCTGCGGCACCGGGCGCGAGACGAGCATGGTCCTGCTGCCAGGCGCGAGACGAGCTCGGTCCTGCTGCCGGGCGCGAGACGAGGTCCGTCCTGCTGCCGGGCGCGAGACAAGGTCCGTCCTGCTGCCGGGTGCGAGACGAGGGATGGATCGTAGCTGGGGGAGGGCCAACCATCGACGAAGATAGCGGACGAACGCCCGAAGAGAAGGATCGAAGGTCGACACAGGTCGCACACCGACGGGCCGACGCCGGAGAAGTGCAGCCGCCGCCGTGAATGACCCAGACCACCGCCATGAGCCACCACCTCGAGCGGAGGAGGAGAAGATCACGACAGTCCACCACCGCGCCGCCGCCACCACCAACCACTGCGGGGCGGCCGCCCGCGGCCCAAGCCGCCCACGGCCCGCGCCGTCACAGGGCCGAGCAAGCAAGCCAGCCGCCACCCGTCCGCCTGGACGCGCACCAACCACCGCCGCCGCCACGCCTCCAGCTCCGCCAGACGCCGGCCATGGCGGAGCCAGACGCCCGTGACCCAAGCAGCACGCTGCCCCCGCCGCACGTCGGGCCACCGGAGCCAAATCCGCCAGATCTGGACGGGGCCGTCGCGCGCGTCACCGCCAGAGAAGCCACGCCGCAGCCGCCGCGCGCCGTCGGGGACCCAAGTCGCTGCCGCACCGCCGCCAGGCAGGGCCGCCGCCACCCAGCACGCCCGCCGCCGCGCCGCCGGGCCCCGCACAGCCCAGCGCCTTCTCGCGCCGCGCCGTCCCGCGCCGGACGCCAACTGCGAGGAGAAGGAAGAGATCCCCGCCGCCACCAACGCTGGCCGGGCTTTGCCCGGCGGCGCCGCACAGTGGCGGTGGGGGGAGAGGCCGACGGGGGGGAACGAGAGGCGGCGCGCCAGGGTTTCCCCCGAGGACGCTCGCGGGAGCGGCTCGGGGGGGGGGGGGGTCAGTTATCTCCTACAAGATATCACAATGTCCTGTGTCCCGCGGGTATCCATATCCATGAACAAAACTGTCATCCCTACGTGTGTTTATTTTGGAATCGTTTTTGTAGAAACCAGGCGCTTGCCTAGCTTTAGCGAACTGAAGCACAGGTTATAAAGGTTACAAAGGTCCAAGGCTCAAAATAAAAGGAGGAAAGCAGTAAAAGAAGGTCCAAGGCGCACACAACCACCTCAATAGACCCTCACAAGAGCCGCCGGCCCAAAAGCCCACACACACGTTATGAACCCAAAGGGCCCTCGGCACAACAGCCGAAACACACGGACCACACATACCAGACACAATGGAGGTGTCGATCAATCTTCCTGTCCATGGCTCCCCTCCCTGAGTATCGTAGCATGAGCGTGAACGTGCCGAATGAAGGCTTCAATAGTCGACAATTCCTGGGTCTTGCACTAGTCCTGTGGGGCCTTAGCACAACGATATTACGTCTGTCTACTACAACAATGTTTGCCCGGCTCCGATTAGGGAGGGACGATGATGGCGGCGCGCCTTCGGCTCGCTCAACTGCATGTAGTCGTCGATAGGTGGTCTACGGACCTGGATGTAATTTTTTTACTTCTGGTATTCTTTCTACTACCTTGGAAGTTGATGAATACTCCCTCTGTTTCGAATTATAAGATATTCTAACTTTTTTTCTAAATCAGATATATATAGATGTTTTAGTGCATTTGTTCACTCATTTCTTTCCGTATATAGTCCATATTGAATTATCCAAAACACCTTATAATAGTGAATGGAGGGAGTAGATAAAAAGTTTTTCCACAAAAATAATATGTAACTAAGTGACAATATGCTTTAGTTATATTAGTTCCTTAGTTATACTATTTTTTTATCTTCAGAAAACAAGGCTCCATTTTGCATTTCTGTCTTGGAGCCTCAAATTCTTGGAGACGCCCCTGAAGAGGTGTGGTCATCTATCTTCGTACATTGAGCAAGGTTATCACATGTCTTGCACTGGGCGCACCCGCGAGATCGTCTGGTTTTTGGATTTTGCTTGTTTTTTTCAAGATTTTCATGGATTCTTATTTATTTATTTTATCCCATGAAGCACACCATGTGAAGCACAGTTGTGCTTTTTCCGTGAAGCACAATTGTGCTTCCCAAAAGTGAAAAAACACAGTTGTGCTTAACGGAAAAGCATACAGTTGTGATTTGGCGTGAAGCACATGTGTGCAACTCCCTAATACCGGAAGAGTGCTTTGTGGAAAATCAAACGTCACTTCGTAACTGGGTGATTATAAAGGTGTTCTACAGGTATCTCGGAAAGTGTTTGTTGGGTTGCATGAATCGAGACAGGGATTTGTCGCTCCGTATGACGGAGAGATATCTCTGGGCCCTCTCGGTAATACAACATCATGAATGGCTTGCAAGCATGTGACTAATGAGTTTAGTCACGGGGATATTGTATTACGGAACAAGTAAAGAGCATACGGTTTATTTTCCAAAGAAACAAAGTTCGGTGAATGGTATCCACTGTATTGAAAAAGTTTCGACAATCACTATTGGAGGTTTCAAATTTCCTCTTCCTACCGTCAAAAATAAATATGAAATTTTTATTATTGGGGAGATGCATATCCCCATTGAGGTAACTTAGTGTTATACGAAAGTTCTTCGGTTTCATGTTACTCGGAGATAGTTTGTTAATAAGACTTGATCGATCTTATTAATGGATTCTTTTGAGGGACATGTGATCGATGAATTTAGTAAACACACCTTTCTGTAATTATAGTTTGCTCTCAGTTATCCTTAGTTTAATAAAGAAAAATGCCATGATTATCCTGTTTTCTGAATTACTCGTGCAATAAAAAAATGGCCCAAAAATAAGTGCTCAGAATGTTATGAAATTTTAACATGATTTTTTCTGAAATATTTAAAAATGTGTGGCACTGAATACATCCCAGGGGGTGCCCCTGTTGCTCACAAGGCAACAGGGCGCGACCACCCCCCGGCCGCGCCAAGATGCCTTGTGGGTCCCACAGGGACCCACTCACTTATCCCTTCAGCCACTTCATCTCCTACCTCAAAAAAAAAATCGTGGTAGCTCACTCCCTCGTGTTCTTACTCTCAAACCTGAGATTTTCGATCTCTTTGCTCGGAGCTCCATTTCCAAAACTGTTTTAGGGAATTGCTCCTTGGTATGTGACTCCTTCATTGCTCCAATTAGTTTTTGTTTTTGTGGATTATATTTTGCATAAGTTGCTGCTATTGGTGCTACTGAAAGTGAGCTTGCATGTTAAATTCTTTGAGTTTTAAGTAGTATGAATGCTTGATATAGCCTCTAGACATTCATATGAGTAGTTGCTATCAATCTTGTGAAGTTTTGTTGACATCATTTTGTGGCCCAAAAATTTCAGAAATTTGTTCTTAGGGAAATGAACTTCTTTAGGAGGAGTTCTTCAAGGAGAAGGTCCTCGGAAGAATCATCAAGCGAGAGCTCGGCACGCCAAGCGTATATTGAACCAAGGGCAAGTTCGGTGCGAGTTGCTGAAGCAAAATCATGCCGATGGCGTTGTGACGAGTTCATGATAGGTGCGGGTATTAAGGAAGAATTTGATCAATACATTCAGAACACCGAACTCACCTCCTTCATCGCAGATAAGTGCACTCAGCATTACAACCTTACTCATTCATTCACGCAAAGGTTTGAGTATCATTCCCGTGATTCTAGAGTTCTGTTTCACCTTTATGATAGATCCTTCGGTATGTCTCTAGAAGAATTCTGTGATGCATGCAAAATTCTGTATTGGGGCTCGCTCGACGAGCCGCGGAAATCTGATTATGAAATGTTTCTTAGAAGTCTTTGCAATGGTGAGGATAGGGGAGTTACACAAGCTAGAATAAAAAGCATTCATTTTCCCTCTATTCGATACTTTGCACTTTTTAATGGGAAGTGTATTGTTGGTAAGCAAGACTGCAGTGCACTTTGTGCTCCTGATTTGAGCATTATTCATGCCGCCTTAACAGGCAGTAGACATTATAATCTTGGGGCAATTATTGCACGTCGGCTGCACCGCAACGCGGGGAATGGTGATTTATATGGAGGGATTTATGCCTCTCGCGTAGCTGAAAAGCTAGGGGTCTCACCTAGACCCAATGATCCTATATTACCTGATAAACACTTAGATTTTGAGGCAATGTAGCGCCATGAGTTTATTAAGAACAACACTCACAGATATGACTATAACTTGATATTTGATAAATACCGTGTTGTCTCTGTCATTTTGCTTGCGCCTGTGCTCTTTGATTTCCAGAGCAAACAGAGATATTTTGTCTACGTGTGGGGTTACCTCGGTAATTAAGATAAATCAGACAAAAGCATTGGGCGTTTAATGAATGACTACTCCTCGTGTATCCTCAGAGATTGAATCCACACTACCGTACTAAACTCTTCTGTCACTGGTGTTCAGAATAGCGCTTCACGTTCTCCCTGCTCCTAGCCTCCTTGTGGCACGAACCCCGTGATCCTGGGTACCTGCAGGGCCGAAGAACGCAAGAGAGATCAGAGATAACTACGATGCAATTTTATTTCACACATACATGTGGTTCATTCAAAGTCATTCGATCGATCCCTCATACAAACACATAGAGTTGCAAGGCTATGCCTCAACCCATTGCCTTACCGAATTACTCACACATGGAGATCGGATCACACGAAGAAATCATTGAAGAAGACATCAAGATGAAAGCTTTATTGATAATATGTTTTACAATGGTTGCCGGATGCGATACACGATTACAAGTAGGGCTAACTTGGAGGTGGATTGCTGCGGTGGTGAAGATGGTGGCGGCTATGGAGATGAGATGGGAAATGGCGGTGGCTAGGGTTTGTGAATGGCTTCTGGTGCGGAGATGGAGGTTCTGGCGTCAGCTCTTGGTGAATCAGGTACGAATCCCTTTATAAAAGTTGTTGGGGGTGGACGCCACGATGCCGTTGACGGCTGGTACGAGCGCTCGTACCAGACACCGTCTTGCGCTCTGGATAGCCTGGTGCGCCTCCCACTTGATTTCTTCTATCCCCATTTTGCTTTTTTTCATGTATATGATTGTTTTTTTAACATATATAATATAACCCTTTTTTCTGGGGAAACAAAATAAACATATAGAATATCTCAGATTTTATGAAATAAACTAGTTTAAACAACGGTGTGATGAGTGTGAAAAATACATTCATCAAAGCACAATTGTCCTTTCGATTTCCTGGTTTTTTCTTTAGGTTTATGTTTTTTTTGTTTTCGGGATTTTTTCTAGTTTTTTTTCATTTTTTCATGTTCTTTTTTTTTTTGTCGAAAAAGTCGTTCAAATCTATTAACATGGGATCTAGTTTCGAAGATCTTGACGCGAGAAACGCAATGGTGAAAAAAATCAAGATTTGGACGCATGGTTCAAGAGATAAAATGTTTTGAAAACATGGATGAGCGAAAAAAGCACAAAACTTTTAGTTTGCGACACATGTTGCACAACCAATGTGCCACTTGTCTGTGCCACTTGTCACCACGGGGAGAAGTGGAGTGGCCTTTGTAAGGGGTACCCTTAACTAGTGATTTCGTACATACATCGCTACCGGACAGTGTTAGATTCTTCTACCGAATAGTTAAAGAAGTTTCTTCTACGGAAACTAATTAGCATGTATCTTCACAAAAATTGTCCATATGTCACATAGAATAAAATATATTTTACTAATACTAACCAGGCAACCCACCGGCAGGACCTTATGCCTACACCGTACCCACGACTAATCTGGTTACCCATCGGCTTACCCACGGGTGCCCATACCCTACCCATTCGGGTCGGGTTCCCATGAATGCGACCGCCCATGGGCAGGATTGCCGGGTCGAATCAGGCTAGGTGATGATCAAAACAAGAAAAGTCAACAACGAACTCATGTGACACCATCTTGTATATTCTAACCATTTGCTGCGAACTCTGAGTGCCTAGGGTTCCTTCACACTGTCGCCTAGCCCCTCTCTTCCGTCCGGCAACCTCGACGACGGCTTGAGGAGTGGGGCCCTGCCCCTTTCTTTGTTCTTAGTTCTATTAGGTCTTTGTTTTCCTTGGTTTGGTTCTCTGGCGGTATTAGCGAGGTGGTGGCGGTGATGGCATGTCGGAATAAGGTCTTTCTGACCTCTCCCTACCTCGATGACATCCGGTCCAACACCGATGAAGGGTCTGTGAGGGTAGGTGCTGTCAGGTTTGTTGGCTCTCTTTGAATCTCGGCAATTGATGCGTCAATCAAGGGAAGCTTGGCTAGTTCTTGATTTATCAAGTTCAACCCATTCTTTTGATTTGTTCCGTGGCAAAGCCCGCTTTCTCCAACCCTCTAAATTGGTGGTGAAGAATTGCAAGCATGTGTTGTGTGTGATGATGCCTCAACAGAAGTTCCTTGAACAAGTTCTAATTCTCGTTGCTAGCGGCGAGTGGATATTGCGGCCATACAAGGACGTTCCTTGAACAAGTTCCAAAATTGTTGCTAGCGGCGAGTGAATATTGCGGCCTTCAAAGTCTCGTATGGCGAGACCATTTGTAGGTGCCCGTTTCCTTTACTTCCGTGTAATCTTCAAGCTCTAGTTAGCGGCGTACAATCAGACAAAGAAGTGGCAAGTATAGTTTTCGGTGACCGTTTTGCGTCATGGTGATGCGATTTGAGTATTTTTTTTCTGAAGAAAAGAAAAACAACGGATTCTTCAACCTCACATGCATTGGCGCCTCAGAAAAAAGTTAGACGAAGTCTCTCTCTGCGGATTGCACCTACGGGCCACACCTTCTTGGGCGTGAAGCTGAAGCTAGGCGCACGGTAGAAAACAACAGGACGCCTCGTGTGCTTTAACCGTGCAACGGTGCAAGGCGTCTGGGTTGTGTCGTCGAGACGTTGTGCCCAAGTTAGCTGCATGTGCGTGCCCTCTGACGTCTGCCCATCTCCGTCCATCCCTCCACGGACGATGCAAAGGGAGCTATAGTAATCTACATTCCATAGTCATATCAGTACTACTATATCTGTCCACACCTCCTATTTTTCCAAGAACAGTTATGGGTGAACAATAGAGAGCCCAGCTAAGCTAGCACGTGCCAGGTGATCACAAGAGAAACGGAATCCATCTGACCTGACTGACCACGCGCAGCGCATCAGCGAAGCTTAGCAGCCAGGAAATGGACGCGACAGCAGAAGCTAGCAGTGGAGGAAAAGATGACCGGCCGGAGAAGAAGGTGGCGTTGCTCGCCATGTTCAGGTACGCCGACCGCCTCGACGTG
Organism: Elymus sibiricus; assembly: GCA_039707655.1. Taxonomy (NCBI): domain Eukaryota; kingdom Viridiplantae; phylum Streptophyta; class Magnoliopsida; order Poales; family Poaceae; genus Elymus; species Elymus sibiricus. Next base: position 270,122,449 of record CM077668.1, read on the forward strand.
CTGCTCATGGCGGTCGGCTCGCTGGGGGCGGTGGCAAACGGCGTGTCGGAGCCCCTCATATCGGTCCTCTTTGGGGACGTCATCAACTCCTTCGGCGAGAGCACGACCAGCACCGTCCTCCGCGCTGTCACCAAGGTGTACTGCCATGGCCTACGGTGACCACTCACTTAACTTGAAGAGTGGTTAGACGATTTAACAGAGAATTAATGTTCTTTTCATCTCCAGGTTTGTCTCAACTTCATATATTTGGGCATTGGGGCAGCAGTTGCTTCCTTCCTCCGTAAGTGGAATCTCCATCTTATTCTTGGAGTGCATGTTTCCTGTCAGTGAAACTTTAGACGTCAAGCAATGCAATGCTACACATGAAAAGCTAGTTATACATTCAGTATATGGCATTTTCAAATAAACTACTCCCTCTGTAAAGAAATATAAGAGCGTTTAGATCACTAAAGTAGTGATCTAAACGCTCTTATATTTCTTTACGGAGGGAGTAAATTGCAGAGGATAGTAACCAAGGTCAAAACCAGCTTCTCCATGGGAGAGCTGATAGCCTTGTAAAATTTTGATACTTCCTCCGATCCATATTAATTGTCACTGATTTAGTACAATATGGATAAGAGGGAGTATCAAACTCAACCGCATCTCCAAGGTATAAAATTGACAAGCAGTGATCAGTGAAACCAACAGAGATGCGCAAAAAATAGCGCCACCACACTCATCAACAGTTATCTCAATATTAATTTCACATATTCCTTCAGTAGATTCCAAAGTCTGACATAGTACTACTTCGAGTTAAAAAAATTGATAACTGAATAGAGTGGAACAAGGACACACACTTTGTTGGCTAGTGTAGGTTAGTCTGCCTTTTCCCTTCTTCTTTGTCGTTTAAGTTTTGTTTGTGTGTAGTTAGCTGTCGGGTGAGTTTTGTTGTTTCTGCCTCCTCCTCGTTGTCTTCGTCTTAATACAAAAGGATACACACTTTCGTGTGTGACCGAGATAGGACACGCAAGTTTGTTCTCGCTTGAGTGATGAACATGCAGATACAATGAATAGAACAGAGCAATCATCATCAGTAATCATGTATTCATTGCATGAAAAGTACCAATTGCATTCATAATATGGAATGTGTGTAGGTAAATTACATGCTAATGGCAGAAATGCTAGTTAGGCTCACCCTTTACTTATTTTCAGAGGTGTCGTGCTGGACGATGGCAGGAGAAAGGCACTCAGCCCGCATCCGTTCCCTGTACCTGAAATCAGTTCTGAGGCAAGACATTGCATTCTTCGATACACAAATGACAACTGGCGAAGCAGTTTCTAGAATGTCTAGCGATACGGTCATGATTCAAGATGCTCTTGGTGAGAAGGTAATACTTTCTTTGTGGTACTAAATCAAGAAACATAATATTTTTCATCACACTGCAAGGTGTGCACAGATCTACAGGCACAAGTCAATTGCAAGCATCAATATTTTTATCGCTACCACATAAATTTTTGTGTTACTTACCTGAGTGTATTTCATACATTCTATGCAGCCCACCTAGTGTCACGAGTGCTGACATTCATTTATTCTGATTTACAGGCAGGGAAGCTTGTACAACTCACATCCGCCTTCTTTGGGGTTTTTATCATAGCATTCACAAAAGGCTGGCTCCTGACTCTTGCCATGCTAACATCACTACCACTAATTGCTATCGCTGGTGCAGTGTCTGCACAGCTGCTAACCCGGGTTTCTAGCAAGCGACTAACGTCGTATAGTGATGCTGCAGACACAGTTGAACTTACAATTGGATCTATTAGAACAGTGAGAAATTATACTATCAGTTATTCGAAATTATATCTTATCTCAGTTAATTCAAATTGTAGAAAACATTAATCTAGCAACTCATGTAAACAGGTTGTGTCCTTCAATGGCGAGAAGAAAGCTATAGAAATGTACAATAAATTCATAAAAAATGCATACAAGACTGTTGTCGAGGAAGGCCTTGTCAGTGGTTTTGGCATGGGCTCTGTCTTCTGCATCATATTTAGCAGCTATGGTCTAGCCTTCTGGTATGGTGGAAAGCTAATCATTGACAAAGGTTATACCGGAGGGAAGATCATCACTGTTTTGTTTGCCGTATTGACTGGCGCAACGTGAGTTCCTGAAATCATTACGTTGCAAATACCTTTGCTGATGAGTACTAATATTTGCTGTATATAACCCTCAATTTATCGGAGAGCTACTTGAATGAATGAAAACATAAAACATTACATCATAAAACTTTAAAATCTAGATCATTTTTTTTAAATGCATGCCATGTGAATACATAATTTTCTGTAAATTCTATAAGAAACTTTACATGGCAATTTGATGTTCCTTTTAAGGTGTGTTCAGAGATTACGTTTAGATAGTTCATATTTGTTTACTTATTTATTACCTTTAGTGGTAAATAATATCAATTTGTAATGCTTGAGCTCAAGGATAATAATCGTTCAATTTCTGTAACAGTTCGTTAGGTAATGCAACACCATCAATTTCTGCAATTGTGGGAGGTCAATCTGCAGCATACAGACTGTTCGAAACGATTGAGAGGAAGCCCGAGATAGATTCATATGATACCAGCGGCATGGTCTTGGAAAATATCAAGGGTGATGTTTAGCTGAAGGATGTGTACTTTAGCTACCCTGCAATACCCGGGCAGTTAGTATTAGATGGACTTTCATTACAAGTAGCTAGTGGAACAACAATGGCCATAGTTGGAGAGAGTGGAAATGGAAAGTCAACTGTTATCAGCCTAGTTGAAAGATTCTATGACCCACAGGCTGGCGAAGTTTTGATAGATGGAGTCAACATCAAGAATCTAAGTCTTGATTGGATAAGAGGGAACATCGGTCTTGTTAGCCAAGAACCATCACTGTTTATGACATCCATTAAAGATAACATAATCTATGGTAAAGAAGATGCAACACTTGAAGAGATCAAGAGAGCAGCTGAGCTCGCAAATGCAGCAAGTTTCATCGACAAGTTACCAAATGTACGTAAATAAAGATTGAGCACTTCAAATAACTTCTTGAAATTTAAGCTAACAAAATTCTAATTTCATACCAGGGATACAATACATTGGTTGGCCAACATGGCACCCTGCTTTCTGGAGGACAAAAACAAAGAATTGCAATCGCAAGAGCCATCCTTAAAGATCCAAAAATTCTTTTGCTAGATGAAGCAACAAGTGCACTAGATGTGGAATCTGAGAGGATAGTTCAGGAGGCACTCAATAGGATAATGGTAGAAAGAACCACACTTATCGTTGCTCATCGTCTGAGCACTGTAAGGAATGTAGACTGCATCACAGTTGTTCATCAAGGGAAAATAGTCGAACAAGGTTAGAATCTCTTGAATATACAATACTTTTCCCATTATAGAAAATTTCTATTGTCAGCCTATGATGATTCATTCACCCCACTACGTATCCTATATGTACAGGTCCTCATCAAGAATTGGTGAAGGATCCCAATGGAGCTTACTCCCAGCTTATTAGGCTACAAGAAACTCATGGTAATGAAAGACGTAAAATACAGGATCCTGGAGTGCCCAATTCCTTATCAAAAAGCACTACTTTGTCAATTAGACGGTCAATGACTAAAGATTCTTTTGGCAATAGCAACAGATCCTCCTTCAGATCTGTTGAGTTGCATGAGGATGAAATCACAGGCGAACAGAACAAAGAGGACCCTCCTGATGGGAAGACCCTTCAGAAAGCGCCAATAGGACGCCTTTTTTTATCTTAACAAGCCAGAGGTGCCATTTCTTCTGCTCAGTGTTATAGCAGCATCGGTGCATGGAATCATTTTCCCATTGTTTGGCATACTAATGTCTGGCGTTATAAAATCATTTTATGAGCCACCAGATAAGTTGCGAAAAGATTCTAGCTTTTGGGCATTGATAGCTGTTGTTCTGGGGGTTGTAGCTTTCATTGCAATCCCTGCAGAATATCTTTTGTTTGGAATTGCTGGTGGCAAGCTTATAGAGCGTGTTCGTACTCTGTCATTTCAAAATATTGCGCATCAGGAAATTGCTTGGTTTGATAATCCCTCAAATTCCAGGTATCATATTTCGAATGATCTCAATTATTTTATCTTCTCGTACATAGATCTACACAAATACTAAGATTCTGCTTTATCACTTACAGTGGTGCACTTGGTACACGGCTCTCAGTCGATGCATTAAATGTTCGGCGCTTAGTTGGAGATAATCTGGGCATTATAGTGCAGTCTACAGCCGCAATAATCACTGGCTTTGTCATAGCATTTACGGCGGACTGGAGGCTTGCACTCATTATCACTTGTGTCATTCCTTTAGTGGGCGCACAAGGTTATGCTCAAGTGAAGTTCTTCAAGGGGTTTAGTGAAGAAGCTAAGGTGACGAATAACAACTCTATAATTTATTTCCTGTTTGATTCAGGAGGAGCAATCCTAAGTACCATGGAATCGCTTATCACAATAATGTGATCTTATTATTATTTTGCAGGAGATGTATGAAGATGCAAGTCAAGTTGCAACTGATGCTGTTAGTAGTATCAGAACTATAGCATCTTTCTGTGCAGAGAAAAGAGTGGTTACAACGTATAACAAGAAATGTGAAGCTTTAAGGAAACAAGGAATTCGAACTGGAATTGTCGGAGGGCTTGGTTTTGGTTTCTCACTCTTAGTGTTGTATCTGACATATGCTCTATGTTTCTATGTTGGTGCAAAGTTTGTACGCCAGGGAAAAACTACTTTTGCAGATGTTTTCAAAGTAAGAATTGCTAAATCATTTGAAGTAACAATTTGTATAGGATGGGGAATGTGGGATGGGGAGGTAGGAAGTGGCGGCGGCTATTAGGTTTACTTCCTCAAGAAACCAAATTTATATGTACAATTTTCCTTATGAATTGGAGCAATTGATTCTAAAAAGGAGATGATAAATGGTTTAGTGGATCATGATGGACATATGCTTCTCATTAACACTGTAAGCTACTCGTATCAATGAGAAACCAACATTAGAGAGGCAGGGGTTTGCATGAGACTGTAGGAGTGCAACCGCTACCGGAATCTACCTGGTTCCCCTTGCCTCTGACCGCCCCATGACACTATGAGGTAGGGGATACCTCGGGTGCTCGTATATGTGTTTCCAGAGTCTTTTCAGGATGAGTTTTGTGGTTTCACGACAACGTACTAGCGTTGGGTGCCGTGTTATTGAAAATAAAAAGTTATCTGGTTCTTCCCTTGTTGCCGCTATGCTTTGCCGGGAACCAGAGCTATGCTTCGATTCATCCGCAGGTTCAGTGTAATTGTTCTTGCATAGTTAAGGTTTTTGTCCTCGCAAGACCGATCTTTGGATATGTTGAGTTTTTGTTAGTGTGTATTGGTGCTTTTGTTGGTTTGATTTTTCATGGAGCTAAAGTCTTTTCTTGACACTAGGGCGAAGATCTTGTAATTTGACAAGCTATACTTCCAGGGGATCACCCTCGGCCCAAGTCTTCTCATTTTTTGGGTTGGGCGAATCAAGGGGCTCTTTAAGACCATCTGCAAGTGTACGAGTGGTTGTGTTGTTGCTCAGGTGTGTAGTCTCTTTGTTGAAGCCTTGAAAGAACTTCATCTTCCAAAAAATATTATCACAGAGAAGATGTATTTCAAAGATTTCATTGTAATCCTTATTTTTAGGAGTTACTTATAGTTTTTTTGGATTTGATCCGAAGTATTGTACCTGTGATGGTTCTTATATTTTAATTCAATTGTACATGTATTTCTCTAAAAAAACATTACGAAGGCAGAGGGTAATTAAGTTGGAACTAATTTACTGCTAAAATAGCTCTCCTTTTAGCTCGAAGCGGGAGCTAGCACACAGCATATTAGTGCGAGCCGTTAGTTCCTCTTCCCTATCCAACCGAAACGTAAAAAAGGGACCAAAGCCGCCAAGGTATCGATCCTGGCAAGAAATTCTCTGGAAGAAGATCGAATCCCAAAAATCGAAGGAAGAAGGCAGAAAGCAGTGTCCCCCGCAAAACAAAGAAGGCAGAAAGCAGTGTGCAGATGTGTCTTTTACGAGGAAATTCCCAGCCCCACTCATGCACTGAACCACACTATAAAAGCGCACCCACACTCCATCCCACATCCCGCAATACCCAGACCTCAGCATCGTCACACGCATACACAAAACCAAGCACATATCATCGACCGATCGCCATGGCGCACTTCCAGGAGGTGGACTACTGCTCCGAGGAGGTGAGGGCGGTGGGCAACCCGGCCCGCCGCGGCGGCGGCGTGCAGGAGCACATCGTCAAGGAGACGTTCGTGCAGGAGTTCGACAACGCCGGCCGCCGCCATGGTCACCACGGTCACCACGGCCGCGGCTCCGGCCACTTCGAGGTGCGCGAGAACAGGCTCGAGGAGGACATCAACACCCGTACCGGCGAGTTCCACGAGCGCAAGCAGAACTTCGTCGTCAAGGCCGATGACTAAGCTTACACGTAACGGAGCACACTACGATGTGTAGCATATGTATGTGTGATGTTGCGCACAGTCGTATAGCGTATGCAGGTGTGCGTGTTTGGCGGCCATCAGCCCCTATCGCGCGCGCGTGCAGCGCTTAAATAAGCGCTAATTAATCGTGAACTAGAATAAAGCTTCTCGTGATTAGTATTACTCTGGTTCCAGTCCCTTGTGTTAGAACCTGTCAGTGATGGCAACAGATCACCAGGGGCTGATACCGAGCTATAACCGTTAGCATCATGATGATTCTGAAAATTAAAGGGAACACCACCAGATCCATCAGCTATACGACGTCTACTAATTTCACAAGCAGATTAAGTGATTAACCATCTCAGTTTGGAGGTTTACGTATTCCTGACCTCCAGGATGTGAATATGTGCCTACCAGGGTCCTGGATTAAAATAATTATTCAATAGAAACAATCATATTAATTTGGCTTCTCATCAAGAACTGCTCTGGTGTAATAAAACTTTTTCTTTTCATTCTGTCAGTAGTTTAATTTGGTGTACTGAAATACAGACTTGGACCAGCGCAAGGAGCTTATGGATTTTCGGTACTACCATTAATTTGAACATGTTTCTTAACTATTCTGGCATCATCACCATTTTCTGTTTTGTGGATGTATTAACTGTTCCTCTCTGTCATATAGAAAATCATGGATGTACTACTCTCTCCGTAAAGAAATATAAGAGCGTTTAGATCACTACTTACGGAGGGAGTACATGCAAGGTTCCTACCATCCCAAGAATCTCACTAGAAAAAAAAAACATCGCAACAATCAACAACAGAAAAATACGATTCCTTGTCATCCAAAAACTTGTAGATCTCATGATAACAAAAACATTAACTGAAATATTCCCGAACCATGTCTAAGATATGTAAATAAACTCCAAATGTCAAAACTTCATTGTTATCGGTCCACTCTTCTGACTTTTTAAAACAAACGGTATGTAAACTAACTTCAATTGTCAAATAAAGAGACACAACAAATTCTTCAGAAAAATGGCGTCATGATCATTTGTTCACGCCGAGGTGGAGGTTGCCGCTGCATGAGGCCGCGGCGAAGCTACGCCTCGCCGCCCGCCCCCCTCACGGCAGCGGCCACGGGGTCAGCATATGGCGGCCGTGGGAACGCGATCCCGGTCAAGAGGTCGACGAAGCTGCAGCGCGGCCATCTCATCTCCAGGAACGCCAGCTCGTCCTGGGTTATCGGCAACACCTGCTGCTGGACGATGGGCTTCTGGAGTAGGATGGTGCCGGCAATGGTGACCATGCTGAGCCTCTTGGCCTCATCTCTCAGCTGTGGCTCCACGGGCACGAAGCCAAACTTCTTCCATGTGTCCACTACCTCGGCCACCGCCGAGATCACCGAAGTCTCCACCTGCACCGATTCTAGCACCTGACGACTCGAGAGATGCACATGCATCAGTGCAAAACTTACAGATGATATGTGCCGAAAATAGATAGAGAAACAAGTAGTGTTTCGTGTGTGCTGTGGCAACCTTGTTGATGGCATTGACGAGGTGGCGCATCATCCCTTGTCTATGGTACTGCGGCAGTGTGCACGCGAACGGCATCTCCGCCAGCTTGGCGCCATGGAACCTGTAAATTAAATTAAGACATATGTATCTGAGCGTGTTCATCTGTATATATACAACTGAAATTAAAAACGAAACTAAGACCATATGATTTCTTTATATGAACCTTCATAGCTCAGCCGCTTGAACTCCGATCTGCTCCACAACATCCAAAACACAGTCAATCGAGTCTTCTTCAGAACCTTGATTTGCCTGACACTGACACACACACACACACACACACACACACACACACACATAGAGAGGGAGAGAGAGAGAGAGAGAGAGAGAGAGAGAGAGAGAGACGGCCAGCTTACCTGAAGCTGTAGACGGCCTGGCGAAGCATGTCGATGCCGGTCAGCCGGTCCTTCACGGGGTTGAAGCACTCATCCAGCACGCCCAACGCCACCGCCAGCTTCGCGTTGCACTCCAGCAGGGCGGCGGAGTCTGACGTCGCGGAGTCCCTCTGGATCTTTAACAGGGACCATGAGTGGCCTTGCTCGCCGATGCTGATCGTGGCTCCCACCATGTTTGACAGATTCACCGCTATCTGGAATAAAAAATGTAACCGTGGCCGTGTTATGGTCAGCAGGTTTTATGGTAAAATAACGGATTATACTAAACTTCAATGAAATAAAGTTCCTGAAAGCAAATATGTATATGTTTCATCAGGTGCTTTTACCTTGTTGCAGGCTTCGCCACAGTAGGGGGCGATCTCGTGCCCGTCCAACAGGGACGCGCGGCAGTGTTGGTGATCTGCTTGCATAGTTGCATGCAGAGGCATCATCGGTGAAGTACCTTTCATCAGTGGAGATCCTTATTCTAGACATGAGAGAGAGTTGCTTACACTTGCGGGCGCACTGGTGGCAGGTGGAGAGGCCGCCATGGCCGTCGGAGCACAGGAAGCAGCGGCAGTAGTGGCAGACCCAGGAGTCCTCAGGGACCTCCACGGCGAGGCACTCCGGGTGGAAGGTGGACGGGCAGCTGTCGCAGCACAGCAGCTGCCCGCCGTCTGCGCACACACCGCACACGTCGTCGCTCCGGTCGTCGTCCCCGCCATTGTTGGTCCCGTCGAGGGCGAGGGCTGGTTCCTTCCTGCTCTGCTTGGCGAGCAGCAGCGAACGCTTCTTCTCCTGCGTGCTCCTCTCCCGGTCCTTCTCCTCGGCGCACAAGGTCCTCAGGTGCTCCCCCTCCCACGCCTCCCGCACGCACTCCAGCAACGACTTGCCGGACTGTAGCACGAGCCTCTCCCACGGTGCCGAGTCCTCGGAGCCGGCGTGGAACGAGAAGGTCGGGAGTGCCATCGCGGCGTCGCAGCAGCTGCACTGGATGCCGGCCCTGGTCACCGTGCCGGAGGCCTTCGGGGCGACGCTGGTGCTGTCCGGTCCCGGAACGTACGAGACCTTCTCGTTCTCTTTGAGCACACCGGAGTCGATCAGCCATGTCAGGATGGTGTGCTTCTTTGCTCCGGCCGCCGCCGTGCCGGACGTGCTACTGTTATTCCGCCTGGCCACCAGGCTGCATCGGGTCCTGCGAGGCCTCCGGCTCGATGGCAGGGCCGAGGCAGAGGCCGTGCTCTTCCTCATCCTGCTGTTGCTTGCAGCCGAGACGGTCTTCAGCTGGTCGTTGCCTTGGGCACCATGGTGCATGCCCGCCGGTTCGCCGGCGTCGGATTTCTTGCCGGGGACCTTCCTGGATTCCGCTAGAGTGCTGCTCCCCTTGGGTGCGCGTGCCTTCCGTGGCCGGCCGTTCGGCGATTGAGCGGCGGCCTTCCCTTTGAAGGCGACTCCGGTCATTGGCATAGTGAGCCCAGAGCCCAGAAGCGGCACGGCAGTGCCACCGTTGCCGCCGGCCGGTGGCACGTTGTTGCCCGTGCCAGCTCCGGTGTTAGCAGGAACGATCTGAAGCGGCCTCTCGCTCGCTGGTTGGCCGTGGCCGCCGTCAGTGCCGCTGGGAAGGTGGTTGCCGCCGGCGTCTCTCTGTACGGCAGAAGGCCCGCCAGCGGTGCTAGCCCCCTGTTTCCGGGAATAAACAACAGGTGGTGGCATCCCACGGCCACTCCCAGGGGAGAACAGTAGCGGCGTTCTCCCATTGCTCTGCATCGACAATGGCCGGAAAGAAGAACCCCGCCCCGCCACTGCAGTCCACAAAAGATTCACACATTAATTCACAATCTGTCGACCCCGTGCAATTTCATAACCATGCATTCCACAAAATATTGCATACCCATTTCATAGAGTTTTTGGACACTATTTCAAATTCAGCTAAAGTCTACACACATGCTTTAATGCAATTTCAGAAAAGATGCACAATCAAAAGACCGCTAAATGCTAATCCATGTCGTCCACTCCCACGTCAACCAGTTAGTAAATTGTGGGTCCTTAAGTCCCTAAATTCTTCTTAGGAGCTGTACAGATTCTTGTTTGCATCGAGATGCAAGACTTTTGAGTTTTCTTGAAAAAATAAATCAGAAGACTCTAATACACAATGATTTCAAAAACGCAACACATCTTTTGCACAAAACTGAAGCAATTTCAATAAGAAAAATGGAATTCGAATGTAGTTTTATACTAGATTTCATTTTATTTTTTTTGGATACATTACACATGAATTTCACAATTATTTTCTTCCTATTTTCATAATTTTAGATGCAATATACATACATTTCAAAAGAAATCAACTACACTACATACGCATTTGACTAGGTTCATAATTTCAAATGCACTACAGATGAATATGCTAATTAAATTATATTTCACAAAAGATCAATTAAATTTCGCAAAAAAGTTAAATCCCTATTTCATAATTTCAGTAACACTATCCATGCATTTCACAACTATTTTGTTCATATTTTCATAAATTCAAATGCACTACCTCGCCTTCGGAGTCGTCCTGGCATGTGTCTATGGTGAACTAAGAGTGGAAAATATACATCTTATGTGGTCTACCATTCAGTCCTTAAAAGCGGTTTCGATCTGCCTTGGATGCTTGTGGGCCACTTTGACGAACTTTGTGGCAGTACGAGCATTTTCCCCTTATACCACTAGCTGAGAACCATATAATAGCTTTCATGGACGTGTTGCAAGTCTGCAAATTGACAGATCTTGGTTTCTCAGGAGCCCCTTTTACTTATATTATGACAATAAGCGCATTGGACAGCAAAATGATCGAGTAAGACTAGATCGTGCTGTGGCTGATGTGAATTGGAGACCTGTTTCTAGAGGTGTCTGTGGTACATTTAGTGTCTCCCTGTTCAGATCACACACCACTCTAGTAAAATTGGCCACGAAGAATGGAACCAGCAACAACAGAAGCGCAAACAGTACTAAGTCTTCTCGGAGCGGGCAGGCGACCTCCCTGAAAATATTTCGTCTAATGCCGGTCCTAAGCACAACCTTGGTGAGATTTACGAGTGCATGGGAGTTCTTCAGGGCTGGAGTTGGATAAAATTCCGAAACGTGTTGCGGGAGCTGGGTATGCAAGATGTCTCACAAACATCATGAATGAGACGATCTACCGGGAAGAAATGTTATGTGGATGCAAAGATCACAGATCTGTTGGCTCCGAGAGGGGGGGCGTATTGGATATTAAGTTTTAGTAATCATTCACCAATTCATTGGATATTTTTCAGGTTTTCTTTGCCTTAGTTTTGGCAGCTGTTGGGGTTTCACAGGCAAGTGCATTGGCATCTAATGCGACAAAGGCAAGGCATTCAGCCATTTCTGTTTTCAGTATTCTAGATCGGAAGTCAAAAATCGATACAAGTAGTGATGAGGGCCTCATGTTGGACAATGTCACTGGCGACATTGATTTTAGTAATGTCAGTTTCAAGTACCCATCACGCCCTGATGTTCAAATATTCAGTGACTTTACATTGCACATTCCTTCCAGAAAGGTATGATTTGCAGCCTTGTGTAGTCTTGTTTATTATTGTTGCACCCAATTGTTTCCATTCAGATAACTAACTTTAAGTGCCACCTCTTGGCATGAAATCAAGATACAGCTTAAAAGGTGATGTATCTAGTTAGTGTTACCATATATAAGAAGCTTTCAGCAGATTTATTTCACATATGATCATTCACAACCACAAAAACTGCTATGTTGAAACCTTTTCCTTCCATTTTCAGACCATAGCACTAGTTGGAGAAAGTGGTAGTGGCAAGTCCACAATAATTGCTTTACTTGAGCGTTTCTATGATCCTGATTCTGGTAGAATCTCAGTAGATGGAGTCGAAATTAAGAGCTTGAGAATTAGCTGGTTAAGGGGTCAGATGGGGCTGGTAGGCCAGGAGCCAGTGCTTTTCAACGACACAATCCGTGCAAACATAACATATGGAAAAAATGGAGAGGCGACTGAGGAAGAAGTCACAGCTGCGGCCAATGCAGCAAATGCTCATGAGTTCATATCAAGCTTGCCACATGGATACAACACTCCGGTTGGCGAGAAAGGAGTGCAACTATCTGGTGGGCAGAAACAGCGGGTAGCTATCGCAAGGGCCATTATAAAGGACCCGAAGATACTACTACTTGATGAGGCAACCAGTGCCCTGGATGCGGAATCGGAGCGCATCGTTCAAGATGCATTGGATCGAGTCATGGTGAGCAGGACCACCATAGTGGTGGCGCACCGCCTCTCCACGATCAAAGGGGCTGATATGATTGCAGTCATCAAGGAAGGCAAAATTGCGGAGAAGGGAAAGCATGAGGCCCTGGTGCGAATGAAGGATGGGGTCTATGCTTCACTATTAGAACTTCGCTATAATTCTGAGTAGAATTATGTATTATTTGACATTTATTTTGTTCTTTCTTTTCATTATTGCATTTGTTTGTTACTAGTACAAGCATTTGGCCATGCAATAAAATGATATGGGATTTGGGAAGTAAATGTTGTTAAGTAATATGCAACTTGTATTCTCATGTGGCCATAGGCCAGTACATATGCACATACAGGTTCGGTACAATATGCAGAAAGCTCCTTATAGAACGGGGAAAATAAAAAGGGTACATGGCTAAATAAATATAACTCTAACCCCCCCCCCCCTCCCCCCCCCCCCCCCACACACACACACCACCACCACTACCTTCTCAAACTCAAGGTGGATCAAGAACCCTGAATTTGGAGGGATAGAAGTCATGTTGTGCTATAGTCTGGCCCTTTGTAAATAAATCCAGCAATTGTAACTTAGAATGCACATACCGAAGAGCAATAATCTGATCCTACACATTGGAGCACACGAAGGAAGCATCAACACCAATATGCTTGGTGAGCTCATGCTTCAAAGGATCGCGCACAATACTGATAGCACTTCTACTGTCTGGCAAGAGAGGAGTAGGTTAGTGACAAAAACACCAAAATCCTAAAGCAGCCATTGTAGCCAAGTCATCTCTACGGTCAAAAGAGCCATAGCTTGCAACTCAGCCTTTGCACTCGAACAGGAAATTGCAATCTATTTCTTCGTCTTCCAGGCAATGAGGGAACCACCAAGAAAACATAATAAGCAGAAAGGGAACGGTGATACGAAGGATCACTAGCCCAAATAGCATCCAAATAAGCCGAATAGACGGCGAGAGATTGTTCCACGAAGATATCGTAGAACACATAGGAGGTGACTGTAGTTGTCGGTGTTGAACATGCAATATGTTATAGAGGAGGAGGCGCGATGAGACTTGGCGTGGGCCAGCCTTTGGCGTGGTGACTACTCTAGCGTAGGCCTTCTGTTGAGGTTGTTAGAGATAGTTCTCATTGTTTAAACTAATTCTATCTCTTCTTCTGATTCTCTCTGTAACCTCCCCTCTCGGTTAGGCAATCTCCACCGAGGCTAGTACCCATCGATCATCCTATCAATATATACATGCGGGCTCTCGTGTATGAGGGTTGAGACGCTTCCATAACTCTTTACATGGTATACAGAGCAGGCTCTTCCATCTCATCTAGTTAGTTCTTCTTCAACCCTCCACCCAACCCTTCTTCACCATGTCCACTTCCGCCGCACCCATCCAATCCAGCCTCAACTACAACACCTCTGAGCCACTTACCCGGACGAATTATGTCCTTTGGAAAGCCCAAGCAAGATCCCAAATAATGGGCACCGGCTTTTACGGCTACATCGACAACACCATTGAGGATCCTCCCAAGATCATCACTACCAAAGACAAAGACGGCAAGGATCAGGTCATCCCCAACCCTGCCTATGCCCCCTGGCTTGTCCAGGATCAACAGATTGTCACTTATCTCTTGCGCAACCTGTCCAAGGAGGTTCTCGTCCAAGTCGCGTCCCTTGAGACGTCACATGCGATCTGGACAGCCTTGGCCACCATGTTCTCTGCGGTGTCGATGTCCCGCGCCAACAATCTTCGCGCCGCGCTCACGAACGCCCAGAAGGGCTCCCTGTCGGCCTTGGCGTACTTCGGCCATATGCGCTCCCTCTCCGATGAGCTCGCGGCGGCGGGCAAACCACTCGGGGACGGGGAGCTCATCTCCTTCATCATCGCCGGCCTCGACATGGACTATCAACCCATCATCTCCGCGTTGGACGTCCGCACCGAGCCCATCACCGTCGACGGCCTTTTCTCTCTCGTGGCCAACTATGACCAGCGGGTTGAGATGTTTCACGGCAACTCCGGCTTCAAGTCGTCCGCCAACGCTACCTTGCGTGGCCGTGGTGGTGGCGGCAAGGGCGGCTACCGCAAGGGCGGGGGTTCTGGTGGCCCTCGCGGCGGCTATGGCACAGGTAGCGGCGGCGGCTACAGCGCTGGTGGTGGCAGCGGCCACGGCGCTGGCGACGGCTATGGCACAGGAGGTGGCGGCGGCTACCAAAACCCTAACCCTAGTTCTGGCGGGGGCTATGGCTTCCAACAGAACAATGGTGGGGGCTATCAAGGTGGTGGCGGTGGCGGCCACTACCATCAGAACAACCACGGTGGTGGCAACAGCAACAATCAGCGCCCCCCCCCCCCCGGCAACAATAATCGGGGGCGCAATTTCCAAGGGTATGAAGGTTATGAAAACAAGTGCCAAATTTGTAAGAAAACAAATCACATTGCAAAAGATTGTGATTGGCGCTATGCCGATGACAACAATGCCCAGAAAAAGAAAATTGCAGCTGCAGCTGACGTGTCATATGGAGTAGATACCAACTGGTATATGGACACAGACGCCACAAATCACATCACTGGGGAACTGGAGAAGTTGACAATGCATGAAAAATACCATGGCCATGATCAAGTCTACACTGCAGCAAATAGTGCAGGTATGGAGATAAGTCATGTTGGTCAATCTTTTATCAAAACCCCACACAAAAATCTTGAACTCAATGACATCTTGTATGTTCCTAATGCTTCCAAAACCTTGCTATCTGTCCATCGTATTGCTCTTGACAATAATGTATTTCTAGAATTTCACCCATTCTTCTTTTTGATCAAGGATCAGGTCACGAAGAAAATTCTCCATAGGGGTGTCTGTGTTGAAGGCCTCTATGCTTTGCTTCCCAAGTATTGCCAGTACAATAAACAAGTGTATGGTGCCATCAAGCTTTCTGCTGAAAGGTGGCACAATCGCTTAGGTCATCCATCTTTTTCTACTGTTCATCAGATTCTTAGTAGAAATAACCTCCCAGCTGTTGGTGAGAGAAATTTAGAAACCATTTGTGATTCATGTCAAAAAGCAAAAAGTCATCAATTACCCTATCATGTGTCTACTAGTGTGTCTACCAAGCCATTGCAACTTATTTTTTTCTCATGTCTGGGGTCCTGCCCCCACCTCTGTTGGTAGACATTCTTATTATGTGAGCTTCATTGATGACTATAGCAAGTATACGTGGATATATCTTCTTAAGAAACGTGCTGATGTGTTTCAAGTTTTCCACAATTTCCAAGCCCTTGTTGAACGTAAATTTGATAGCAAAATTATTTCCGTGCAATCAGATTGAGGTGGTGAGTATGAGAAACTGAATTCTTTCTTTCAGAAGATAGGTATCTCTCACCATGTTTCTTGTCCACATGCACACCAACAAAATGGTTCTGCTGAACGCAAGCACAGACACATTGTCGAAGTAGGCCTTGCTATTTTAGCTTCTGCTTCTATGCCACTCAAATTTTGGGATGAAGCTTTTCTTACTGCCGTGCATCTCATTAACATGTGGCCCAGTCGTACTATCTCCAATGAAACCCCCACTGAACGTCTACTTCATGTCACACCAGATTACACCACTCTTCGAGTCTTCGGGTGTGCATTTTGGCCAAACCTTCGTCCCTATAACACTCGTAAGCTTAGTTTTCGCTCTAAGCAATGTGTTTTTCTTGGGTATAGTGCTCAACATAAGGGCGTCAAGTGTTTAGATGTTTCCACCGGACGTGTTTATATCTCACGTGACGTCGTCTTTGATGAAACTCAGTTTCCCTTTGAAAAACTTCATCCAAATGCCGGCGCTCTTCTTCGGAAGGAAATTCTTCTCCTTCCTCCTCATCTCTCCGGCGTTCCGTGTGAGGGTGCTGATAATTGTACTGACCCAATTTTGACTAATACATCTCCTGCTGCACCTGAGTTTTATGTTGCAGAAACAAACGTGGCAGAAAACAGTGCAGAAAATAATGTACCGGAACGTACAGAAGAGGACACAGGCGATCAGGGGGATCTCCCTCGGGATCGGCGCCCCTGACTGCGTCAGGGCCGACAGTATCCCCCTCGGGATCGGGCAGCCTGCCTCTCACTCCTCCGCGCCAGCCCCGCTCCGCCACGTCGCGCCCCTCCACCGAGTTGGCCACCCCGGGCACGGCACGCCAATCCGAGGCAGGGGACCAACCGACCGAGCGATACGCGTTGGCCCCACTAGTCTACTCCAGGCGGGCCCCTGGGGCTATGTCAGCCGGGTCGGACGCGGGATCCGCGCCAGATCCGCTCCGTGCCCCCCGCCTGCACGGATCCTCTGCGGCCGCGTCTGCTGCACCCTCCACGTTCCCCGCCACAGACGATCCCGCGCTGCATGGCGGGTCTGCTCCCTCAGGATCGGCAGGATCCCCTCTGCAGCAGCCTGCCGCCACGCCCGGATCTTCTGCGGCTCCACCAACGCCACCCCGCACGCGGCTTCAGGCAGGGATTATTCAGCCTGTCAATTACAAAACTAAATATGGTTTGGCTATTTCTTCTGATTCCGCAGGCGAACCACGTAATGTTCATGATGCTCTTGCTGATCCACGGTGGAAGCAGGCTATGGATGAAGAATTTCATGCTCTTCAGAAAAATCACACTTGGCACCTTGTTCCTTATCATCCACGTAAAAATGTCATTGATTGCAAGTGGATGTACCGCATCAAACGTCGGTCAGATGGCACCATTGATCGCTATAAAGCCAGGCTTGTTGTTAAGGGGTTTAAGCAGAGGTATGGACTTGACTATGAGGACACTTTTAGTCCTGTTGTTAAAGCTGCCACTATTCGTCTTGTTTTGTCTATTGCTGTGTCCAGAGGCTGGAGTCTTCGTCAACTAGATGTGCAGAATGCGTTTCTTCATGGTGTTCTGGAAGAGGAAGTTTACATGAAACAACCTCCTGGGTTTGAGGATAAAAACAAACTGTTTCATATCTGCAGGCTTGACAAATCCCTCTATGGTTTAAAGCAAGCCCCCAGAGCATGGTACTCACGCTTGAGCTCCAAACTGCAAACACTTGGTTTCATTCCCTCCAAGTCAGATACATCCTTGTTTATTTACAATAAGTCACACACCATCATTTTTGTGCTTATTTATGTGGATGAAATTATTGTTACCAGTTCCTCTGATAAGGAAGTCACAGCTTTGTTGCAAGATTTGCACTCAGATTTTGCTCTAAAGGATCTCGGAGATCTTCACTTCTTTCTTGGCATTGAGGTAAAGAGAAACCATGAAGGTGGGCTTCATCTTTCTCAGGAAAAATATGCAACTGATCTTTTGAGCAAGGCTGGGATGCAAGGCTATAAACCATCCCCAACTCCACTTTCCAGTGCAGACAAATTGTCTCTTGCAGAGGGTGTACTCTTGAATCAAGAGGATGGCACCAAGTACAGAAGTCTGGTTGGTGCACTTCAGTACTTGACACTTACACGGCCTGATATTTCTTTTGTAGTCAACAAAGTGTGTCAGTTTCTTCATGCACCTACCTCAGCTCATTGGACTACTGCTAAGCGTATCTTGAGATATGTAAAGAACACTTTGAGTGTTGAACTCACTTTCAGCAAGTCCTCCTCTACTCTTGTTAGTGCTTTCTCTGACTCTGACTGGGCAGGATGCTTGGATGACAGAAGGTCCATAGGTGGTTTTGCAGTTTTCTTTGGACCTAATCTCATTTCTTGGTGTGCCAAGAAGCAAGCAACAGTGTCACGATCTAGTACTGAGGCAAAGTACAAAGCACTGGCTAATGCAACAGCAGAGATCATATGGGTTAAGTCCATGCTTAAGGAACTTGGAATATATGCTCAAACACCATGTCTCTGGTGTGACAATCTTGGTGCCACATATCTTTCTGCTAATCCCATGTTTCATGCAAGGACTAAACACATTGAGATTGATTATCATTTTGTTAGAGAAAGGGTTGCAAGCAAGGAGTTGGAGATTCGATTTATTCCTTCAAAAGATCAAGTTGCAGATGGGTTTACAAAGGCCTTGGCTACAAGACAATTTGAAAAGTTCAAACGTAATCTTTTACTTGAGAAGTTCAGATTAAGGGAGGGTGTTGAACATGCAATATGTTACAGAGGAGGAGGCGCGATGAGACTTGGCGTGGGCCAGCCTTTGGCGTGGCCGCACCCTTGATGTGGTGACTACTCTAGCGTAGGCCTTCTGTTGAGGTTGTTAGAGATAGTTCTCATTGTTTAAACTAATTCTATCCCTTCTTCTGATTCTCTCTGTAACCTCCCCTCTCGGTTAGGCAATCTCCACCGAGGCTTGTACCCATCGATCATCCTATCAATATATACATGCGGGCTCTCGTGTATGAGGGTTGAGACGCTTCCATAACTCTTTACAGTCTGAAGTGGGAGCAGAGACAAACTGAATTAGAATGTGAACGAGATTGGAAATGTCTAGGTGAGTGACGACTAGATAGACAAGACTCCCAACAAGATGATGGTAGTGCGTCAGATCAGACAAAGGCTTCAGAAGCACGAAGGTGGATTGAGCTCCATCGGAGTCTCAATAATAAGAAACTTCTCACTAAGATGAGTTTTCACAAAGGCTATGTACTCAGAGTCGTCGCCAGTGATGATCATGTCGTCAACATATAGAAGAAGAGTCCGACCATGAGCTGAAAGGTGGACAAAAAGCGCAGGATCATGAGCACTCGCTGAAAAACCAGCCACAATCACCTTCGAGTTACCAGACACGAGGGGCTTGCTTAAGGCCATAGAGAGGGCGACGAAGAAGACAGACGATGCCATCAAGAACAGAATACCCAGGTGGTCATTGCATGTAGGCTTCCTCATGCAACTCACCATTAAGAAATGCTTTCTTAACATCAAGTTGAGAGACAAGCCAATGGTGAATAGAATCCACAACGAGAAGTGTACGAACGATGGTCATGTGAGCTACAAGAGCAAATGTCTAATCGTAGTCATGACCATGCTCCTGCTGAAAGCCATGGCCCACAAGATGAGATTTGTAGCGCTCAGTAGAACCGTTGGAATGAGTCTTAACCTTGTAGACCCACTTACAAGTGACGGGACGAACGAGGGGGGGGGGGAAGGAAATAAGATCCCGCATGTCGGTGCGCTCAAGGGCAGAAATCTCCTCTCCATCGCATGCTACCATTTCGGATGAACAACAGTGTCATGATAAGAAGTCAGCTCAAGAAGAGTGGCACCAAAAAAACCATAGTGGTCAACAGGCGAAAGTGGGCGGTCATGTAAGTCATAGGTAGGCGGTGCGTCACCGGCAGAAGGAGACATAGTAGTCGAGGGAGATGGCTCATCAGAAGAAGATGGAGCATTAGAAGAATTCACAACACATGGACGTTGAGTGTAGTAAAGAAGAGGACGAGGAGGAATCACTGAGGAAGCTTCGGGAGACGAGCGATGTGAGGTAGCCTCAGGTGATGAACAAGGTGGGGAAGTCACAGGTGACAATGACGCGGGGTCCACAACAGTAGTATGTGTAGGCACAGTTGAATGGTTGGATGAGGGCAAAACATGAGTGATAGTTGTATCGGGAAAAGTGAGCAAAAGAAATGTCCTCAATCTAGAAGGCCAAAGGAGAGCATGAACGCAGATAGTAAGGACGAGACTCATCAAAAGTCGCAACCCGAGAATCCGCATCCGATGACCAACAAGATTCCAACACTGATAGCCCTTGTGCTCTTCACTGTAACCTAGGAAGACACACCCAACCTGTTTATCAAGCCGACAACCCTGACAGTCTAGAGACACACCACTTTAGACGGATCCAAGAACACCATGTTGAAGTAAGAATGAGAGACGAGATCCACATAAGTGACCAAGACGATGGTGCCACTGCTGAAAAGACCCGTAGACGAGGCAACAGAGGTGGAGAGGCTGGCGGCGGTGGTAGCGGAGGGAAGGTGAAGCCAGTCACTCAAGAGGCCTTGGGAGTAATGGCGGCGGTGACCAGCACAAGAAGAGCACCCGTGTGGCGATCCTGAACACACCAAGAGTCAAAGTCAAGAATGACCCTACAACCATATTCAACAATCTCACCACTAGAAAGGAGCTGCATGGTAATGCAATGAAGAAGAGCAACAAATGAAACATGAAAAGACGAAGTGCTAAGAATGCCTTGACTATCGACGAGGAGGGAAGTACCATCAGCAGTAAGAACATGAACATGAGAATCGAGAGGTCGAAGGAAGGACAAACTAGAAGAATCATAAGTCATATGAAAAGACGCTCCAGTATCAAGACCCATGTGGATGTACCTGACTGTGTAAAATGACTGTGTAAAAAGGGGACTCTCAGTACCAGAAGAATCAGTAGCAGAACCAGCCGAACCCATCGATGGAGAACCGTAAGAAGCACCTAATAGACACCGAAGTCAAGTAATCTCCAGCATAGTGAGAGGCTCAACTAAAGAGGTCGCCGCAGAAGCATAGGGCGATGGAGACCCAGAAGCAGAAGCAGTAAGCAGGTGTGGACGTCATGCAACCTCCTTATCGGTGAAAGACACCACTGAAGTGGTCGACATAGAATCACAAGAAGAGGAGCGGCCACCAACACCCGTGGAAGCCGCTAGAGGAGGCGGTGAAGGAGACAAGGTCGTAGGCACACAAACACCAAGCACCAATGGAAGGCACATGGGCGAGATGTAGTCGGTGGAGCGACGGGGACTAACACTGTAGATGAAGGTCGTAGGGAGAGTCGGTGTAGAGCGCCCTCACCATTAGCAGAGGTCAAGAGAGGAGTCCCTATAGAGCGACCACCATAGTCTGCGAAGGGCGCCAGAGGAAAATACGTCATAGGCGGATGAGCACCAAGCACCGAGGGACGACACATATGCGAGATGGGGTCAGTGTACGGAACACGGTCAAAAATCAGTGGCCAGCGAGGGAGGGAAATCGTGCCCAATGAAGACGTTATACCTGCTACTTTTTTACTCTCTTTGATGAAGATAGGAATTGCAAATAAATAGATCTTTCAGGCTTGTGTCCTTTCATCTAGAATGGCTGCTCTTTGGTCTCGAGTGAGTGAATTATTCAGAGGACACCGTGGGCCGAGCTTTCTCACAGAGGGCTCGCCTGCATGAGCACGCAACATACAGGGAAGTAGCACGCGTGAGCACGGGGAAGGATGTCATCCCCAGGCAGGTCCATCTCTATTCCGGCCAGTAGAGCCCCATCTTCAGCAACCTCACACACGTAAGAAATCGTTGGCAAAGCAAATCACATTGCCATGCTCTCCAAAACAAGGATGGCAAAAGAGGCAACAGAACACATCTTGTACACATGCATCAACAATAGAACGTAAAAAACTATAGCAAGAAACCACAGGCAAAAACATAACACATGGGTAAACCAACACGAGATAATCAATAACAACAAAGACGCAAGAAGCAACAAAGCACCCCATAAAGAAATCAAACGAGCATACCTTGACACAACGGACACGAACGACGAGGACAAATGGCCGAAGAGATAGCCCATGTCGAAGAGAAGAAGCCCAAGAACAAGTGCTATCAAATGACGGAAAGAAGCTCGCAAATACCTGCGGGCGCAAGGGAAAGAAAACGGACGGTAAACGTGCATAAGAAACCACACACAAGAAAGAAAGAATGTACGAACCTCGACTGCCTGGTGGGAGGGCCAACGGACTGAAGAGATAGCTCACGTCGAAGAACAGGTGCAACCGAATGACGACAAGAAGCTCGCAAATACGTGCAGACGCAAGGGGAAATAAAATGGACGGTGAGCGTGCATAAGAAACCACACACAAGAAAGGAAGAGCATACCAACCTCAGCTGCCTGGTGGGAGGGCCGACGAAGTAACTCACAGAACCCCTTCCATTCCAGCGAAGTGGAGAAAGAGGAAGCCGCTGTGCTTTGTTAGATGTGAGAGGGTGAGTGTGAAGGAGAAACCCCCCCCCCCCCCCCCCCCCCCGGTTTGTACGCACACACCGACATGCGAGACCGCAAGGATAACACTGGCTAACTGTGGAGCAAAGAGGTACTGAATGACCGAGCGGATGGTGCGCTTTTACCCAACGTATAAAACGGCAATACCCACAACCAATAGGCACACTCATCCGAGACGTCAACCCTACACACTGACACACGGACCCGGACGACGGCCCCGCGCCAGCAATATTTGGGTGAACTGGGAAAGAGTATCGAAGCATCAGGACGGGCAACCACAAGGGACGTTACACGTCCCATCCCATACCCGCCCGGCATTTACGTGAAAAGCGAGGCCAAAAGACGTCTTTATCAATCGAGCCAAATGGTCACCCATTCGAGACATCGGCCCAACACACTGGCAGGTGGATCCATATCATAAACCGACCCCAGCAAGCAGCTGGGTACGCTGGGAATGAGCACCGGAGCTCAAGCGTGGGCAAAGAGGAGGATCTTTAACCATCCCATCCCACGCCAGCCCACCGAGCACAGAAAGAGGCATCCAAGACGAATGCTACCCGTCTAAACCCGCACCCACCAACCCAATGCCCTCGGCTATTGGAAATGGCCATCCGACCAGACCTCCCACGGCGAATAGCCTCAACCATCGAAACCGCCCACCCAACACACGGGCACGTATCTGGCTAAAAAAACACAGAAGCGTCCAAGAAGACGATAAAGAATACAGGAACGCCCCGATAAAAAAAGGCATACAGGAACGAAAGAATCCGGCTGGCAAATCAAATAGTGACCACACCCCCCCATGGGAAACGGCCTTTACCATCAGAACCGGCCACCCAACACAAGAAGACTTCACCAACCGGCTAGCCCCAGGAGCATACAACAGCCGGGTGGATCGACGTGCTCCGCTCTGGTAAACAACCAGCCACAACATCGGAATAGCTAACCCCCCTTCCCTCTCCCTCTCCCGCGACGCGCCCGTGCGAGCCGGGGGGGGGGGGGGGGGGGGACGCTAGCCACCAGGCCCTCGGCCCCGCCTCCCTCCCCTCCTCCCCGCCGCCGCCGGCAGGCGCTGACGGGCAAAGCCCGGATGGCGCGGCGGCGGCGGGCCCCTTCCTTCTCCTCTGCCCGTGGGGGACCGGCGCGGGGCGGCGACCTCGGGTGGCGGCGCTGGGCGGCCGCAGGGCCCAGCGGCGCGGCGGCGGGGGCGTGGTGCGGCGGAGCGTCCGGCTGGTGGCGGCGCGCCGGTGTCCTGCTTCCCGAGCGCGGCGTGGTGGCTGCGGAGCTCCTGCCCCGGGAGGTGGCGCGCGGTCGGACTGCCGGCCGGATCTGGAGGTGGGGGTCGGCCGGCGGCGCGGATCTGGTGGATTCTGGCGGTGGCGTGCTCTCTGGTTGCTGGCTCTTGGGAGGACTGGTGTGGGGGGCGGCGCGGATGTCCTGGGCGGATCGGCCGGTCCTCCAGGCGGCCTCGGGGCTGAATCTGGTCGGTGGTGGTGGATGGCGTCCGTCGGAGTGCAGGGTCCGGGAGCCGACCTAGTCCGCGTTGGTCCTCCCTCGCGTTAGTGCTCTCCTTCCTGTTGCTCCATTGTGGCGTCGATCCGAGTGGGCGCCCGTGTTGCTGCTATGCTGCAGACGGATCGATGGCGCTGGCCATGGATGTGGCGGCGTGTGAGTTTGACTCGGTCTGGTTGTGGACCGTGCCGGGGCTTGCTCGGCGTTGGCCGTCGGCAGCTACTAGGCCGTGTTCCCCACAGTCGACATTGATTGTCGGGGGATGCAGGCGTGGATGCCCCCTACTGTGGGGGCGCTCACCCAGGCCGGGTGGCTGATGCCGGGCTAGGAGCGGAAGGAGACACCTCCTGTTCCTCCCACCGTGGCTGCGCGCTGTGAGGTCGACGGTTGGCGGTGACTCGGGACATGGATGCCAGGGCGGCGGCCCCGGATGGTGGGCTCTCCGGCGGGCACTATGGCGGCGGTGGTGGCTCTCCTCTTGGTCGTGTGGGTGACGAGGGGGTAGCGTCAGGTGGCTCGGGCTCGCACTTCTTCACTGGGGCGATGCCCAGATCCAGATCTGGGAGTCTGGAATCATCGCGGTTGTCCTGGTGACCTCGTGTGGCACGGGTGAGCTGCCGAGCGAAAGCTCCGCGCTTTTGCGCCGACGGCGACGACGCTCGCGGGCACCGCTCTCTTCTTGAAGACGTCGTCGTGGATCTCCTCTCCGTGCCAGGGTTCCGAGCGAAAGCTCATGTCCACTTTGGACTCGGCAGCGGCGACGCTTCGCGCCGTCTTCCCTCTTGAGGGCGTTGTCGTGGAGCTTAGGTGTGCTAGGGCGTAGCGTGGCGTTGTATCTAGACTTCCCTGTGTTATCCTTCGGTAGCGTAGTTCCTGCGTGATCCGACTATCTCGGGATCTGCTTTGTAAGAGGGCTACCTCTCCACCTTGTATCGTTCGGCCGTGTACTTTGTTCGGTTGTTACTTTATATATAAAGTGGGGCGAAAGCCTGTTTCGAGAGAGGGCAACCCAACAATCGGATTGTGAACTGACCACCCAACACAGGCAGACTCCACCAGCCAGCTAGCCCCGGCAACGTACAATAGCAATGTACAATAGCTGGGTGGACCGATAGGCCCCGCTCTGACAAATAGCCAGCCACAACATTAGGATAGCTTACCCAGCAAAGAGGACCGGACATGGCAACCCAACAGCCGGGTTGTGAATAGGCCACCTAACACAGGCAGACTCCACCAACCAACCATCCCGATAGCGTACAACAACCGGGTGGACCGACTGGCTCCGCTTTGGTAAACAAACAGCCGCAGCACCCGGATAGCTTACCCGGCAAAGAAGATTGGCCAGGGCAACCCAATAGTCAAGTTATTAGAAAGCCGGGCAAGCGCTCCCTGAACAGACAAGGCAAAAACACATAGTGCAAGGGCATTGGGCGGCAGACGAGGCGGCCCCGCGCGCACTCTCGGCCCATGCGTTATGGACCCCCGAGGCCGTCAGCTCGGTCAACAGTTGGGTTGTCACAAAGCCAGGGCTAGCGCCCCTCGAACAGACGAGGCGGCACGCACATGCGCAACGGAAAACACCACAGAAAAGTGTCCCCGAGCACGCACGCGACCCACGCGTCATGGACCCCCGAGGAAATCGGCAGGGTGCAGAGCGCCCAGGGAGCACACCAAGGAGGCATCGGCGTGAGGCGCGCGCGAAACGGACGGTCCCGAGCGTCGATGACCCCAATAGGCGGTGCTCCATCATCCTTTATAGGAGTAATTACCGAGCTCTCTCTTAAGCAGATTTGGGGTCTATTCTCGAGAATGGAAAATGGAGGCTAGTTTTCAAGGACCATATGCTAGAGCAAGTGAACCTCTTATGCCTGCAGATGCTTCAGACTCTAGTAGAGGTATCATGGGAATGAAGGATATGTTGGGTACTTTGGTCGATGAAACTTGCTTCACATCCTCTGGAGAGGTCACAACAAGCTTGGATGAAGTCAAGGTGGCACGCCCTCCCTCATAACCTCCCAGAGGCAAGCAGAGCATTCAGACACAAGAGCTTGATCTGATGTCATGTTACGCTGGAGTTGTGTAGTGGATTGCCGTCATATGTTACAATTAGATGTTTGTTGCGTGGAAACCTCGGACGACAAAAATAAACTACATGCATAGTAAATCAACAAAGCAACTCTAATGAGCATATCATCTTTTTTACTTACAGTGTACATATTGATGATGATGCTACAAAACCTCTAATGTGTTGAAAACAACTACATGAGGCTAGCAACTAGTTATGGTTCCTCGGTTCTGGCGACTTGTTTCAGATTCTGATTCTGAGATTCTAATTCCAAGATAAAAGAAGAACAACACTGCTGATTGAAATTGTTGGCCACAAAAGAGTGGAGTTTGTCTTAAGCCATACCAACTTTATATTAAGAATATCAACATCTACAAAACCAAATACATACAATATGAAAGTATTCTTTAAACTGGTACTACCTTCAATCTAAAGACCAGAATATTTATATAAAATAGTTAATTTTTAAGTCCTAGTGCTCTGAGTTCACTGCTCCGGCAAGCTCCTGATAATATTGACAGATACAGTAATTACTAATTAGCGCATATACAGAACTTATGTGAAGAAGTATCAGTAAAACTTCCAAAAAGAGCCAATGTTTTAAGTTTCCTCCACCTCCTCCATCATTAACATCCTTATACTGGATATAATTAGATCTTTGCTGCGTGTAAACCTCGGACGATAAAAATAAACTATATGCACAGTAAATCAACAAAGCAGCTCTAATGAGCATATCATCTTTTTACTTGCGGTGTACATATCAGTATATTGATGATGCTGCTACAAAACCTCTAATGTGTTGAAAACTACTCCATGAGGCTAGCAACTAGTGATGGTTCCTCGGTTCTGGCGACTTGTTTCAGATTCTGATTCTGAGATTCTAATTACAAGATAAAAGAAGAACACTGTTGATCGAAATTGTTGGCCACAAAAGAGTGGACTTCGTCTTAAGCCAAACCAACTTTATATTAAGAATATCAACGTCTACAAAACCAAATAAATACAATATGGAAGTATTTTGATCATAATTATTACAGTATACTGGCCACAAAGGAGTGAACTTTGAACTTCAAACTGGTACTACCTTCAATCTAAAGACCAGAATCTTTATATGTATATAAAAAGTTAATTTTTATGTCCTAGTGCTCTGCGTTGACTGCCCCGGCAAATTCCTGATAATATTGACAGATAAAGTAATTACTAATTGGTGCATATACAAACCTTATGTGAAGAAGTATCAGTGAAACTTCCAAAAGGAGCAAATGTTTTAAGTTTTCTCCACTTCCTCTGTCATTAAGACATCCTTATACTGATTGAATAAACTGATCGCTATGTCATGTGATGAGCGGAAGTTATCATCTGACATTAAGATATATCGCATCTGACAGCTTTCGTGGCAAACCACCTGCATGCATTTAGAGAACACCACAAGCGAATGAAATGCATGCAATGGTAGATCAGACAAGATGTATAAAAATCACCACGCAACAAAGACAGATTAAAAATGATGCATAATTGACAATGCTGAATCAAGCAACACCCCCCAACACTTAAGTGTTTGCAACTTATTAAGCTTGTTGTGTTGACTTAAATCGATGAAGCTCCTCACCAGAAAAAAGAATGTCATGGCATACGTGGAATACTTTCTTGTCGCAAACTCACGCATGAAAACAAAAGGCAATACATTCACTGAATCACAGGAGTGTGGAAAATATTAAAACATACTCCCTTTATATCAAAGGCAACAGTCATAACGAAGTGAAAAAATAAACATAGGAACTGATTATCATGACATAATTTCACATCCAAAATGCCACAGGATCTTCAACGAGGAACGACTTAGTGGTTGCTTTAGGCACTTTGTAGTACTGCACCTCACGGCTCTTGCCAGTCGTCAGTTCTCCATACTCATCATGTCTGAGAGAGAATGTTGTCAAACGATACATGCAGCGACGACCGGCTAGGCGCACATCATCAGCACTGTCGTCCTCATCTTTGTGGTGCAGATCAGAGCCGTCATTCTCAATGGAAACGCATTGTACGAGGCAGAATTTGCTGCGGCTTCCCATGTAGACAAGGGTAGCCCCTACATGCATATCAGCTGGTTGCTCACTCAATAGGTTCTCCTTGCAGAGCTTCACCATAGGGGCAGGGCACTGCCCTTCACCGGAGTAGTGCGAGATGGGCATGTAGCAGCAGTAAAGTTTGCCAAGGGTGTCCGGCTCTTTTGAGAGCCCGACAAAGCCGTTGAGGTGCAGGTCAAAGTGGCCGCGGCCGGCCAAGGGCAGCCTCCAATTGCCAAGTAGTTTCCATGAAAGCTTATCCGTGTCAAAAGCGAAGGTGGCCTCAGTGACGTCCCTCTTGGTGCTGACGAGGAAGGTCTGTTCTTCAGGGTGCAAAGAGTAGGAGGTGACGTGCTCAACATTGAATGGCTGTTTCGAGAGCTCTTTCCACGACCACTCCATGCTGGAAAATCGATCCCGCACCGGGGGGACGCACTCATCCAAGCAGAGCATCTCGAAGGCTTGGACGCTCAGGGTGAATAGCTTGTTGCCGACCGGGAGGTAGTGGATGGTACCCATAAGCCATTCTGGAGCAGGGCCAATGGCGGCGGCCCGCGAGCGGACGTCCAACATGGGGAAGTACCTCCCGGACAAGTCACCCTCGGGATCTCTGGGATGCATCGCCAAGATCCTGGTGCCAAAGGCTGACGTGAAGAACTTGGGACACCAACGCCGCGCCACCAAACGGAAGGATGGTTTTGGAAAACGACGCACAGAGGCATGGCCTGTGACAGCAGTCTGCCAATGGTTCTCGCCGGGCAACGAGAGCTTGGGAGACCGACGCCGCGCCACCATGCGGAAGAAAGGTTTTCGAAAACGACGCAGAGAGGCATGGCCTGTGACCGCAGTCTGATGGTTCTTGCCGGGCAACGAGTTTACCTCGCGGATGGTATATCCATGGCACCAGTCATCGAAGACAAGGTAAAGTCGCTCACGGCCGCAGGCAAGCTCACCGTGCCGCCGCCGCTTTGGCATCCTTGTTCCTCCTTGCTCGTCGCCTTCTTGCAACCGGGCGGACAGGTCTAATTTTATTTTTCCTGGATTATACTCGTAGATCTGATTCCTTATATTCCTTTTGAAGGAGTTACAAGTCGAAGATGGTGCACCCGCAAAACAACGCGACTTACAAAGAGTGGGCTTAGCAGTTGACTGTGTTGGGAGTCTGCCGCGTCGGCGGCAACGGCGGGAAGCGGGCGGCGGGCGGCGGCGGGAGAGGCTGGGTTAGGGAAGGCATTTGGTGGCTTATAAAGGGAAACCCTAGGGAAGTTCCCGGTGACTGGTTAGACCCTCGTGGGCTGTTCGCAAGGCAAAATGGGCTGGACTAACTGATTACTATATACAGAAGAATATTAGGCCAACAATACTAAGTAATTACCTTCAAATTTTTCTCAAAAAAAGTAATTACCTTTATTTTTTTCTCAAAAAAAGTAATTACCATAAAAAAATTCTAAAAAAAAGTAATTACCTTTTAATGTCTCAAAAAAGTAATTACCTTTAAAATTGCCTTTGCCTAAGAAAAACCTTTAAATTTGCCTTAAAAAGTAATTACCTTTAATACCAATAACCTGCATCAATCAATCTGGCAGAGGCGGCAGATCGTCCGAGGCGAGGAGGTTCAACCTCCAGGAAGAACAGCTCCAGCAATTTTGGCACTAACCTTGAATTATGCTCGAGCAGCGGGGAAAGCTACTATCATGCAAAGGGTAAACAATTGGCCGATCGTTACAGCAAGTCAGCAGGTGATAAACGTGGGTGCTTCTTTCTCCATTGGTGATTACTCGGGCTCCTGTGGTATGGTAGCGCGTGATCACAGAGGGAAGTTCCTTGCGGCGGCATCGACAAAATATGTGGCGGACGTGTGGTGTCAGCGGAGGTCGCCGCACTCTTCGAGGGTCTGAAGCTGGGGCAGAGCATTGAATGTTCAAACATCCAGGTAAGAATGGACAACATCATCGTAGTGGAGGTACTTAATCAAAACGAAGGACACTCTATGGTAGCAGCTCCTGTTTTAGAAGACTGTCGTTTCATCTTATGTGATTTCGGCAAGGTAACTATTGAGCACTAGTAGAATGCCCATGCGTTGCCACGGGCTTTTGAAATATTTTGCTGAAATTATATAAACATAGTGCATGTTCAATTTCACATGTGGCGAAAAGATAGCACGGGCACAATCGGGTAATGATTAAAATTCACTTCACTTGCAATGTAAATTGATAAAAAAAAGGCTATTTGATGATGTATACATATAGAGCGATTATCCAACTAAAAATATGTTACAAATTATGGTCTAGTTGATGCGCTTAAAAAATTCTCGCACAATATCAGGAATGTTGTTTTTAGCAACATTCGCACGATATTTGATCAAGTATAATAAAAACTTGTTCCTCAACTCTTACTCATCCTGCACAAGCAATATATTTAATTAGCACGAATACGTTCAATGTCTTAAAATGTGTAACACCATGCAAACTGGATGAACCAATTCTTTACCGTTCCACCAGAGCATAATATGAAAAACAAAATAGCTAGGCACATCCCTGCAATTTCCTAAATTAATATTATCTTGAATATAGTGATAAAAAATAAATATTTGTATTGTGAAAATGTTATGATAATGAAAAATATAAATTTACCCATCTATGCTCGTTGGAATAGCAGGCGGAAATAAACGTTGCCATCTAGATATATCGGAATTCCAACCGGTTTTCTTTATTTTGAGTGTGTCGTTGAATTCCCTCGCAAATCTTTGTAATTTAACTAAAACTCTGGCATCAGTGATGTATGGATAGGGTCCAGATATATACACGGCATGCATGTTTGTCGATGACGTACAAGATGTATCGACCGATGAATGCATATGAAAGATAATTCTACAATTGCTAGCTATTAGAAACAATAAACCATGACAACAATGTACAAAAGACCTTACTTACCATGTTGCACGATGAGATGTAGTCGTCTACTACAGGCAGCTATCAAACGGTGTTGCCAACATGTGAATAGTTTCCTTCACGCAGAACTTTTGATCTCGTGTTAAATCTAACATCATGGACTGGGTAAGAAAACTATTTAAAACATGTTGATAGTAATGATACTGAATGAAGAAATATGATTATGATAACTTACACAAAATTATAGATCCATTAAGTGTAACATATATAATATATTAAAACAAAAGTAAGACTAACACATCTGTTTTTATTTGCAAAGAAAACTGGGTACCCTAATTACATATGAATATATAAACATACATAAATGATATTTTATATTAATAAACATGAGGCAAACCAAATTATTTTTCTAGCTACCCAATTTTTTTGAGCATACCTACCCAGCCTTATCCTGACCTCAGGCTCTCTCTCACTACACCCACCCATCTCACTCTCTCACCCCACGCACCCCTCACTCTCTCAACCCTGTCACTCATTCTCTCCGCCACGATGCCGCCGATTTGGCCATCCCAGGGCGATTTCTGGTGTCAAGGGTGTCGCGTTCCCCCTCTAGGCTTCACGGCGACAGGGCTCTTCTGCCGTCCACTGACTGCTCCGAGCAGTAGGTGCCGACACCGAAAGAGAGTCCGGCTAGCCTCCACTCCTGCATGCAGGTTCACACAAATATCTATCTTGCAATAGGTTAAACGTTTACATGTGTTTTTCAAGCTACTACAATCTGTTAATTTTGTCCTTTATCAAAATTTCCTCACAAACAATTAATTTCTAAGAATAGGCCTTTGATTTCATCAGACAATGGGTGAGTTGAATAAACAAGCGAACCATCTACGAGCTCTGTCTTCCTCAAATAAAAAAATTGTACAGAATAACTGACATTTCAAGAACTGAATTTTGCCCAAGAACTGAATTCATGTCAAAGGAACTATCAGATAATCAAAGTGTACCTATAGGTTTTATACTAAAAAGTACAGTTTAAACCCCCCCCCCCCCCCCCCACACACACACACCACCACCACCACCACCAGCAGCAGCAGCACAATTGATCCAACATTGCTAAATAATCTTCTCAAAAGATATGGATTTAAGTGGTACCTTAGAACTAAATGAAAAGAAACATTAACTCTGATGAATATAGAAAGAGAGAATAGTGCAGTCTTATTTGTATAGAACAACATACAATGCTTCCACATAAAAAAAAAGATTGATAGAAGAGGTATATTGATTACAAACCGAAATGAAAAATGTTTCTGCCCTTCACCCAAGCTTCAGGGAAAGTATGTAGTTTATTGACATACCAACTTGTGCTTTGCTGGTTTGGGAAGTATCTGCTCTCACATACTTGATTTCCCAGCAGACAGCATATGTAAAACTTAGCTGAAATGAAAAGAAACAAAGCGAGGAAAAGACAACAATTGGTTGTGCAAAGTTACGTAGAGAGGAATGTAGCATGAAGCGAAACCAAATTTTGTATCGAACACCACCAAGTCAGCACGCTAGATGGGCCCCTTGTCGATCCCTCCATAATAATGCCAATGTGCACAGACCATTTTTTTGTCTTTATCGTCATCTGCAGTCACAAAATGATCAAAACCAAAAAAGGATAACAAAACCATATAACGCCAAAGGACAATGTATCCAATAAAGAAACACCAACGATGCAAGAAAGGGAATACAATACAGACAGAGAACAATGTTATTGCACCCTCAACGGATAGAGTGATGACCATGTCCGGTACACACAAAGTCCGAACTAATTAAGAAGAAAATGATGAGAATATTGAGTGATAAGAAAATGATTAGCCCAAACTCCAAGTAATCTGCTAGTGTGGAGGCGAACAGAAATCTGACAAAACATCATAAAAAGAGACACACCTGTCCAAGAGGCAACTCAACAAGAACATCTGAACATATCTAGTTGACGGTGTCCACTCTGGTCCCCGAAATATCAGCTCTGAAGCAGGGCAATGTCCTGACTACGTGAGAAAAAACTGAATTTTGAGAATGAACGTATTAGCATTGAACTTATTCTGCTACTCTAAAAGCTATGACATCTAAAGATAAATGATAAAATTCTAAAAATCTACATAACAGAAAGCTGATGACATGCATAAAATAGATCATATTTTTCTTCTGAATAGCTACAATTTGCTAACAGGACGCTATGCCGACGTGTGTGAACAACAGAGAGCTAACAAAATCAACGCTCAGTCGAACAAAACAAATTAGAACGTCACTTTTGGGCATGATTTATAGATTACGACAAGACGCAAAGGTCAGGCCTGCGAGGCAAGTAAATAATCAACTTACACATCTGTCAGATAATCCAGCTTTAGAAGAACAAAATCAAAGAGTCATGTACGTACATGGGGAGTTGGGTGATGTAGAGATGCAGTTTATGCCCGTCCTTCAACCTCCATCAGCGTCCGAGTCAACACAACCAGATGAGGCTGCGGCCATGCCGCCGTGGATGCTCCACCTCAGACTCAACTGTGCCATCGCCATGACGGCGTACGCCGAGCACCCGAGCACATCGTGACACTGGCGCCCACCTGACGGCAACGCCATGTAGCGCTCGCCGGCGTTCTTGGAAGCGTTGGCGTGGCGCTTGCGCAGGACGTGGCCTGGCAGGGCGTTGCTTCTTCCTCGCGTGACACCCATCCCGACCAAGTTCCCCGTTGCGCTGGCAATTCTTTGGCCTCTATATGTTCCTCTGCATCATCGGCGGCGCCGCCGAAGAAACCCTAGCAGGTCGAGAGAGGGAGAGCGCGAGGGGTCTGCAGAGGGGGAGGTAAATCGGGAAAGATAAGACGGAAGGCGCTGGTTTTTTCCTTACTTTGACGACGGCTCGAGGGGATCGTGCGAGGGGGATGAAACAACGTACGTTTGGTGGGAGGGGGCATCGACGGGGTACCAACGACGTACATAGGAAAGGTAAGAATCGATGCGTTAGGAAAGTTAGGATTTTGAATTGATTTCCATGAAAATGGGGTTTTATTGTTTGTAATGTGATATCAGTACCTGCCCGTTTGTGACGTGCCTGGTTAGGAAAGTTTGCAAATGTTAAGAAAGTTTTTATTGGGAGGGTGAAAAAATCAACGTGAGGACGAAAATAAACCAGACGAAAAAAAATGATGGAAGGTGAGATGAAAATAAACCAGACGAAAAAAACCGTGTAGGCTATCCTATCAAGTGAGACATTAGGAGTAGAGATTGTAATAGGGAGTCGAATGTAGTTGCTCATGAGCTAGTTAATTGGGGTCGTGTTAATCCTCCCACTATTTGGATGGATGAACCCCCAGCTTTTCTAGTTGTTAATAAAGCTAGCCGGAAGGCCTTCCCGTAAAAAAAAATCAATCATATGATAAAGGGGAATGTTATCGGGCGACCGTTCTCAAGGAACGGTCGTCCAGCAAACGCGACGCCGACCGTCGGATGGTGAGTATGGATCTCAAAGCATCTCTAGTCACCACGTCAGGTGCCTGGAATCCTTCCCTCCCGTTGCGAACAACGTGAACCATTTTCTCTTAACCACCGCCCTCGCCCACTCATCCCCATTCCCATCACATCCATTCACGAGTGAGAGAGAGAGGCGACGCCAGTTGGAGAAGATAGCAGCTTAACCGCATTGTCTGGCGAGCCTTTTAGCCGTAGGTTGTTGGCCTGCGTGCCTGTCTGGATTTTGTGTAGTGGGCCTGTGCACATGTGAACTATGGCCTGCGCGCCCTTGGTTGTAGGTTGTTGGTCTGGTACTCTTTTATGTCGTAAACTCTTGCCTGCGCGCCCTTGGTTATAGGTTGTTGGACTGGTACTCTCTTATGTCCTGTGATGGTGGATCTTGTTTGTGTTGTTTCAGTACTCTGCCGTGTGGCTTTATTTATAAAGTCGGGCATATGTCTTTTCTCTAATAAAAAAATGCTTAAATGATAAGTGACACACGTGTGGCACGAAGCAACTTGAACCAAACGTTGTAATCACCATTGGATCGGCTGCACGAATATTGAAGCAGGGAGAAGTGCCATGTGCCCATGTCACGTTTTTAGATCGTGCGGTGTAACCAGCCATGGCCTGAACGCCCCCCACCCACTCGTCTCCCTGGTCACTCACCAGTCAACCCGGCAATTCGACCCATGGGCGGCCGCGCCCATGGGCACCCGACCCGAATGGGTAGGGTATGGGTCGGCATATTCACCCATGGGTTAGCCCGATGGGTAACCCGATTAGTCTTTTTTTTTTTGAGGATCAGTAACCCGATTAGTCATGGGTAGGGTATGGGCGTGAGGTGCTGCCCGTGGGTCACCCGATGGGTCGCCCGATTAGCTGACATGTGGGCCCTTTATATTTAAATAGTAGTAGCCTCCCGCAGTCCAGCCTTGCCTGCCAGCCCACCGTCCCCGGCCCAGTCCAGTAAGTTAGCACATTAGGTTTTACGAGCAGAGAAGCCAACCGAGCCGCCTCCTCCACTCCACGCCTCCTCTCACTCAGCCACAAACCTAGCCGCCGCACTCTCGCCCTCTCCCATCCTCAAGCCGCCGCCGCCGCCGCCGCCCATTGTCCCATGCGGCCACGCCGCCGCAGGCTGCCGGATCCCCTCGGCCTCCATCGTCGCGGGCCACAAGATCCCCGCTACCTCCATCCTCGCGGGGACGCAGGATCCCCGCCGCAAACCGCGTCAATCCTCGCGGGAGGCAGGTCGCAGGTCGCCGGATCCGCAGCCAAGCACCACCGCCGCCGTCTCAATCCTCGTTCTTCCTCAAGCAGCAGGCTCCACCACGCCGAAGCAGCAACCCCGCGACCTCTGCACCGACCCCGTCCAACCGGAGCAGCACCGCCACCATCCTCGTTCGTCCTCCAAGGCCGGAGCAGCACGCCACCGACGCCATCTTGTCTCACCAAGGTTTGCAGCAGTAGAACTATTCCCAACCTCTCTATTTGGTTTACAGCATTAGAACAGATGAGAGATGAGTTCAACTAAGCTGTTTTGTGTGGTCTTGTATAGATGAGTTCACCGGTGGATAGTTCCTCGGCGCCGGCGGTGCAAAGCTCAGCAGTACATGGAACTGAACATGACAAGTCATCCACTCCACAAGCAACAGAGGGTACAGATGGCATCGAGGCTGAGACGACCCAAGGTACTGGTACACAACCTGAACAAACTAAAAGGAGGAAACTCACATCTGAAGTATGGAATGAGTTTCAGAAAGAATTTATTGGTGGGAAATGGCAAGCTCAATGCATGTATTGTAAAAAATGGCTTAGTGCAGCAAGTAAATGTGGCACCACACATTTGAACAACCACTTCAAAACTTGTGGTGCTAAGAGTGCACCTGTAGGCCTAAAGCAACAGAAGTTAAGGTTTGCGGCTGCTAGTGGTGGGAAAGTTGAACTCGATAACAATGGAGTTTTTGACCAAGACGTAGCTAGGAAAAATCTTGCCTTAATGAGAAGTATTGGAAAGAAGTCCATGGTCTTATGTCTATTGCAACAGTCCTTGATCCAAGATATAAGCTTCATATGTTGCAAGCTTTGTTTGGCTCTCTCTATGGATTTGAACATGCAACTAAAGAAGTGGAGAAAATTAGAAAGTTAATGGGTGATTTGTTGCAAGAATATCAAGCATCTGATGGTGGTGTGGGTACCTCGGAGGTACCCAGAAGTGTTTCTACCCAAGGTGGTGCTGCACTAAGCGAAATGGAGAATATATTTCAACAATATATATCCTCGAAGCCTGTTATGAGTGCTGCTCATGTGCGGAAAGAACTGGACTTATATTTGGAAGAGGATATTATCCATAGGCCAGAGGGGCTCGACATCATCAATTGGTGGAAGTTTGGAGGTATCAAGTATCCTACATTGCGAAGAATGGCTCATGATATATTGGCCATTCCTGTAACAACCGTGGCGTCGGAATCTGCCTTCAGTACTAGTGGGAGAATACTAAGTGCTCATAGATGTTCACTTGCACCAAACATGACCGAAGCTCTTATGTGTATGCAAGCTTGGTCCCTTGCAGACATGTTAGGTAATAATCTAGTTGAATCATGACTCTTCTTTCCATGCACAATATTATTTCCTTGCTATGTGTTAATATCTAAATCTATGCATCAGGGGATTGCAATTCTACTCTCTTTGCGGACTTTGAAACTGTTCTTAAGGATGACATAGAAATGATGGTAACAGATTCTACTTTTAGCAACTTAGCATGTCTTTTAATCATAGATTTTAATGCAATTCTTGTTCTTTACTTTGAATGCTTCTATTTTCTTATGTTTCAGGAGGTTGATGATCAATCCATCCTAACTGAAGCCTGAAACTTGATTGTATGATGTTGCTACTGCTTGGTTGCGATGAGAAGTGTATTTGTGCTGCTGCTGAACCTTGTATTTGTGTTGTGGGCTGTTGAACCTTGTATTTGTGCTGCTATATGTGCACCTGAACCTTCTATTTGTGCTCCTGAACCTTCTATTTGTGCTCCTGAAGACCTGAACCATGTATTTGTGATGCTATTTGTGCTCTTGAACCTTATATATTCACATTGATGGTTAGGAACTGAAGCTATTTGTGCATTTTTGCCACTGTGAACCAATATTTGTTATATGAATTGTTGCCACTATTTGTGCTGCTGAACTGCTGTGCTGAATTTTTGCTGCTGCACTGAAGCCTGTGCACTGTACAGCAACCCGATGGGTTAACAACCCGATGGGTAAGGTCGTGGGTCTGCCATTACGCCCATGGGTAGGGTCGTGGGCGGATGGGTAGACCCATTTACTAATCGGGCATGGGTTTGGTATACCTTGACCCGGGCAAACCCGACCCGACTGCCATGTTGACTCACCAGCGCCGAATCCCACCGCATCTCTTCCACCCCTTATCTAACTAGTTACTAAGCTCCCAGGAAATCCAGCTTCCTG
The DNA here is from genome assembly GCA_039707655.1 of Elymus sibiricus. Taxonomy (NCBI): domain Eukaryota; kingdom Viridiplantae; phylum Streptophyta; class Magnoliopsida; order Poales; family Poaceae; genus Elymus; species Elymus sibiricus. Next base: position 270,160,584 of record CM077668.1, read on the forward strand.
GTGCATCGCGGTTTTGGGAGGTCGAATTGCTGCCACGATGGTCAACGAGAGAAGGCGGCAGTCTTCCGTCGGTTCACCTGCATGCCGTGTGCCGGACGTATGAGATTTCGTTCTGTACGTGTCGCAAGCCGCCAGGTCAACCACGAACAGTTTCCCTTTCTCTCTCGGTCGCCTTCCACTCCGACCTCTCGCGACCCTGCTCGCTCCAGGAATCGCCACCGCCTCCAGGCTCCAGCACTAATCCGCTCGGCCGGTCACCGGCCCAGCTCGGCCTCACCATTCTTTATCGATTCCCGGCCTCCGCCTCGACCTCCTGGCCCCGCACTTGCCCCCGCTGTGAACCCTAGCATCGCTGCTGCAGCTCTGCGTTCACCAATGTGACGCATCTTTTAGCTTATCCATGCCTACATCGGTGCATCCATGATGTCCTGGTGGTTTCCTGGTCTCCAATTTCTCTTCGTCGGTGCTCCACCCGGCTGTCCCATGCCACAGGTATGCCCTCCAAGTGTTAAATTGGGAGGACCTGCGTCAGGAGATGGGCATCTTGGAGCTCCGCCCGGCTAGGCTGCCGTCTTTGTTTGATTTATCAGGGATTGTCGGTGCATCTTCATGTGGCGGCTGATTGGCCTTTGGTTGTTTGATTTATCGAGGTAATGAGTGGTAGACGGAATCCAAGTCAGACTCGCCTGGTGCTACGAAATCTAACTGAAGCACTTACCTGGCACGTTGGGGCCTAGAGAGCAGAAAGTCAGGAAAGGAGATGTCGGCTAAACTTTAGTGTTGGAACTTGGAATTTACATGTCAATTACCTTCTTTCTCCACTTCAACTAGATTAGTAAATTAAACTTGACATGAGTGCAGAATAGGATGCTTGAGTTCCATTTTGAGTGCAGTCACACGGTCAAGTTCTTGATGTGTTCAGTTATGAAATTTCAAAACAGGCTAACATTATTTCAACATTTTGAACTGTAATGTTTCTTAGGCTACAAACAAATAGTAGATGGAGTATAGTTTTCAGCAAATCTGGGATGTGCAGGGCTAAGTCTTCCATTATCCATTACCATCATGTTATAGTTGAACAAAATGATTTTTTGTCAGAACGTACAGAGTTATAGAGCAGTCAGAAATTAGACCAACGAACAAGCCCTTCTCCTATCAGTACTCGAATAAGTGAACAATTATTACTTGCCCAGCATTGGAGCTACCACGCTAATTGTTTTAGGTTTAGTAGAAAAAAAAATCGGAGTTAGAAATGTAGGCTTCACATCAGAAAAACTGACTGGCATGGATTGTAGGTTGAAACTGATTGGTAAACATCCTGTTCATCTGTTTATTGCTCTCAACCAGGGCACCCTACAAATCAAAGCCTCATAGATAGTGTTGGCCTCGCATTCATATTTTACTGTTCCGTAGATATAAACATCAGCCGCCAAGAATTAGTTGAACAGATTGGGTCGAAGAGACATTTTTATGGTGGATATTGCATATCGGTTCTCTTTTGAATCTGAATATATAATTAAAAATACAGTCATATTTGTAGTCTCCACTGCCGGTTTATAGTCTTTCTGACGATTTGGATACTGACATTTCATATATTTCTAAACTTTTCGACAAGGGGATGTGATGAGTCTTATGATTAAAAAATAACCATAGAAACCATTGACAGTTAAGTTATCTGAATTAATTTGGTTGGAGCAAATCAACCAAGTTGTTCCTTTCATTCACAATTTTTGAACAAAAAAATGCATGCTGCTGTTTTCCAAGATGTGAGTATATGAGACATGTCTACATCTCAGTTAAAATGCTGCACAAACTGAGAGACAGGTTCCCTATTCTAGATAGTGGATTGATTTTTTTTTTAATAGCTTAGTGTCGTCTATTTGAGGTTTGAGAGGAGTTCCCTTCATCCGTTGGTTACTATGAAATTTGCTACTACTACTTTTGTCAAGGTTTCTTAGCAATTTTCTTGACCCTATTTATAAAGTGACATAGATCATGGGAGATCTCAGCGAATACAAGCAGTGGTTGGTCGAGATGGAGGAAGACAACAAACGAGTTGGCATACCCGCTAGGGAGGGACAGACGACCGCCATGAGGTTAGTTCCTTGCTAGCTATGTTTATGATTAACAGCACGTGTATTTGTTGAGCATATTATCAAGTTTCTTCAGTGAATGAGTACTTGCCATGTGTCCCGTGGGCCGTGACACAAATTCAGACGATACATCTGTTGGGCAAAATTATACTAGAAGAAGTGGTAAAACACTTAGGTGGCCGGCCTCCCACCTATACAATGCATGCCAAAGATGCGGAGAACTGAACCTATCAGATTCGATGAAGCCTCACATACAGATACAGCTACAGACCTTCTACCACTCTTGAAGCCGCTAAAGAGAAAGCAGCAGAGAACCTCATCGCTTCTTTATGCAGGAAGTGCAAGCCTGACATCAACAATGTACTACCTCTGTACCAAAATATAAAACATTTTTGCAAAACGTCTTATATTTTGGTACAGAGGGAGTATTAGGTAGCATGCTAAATTATATGTGGTCAGAAACACAGGCTTGGGTGCCTGGTACACACCGTGTCGCTTAGGTGGGTAGTCAGCACCCTGGAGCTTTCCCAGTTACGAAGCAGCTGTAAGCCAAATACCGTATAAATAAAGTATCTATGTTAGGCTTCCTATTTGAAGTGTTGTTTATACTGCACCCCATGCTCACGTTCAGGGTTCCTATGCGCAAACGCCACAGAAAATATCATGTTACTACAACAACAACAACAACAAAGCCTTTAGTCCCAAACAAGTTGGGGTAGGCTAGAGGTGAAACCCATAAGATCTCGCGACCAACTCATGGTTCTGGCACATGGATAGCAAGCTTCCACGCACCCCTGTCCATGGCTAGTTCTTTGGTGATGCTCCAATCCTTCATGTCTCTCTTTACGGACTCTTCCCATGTCAAGTTCGGTCTACCCGGCCTCTTTTGACATTATCAGCACGCTTTAGCCGTCCGCTATGTAACGGGGCTTCTGGAGGCCTGATCTGAATATGTCCAAACCATCTCAGACGATGTTGGACAAGCTTCTCTTCAATTGGCGCTACCCCAACTCTATCGCGTATATCATCATTCCGGATTCGGTCCTTCCTTGTGTGGCCACACATCCATCTCAACATGCGCATCTCCGCCACACCTAACTGTTGCACATGTCGCCTTTTAGTCGGCCAACACTCAGCGCCATACAACATTGCGGGTCGAACCGCCGTCCTATAGAACTTGCCTTTTAGCTTTTGTGGCACCTTCTTGTCACAGAAAATGCTAGAAGCTTGGCGCCACTTCATCCATCCGGCTTTAATTCGATGGTTCACATCTTCATCGATATCCCCATCCTTCTGCAACATTGACCCCAAATATCGAAAGGTGTCCTTCTGTGGCACCACCTGCCCATCAAGGCTAACATCCTCCTCCTCCTCGTGCCTAGTAGTACCGAAAGCGCACCTCATGTACTCAGTTTTAGTCCTACTAAGTCTAAAACCTTTCGATTCCAAAGTTTGCCTCCATAACTCCAACTTCCTGTTGACCCCCGTCCGACTCTCATCGACTAGCACCACATCGTCCGCAAAGAGCATACACCATGGGATATCTCCTTGTATATCCCTTGTGACCTCATCCATCACCAAGGCAAAAAGATAAGGGCTCAAAGCTGACCCTTGATGCAGTCCTATCTTAATCGGGAAGTCATCAGTGTCGCCATCACTTGTTCGAACACTTGTCACAACATTATCGTACATGTCCTTGATGAGGGTAATGTACTTTGCTGGGACTTTGTGTTTCTCCAAGGCCCACCACATAACATTCCGCGGTATCTTATCATAGGCCTTCTCCAAGTCAATGAACACCATATGCATGTCCTTCTTTTGCTCCCTATATCTCTCCATAAGTTGTCGTACCAAGAAAATGGCTTCCATGGTCGACCTCCCAGGCATGAAACCAAACTGATTTTTGGTCACGCTTGTCATTCTTCTTAAGCGGTGCTCAATGACTCTCTCCCATAGCTTCATTGTATGGCTCATCGGTTTAATTTCATGGTAATTAGTACAACTCTGAACATCCCCCTTGTTCTTGAAGATTGGTACTAATATACTCCGTCTCCATTCTTCTGGCATCTTGTTTGCCCGAAAAATGAGGTTGAAAAGTTTGGTTAGCCATACTATCGCTATGTCCCCGAGGCCTCTCCACACCTCAATGGGGATACAATCAGGGGAGAATATCATACGCAAACCAACATTCGAAGAAAACTTTGTGCAAACCACATTTTAAAGTTTCAAAAAAATCTGAAAAAAAATACGGGATGTTAAGAGGGTGATGATTTATTGCCACGCGAAATTTCAAGTTGAAACACATTACGAGATGTGAGCTATGAAAAAGACAAATTCAGCCCTGAATAGTGACATTACAGTTTGGCACTATTCAATGCTGATTTTGTCTTTTTCATAGCTCACATCTCGCAATGTGTTTGAATTTGAAATTTTGCGTGGCAATAAAACATCATCCTCTTAACATCCCATATTTTTTTCAGATTTTTTCGAAACTTCAAAACATCTTTTTCTCGTGGTTTTCACCGGTTTTCACCGAATGTTGGTTTGCGTATGATATTCTCCCTACAATCAGGGCCCATCGCCTTGCCTCCTTTCATCCTCTTCAAAGCCTCCTTGACCTCCGACTCCTGGATTCGCCGCACAAAAAGCCTGCTAGTATCAGCAAAGGAGTCGTCCAGATCAATGGTAGAGCTCTCACTCTCCCCATTGAACAGCTTGTCAAAGTACTCCCGCCATCTATGCTTAATCTCCTCGTTCTTCACCAGGAGTTGATCTGCTCCGTCCTTGATGCACTTGATTTGGTCAACATCCCTCGTCTTCCTCTCTCGGATCTTGGCCATCTTATAGATGTCCCTTTCGCCTTCCTTCGTGTCTAACCGTTGGTAGAGGTCCTCATACGCCCGGCCCCCTTGCTTCACTCACAGCTCGCTTTGCGACCTTCTTTGCCATCTTGTACTTCTCTATGTTGTCTGCACTCCTATCCAGATATAGGCGTCTGAAACACTCTTTCTTCTCCTTAATTGCCTTCTGGACATCATCGTTCCACCACCAGGTATCTTTAGCTTCTCTTCTACTTCCCCTGGACACTCCAAACTCCTCTGAGGCCACCTTACGAATGCAAGTCGCCATCTTCATCCACATGTTGTCTACATCACCTCCTTCCTCCCAAGGGCCCTCCTTAATGACCCTCTCCTTGAACGCCTGAGCTACCTCCCCCTTGAGCTTCCACCACTTCGTTCTAGCGACTTTGGCACGCTTGTCCCACTGGACACGAATCCGAAAGCGGAGGTCAGCAACCACAAGCTTATGCTGAGGGACAACACTCTCTCCAGGTATCACCTTACAGTCTAGGCATGCACGCCTGTCTTCTCTTCTCGAGAGGATGAAATCAATCTGGCTAGAGTGTTGCCCACTACTGTAAGTCACTAGATGTGATTCTCTCTTCTTAAAGAGGGTGTTAGCTAAGATCATGTTGTAGGCTAGCGCAAAGCTTAAGACATCTTCTCCTTCTTGGTTCCTGATGCCATAGCCAAAACCCCCATGCACCCCTTCAAAACATGTGTTAGATGTGCCCACGTGGCCATTGAGGTCTCCTCCCATGAAGAGCCTCTCGCCAATCGGTACACTCCTAACCATGTCCTCTAGGCCTTCCCAGAACTCCCTCTTGGTGTTCTCATTGTGGCCTACTTGCGGGGCATACGCGCTGATAACGTTGAGAACTAAGTCCCCAACTACCAGCTTGACCAGGATAATCCGGTCCCCACGTCTCTTGACGTCTACCACTCCATCCTTGAGGCTCTTGCTGATCAAGATGCCTACTCCATTTCTGTTTGCAACCGTCCCCATGTACCACAGCTTGAAGCCGGTACCCTCCACCTCCTTCGCCTTTTGTCCCCTTCATTTGGTCTCTTGGACGCAAAGGATATCAACGCCTCTCCTCACCGCGGTATCAACTACCTCCCGAAGCTTACCTGTCAGAGACCCTACGTTCCAGCTACCTAAGCGAATCCTCCTAGGCTCGGCTAGCTTCCTTACCCTTCGCACTCGTCGAGTCAAATGCGAAGACCCTTGCTCAATTTCCACTATACCCGGGCGCCGATGTAGCGCGCCACTAAGGATGCGACGACCCGATTCTCGCTCACTTGCCACCGTATCCAGATCAAGATACGGCGCGCCACCTGGGGGGTGACGGCCCGGCCCTTGCCCATTTTCCACCACACCCGGGTTCCGATGTGGCGCGTCGCTGAGAGGGTTACGCCCCAACGAAAATATCATGTTACTACCTTGAAAAATAAACTTCAAACATGTTCATGAACCATGTCTATGAACGAACACTGGACAAAGAAAAATACAATACTCCCTCCGTTCCATAATGTAGTGCCTATAGATTTTTTGGAAAGTCAAACTTTGCAAACTTTGACCAAGTTTGTAGAGAAAACTATTTATATCTACAATACCAAAAATATATAATGTGAAACTACATCTTACGATGAATCTAGTGATATATGTTTCGCACTCTAGATGTAAATATTTTTCTCCACAAATTTGGTCAAAGTTTGTGAGGTTTGACTTTTAAAAAAATCTATATGCATTACATTATGGAACGGAGGGAGTACAAACGAAATAGCATCCTTTTTCTCCTAAAATATAAACATCTTTATTCATAACAGCATCTAACTTTCTATTTACATCGGAGAAGGCTATCATGGGTAATTATTTTGATGGCCTCTACTGCCTACCCCACAACAAACAGAGAGCTAGGGAGCGTTAAGTGTCCCTGACCATCTGCTAATGTGCTTTACTGCAACTGATTACTACTGCGTATTGATAGAAGCATGACTGTTTTTCGAGGATACGTCCAGATGGATGCATAAGTATCATAGAAGAAAGGCCAAAGCGGCCAACACAACACGGTTTCTGGCTACAATGCCTGCGATGTCATCGCACTGAAGGTCCATCAATATCTCTGCACAGACTACTCACTAACATTCCACCTGTCTACCATGAATTCCATTCGGAGAGGAGAACAGAAAAGCCTAGCCATCCGCCAGCCCCTTGCCTCCTTCTGAATCATGCCAAGAACCAGGTCTCTAGCTGGGCTTCGCATTGTTGAAAACAATGTCATTCGGGTGCTTCCAAAGCATCCAGAAGATGAAAAAGGATCACAGTTCAAGCATTCTTCGAGGAAGCATGACTGTTATAAGAAATTCATAATTCAGCAGTCCTAGCAACATAAGCTGAAACGCTCAACAAACCAGCTGACCGTAATAAAACGCGTACAAGAAAAAAAGAGGAGACTTGACTCAAGACCAAAGAACGGCGCGGCAAGGCGCGCGTCAAACTCTAGTCCTTTCCAAGCCCACTCCTCTTCCACCCCCACCACTTTCTCACTCATGGCAACCACCCTGACCAGATCGCCGGCGAGAGTGTGTGCGGCGTCCTGCCGTGGATCTCTGCAGCATGGCGTTAGATCGGGAAAGAGGCAGGGTGGGGCGGATGGCGCACAAGTGCGAGGGCGGCCACCAGGCTGCTGCCATGCGGGAGGGCGACGTCCCCTGGGAGAGATGCGGCGGTCACCACTCACCGGCGAGGGATCCTCCACTCCCCAAATCCCCAAATCGAGCTCTGAGATCCCTAACCTACGCGTGCGTCGGCGGCGGTGGAAGGTAGCCTGGACGGTAGAGGCCGGAGGGGGCGGTCGACCGGGGACGCGATCTGGAGGAGATTGAGCTCTCCCACAGTGGCCACGCGCCGCCGCTCGCCGCGAGTCGAGGGCTCCGTGGGCGCGCTCCAGGGCATCGATGTGTTCCTTGACGGCGAGCTTCGGGCTGACCCGGCCTACCACTCCAGCGGCAGCATCAACCCTGCCTCCCACCCCACGGCTGTGCAGAGAGGACTGGGATGGTCTGTACCCCTTCTACTGCATCCTCTTTCTTTCTTATTTACGTGCTTATTCAGGCATATCAGTTCATTCATTCATCCTGCTTGGCTTCTTCACGTTGTTTCTGTGTTCTTTGTTCGTCCCCCCACATGCATGATTCAGGGAGTTTTTTTCGTGACTAATTAGCTGCAGCTATTACTTACAAACTCTCACCACACCTCTATTTTTTTTTTTTTTTTGAGGTACTCACCACACCTCTAGTGTTCTGTACTAGTGTACTGGTACATAGCTAGTGAGATTTAATTCACATTTTCAGGACTGTCTAGTGGTACTACTATACATCAGCACTCTAGTAAAACCAAGTTTTGCAACTGCAGGCCAGCCTCTAACCAATTCATGGCAAAATTGCCATGTTTTTAGCATAGAAACAACTTGGCAATTTTTTGTTTGCCATGGCAAAATTGTCATTTTTTTGTTAGAGTGTTCATCAGCACTCTAGTAAAAATTTTGTTTGCCATGGCAAAATTGCCATGTTTTTAACATAGAAACAACTTGGCAATTTTTTTATTTGCCATGGCAAAATTTATTTTTAAAATTTTCCATGAAAAAATTACTTTTATCACCATGGCTATTTTAGCCTTATTGCCCTGGCAATTTTAATTTAACACAAACGGAAAATTAACTTCTTATTTTTTGACATGGCAATTTTTTTAAAATTTTTGCCATGGCAATTTTTTAAAGAAAAGTTGCCATGGCAATTTAAGTTAATGAGCATGGTAAATGTAGTTTATGGATTGTAAATTCTTTTATTTTTGCAACAACGGCAAAAAAAAAAAAATACTTTTTTGTGGAACCATGGCAACATTAGTTTCATGCAGCATGGCCAATGTTGTTTATGACTCATGGAAATTAATTTTCTTTTTTTGCAACAATGACTGGGATCATGTCAATTTAAGTTTGATATGAATTTTCATAGACCTTGGCAAATTGTTGTTCATTCTCAGAGTTCGTTTTGCCATGTCAATGCACCATGCTCTCTAATTCTGCTCAGTTTTTTTTTTTTTTTGCATGGCAACTTTGAATGTGTGTGAGCTGCCCACTGTTTTTTTGTCATGCCAAATTGTTCTAGTAAATAGTTGCCATGATAGCTTTTGTGTTTTTTAGTATATAGTTACCATGGAAAAATTGTTGTTTTGTATAGATTGTTTTGGCACTCAATCCACTATGTTCTCTAAATTTTCCATTTTTTATAGACCTTTAATTACATATCTCTAAAATTGCCATGGCAAATGATATATAATTAATACATTTTTTCTACTTTCATCCGTAATCAGACATGGCAAATTTCATATACCATGGTAAATCATTACGAATTTGAGATCTTTTGCCATGGCAAATTTACTTTTATTATTTTGCCATGGTAAATCATTACGAATTTGAGATCTTTCGCCATGGAAAAATTACTTATATTGCCATGTCAAATTTACTTTTACATAGATGTCAACTTTATTCGCTCATAGCTATCTTTTTTCTGTCATGGCAATTTACATTTTGAGTAAACATAAATTTGAAAGCATCAAATTTCAATATGCATTTGCCATGGCAATTTGATCAATTTTCGTGCCATTTCACGTGCACGGCAATTTTATTGCACAAAAGATGGCAATTTTGATAAAAAATGCCATGGCAATTTTGAACATACTTTTGCCATGGCGATTTTTGATCAATTTTTTTTGTTTCTCATACATGGTAAATTTCTTATATAAAGCATGGCAATTTTGATATTTTTAAAATATCATGACATTTTTTAATATGCATTTGCCATGGCAATTTTTGATCATTTTTTGTGTTATTTCACTTTTTTTGCCATGGCATATTTACTTTCATTTTTCCATGTCAAATTTTACTTTTTTTCACCATGGCACATTAACTTCTTAATTACCATGGCAAATTTCCCTTCGTTTGCATGGCAATTTTTAATTTAACATGCATGGCAAATTTACTTCCATGGAACATGGCAAGTTTACTTTTTATTTGCCATGGCAAAAGTACTTTTCATCCATGGCAATTTTTGCCTCTTCCACCGTTCATGAGAATTTTCTGCTTCTATAGACCGTTTTTATATTTACTATACAAAAGCATGGCAATTACTTCTAAACCACAGATGGCAATATTTGCCTTTTTGTTTTGCCGCATGATGGCAACTTTTAATAATTTTAATCCACATTTTCTGCCTTTTTGATGTTCATATATAGTAAAAATACCATACATTTTTTTTGATCCACATTTTTTTTGCCACCATGCACAAATGCAAATTGCCATGAATTTCTTTAGTGCCTTTTTCATAAAAGATCTTTTTGACCATGGCAAATTTTGCTTTTCAAAGACGATGGTATTGTTTTGGTTTAAACGTTGGGATTTTTTTGTAGTAGCTTGTTTGTCTCTCTATCTATCACGACAAATTCATCATTCAGTTTTTGTAGCATGGCAAATCTGGGCTTTTACTAGTTACAACCAAAACTGAGGTTTTTTATTGACAATAAAAACTGGGCCAAACTGGGCCCTTTTTCTTTTTTGTAGTCACAGCAAAAGCCTGTACAGAGAGCTGTAGAGGGGTGTGCGCTGTGCAGGCTGGGGAGCAGCTCGCACCGAACGACCTCGCTCGAACGAATCGTTTGGGCGGGAGGGTCTGGGACCGCACGTGTGGTGAATATCGGTGTCCAAAAAGAGAGAGGCGACATCGGTGGCGACAGGAGGGCGGTCGGGATTTGGCCGGCGGAGCGGCGACGGGGAGAGGCGGTCGAGATGGGTGGTGGTGGAGCTCACCCTCCACACGCTGAGACGGCCGGATCCACGCTCCTCGCCGGTGCGCGCGAGCTCCTCCACGCCCCCGTTGGCGGCGAGGCGAGCGGGGTCACAGGAGGCCGAGGCGAGCTCGGGCGAGCTTGCAGCGGGGTGCTCTGGCGATGCACGGGGAGGCTGCAGTGAGCGGAGCTGCCGCGGAGACGATGGGCACGACATCTAGCGGGGAGACGGGCACGACACGACGGAGACAGGCACGGGAGCAGCTGTGGCCCCGCCCTTAGCCCCGCGACGGCTCGGGTGATTAATCTTCGTTGATCTCTGCGCTATGCTTCCCGTGCTCATGTCGTTTGGCCATGCCCTGAAACTGAATTTTGCCACTGGTGTGTGGTTTGGTGCTTGAGTCGTGCGCGCTATATGATATGCATGCTTGAGCTGTGCGCCATGGACAGATGGACTGAGGATTGATGCTCCGTGAAACAGAAATTTCTGCTGAAATGAACCCATGGTTGCGCTTGAATAAAAATGAAGGGATGCACACTTGATTTAGAACAGCCCATGTAGAAATTGCCATGGGCAATACGATGTCAAAATTGCAGGTCCTGAATTTTACAATGGGTGTTTATTTTTTGAAGTTGCCACACTGTTCGGTTTTCAGCCATATTTTTTTTCCATGTTCTCAAATTTGTTATCTAAAGTGCATTTTTATTATAGGCACCATGGCATTTTTAGCAATCAAACCACGGTATTTTTACTATTGAGAACATGGTAGTTTATTTTTGGGTACCATGGCATTTTTAATAGTTAGCGGATGGCAATTTTTTTAAATAGACCATGGCAACTTTCAATTCACGTAACCATGGCAATATTATGCTTTAGACCATGGCCTAGTTATTATGGATGTTTTCACATGGCATTTTTATGCCTAAGTTAGTTTCTCATGCATGACATTTTTTACTAAACAATTACCATGACAATTTTTACACACTATTGCCATGGAGTGTATTCTTTTTGTAGAGTATAATGGCATGTATCGTGCATGCATCATTGCAAAACTTTAGTTTCTCTTGCATGGCATTTGTTTTCACAAACAATTGGCATGCTTTGTTTTTGTAACATTATGGCAAGTAGTTTGTTATACATCTATATATGTTTGTAGAGTATAAGATCGTTTTTTACCAAGCCACCTTAAGTTTTGTAACACATATATACATATGTCTTTGGCAAAACTTATTAAAGATGTTTTCCGCGAAGGCATATTTTTTGTATTATGTTCAACTCATGGGCAATTTTTACTTTTGCTTTTTTAGCTATATAAACTAACCATGGCAATTTTTTATTTTGTTATGGGCAACAATTTTTTTTTTAGTTTTTAGACTACATTTTCAATAATTGTTCTCATTTGCATTTTTGTTGTATTTGACCACGAGAACTTTATTGTATTGACCATGATGTTTTTTAGAAACCATGGCAAATACAGTTTATATTCCATGGCCAATCAAAACAGGTTTCCCCATGGCAAATTATTTAATTTTAGAGAACCGTGGCATTTTGGTAGAGAACCATGGCATTTTGTGTAGGAACCATGGTTGTTTTGTAGAAACCATGGTATTTACAATGTATATACCATGGCATTTATTATTTTTAAGAGCATGACATTTTTGTTATTAAGAGCATGGGATTTTTATTTTAAAGAGCATTGCATTTTTTTTATTAAGAGCATGGCATTTTTTATTAAGAGCATGTCATTTTTTGTAGACCATGACATTTTTGTTATAAAGAGCATGGCATTTTTTGTAAGCATGACATTTTTGTTTTTAAAGAGCATGTCATTTTTATTATAAAGAACACGTCACTTTTATTGTAGAAGCATGGCATTTTTAGTAAAGATCATGGCATTTTTTATTGCAAAGAGCATGGCATTTTTATTGTAAAAGCATGCCATTTTTTTTGGGGTTTTTATCAGTTTTGCCATCGGTTGTATAACACTACTCAGTTTTGCCACTAAAAAATTTCACTACTCAAAAATGCCATTGTTTCGTTAAACACAACCTCAAAAAGACCATTTTTCACTGTTACCGTCAGGTCAATGGACGTTGACTGAAGGTAGATGACGAAAATACCCTTAATCTCATATTGCACTCTCTCTCTCTCCATAGTGTGGGCCCCACTTGTCAGGGTGTGAGTATAAAGAATTTCGAAGAAAAAAGAGACCTGTCGGGGTTCGAACCAAAGACCTCGCTGTGGATGGGGGCGCAGGACAACCATTCCAACCAACCCAGGCATTCGTTTGAAAATAGAATTCTATTCTAATGGTATAATCTATCAGGAGCTAACTAAACAGACCCGACCCTACTGAACCTAATTCTTTGCCCGACCTGCTCATGCCAGTTTCGCCAGTTTTCCCAGCCGGAACCGCAATCCCTAGCCCGCCGCCGCCGCCGCCTGCCTAACCCCACACCTGGAACCGCCGGTAGCCGGGCTGGCCGCACAGCATCGGCGCGCCTCCACTCGCCGCAGCTGTGGCGCCTCCTGCCGCCGTTCTGCCCGCCCAGTGCCGCCTCCCGCCGCAGCTCGGCTCTACCTCCTGCCGAGCACCGCCACTCGAGGCAGGCAGCTCCGACGCTTCTCCCGCCTGACTCCGCGGCTCCTCCCGATTCTTGAAGTGCAGCTATTCCACGGCAATGGCAAAGGACAACAGGCCCGAATCGGAGGGTTCCATCGGCCACCGGACGCCCCAACATGACATAGACTCTAAAATTCCCCCATTGTGAGTATACTAATTCTCAGTGTGCGTGTGTTGTTCAATATAGCTTGTAGAGGTCGAAATTCTTGTGTAGAATTTGTAGTAGCTGACGTTGCCTTATTGATAATCGTGTGCAATTTGGTACTTGTGTTCCTGATGGTCAGGATGGATGCAGATAGTGCTTGTATGCTGACAGTTAGGATGGAAACAAGCCGTGTGAGTAGCGATGGTTGCAAGCGATATGTTGGCGGATTTGATTTTCCTTTGTTCGTAGAGCCTTGTATCACACACAAAACATTGCTGCACAAACTGTGTGATAGCTATCCATGGGGGTGGCGTGATTCTGTTGAGTTGAAGTACTATGACAGGGAGCAGAATAAATGGGTTGATGTTGTATGTGATGATGATGCAGCTTTGATGTTTGTAAAACATCAAGATTCAAAGAAAATATCTATGCTAATTGAGGTTCTTCAAAAATCCCAAACTCCTAACACACCTAGCTGTAATCCACCTACACAACCTTGTTGCAGTGAGAGTCAACATACAGGGAGTCAGGCAGTTGATGTTGATAGAGTCAGCATACAGGGAGTCAGGCAGTCTACTAGTATTGATGATGCTATTAGAGACATAACTGATGATGCTATACCTGATGATGCTATTCTCTCGGATAATGATGATGAGAGGCAGTATCCTGACTTAGTCAAGAAGTCTACCAAAGAAGATGATTCGGCAGATATGGAAGAGGAAGATAATCCTCCAGCATATGAATCCACTGACACTGAAGAGGAAGAAGAGAATAGAGACATGGGTTTAGTTGATGAAGAGGAAGAGGAGGAGGAGGACAGACCTGTTGTAGTATATGACAAGGAGAATCCATCATTTGTAGAAGGCTCAGTATTCCCCTCTTTGTTGGATTGCAAGAATGCACTTTCTACCTTTGCAATTAAACGTGAATTTGACTATACAGTCGAAAAGAGTGATTCTAAGAGGCTGAGAGCAAGTTGTGCATATAAGAGGTGTAAGTGCAGGATTCATGGCTCTTATATGAGGAATAGCACAATATTTCAGGTATAACTTGCTAACATCTAATTGATTTGTTTGTTGTACCCTTTATTTTGTCGAACTGGTAACTATACAAATGTAGCAAGTTTGACATACTAGCAACATACTAATTAATTTTGTTGTTTCCTAAATGCAGATCAAGGTGTGTCCTTTCTCTCATACATGCCCAACTAAGCTGAGAAGTGAGAAGTTCAAGCCGGCAAAGAGCAGGTGGGTTGCTGATGTTGTGCTGGATTGGGTGAGAAAGAACCCAGATATTGGGCCTACTGCTCTTCAAGAGAAGATCCACGAGAAGTACCACTTCACGGTGCCGTACATGCGTGTATCTCGTGGTAAGGACAAAGCAATGGATATGATTAGTGGAAAATGGGAGGATAGCTTCCATCTTCTCTACAGTTTCAAGGCTGAGGTGGAGAAGTGTTCTCCTGGTAGTGTAGTGGAAATAGACAAAGAGACTGTGCAGTACACGGTCAAAGGAAAAGTGAGGGAGAAGGAATGCTTTAGGAGGGTGTTCGTTTCATTCAAGGCATGTTGGCAAGGCTTTTTAGATGGGTGTCGACCATACTTGGTCGTGGACTCAACTGCACTAAATGGGAGATTCAAAGGGCAACTAGCTTCTGCTTGTGCCATTGATGGCTGTAATTGGCTTTACCCAGTTGCCTACGGAGTGCTAGAGACAGAATCATCTGATAGTTGGGCTTGGTTTCTTCAAAATCTGCAAAGGCTTATTGGGCATCCCGAAGGACTAGTCATACACACTGACGCTTGCAAAGGTTTAGAGACAGCAGTAGAACAAGGGTGGCCTGAAGTGGAGCATAGGGAGTGTATGAGGCATCTTGCTGCAAATTTTGGAAAAAAATTCAAGTGCAAGGTTTGTGATGATAATCTTTGGGCTGCAAGCTTGACTTTTAGTTCTAGAAAGCACAATTGGCATATGAAGCAGATCCTTGCTAAGAAGAGTGTCCAAAAATATATGTCTGAACACCACACAAAGATATGGTATAGAAGCAAGTTCAATGAAATCTGCAAGGTTGACTACGTCAATAACAACCTCGCAGAGTCATTTAATAGCAAAGTCAGGAAAGTTAAGGCTCTTCTTATTGTTGACATGTTGGACAAGATTAGGCAGATGATAATGGAGAAGTTTGATCTGCGGATGAGGATAGCATTAGAAAAATGGCTTGGCCATCTCATAATACCAAGTGTGATAAAGGCACTGCATGCCAAATCCAAAGGTAAGTATCTTGTGTTCTTTAATTGATTAATGTCATAACCAACTAAATTCAATGATTAATGTTTTGTGTTCTTTTCAGGGCTGAAGATGAAGGTAGTTAGACGTAGTGATGTTGAGGCAGAAATTACTGCAGTGGACAAAGAGAATAGGGAATGGAGGTACCCTGTTGACATCGCAAACGAAACATGTAGCTGCAGGCAATGGCAGGTCAAGGGTTTGCCATGTATCCATGCTCTATACTTTATTACTTCACTCCGAGGTCCGGTATCAGAAATTGAACCTTATGTGCATGAGTTCTACTCCGTTGCAAAATTTAAGGCTGCGTATGCAGACAACATACCTCCAATGGTAGGCAAACAACAATGGGACATTGTTGACCCTGGCTTCAAACTACATGCTCCAGTGTTGAGGAGGCCAAAAGGACGACCAAGGAAGACTAGAATTAGATCTAGTGCTGAAGGTGCTGGCGTGGGCGCTAGGAAAAGGAAGTGCAAGCGATGTGGAGGCTTCGGGCACATAGTCAGATTGTGCAAAAATCCAGTTGACCCAGCATTTGGAAAAGATGAGGCTGACCTGCACGCTAGGGAAGCCCCTTTTGTGGCAGGAGAAGGCGACCCTGAGCTATCCATGGTTGCAAGTTCTGCTAGGTAACACCAAAAGAACATGTGATTTCTATTATGTATTTTCAATATCTTTTTTCATTCTTTTTTGCAACATGACTAACTTCTGTACAGCACAAAGAGAAGTGTGAAGAAAACAAGTGTGAAGAAAACAGAGAAGAACACTAGGAAAAGGAAGGACATGCAAAATGAAGTTTGTACCACAACCGAAGGATCCGCAAGTGGATCTGTTACGTCTCCCATGCATATTCGAGTTGCAAATGCGGAACCACCAGACAGTCCTGCCAAAAACACAAGAAGCAAAAAGAGGCTGCACATGTGAAGTTTGTGTGATCGCGACCTTATGTTTGGACTGCAAGCTTGGCATTTTTATTTTGAAGAGCATGGCAATTTTATTTTAAGAACATGGCACTTTTTCATCCATGTCTTTTTTACAGCATGACATTTTTAAATATTTTTAGTGCATGCCATTTTATTATGACAAAAAGAGATTTAGAGTATGGCATTTTTAAATATTTTTTATCATGGATTTTTAATTATTTGTGTCATGGCATTTTTCTTGTATATAATTTTTTTTGTTTTTTCTTTGTATCAGAAAATTATATTTTTTATTTTTTGTTAATGTTTTCTTTAAATACACTGCTATCAGGGCCTAGCCCATTTTGTTCGTACGTGCAAGTCACCTGGATCGTTTGCTCGATCGTGAAACCCCAGCGAACGAAACGTTCGTTGGTCGATTGATCCCCTGGCGATCGATTCGTTCGCGCTGACCTTCCTCTATGGGGAATGTCGGCCAGATATTAGGGTTAATGATGAAAGGATGAAGAGACAGGATTTCAAACTCTATGTCTCTGTACCTCTCTATCTTTCCATCGAAAAAAATGAGACAATAGCCAAAATACCACTATGAGAAACTGAACTTGTCAAAATACCACTACCAAAAACCAACTTGCCAATATGGCACTACTTTCAGTTTTCTCTAGCAAAAATACCACTAGTGCCTAACCGAGACTAACATCATTCAAAGAAGACTTCTACACCCTTACCTCTTCACAGCCCAAGCATACATTTTAGCAACAAAAAGAGCAGTTATAGTGCAACATTTCAACAGCCAATTGACATGAAAACATCACCAACTCAACATAATCTTACTTTGCATCATCCAACAACAATATAGCAACATTTCAGCAGCATTTTGACAGCATTTCAGCAGCATTTTGGCATGAAAACATCACAAATTCAACATAATCTGAGTTTACACAAGTCCCAACCGACCATGAAATCTCATGTTTTGCCCCTGGTGTACACTCTTCTGTCGTCTACAATCGTCAAGTAGGACTGAACATCTATTTCTACTTTGAAATCACCCATCGAATCGACTCTGAAACACACAAACACAGCAAATTCTAATTTTGCTGCACTTGCAATGAAAAGATCCATGAAAACAAGGGGGGGAATTGTACCTTTTGCTGCTGGGGATGTAGTGGACAGCTGGAGGCAGAGGAGGCACTCGAGGGCAAGTTTGCAATGGAGTAGGGAAGGCCAACGATCTGATCCGGGATGAGCTGGAGCAGATCCCTATGGCTGGAGCTACGCCGTCGGGTTGGTTGGCGCCGGAGCTGAGGCATCGGGCGGCCAGCCAGGCGTCCACGAGCGGGAGCGACGGGCGTCGGGCTGCCCAGCCACGAGACCAGGGATAAGGAGGGCAGCGCGCGGAGGGAGCTGGGGGATGGGTGGCGGAGAGGGTCAGATGGAGAGATGAGCTGCAGGGCGGCGCCGGCGACGGTTGCTTCCTCGCGCCGCCATGCTCCTAGTGTTTGCGGGAGGGAGAGGGGGTGGAGAGGATTTCGTGGATAGGGTTGAGAGCCACGGGGTTAATTTTGGAATACCCAAAAAAACTGACAAGTTCCCTCCGGTTTGACTAACAGAAATTTTTTGACAACTAACGGAAGTGCTATTTTGACAAGAAAAACTTAACGTGCAGTGGTAAGTAAGTTTTTCATAGTGGTATTTTGGTAAGTTTGGTTTCTCATAGTGGCATTCTGGCTATTGTCTCCTACATATACAGTCTTAGAGCATCTCTAATAGAAAATGCAAATTTGAAGATGTAAAACTTTTACATCTCCAAAAAAGAGGCAACTCCAACAGATGATGTATATTGGAGATGTAAAAGAACAACTCCAATAGATGATGCAAAATGGAGATGTAAAAACTAGTGGGCGGCGGCCAAATCGGGGCGGCGGCAGTGGGAACGACGGCAGCGCGGCGCGATTCGGGGCGGCGGCGGCTGTGCGTGGGGGGCGGCGGAGGAGCGTCGGAGGAGCGACGGGGGTGGTGAATCGGGACGGTGGCGGCGCGAATCGGGGCGGCGGAGCAGTGGCAGAGGAGCGGCGATTCGAGGCGGAGAGAGGGGGGGCGACAGAGGGGCGGCGGGAACTCGGCGCTGCGGGCGTCCGGCTTCGCGCGGCGGGAAGAACGGCGGAGGCGGGCGGCCGTCGGGCGGGCGGCGTGGCGCGCCTCCCCTACCTCCGGAAGTGGATCGAGGCTAGGAACAAGCCCAGCCCGTCCACGACCGCACCGTGGAAGCCATTACGGTAGCCGGACCTCCGGCGAAGCTTCGATTCGAAGCGGCGGCCGAAATCGAATCGGCGGCTGCGGGGGACAGCCGTCGCTACTCCGGCGAGGCAAGCGGCGGGGGTTGCTACTTGTGAACTGCGTTGGGATTTCCCTGAAGAGGAGATGATGATGCAGTATAGTAGAGATAAGTATTTTCCTCAGTTAAGAACCAAGGTTATCAATCCAGTAGGAGAACCACACAGAACCTCGTTAGGAGCACCTACACACACAAAAGCGAACACTTGCACCCAACGCAAATAAGAGGGTTGTCAATCCCCTTAGCGGTCACTTGCAAGGATTAAGTCTGATAGTGAAAGATAAAAAGTAAATTGCAAAATAAAATAAAAGTAAATAAATTGCAGCAAGGTATTTTTGGATTTTAATATATGATAAAAGTAGACCCGGGGGGCATAGTTTCACTAGAGGCTTCTCTCTCGAACACATAGCATACGGTGGGTAAACAAATTACTGTTGGACAATTGATAGAAAAGCGCATAGTTATGACAGATTCATGGCAATGATCATGTATATAGGCATCACGTCCGAGACAAGTAGACCGACTCCTGCCTGCATCTACTACTATTACTCCACCCATCAACCGCTATCCAGCATGCATCTAGGGTATTAAGTATAAAACAGAGTAACGACTTAAGCAAGATGACATGATGTAGACAAAGTAAACTCAAGCAATATGATTAAACCCCATCTTTTTATCCTTAATGGCAACAATACAAATACGTGTCATGTCCCTTTCTGTCACTGGGATTGAGCACCGCAAGATTGAACCCATCACAAAGCACCTCTCCCATTGCAAGATAAATCAATCTAGTTGGCCAAACCAAACACATAGATCGGAGAGAAATACAAAACTATAACAATCATGCATAAAAGAGTTCTGAGAAGACTCAAATATTTCTCATGAATAATCTGATCATAAACCCACAATTCATCGGATTCCAACAAACACACCGCAAAAGAAGATTACATCGGATAGAACTCCAAGAACATCGAGGAGAACATGGTATTGAAGATCAAAGAGAGAGAAGCAACCATCTAGCTCCTAGCTATGAACCCGTAGGTCTATGGTAAACTACTCACACATCATCGGAAGGGTAGCAAGGTTGATGAAAAAGCCCTCCGTGATCGATTCCCCCTCCGGCAGAGTACCGAAAAAGGCCTCCAGATGGGATCGCGGAAGAACAGAGGCTTGCGGCGGCGGAAAGGTTTTTCTCTTCTGTCTTTCTGGTATACGGGGAATATTTTGAAAGTTATAGCGATGGAATTAGGTCAAGAGGTGCCATGAGGGGCCCACAAGCCTGGGGGGCGCGCCCTCCGGGCATGTCGCTCCCTCGTGACTCTTCTGGTCTTCTCCCGAAGCTTCTAGGGTCCCTTCTGGTCCAGAAAAAATTAATCCAAAGGTTTTTTCTTCGTTTAGACTCCGTTTGATAATGATTTTCTGAAAAGGCAAAAATAGGCAAAAGAAACAGCAACTGGCACTGGGCACTAGGTTAATAGGTTAGTCCCAAAAAATGATATATAATTGCATATAGAACATCCAAGATTGATACTATAATAGCATGGAACAATAAAAAAATTATAGATACGTTGGAGACGCATTAAGCATCCCCAAGCTTAATTCCTGCTCGTCCTCGAGTAGGTAAATGATAAAAACAGAATTTTTGATGTGGAATGCTACCTAACATGTTTCATCATGTAATTCTCTCTTGTGGTATGAATATTAAGATCCGAATGATTCAAAGCAATAGTCTATAATTTGATATAAAGACATCAATACTCAGGCATACTAACAAACAATCATGTCTTTCAAAATAAAAATGCTAAAGAACGTTATCCCTACAAAATTATATAATCCTGTCATGCTCCATCTTCTTAACACAAAATATTTATCATGCACTACCCCGATGACAAGCCGAGCAATTGGTTCATACTTTTTAACGCGCTTCAGCTTTTTCAACCCCCACGTAATACATGAGCGCAAACCATGGATATAGCACTATGGGTGGAATAGAATATGGTGGTAGAGATTAATAAGGGGAAATAAAAAAGAAGAATATAGTCTCACATCGACGCGGCTAATCAACGGGCTATGGAGATGCCCATCAATTGATGTCAATGCGAGGAGTGGGGATTGCCATGCAACGGATGCACTAAGAGCTATAAGTGTGTGAAAGCTCAAAATAAAAACTAAGTGGGTGTGCGTCCAACTTGCTTGCTCATGAAGACCTCGGGCATTTGAGGAAGCCCATCATCGGAATATACAAGCCAAGTTCTATAATGAAAATTCCCACTAGTATATGAAAGTGACAAAATAGGAAACTCTCTATATGAAAAACATGGTGCTACTTTGAAGCACAAGTATGGAAAAAGATAGTAACACTGCCCCTTCTCTCTTTTCTCTTATTTATTTTTTCTCTTTTTTTCTCTTTTTTCGTGGGCTCTTTTTTTTGGCCTCTTATTTTGCACCGACTCTCGATGTGAGAAAGGGCAATGCACGGTACCGAAGAGGCTAGCAAATTGCGGAAGGGTGAGAGTGCGTATAATCCATGGACTCACATTAGTCATAAAGAACTCACATACTTATTGCGAAAGTTTATTAGCCCTCGAAGCAAAGTACTACTACGCATGCCCCTTAAGGGATAGATTGGTAGGACAAGGCTCATCGCTCGTCCCCGACCGCCACTCATAAGGTAGACAATTGATGTCTACTACACAACTTGTTCTTGTAGACTCGTGTTGGGCCTCCAAGCGCAGAGGTTTGTAGGACAGTAGCAATTTTCCCTCAAGTGGATGACCTAAGGTTTATCAATCCGTGGGAGGCGTAGGATGAAGATGGTCTCTCTCAAACAACCCTGCAACCAAATAACAAAGAGTCTCTTGTGTCCCAACACACCCAATACAATGGTAAATCGTATAGGTGCACTAGTTCGGCGAAGAGATGGTGATACAAGTGTAGTATTGATAGTAGATATAGGTTTTTGTAGTGCGAACAATAAAAAACAGCAAGGTAGCAAGTAACAAAAGTGAGCATAAACAGTATTGCAATGCTTAGAAACAAGGCCTAGGGTTCATACTTTCGCTAGTGCAATCTCTCAACAATGCTAACATAATTAGATCATATAACCATCCCTCAACGTGCGATAAAGAATCACTCCCAAGTTCCTATTAGCGGAGAACACAGGATAGAAATTGTTTGTAGGGTACTAAACCACCTCAAAGTTATCATTTCCGATCGATCTATTGAGCTATTCCTATAAGTGTCACAAACAGCCCTAGAGTTCGTACTAAAATAACACCATATGATACACATCAACCAACTCTAATGTCACCTAGATACTCCAATGTCACCACAAGTATCCGTGAGTTGATTATACGATATGCATCAAACAACTTCATAATCATAATATTCAATCCACACAAATAACTCCAAGGAGCACCCCAAAGTTTCTATCGGAGAAAAGACAATGAAAACGTGCATCAACCCCTATTCATAGATTACCCCAATGTCACCTCGGGAATCCGCGAGTTGAGTGCCAAAACATATATCAAGTGAATCAATATAATACCCCATTGTCACCACGGGTATTCATATGCAAGACATGCATCAAGTGTTCTCAAATCTGAAATATTCAATCCAACGATAACGAAAGCTCAAAGGGAAAAGATTCGATTCATCATAACAAGGATAGAGAGGGAAGAAACACCATATGATCCAACTATATTAACAAAGATCGCGATACATCAAGATCGTGTCAAATCAAGAACACGAGAGAGAGAGAGAGATCAAACACATAGCTACTGGTACAAAGCCTCAGCCCCGAGGGTGAACTACTCCCTCCTCGTCATGGAGACCACCGGGATGATGAAGATGGCCTCCGGTGATGCTTTCCCCCCTCCGACAGGGTGCCGGAAAAGGGCTGTAGATGAGATCATGGATGTACAGAGGCTTGCGGCGGCGTAAAAACCCATCTAGGTTAACTTTCGGGGGTTTCTAAATATATATGATTTTTTGGCGTTGGAATCACGCGAAGAAGGGCCATAGGGGGCCCATGAGGCACCAGGGCGCGCCTGGGGTGGGTGGCGCGTCCTGGTGGCTCGTGGGGCCACTGTGGGTCTTCTGGCCTCATCCCAAAGCTTCTAGTGTCTCTTATGTTCAAGAAAAAATCGTCAAAAAGTTTCGCTGCATTTGGACTTCATTTGATATAGATTTTCTGGAAAACCAAAAACAAGCAGAAAACAGCAACTGGCACTGGGCACTAGGTCAATATGTTAGTCCATGAAAATCATATAAAAGCCATATAAAAGTGCACCAAAATCATACAAAACTATAATAAACATGGCATGAATACTTCATAAATTATAGATACGTTGGAGACGTATCAACAATCAATAATAAATCATGCTCCAACTTCTTAGCATAACGACAGATCATACGTGCATGCTTCGGGAATCACAAACCTTAACACAATTATTCTTACTAAACCACAATCATCTACTAGTACCTCCCCCATATTACCATCTTAATATCGCAAAACTATTGCAAGGAATCAAATTTATCATATTCAGCAATCTACATGAAAGTTTTTATTATATCCCTCTTGAATACCTATCATATCAAGACCAAATTCATAACCCGTGCATATTACCATTGCTATCATGAGACTCTCAAAAATATATAAGTGAAGCATGAGAGTGCAACTATTTCTTTAAAATATAACCACTGCCGTGCTCTAAAAGATATAAGTGAAGAACTAGAGCAACTGCCTAGCTCAAAAGATATAAGTGAAGCATATAGAGTATTCTAACAAATCACGAATAATGTGTGTCCCTCTCAAAAAGGTGTGTTCAGCAAAGATGATTGTGACAAACTAAAAATCAAACAAGCTATATCACAAGACACTCCAAGTAAAACACATATCATGTGATGAATAAAAATAGCTCGAAGTGAGTTACCGATAGATTGTAGACGAAAGAGGGGATACCTTCCGGGGCATCCCCAAGATTAGACGCTTGAGTATTCCTTGAATATTACCTTGGGGTGCCTTAGGCATCCCCAAGCTTAGGCTCTTGCCGCTCCTTATTCCTTTATCCATCGTAGTCTCACCCAAAACTTGAAAACTTCAGCACACAAAACTCAACAGAAACCTCGTGAGATCCGTTAGTATAACAAATAAATCTTTAACTCTAAGTGTTGTAGTAAATTGATTCATATTTAATATTGGCATAATGCTACTGTACTCCAACTTCTCCATGACTCATACCCCCCGATACGACCCATAGATTCATCAAAATAAGCGAACTATGCAACAAAAACCGAATCTATCTAAAACAGAACAGTCTGTAAAGATCCGAATTATGGTCATACTTCTGTAACTCTAAAAATTCTGAAAAATTAGTAAAAACGTGGGAAATTCATATATCAATACTTTGTAAAAAATTCAGAAGGTTATCACGCTCCAGAAAAAAACAAAAATTACAGCACAACACGCAAAAGTTTTTGTTTTCCAACAGCATCTATCATACTATCTTCCAAATCATCCCAAAGGCATTACTTGGCACAAACACTAATTAAGACATAAAAATACAATCATAACAGAAGCTATAATTGTGCAAACACTCAAAAACAGAAGGTAAAAGCAAAAAAAAAAATTTATTCATTGGGTTGCCTCCCAACAAGCTCTTTCTTTATAGCCATTAAGATAGGCTTGAGATTTTATTGATGCTCACATGAAAGATAATAATTGAAACACAAAGAGAGCATCATAACATATGTGACAAACACATTTAAGTCTAGCATACTTCCTATGCATAGGCATTTTATAAGAAAAAAAATTATCAAGACAAAAAGTATCTAGCATATGCAAAGAAGAAGAACAAAACACTAACAATTTGATCTTCAAGAGAGGTAATTTAACATTAAAATTCCAATAACCATATTTTCCTCTCTCATAATAGTTACATTTAGGATCATAATCAAATTTAACAATATACCTATCACATAAAATATTCTCTTCATGATCAACATGCATAAAAGTCTTGTAATCTTCCAAGATAGTGGGATTAATATTAACTATAGTCATGACCTCTCCAAACCCACTTTTATCAAAAAATTCATAAGATTGAACACTCTCCAAATAAGTGGGATTCTTTTTTCCTAAAGTTGACACTCTTCCAGACCCACTTTCAATAGTATTGCAATCATTATTATCAATATCATATTCATCATGAGGCTTGAATAAATTTTCAAGGTCATAAGAAGTATCACCCCAATCATGATCATTACAATAAGTAGTGGACATAACAAAATCATCATCCCCAAGCTTGTAGTTTTGCATATTATTTGTACAATTTACATTAATAGAATTTATAATAACATCATTGCAATCATGCTTTTCATTTAAGGAACTATCATGAATCACTTTATAAATTTCTTCTTTTAACACTTCATCACAATTTTCAGATTCACGATATTCAAGCAAAACTTCATAAAGATAATCTAGTGCACTCAACTCACTAGCAATTGGTTCATCATAATTGGGTTTTTTGAAAAGATTGGCAAGTGGATGAGGATCCATCTCAATAGTTTTTTTTAGCAAGCAAAGATGCAAGCAAATAGGAAGCACATGGCAACACAAGCAAACAAACGAGCAAATAAAAATATTTTTGTGTTTTTGTAAAAAAAATTAGAAGTGGGGAGATGAAAACGAGAGGCAAGTGCAAATAAAAAGGAAAATCAAATAAATGCAAGTGATTGATAGTTTGTGCGAAGGTAGTTGATAGATTTTGATGATGTCTCCCCGGCAACGGCGCCAGAAATTCTTCCTGCTACTTGTAGACTGCGTTGGTATTTCCCCGAAGAGGCGAGGATGATGCAGTATAGTAGATATAAGTATTTCCCTCAGTTAAGAACCAAGGTTATCAATCCAGTAGGAGAACCAAGCAAGATCCAGTGAACAACACCTACACACACAAAAGCAAACACTTGCACCCAACGCGAATAAGAGGGTTGTCAATCCTCTTAGGGGTTACTTGCAAGGATTAAGTCCGATAGAGATAAATTGATAAAGTAAATTACTAAACTAAATAAAAGTAAATAAATTGCAGCAAGGTATTTTTATGTTTTTTATATGATAAAGATAGACCCGGGGGCCATAGTTTTCACTAGAGGCTTCTTCTCGAGCGCAGAAACATACGGTGGGTAAACAAATTACTGTTGGGCAATTGATAGAAAAGCAAATAATTATGATGGATTCATGGCAATGATCATGTATATAGGCATCACGTCCGAGACAAGTAGACCGACTCCTGACTGCATCTACTACTATTACTCCACTCATCGACCGCTATCCAGCATGCATCTAGAGTATTAAGTTAATAAAAATAGAGTAACGCCTTAAGCAAGATGACATGATGTAGAGAAGCAAATTCAAGCAATATGAATAAACCCCATCTTTTTATCCTTAATGGCAATAATACAAATACGTGTCATGTCCCTTTCTGTCACTGGGATTGAGCACCGCAAGATTGAACCCATCACAAAGCACCTCTCCCATTGCAAGATAAACCAATCTAGTTGGCCAAACCAAATCGATAGATCAGAGAGAAATGCAAATCTATATTTAATCATGCATAAAAGAGTTCAGAGAAGACTCAAATATTTCTCATGAATAATCTGATCATAAACTCACAATTCATTGGATCCCAACAAACACACCGCAAAAGAAGATTACATCGGATAGAACTCCAAGAACATCAAGGAGAACATGGTATTGAAAATCAAAGAGAGAGAAGAAGCCATCTAGCTACTAGCTATGGACCCGTAGGTCTGTGGTAAACTACTCACACATCATCGGAAGGGCAACAAGGTTGATGTAGAAGCCCTCCGTGATCGATTCCCCCTCCGGCAGAGTATCGGAAAAGGCCTCCAGATGGGATCGCGGAAGAATAGAGGCTTGCGGTGGCGGAAAGGTTTTTTCTTCTAGCTCTCTGATGGTTTTCGAATATTTGTGAATTTATAGGAGTGGAATTAGGTCAAACGGAGCCACGAGGGCCCCACAAGGCATCAGGGCGCGCCCCCCTGGGGCCGCGCCCTGTTGCCTTGTGGAGGCTTCGTGAACCTTTTGGCCTCCTCTCCAAGTCTCCAGGGTCTCTTTTATCCAGAAAAATCTGCAAAAAGTTTCGTGGCATTTGGACTTTGTTTGGTACTGATTCTCTGAAATGCCAAAAACAAGCAGAAAACAGCAACTGGCACTGGGCACTAGGTTAATACCAAAAAATGATATATAATTGCATATAAAAACATCCAAGATTGATACTATAATAGCATGGAACAATAAAAAATTATAGATACGTTGGAGACGTATCAGGCTTCTACATCAACCTTGCTGCCCTACCGATGATGTGTGAGTAGTTCACCACAGACCTACGGGTCCATAGCTAGTAGCTAGATGGCTTCTTCTCTCTATTTGATCTTCAATACAATGTTCTCCTCGATCTCCTTGGAGTTCTATCCGATGTAATCTTCTTTTGTGGTGTGTTTGTTGGGATCCGATGAATTGTGGGTTTATGATCACATTATTCATTGAAAGTAATTGAGTCTTTTTTGAACTTTATTATGAATGATTATTGTAGCTTTGTATTTCTCTCCGATCTATCCGTTTGGTTTGGCCAACTAGATTGATTTATCTTCAGTGGGAGAGGTGCTTTGTAGTGGGTTCAATCTTGCGGTATCCTCACCCAGTGACAGAAGGGGACGGGGTATGTATTGTATTGTTGCTACTAAGGATAAAACGATGGGGTTTATTCATATTGATTGAGTTTACTTTGTCTACATCATGTCATCTTGCTTAAGGCGTTACTCTGTTTGTCATGAACTGAATAACATAGATGCATGCTGGATAGCGGTCGATTGGTGGATTAATAGTAGTAGATGCAGACAGGAGTCGGTCTACTTGTCACGGACGTGATGCCTATATATGTGATCATTGCCATGAATACATCATAACTATGCGCTTTTTTATCAATTGCCCAACAGTAATTTGTTTACCCACCGTATGCTATGTGTTCGAGAGAGAAGCCTCTAGTGAAAACTATGGCCCCGGGGTCTACTTTAAACATATTATAAAAAACAAAAATACCTTGCTGCAATTTATTTACTTTTATTTTGTTTTGCAATTTATATATCTACCTATACAAGATTTGATCCTTGCAAGTAACGAGTTCAAGGGGATTGACAACCCTCTTGCCCGCGTTGGGTGCAAGTAGTTGCTTCTGTGTGTGCATGTGCTGTTCACTAGGATTTGCGTGGTTCTCATTTTGGTTCGATAACCTTGGTTCTCATTGAGGGAAATACTTATCTCTACTGTACTGCTTCACCCTTCCTCTTCGGGGAAAATCCCAACGCAGCTCACAAGTAGCAGTAAAGCATTAAATTCATCAATCATTGTAGTGTACCAATGGGGATCTTTAAGTGCAGATTTGTAAGTGGAAGGAAGAGGGGACACGTCAGAAGAAATGCTAAGAGAAAATAAACGTTTGGGTCGGGCAAAGCCATGTTTGGCCCGAGTCTTCATCGTATGTGAATTGATGGGAGGGGGAACCGGGAGCACGGGGCGATGTGGCGGGGAAGGAGTCGATGGCGTGGGACACCAGGTGGATGTTGTGGGGGCCGTAGCAGAAACGGCAGGCGAGGGAGACGCGGGATCAGCGTGTGATCCAAGAGAATCGGGCGCAAGCTATCCTAGGCGAGCAGGGGAGGTGGGGCTGGCGCACTCATGGGCGGGCGACTGGGATGTGGGCGCGTGGCGCGCAACAGGAGAGGGCAGGGACCTGGTCGGCTCGGTGGGTGGGTAGGGGAGGCGTGGTGAGCGCTGAGTGGAGGTTCGATTGGCAAGGAGGATCTGGCTGATGCGCTGTTGTCCAAGGTTGGTGGGTCGGCGATCTCGGAGCAGATCTGGCGCAGGTGAGATACAGGAGCGGGATCAGGTGCGGAGGTGGGGGTTGTGGCCGTTGGTGTGGGCAGGGTGTACGGGAAATTGTTTCATCAAAAACTACATGGCGAGATACAATGGCTTTGCGAGTGGTAAGATCAAAACATCGATAGCCTTTGTGCTCGAGTGGGTAGCCGATGAAAACGCAGCGAGTGGACCGTGGTGTAAGCTTGTGGGGACTAGTGACATAGAGGTTCGGAAAACAAAGGCAACCAAAAACGCGGAGATGGTCATAACAAGGATGAACGCCGGTGATGAGGAAATATGGTGTGTATGGGGAGGTGGTAGATGATGGTCGCCAATTTAGTAAGTGTGTGGCGGTGTGGAGGGCCTCAACCCAAAAGGGAGGTGGTAGATGGGCATGAAGGAGAAGTGTGCGGACGACGTCGTTAGTGGTACAGATCATGCATTCACCCTTGCCATTTTGGGGTGAGGTGTGAGGACTAGAGAGGCGGTAGACAATTCCGTTAGTCGAGAAGAAGTCACTTTTTTTAGAAAAGGAGGAAGACCCCCGGCCTCTACATCTGGGCTAGAAGAAGTCACGTAGTGATGTTTTATTGAACTCGCCTCTATTGTCACATTGCATGCACTTGATAAGAGTATGGAATTGTGTATAAATATAAGAGAAGAGACGTAGGAGAGTGGGAGAGGTTTCGGATTTGTGGCGCAATGGGAATGACCATGAATAATGTGTAAAATCATCGAGTACAATCAAATAGTATTGGTACCCCAAAAAGCTCACAACAGGAGAGGTCCAAAGATCACAATGAATAAGTTGAAATGGAGCACTTGTACAATTATTTGAAGAGGAAAAAGCTAAACGAGGTTGTCACCCTAATTGGCATGCAGTACAAGGAGAGTGACTAGCATTATTACAATCTGGTAGAAAAAGTTTTGGAAATGGAAGCTAAAGAAGCCTTGCCCGGATGGCCAAGGCGTTGATGCCACAAGTCTCCATTTTGTGGTGAGCAAAGCAGTGCCACCGGTGGAAGAGGTGCCGTAGAACGGGTAGAGCGGGTCGGGGCTACCAGACGTCACTAGGAGATTCCTGGTTGGAAGAGCCTTCACAGGGAAACCATAAGGGTTAAATTCAACAGCGACTTGATTATCAGAGGAACGTTTGCAAACGAAAATAAGATCTTGACAATATTAGGACAGACCACTACATCATTAAGAGAAAGATTGGTGGGAGGAAGAGTGGTGGAGCCGGTGCCTATGATGGGAAGACGATCACCATTGCCAACTATAATACTTTATGAAAAATGCTTTGGGAAAGAATGGAACTTAGAGAGATTACCAGGATTGCCAGTGACGAGAGTGGCCGCGCCGGAGTCGAGGATCCAATCAGCACCTTGTTGGGGAAGACCCTAGTGGTTGTACGCCTAATGGAAGAGAGCTTCCTGGTCCCAAGATGGTGCACCGAACGAGTACGGTGAGGCCGGTGGAGGCGGCTGGTACGATGTGGATGGACCCGAGAGCATCATCGAGTACGCCTGAGAGTGCATGCCTGGACAGGGGCCGAGAACCCCAGCGGCGTCGGGAGGAACCCAGCCGGGGCGAGGGGCGGGGAGAGCCATGTCGTAGAGAGCAAAATATCCAGTCCACGATGCCGGCTGCTGCACCCCACGGCCAGCGGAATCCTGGCGGCCGCGCCCACGACCGTCATTGCGGTCACGTCCACAGCCACAGTCGCCACCACAGTTGTTGCGGTTGCCACCAGAGCCGCATCCGGACGAAGGCACGCGGGCCTCGTGATCCGCGCGGTCACCACGATCACCGCGGTTGTTCTAGGAGCTGGAGCCGCCGGTGATGGTGAGAGCGGCCGAGCCCGCTTCAGCAGCACAAAGCTTGATGTTGAACTCCGCCAGATCCAGGCGGGAGTGCGTGACGTCGAATGGCGGCAGCAGAACCATGTGGCCAAGGATGGTCCGGATGGTGTCGAGGCGGGCGTCGAGGCCATGGAGAAGTTGCATCGTCAGGTCGTGGTCGATGACAGGGTTACCCATGTCGGTGAGGCTGTCCGCGAGGGCCTTCAGCTTCCGAGCGTACTCAGAGACCAAGAGGTCCCCTTGCTTCAGGTTGAGGAATTGCCGCATCGGGTGGAGGTAACGAGCACCCTGGTTGGCCTAGAAGTAGTCCCGGGTGCGAGACCAGGCGGTGAAGGCGTCGTTGGCGCCGCCCATGATGAGCTCGAGGAGGGAGTCGGCCAGGGTGAAGAGAATCCATAGTGTGAGCCGGTGATCCACGGCGAGCCAGGAGGCATCGGGGTTGGCCGGGGGAGGGCGCTGGACGTGGTCCAGGATGCGGTGCTGCTGGAGGACGAAAGTGAAGAACGTACGCCATGTGATGTAATTGTTTTCAGAGGGATCAAGCTTGAACTTTATGTGGTTGGAGATGTGATCTTGATGAAAGTTGAGAAGGTAAGGATCTGTGGGTAAGGTAGGAGGGGGCACAACCATGGTGGAGAGAGCAGAAGAGGTAGCGGGAAGGTGGGCGGTGAGTGAAGGAGAGGAACCAGGAGGGGAGGACTGAGGGCCGGTGGCGGCGGCGGCAACGGACGGGTTGGGGAGGTCACCGAAGATGTCCTCGAAGGCCATGGTGTCTGATACCCGGTTAGAGAAGGAGTAGGCGCTATAAAACTATTGTGTATTGATCTCACAAGGTTACAGGGTACATAAGGGAGAGAGCTCCCGAGAGAATAGGCACACATGCCATGTACAGAGAGATGCAGGTAAGATCCTAGAGAATGGGGATGAAGTTATTGTTGTAGTATAATGTCCGGCTCCCATAGCTTGAGCTTTTGGGTGAACTGGCTGGTGCATGCAGTTCTACATGGTATGAGAGCCAAGAGCTCTTGAGTTCAAGACCCGGCTGGCGCAATTAAATTGCAACCCACTTTCGATCCACGTTTAGGCCTGAGGGAGGCACACGTGAGGGGGAGTGTTGACGTATAAATGAATAGCCCACCTTTCCCCATCAACTTGCACTCATTGGTGAACTGGTTAGGTGCATAAACTTGCAACCAAGAGGTTCAGGGTTTAAAACCCAGTAAACACAGTAAATAATTGCGGCCTGCACCGCTTCTGCTGCCCACGTCATAACCTCCAAAGGAGCATAGACATGAGGGGGAGTGTATGTCCGACCCTCTCCCATAGCTTGAGATTTTGGGTGAACTGACTGGTGCGTGCAGTTCTACATGGTATCGGGGCCAAGAGGTCTTGAGTTCAAGACCCAGCTAGCGCATTTGAAAAAAAATGCATCCCACTTTCGGTCCACGTTTAGGCCTGCGGGAGCCACACGCGAGGGGGAGTGTTGGAGTATAATGTCTAGCCTGTTGGAAATATGCCCTAGAGGCAATAATATTGTATTATTATATTTCCATTTTCATAATTGAGAGTTTATATTTCATGCTATAACTGCTATGATAATGGAATATGTGATTCAGTGGAAAACTCATATGCACGTGTGGAATGATAAACGATAAAGAATAGGTTCCTAGTCTTGCCTCTAAGACTGGCTCAAGTGTTGTTGGTGATCATGTTTTCCAGATCTTAGGATATTGTTAAGTGTAACGATAGTCCTTGTCGGTGTATAAAACATGGGTATTTTATACCCAGACTTATGCACAGACGGTAGCAGCCTCCTTGCTGGCCAAGGCTTGCCGGAACTTGCCAAATAACCAGATTCAAGACCCAGTGCCAGAAGCTACTGGAGAGAAGCTCAAAACGGCACCTACGAGCACTCCACTGGTACTGAAGATGAAGACATTCCTTGCCGGCAAGGCTGAACCAGCAAGGCGAAGACCCGGCAAGCTCCGTGCTGGCAAGCTTTCGCCAGCTCTCCAGCGCTCCACCTCACTGGACAGCTAGTCGCTAATCGGTGAGGTGTCGACCGCGCAGGCTGGTTGGTGAGATTTGTCGGGCACGTGTCAGCACGTAGGGATAAGATTTGCCTTTAATGACACCCGTCTAGAAGGCGTGTCAGGCTAATAGGAGGTAGCTGGGCGAGCGGTGCAGGAACCTTGCCGGAGCTCCTCCTCCACATGACACCTAACGGTGCATTTATTGCTTTTGTCCTAAACTGGCAGAGTTAGGTATGATAGCACTGTTTGCTATCCAATCGGTTGTAATTACTTTTTTGCCACTGTGGTAACCCCTTGAGCTATAAAAGGAGGACCAGGGCAACGTTTACAGGGGTCGCGCGATCAGAACCCTAGCACAACCTGCATGCATAGCTGCTCCTCCCACACCTTGCCAGAGAAAGCGCTCCTTGTACTTGTGCTCACACACATCCAATACATCCAAGCAGGAGTAGGGTTTTACACCTCACGGTGGCCCGAACCTGGGTAAAATCCCCTGCGCCCTCCATTGATTCCGCTCTTTGTGCTTGCGCATCTCCCTAGCCGAACCACAAAGGGGCTAGATGGCCCCATAGATGGTCGTACCCACGACATCTTTGGCACGCCAGGTAGGGGGATCGCTTGCGCAAACCCGAATCAGTGGATTGCGCGTCAGCTTCATCAACTTCGTCACCATCCTCCTCGTCGTCGATGGCGCCCAAGAAGAAGGGCATCACGATGACGACCCCTTCGCACGTATCCGCAGGCGGCGCAGCCAATGCGGGTAGTGCGGATACCGCGATTGGCACGACCAACGCAGGTGGCGCGGTCGCCATGCCCACCGTGGTCGGTGCAGAAGACGAGCGCGCTGGAGGTGGTCGACTTTCTCGACCCTCTGGTGAACAAAGCCGAGACGGCATGGGCGGAGCAGCCGGACGTCCTCCTCCTCCTCCTCGCCGCGCCGACGAACGCAGCCACTGGAGCAGCAATGCCCGGCCCGGCGCGAGCCAAGATCCCGCCGCAGCGGCGTCCAAAGATGCTGCTTCTGGACAGATGCTGTGCCCCTCACACAATGGGCGTAACGCAACTCCAAGCGGCGCCAACAACTCCGGGTAGCGGCGGCCGCACGGCAAGACCCCTGTCGATCAGGTTCTGGATCCCCAGGCTTCACCTCCGCCACGGCAACCTGCTGTTGATCATGTGCCATGGCAGCAAGACCGCAATGGCGCTCCTGCTGGCTCTGCCAGGAGTAGAGCGACGTCGCGCTCTTCGCTTCCGGCCATGCCAGCCACAGCAGCAGAGGCGATGGCGCGAGCCCAGATGCTGCTGAACTTCCCTCCGGCAGCAGGGAAGATGGATGAGTGGAGACCCGCCATGCAAAGCTTGATTGGGTTTGCCGAAGCCAGCAAGTCACAACAAGCGGAGCCCTCACGGCGTCTGCAAACAGCACCAGTAGCTCCAACTGGTGGCCGCGTTGACGGTGCTACACTAACGGTGCAATCACCTCCGCGGCAACAGTCTCAACAGCGGCAACGCCAACAACCGCGGCAAGCTCAATGATCTTTTGAGCCCGACGAGATGTCGATGGCCTCTTCAGATCCGCGAGCGCGGCAAGATCAGTGGCAAGTGCTGCGAGACAGGCGGATAGAGGACGCCCGCACCACCATTGAACGGCGCCGGGAGGCGCGCCGTCAATCCGACGCGCGCAATGGCCCCATCGTTGATGAGCCTGCACCAGGGGTTGGCGGATATCTGCCTTACGAGGTTGGATGTCCTACCTTCACCCGTGAGCTGCGGCAAGTCCGATGGCCGTCCGTCTAGGCCTTCAAGCCAGAAGTACCAGAAAAGTACGAAGGCAAGCTGAACCCGGCAGAGTTTCTGGGCATCTACACGATTGCCGTGCAAGCTGCCAGAGGAAGAGATGAGAAAATCCTCGCCAACTAGTTTCCGTTGGTGCTGAAGCCCAACGTGAGATCTTGGCTGATGAACTTGCCGGAGAACTCCATTTCTTCGTGGGCAGATCTCTGTAATGAGTTTGTTGGTGCCTTTACCGGAGGCCACAAGGCCCCTGGACAGCCCAGCGACCTGCAAGTGATTCCGCAAAGAGATGGTGAAACTTTGCGCAAATACATCCAGAGGTTCAGCCGTGTACACCGCAACATTCCAGATGTGCACCCCGCAGCCGTCATTGCCGCCTTTCACACGAATGTGCGCAATCGGAGGATGCGGGAGAAGATGAACGTCAAGCTGCCCAAAACCATCAACGAGCTCTATACATTGGCGGATAAGTGCGCACGCGCTGAGGAAGGAAGAAGGCTTCCCGGGGAGGACGCTGGTGCCGAGGTAGATTCCGAGGACGATGATGCTGCCACACCGAGGAAGAAGGGCCGAAAGCGCAACAGGAAGCGCAAAGGCAAAATTGTTATGGCCGTTGAGGGCTCCGGCAACTCTGAGTCCGCCAAGAAAGCTAAGACTGAGAACTCCGGCAAGGAGGCTGTTGTATGCGCCGCTTGCCAGGAGGCGGCGGCAAACGAGAAGGCCAGCAAGTCTGATGGGCCATACTGCAAGATTCATTGCACCAAGGGCCACGATCTCCAAGAGTGCCGACAAGTCGAGCACCTTGTTGAAAAACAGAAGGCTGAATATGAAAAACGCGACAAAGAGAAGGGTCAAGATGGTGCCGGTGGATCTGGAAAAAAGGGCCGTGGTGGTCGAGGAGGCCGTCGCGGCAAGGCCAAGTAGCAGAAAGAAAGACCTGCTAGAGGCCGCGAAAAGAAAGAGGAAGATGATGGAAGTGAAGAGGAAGAGGACGACGGAGAGTCCAGTGAACAGGAATTCCAGAAGGCAACTGAGGCCATGTGCGTTAACGGAGGTGCATCTTTGCACTCCTCTCACCGCCAGCTTAAGCAGTGGGCACGTGAGGTTAATGTGGCAGAACCGGCAATAGGCTCTCAAAAGCCACTCAAGTGGTCACACACGCCTATCATTTTCGATGCCGAGGATCACCCTGATCGCACAACCGCGGTCGGGTGTTTGCCGTTGTTGGTTTCGCCAACAATTCGCAACCTCCAAGTCACGAAAATGTTAGTTGATGGTGGGGCCGGCCTAAACTTGATTTCTCCAGAAGTAATCAAGAGGCTGCAGATTCCCGACGAGGAGCTCGAGAAAACAGGCACGTTTCAAGGACTAAACCCGGGAAGAAGCCAGCCCAAGGGAAAGATCACATTGCCGGTGACGTTTGGCGGGGAATTGAACTACATAACAGAAAAGATTGTGTTTGATGTTGTCAAGATCCCCTTGCCGTACAATGGAATTCTTGGCCGCCCAGCCTTGGCAAAATTCATGGCAGCATCTCACTATGCTTACAACACATTGAAGATGCCAGGGCCGATGGGTGTCATTTCCATCAACTCCGACAAGAAAGATGCAGTTATTTGCGTCGATAAGATGTACAGAGACACGATCGCAGCAGAGGCCGCCAAGGCACCAGCTCCCGCCAAGAAGAAGGAAAGCAAGAAGTCCGACAAGACCTCTGGCAAGGATTCCGGAAAGCGCGCCTCTTCGGGGTGCTGCGCGCCTGTTGAAGACTTGTCGGAGTGCTCTGCCGGTAAGAAATCCAAAGCTACTTCACCAGCAACCAAAAAGGTGCCGGCGAGGGAGGACGGCACTGGCGGTACCTTCACCATCAGTGCCACCCTTGACATCAAATAGGAAAGCATGCTCATTGCCTTCCTGCGGGCGAATGTCGATGTGTTTGCATGGCGACCATCTGACATCCCCGGTGTTCCCAGGGAGGTAATTGAGCACCACCTTGCTGTCTGCCCCCACGCTCGGCCCGTCAAGCAAAAAATCAGGAAGCAAGCTTTGGAGCAGCAACAGTTCATTGCTGAGGAAATCAAGAAGCTTGAAGCAGTAGGTTTGGTTAGAGGTGTACTACATCCAACTTGGTTGGCAAATCCAGTTGTGGTGCGCAAAGCAAACGGAAAGTGGAGACTTTGTATTGACTACACTGATATCAACAAAGCATGTCCAAAGGATCCTTTCCCTTTTCCGCGCATCGATCAAATTGTAGACTCTACTTCCGGCTGTGATTTACTCTCCTTCCTTGATGCATATTCTGGGTACCATCAGATATTTATGGCCAAGGAGGATGAGGAGAAAACCGCATTCATTACTCCATGTGGCACATACTGCTTCGTGCGTATGCCTTTCGGGTTAAAGAGTGTTGGTTCAACATTCGCAAGAGCAGTCCAGATTGGTTTTGAGCCCCAGCTGCACAGGAATGTGGAAGCATATATGGATGATATAGTGGTCAAAACCAAGGACAAATCAACCCTCATTCAAGATTTAGAAGAAACATTTGCAAACTTGCGCAAGATCAATTTGAAGCTCAACCCTGAGAAGTGTGTGTTTAGCATTCCATCCGGCAAACTTCTCGGATTTTTTGTATCTCAGCGTGGAATTGAAGCAAATCCCGACAAGATCAAAGCAATTGAGCAGATTCAAGCACCAAAAAGCGTCAAGGATGTATGGCGTCTTGCCGGCTGTGTTGCCGCCTTGAGTAGGTTCATTTCAAGATCTGCTGAGCGCGCCCTGCCGTTTTTTAAGATTTTGAAAAAGGCAGGACCGATGAAATGGACTCCGGAAGCGGAGGCCGCGTTGCAGGACTTGAAAAGATACCTCTCCTCCACGCCAACACTAGTTGCACCTAAACCACAAGAGCCGTTGCTGCTATATGTAGCGGCGACAAATCAAGTGGCCAGTGCTGCATTAGTGGCACAGAGGGAAGTCGATAACGAGGAAGTAGCCGTGGCAAGCCCATCCAGCGACAAACCGGAATCCTCTCCGGCAAAGTCAGCACAGGCAAATGAAGCCAATCAACAAGTGGTGCCG
Organism: Elymus sibiricus; assembly: GCA_039707655.1. NCBI lineage: Eukaryota > Viridiplantae > Streptophyta > Magnoliopsida > Poales > Poaceae > Elymus > Elymus sibiricus. Next base: position 270,198,376 of record CM077668.1, read on the forward strand.
AAGAAGAAAGTGGTGCAGTGGCCCGTGTATTTTGTTAGTTCCCTTTTACAGGGGGCTAGATCAAGATACTCTGGGGTACATAAGTTGCTTTTCGGCCTTCTTATGGCCTCGAGAAAGCCGCGCCACTACTTCCAGGCACATGAGATCACCGTCATCACTCGCTTTCCGTTGCAGCGCATCTTGAGAAATCCAGAGGCAACTGGCATGATAGTGGAGTGGGCGTTGGAATTGTCAAGCTTTGCACTTAAGTTTGAAAGCACCTCAAACATTCAGAGCAGGGCCTTGGCGGAGTTCATTGCAGAATGGACACCAACGCAAGACGAAGAAATTCAAGAAACAGCTCTCCCCGGCAAAGAGACAGCCAAAGAATGGATCATGTACTTTGACGGTGCCTTCTCGCTGCAAGGCGCCGGTGCCGGAGTGCTACTTGTCGCACCCACCGGAGAGCACCTCAAATATGTGGTTCAAATGCACTCTCCCAAGGAGCAAGCTACAAACAACACTGCTGAGTACGAAGGGCTCCTTGCCGGTCTTAGGATCGCAGTGGACCTTGGGATCAAAAAATTGATCGTCCGCGGTGACTCGCAGCTTGTTGTGAAGCAAGTAAAAAGATTACCAGAGCCCGTTGATGGAAGCGTATGTGGAAGAAGTGAGAAAATTGGAGGAACACTTTGACGGGTTGCAAACAGAGCACATCTCTCGTGCGGAAAACAGCATTGCTGATTACCTGTCGAAGTGTGCTGCTCAAAAGCTACCTGTGGAACCAGGAACTTTTGTGCTCCATTTGAATCAACCAACAATCACTCCATCAACGCAGGCCAGTAAGAGAAGGAAGTTGAATACCGGCAAGTATTTTCCGGCAGGACTCCCAGAAGCCGCCGGTAAAAAGGTTGCCGAGGACAACGACACGGTTGTCGGTGAGCATCGGCTTCGAGCAGAACCTCAAGTTCTTGCCGCTGAGGCAAGCGCTCCAGCGGCCGAAGAAATGCCTTTAGTCCTTGTCATCGAGCCGCAGGCTCCGGCATGGGCACAGCAGATAGTTCGTTTCCTTCAAACATGACAACTTACCGATAAGCAAGAAGAAGCTGAGAAAGTAGCCCACCAGTCCAGTATGTATCAGTTTATGGATAACACGCTATACCGAAAGAGACCAAACGGTGTGAAATTAAAGTGTATTTGCCGGGAAGATGGACTGAAGCTGTTGGCAGAAATACATGGGGGCATATGTGGCTCTCACATAGGTTCAAGAGCGCTTGCCGGCAAAACTTTCCGGCAAGGCTTCTATTGGCCCACTGTCCTCCAGGATGCAATTGAGCTAGTAACAAAGTGTGAAGCATGCCAGTTCCATTCAAAGAACATACATCAGCCAGCTCAAGCTCTCCAAACAATCCCTCTCTCCTGGCCTTTTTCGATCTGGGGGCTCGATATCTTGGGCCCCTTTTCCCATGCTACCGGGGGCTTTGAGTTCTTGTACGTCGCCATCGACAAGTTCACATAGTGGCCTGAAGTGGAGCCAGTGAGGAAGGTGACAGCGCAATCAGCCGTCAAGTTCTTCAAAGGATTAGTTTGCCGTTTCGGGGTTCCTAACAGAATTGTCACCGACAACGGCACACAATTCACGAGCCGCACCTTCATGTAGTATATCCAGGACCTTGGCGGCAAAATCTATTTTGCATCTGTTGCTCACCCGAGAAGCAACGGCCAAACGGAAAGAATGAACGCTGAAGTGCTGCGTGGCCTCAAGACAAGAACCTTTGACAGGCTGCGCAAAAGTGGAAGACGCTGGATTGATGAGTTGCCGGCAGTTCTTTGGTCACTCAGGACGACACCAAATCGAGCTACCGGCCAAACACCCTTCTCCCTAGTCTATGGTGCAGAAGCGGTGCTCCCCATGGAACTCATATACGGGTCACCTCGAGTGCTCGCTTACGATGAAGCTGAGCAAGAGCATTTGCGGCAAGATGACGCAACGCTCCTTGAGGAAGATCGTCTTCGGGCGGCTGTGCGAGATGCACGCTACCAGCAAGCCTTGCGCCGCTATCATAGCCGCAAAGTGCATACCCGAAGCCTTGAGGAAGGTGACCTTGTTCTTCGGCGCATTCAGTCCGCCAAGAAATCAAACAAGTTGACGCCGAAGTGGGAAGGCCCTTATCGGGTAGCGCGAGTCACCACTCTTTTCTCTTCTTTCTTTTTCTTAAAAGGACAGCAGGATCCCTCGCGTGCAAGTTTCCCGGGGGGAGTGATGATGGGGTACCATTTTAATGGCGTTCAAGTGATCATTTCGTATGGCGAGGAAAACAGTGCAAGGAAAAGCTAAGTTGAAAAACTTTGAAACTTTTTTGTTACATTCGCAGTTTCCCTTGAACGATTATGTGTTTGTATGAAAAACCTGCATGCGGTGGAACCTTGTCGTGACCAGTTCGTGCTCTAGTTTGCCTCGAGCCCGCTCGGCAAGCTTAGTAGCTGCGTTCTGGCCCGGCAAGCTACCTTGCAGGCAGCGGCACTTCTAGCAGGCTGCTAAGGACCTGTTCCTCAAAGCGCTCGCGGCAAGTGTGCGCACCGGCAAGTTTCCAAACAGCGTAGGGAGCACAATCATACAAGGACAAAATAAAACAAAGGGAACGGCACACAGTCATTCAGCAGCACAAGTTATATTACACCACAAAAGCAGTGCAGATCTAACGCAAGATCAAATGTATCTTTTACATGACAGCGCGGCAATGGATATGACAACAAGCTCAATCCCGACGATTACCCTGGATCCTGGGAATTTGGAGAACCTTGTCGGCAAGGGGAGCGGCAATCTTGTCGGCGGCGGTCACGTCGGTGTTTTCCGGCAGCTTCCTGAAGACCCCGGAGAGGTCAAGGCCGGGATTGCGATGAGCAATTTTGAGCAGCACCCTGTATATGACTTCGCGCGCAAACTTTCGGGATTCATCGGCAAATGAAGTAGACCTGTCCTCGTGATACGTCTTCAAGGCGTCAATAAGGCCTTCGAAGAACTTGGTTAATCTGATGCTAGTGGCTTCCTTGTCATTGACAGTGAAGCCCCACCTCTTCATATCCATGACGGCAATCTGGGAAGAGATGCGCTCAGCGGCATTGACGAGCCTGCCGGTCCAGAGGGAAAGGTTCTCGTGCAATTGGGCGTAGTTGTTCTCAGCATCTTTCTTCAAGGCCTCTTCCTTCTCCAGCTTCTCCGTCAAGACCCTCTCCCTTTCCTTGGCGGATTCTAAAGTTGTTACCAAGGTGGCCAGTTGGGATTTCAGATCTCCAATTGTCTTGGCGGCGGCATCAAGATCTTGGTTCTTGGACGACAGCTGCGTTTGCAAGTTCCCTAGAGTGAGGGCTGCCTTCAGCGCTTCGTCCTTGAGAGCCTCGATTTCTTTGCCGTTACCGGCAAGATCTTCTTTTAATTTGGCCATTTGGGACTCCAGTTCTGTCTTGGCAGTGGCGGCGGAAAGGGGGCTCTGGCGAAAGGAACAAGATGAAGCCGAGGAAGGTAGGGGCGAATGAGCAGCGCCTCCTCGCGGTTGCCTTTTTATGGGGAAGGGGCGAGGGGGCTGGCTCTTCACTGTTTACCCCAGCAGCGCTTTTTACATGCGCACTACCGCGAAATAACCGCAATAGTCCACGTTCCCACGTCCCGCATTTAATGCGTGGATTGGACGTGCGTCATGATAACCATCATGACGAAAATTACAGCGGCAGTTTTCCCGCCGCGTGTCTGTGCATTGTTTGGGCCTAGCCCAACGACGCTTCGGACGCACGTATGGCCCAGGCCCGGGGGCTCCTGTCGGTGTATAAAACATGGGTATTTTATACCCTAACTTATGCACAGACGGTAGCAGCCTCCTTGCCGGCCAAGGCTTGCCGGAACTTGCCAAATAACCAGATTCAAGACCCAGTGACAGAAGCTACTGGAGAGAAGCTCAAAACGAAGCACCAACGAGCACTCCACTGGTACTGAAGATGAAGACATTCCTTGTCGACAAGGCTGAACCAGCAAGGCGAAGACCCGGCAAGCTCCGTGTCGGCAAGCTTTCGCCAGCTCTCCAGCGCTCCACCTCACCGGACAGCTAGTCGCTAATCGGTGAGGTGTCGACCGCGCAGGCTGGTTGGTGAGATTTGTCGGGCACGTGTCAGCACGCAGGGATAAGATTTGCCTTTAATGACACCCGTCCAGAAGGCATGTCAGGCTAATAGGAGGTAGCTGGGCGAGTGGTGCAGGAACCTTGCCGGAGCTCCTCCTCCACATGACACCTAACGGTGCATTTATTGCTTTTGTCCTAAACTGGCAGAGTTAGGTATGATAGCACTGTTTGCTATCCAATCGGCTTGTAATTGCCACTTTGGTAACCCCTTGAGCTATAAAAGGAGGACCAGGGCAACGTTTACAGTGGTCGCGCGATCAGAACCCTAGCACAACCTGCATGCGTAGCTGCTCCTCCCACACCTTGCCAGAGAAAGCACTCCTTGTACTTGTGCACACACACATCCAATACATCCAAGCAGGAGTAGGGTTTTACACCTCACGGTGGCCCGAACCTGGGTAAAATCCCCTGCACCCTCCATTGATTCCGCTCTTTGTGCTTGCGCATCTCCCTAGCCGAACCACAAAGGGGCTAGATGGCCCCATAGATGGTTGTACCCATGACAGTCCTAAAACAACATTGAGAGTATGCGTTAGAAGAACGATCATATTGAATCGACCCAAACTTGTTTGTTATACTTTGAGATAATATCGTCTGAAATCAATAGTTATAACACGGAGTGTTAGCATGTGTTTTAGTTCCTCAGACCATGAGAGTATCGTAGTCACTTCCTACCATACGGTGGACTTTGGGGTTGCTCAAACGTCATCTGTAACACGGTGATCATAACGACAACTTACAGTTCTATCGGAAAGTTTGACAAGGGACTGGATAGATCGAGAGTGGGATTTGCTCCTTCGACGATGGAGAGATATTCTTAGGGCCCTCTCGGTGTGACGCCATCCATCTTCATCTGGACAGACACAGGTGACTACGTCACGGGATGCCGAAACACTTTAACGTGAAAGAAGAACAAACCCGGTAACGAGATCAACAGTATATATAGTGAGCATGTGTATGACTTGGGAGGATACCGATGCATCCTAAGTTTTGTAAAGTATTGCGAAGAAAAGGGGACATCACATGATAACCAAAGGTTCACTCGCATGTCATTCGTGTAATCATAGGGATCGATATGGACATCCACGGTTCCGCTATCGGTTATTGAACGAAGGGGTTTCATTCATGTCTATGATTTACCGAACCTACGGGGTCACAAGCTTAAGGTAATCATGATCTGCTGAGTGTTAGTAGGACGAGAGTATCAAGGATTTATTTGTGGAATTGTTACATTAATATTTGGAATAGTTTCGAGAGAACCGGAAGCGTTCGGGGTCACCAGAAGGGTTTCGGAGTTTATCGTGCAATACCGGGTATTACCGATAAAAAATATATAGGTGGAAAATATTTTCGGAGGTGTTAAATTAATAATAATATGCTCTAGTAATTGTTAGAGGGCTTTTATAATTAATTTAATATCAACATGCCTTAAAAGGCCAAGTGGTGGAGGGAATATTGGGCCACCATGGCCCAATAGGGAAGGCTCCCCACTTTTCCAAGTGGGGAGGCCGAATTGGAGTGGGGGAGGAGTCTCTGCTACTTGTGAACTGCGTTGGGATTTCCCCGAAGAGGAGAGGATGATGCAATACAGTAGAGATAAGTATTTCCCTCAGTTAAGAACCAAGGTTATCAATCCAGTAGGAGAACCACACAGAACCTCGTTAGCAGCACCTACACACACAAAAGCAAATACTTGCACCCAACGCAAATAAGAGGGTTGTCAATCCCCTTAGCGGTTACTTGCAAGGATTAATTCTGATAGTGATAGATAGAAAAGTAAATTGCAAAATAATATAAAAGTAAATAAATTGCAGCAAGGTATTTTTGGATTTTAATATATGATAAAAGTATACCCGGGGGCCATAGTTTTCACTAGAGGCTTCTCTCTCGAACACATAGCATACGGTGGGTAAACAAATTACTGTTGGGCAATTGATAGAAAAGCACATAGTTATGACGATATTCAAGGCAATGATCATGTATATAGGCATCACGTTCGAGACAAGTAGACCGACTCCTGCCTGCATCTACTACTATTACTCCACCCATCGACCGCTATCCAGCATGCATCTAGGGTATTAAGTATAAAACAGAGTAATGCCTTAAGCAAGATGACATGACAAAGTAAACTCAAGCAATATGATTAAACCTCATCTTTTTATCCTTAATGACAACAATACAAATACGTGTCTTGTCCCTTTTTGTCACTGGGATATAGAACACCGCAAGATTGAACCCATCACAAAGCACCTCTTCCATTGCAAGATAAATCAATCTAGTTGGCCAAACCAAACGGATAGATCGGAGAGAAATACAAAGCTATAACAATCATGCATAAATAAGTTCAGAAAAGACTCAAATATTTCTCATGAATAATTTGATCATAAACCCACAATTCATCGGATCCCAACAAACACACCGCAAAAGAAGATTACATCGAATAGAACTCCAAGGAGATCGAGGAGAACATTGTATTGAAGATCAAAAAGAGAGAAGAAACCATCTAGCTACTAGCTATGGACCCGTAGGTCTGTGGTAAACTACTCACACATCATCGGAAGGGCAGCAAGGTTGATGTAGAAGCCCTCCATGATCGATTACCCCTTCGGCAGAGTACCAGAAAAGGCCTCCAGATGGGATCGCAGAAGAATGGAGGCTTGCGGTGGCAGAAAAGTTATTCAGGGTGGATCTCTGTTGGTTTCCCAATATTTGAGAATTTATAGAAGTGGAATTAGGTCAAACGGAGGCACGAGGGGCCCACAAGGCATCAGGGCGCGCCCCCCTGGGGCCGCGCCCTGTTGCCTTGTGGCTTCCTCGTGAGGCTTCTGGCCTCCTCCCGAAGCTTCCAGTGTCTCTTTTGTCCAGAAAAAAATCATCAAAAAGTTTCGTGGCATTTGGACTTCGTTTGGTACTGATTTCCTGAAAAACCAAAAACAAGCAGAAAACAGCAACTAGCACTGGGCACTAGGTTAATAGGTTAGTCCCAAAAATTGATATAAAATAGCATATTATTGCATATAAAACATCCAAGATTGATACTATAATAGCATGGAATAATAAAAAATTATAGATACGTTGGAGACGTATCAGTCTCCTCCTCCTTGGCTGGCGTACCAAGGAGGGGCTTTCCCTCCTTGGTGGCTGCCCCTCCTCTCCCCTCTAACCTATATATACATGAGGTGTGGCCACAATTGATGCACAAGATTTGGAGCCTCTTCTAGTTCATCTAGTTCTAGTTCTAGTTGGTGCTAGTTGACTAATTAGAGCTAGACTTAGTTCCTCTAATCCTCATAATTAGAAGCCCAGTGTGGTTTTAATCTCCTCCCTCTAATTCTCCGGCGACGATTAGCTCTGGACGGCGAAGCACTGCCGGATCGTGAAGACTGTACGCTTGCAACCAAGTAGAGAGGTCGTGCTTTCGGTCTTCCGTTCAAGGGATCGTTCGAGGGCGGTTCGCGTCATCAACGGTTCGAGGGACTCCAAGTACGATCTACACCGACTCGTCTACTTTTTCTGCACTCCGGAGTCGGTAACGATCGTTGATCAAAACCCTATATGCATCTTCATATTGCTCCTAGTTGATCGTAGGGCAATTTTTTTTGTTTTCTACTACGTTTCCCAACAGTGGCATCATGAGTGGTTCTATGAGTAGATTCAGGTTTCGATCTAGATCACATGTTGAGGTGAGAGTTTGATGTTCTTGCTATTCTTCCCTCGAGTGTTGCTTCGGTTCAGCTAATTGACGGCATGATGTCGCTTTTACAAGGTTCTGACAATCGATCGGCTCTGGCTGTCGACGATCTGCTAACAGTTCCTTGGGCTTCATCATAGTCAAGAATAGCGAACCGTCGCGTACGCAAGAGGGCTATGAAGATGAACGATCTTCTAGGGGGTCACGCGTATTTGACGAAGTTTAGTGTGGGGGACGAGATTTTTAATTAAGTCACTTCTTTCACACACCCCGAAAGTTATTCTAGCAACAAGAATTTTCGCCTTGATGGTGTGCGTAGGTAGCTAGTGTTATCCGGAAAGCCTAGAAGCCACATAATTAAAATTTGCCAAACCGATTAGAGGACGTCTAACTTGGTTTTGCAGGGTTGCATATGATGTTGTATAGCCGTCATCATGATAATGAGTTTATGTATGAGATGGTTATATGTTGTAATGTTAAGTGGCCTGCGCGTCACAACATGATGGCTAGAGCCACGGGATTGCCACCTTAATGTAATAGATGTAGAGATAGCCTACAGGTTACACGGAGGACGCAGAGCTTCACCAGGCGTGGGAGGACAAGATCGGAGCCACGACGGTAGTTTTCAAAATTGTCGCCACAGCAACAATTCCGGAGAAAACTTCATGAAGACCTAGGAGGACCATGGAGACGTTCCCGGCGCCCAGGGCTATACCATATCATGCTATTATGACTTGCCTAAGATGTTTATCCCTTTTGTGGTTTGCACCCTTTGATTGCGTAGTAGTCAATTATTAGGGTGATCTCTCACAGTAAATATCAAGTTAAAAAGGTGCTCTTCCCAGTGTTGCTACAGTCTATAACACGTAACATTCCGGAGTGCGTCATGTCCACATGAGTACAAACGGGTTGTGAGGTGTAAGACGGGTGGATTGTCAGACCATGTGAGCAGAAAGCACTCGGTTGCCATGAAGTTCTGGCAGAATCATTCTGAGCTCGGAGCAGAAAGCATCGAAAGATGAACAAGATTCATATGGAGATACGCTACTTGTGAACTGCGTTGGGATTTCCCCGAAGAGGAGAGGATGATGTAGTACAGTAGAGATAAGTATTTCCCTCAGTTAAGAACCAAGGTTATCAATCCAGTAGGAGAACCACACAGAACCTCGTTAGCAGCACCTACACACACAAAAGCAAATACTTGCACCCAACGCAAACAAGAGGGTTGTCAATCCCCTTGGCGGTTACTTGCAAGGATTAATTCTGATAGTGATAGATAGAAAAGTAAATTGCAAAATAAAAGAAAGGAAATAAAATTGCAGCAAGGTATTTTTGGATTTTAATATATGATAAAAGTAGACCCGGGGGCCATAGTTTTCACTAGAGGCTTCTCTCTCGAATGCATAGCATACGGTGGGTAAACAAATTACTGTTGGGCAATTGATAGAAAAGCATATAGTTATGACGATATTCAAGGCAATGATCATGTATATAGGCATCACATCTAAGACAAGTAGACCGACTCCTGCCTGCATCTACTACTATTACTCCGCCATCGACCGCTATCCAGCATGCATCTAGGGTATTAAGTTAATGAAAATAGAGTAACGCCTTAAGCAAGATGACATGATGTAGACAAAGTAAACTCAAGAAATATGATTAAACCCCATCTTTTTATCCTTAATGGCAACAATACAAATACATGTCTTGTCCCTTTCTGTCACTGGGATATAGAACACCGCAAGATTGAACACATCACAAAGCACCTCTCCTATTGCAAGATAAATCAATCTAGTTGGCCAAACCAAACGGATAGATCGGAGAGAAATACAAAGCTATAATAATCATGCATAAATAAGTTCAGAAAAGACTCAAATACTTCTCATGAATAATCTGATCATAAACCCGCAATTCATCGGATCCCAACAAACACACCGCAAAAGAAGATTACATCGAATAGAATTCCAAGGAGATCGAGGAGAACATTGTATTGAAGATCAAAGAGAGAGAAGAAGCCATCTAGCTACTAGCTATGGACCCGTAGGTCTGTGGCAAACTACTCACACATCATCGGAAGGGCAGCAAGGTTGATGTAGAAGCCCTCCGTGATCTATTCCCCCTCCGGCAGATTACCGAAAAGGCCTCCAAATGGGATCGCGGAAGAACAGAGGCTTGCGGCGGCGAAAAAGTTTTTCTAGGTTGCTCTTCGGTATATGGGGAATATTTGAGAATTTATAGTGGCGGAATTAGGTCAAGAGGTGCCACAAGGGGCCCACAAGACCGGGGGGCGCGCCTCCCGAGCTTGTCGCTCCCTCGTGGCTCTTCTGGTCTTCTCCCGAACCTTCGAGGGTCCCTTCTGGTCCAGAAAAAAAATTAATCCAAAGTTTTTTCTCCGTTTGGACTCCGTTTGATATTGATTTTCTGAAAAGCCAAAAACAGGCAAAAAAACAGCAACTGGCACTGGGCACTAGGTTAATAGGTTAGTCCCCAAAAAATGATATATAATTGCATATAAAACATCCAAGATTGATACTATAATAGCATGGAACAATCAAAAGTTATAGATACGTTGGAGACGTATCAAGCATCCCCAAGCTTAATTCCTGCTCGTCCTCGTGTAGGTAAATGATAAAAATAGAATTTTTGATGTGGAATGGTACCTAACATGTTCATCATGTAATATTTTCTTTTACGGTATGAATATTAAGAACCGAGTGATTCAAAGCAATAGTCTATAGTTTGATATAAAGACATCAATACTCAGGCATACCAACAAACAATCATGCCTTTCAAAATAAAAATTCTAAAGAACGCTATCCCTACAAAATCATATAGCCCGTCATGCTTAGTCTTCCTAACACAAAGTATTAATCATGCACTACCCCAATGTCAGCCAAGCAATTGGTTCATACTTTTTAACGCGCTTCAGCTTTTTCAACCCTCACGCAATACATGAGCGCAAGCCATGGACATAGCACTATGGTTGGAATAGAATGATGATAGAGATTAATAAGGGGAAGTCAAAAAGGAGGATAGTCTCACATCGACGCGGCTAATCAATGGGCTATGGAGATGCCCATCAATTGAAGTCATTGCGAGGAGTAGGGATTGCCATGCAACGGATGCACTAAGAGCTATAAGTGTATGAAAGCTTAAAATAAAACTAAGTGGGAGTGCATCCAACTTGCTTGCTCATGAAGACCTCGGGCATTTGAGGAAGGCCATCATCGGAATATACAAGCCAAGTTCTATAATGAAAAATTCCCACTAGTATATGAAAGTGACAACATAGGAGACTCTCTATATGAAAAACATGGTGCTACTCTGAAGCACAAGTGTGGAAAAGGATAGTAACATTGCCCCTTCTCTCTTTTTCTCTCATTTATTATTATTTTTTTGGGCTCTTTTTGGGCTCTTTTTTTTTCTTTTTCTTTTCTTTATTTTTCGTCCGGAGCCTCATCCCGACTTGTGGGGGAATCACAGTATCCATCATCCTTTCCTCATTGGGACAATGCTCTAATAATGATGATCATCACACTTTTATTTACTTACAACTCAATATTACAACTCGATACTAGAACAAATATGACTCTATATGAATGCCTCTGGCAGTGTACCAGGATGTGCAATGATACTAGCGTAACATGTATGAAAATGATGAACGGTGGCTGAGCCACGAATACTATGTCAGCTATCTGATCATGCAAAGCAATATGACAATGATGATGTGTGTCATATAAAAAGAACGGTGGAAGTTGCATGGCAATATATCTCGGAATGGCTATGGAAATGCCATAATAGGTAGGTATGGTGGCTGTTTTGAGGAAGATATAAAGATGCTTATGTGTGATAGAGCGTATCATATCATGGGGTTTGGATGCACTGATGAAGTTTGCACCGACTCTCGAGGTGAGAAAGGGCAATGCACGGTACCGAAGAGGCTAGCAAATTGCGGAAGGGTGAGAGTGCGTATAATCCATGGACTCACATTAGTCATAAAGAACTCACATACTTATTGCAAAAGTCTAATAGCCCTCAAAGCAAAGTACTACTATGCATGCCCCTAGGGGGGAGGTTGGTAGGAGTTAACCATCGCGCGCCCCCGACCTTCATGTAAAGGTAGACAATCAATAATAAATCATGCTCCAACTTCATCACACTAAGGACTATACGTGCATGCTTCGGGAATCACAAACCTTAACACCAATATTCTTACTAAACCACAATCATTCACTAGTACCCCCCACATATTACCATCTTAATATCGCAAAACTGTTGCAAGGAATCAAACTTATCATATTCAGTGATCTACATGAAAGTTTTTATTATATCCCTCTTGAATACCTATCATATTAGGACCAAATTCATAACCCGTGCATATTACCATTGCTAATTATTAGACTCTCAAAAATATATAAGTGAAGCATGAGAGTGCTACTATTTCTTTAAAATATAACCACCGTCGTGCTTTAAAAGATATAAGTGAAGCACTAGAGCAACTGCCTAGCTCAAAAGATATAAGTGAAGCACATAGAGTATTCTAACAAATCACGAATAATGTGTGTCCCTCTCAAAAGTGTGTGTTCAGCAAAGATGATTGTGCAAAACTAAAAAGAAAACAAAAGCAAGCAAACTATAACACAAGACGCTCCAAGTAAAACACATATCATGTGATGAATAAAAATATAGCTCCAAGTGATATACTGGTAGATTGTAGACAAAAGAGGGGATGCCATCCGGGGCATCCCCAAGCTTAGACGCTTGGGTCTTCCTTGAATATTACCTTGGGGTGCCTTGGGCATCCCAAGCTTAGGGTCTTGCCGCTCCCTATTCCTTCATCCATCGTGGTCTCACCCAAAACTTGAAAACATCAGCACACAAAACTCAACAGAAACCTCATGAGATCAGTTAGTATAACAAATAAATCTTAAACTTTAGGTACTGTTGTAAATTTATTCATATTTAATATTGGCATAATTCTACTGTACTCCAACTTCTCCATGACTCATACCCCCCGATACGATCCATAGATTCATCAAAATAAGCAAACTATGCAACAAAAACAGAATCTGTCTAAAACAGAACAGTCTATAAAGATCTATTTAAAAGTCATACTTCTGTACCCCAAAAATTCTGAAAAATTAGTAAAACTTAAAAAATTCATATACCAATACTGTGTAAAAAATTCAGAATTTTATCACGCTCCAGTACATAACCAAAAATCCAGCACTGGACTCAAACCTTTCTGTTTTCAAACAACATCAATTATACTATCATCCAAATCATCCCAAAGGCATTACTTGGCACAAACACTAATTAAAAGATAAAAATACAATCATAAAATAATATATAATTGTGTAAACACACAAAATAGAACAAAATAATAACTATTGGGTTGTCTCCCAACAAGCTCTTTCTTTATAGTCATTAAGATATTTTTTTTCTCGAATATGCACGAGTGTGCATATCATATATTAAAGAAGAAAGGCAAAGAGTGCCTCCACCCAAATTTACATAAACATCAACTCCACTCCACCGACAGGATTACAACGCTACTCCTCACTACTCACCCGCCTTTGTAGCGTACCGAAGAAAGGATCAACGTTCCCCTTTAATAGTCCTGCCGTCGACCATACCATTCCTTCGGACCTCACTTTACTTAGTAGGAGCTCAATCGACGGCGATGCCCCATCAAACACTAAGCGTTCCGATGCTTCCATAACTCCCAAAGCGTCAGCACGAAGAGGGTGTGGAGGTCTTTCCTGCTCATATTGTTGGGCCCCTGCTTGCTACATAGCCATGCTTCGAGGGAGTCCTGCGGGGTGGGCGTCCACTCCGGTCTGCCCAGAGCCTCGCAAATCGCCGCCCACATTGTCCTGGCAAACACACATGTAAGTAGTACATGGTTTATCGTTTCCTCCTCTTGATCACAAAGGGGGCATGCTTCTTGGTGCGGTAGCCCTCTCCTGGCGAGACGATCCGAAGTCCAACATCTATTCCGTAGAGCCAACCAAGTAAAGAATCTGCATTGCGAGGGTGCCCGCGACTTCCAAGTTAGCGCCGCCGTGGGAATTACTTCTCTACCCCAAAACCTGGCGGCATACGCAGACCGCACAGAGAACTTGCCATTGGCCTCCCAGGACCAAGTAAACGTGTCGGGCACATCCGCTGTCGGCTCCCAGGTGGTTACCCTCTGCCAAAGCAAGAGGAACTCCCGCAGCGCATCGATCCCCAGGTTAGGGCCAATACCTGTTGCCCACGATCCGTTCTCCACGACCTGGCCAACGAAGCTTGACGATCTTATTCGCTGCGGGATCATGTCGTACAGCGTTGGTGCAATCTCCTGAATCCGCATCCCGTCAATCCATCGGTCCTCTCAAAATAAAGTCCTGAGGCCATCATGCGTACTAGTCTTCGTTGCCACTTGGAAAAGAAGCATTGATTCGGCCGGCACTTTGATATTGAACTCGCTCCATGGCCTACTCATATCCGTCCGCTTAAGCCATGGCCATCTGGCCTGCGTGGCCACATTCATCCACCGCAGATTTGGCAGTCCTAGTCCACCTGCCCATTTCGGGGTACACACCGATTCCCAAGTGACAGCACAATTACCACCATTAGCTTCTGCCTTTCTGCACCACAAGAACCCTCTGCACACCTTATTCATAGCTGCAATTGTTTTCATTGGTAGATCCAAGGCCATCATCGCATGTATTGGCATAGCACACAACACTGATTGAACCAGGGTTAGCCTACCACTCTTAGGCATAAGTGCTGCCTTCCACCTTGGCAAGCAATTGGCCATCTGGTCCACAAGATATTGCAACTGCGCAGCTGATTGTTTCCTCAAAGATAATGGCAAGCCAAGATACTTTATTGGGAACGAGCCCACCGGGCATCCAAGCTCAGTGCTTGCCATGGTAATCTCCTGCTCCGAGCATCTAATCGGAAGTGCTGCCGATTTGTTCATGTTAATCCTCAAACCTGACGCCTCACCAAAGAGTTCAAATAAGCACTTGCAAACAGCGAGATCCACCAGATTAGGCTTGACAAATAAGACCACGTCGTCCGCAAAGATAGACAGCCGTTTCTTCATGCCCACACGCGTCAAGGGCTCCAAAACCCCTATGTTGGCGGCCAACTCAAATAACCTTTGCAGAGGCTCCATGGTGAGAATGAACAACATCGGTGATATAGGATCACCTTGCCGTAGCCCCTTGAAATTGTAGATAGTCTCACCAGGGTCCCCATTTACCATAACCTTTGTAGTCGATGTTGAGAGAATTCCACATATCCAAGAGCGCCACCTAGGCCCAAATCCTAGCTGCTACAACACCTCGAGTAAGAATGGCCATTGGACCGAGTCGAACGCCTTGGATATGTCGAGCTTGAGCAGCACCGTAGGGTTACTCAAGGCATTCAGCCGGCGCCGTGCTCTGAACTAACATGAAATTGTCGTGTAACGATCTTCCTTTGACAAATGCACTTTGATGATTTCCCACAAGCTTTGGAAGGTCCATCGCCAGCCTTGATGAGAGCACCTTCTCGAAAATCTTAATAGCTCCATGCACGAGGTTGATGGGTCTAAAATCACCTACATCCAATGCCCCATCCTTCTTAGGCAGAAGAGACACAAGAGATTTATTGATTGCCGCCATGCCTCTCACGCCACCCTTGTAAAAGCATGCAATAGCCTTCATGAAATCCCCCTTGATGATGTTCCAGCATGTGGCGTAGAACCGGCCCGTAAACCCATCCGGACCCGGAGCTTTATTCGGAGGCATAGACTTGATCACATTCTGCACTTCGTCCTCCGTGAACGGATCCTCAAGGTGTGACAGGTCTAGATGTGGTAAACCAAGCGCCTCCAAGTTTAGGGCGTGCCTCCGTGAGTCACAAGAGCCGAACGCATCCCCATAGTAAGCGTCTACCGCGGAGGCCACCTCGTCCTGCCCAGAGTATATATTACCATTGTGTCTCACCGATCTCATTATGTTCTTCCTCTATCGATGACTCGCATGCTGATGAAAGAGCCTCGTGTTACCATCTCCTTCTCGCAACTGCAGCAAGCGCGATCGCTGCCTAGCAATAGTTCTCTCGAGAGAACACAACCCCAAAAGTTTTTTCTTCAAACATCTACGCAAATCCCTCTCCGCGGCCAAGAGAGCCCTAGAGTCCATAGCGACATCCAGTTGTTTAATCACCTCCAAGGCGATGGAAATCTGCAGCTTCACATTCCCAATCCATCGATCACTCCACCTTTGGAGACTAATAGCCGTGGCTCTCAACTTATTGTGCAGCGTGAGGTAATCATTCGAAGTAACCGGCGTTGAGCTCCACGCCGCTTGTACAGTGTCCATAAACCCCTCAGCCTTAACCCAGAACGCTTCAAACTTGAACCTCTTGCGAGTGTGAATCTCCACATTCATATCCAACATCAACGGGCAATGGTCCGAAACGGCTGTTCCCAAAGCCGAAAGAAAGCAAGCAGGAAATGCCTCATCCCACTCGTTCGAGACAAAGACATGGTCAATCTTCTCAAGGGTTGCATTTTGCCTCTCATTCGACCATGTGTAACGTCTTCCATTCAGGGCCGGTCCTGGGATTTCGGGGGCCCGGGGCAAGAAAAAAAAATTAGGGGCCCCTAATATAAGGGACAATCATAATGATTATATACATATATGCAACCAATAATGCATTAATGATTATATACATTAATGTGCTATATGTATATCCAATAACACATTAATGCAACCAATTTTGATATTTGCATTCAATTATTTTACTTATTATCCTAAAAGTTTCTTCTAAAATTCCACTAGCCATCGGGGATCTAGTGGTAAGGCCATGATTCGCATTGCAAGAGATCACTCATTCTTCTATAGGGGACAGACATATGCACCAACAAAAACTCCAAACATTAGACATCCGTCGATCCTAAAAAGCGTCCTAATAATTCGGCTATGAAATGACTGAGCAGAGTCAAAGGACAATAAATAGATACATAAGGTCGAGTCTCTTAAAATAATTCTCGATACAAATTCACTTATGATAGGGTCAATGTCAATTTTATCCAACATTTTTTATAGATGCCTAATATTGCCAAATCATTTAGCAGTGGAGGATATGCATTATATATGTATGGGAAGGTAAATTACTTAATCACCAATATAAATAATAGGGAATTGTATGAATGATATACCTCAGACCAATCACATCAGCGTCCGTGATTAGGTGCTCAACAACGACGCGATGTGGACGACAGGCGGGAGGGTGGGAGACACTCGGCGATATACTCCCAGCGCCTGGAAAGTGGATAACGGATGCACTCGGCGCTGTCAATTGCCATGGCCTGGCGATGTGCGTGTGAGTCCTGCCTGGCCGCGTCCAGCTACTCGATCTGCCGGCGGCCTGTGACTTGTGATCTGGAGTTCGGATCGGGGGAACAGAGAATAGGGTAGTGGATTAGGGATGCGATCTCAAGTCTCAAGAGTTACGCCGTGATTGTGTGCGTACATCAATATGGGCCTAATTTTGTTTACTTGAGCTGATTTCGTTTCGGAAGAAGAAACTAGTGAATTACTGATTGCGTACTTGCCTAGTCTGCTACCCTTTCCTTTATTTGGGCTAATTTCCTTTCGGGAGATGATATGGGCCTATAGGCCACCTGCGTAGCACATGTCTGGGAGGGGGCCCCTAAATTTCGGGGGCCGGGGCGGCCGCCCCCCCTGCCCCCCCTCAGGGCCGGGCTTACTTCCATTCAGATACAACTCCTTCAGCTCTAGCGAGTTAAGCTTCGCACGGAATCTTCCCAACATCCTACGATTGATCATCGCGTTGCTCTTGTCTTCCTGCCTAGCGAGGAGGTTGAAGTCTCCTGCTACAACCCAAGGCCCCACATGCAAATCCCGGATGTCCACTAAATCCTGCATAAACTCCACCTTGTCACTCTCATCTTGCGGGCCGTATACACAGGTGAGCCACCACGCCTGCTCATCCGGTGACTTGACAAGTACCGTCAGTGTACTGTTAGTGTAGTGAGGATTTGATAGCTGGGTGATGGTCTCATCCCAAGCCACCAAGATCCCACCACGGGTCCCAGCTGCCGGCAAATAAAAGAACTTCCCAAATTTATTGCCAAGACATTGTTGTACAACCGCCACCGATACATCATGCAACTTAGTTTCTTGAAGACATACTATGACCGGGTTAACCGTGGCGACCACCTGGTAGACTGCATTCCTCCTAGCTGGTGCATTCAGTCCACGTACATTCCACATGATCAGCTTCAATGGTTGTGCATTCATTCTGACGTCCTACCAAACCACATGGCAAGCAGCAAGCTGCCTATGCCGCTACCAGAGGCTCCTGTAGTGGAAGGGCCGGCGACTCCCAACCGAACAGGGCCAACACTGCCGCGATATGCGCGTCCGAGTGGGGGCGAGAGAACAAGTCTATATACATGCTGAGGGCCTCATCAGAGATGACCTCCCCCTCGTGCGCCAAACACAGTTTCCTGATGAGCACCTGCTGTTGTTTGGTTGCGGCATGCTTAGCGATCCTAGCACTCCGTCTCGGTGTTATGTCCATCCTTCTTTTCTTCCTGGTGTTTCGCGTTTGGTTTGCAGGGGCGCGATTTGTCGGCCTTGGCAAGATTGGCGAGAGGGACTTGCTCATTTCCTCACACAGGGCCACCACGTTTGCATGCAAAGGGCTGCCTGGACCCCCATGCAGCGGCGTGCATGGCGTTGCCTCAGTTGAGTGAGCGCCTCACCTCGGTCCCATGCAATGACCTGCATGGCCGTATTTCCGTTGCATGGGTGCGGCTACCCTCTGATAGGCTTATCTGGAAAGTTTCCCAGGCATCCACCTGCCCTGCGCGGTCCGCCACGGATATCTCCTGGTCCGCCGTGAATATCTCCCGGTCCGCCTCGTCAAATAGGGGTGCGAGCCCATCCGCTGGCTCATCTGCAGAGCTGGTGGGGTCCTCCACTACCTGGCCATGCAAGGCGACCTGAATTGCGCCAATTTGGACGGACTCCCCAACCAACCTATCCGCAACGGGTACTGGATCCGAAGCTCTTGTCGCAACACCCAGAGCCAGGGCTGTATCTACCGTCCCATCCACGAGTCTCCATCTTGACAGCTGTACCGAAGCCAGGGAGGCAACGGCAACTGCCAAAGCTGTCTGCGCCCTCGATTGCGGAGCAGCACAAGACGCCACCTGCGGACTGTTGCAGCTGGGTCCAACCAAACTTTCTTGACCAGCATCCACCCCAACTGGCTGGCGCTGGCTCGCGACTGACTGGCCAGACACACCACAAACCACCCGGCCAGGTCCACCATCAGAAAGCGATCCTGTGACGGCAGCCACGCAGCTGCTGCTGACATGCGCTCCCAGGGTGGCGCCAACCGGACCCAAGGAATTTTGAATCCAGGCGCGCCTGACCGGCGGCGGCGCCGCCGTCGACGAGCCGACCGTGCTGGCCGAGGCCCCGCCGGAGCCACCATGCCCGTGGGCATCACCCCTCCATGACCTCCCCCATCCAGGTCCGGGCGCGTGGTCATCACCCGAGGGCGGCGAGGGCGGTGGCGGCGGAGGAGGTGGCGGCCGCGCATCCGCTCCATCGCAGTCCACCATAGTTGGCTCCGCCAGAACCGTGATTTCGATCGGGTACCACAGCGTGCTGGCACGCCGGCCAACGGACGCCTGTTGGCCCGCCGCGCCCACCCACAGAGTGCGCCTAGGTAAGATAGGCTTGAGATTTTATTGATGCTCACATGAAAAACAAGAATTGAAGTACAAAAAGAGCATCATGTAGCATGTGAAAAACACATTTAAGTCTAACATACTTCCTATGCGTAGGCATTTTATAAGCAAACAAATTATCAAGACAAGAAATATCTAGCATATGCAAGGAAGAAGAATAAAACATTGACAATCTCAACACAATGAGAGGTAATTTAGTAACATGAAAATTTCTACAACCATATTTCCCTCTCTCATAATAATTACATGTAGGATCATAATCAAATTCAACAATATAGCTATCATATAAAATGTTCTCTTCATGATCCACATGCATAAAAGTCTTATAGTCTTCCAAGATAGTGGGATTAACATAACCTAAAGTCATGACCTCTCCAAACCCACTTTTATCTAAAAATTCACGATATTGATAATTATCCAAAGTAGTGGGATCTTTATTACCTAAAGTTGACACTCTTCCAAACCCACTTTCAATATTATTGCAAACATTATTATCCATAACATATTCATCATGGGGCTTAAATAAATTTTCAAGATCATAAGAAGCATCACCCCAATCATGATCATTACAATAAGTAGTGGACATAACAAAATCATCATCCACAAGCTTGTAGCTTTGCATATCATTAGCACAATTGACATTAATAAAATTTATAGTAGCAATATTGCAACCATGCTTTTCATTCAAGGAGCTATCAAGTGTGGGTGCAATAGCAATGATTTCATTTTTAACATAAGGAACTATAGCAAGTTCATCTCCATAAGCATAATTAATATTGGCATCATGGCCACAAGCATCAAATTCATCAAAAAGGGATATTTCAAGCGAATCAACAGGATCATACTTATCTATAGATTCATGCATATCATTATTCTCTTCCAAAGCAGCAGACATTCTCCCAATGAAGTCACTAACATAGGTATTGGAAGCATAGTTTTCATAGCAATATTTAAGTATGGCAAGATTTTCCGATTTGTAGAGAGTGGCATCGTACTTTTCAATCAAAGAAGCAACTTCATAGGCACCCTTAAAAGCAACAAATTCTTCAATTTGTCCGATATCATAGTAGCTATAAACACCCTTGGCATAAGAAGATAAGATTTCATTATCATTAAACTCACATAGGTAGGGAAGGTGTTTTTTAGGGTTCTCCGAGCAACAAGTAAAATCATGAATTTCACATAGATTCCAAGCATAGCATAGCAAACAATTTATTTGATTCCATAAGAGTCTCCCTTTTTGAGACAAACGGTGATGCATAAAATGAGCATGCTCATCTAATGATTTTCCCTCAACTAAACTAGTTGGGGTTTCAGCACGAGCACAAATGGATCGAAGATGATCCAAGTAGAAAACTTTAAGTGGATCCATAGTGATCTTAAATTTTTGCTTTTGTTTTCTGTTTTGTGTGTTGACATGAAGGCAGTAAAAGCAAGCAAACAAGCAAATAAAATATTTTTGTGTTTTTGTAAAATTGTTTTAGAATTCACTGCCACAGGATGGTCCTAACGTGACACATCAATCAGAGACCACGTGACCAAACTGTGTGTGATGCATTAATCGCAAACGGTGTCGTACTAAAACCGTCGCCAATAAGATGAACTGTGTGCGATGCCAGAGAAATCAAGCACGATTCAGATTAGGGACGCGTGTGCGATACGTGGCATACAATTGATCCATACGAACTGTTCACGATAAGACAGAACAACAAACACGATTCAGATTAGAGACGCGTGTGTGATACATGGCATACAGTTGATCCATACGAACTGTTTGCGATAAGACAGAACAACAAACACGGTCAGCCAAATCGAGGTGTGTGCGATACACGGCATACAATTCACTTAGATGAACTGTTTGCTATTACCCAACAGAACAGAAACGGTCAGGCTGATCAAGGTGTGTGCGATACACGGCATACAGTTCACTCGGATGAACTGTTTGCGATGAGTCAAAACAACAGAAACAGTCAGCCAGATCAAGGAGTGTGTGATATACGGGCACACATTCTAATTAAAAGAATTGTGCGCGATGGTAATAACAAGCGCACACGGTTGATGGAACAAGTCGTGTGCTGACATCGCCAATTGCGGTGCACACGCCACGTACGCATCCGAGAATGCTTCCCCACGTTAATTACACCATCCGGGAATCGTGCCGCACTTCGAAACCGGAACCGTCAAATAATTTTGAGCTTGTTTCCCGTCACATTCCAAATTACCACGCTATATGTAATTGCAAACCTGTTCACACCGATCAAAACCTAAACGTTTTCCCACTTAGCAGCTTATTACTAGGTTATAAATACCACCTACTCAAAAATGAGTGCACATTCCTCCTCAATTCCTCATCAACAAACAAACAAGTCTTCGTCCTTCCTTGCGTCTGCCATGGCCCATGGGAGGAGTTCTTGGTCGAGAAATGACCACGGAGCGGCAAGCAAAGCAGCAGAGATGTCCCGCCTCGCCGCGATATCAGCCGAGAGGTCCCGCCGCACCGCCGAAGCAGCACAGAGGTCCCGCCGCGCCGCCGAAGCAACCCTGAGGTCTCGCCATGCCACCGAAGCAGCAAAGTGGTCCGGCCACGCCGCAAAAGCGGCATAGATGTCCCGCCGCGCCGTGGAAGCAGCAGAGAGGTCCTGCCGCATCGCGGCGGCCAAGATGGATCTATCACGGGCACTCGAGGGCTCTCACGGGTGCATGTGCGCTATGCTCAATAAGCTGATGGACGATGACATCCCCCGCTGGGCGAAGCTACAGGAGGAGAGCTATGCCGCATTGGACAAGTCAACCGGTGTCATCCGGGGACTACGGGGTGACAAGGTGAGGCTCCGCACCGAGCGCGACCTGCTGAGGGTGAAGATCGCCGGCAGGGCGAAGCAGCACAAGGAGACAACTGCCGTGTTGAAGAAGACGGCCATCATGGTCACGAAACTTATGGACGAGAATGCTAAGCTTCGCATCGAGCGTGAAATGCTCCTGGAGGAATCCGTGGATGCTCGCAAGCGACATATTGAGGACGTGAAGGAGATCAAGGTGGACGAAATGACGAAGATGGCGTAGTAGATCGAGGTGAAGTAGAGAGCAGCGACCCAGATCGTTGTTTGCGTCTTCCTTCTTTTGCCCTTGTGTCTTTCGGGCGTTGCCGCATGTGGCATCTTTAATTATCTTCCTGAATATGTAAGACAATTATTATTATCCATTGCCATCGTCTTCATATATATCAGTCTTGCTAAGTCTCAGTCGATGCTATGTTCGTGAGATCTTACATCAAGATCCATGCAAAATTTTATTTTCAGATTTTCTTTTCTCTCTCTTAAATTTCAGTCGACTATGGCCTAGCCACGCCATTAAAACTGGGGCTCGGCACCATTAATGGAGAAGTCGGGAGCGAGGTGGGCGGCGGATGGAGGTCAAAGGGCTCGCCTCCCGGTGAGCCTGCGCAGCGTCTGCTCCACGCCTCCCGTCTACTCAAATAGCTACCCCGCACGGCGCCTCCTAGCCAATAAAAATGGGGACGCGTGGCGGCACGTAAATGGTTAGTACAACGCCCACGGTTTGAATAACACTTGTGTTTCCGATTGTAACGTGGCAGCTCTTTGTTCCAAAATGACTTTGTTGGTTGTTAATATGTGCGCCTTCAAAAAATCAGACAAATTTTTTACCACAGCATGTTGGTGCCATGTCAAGGCAACATGCCAAGTTTCATGATTTTCAGGCAAGTTTTGGATTTACAGAAATTTAAAAACCAAGTTTGTCAATGTTTTCGGCCGAGCCACGACGCCCAGATGTTTGAAATTCATTCCCATTTCTTGCATGGGACCTAAACATTCACCCAAGGACACATATACGATTTTTCAACCCATTTTGGTGCACTGGAGCATGTGCCAGTAGTTCAAATTTGAATTATGCACATTAAATGCCTAGAAAACTCAATTAATGTATAAAAAATGCCAAACGAACCCGGAATAATTCCAAATTTTAGCACGACACTCCTATTGGTCTTTATTGCCTCTGTAAAAAAAATCAAGGCAGGAAGAGGCAGCGTATGTCGTTTCGCCAACAAAGGTGACACATCCCCCCTATCGGAACCATGAGCCTTCTTGAGAGAAGCTCCGGTTTGTAAGAAGCTTATACCAAAACTTGTCCCAAATCGAACAAAAAATTTACCACAGCATGTTGGTGCCATGTAAGACACCATGCCAAGTTCCGTGATATTTAGGCAATTTTTGGATGTACAGGAATTTAAAAACCAAGTTTCTCAATGTTTTCGGTCGAGCCACGACGCCCGGATGTTTGATATTCATTCCCATTTCTTGTATGGGACCTAAACATTCACCCAAGGACACATATACAATTTTTCAACCCATTTTGGTGCACTGGAGCATGTGCATGTAGTTCAAATTTGAATTATGCACATTAAATGCCTAGAAACTCAATAAATGTATAAAAAAGGCCAAACGAACCCGGAATAATTCCAAATTTTAGCACGACACTCCTATTGGTCTTTGTTGCCTCTGTAAAAAGAATCAAGGCAGAAAGAGGCAGCGTATGTCGTTTCGCCCACAAAGGTGACACATCCCCCCTATCGGAACCATGAGCCTTCTTGAGAGAAGCTCCGGTTTGTAAGAAGCTTATACCAAAACTTGTCCCAAATCGAACAAAAAATTTACCACAGCATGTTGGTGCCATGTAAGACACCATGCCAAGTTCCATGATTTTTAGGAAATTTTTGGATTTACATGAATTTAAAAACCAAGTTTCTCAATGTTTTCGGCCGAGCCACGACTCCCGAATGTTTGAAATTCATTCCCATTTCTTGTATGGGACCTAAACATTCACCCAAGGACACATCTACGATTTTCAACCCATTTTGGTGCACTGGAGCATGTGCATGTAGTTCAAAATTGAATTATGCACATTAAATGCCTAGAAACTCAATAAATGTATAAAAAAGGCCAAACAAACCCGAAATAATTCCAAATTTTAGCACGACACTCCTATTGGTCTTTGTTTCCTCTGTAAAAAGAATCAAGGCAGAAAGAGGCAGCGTATGTCATTTTGCCCACAAAGGTGACACATCCCCTATCGGAACCATGAGCCTTCTTGAGAGAAGCTCCGGTTTGTAAGAAGCTTATACCAAAACTTGTCCCAAATCGAACAAAAAATTTACCACAGCATGTTGGTGCCATGTCAAGACACCATGCCAAGTTCCGTGATTTTTAGGCAATTTTTGGATTTATAGGAATTTAAAAACCAAGTTTCTCAATGTTTTCGGCCGAGCCACGACGCCCAGATGTTTGAAATTCACTCCCATTTCTTGTATGGGACCTAAACATTCACCCAAGCATACATATACGATTTTTCAACCCATTTTGGTGCACTGGAGCATGTGCCTGTAGTTCAAATTTGAATTATGCACATTAAATGCCTAGAAAACTCAATTAATGTATAAAAAAGGCCAAACGAGACCGATGCTCCAGATGCCTTCCATATATTTCGTTATAGCAGCGTTCATTATTTTGGCTTGTTTCATCTCATGATGTCATCATGCGAATTGCATCCGCATGTTTTCATAAAACTTGCATCCGTTCGTAGTTGCCGCTTCTCTCTGTAGTCTTCGTTGACCGTTCTGAGACCAACCACACTTACCCGCGCCCGCGACATCGTTAAAATATTACTTTCTAAGTGGGAATAAAACGTTCTCAGAATGGGTTGAAAGTTGGCTTGCGGTCTTGTTGTTTTGTAGGTAGACCGCATGCCAAATTTCATCGCATTCGGAGGTCGTTTGATAGCCCAACGGTTAAACTATAGCGGCACTATAGCCGATTTATTGTCGGACGTTTTTCATAAAAACTTGTGCCGGGCCTCCCACTTACCTCTCATCTTAGCCCAAGCCCTCTTACACAGCCGTTGCAGCCCACCTATCCTACCCCTCCGACCGGAGCCATCGGATCGCGATCAGAGGGCTCCGAAACCCCCCAAAACACCCTCAACCCTAACCCATGCCTATTTAAGCCATCCTCCCTTGCCATTTTGGGGCAAAAACCCTAGCCTAGCCCCTCCCATAGCCAGCCGCCGCTGCCCCCATCGTTTTCCGTGCCGGCCAAACCTAGCTTCGCCACTTGGCGCCGCCGTAGCAGCCGCCCTCGGCCACTCGCAGCGCGCCACATCGCCCTCAACTACCTCCCAGCCGCCGCGGCCCGCGAAGCCCATCCGGGGCCTGCCCGGGCCTGAAGCGCCGCTGCCGTTCCACCATAGCCAGCCTCCCGATCCTCTCTGCCCGAGCGCGTCCCCAAGCGAGCTCTCGCTTGATCTGCGTCGCCACCAACCCCCTCCTCGTCCGGCCACCAGAGCGGCTAACTCCGGCGACCGCGACCCCAAATCCGGCCGCCCTCACCCGCGCCCTGCTCCTCCCATGGCGCCCAAGTTCCCTGAAACCTCACACTCGTGCCTCCCTGCCCGAGGCCCCTGCGTCCATGGCCTCGCGTCCCCGCCATCCAAGCAGCAGCGGCAGCGCCGCCCGGCGTTGCCATCAGCCCGCGTCCGCACCACCAGGTCACGCCGTCGGCCTCCTATCTTCCCCTGGCCTTCTTCTTCTCTACTCCTGACCTCTCACTCTCTGTCCAGGAGCTCCCATGGCGCCGTCATAGGAGCTCAACTGCCGGAGGCCCTCCAAGCGCCAAGTTCGCCGCCGCCGGCCAGATCCGCGCGTCATCGACCCGTTCTCGGCCTCCCTTGCCGCTGCCTCGCCCAGATCAGGTGGATCCGGCGAGCTCTTCCTTGCCTGCCGTCCCCGCGCGCCCGCGTTGACCGATCTGGTCGATGCGCTCAAACGCAGCCCCGCGCCTGGACTGCCTCGACCCTTCATCCAAACGGGATCTCCCCGTCCGTTGCACCGACCGATCCAAGCCCTCGGTGAGCCTCCAGCCTATCCCTCGCCCGGTGTGCTATTTTGTTATTCCGCGCCCATGCTGTGCAGCCCAGTAGCTGCAGATTCGGCCCGCATAGTATTTTTTTCCCTGTTGCCAATTTGACAATTATCCACTGGACTGCATATTTACAGAATCTGCCATTGTTTTGAAATGCTAATAATTAAATACCCATGCGTCCAAATAAAACATGTCATATATGTAATTTGGGTAGAATTTTATGTAGTTTCATAATATGCAACTTTCATCCATGTTAAAAATGTTTAAAATTGCTGTTTGCATTAATTTGCATAAATGATATGCTAAATGGTTTATTTCATAACTAAATAACCGTAACTCCGAATTAAATAAACTTTATAAGTAAATGGAGTAGAAAAACATGTAGATTAACGTGGTGCACTTACTTTTTCTGTTTAACAACTCTAAAATATGGTTTGGGGCAGAACAGTACCAAATTCAAAAATTGCATATGGGGAATTTCCGGAATTGTTATGTGTTGTTTCCAGCCTCATTTAAAATTGCCTAAATAGGTAGTTTGCTCATGCTTCATCTCTTGCCATCCTTAACAACATTTAATATTGTCACGTACATAAACGGGATTGAACTAAATATTAGAATGTGGAGTTTCGTCAATATGCAACTCGTTGCATATTGAGCTTCACTTAATGTGTAGTATTTGATTGTTGCACTTTGCCATGCCATGCCTCTTTAAACTTGACATGCATCATACTTGGTTGTGCATCATGCCATGGTTATGCTTGTTTACCATGTTGTTTACTTCTTTTCGGTTGTGCTTCTTCTCGATAGTTACGGTTACGTTGCGAAGTGTGAGGATTCGTTCGTCTACGCTTGTTCGACTACTTCATGGATTCGGTCTTCTTCCTAGCGGAATTTCAGGCAAGATGACCATTACCTTGGATATTATTACTATCTTTGCTGCTAGTTGTCTCGATGCTATTGCTATGTCTCGCTAACTACCACTTGTCTGTCAGCCTCCCATATGCCATGATACAGCCTCTAACCTCCACTATCCAGCAAACCGTTGTTTGGCTATGTTACCACTTTGCTCAGCCCCTCTTATAGCATTGCTAGTTGCAGATGCAGTTGCAGGTTGTTCCATGTTGGGACATGGATATCATAGGATATCACAATATCTCTTATTTAATTAATGCATCTATATACTTGGTTGTGTGTGGAAGGCTCGGCCTTTTGCCTGGTGTTTTGTTCCACTCATGCCGCCCTAGTTTCCGTAATACCGGTGTTATGTTCCTTGATTTGTGTTCCTTACACGGTTGGGGTTTATGGCCCCCTTGACAGTTCACTTTGAATAAAACTCTTCCAGCAAGGCCCAACTTTGGTTTTAACATTTACCAACATAATAATACTGAATTAAATAATTAATTTGCATAGGGGGTCGTGTCCCCGGGGATTCTTAATTCAACATAATACAGGTGGGCCAGTGCTGATGGTGTTGGTCCAAACTAGAGCCCCTTGCAGTGCCACCACGAGGAAACTCGAGGCACTGGTTTTAGTTGTACGGACTGCTCATCCGGTCGTGGCCTGAGACGAGATACGCGCGGCTACTATCAGGGTGTCGACACGCCGGGAGGTCTTGCTGGTTTTGTTTTACCATTGTCGAAATGTCTTGTGCACCGGGATTTCGAGGACACTTCGGGCTATCTCGAGGTTGATCGGGCTATCTCGAGGTTGAGTTCTTTCCAATGTTGATCGTGAGAGTTTGTGATGGACTAAGTTGGGACACCCCTGCAGGGTTAAATCTTTTCGAGAGCCGTGCCCGCGGTTATGTGGCGGCTTGGAAATTTATAACCTCCGGTTGTAGAGAACTTGACACTAAATCTAATTAAAATACACCAACCGCGTGCGTAACCGTGATTGTCTCTTTTCGAGGGAGTTCGGGAAGAGAACACGGTGGGGTTATGTTTGACTCGTAAGTAGGTGTTCAGGATCACTTCTTGATCATACTAGATTGCGACCGATTATGCGTAGTTTACTCTTCTTATTCTTGTACTCCTAAGTTAGCCACCATACAATGCTTAGTGCTTGCTGCAACCTCATCACTTATCCATTCCATACCCATTAAGCTTTGCTAGTCTTGATACCCATGGTAATGGGATTGTTGAGTCCTCGTGGCTCACAGATTACTACAACAACAGGTGCAGACGTGAGAGCGATGCTTGTTCTATTTGGAGTTCTTCTTCTGCTTCTTCTTCTTCGTCGACCATAGGATGGGTTTCCGGTTGGCAGCCTGGGACTAGCCGGGTGGATGTCGTTCTTCTTTTTCATTTGATTTCATCCGTATTCGGATCCTGCTCTTCAGGATGATGATTGCTATGTATTGATGTATTTGATGTGTTCATGATGTAGCTTGTGGCGAGTGTAAGCCTTTATCTGGTATTCTCATCTATTCAGTACATGGTATGTTGTAATGATATCCACCTAGCGAAGCGTCTTCGATATGCGCTTATATCCTTAGTGGAGCTTTCGAGTTCCTTGAGGATAGGACCGCATGTTGGGCGTGACACTTCACTCCCCCCATCTTACGATGGTTTTATCATGAATTACAACATGAATGGGATGGAGAAAAGTGCAAATGAGTTGTTCGCTATGCTCAAAACTACGGAAGCTGTGATGCAGAAGAACAAACAAGTGTTGATGGTTAACAATACCACCAGTTTCAAGAAAAAGGGCAAGTCCAAGAAGAAGTCTACTGGTGCCGGTAAGACCGTCTCTCAGAAGAAGAACAAGGGCGGAGCCACCAAGGAGACTGAATGTTTCTACTGCAAACAGAAGGGACACTGGAAACGCAACTGCAAGAAGTACTTGGCGGATAAGAAGAAGAACAGTTCTTTCGGTAAAGGTATAAAAGTTATACAAAGTTAATGTTATTCTACTTGATTGATTTCTATATGTCATGAGTATTTGATAGTGATCGGTTGCTCTCATTTGTAAACCGATGCAGGGACTGCAGAAAGCTCGCAAGTTGAGAAGGAATAAAGACATGATGGAAATTGGGAATGGTGATGGGGATCGCTACTCAAGACCGTTGAAGTCATGCCTTTAGTTTATCTTCAAGATTTATATTAGGATCGAATAATAGTTATTTCGTTCTGGAGTTGTGTAAAACAATATGTTTTGGATTATGTGATGGATATTCTTATAAGCTTTAAACAAAGGTTGTTCAAGTTATTATAAGAATATATTTTGGATTTACCTCTATTATTGATGGTTTATTCGTGAAATCTTGAATTGAGAAATTTATAACATTAATTGCTAAATTTCTTGAGAATACTGATAAATACCACTTAAATGTGGCACCGCTTGGTTATATCGGAAAAATAATTTTCATATAGATGAAGCATTAAAATATTTTGATTTTGGATCAATTGACAAAATACATAGTGATGTATGGGGTTCGATGAACAAACCAGGGCGCGGTGAACTATTATACTTCATTAATAATTTGAGTAAATATGATTTACTTGATATAAATCTGAAATATTCAAAAGGTTCGAAAGAAATTCAGAATGAAATATTTGAAAGATTCAAATAAAAATTATAATTTAGATAAGAATCATTGTGACAAAGATAAAAGGATCTTCATTCATGAAGAAAATTATCTAAGTCATGAGTTTAGCAAAACACTCAGATAATTGTGGAATTATTTCTTACCGATCTGCTTTTATTAATTTTGGGGATATACGCTTGTAACAGCAACAAATACACCAAACAGAGCACTGTCTTATAGTCTCGCAAGACAACACCATATGAGTTATGGAGT
This sequence comes from Elymus sibiricus, assembly GCA_039707655.1. Taxonomy (NCBI): domain Eukaryota; kingdom Viridiplantae; phylum Streptophyta; class Magnoliopsida; order Poales; family Poaceae; genus Elymus; species Elymus sibiricus. The sequence goes on from CM077668.1 coordinate 270,228,722, forward strand.
ACATAATCCATACAAACGCTAATTTGTAGGTGATCCCAAAAATGTAATTGGGTATTCCTTCTACCAAAAGTTCAAAGACAAAGTGTTTGTCATAAAGTATGAACACTTTCCGAGAAGGAGTTTTCTCGCTAAAGAAGTAAGTGGGAGGATAATGCAGCTGGATAAGATTATTGAATCTCTGACGGAAGTAAAAGGGATTAACAAACTGGAAGTTGTTCCGATAGTTGTCCATACAACTTAAGCCATGAGTCACTACACCAGATGTAGAAACTCTAGTTAAAGTTTGCAACTCAATAATCTCTGTTGGAGATATGCCCTAGAGGCAATCATGTATGATGATATTTCCTATGTGTTTATGAATAAAGATAGTCCTTGGACATTATCAATGATGTGTATCAGCAAGTACATGACTTGTTTATGGGACTATGCATTGTATGATGACTGTCCTAAAAGGTCCCTAGTCGAAAGTGTTGTGTGGACGCGCAGCTGACTAGACTAGCATATGACACGGTGGATGGCTCGGTCTCACTGGCAATGGGGCATTTGATGCTAGCCGGATAATATGGACTCGGAAGGATCTGGTCGGATTCGAGTCTAGATAAGGTCTGAGTCGGACAGACCCAACTATGAGACGCAGCGATATGTCATCTGTGAGTCTCTAGTACAACATACGTTCTATGTCCTAAGACCTGAGCTGGCGCATGTACTCGGGATGGTGACTGACTTGCTTTGGGCCTACCAAACGCTACTTCGTAACTGGGTAGTTATAAAGGTAGGTTTCGGGCTTGTCCAGACCCATGCTGTGAGACATGGTCGAGCAAGATGGGATTTGCCCCTCCAACCAGGAGAGATATACTCTGGGCCCCTCGTGTGATCCGACCAAGATAATCATGGCCATGCGACAAGGATTATGAGATAATCCGGTTTGTGGTCGGCATCACTGGAACGAGAAAGAGGTCGGGCTAGCACAAGGATGACAGACTCGCCTTCAGCCCGACAACATATATCGTGTGGCAAAGGGAATAGAAGTGTGATGTACAGGTTCGCCTAACCAACTTCATAGTCTACTTGGTGGTCGGCACGCCTTGCTAGAGGCCGCTACCAACCGAGCAGGTCGGAGGTGATCCGACCTGCGACCAAGCTGACTTGAACCTAAGGGGTCGCACGCTTAAGGGAAGGAACCTACGAGGTCAGATCCGAGGACACTGGTCGGATGTGATCCGAGCTGGACTTGGATCGTTACCGAGTAGACTTTGGGCTTTAGGGTCCATGCGGGGCCCAAGTGTTGAGCCTGCGATGGATGCCTATATAAGTGGAGGTACGGCACCCTCATTAGGGTTAATCGCCTTGGCGCCGTCATTAGGGCTTTGCATGTGTTGCAGCTAGCCACCTCCACTCGCCGCCGATTGTGTGATCGGACCCAGCAGTCCGCCGCACGACGTTCCTCCTGCACGCGTGTATACCGTTAGAGGCGGTGCACTTGCGCCGCTCCGGCGAACCTGTTCGTGGGATCCGATCGGCTACGTGGGAGATCGACGAGGAGGAGACGACTCCGGAGACGCGCTGCCTCAACTCTACTTCCGTTGCATGGCACTGCGTGTCTAGTGGTAATGATCTGTGATCCACCTCCCTTAGCATGTTCTTGGATGTTCTGCGGGTAGGAAATTTTTAATTTGCAGTCGACGCACCCTACCGTAGTGAACCCAACAATCTCATAGTGGGATATTCATCTTAGAAGAAGATGAACTTGCGCACTACAAGGTAGCGATGGCGGCACCCAGCTCAAAGGAATGGCTTGTAGCCATACACACCAAAATGGAGTTCATATATAATTAAGTTTGGAACTTGGTTGATCCTTCAGAAGGTATGAAGTAAATGTGATAGATGTCAAAACTAGTTTCCTAAAGGGAAAGGATGTATGAATGATACAACCGGAAGGTTTTGCAAATCCTCAGAATACTGGATGAGTGTGCTAGCTTTTTTATGTTTTGAAGCAAATATAAAGGAGCTGGAATCAACATTTTAATAAAAAATTTAAAAAGTTTAACTTTGTTTGAAATGATGAAGAAACTTATGAAGTTTAGTGGGAGCTCTATAGCATTTCTAATCTTATATGTAAATGACATATAGCATATTGGAAATAATATAAAGTTTCTATACACTACAAAATTTTGAAGAAAAAGTTTCCAATGAAGGACTAAAGCAAAGCAAATTATTGGACATAAATATCTATAAAGATAGATCAAAACGTCTGATTGTGCTAAGCTGAATTGAATACATTGACAAGGTTTTAAAAGGTTTAAAATGGAGAATTTGTTTTCCCAATGTCACATAACATGATCAATGTCAGTTGATAAGCATAAACAGATGAGTGGATTACTGAATCCATCATGAATGTTATGATATGTATAAAGCCAAATGTTTTATGTACTAAATGTTAGTAGCAGGTACCAAAGTGATCCTGGATTGGTTCACTAGGTAAATATAATTAAGTACCTCAGAAGGACAAAAGACTTGTCCATGGAGGAGATGAAGAAGTTCGTTGTAAATAGTTACATGAACACCAGCTTCATGACTGATATAAATTATATTGGGCTATGATTATTTAGAATAGTTTTCTAGCATGAACAATATTGTGGATTCTATAACATAAGAAGAATATGTTGAAAGCATTAGATGTTTCAAAGTTGTCTGAATCAAGAAGTGTCTTGATATAGTTGGTATGATCCCGAAATGTGATGAAACCAATAGCACTATATTATGAATATAGTTAATCAAGAAGTGTCTTGATATAATTGGTGTGATCCAATATGTGATAAAACCAATGACGATGAATACAGTTAATCAAAGTGTCTTGATATAGTTGATGTGATCCCAAATGCGATGAAACCAATGACACTGTATATAGTGTCATTGCTCAAAGCAAAAGAATTGGGATCCTACAAAATTAGACATAACTAACACAAATATTACGTGGTTTTGAATATGTCAAAACACATGACGAAGGCTTCACCACAACCAAAGTATTAGCAACACCAGATAAGCCATAGGTGTTAAATAGACTATGCAACTAGATTATTGACTCTAGTGCAAGTGGGAGACTATTGGAAATATGTCCTAGAGGCATTAATATTGTATTATTATACTTCCATTTTCATAATTTAGAGTTTATATTTCATGCTATAACTGCTATGATACTGAAATATGTGATTCAGTGGAAAACTCATATGCACGTGTGGAATGATAAACGATAAAGAATAGGTTCCTAGTCTTGCCTCTAAGACTGGCTCAAGTGTCGTTGGTGATCATGTTTTCCGGATCTTAGGATATCGTTAAGTGTAACGATAGTCCTAAAACAACATTGAGAGTATGGCGTTAGAAGAACGATCATATTGAATCGACCCAAGCTTGTTTGTTATACTTTGAGATAATATTGTCTGAAATCAATAGTTATAACATGGAGTGTTAGCATGTGTTTTAGTTCCTCAGACCATGAGAGTATCATAATCACTTCCTACCGTACGATGGACTTTGGGGTTGCTCAAACGTCATCTGTACACGGTGATCATAACGACAACTTACAGGTCTATCGAAAAGTTTGACAAGGGACTAGATAGATCGAGAGTGAGATTTGCTCCTCCGAGGATGCAGTGATATTCTTAGGGCCCTCTCGGTGTGAAGGCATCCATCATCGTCTGGCCAGACACAGGTGACTACGTCACGCGGATGCCGGAACACTTTAACGAGAAAGAAGAACAAAACCGGCAATGAGATCAACGATATAGTGAGCATGTGTATGACTCAGGAGGATACCGATGCACCCCAGATTTTGTAAAGTATCGCGAAGCAAAGGGAACATCACATGGTAACCAAAGGTTCCGTCGAATGTCATCCGTGTAATCCTAGGGATCGATATGGACGTCCACGGTTCCGCTATTGATCATTGAATGAAGGGGTTTCGATCATGTCTATGATTTACTGAACCTAAGGGGTCACAAGCTTAAGGTAATCATGATCTGCTGAGTGTTAGTAGGACGAGAGTATAGAGAATTTATTTGTAGAATTGTTTCATTAATATTCAGAATAATTTCGAGAGGAACCAGAAGCGTTTCGGGGTCACCGGAAGGGTTTCAGAGTTTATCGGGCAATACCGGGTATTACCGATAAATAATATATAGGTGGAAAATGTTTTCGGAGGTGTTAAATTAATAGTAATATGCTCTAGTAATTGTTAGTGGGCTTTTATATTTAATTTAGTATCAACAGGCCATAAAAGGCCAAGTGGTGAAAGGAATATTGGCCCACCATGGCCCAATAGGGAAGGCTCCCCACTTTTCCAAGTGGGCAGGCCGAATTGGAGTGTACTCCTCCCCCCTTGGCCGACGCACCAAGGAGGGCCCCTCCTTGGTGGTTGCCCCTCCTCTCCCCTCTAACCTATATATACATGAGGTGTTGGCCACAATTGATACACAAGTTTTGGAGCCTCCTCTAGTTCATCTAGTTCTAGTTGGTCCTAGTTGACTAATTAGAGCTAGACCTAGTTCCTCTAATTCTCGTAATTAGAAGCCCAGTGTGGTTCTAATCTCCTCCCTCTAATTCTCCGGCGACGATTAGCTCTGGACGGCGAAGCGCTGCCGGATCGTGAAGACCGTACGCTTGCAACCAAGTAGAGAGGCCGTGCTTTCGGTCTTCCGTTCGAGGGATTGTTCGATGGCGGTTCGCGGAATCGTCATCAACGGTTCGAGGGACTCTAAGTACGATCTACACCGACTCGTCTACTTCCGCTGCACTCCGTAGTCGGTAACGATCGTTCATCAAAACCCTATATGCATCTTCATATTGTTCCTGGTTGATCGTAGGGCATTTTTTTTTGTTTTCTACTACGTTTCCCAACACGGCCCTCTCTCATAGCTTGAGCTTTTGGGTGAACTGGCTGGTGCGTGCAGTTGTACAGTTACAACAACTCTAGAGTACAACGTTACAACGTACAAAGTGTACGTTAACAGCGCGAACCCTAGCTCGAGTTGGCTCATGGCTGGGAACCAACGAGTGGGGGAAACGAACGTGAGGCTCTCTGGATCGATCGTTTTGGGCCTCTCTCTGTCTGGCCAGAGTGGCATTTTGAGTGTAAATACTTTGTCCAATAGAGGTACTTGTTGAAAACGAATCGTTTTATTTTGAGGGGCTGGCGAGAATCGCCAACATTCGATGACTCTAAAATGCAATTCTGGGTTGATTCTAGGCGATTCCTAGGTATAAAAAAAGAGCTCTTTTGCGATTTATTATTTTCCAGATTGCTCAGAATCGAGTCAAAAAACTGGTCCTCTTATGGTACCGGGCGAGAAATTGAACATAAGCCACATTTTACTTCTCTGTTTGATAATTTGCCTCCCTGAGATTGACGGATGGGGCCGGGGTCACTAATCAAATCTTCCAACCCCGGGGCAGCGCGTTTGGCAATATTTGGGAAGGGGAATGGGAGTTTAGTGTAGGGAGTTGTATTGAGATTAGACATGGGATGGGTCGTTTTATTCTCAATCCCTTGTTTGGCGCATGATAGGAATTATGTGTGAGAATTTGAGGAGATTTTGTATTCCCTTGTTTGGTTCATGGGAATTGACGAGGGACTAGACCAGGGAAGTGAACATAAGTTATGATGAAGGGTTAAGATTGATTCACTAAAACAATTCCCTCCCAATTTCCACCCCCTCCCCTGTTAATAAAACAGTGAGAGTTGGAGTCTTAAGTCCCATGTCCATTCCTTTATAAATTTCCAATCCCCTAACCAAACAATAAATTTAAAGTCTCGTACCCCTTTAATTCCCGTTCCCTGACTATGATTACCCCGAACCAAAACACGCTAGTCCAATCCCCCCGGTACTGGGCTGGCCGAATGGACTTGCATACCACCACAGTCGTCCACAGCCAGATGAGCTCAAGCAATCGAAGCCATTGGTCCCGCTTTCCGGATGGCTGGCAGACGCGAACGGTAGATCAGGGGGGCGAAAGGCCATGCGCTCGCAGTTTCTACGGAACGGGCGGTGGCGGCGAACCTGTCTCCGGCGGCCGGGGGCGGCACCATGAGTGCGGGAACGACGGGATCGCCGGCGGAGTTGGTGCGCCGCGGCTAAGCTTGGCGTCCGCTGTTCCAGAACGACAGGGTACGCCGTTCTACTCTTCGCATTACCCTACATCGTTGGTTTTTGGCTAGTGGAATTGTCGATTGTTGATGTTCACCAGTTCTTTGGTAGATGAATGTTGAATGACTGGAATGATGTGTTTCTTTTGTACTATGATGCATAGATCTCTGGTACCCCGCAACAACTGAAAGTCTGAAACACATGCTGGGGCAATCTCGCCTCTGATGTCTTCGGCCTAACCAAAAAAAACCTAGAATTACAGGCGAATGCCCTTAAAACTTATGTGCCATTTACATTGCACTAATTGTAATACAAACTGACACATGCATTTTTCATCTCCTAGTTCGAAGAACAAGAAAGGAACAATAATTATCTGCACATCCCCTTAAGCCGCCTTCGAGTGTAGTTCGACCAGTGATGCATAGACTCCACCCTTGAGGCCCATGAGAGATTCATGCTTTCCCTTCTCAGCAACTGAACCATCTTTGATAACTGCGATCATATCTGCCCCTTTGATCGTCAACAGGCGGTGTGCTACGACAATGGTGGTCCTGCTCACCATTACCTGATCCAGTGTATCTTGAACAATATGCTCCGATTCAGCGTCGAGGGCGCTTGTTGCTTCGTCGAGCAGAAGTATTCTAGGGTCCTTCAAGATCGCCCTGGCAATAGCTACCCGTTGCTTTTGCCCACCAGATAGTTGTGTTCCTCTCTCACCAACGTTGGTGTTGTACCCCTGAGGCAAGCCCGATATGAACTCATGAGCGTTGGCTGCCTTGGCCACGGCGATTATCTCTTCTTCAGTTGCTTCTCCTCGCTTTCCATATGCTATGTTGGCACGAATTGTGTCATTGAAGAGTACTGGTTCTTGGCTTACTAGTCCCATTTGGTCTCTTAACCAACTCAGTGTTAACTTTCTGAGTTCTGTTCCGTCTAGTGAGATTGTGCCAGAGTCCGGATCATAGAATCGCTCCAGCAAAGCAATTACTGTGGACTTGCCACTTCCACTCTCTCCGACAAGTGCAGTAGTCTGCACATAATAATCAGTTTTAATACGTTCAGTACAACCATGGGCGGAAATATAAATGCAAAGAAACAACTGAAAAAAGGGCGTGCCCAGTGCTGAAAGCTCCCACACAAGGTGGGGGTCTGGGGAAGGGAATTTCTAGACAGACTTACCCTTGCATAATATTTCTGCAAGGAGGCTGGCTCAAACCCAGGACCTCCAGGTCACACAATATTCTACCATTGTGCCAGGCCAGCCCTTCTAAGGGGCGAAATAACTGACAAAGAAAAATCTTAATGCATAGCAACTTTATCTCCTTTCTTGACTTTCCTGTTTTCTAACTTCATCTCATTGCTTATTTTACTTTTTCTTGTGAACACGGTGTTTAAACTTGAACATTTGTACAGTGCTACATGAAATTGGTGTCACCTCTCTAGAATTATGTGAAACTCGTAGGTGGGCATTCTAACACATGGAGTACACTAACAAAGTTTTTGCAGCACTTGATGTTCTTCATGTCATTGATGTTGAAATAAATAGTTCAAGGTTGCTACAACCCTTTTGCGAAACATATAGCAGGATAATACGTGGATGCGTGCTGCTGCATGGTCTAATCTTCATGCCAGACAGTAAACTAGGTACATGACTTCTCTCCCCAATTTGCAGTGAATGAGTAGTAAACTTTTAATTCTACAAGACATCAGGATAAGTGTCAAGTTGACTGTACCTTTCCGGAAGCAATACCCAAAGTGAAGTCGCTGAATATTTGGACATCTGGTCGGGATGGGTACTTGAAGCTTACATGGTTGAACTCTATGGTGCCATCAACTTTTTCTAGCTTTATACCTTCATCACTGGTCGAGTCAATTTTGGGCTTCCTGTCTATGAATGCTAGTATGGATGTCGCAGATTCTCGACCTTTTGTTGAGTCTGATGCCATGTCACTTGTTTGGGAAATTCCAAAAGCAGTGAAAACCAAGGCAAAGTAAACCTGCAAGTACCAGATCGATTTATCAAGTCAATGAATAAATTGACTTCACATATCAACCGTGTATATCTTACTCTGAAAACATTTTGAAAGGTTGATTTGCCGTCATGTACAAACTGTGCACCAACATAGAAACAAAGAGCATATGTGAGATACAACATTAAATTTGAGAAACTGAATCCAACACCTCCGACCATTCCACTTCTAATTCCCTGTTTCATTGAAGCCTGGCATTTTTGGCTGTATAGGGTAATCACTCTCTTCTCTGCACCAAAAGATGCTACAGTTCGAATACTGCCAATTGCTTCAGCCACAACTTGACTTGCATCTTCATACATCACCTGTAACAATCATTAGTCGGGAGAGATTATTTTATAACTCATACTTCTAACTACCACTTTCTGTTGATGCTAAGTTTTGAATATGTGACTAGTAATAGGAGATTTCATGATGTTTGGAAAAGTGCACACCTTTATCTAATGTGAAAAGCATCAAACACTGTTTCCTTTTCTTTAATAAATAAAACATTTATGTTCATAACGTGGTTTTATCTGATTTCACCTTAGCATCTTCACCGAACCCTTTCAGAAACCTCAACTGGATATAATTCTGGAAACCCAGAAAAGGAATGACACCTATGATACTCAGTGTAAGCTTCCAGTCTGAAGCAAATGCTATGCCAAAGCCACAAATAAGTGTTACTGTACACTGCACTAGTACGGCCAAGTTATCTCCTACAAGGCGTCGGATGTTCAAAGCATCAATAAACAACCTTGCACCAAGTGCGCCACTGTAAAAGTTAGAAGCAAAACTTGATATCCCCGATGTTAGAGAAGACATAAACTTGCAAGGAGAAAAAGGAGAGTATGAAACCTGGAATTCGAAGGATCATCAAACCAAGCAACCTCTTGATGAATAATGCTTTGGAAAGACAAAGCACGGACACGTTCTATAAGTTTCCCACCGGCTACTCCAAATAAGTAAAATTCCAATTGGATTGAAACCAGGGAAGTGATTGCCATTAGAAGGCACATCAATGCCCAAAACGTCGAATCTTTTCGAAGTTGGTGTGCTGCATAGTAGAATGTTCTTATACCACCAGACATCATAATACTGAATGATGGGAAAAGAAGTCCATGCACAGTGGCAGCTATGATAGCTAACAGGAGAATTGGTGCTTCTGGCCTGCTAAGATTAAAAAGGCGTCCAATTGGTGCTTTCTTTGGAGCCTCACTATCACCAATTTCTAGGTGTTCCTCTCTGCTAGCAACATGCCTGAACAAATCGTCCGATCTAGACAGTCCAAGGGATTTACTGGAGTGTTGTCTTCTGTTCCTGGGAGAATCCCTGATAGATTGTTCCAAAGATAAACTTGTACTTTTGAATCTTGAACCTGCCACATATGGCATCTCAGGTGTTTCTTCAGTATGGGCCTGTTGTAGCCGAATAAGATGAGAGTAAGCTCCATCAGGATCCTTTATCAGGTCATCATGGACACCTGCATGAAATAAATTTGTGAAGGAAAAGAATTGACTAGGTTCCAAGAAGAAGAAAACCATATATTGGTTGTGGAAGTATCTCTTACCTCGTTCAGCTACCTTTCCTTGATGAACCACTGCTATGCAATCTGCATTTCTGACTGTACTCAGCCGATGAGCAACAATGAGTGTAGTTATCCCTACCATGACACGATTTAATGCTTCTTGAACTACTCGCTCAGACTCCACGTCCAAAGCACTAGTAGCTTCATCCAACAGAAGGACTCTTGGATTTTTAAGGATCGCTCTTGCAATGGCAATCCTTTGTTTCTGCCCTCCAGAAAGTTGAGCACCATTCTGACCAACCATTGTCTCATACGCCTGTATCATGTGGAAATCAGATAAGCATTAGTTACAGCAAACTTGATTAAGGTACTTTGTAACTAACTGTTTTTTTTTCTGTAAGTACATTAGGCAACTTTTCAATGAAATTTGCTGCATTTGCAAGCTCAGCTGCTCTCTTGATCTCTTCAAGCGTAGCATCCTCTTTACCATAGGTTATGTTGTCTTTGATGGAGGTCATAAAAAGCAATGGTTCTTGGCTAACAAGACTGATCATTCCTCTTATCCACTGGAGTTTCATACTCTTGATGTTGATTCCATCTATCAGCACATCCCCAGCTTGTGGGTCGTAGAATCTCTCCACCAGACTAATTATTGTTGATTTACCACTTCCACTCTCTCCAACTATAGCCATTGTAGTACCACTAGGTACATGTAGAGACAACCCATTAAGTATCAACTGCTCAGGCCTTGCAGGATATCTAAAGAACACATTGTTGAGTTCAACATTGCCCCTGATATCGTCCAATACTATTCCAGAAGTGTCGGTGATGTCAATCTTTGGTTCTTTGTTCATTATTTCAAACAACCTATATGCTGCAGATTGCCCTTCTGCAATAGCAGAAATTGAGGGTGATGCGGTACCTATAGCCCTGTTACAAATTAAGGCCTGTGTTAGAATTTACTATAGATTCAATCCTAGCATATACTATTGCTTATCCTCATTATTTTCATATTTTGAAGTATGATTCTAGTTGTGCATGTTATTTGACGGACAAAAGTGTTAGGCCCATCACGTCGCTACCAATAGTAATATTAACTATGTAGTTAACTATATTGATAGCAGTGACGGGGTAATTTAGAAATAGTTTCTAGTAAATTTTCCAGATTTAGATTTTTTTTATGCTTTTAATAAATAAATGTAACATTTTTGCAAGACTAAGTGCTACTTTACTCTGACATCTCATATTATCATTGACAATACTATATGATAAAAAATTGGAAGCTCACATTGAACCAGTTAACATTGCAAATACGACATTGACGACTTGCCCTCCAGTATAACCTTTGTTGATGATTAACTTAGCACCATACCAAAAGGCTAGAGAGTAACCGCAGAAGAAAACAGAAAAGATACCGCCTGTTCCTAGACCAGTGGCAATCCCTTCCAAGATTGTAGCCTTATATGCCCTTTTTGTGAGAGTGTTGTACAATGCGATTGCTTTCTTCTCACCATTGAAGGAGATAACCTGCTTTGAAATGTTATCAATATTTTTCAGTAAACTCGACCAACCAGGGACTTGCCCTGGTATCATTTTTTATATTAGAAGAAATCTGAGCACCCACCCTGCGGAGGTTGCACCTCGAAAAGTGGGTGGGTGGGCCTATGAGCACACCTGCTCAAGCTAGTCACCTGAGCAGATGCTCGGCCTCGCAACTGACCATAAAGTAGTTATACATAATTCAAAAGTTTAGAACCCACCGTTCTTATAGCTCCAATGGTCTGCTCGACGACATTACCCGCATCGGCATATGATGCCTGCCTCCTGGCTGATATTTGAGCACGTAACCGAGACATAATTGCAAAAGACAGAATATTTGGAGGTATGCATGCGAGCATAACAAGAGCTAACATCCAGCCTCTTACGAATCCGATGATAAAACATCCAACAAAAGTTGTCAAAAGCTGTGCATACTTGCCTACCTGAACACGAGGAATCCATATTTACTTGAAATCAACTGATGCATTTACGAGAACATAGATTTATTAAGGTATTTTATCTATGTTGTGTATTGCATTTGTTACCTTCTCTCCAAGGGCATCTTGGACCAGTACAGTGTCCGCAGACATTCTAGAAATTGCTTCCCCAGTTGTCATCTCCACATCAAAGAATGAAACATCCTGCTTTAGAACAGCTTCGACGTATAGAGATCGGATACGTATTGACTGCCTTTCTCCAGCCATTGTCCAGCATGACACCTCTGGTACAGGTAGCAGGTTAATGCTTAAGGCTTTCAGCCACTCCATTGAAAATCTGTTGCGTGTGAATGCAATCCAACTAAAAGCAGAGATTATGCAACTCCTTTGTACTGCTTGGTACTTTGGTTCAAGTTAAAACTGGAAAACTAGTGCTAGTTGTAAGTTTTAATTTTAATTTTGGTAAACTTCATGCATTATATGTTTATTTATTTTATGTTCAGAATCGGTACTCTTTCATGAAGTTCCAAGTCTGCGCCATACTATTTTTGGGGTACTTGGATATGAACACATCAAAGTTGTGAGGCACTGCACCAATGTAAAATACATGAATATTATACTAGATTAGTAGCAACTACTCCCTCCGTTCACACATATAAGATGTTCTAACTTTTTTGTGAATCAGATGTATATAGACATGTTTTAGTTTGTTTGCTCACTCATTTCAGTCCGTATATAGTTCATATTGAAATATCCAAAACATCTTATATTTGTGGATGGAGCGAGTAGTATTCAATCAATTGTAGCCAATTTATATTTCCAGTGTGTGGAATACAATAGTGGATGTCGATACTTTTTTGTTGATTTTTTGAGTGCCCGACTGTTAATCATGATGACGATGGTGACTTCTCGGAGGACAGCCGGTCCCCGCCTCGCGATCCTCCAGCCCCTGCCTCCGGTCGCGGTGGCGGACCGGGGGGTCGGACCCACGGTGCTCCTCCTTCCCCTGCCTCCGGTCGCGGTGGCGGACCGGGGGGTCGGACCCACGGTGCTCCTCCTTCCCCGGTCTCTGTGGCCTCTCCGGTCCTCTCGGCTGGGGAGAGCGACACCTCCAGTGTGGGCTTGCGCGTGTGCCCGGCGACCTCCCCCCGCTCGCCGGCCACTGTTCCGGGCTCCGCCCTCCTGGACCCCGGCTCCGGTGCCGTCACCGAGGAGCCCCTCTGGCCTGCTGTCGCCGACCCGGCACCCCCGACAGATGCGTCTCCCGAGGTCCCGGCTGGGGAGCCCCTGCTGGTCCCGTCCCCCCTCCCTCGGTCACACTCCCTGTGGTCACGGGTGGGGTGCCCCTGCTGGCTTACGCCCACGCTCCTGTGCTCTCCTCCCCGGCCTCGCCCCCATCGGCGCTCCCTTCCGCCGCCCTCGTCACTGTGGGTCCCGTGCTGGCGGCCCCTCCGCTCTCCCCGACGGCTGTGTCCGGGATGGTGGCCTCGGTGGTGACCACTCCGGTGGCCTCCACCCTCCGCGGACCGCAGCGTACTCCAGGAGGGGCCGGTCGGCTTCGACTCCGGTGACTGCCTCCCGTTGCAGTGCCCGGGTGGAGGCCTCCCGGCCGGCTGGCAGCCCGGCTTTGCCCATCCCAGAGCGGGCGGAGCTTTGGGCAGCTGTCCGGAACCTCGAGACAGGTACCTCATCCACCCCAGCTTGTTCTTCAAATTGCTCTTTCTCTGCTCTCGAGTCGGCTCCGTTGGGTCACCTGGCCAAGGTGGCGGCAGACTCGGCGATCGTCTTCAGGGGGGAGGTGGCTCCCCCCTTAGCCCAGATCGAGGCGATCCGCGCCCGCGAGATCCTAGATGGGAAGCTTGCGGAAGCTCGTGCCCGTCTGCTCCGCGCCTCCTCCCCTGAGGACCCTGTCCCCCTCGCCCGGCCCCCGCTAGCCGCCCCTCGGCGGAGGTGGTGGAGGTCCGTGGTCGCACCCGCTCCCGTACTGCCGCTCTCCGCGCCCAAAGCGCCTCTCTCGTTCTGGGGTCAAGCAGCCCCCCGATGGCGCCTTGATGCGGTCGCTTTTCTGGAACCTCCGCGGCTTTGGCCAAGATGGCCGACGCAGCCAGCTAGTGGAGTACATGCGAGATGAGCGGATAGATATTGTGGCCGTCCAAGAAACCATGCGCACGGACTTCTCCCTCTCTGAGCTTGAACACTTGAGCCCCCACTTGTTTGCGTGGCACTGGCTCCCTTCTAGCGGGACTGTCGGTCATTCGGGTGGCATCCTTCTAGGTGTGAAGGATACCACCTTTGAGGTGGGGAGTATGGACCGCGGCGAGTTCTTCATTAGCATGGAGATTTTCGAGCGAGCCCTCAACTTCAAGTGGGAGATCATCGTAGTTTACGGCCCCGCTGACCACCGTCGCTCAGTGGCCTTCCTCGATGAACTTCGACTGAAGGTTTCGTCCGCCGAATTGCCTGTGGTGGTCGGCGGCGACTTCAACCTAATCCGCTCTATCGAGGACAAGAGCAACGATCAAGTCAACTTCCCTCGGATGCAGATGTTCAACGACTGCATTGCTGATCTCGGTCTCCGAGAGTTAGATAGGGTTGGCGCCAGGTTTACCTGGACCAACCGTCAGGCTGACCCGACGCACTCGGTTCTGGACCGCGTCCTAGTCTCTCCTGAGTGGGAGTTCCGGTGCCCTCTGGCCTCCCTTCGGGCTATCATGCGGATCGGATCTGACCACGTTCCGCTCCTCCTGTCCACCGACGATGAGCGTCCCCCCGTCCCTCCTCGGTTCCGATTCGAGACCTTCTGGCTTAACCATAATGGGTTTGTCGAGGCCGTTCGCGACCGGTGGATGGAGGCTCATGCTTTCCCGCACCGGACCCCCTCTGCGGTGGACTCTTGGCAATTCTGCGCCAAGCGCTCTCGTCAGTTTATGAAGGGATGGGGCGCCAACCTCGGTCGTGATCTGCGCGAACGGAAACGAGCCCTTCTTGTCTCCATCCAGGCCCTTGACCTCCGGGCCGATTCCTCGGGCCTGTCTTCTGACGAGTGGCTGATCCGCTATGATCTGGAGGACCAGCTCTCGGTCATTTACACCGACGAGGAGGCATACTGGCGTATCCGTGGGACCCAGAAATGGGTCCTTAAGGGTGATGCTAATACTGCTTATTTCCAGGCCATCGCCAATGGCCGGCGCCGTCGCAACACCATCCCCCTCCTTTGGGATGGGGAGTCTCTTCTCCAGTCCCCTCGTGACATCCGCGCCCACGTCGATGGCTTCTACAAAGCTCTTTTCTCCGCCCCCCCTCGGGGCGGTCTTGCCCTGGCCCCCGACGCTTGGGCTGCCCAGCAGCGCGTCTCCGCGGCGGAGAACGCGGCTCTCACGGCTCCCTTCTCCGAGGACGAGGTCTGGCTGGCTATCAAAGGCATGAACCCATCGTCGGCGCCGGGCCCTGATGGTCTTCCGGTCAAGTTCTTCCAGACCTTCTGGAATGTGATCAAGCCGGAGGTCATGGCCCTCTTCGATGAGTCCTACGTCGGCTCCATCGACCTCGCTCGTCTTAACTTCGGGATCATCTCGCTCATCCCCAAGGTCCCCGGGGCCTCCGACATCCGGCAGTTTCGCCCCATCACGGTGATCAACGTGATCTTCCGTATTCTGGCGAAAGGGTACGCCAATAGGGTGACCCTGCTTGCTGACCGCATTACCCACCCCAACCAAACGGCCTTCATCCGAGGACGATACATCTTGGATGGGGTCTTAGTCTTTCATGAGGTCCGCTCGAGACATCTCAAGGCGGTCTTCTTGAAGATTGACTTTCATAAAGCCTATGACACGGTGTGCTGGTCCTTCCTTCAGGAAGTTTTACTACGGAAGGGGTTCGATGACCGTTGGGTTACTCGGGTTATGCAGATTGTTTCTTCTGGGCGGACTGCGATTAATATTAACGGGGAGATCGGTCCCTACTTCCCCACCTTCTGTGGGGTGAGGCAAGGCGACCCATTCTCCCCCTTTTTGTTTAACATGGTGGTTGATGCCCTCACCTCTATCCTCGATAAGGCGAAGGCGGCGGGCCATATTCGTGGGATCGTCCCTCATCTGGCAGGTGGTTGTGGGATCTCCCTCCTCCAGTATGCCGACGACACCATCATCATGGTGGAAGGCTCCGCTGCCGATATCTCCAACCTCAAGTTCCTCCTCCTTTGCTTCCAGCAAATGTCCGGCCTCAAGATCAACTTCGACAAGAGCGATGTGATGGTCATAGGTTACTCCCCCTCCGAGAGCTAGACCATTGTCGACCGCCTCAACTGCCGTTTGGGTTCCTTCCCCACGACCTACCTGGGGATTCCCATTAGTGACTCTAGGCTCTCCGTGGCCGAGCTCCGCCCTAACGGTGGCCAAGCTCCAGCTTCGCATCGAGCCTTGGCAGGGGAGATGGTTGTCCAAGGCAGCCCGGACGGTCCTTATCAACTCCTCGCTGTCCAGCCTGCTCCTGTTCCTAATGAGTTTCTACAGCCTCCATGAGACTCTGCATCATGAGATCGCGAAGGTCCAGGCGAGGTTTTTCTGGGCGGGTGAGAATAATAAGCAGAAGTACCATATGGTCAGCTGGCCCGACATCTGCAAGCCGCGTGACCAGGGCGGCCTTGGGATCATGTGCTCCAAACGCATGAACATCGCCTTGCTGTCCCGCTGGTTGTGGCGTATTGCGCGTGGGGAGGGCGGCCTCTGGCTTGACATCATCCGGAATAAATACTTGCGTGGCCAACCGCTCGCATTCTGTCAGCGGTCCGGTGGCTCGCAATTCTGGCAGTCTGTCGTCCAGCTGCTCCCGGTTCTCCGCATCGGGACCTCCATCTCGGTGGGCTCCGGAGCCGCCACCTTGTTCTGGTTCGATCGGTGGGCTGGGGATCTCCCCTTCGCGGCTCGCTTTCCCGACTTGTTCTCCGTTGCGGTAGACCCTAGGATTTCTGTTGAGGCCGCCCTTATTGACTTAGGGCGCCTCGCGTTCCGGCGCCCTTTTGGGCCGCCGGACCTTGCGGCGTGGCACGAGTTCCTCGGTTGCATTGCTCTTCATGAGCCTGATGTGGACCTTGGGACCGATCGCACCTCCTGGCGTCTGGACCCCTCGGGTGTCTTCTCCACCAAATCCCTATACCAAGCCATTGCCCCCTCCACCGCCCCTCTGCCTCTTGTTGAGGTCTGGTCCATCCGTCTCCCACTGAAGATTAGGATCTTCCTGTGGCAGTGGATCCGGGGCCGGACCCCCTCTGGCGTGGAGGTCCGCAAGAGGAATGGCCCGGGTGATGGTCTGTGCCCCCTTTGCGGGACGGCTGAGGATTCCAATCACATCTTCTTCACCTGCGTGTCCGCCCAGTTCCTCTGGAGCTGCTTCCGGGAAGCGGTTGGTGGTCGTTGGTGTCACACCAACTTCCCCGATCTTTTCGACGAGATCCAGACCTCCCCTCAGTCCGCTCGCCACATTAGGTGGTTGGAGATTGGCACCCTTGCCTGGACCCTGTGGACGATTCGCAATAAGCTTGTGATTCAGCGCATCCCTCTCCGACGTGCCTCTGACGCTGTGTTCAAACTCTGTGGTTACTTGCAGCTCTGGCGGCCGCTTAGCCGCCCTCAGGACCGGGACGCCATCAGCTCCTTCATCGCCGTTCTCCGCTCGATGGCTCTTCGCTTGGCGCCTCCGCTGCCTCCGCCTCCTCCCGAGCCTGATTAGTCTTCAGTCGGCTGCACCGCCTCTTTGTTTTCTTTTTAGGGCTTGTTGAGCTGTGCCCTCAGCAGAACCCTCGTACTTTTCGTCTGTACTTTGCTGTGTGTGTGTGCGGTGTGAACATTTGTGTCTCTCTTGCTTGGGCGGTTTGCTTTATCTATAAAGCGGGGCGATAGCCTTTTTCGGTAATCACGTGCCATGTTGACCTTTCAATTCAGAACAGAGAAGGGTTGAGTTTCCGCTGTCCATTCTAGAAACATCTAGTTCTAGAGTAGAAGTGTACTTACGGAGAAATGAAGCCAGTGCTGTCCCAATTCCCAAATAGATGTAGTACATAAGAACCTGGGGAAAGCAAATGCCAAAAATAAATTAGTAACTTTGTACTAAATCAGCGACGCTTATTTTGGGATGGAGGGAGTATGTGAACTATTGGGGCGTTCTTTGGTTATCATAGAAAGAACTGAGGGTTTGAGATCAATGTGTGTCATTATTTATTTTTCCAGGTATATGCATATTTTGTCTTCTTTTCTTTATCTGCTAGGTCAATAAGTAGGATAAAATCGAAGGGGCATGTTCCCAATTGATTATCTTACTTTTGCGGAAAACCGGTTGATTATGTCATGTTGCGTTCATGCACGTTTCATCGCTGCTACTCCCTCCGTTCCCAAATATAAGATGTTTTACCTTTTTTCTGATTCAAATGTATATAGACTCATTTTAGTCCGTATGTAGTCCATATTGAAATATTCAGAACATCTTCTATTTGTGAACTGAGGGAGTACTTGTTAGCACACGAGGCACCAATCTATTGCATACTCTGTGACCTGCCTGCAGTGACGTCCGTTCTCAGGAGAGTTTCATGATGAACTGAACTAGAGATACTCTCAGCCCGTTAATGTTTGCTTGGCAGAAAAAAGGTATACGTCTGGTACCTTGCTGACCCGCTGGAGGACGTTGTCGCCGGCGCCGAAACACTCGATGACCGCAGCGAAGACGACGGTCATGAGCGGGTCGCCCATGCCGTTAACCATGGCCGCCACGGTGCCGACGGCCATCAGCGCCATGTCGGCACGGCTGGCGTACCTGAACATGCTGAAGAAGGGCACCTTCCTAGCCCCCTCAGTCTTCCTCTCCATCTCCTCCGTCTCTGCATCCTCCCCTCTGCCTCTCATAGCTTCGTCATCCATCCTCCCTGCAGTTGCTAGTTAGCTACTTGTGCTTAGCTTATCTCCCTCTTGGCATGCTTGTGGTGATGAGAGTTGGGCGCTAATATGTGTTAGGCAAGCGAAACTGACAGGACGTCGCTTATGTTGTCTGGATGTGTGCGTGGTTGCTAAATAAATGGACGGCCTCCTTATTATTCCTGTAACAGTGGCGGGACCCCTGATGATTTCGAAGCTGTGTGTTCAAAGTTGTTGAGTATTGTACAATGTAAACATAATTTATTTTAGAAAGAAAAAAACTTAGAATGGTCCACAACATTTTACAATTACAATACAGTACGATTATTCATATCTTGACGTGAGATCTGCCAAGAATTCTCGAACTAAGGTAACGAAACAATCTCTCCATTATTAATCGTCTACTCTACTTTGAAGCTCTCTCCGTCTCATAATATAAGATGTTATTACATCTAATTAAATAAAGTGCATGCCAACACTGTAAAGGGTATCTCCACCAGCAGTGCCAAGTCGCCGTAGGTTAAGTCTTGACAGATGGACTAAATCATGTGTGAGTTAAGGAGAAAAGTGATTTATTGTTGGTTAAACTTCAAGCCGTTGCTACAAGCAATGCAAAACTATGTACTTACAAGAGAGAAAGATGAGGTGAAAGAAACTGACAGCATATTGCTAATTGTCAGTATAGGTAGTTGGTGAGGCTGGTTCATAGAAATAGTTTACCTCCTAATTATTCATGAACAATCAAGCAAAGGTTAACAATTGTTTTGACTGAAACGATAAGGAAGACCAAGATAATAAATTTGATTAAAAGAAAATATGTACAACTGTACAAGAGGGGCAATGTACAACAAGAGCGGAGGGGAGAGGGTATGTACAGCAAGAGCGAGTGAGAAAACGAGACTGAAAACTAGGAACTGACACTGAGGGATACGTCAGGCTGGTCAAGCCAGAGCCTAACAGAGGAAGCAAGCTCATTCTTCTTCTTTTTTACCGTAAGCAAGCAGGAAGAGGTCCCTCCTAAAATTGGAAAACCAGAAACCCATACTAGGGGAAGTATTATCCAAGATGTTGGCATTTCTGCGCTTCCAGATATTCCATACAACAACAATCAGGACTTCAAAGAAAAGAAAAATGCTTGTTTTTGAGCATGAGCTTAGCTTGCACCACCAGGTATGGAAGTGTAAGCCAATTTTAAGCATCATTTACATAAAACATAGTTTATCATTTATTTGTTCAATAAACAAATAAGTTAGTATTTTTTTGGAATCATGAATAAGTTAGTATTAAGGCGTTAGTTTACATTCAAGGTTCCATCTTATCTTCTTCCAATCGATGCAGAGGCCGGAGGTATAACCACCTATTCTATATGAGCCCAATAAAAGTCTGCTGCGAGTCAAGTGCGGAGGCTTTTGTGCTTCACAATATTCATTGTTTGTGTTGGGAGTGCGTTTCTATTGCGGTCTCAGTTTCTTTGTCGGCAGGTGGAGGTTTTATTCTCTTTATATCTAGGTTTCACATTATTTTGCTTAATTAAATGGACAACTCTATGCTTATATTCAAATGCAGTAGCTCCCCTGCTCTTTTGGGGTATGGAAAATAATACGCAAGTCACAAAAGTAACTTTATGAATCACGATAGGATGTGTAAAGTGAAAGATATTAATGATATGAACTCTCCATGATGGGATGTGTAAAGTTAAAGATTGTAAAGTGAAAGTAATTTTGTTGGAAGGAAAATATTAATTATATGAACTCTCCATGATGGGATGTGTAAAGTGAAGGATTGCAATCTTACGCTTAGGTAGAGGGCATATAGCGCAGGAGGAAATATATACGCTGCTTATGATGGAACTTGATGACGTCGTGTGTGAGTCAAAGAGAGAACGAATTAAAGGACAGTCTCGCGGATGCGGATTATCCGAGCTCGAGCTCATATTAGCTCAGGTGAACAGTAAATTACGGTAAAAAAAAAAGAGTTTTTAGCAAACATTGACAAAGGTTTTGATTAAAGCTTGGAAAGCTTCATCATAAAATGACATTCGTTTAAGACGTGGCAAAAAAACAAAAACGATGCTCCAAAAAAAGTTATTTTCAAAAGCATTTCGAAGTACTCCCTCCATCCATATATATAGGATTTTTTGTCCAAAAAAACCACCTGCCGAATCGAATTGATGAAAAAGACCACCTCTGAAAAGAATTGACAGAAGAGACCAGCTGGGCCGTGGCGGCAGACGCGCCGGCCGACACGTGGCACCTGCCGTCAGGAGGCGGCAGGACCTGCCGCCACCACAGCATGCCGCAGCCCTGGAATTACCGGAAACCGGGCGAGGCCAGCTGCTGCAACGGAATTGGATGGGCTGGTGGGCCCTGCCGCCACACCCCGTGGCGGCAGGTCTCCAGCAGTAGCGACTCGCTCTGTCTCGCTCTGCTCTCTGTTTTACTCGGTGTTGGCAAGTGTGAAATAGGCACGTTTGACTGAGATTTGAATCAATTTGAAGGTTGATTTTGAAGATGTTGCAGTTGAAGAAAAGACAGATCAAGGTAAGATCTATCCATTTTTATGGTTTTCGCTTACATGCACGATCGTTTTGTACTTTCCAAATGCTCCAAAACACTCCCCAAAATTATTATCAAATGCCAAATACAGCAAAGAATACAAAGTTAGAGACTAATCATACAGTACAAAACCACCGTGCATGTGAGCGAAAAACACAAAAATGGATACATCTTACCTTGATCTATCTTTTCTTCAACTGCAACATCTTCAAAATTAACCTTCAAATTGATTCAAATCTCAGTCAAACATGCCTATTTCACACTTGCTAACAGCACAGGAAGAACAAAGAGCAGTACATAGAGCGAGTTGCTGCTGCTGGAGACCTGCCGCCACTGTGTGTGGCGGCAGGGCCCATCAACCACATGCTGTTCCCTTGCAGCAGCTGGTCTCGCCCAGTTTCCGGTAATTCCTGAGTTGCCGCCTGCTGTCGTGGCGGCAGGTCCTGCCGCCTCCGCGCGTGGCGGCAGGTGCCACGTGTCGGCCGGTGCGCCTGCCGCCACGGCCTAGCTAGTCTCTTCTATCAATTCTTTTCAGAGATGGTCTTTTTCGTCAATTCGACTCGGCAGGTGGTCTTTTTGGACAAAATTTCTATATATAGGGCCTAAAGCGTTTTTCAAGATTGCCTTTGACTATTGATAAGATTAATAGTGTATAAGATGTATAATGTGAAAATTATATCATTGGAAGCTCCTTTCATGTACGAATTTGACGACATGCTTTGTGTAACTTGCATGCATATATTATTGTTCTAACATGTGGTCAAAGTTAGCTTCGAAAAACGTATTAGGCCCTATATATAGATAGAGGGAGTACTAATTTCTTTTCACGACTTCCACGAATGTCTTCATGATGAAACTTTGCAAGCATTCAAAACATTTATCAATGTTTACCATTAAAAAAACAAAACTTTTTTTAACTTTTTACATTTTTACTGTTTATATGGAGCTCATATGAGCTCGAGCTGAGAAGAACACTTTCACAGTCTCGCTACCTTTATTCTCAACAAAGAACCAGATTTTTAGTATACGGTAGTGCTTTCATTGTGGTGACTAGAATATTCCCAGCAAAACTGAACGCCTAGTTCCCTTTCAAGTAACTTTATATCTGATTGGCCATGCATCAACCATACTCTGCCCCCAGGTCGTTCTCCTTTTTTGACAACCTGCCCCCCAGGTCGTTCTCCTGTTTTTGTTGTTATTTCTTTTTCCTCTGTCTAGCATTGTTCTCTTATCATCTTAATCCCTTAATATTTTTTCTAAAATAAAATTCCAAATCTATTATAAAGTTCATGGAAAGTAAAAAAATCCTTCAACATAATAAAAATTACATCAAGGCCCTTGTACCACCGAACGTGCGCCTAAGGATCAACTTCTTTGAAGCCGTAGTCGTCATCATTGAACCCTTGAATCGATCTAAAGCACCATAACCTCGCCTCCATAAGGAAACGATAGGAATCTACGCTAAATCTCCGTCAAATCTGTCACAATGGACAAACTCGAGGAGGATAGAGCCCGGAAGACCAACACGAAGGTGAGACGCTGCCATCCGCCTAATGTCATTCCTAAAAAAAACTAACCTAAACTACTAGCTGGAGCTAAGGCACCGCGATTCCACTCCACGCCACCATCTGCCGCTCATAGGGAAGGAGAATCCACGGATACATGAAGAAGTCAAAAGGGATTAGATGTGTCGTTGTTGTTTGCTTGTGCGAGAGCTGAAGAAAATACGATTTGGCTGGAGACCGCCATGGTAACCTTTTTTTAGAAGGCCATGGTAACTTAACCCATTAAAATTTATCTCTTCTCTTTCTGCAAAAAAAAAATATTTATCTATTTTCTTACAAGGACATGAAAAGTGGTGCGTGTGGTACGTTAATTGCAGGGGCATGAAAAAAACATGTACTAGGGCACTTCCAATGCTTGTATTTGAGCAGAGTTTTATAGGTAAAAAGCTGATGTGACACCTTAGTTATGAGAAAAGAGAGAGCAACCATATCTTAGTCTAGAATAGATCTTAGCATCAAAACCAAGACAACTCATAACTTTTGTTTTACCGAAGACATAAAATGAGGGTTGGTTTAGATACATAGTAAGATATGGTGCACTGAGACTATTATATCTAAACATCTATTTAATGACATCAGATATAACTTAAGATATAGTGCATTGGAACTGCCCTTGGTAGCATGGCGCCTAGTACTGTATTTTGCATAATTTTCAAGAGTTAGCTAATTAATTAATCTCCTGAGTTTAGTGAAGCGTGGGCCTGACTTGATGAAGCCATTAGTCGAATCATGCCTAGTGATAATGTTACGGCTTAGGGGTGCCTCGCCTCTCTGGTTGGCCCAAGTAGGCCGGCCGGAGACCCCTAGTCCGGTTTTGCCGTGAGCCATCATGCCGGCTCATGGGCCCTATAGAAGTAAGACTCTAGAAGTCGGAGCCATGGAGGACTCCCCTCCACCGAAGTAGCCGATTAGGTTCGTGTAACCCTAGGGGGAAGGTATTATCTTATATAAGCCGGAGCCAAGCTAGTCGATAGACAAGTTAGAATCTCTCGGTTATTACCTTTACTTTGTACACCCCAATCGCAATGTACAACACGAGCAGGACTAGGGCTTTACCTCGTACGGGGGACGTGAACCTGGGTAAATCTTGTCTCGTGTTTCCCTTCTGATTTACTCGCCTCGCCGAGATACCAGATGGCCAGCAAATGCACATGGTTCAGTTGTAGTCCTTTCTAAGTAAGAGTATCGATCCCACAAGGAGCACAGGAGTTCGACTTTGTCCCTTATAGAGACTTAAGGAAATATGCTTGCAAGTTAGTTGTAGATGCGGAGCAAAGTGAAGGCAGAAAATTATAATGACTTTGGAGTTGGTGCGAACAAAACTAAATAACGCAAAATAATTAAAAGAACGCAGTGGAACGAATAAAGTGTTGATATATCGGCAGAGGATTAAAGCATTCTCAGGGAGTCTGAAACTCCCATTGGTATGTGTCTAACGCGATGTGACATCCCAACTTAATAGGAATGATAAACTACTCATATCAACAAGGTGCACCTTATTTTCGGGAGCCATCCGAATGGAACCTCAAAGTTAAGTGCTCGGCTTGGAGCAATTTGAGGATGGGTGACTGCTACTTGTAGCTTGCGTTGGTATTTTCCCCGAAGAGGAAGGGATGATGCAGCACAGTTGAGATAAGTATTTCCCTCAGTTATGAAACCAAGGTTATCGAACCAGTAGGAGAATCACACAACACCCACTACAGGAATCAGGGACTTTGCCGTCTGCCATAGCAGACGGCAAAGGCATGCTTGGCGAACGGCAAAGGCTTTGCCGTCAGCCAGCAGACGGCAAACACTCCGGCTGAACGGCTGCCGGCAAAGGCCGCTTTGCCGTCTGCTGGCAGACGGCAAAGAACTTTCCTTCTTTGCCGTCTGCCACCAGACGTCAAAGAGTGTGGACGGCACAGAAAAGGTGCCATCCCCGTTAGGGGGCTAACGGCGCTCTTTGCCGTCTGCCAGCAGACGGCAAAGAGCTGCAGCTGACGTCAGCTGACGTCAGGCTTCAGCTGGGCCCAGGCAGGCTCTTTGTCGTCTGCTGGCAGACGGCAAAGAACTTTCCTTCTTTGCCGTCTGCCAGCAGACGGCAAAGAGCTGCAGCTGACGTCAGCTGACGTCGGGCTTCAGCTGGGCCCAGGCAGGCTCTTTGCCGTCTGCCCGCAGACGGCAAAGAAGCATGGTCTTTGCCGTCTGCTAGCAAACGGCAAAGAGGTCACATAGGCCAGCCCAGGTTGCATAGGCTGCTACCACGTGGCCTCTTTGCCGTCTGCTGGCAGATGGCAAACCTCTTTGCCGTCTGCTAGCAGACGGCAAAGTAGCTATATAGCCCCTGTTTTTTCTGTTTTTTCTTATATCAATTCATTTTCACAGAAACACATATATATATATATATTCAGAATCACATAATGTCTTATCCACCACATATATATTGCATAGGGTAAACATCAAACATAGTTTCACCATGTTCATCCATAATACATACATAGTTTCACCATATATAGTTGTTCATCAATACAAATCAAAACAAAAAACTAAACAGTAGCAATCTGCCCTTCCATGAAGTGAAGCAAACCTGAAAAAATGGGAGTAAGAAATTAGAAGAAGAAGAAGAAGACTAGAAGAAGAAGAAGAATAAGAAGAAGAATAAGAAGAAGAAGAAGAAGAAATTAGAATGGAGCATATTAAGTCATTTTGGAGCTAACTAGGTCATTTTGGAGCTAACTAGGTCATTTTGGAGCATATTATGTCATTTTGGAGCTAACTAGGTCATTTTGGAGCATATTAAGTCATTTTGGAGCTAAATAGGTCATTTTGGAGCTAAATAGGTCATTTTGGAGCATATTAAGTCATTTTGGAGCTAAATAGGTCATTTTGGAGCATATTAAGTCATTTTGGAGCTAAATAGGTCATTTTGGAGCATATTAAGTAATTTTGGAGCTAAATATGTCATTTTGGAGGAAAATAGGTCATTTTAGAGCTAAATATGCTCCAAAATGACTTAATATGATCCAAAATGACTTAATATGCTCCTAAATGACTTAATAGGTCATTTTGGAGCTAAATAGGTCATTTGAGAGCTAATTAAGGTTATTATGTCATTTTTTAGCTAGCTAAGCATATAAATTCATTTTTGGAGGAATAAATGCTAAGTATAGGTCATTTTAGAGCTTTCCTAGGTTAAATGGGTCGTTTGAGAGCTAATTAAGGTTGTTATGTTCTTTTTGAGCTAGCTAAGCATATTGAGTCATTTTGGAGGAATAAATGCTAAGTATAGGTCATTTTAGAGCTATCCTAGGTTAAATGGGTCATTTGAGAGCTAATTAAGGTTATTATGTCATTTTTGAGCTAGCTAAGCATATAAATCCATTTTTGGAGGAATAAATGCTATGTATAGGTCATTTTAGAACTATCCTAGGTTAAATAGGTCATTTTGGAACTAATTAAGGTTGTTCTGTCATTTTTTAGCTAGCTAAGCATATTAAAGTCATTTTGGAGAAATAAATGCTAAGTGTAGGTCATTTTAGAGCTATCCTAGGTTAAATAGGTCTTTTTTTAGCTAATTAAGGTAATTATGTCATTTTTGAGCTAGCTAAGCATATTAAGTGATTTTGGAGAAATAAATGCTAAGAAGAAGAAGAAGAAGATGACGATGAAGAAGATGAAGAAGAAGAAGAGGAGCTCTTATTCTTCTTCTTCCTCCTATTCCTTCTTTTCCTCCTCTTCCTTGTTTTTCTTCATCTTATTCATTATTTGTGCCATTTTAGAGTTAACCTATCTAAGTATGCCTTTTTTTTTCTAACCTAGGAAAATTCTGTAAGTATAGGTCATTTTTGTGCTTACCTTGGTAATTATGCCATTTTTGAGCTAAATTACGTAAGTATATGCCATTTTAGAAGAAGAAGAAGAAGACATGAAGAAGAAGAAAAAGAAGAAGAAGAAGAAAAGAAGACTAGAAGAAGAAGAAGAAGAAGGTGTTTACCCTTTTCCTTCTCATTCTTCTTCTTTTATTCCTTATTTTTCATCTCTTTCTTCTACTATTCTTTCTTTTTCTCCTCTTCCTTGTTTTTCTTCTTCTTATTCCTTATTTGTGTCATTTTAGAGCTTACATAGGTAATTATGCCATTTTTTAGCTAACTAAGCTTATTATGTCAATTTGGAGGAAAATAAGGTAAGTATAGGTCATTTTAGTGCTAACATAAGTAATTATGCCATTTTTTAGCTAATTAAGCATATTAAGTCATTTTGGAGCTAAATAGGTCATTTTGGAGCATATTAAGTCATTTTCGAGCTAAATAGGTCATTTTGGAGCATATTAAGTCATTTTGGAGCTAAATAGGTCATTTTGGAGCATATTAAGTAATTTTGGAGCTAAATATGTCATTTTGGAGCAAAATAGGTCATTTTAGAGCTAAATATGCTCCAAAATGACTTAATATGCTCCAAAATGACTTAATATGCTCCTAAATGACTTAATAGGTCATTTTGGAGCTAAATAGGTCATTTGAGAGCTAATTAAGGTTATTATGTCATTTTTTAGCTAGCTAAGCATATAAATCCATTTTTGGAGGAATAAGTGCTAAGTATAGGTCATTTTAGAGCTATCCTAGGTTAAATAGGTCATTTTGGAGCTAATTAAGGTTGTTATGTCATTTTTTAGCTAGCTAAGCATATTGAGTCATTTTGGAGGAATAAATGCTAAGTATATAGGTCACTTTAGAGCTATCCTAGGTTAAATAGGTCATTTTTGAGCTAATTAAGGTTATTATGTCATTTTTGAGCTACCTAACCATATAAATTCATTTTTGGAGGAAAAAATGCTAAGTATAGGTCATTTTAGAGCTTTCCTAGGTTAAATGGGTCGTTTGAGAGCTAATTAAGGTTGTTATGTTCTTTTTGAGCTAATTAGCGACTTGTCTCAATTCGGCGTCCATAGACTCTGAACTAGCCTACAAGTTTAATACGAAAGGATTGTTGCATTAGCCGGAAATTAGACGAAGAAATGAAATGGTCTAATGGAAATTACCGTTTGTTTGAACCAAGAGATGAAACCGGGATAGCCGCCTCCATGCATTGCCAGAAGCTCATACTCTTCGACGGAATCCTTTTGGATCACCGCTCCATACGAGAATTTGGCGACGTATCGACTGTATCAAATATCCGGGAATAAGAGCAGTTCAAAGGAATTAGAGGTTGCGAAACAATGTACCGAGAACTTACTCGATGTACGGCCACACTTCTGTTAGGTTGTTCAAGATATACAACGTAATGGTCCGCCATTCGTCGACATCCAGTGATAAGGAAGTATAAGCACCGGCTGGTGCGAGCTTCCCTTTGAATAGGCTGAGGTTGGATCCACCCTTTTTAGGGTCGCCAGCATTGTACCGAGGCTTCGGATTATGCAAATGACGATTTTTGGTTTCGTAGTGTGCTGTCACGAAGTTTGCCGCCTCCTCAGTAATGAATGCCTCGGCCATCGATGCTTCAATTCGACGTTTATTTTTACATTTTTCTCGAAGCGTCTTCTGCATCCTCTCAGTTGCGTAGCACCAACGATTCTGCACGGGCCCCCCCAATCGTGCCTCGGTCGGGAGATGCAAAATCAAATGCTGCATTGGATTAAAGAAGCCCGGTGGAAAGATCTTCTCTAACTTGCAGATCAACTCTGGCGCCAACTCTTCAAGTTCTTCTAGCAAGCCAGGCGATAGTTCTTTCGCACAAAGAACACCGAAGAAATAGCTCAGCTCTGCCAGTACTAGCCATTCATCCTCAGGGATAAAGCCACGCAACATCACCGGCATTACCCGCTCAAGCCATATGTGCCAATCATGACTCTTGAGACCAAATATTTTCAATTTTTCAAGGCTCGCTCCCCTCTTTAGATTCGCTGCATACCCATCGGGGAACATCAACTCCTTTTTCACCCACAGGATAATTTCCCTCATAGCTGGCCTTCCAAGATTGAACCATGCCTTTGGCTTCGTCCAGTTCTGCTTTCCTTTCGGTTGTCGCATATTTTGTAGCGGTCTATCACATAGAGCCTCCTGATCAAGATTGAACCATAGCTGGCCTTCCAAGATTGAACCATGCCTTTGGCTTCGTCCAGTTCTGCTTTCCTTTCGGTTGTCGCATATTTTGTAGCGGTCTATCACATAGAGCCTCCTGATCAACTCTAGCCTTAGGATTATCCTTTGTTTTCCCCTCTATGCCGAACAATGTACCAAAGAGGGCCTCGCCGACATTCTTTTCAGTGTGCATCACGTCGATGTTGTGTG
The DNA here is from genome assembly GCA_039707655.1 of Elymus sibiricus. Classification (NCBI taxonomy): domain Eukaryota; kingdom Viridiplantae; phylum Streptophyta; class Magnoliopsida; order Poales; family Poaceae; genus Elymus; species Elymus sibiricus. The sequence goes on from CM077668.1 coordinate 270,257,666, forward strand.
GGCAAAGGAGGTCTTTGAAGTAAGGCAAATCCCACAAGCATGTCTTGTGAGTCCAGGCGTGTTCGGAATTATACCCCTTGAAATACCCTGGACGCTCCGGATCCGGCTCGAGAGAGTTTAACTGATCCAGGGTCTGTTGGCCTGTCAACGCAGGTGGTGCAGAGTTTTTGACAACTCTACCTTTGATGAAGTTCTTCTTGTCTTTTCTGAACTTATGGCGAGGATCCAGGAACTGTCTATGCATGTCGAAGCAAGAAAACTTGCCACCCGCCTGCAGCCGACGAAACTCAAGAGCTGCCTTGCATGTGGGGCACGGGAACCTTCCATGCACACACCAGCCAACGAATAGCGCATACGCCGGCAAGTCATGCATCGAGTACATGTACCACGCACGCATTAGGAAGTTTTTTTTTGTAGCGGCGTCGTATGTCTTGATCCCATTATCCCAAGCTTCTTGCAGTTCATCCTTAAGCGGCTGCATGTACACATTCATATTCTTCCCCGGATAGTTGGGCCCCAGAATTATCAATGTCAGAAAAATGTTCTTTCTTTGCATAATCTGTCCGGGGGGGAGATTGAGTGGAATGACAAATACAGGCCAACAACTGTATTGAGCTGCCATCATACCAAACACATTGAACCCATCCGTGCTTATGGCGATTCGAGGATGCCTTGGATCTGCCGCTTTAGCATGATGTATTGCATCGAAGCGCTTCCACGCAAAAGCGTCCGATGTGTGTACCAACATCGGCTCCCCATCTGCATCTATTTCGGTTCTTTTGCCCAATTTGTGCCATGTCATCTGTCTGGCCGTCTCTTCGACCATGAAAAGACGTTGAAGTCTTGGTATGATTGGCATATACCGAAGAACATTAACTGGGATTTTTGTCTGACTCTTCTCACCCATACCGTTGTCCACCTCAACATACCTGGAAGACTGGCAAACGGGACAATACTTCAAGTCCGCATACTCAAGCCTAAATAAGGCACATCCTTTCTCACAGGCATCTATCTTCTCATAGGGCATCTTAAGTGCACGGAGGATTTTGTCCGACTGGTACAGGTTTGCAGGCATTACATGGCCTTTGGGTAGAAAGCGTCCAAATAGTGTCATCATCGCGTCGTAGCATTCTCTGCCCAAGTTGAATTGAGCCTTCAGAGCCATTACCCCATTCTCTGCCAAATAGTGTCATCATCACCTCGTTAGCAGCACCTGCACACAAACAACAAATCCTTGCACCCAACGCAAACGAGGGGTTGTCAATCCCTCGGCGGTCAATTGCAAGATTAAATTGTATGTGATAGATAGATAGATTGAAACAAAAATATAAAATAAAATAAATAAAAGAAAATGGCAGCAATATTTTTAGGGTTTTAGTAATATGATTTAGATAGACCCGGGGCCATAGTTTTCACTAGAGGCTTCTCTCGAAAAAATAGCATACGGTGGGTAGACAAATTACTGTTGGGCAATTGATAGAAAAGCGAATAATCATGACGATATCCAAGGCAATGATCATGTATATAGGCATCGCGTCCAATACAAGTAGACCGACTCCTGCTTGCATCTACTACTATTACTACACACATCGACCGCTATCCAGCATGCACCTAGTGTATTAAGTCCATAAAGAACGGAGTAACGCCTTAAGAACGATGACATGATGTAGACAAGATAAACTCACGCATGAATAAACCTCATCTTTTTACCCTTAATAGCAATGATACATACGTGTCATGTCCCTTTCTGTCACTGTGATTGAGCACCGCAAGATCGAACCCATTACAAAGCACCTCTTCCCATGGCAAGATAAATCAATCTAGTTGGCCAAACCAAATCAATAGATCGGAGAAGAAATACGAAGCTATAATAATCATGCATAAAATAGATCAGAGAAGACTCAAATAATATTCATGGATAATCTGATCATAAACTCACAATTCATCGGATCCCAACAAACACACCGCAAAAAGAGATTACATCGGATAGAACTCCAAGAACATCGAGGAGAACATTGTATTGAAGATCAAAAAGAGAGAAGAAGCCATCTAGCTACTGCCTATGGACCCGAAGGTCTGTGGTAAACTACTCAGGCATCATCGGAAGGGCAGCAAGGTTGATGTAGAGCCCCTCCGTGATCGATTCCCCCTCCGGCGGAGTACCGGAGAAGGCCTCCAGATGGGATCTCTCGAGAACAGAAACTTGCGGCAGCAGAAAAAGTATTTCGTGGACTCCCCTGGGGGTTTCTGATTTTTCCTGAATTTATAGTGGTGGAATTAGATCAAATGGAGCTCTGTGGGCCCCACGAGGTACCAGGGCGCGGCTGCCCCCCCCCAGGCGCGCCTTGGTGCCTCGTGGGCACCTCCTGGGGCTTCTGGCCTCCTCCCGAAGCTTCTAGTGTTTATCTTGTCCAGAAAAAAATCTTCAAAAAGTTTTGTGGCATTTGGACTTCGTTTGGTATTGATTTTCTGTAAAACAAAAACAGGGCAGAAAATAGCAACTGGCACTGGGCACTAAGTTAATAGGTTAGTCTCCAAAAATGATATATAATTGCTGTAAATGCATATAAAAACATTCAAGATTGATAATATAACAGCATGGAACAATAAAAAATTATAGATACGTTGGAGACGTATCAGCATCCCCAAGCTTAATTCCTGCTCGTCCTCGAGTAGGTAAATGATAAAAACAGAATTTTTGATGTGGAATGTTGCCTATCATATTCATCACATATTCTTTTCTTTTGTAGCATGGACATTGGACTTGAATGATTCAAAGCAATAGTCTATAATTTGACATGAAGATATAAATACTCAAGCATGCTATCAAGCAACCATGTCTTTCAAAATATCAACGCTAAAGAAAGTTATCCCTAGCCCATTATGCTCAATCATTGATTCATTCATGAAACACACTCAAATATTAGCTACATCCAATGCACAAGTATGACAATAGTGCTCTCTAGTTGGTGCTTTATAAGAGAAGATGGAGACTCAAGTAAAAATAAAAATTGCATAAAAGTAAATAGATAGGCCCTTCGCAGAGGGAAGCAGAGATTTGTCAAATGTGCCAGAGCTCAAGGCTGAAATTAAAGAGATAAAAATATTTTGAGAGGCATGCTTTTCCTGTCAACGAAAACGATCGAGAATTCCCAATATTTTCCATGCTAGACACATCATAGGTGCATCATAGGTGGTTCCCTAACAGAAAGTAAAGTTCATTTCCTTTCCACCATTCTTTCACAATCCATGGCTAGCCATATCCACAGGTGCCCTCCATACCAACACTTTCCAAGGAATTTTGTTGTTATTAATTTTGATTTCATTGTGGGACTGGGCATCCCTATTACCAACCATTCTCTCATGCAATGACAAGTGAATAAACACTCATCGTGAGAATAACACACCTAGCATGGAAAATAATGGCCACCCCCTGCCGCTTCATGAGCGGTACGGCCACACAAAACAGAAAAAATATTTTGAAAATTAGAGTTGGCACACGCAAATTTACTTGGAACGGCATTGAAATACCGCATATGGGTAGATATAGTACACTCATTTGGCACAACTTGGGTTTAAGGATTTTGGATGCACAAGCAGTATTTCCGCTTAGTACAAATGAAGGCGAGCAAATAGATTGAGAAGCAACCAACCAAAAAATGAAAACGGTCATAAACATGCATTGAACATAACTAACACCGAATAATGCACCATAAGTAGGATATAATTTCTTTGCATAACTATTGACTTGATGTGCATGCATAGGGAATCACAAACCTTAACACTAATATTCTTACTAAACCACAATTACTCACTAACATGACTCTCATATTATCATCTTCATATCGCAAAACTATTGCAAGGAATCACACTTATCATATCCAATGATCTATATGAAAGTTTTTATTATATCCCTCTTGAATATTCATCACTTTGGGACCAAATTCATATCTTGTGCAAATTACCGTTACTATCATCAACTCTCAAAAAGATTTAAGTGAAGCATGAGAGTGCAAATATTTCTTTAAAATTTCAATCTTATCAATTCTCAAAATAATATAAGTGAAGCATGAGAATTCATTTCTTCAAAATTTTAATCTTGTCAATTCTCAAAATAATATAAGTGAAGCATGAGAATTCATTTCTTCAAAATTTATCCACCACCGTGCTCAAAAAGGTTTAAGTGAAGCACTAGAGCAACTGCCTAGCTCAAAAAAATTAAGTGAAGCACATAGAGTATTCTAACAAATGATGATAAACGTGTGGCTCTCTCAAAATAGGTGTGTTCAGCAAGGATGATTGTGACAAACTAAAAAGCAAACAAAGCAAAGACTCATATAATACAAGATGCTCCAAGCAAAACTCATATCATGTGACGAATAAAAATATAGCTCCAAGTAAAATTACCGATGGTTGGTAAAAGAAAGAGGGGATGCCTTCCGGGGCATCCCCAAGCTTAGACGCTTGAGTCTTCCTTGAATATTACCTTGGGGTGCCTCGAGCATCCCCAAGCTTAGGCTTTTGCTACTCCTTATTCCTTCATCTATCGTGATCTCACCCAAAACTTGAAAATTGCAATCACACAAAACTCAACAAAACATTCGTGAGATCCGTTAGCATAACAAAATAAATCACTACTTTAAGTACTGTTGAAAACCCATTCATATTTTATTTTTGCATTATACCTACTTTACTCTAACTTCACCATGGCTTATACCCCCCGATACAATCCATAGATTCATCAAAACAAGCAAGTAGTGCATCAAAAACAGAATCTGTCAAAAACAGAACAGTCTGTAGCAATCTATTTAAAAGCTATACTTCTGTAACTCCAAAAATTCTGAAAAATGAGGAGAACGTGGGAAATTCATATACCAATACTGTGTAAAAATTTCAGATGTTTGTGACGCTCTAGTACAGAAACAAAATTCGTGCACTGAACGCAAAACTTTCTGTTTTCCAAACAGCATCAATTATACTATCTTCCAAATCATCCTAAAGGCTTTACTTGGCACAAACACTAATTAAAAACACAAAAACACAATCATACCAGTAGCATAATTTTTAAAACACGCAATAACAGAAAAAAATTTATTTTATTCATTGGGTTGTCTCCCAACAAGCGCTATTGTTTCATGCCCCTAGCTAGGCATAATGCATAGTTTCAAGTATTGTCATCTTTCTTCTTCTTATCCAAAGGTGCACTTTTATCAAGGGGTTTTTCAAAGGTAATATGAAATATATCATCCATAGAAATTTTAGCATTAGCAAGTTGTCCATCTTTAAATCCCTCTTGATTACCGGCTACAATCCAAGAGTATTGCCTATTGACGCTATTGAAAACTTGTTGGATTATATTCAAAGGAGGAACTTACTTTTTAATATTCTCATCAAAGATGTGATCATTGCGGAACAAATATCTCAGCAAGTAATCATTATTATAAAGGATCTCATCTATTACCGTTTTTTCACGGCTCATACCATAAAAATCAAAGATTTCCCTAGCTTCTCGCACTATATGATCAAATTCATTCATGAGAACAAGGGTAGCTATTTTCTTAGCTCTAGGATCTTTTATAACCGGTAACTCATAAAACAATCTTTGCAAAGTAGGATGGGTGCGAATAAATCTTCTTTCAAGTTTAAGAACAAGTGTGGAAATAGCATCGGCATAATTATTGGTTTCTTTAAGTATATGTGCATCATCAAAAGCCAAGGTCCCAATGCAATTAAAGAGTTCTTGGATGACACTTTTCCCTATAACATTACCATGTCCCAACACAAAAGTTTTAGCATCAAGATTGGTAGAACTTCCCTTTTTAGGAGTTTTACCATCATCGGTTTCCGCCATGCCAAAATCACTCATGATAACAGGTTTCAAGCAAACGGATAAGCAAAACAAGAAAAAGGCAAACGAAAAATATTTTTGTATTTTTGTAAAAACGTTTTAGAAGTGGGGGAGATGAAAATGAGAGGCAAATGGCAAATAAAATAAATGCAAGGAGATAAGAGTTTATGCAAAGGTACTTGATAGATGTTGATGATGTCTCCCCGGCAACGGCGCCAGAAATTCTTCCTGCTACTTGTAGCTTGCGTTGGTATTTTCCCCGAAGAGGAAGGGATGATGCAGCACAGTAGAGATAAGTATTTCCCTCAGTTATGAAACCAAGGTTATCGAACCAATAGGAGAATCACACAACACCTCGTTAGCAGCACCTGCACACAAACAATAAATCCTTGCACCCAACGCAAACGAGGGGTTGTCAATCCCTCGGCGGTCATTTGCAAGATTAAATTGTATGTGATAGATAGATAGATTGAAACAAAAATACAAAATTAAATAAATAAAAGAAAATGGCAGCAATATTTTTAGGGTTTTAGTAATATGATTTAGATAGACCCGGGGGCCATAGTTTTCACTAGAGGCTTCTCTCGAGAAAATAGCATACGGTGGGTAGACAAATTACTGTTGGCAATTGATAGAAAAGCAAATAATCATGACGATATCCAAGGCAATGATCATGTATATAGGCATCACGTCCAATACAAGTAGACCAACTCCTGCCTGCATCTACTACTATTACTCCACACATCGACCGCTATCCAGCATGCACCTAGTGTATTAAGTCCATAAAGAACGGAGTAACGCCTTAAGAACGATGACATGATGTAGACAAGATAAACTCACGCATGAATAAACCCCATCTTTTTACCCTTAATAGCAATGATACATACGTGTCGTGTCCCTTTCTGTCACTGGGATTGAGCACCGCAAGATCGAACCCATTACAAAGCACCTCTTCCCATGGCAAGATAAATCAATCTAGTTGGCAAAACCAAATCAATAGATCGGAGAAGAAATACGAAGCTATAATAATCATGCATAAAAGTGATCAGAGAAGACTCAAAAAATATTCATGGATAATCTGATCATAACCTCACAATTCATCGGATCCCAACAAACACACCGCAAAAAGTGATTACATCGGATAGAACTCCAAGAACATCGAGGAGAACATTGTATTGAAGATCAAAAAGAGAGAAGAATCCATCTAGCTACTGCCTATGGACCCGAAGGTCTGTGGTAAACTACTCACGCATCATCGGAAGGGCAGCAAGGTTGATGTAGAGCCCCTCCGTGATCGATTCCCCCTCCGACGGAGTACCGGAGAAGGCCTCCAGATGGGATCTCTCGAGAACAGAAACTTGCGGCGGCGGAAAAAGTATTTCATGGACTCCCCTGGGGGTTTCTATTTTTCCTGAATTTATAGTGATGGAATTAGGTCAAACGGAGCTCTGTGGGCCCCACAAGGTACCAGGGCGCGCCTGCCCTCCCCCCCAGGCGCGCCCTGGTGCCTCGTGGGCACCTCCTGGGGCTTCTGGCCTCCTCCCGAAGCTTCTAGTGTTTATCTTGTCCAGAAAAAATCTCCAAAAAGTTTTGTGGCATTTGGACTTCGTTTGGTATTGATTTTCTGTATAACAAAAACAGGGCAGAAAACAGCAACTGACACTGGGCACTAAGTTAATAGGTTAGTCTCCAAAAATGATATATAATTGTTGTAAATGCATATAAAAACATTCAAGATTGATAATATAACAACATGGAACAATAAAAAATTATAGATACGTTGGAGACGTATCAGTGACCGACTGGGAAGTTGATCCCGGGTGCGCACGAGTGAGAACAAAATGCGCATGAAAGACAAGTGTTGGTCTACGGGGCCAGTTCAGATCCCAGGCACAACGACCAGGAACTGGTGGGTGAGTTGGTGGGTTTGGTTGGGGTGTTACACGCGACATATGTCGTGGCATAGTTCTAAGCTGGATACTTTAGTCTTTCTTGATATTTTGTGATTGGACGTATCCAGGTACAGAATAGGTTTTCGAGGTAGACTTCATACCACACACGCCACTGCCGTAGTTTCCCCACTCACGTTCTCACTGACGGTAATTAAGGGTTTCCCTATGGACGCGGCCTCATCAAGGGTTCTCCGTTATTCCCCTATCAATTGCAAAAGTGAGGTAGAGAGGATTTTACTTTCACCTCAAAATACCTCAACATCCTAACCTTTACAACTACAACAATATGCTTCATGGCATTGCGGCGGAAATGCTGAGTGGGGCTCCTTCACAACATTCACGAAGGCCATCAAACCAAACAATCAACATAGAATCTCATATCCTTATTAACGTTTCAGCTCCTATAAATACCAAGGTTCATCCATATCCCCGAGAACTAAGGGGTCTAGTCGCACATGGAGATGGCAAACATCATACGAATAGCGGTGGTAAACATCGATGGAACAAACGAGTAATACATGTAGGGATCCACAAGGGGCTCGATATTACAATGAGATGGAGATGGATGGCGGTGAAGATGATTGTTGCCGATTTCCCCTTGCACGAGGTAGTGGTGATGGCGATCTCCTCCTTGCCAATTTCCCCTCCGGATACCTTCCGGAGGCTAGGGTTCTCTATTCTGGACGAGTTTCTGGAGCCTGTGAGCCTTTGATCCATGATCCGATTCCACGGGTGAAGTAGTCTACCGAGTGGTGGAGGCGGTGTGTGGTAATTTTTTGATTGTTTCATGTTATTATATTATCATTCCTCCATATTTTTGTTATCATTTTACATCATTTTATATTATTTTTCTGGACTAACATATTAATTTAGTGCCAAGTATTAGTTGCTTTTTTCTGCTTGTTTTTGGTTTTACAGAAAATCGATACCTACGAAGGTCCAAACACGATGCCAATTTTTGACGATTTTTTCTGGACCAAAAGAAACCCTGGAAGCTTCGGGAGTCATCGAGAGGATGCTCGAGGGCCCCACAAGGTCAGGTGGCACGGCCAGGGGGTGGCTGTGCCACCCAGGCTTGTGCCCCCCCCCCCCCCGAGCCTCCGTCTGACCTAATTCTTCGCCTATAAATTCCCATAATTCCTGAAACCCTCGGAGCGAGACCCGAAATAATTTTTATCGCCGCCGCAAGCCTCTGTTTCAAAGCGAACCCATTTGGAGCCCTGTTTCGGGGTTCTTCCAGAGGGGGAAACCATTGGGGTGGCCATCTTTATCAACCTTGTTGCCTCCATGATGATGTGTGAGTACTTTCACCTACGGGTCTCTCTCTCTCTCTCTCTCTCTCTTGGATCTTCAATACCATGTTCTCTCCTGAGATCAATCTGATGTAATTCTTGTGGTGTATTTGTTGGGATCCGATGAATTGTGGATTTATGATCAGATTGTTCATTGATTTATATTGAATCTCTTGAAGTTTCTTTGCTGCATAATTAAATAGCTATGTATGCTTTCCGATCTATTTGTCTTCTCTGGCCAAGATAGATGAGTATTTTTTCAGAGGAAATGATGCATAGTAGTGGGTTCAATCTTGTGGTGCTCTAATCCATGAAAATAAGGATGAAGACACGTATTGCATTGTTGTCACTAAGGATAAAACGACTGGGTTTAATCTTATTGCTAGATTTCTTTCTGTCTACATTATGTCATCTTGCTTATTGCGTTACTCTATTTCATGCAAACTTAATACTTTGAGATGCATGCTAGATAGCGGTCTTGGGGTGGAGTAATAGTAGTAGACGTTAGTAAGTTTAACGGTCTACTTATCACGGACGTAATGCCTATGTGAGATTATGCCATGAATGATCATAGTTATAAATTGCTGCTTCTCTATCAATTGCCCACAGTAATTTGTTACCATGCCACTACCTGCTTTCGAGAGAGATGCCACTAGTGAACCTATGCCCCCGGGTCTATTCTCCACTAATACAAACTCTTACAAAAATTGCTCTTTTACTTTCTTTTACCTCTTTGCCGTTTTGCCTACATCATTATCTATTTGATTTTAATCTTGTAACTAGCAAGACAAGGGGCTTAACAGCCCCCTTGCCAAGTTGGGTGCAAGCAATTTTATTTGTTTTGTGTAGGTGTTGTTAACATTGTTAGCTTGTTGACTCCTACTGGTTCGATAAATCTTGGTTCTTAACTGAGGGAAATAATTTCTACTGCTGCGCTACACCACCCTGCCTCTTCGGGAAATCCAACAACTCCTACGGGAGTAGTAGTCGTACAGTGAGCCGTCGAGCGCTCTATTGACTCTGCGCAACTCATGCCTTCTCCGGTTCTCCCATATGCTTTATTATTTTATGGTGATAAATTATCACATTAATTGACATGATTTGATCACCCTTTCTTGGGGTTCTTTCCTTAAACCTCCAAACGCATGAAAAAACAACATCCTGGAGATAACAAGCAAAAAAAAGTGCACGAGCGCAGTAAAACCCAACAAAAGCCTACCGTGTAAGCACAAAAAAAGGATAAAAACATGGAGCGACTTTTTGGCTCCCGGACTCAGATGAGCCTGAGAGTGAACAGTAAATTCATTAAAAATATAAAGAAAAAAACAAAAAAAATTATGGTGAAAGATGTTTGAGTGTGTGATGTGTGTGCCAAATTTGGTGAAGTTTGGACATCTGAGGAGCTCTCAGCAAAAAAATCAGGCATGTGAGAAAGTTTGAAATTCTCCATTGTTCCGAGGTCATTTTATCTTTTTCCCCACGGGCTCCTCGAATGTCCAAACTTCACAAAATTTGGCACGGGCATCACACACTCAGGCATCTTGCACCACATGAAAAATCGAGAATTTTTATTTTTTGCCATTTTTAATGATTTTACTGTTCACCAGAAGTATTTGAGCCCGGGTTCAGAGATGGATTATCGTAAAAACATCACATAGTTTGTACTCATTAAGTTTTCAAATTCGTGATTTTTTTCGAATTCGTGAAGTTTTTGTTGAATTCAAGAACATTTTTTATTTCATGAACATTTTTTAGTTCACGAACATTTTTTTAATTCACAAAATTTTTTATTCTTCATTTTTTTCAAATTAAAATTAAACTGACCAAAAATAATAATACGAAATAAGAAAAAACGAGAAATAAAAACAGACTTTTTTTTTTGAGGGGTGGAAATAAAAACAGACGTGCGCTCTCTCCGCTAACTCTGCTCGCGCTCGCTGGGCCAGGCCCATCTGGCGCGACCGACGCGACCGACGCGAGTGAGCTCAAGCAATCGAGGCCCTTGATCCAGCTTTTCAGACGGAGCGGGCAACGAACGGTGGATTACAAGGGCGAAAAATAACGCGCTCGCAGTTCCGTCGCCGTGGCGGCGAGCCCGTCTCCGGCGGCCAGAGACGACTCCCCGAGGGCAGGAATGACGGGTTCGCCGGCAGAGTCGGTGCGCCGCGGCTAGCTTGCGTTCGATGTTCCAGAAAGATACGAGGGAGACCTCGCAATATCGAAGGTTACGCCGTTCTACTCTTCACATGCCCCACCTCGTCAATTTCGGCTTAGTGGAATTTAGATGGTTGATGTTCACGGTTTCCTAGGCTATCCCTGTTCATACATGTTTGATGCACTAGAGTGATGTGCTTATTGTTCTATTAATGCATACATGGGCAGTCGGGGCAGTAGCTTAGAACAACTAAAACAGATGCTGAGGCAATCTTACCTCTGATGTCTTAGGCCAAGCCGAAATAAGAATTATAGGCGATTGGCCTTAGAAATTTCGTACAGTTCACATCACACGACTTCTTCTAAGTACAAAATACACAATGCAGTCTTCATCTTCTACTATACTACTTGTAAAAGAGAAGATCTGAACAATATAAATCTGCACACACACCCCTTTTATGACGCTGACGCCTTTGAGTGTAGCTCGATCAGTGATGCATAGACTCCACCCTTGATGCCCATGAGCGATTCATGCTTCCCCTTCTCGGCAACTGAACCATCTTTGATGACTGCGATTGTATCCGCCCCTTTGATCGTGGACAGACGGTGTGCTACGACGATGGTGGTCCTGCTTACCATTACCTTGTCCAATGCATCTTGAACAATACGCTCTGATTCAGCGTCCAGGGCACTTGTTGCCTCGTCGAGCAGAAGTACTCTAGGGTCCTTCAAGATCGCCCTTGCAATAGCTACCCGTTGTTTTTGCCCACCAGATAGTTGTGTTCCTCTCTCACCAACATTGGTGTCGTATCCCTGAGGCAAGCTGGATATGAACTCATGAGCGTTGGCCGCCTTGGCGACAGTGATAATCTCTTCTTCAGTTGCTTCTCCGCGCTTTCCATATGCTATGTTGGCACGAATCGTGTCATTGAAAAGTACTGGTTCTTGGCTTACCAGCCCCATCTGGTCTCTTAACCAACTCAGTGTTAAGTTTTTGAGTTCTGTTCCATCTAGTGAGATTGTGCCAGAGTCTGGATCATAGAATCGCTCTAGCAAAGCAATTACCGTGGACTTGCCACTGCCACTCTCTCCAACAAGTGCAGTAGTCTGCAAATGACAAACAGTTGCAAACCTGTCACTACAACTGTGGGGAAAATAATAAACTCGACGGAATTCCGTTACATAGAAATTAGTTTCGCATATCTAATATTCTCGTGGAACTTTTGCTATGGGTTGAGCATTCTAACACTTGGGGTATGCAAAAAACTGTATCTACATTCTGTAGCACTTCATGTTCCCTCCTGTCAGTCATGCTGAAACAAAGCAGTTCAAGATTGCTACAACCCTCTTGTGAAACATTTAGCACAGTAATTATATTATTAAAACAAGGCAAAAGAAGCCACTACGGTTATCCACTTGTACTAAATTATCTCAGTCGTTGATGGTGGAGTGTGATCTAATCTCCATATCAGGCAGTAAACTAGGTTCAGTTCGACTTTTCTTCCTTTTTTGCGATGAATGAATTTTTTTGCAAGTATCAAGTTAACTGTACCTTTCCGGAGGGAATGCCCAAAGTAAAGTCACTGAATACTTGGACATCTGGGCGGGATGGGTACTTGAAGCTCACATGGTTGAAATCTATGTTGCCTTCAACTTTCTCTAGCTTTATGCCTTCATCACTAGTTGGGTCAATTTTGGACCTCCTGTCTATGACAGCTAGTATGGATGTTGTGGACTCTTGAGCTTTTGTTGAATCTGATGCCATTGCACTTGTTTGAGAAATTCCAAAAGCTGTGAAAACCAAAGCAAAATAAACCTGCAAACAACCAGGCCAATTTGTCAAGTCACTGAATAAAACAACCTCACATGTCAAATGTGTGTATCTTACTCTGAAAACATCTTTAAAGGTTGATTTGCCGTCATGTACAAACTGTGCACCAACATAGAAACAAAGAGCATATGTGAGATACAACATTAAGTTTGAGAAACTGAATCCGAGGCCTCCAACCATTCCACTTCTAATTCCCTGTTTCATTGTAGCTTGGCATTTTTTGCTGTACATCGTAATTACTCTCTTCTCTGCGCAGAAAGATGCTACAGTTCGAATACTGCCGACTGCTTCGGCTACAACTTGACTTGCATCTTCATACATCACCTGTAGCAATTATTTGTTCTAGGAGAGATTATTCATATATCTCATTTAGGAAGAACCACATTATGTTTGATGATAAGCTTCGAATATGTGACTAGTAAAGTTAGAATTGCATGGTCTCTTAAAAAGTGCACATCTTCATCTTCACAATGTGAAAAATATCAAGAATTATTTATTTCTTCTCTAATAAAAAACAATTGTTCAAAACAGGGTTTACTCTAATCTCACCTTAGCATCTTCACTGAAACTATTCAAGAACTTTACTTGAATATAATTCTGTAAACCCAGAAAAGGAATGACACATATGACGATCAGTGTAAGCTTCCAGTCAGAAGCAAATGCTATGGCGAAGCCAGAAATAAGTGTTATTGTGCACTGCACTAGTATGGCCAAGTTATCTCCTACAAGGCGTCGGATGTTCAAAGCATCAATAAACAGCCTTGCACCAAGTGCACCACTGTAAAAGTTAGAAGGAAAACATGATGTTCACACTGTCACAGATAAAGTTGCAGAGTAAAAAATAAGTAACAAACCTGGAATTAGAAGGATCATCGAACCAAGCAACCTCTTGATGCATGATACTCCGGAAAGACAAAGCACGGACACGTTCTACAAGTTTCCCACCGGCCATTCCAAACAAGAAAAATTCCAATTGGATTGCAATCAGAGAAATGATTGCCAACAGAAGGCATAGCAATGCCCAAAATGTAGAATCTTTTCGAAGTTTGTGTGCTGGATAGTAGAATGTCCTTATACCACCAGACATCATAATACTGAATAATGGGAAAAGAAGTCCATGCACAAAAGCAGCTATAACAGCTAATAAGAGAATTGGTGCTTCTGGCTTATTAAGATTAAAAAGGCGTCCAATTGGTGCTTTCTTAGGAGCCTCACTATCATCAAATTCCTTGTGCTCATGTCTGCTGGTATTAGCAGGCCCGTACAAATCATCAGATCCAGCGAGTCCAAGGGGTTTTACAGAGTGTTGTCTTCTATTCCTGGGAGAGTCTCTCATAGACTGTTCCAAAGATAAACTTCTACTTTTAAGTCTTGAACCTGACGCATATGGCACCTCATGCATTCCTTCGGTATGGACCTGTTGTAACTGAATAAGCTGACAGTAAGCTCCATCAGGATAATTGATCAACTGGTCATGGGCACCTGTATAAAATGGATTTATAAAAGAAAACAATTTAATAACCTCCAGTTCACTCTGGTTAATTGGTTCAAAGAAGATATACATGAAGTATCTCTTACCTTGTTCAACTACCTTTCCTTGATGAACCACTGCTATGCAATCTGCATTCCTGACTGTACTCAGACGGTGAGCAACAATGAGTGTAGCTATCCCTACCATGATCCTGTTTAGTGCTTCTTGAACTACTCGCTCAGACTCTACATCCAAAGCACTAGTAGCTTCATCCAACAGAAGGACTTTTGGACCTTTAAGGATTGCTCTTGCAATGGCGATCCTTTGCTTCTGCCCTCCAGAGAGCTGAGCGCCACTCTGACCAACCATTGTCTCATATGCCTGTATTATGTGGAAGTAAGATAAGAATTAATTGCATATATACTTGAGTAAGATACTTCTGTAAATAAGTAGTTTTTCTTAAGTACATTAGGCAGCTTTTCGATGAAGTTTGCTGCATTTGCCAGCTCAGCTGCTCTCTTGATCTCCTCAAGCGTAGCATCCTCTTTACCATAGGTTATGTTATCTTTGATGGAGGTCATAAAAAGCAATGGTTCCTGGCTAACAAGACTGATCTTCCCTCTTATCCACTGGAGTTTCAAACTCTTGATGTTGATTCCATCTATCAGCACTTCACCAGTCTCTGGGTCGTAGAATCTCTCTACCAGACTAATTAATGTTGATTTTCCACTTCCACTCTCTCCAACTATAGCCATGGTAGTACCACTAGGCACTTGTAGAGACAACCCATTGAGTATCAGCTGCTCAGGCCTTGCTGGGTATCTAAAGTACACATTGTTGAGTTCGACGTCGCCCTTGATATCATCTAATACTATTCCAGAAGTGTCGGTGATGTCAATCTTTGGTTTTCTGTTAATTATTTCAAACAACCTGTGTGCTGCAGATTGGCCTTCTGCAATGGCAGAAATCGAGGGCGATGCATTACCTATAGCCCTGTCGCAAATAATAAATACCTTAGTGCCAAAATTTACTATTAATTCTAATGGTAAAGAATACTATTGGTTATCCACATTATTTGATTCAATTCTGAAGCATGATTCTAGCAGTACATTTAATTTGATTGACAAAAGTATTGCGCTCGTCTGTTTGAGCTTGACAAGTTGTATAAGGTCTCTCTACCAGAAGTAATAATAATAACCAATCTTTATCTTTACCTCTTTACCTAATAATAAAGCACGGAGTGCTTCTGTCGGCTCACCGTCGTCGCCCAACTATCCCTAAAGTTGAAGTAAATTACCCACCCTGCCACCCGTAAGTGAAAAAAAACTGTTCGTTTTTTTTTATCCACGTCCACTTAGGCTGGAATTGGGCCTTCCAGCAGGAATTGGGCATCGCATATCTTTACCTAATAATAAAGCACGGAGTGTTTCTGTCGGCTCACCGTCGTCGCCCCTTTTTGCGAAAAAGTCCTTATGTTTTTTGTTTATTGAACCCGCAATACACGTTTAAGTCGCGGCCGAACCGTTATTTTGCATTTTCTCAGAAAACCCCCTGACATTTCAGGTAATCAACCCGCCGTCCATATTTAAGTCAACCGAATCGTTTTTTTTGTTTTAACAGAAAACCCCCTGACTTTTCGGTTAATCAATCCGCAGTTTATCTAAAACAAAATTATCCATATCTTTTAAACCGTAACTCCGATTTTAACATGTTATATATGAAATTTGATTAGAAAAATGTGTAGAATCTAAATATGATGTTATTTTTAACTATTAAATATTTTTAAAATATTATTTTTGGTGCACACTTAATCTATAGTGCACGGTCCATTGTTCTTTCGTACCGGCGGTGATCCAAATTGCAAATAAACACCCATTAAAACCAGATTGAGAGGAAAGAAAACATCGATAACCACGCATGCACAACTCTGAAAAACCTCGCGGGGAAAAACAACATATTTCTCTTCTTATTCGAAGCGAGTGTGCGTGCGCGCGCGCGAGATAGAGATGCCTTAGGACTGACCACATTCAAACGCGTTTTCGTTATGTGAGCACTGAGGCCACTGTCGGCAACACAAATGTGATGCCATGTGAAAATAAAGGACGTGGACCTATTAGGGTCTTGAGTCATGGTTATTCGGTTAAGAGCGTGTGTTATTTTCTCTCCCGTTGCAACGCACGGGCTCTTTTGCTAGTTAACTATAATGATTGCAGTAATGTGGTTACTTAGAAATCTGAACTAGTAACATCTCCAACTTTAAGTATTTCAATATGGTTTAGATAGATGGAAGAAATATCTTTTTTTTTAGGTTAAGAAAGACTTTTGACTTTGTGCGTGAAACGCTTAAGCGCTAGTAACATCTTATATTATTATTTACGATACTATAGTCAAAATTGGAAAAGGCTCACATTGACCCAGTAAGAATTGCAAATACAACATTGATGACCTGCCCTCCAGTATATCCTTTGCTGATGATTAACTTCGCGCCATACCAAAAGGCTAGAGAGTAACTGCAGAAGACAACACAAAAGATACAGCCTATTCCAAGACCGGTGACAAGCCCTTCCAAGACAGTAGCCTTGTATGCCTTTTTTATGAGAGCATTATACAATGCAATTGCTTTCTTCTCACCATTGAAGGAGACAACCTGCTTTGAAATGTTACCAATGTTATACAATCACAACGAACCATTAAATAGCTACTTATAAATTAAAACCATTAGAACCCACCGTTCTTATAGCTCTGATGCTCTGCTCGACAACATTGCCCGCGTCATCATATGATGCTTGCCTCCTGGCAGATATCTGAGCACGTAGTCGAGAGACGGTTGCAAAAGAGAGAATACTTGGAGGTATGCATGCGAGCATAACAAGAGCTAACATCCAGCCTCTTATGAATCCGATGACAAAACCTCCAACAAAGGTTGTCAAAAGCTGTGCATACTTGCCTACCTGAACATGAAGTAGCCCTATTTACTTGAAACCGAATGATGCATTTACAGAAAATAGCTCTGTTTTTTTTTTTCTTTCTTTTCTATGTATCTAATAAATGCATTTGTTACCTTCTCTCCAAGAGCATCTTGTACCAGTACAGTGTCCGCAGACATTCTGGAAATTGCTTCCCCAGTTGTCATCTCCACATCAAAGAAGGAAACATCCTGCTTGAGAACAGCTTCGAGGTAGAGAGATCGGATGCGTGCTGACTGCCTTTCTCCAGCCATTGTCCAGCATGACACCTCTGGCGCAGGTACAGGTTAATGTTAATGGCATTCAATCACTCATTTGAAATTCTGCTATACATGTTGCCAACTCCTTCGTACTGTCGGTACTTCATTTTTTAATTTAAAACTTGTCAACTTGTGCTAGTAGGTTTTACATTCTTACTGTGTTAACTGTCATGTACTATTTATTTCTTGTTTGTTGAGAATCAGTACTACTTCATGAAGTTCCAGATCTGTCTGGTAACTGTTGCAAATTGCTGGAGGTACTTGGATATGAACCTGTGTTGCACTTGGAACATCAAAGCAACTACTATTCAATCATTTGTAGCCAATTTGTTTCTCTATATGTGGATTACAGTGGTGAATTGTTTCCAAGTGCTCGGCCGTTTATCATGAGCCATATGATCTGATCAGTTGAATGCCAGCTGTTTAAATTCAGAACTGAATAGGAATGAGTTTCAGCTATCCTTTTTACGACATTTAGGCCTCCAAGTGTAGATGCTTACCCCTCTCTCTCAAAAATAGAAAGGTAGTAGAAGCCTACTTACGGAGAAATGAAGCTAGTGCCGTCCCAATTCCCAAATAGATGTAGTACATAACAACCTGGAGAAAGCAAATGTCAAAAATAAATTAGTACAGTATTTGAACTAGTTGGGCGTTCTTTGGTTATCATAGGAAGTAGAACTGAGGGTTTGGGAGGGAGCAAACTGTCATTTCTTATTAGTGTTTTCAGGTAAACTCGAAAATCTTTTTCTTCTTTGTGTTGTTTGTTGTTTGTTGTTTGTGTTGGTTTAATATAATAGGAGGATGCATGTATATTCCCTGTTGAGCACCAGGGTCCATATATACTCAACTGGGGAAGTGTCAAATCAGCGCTCCGCGTGTTTTTCTCACACGTGTGCTAGCAGTGGCCACAGACTAGAACTGCAAATCCATAAATCCGTTGATGAGGATAGTTTCAGGACCAGGGCCACGACCTCCTCCACAATCGCCGGCACCATTATCTAGTACTGTACTTATCTCCACACGAGACTGACAGTATGTAGCTAGCATCCGGTGTGGATGGTCCTTCTTTTTCTCATCCCTTTTCCGGGTGATGCTCGTTCTTTTTCGAGAATACGCATAGCATGGAGCATCATGCATCTAAAGAAATCGTCAGGCATATTCACTGACCAGGTACAACTCAGTCCGGTGCATGTTTTGTGCAAAGACAAAAATGTCTAGCGCATGCTTTGCTTTCACCTGGTTTCAGTTGCGGTGAAAACTTGAAAAGGTACTCCCTCTGTCCCATACTATAAGAACATTTTTTACACTAGTGTGTTGTCAAAAACGCTCTTATATGATAAGATGGAGGGAGTACTCAAAATGTTAGACGTTTTTTGACACTATCGTAATGTCGAAAAACCTCTTACTAGAGGAGTAGCAACTATAGTAGCTAGACTGCCTGAACTGAAAGGCTGGCAGCTACGTAGGAGCCTAGCAAGTAGCACCCGACTCGCTAGCAAACATGCTTGCTGGAGGAACCAAGGTGATGCAGTGACGTCTCAACGCATGCAGACCCATCGTCCGCCCTGCCTACGTTACGTTACGATGCGTACGTGCGTGTATCGTCTGCCACACCTCGACGGCCGCCCCGATCAATCCCACGCCGTATATCAACTGCAGGGTGCGGCCCTCCACGCCTGTACGCGCGCGGGCACCGGCCACCGCTCCACGGCCAACCACCGGTCACCATGCGCGCGGCGAGCCGTGCCGGCGTGCATATGTGCAGCACGTGGTGCTGATAGCCGAGCTGCCACTGGTTTAACGTTCGCCTGAAGCTAGCGCATGGCGATGCATGGCACGGCTCGCTGGGAACCGGTGGCGTGCAGAAAATCCAACGCATTCGTCGTACCTTGCTGACCCGGTGGAGGACGGTTCTGTTGTCGCTGGCGCCGAAGGACTCGATGACCGCGGCGAAGACCACCGTCATGAGCGGCTCCGACATGCCGTTCACCATGGCCGCCACCGTGCCCACGGCCATGAGCGCAACGTCGGCGCGCCTGGCGTACCTGAACATGCCCAAGAAGGCCACCTTCTTCGTCGCGCCCGCATCCTTCCTCTCCCTCCCCTCCGTCTCTTCCTCCTCTCCTCTGTCTCTCATCGCCTCATCACCCATTACTCTCTCTCTCTCTCTCTTCTTCTTCCTCTTCTTCCTCCTCCTCTAGTACAGCAGCAGCTGCTGCTGCTTATCTCTCTGATCGCACGTTTGTGGTGGTGGCGAGAGATGTGTAATGGAGCCGGGCGCGTGATTATAGTAGGTGAGGAGAAGTGACACTGACGTGGATGTCGCTTGTTGTCTGCACAGGCAGGCTATGGTGCCATGTTGAAGTTTACTTCTTTTTGGTTCGCATGTATTTTGGTTCACATGGAACTAGATGGGCACATATACCGGGGGTCATATCATCTTCGTCTGGTGTTAATTTACCATCAGGCAGGCCCGACAGCATCAAGGGTTGGTAAGGCAGGGCTATAGAAATGGTTGGCCTCGTGATTATTCATGTCCGTACAATGGAGCAAAGGTTAATCATTTTTCTGTTCTGTGAAGGAACAGGTTACGTGAGTCACAGAAACACGGAGGTGGCTAGTGTGTGTTCCAAGAGTTATGTGTGAAGGTGTTAAAGTGTCTAATTTTGGCTGATGGTGGGAACAGAACCCACAAGGAAATATATGTACTAGTCATGATGGAACTTGCTGCTACTCTTTTTTTCAGAAATTAAAGTAATTCCAGCATCGATCATGTGCCGGAGTCAAAAGGAGAACAAAAGGACAATCAAATTACCTTTATCATCAGAATTCCTAATGTAGGAGTACTGCCGCGCTTCCAATATCCACTAAACATATCTCTCCCGCGACAAGGCAAAATGGGTAGGCCCTTTCGAATATGTTTATCAGGCTGGCATGGTCATATGTTAAGTTTTTTTTTTTTTAGAAACATCTGTAATTTTATTCATACTCATAACAATTACGGGTACACTGATTCGGATTTAAGATTAAAAAAATACAAAGTAACTTCTATGATTAAGAATTGCAATGAAATCTCTTGGAAACACCTTCTTCCCTGTATCAATCTCTGTTAGAAGAAATACTCCAAAGACTTCGGTAAAAAGACTGCAATTGGACCGGAGCAATGATGTTGTCACTCTTTCTTCTTTTTTTTGCGAGAAAACTTCCGATCTATTCATCTTCAATCATGGTAGTACAACGAACACCAGAAATAATAAAAATTACATCCAGATTCATAGACCATCTAGCGACGACTACAAGTACTGAAGCGAGCCGAAGGCGCGCCGCCGTCATCGCCCCTCCATCGCCGGAGTCGGGCACAACTTGTTGTAGTAGACAGTCGGGAAGTCGTCGTGCTAAGGCCCCATAGGACCAACGCACCAGAACAGCAACCGCCGCCGATGAAGAATAACGTAGATCGGAAGGATCCAATCCAAAGACACACGAACGTAGAAGAACAACGACGAGATCCGACCAAATCCACCAAAGATAGATCCGCCGGAGACACACCTCCACACGCCCACCAACGATGCTAGACGCACCGCCGGAATGGGGGCTAGGCGGGAAGACCTTTATTCTATCTTCAGGGAACCGCCGCCGTCTCGTCTTCCTGAGCAGGACACAAACCCTAACAAAACGGAAAGGAACGACTAAAATCGGAGCCCTCCCGCCGGCCCTTGCCAGGATCCACCGCGCCCCCATGACCCTAGGGCCACCGGAGACGAGGCGGACCTGCGGCAGCGCCGGCGAGAGGCAGGAACCCTAGCTTTTTTTTGGAGGAGGAGGAGGTAGGAGAGTTGTATTGCTAACTGATGTCAGATGTTGTCACTCTTTCACCCGCATGAACACTACCAATAATGGTTTTTGAAAGCACCTTGAGTCCCCCATCCAAAAAGATGGGAAGCCTTGATTGGTGAACGTACTTGGGCCGGGGATGATCCCCTAGAAGTGCAGGATGTAGGATCACAATATCTTCACCATGATGTCGATGAAACACTTCAACTTCACAAAGAATTAAATCAACAAAAAAAGTTTGACACACCAACCTAAACTCATCAGATCCGAATAATTGGATCTGCGAGGACTGAAAACTCTCTAACCTCATGACACCGTCAAAAGAACGAGAGTAAATTTATTCTCACAAAATACGATGATCACTAGACGATGACGAACAACGTAGCACTTCTGAAGATGCAAGGTCCCCCCACCTCTCGGCGCCAGAGTCAAAAGGAGAACAAAAGGAAATTACCTTTATCATCGGAATTCCTAATGTAGTAGTACTGCCCCGCTTCCAATATCCACTAAACATATCTCTCTCGCGACAAGACAAAATGGGTAGGCCCTTTCGAAAATGTTTATCAGGATGCTCACATGTTAAGTAGCCATGCATGGATGCACATGCTAACTAAATGACATCCATTAGTACTTACTACCTCTCTATGGGTTTACTAGTTCCCGTCGTATTTTGGATTAAAATTTTGTTGGGGAACGGAGCATGAATTTCAAAAATTTCCTACGCTCACGCAAGATCTATTCATGGAGATGCATCGCTACGAGAGGGGAGAGTGTGTCTACGTACCCTCGTAGACCGTTTAGCGGAAGCGTCTCACAACGCGGTTGATGTAGTCGAACAATCCTTCGAGCTCCACCGATCGAGTACCGAACGTACGGCACCTCCGAGTTCTACACACGTGCAGCTCGGTGACGTTCCTCGCCTTCTTGATCCAGCAAGACGTCGAGGTAGTAGATGAGTTCCGTCAGCACGACGGCGTGGCGACGGTGATGGTGAAGTGATTCCGGCAGGGCTTCGCCTAAGCTCTCCGAAAATATGACCGAGGTGGAAAACGGAGATCGGGGCACCGCACACGGCTATGGGACAATTGTGTCTCCAAGGGGTGCCCCTCCTCCGTATATAAAGGAGGGAGGGAGGAGGCCGGCCCCCTAGGGGTGCGCCAAGTGTGGGGACTCCTTAGTCCTAGTAGGATTCCACCTCCCATACGAAGTAGGAAAGGGGGAAGGGAGAGGGAAAGGAAAGAGGGGGCTGCGCCCCCTCCCCTAGTCCAATTCGGTTTGGGCAAGGGGGGGCGCGCGCCTCCTCACGTGGCCTGCCTCTCCTTTTCCCGTATGGCCCAATAAGGCCCATTACTTCTCCCGGTGAATTCCCGTAACTCCCCGGTACTCCGAAAAATACCCGAATCACTCGAAACCTTTCCGACGTCTGAATATAGCCTTCCAATATATGAATCTTTACCTCTCGACCATTTCGAGACTCCTCGTCATGTCCGTGATCTCATCCGGGACTCCGAACAAACTTCGGTCACCAATCACATAACTCATATAATACTATATCGTCATCGAACCTTAAGTGTGCGGACCCTATGGGTTCGGGAATGATGTAGACATGACCGAGACGACTCTCCGGTCAATAACCAACAGCGGAACCTGGATGCTCATATTGGTTCCTACATATTTCACGAAGATCTTTATCGGTGAACCTCATATGTCAACATACGTTGTTCCCTTTGTCCGGCAGTATGTTACTTGCCCGAGATTCGATCGTCGGTATCCAATACCTAGTTCAATCTCGTTACCGGCAAGTCTCTTTACTCGTTCCGTAATACATCATCTTGCAACTAACTCTTTAGTCACGGTGCTTGCAAGGCTTCTGTGATGCTGTATTACCGAGAGGGCCCAGAGATACCTTCTCCGATAGTTGGAGTGACAAATCCCAATCTCGATCCATGCCAACTCAACAAACACTTTTGGAGATACCTGTAGTGCACCTTTATAATCACCCAGTTACGTTGTGACGTTTGATGCACCCTAAGTATTCCTACGGTATCCGGGAGTTGCATGATCTCATGGTTAGAGGAACGTGTATTTGACATAGTGAAAGCAATAGCAATAAACTGAACGATCATATGCTATGCTAACGGTTGGGTCATGTCCATCACATCATTCTCCTAATGATGTGATCCCGTTATCAAATGACAACTCATGTCCATGGTCAGGAAACCTTAACCATCTTTGATCAACGAGCTAGTCAAGTAGAGGCTTACTAGGGACTCAGTATTTGTTCATTATCCACACATGTATTTAGTTTCCGGTCAATACAATTCTAGCATGAATAATAAACCATTATCATGAACGGGGAAATATGATAATAAACACTTTATTATTATTGCCTCTAGGGCATATTTCCAACAAATTTGACTGGTAGCAAAGTGTTTTTTTACGAGAAAAACTTTCAATCTATTCATCAACTGTCAAGGTAGTACAAAGAACCGAAAAGTTTCTTCCTAGCCTACAAAGAACACTAGAAGTATAAATTACATCCAGATATGTAGACCACCTAGCGACGACTACATGCATTACAGCGAGCCGATGGTGCGCCGTTGTCATTGCCCCTCGATCATTGGAGCCGGGCAAACCTTGTTGTAGTAGACGGCCGGCAAGTTATCGTGCTAAGGCTCTAGAGGACCAGCGCACCAGAACAGCAACCCGCCGCCAATAAAGAGAAGCGTAAATCAAAAGTACCAACCTGTAGACACACGAACATAGATGAACGAATACCGGATCCAGGCGGATCCACCGAAAACAAACGCCGACCGAAACCCGCAAGATCTGCCGGAGACAAACCTCCACACGCACTCCGACGACGCTAGAAAAGCACCACCGAGTCGGAGGCTAGGCAGGGAGAAACTTATTTCATCTTCTGAAAGTCGCCACCGCCCCGCCTTTCTGAACAGGACACAAACCCACCAAACCTTAAAAAAATACCTAAAAACAAAGCCTTCCCGCCAGCAAGGACTGGAATCCACCGCGCCTCCATGGCCCTAAGGCCAGAGGAGACGAGGCAGGCCGACGCGGTTGCATGACCAGAGGCAACGAAACCCTAGCGTTGGGTGCCTTGCATGCGTGAGGAGCGAAGGGGTACGCTGGATGCATTAGTAGCAAAATGTTAATGCATGTCATCAAAAATTATTTTTTTGGATTCGTATTTGAATGTAATTTCAAATGTTATTATTTTTACTACGTTAAAATCATGGTTAAAATAAATACAAGGTGGCTAGTAAACCAGGACATAGATACAGGTTGATCACGTAGGTCGATGAATCGTACTACCTTCTCCTCTTTCTCTACTACCACGCATCATGTCATTTCCCTGGCTAATCGATTTGATGTGATGTTCTCGCTGTCTTAGCTTGTCAATTTGTAAAGCTACCAGCAGTAAGCGATTCTCGCAAGCTAGCAGCTTTACATCTGCAGGCGTGTCGTCCACGCGACGGATGCGTGAACCGGCGCTAGATTGCGCGAAAATGATTGGAGCGTCGCTTATGAATGTCTTTGTTGTTTTTCAGGTTCGACCTGATCTATAGTGTGCTACTCTTCAGGTGATGTGTTGGTTGAAAAGCGTATGCCATGGCGACACGATGAAGACAGACGTAAGCCGGTGATCAGCATCGGATCACCGAAGGAACGAAAAGCACCAGCCGGACTCCTGTTCATACGATGGAGTGGAGTGGCTTCGCCTCCAAGGTCACATATCAGTCGGATGTGCGCACAATCGGGCGTGCTCTCCATCTTCTCGCCTTGCGGTTGCTGTCGGTCGATCGGGTTGGTGCATCTTCCTGGTCACCGTAGATTAAGACCTCGCGTAGAAAGATTTGCCCGGACCGTAAAGGTCGAAAACGGCAGCGGTTCCATCCGCCAAAGCTGGGACGTGAGCATCTGCCAGGGGAGCACGACTGAACGACGACCAAGTTTCGTGTGAGGCGCGACGTTAGATTCCACATCGGGTTTGACAGGGGTCGGACGCACCAACCGACCGTGCGGACCCTGAGAACACGTTGGTCCACGGAGCAAAAGTTCTTCTTTTTCCTATTCGTGTCATTGTTTTATTGTACTCCATATTGTGTAATGTTTGTGAAGATTTGTCTCGTATACATATGTTTGACTGAGGTACCCCGTGATGTAGCTCGTGTTGTGGCCCATGATTTGTTCGATGACCTCACCTCACCGGCAGGGACGGAGCCAAGAAAATTGTATGAGGGTCAGAGGGGGGCCTATTGCTGCTGCACCACCGTTGGAAGGGCCAGAACCAGTAAAATACAAATATGTTAGCAAAACATCATATTAGTAGCTCTAACAATTTGTTTTATCCATGTTGGCCCGGGCCATGGCCCCAGCTCGTCCCCCGTTGCCTCCGTCACTGCTCACCAGAGCCGCGCCAAACTTGCCGTAGTAGACAGCCGGGAAGTCGTTGTGCTAAGACCCCACAGAACCAACACACTAGAACAACAACCGTCGCTGATGAAGAGAAGTATAGATAGAAAAGATCCAACCTGTAGACACAAAAACGAAGACGAACAAGGACTGGTCCAAGCAGATCCACCAAAGACCAGCGCCGACAGAATCCCGCGAGATCCGCCGGAGACACAACTCCACACGCCCTTCGATGACCCTAGACACATCACCGTAACGGGGACAAGGCATGGAGAATCTTATACCACCTTCAAGGAGTCGTCACCGCCTCGTCTTCCTGAGCAGGATACAAAACCCTAAACAAACTCACAAAAACACCTAAAACGGAGCAAGATCCCTCTTGCCGGCAAGGGCCAGGTCTACCGCGCCTCAATGACCCTAGGGCCACCGGAGATGAGGCGGACCGCCAGCGGCATCGGCGGGAGGCACATGAACCCTAAGCTTTTTTCTTTCTTGGAGAGGAGGCCGCGGCCAATGAACTTCGTCTTTAGATGATGATTATCATGTGTTTATTCTTGCATTTCGACCTATGCTATATTTTAATTGAAATGTTATTGAATTGTGTGATTTTAAAATGTGAAAGTCTCGGTTTATATTGATGTGAATTCTGACTTCAAGTAGGGTGTATATGCAATACACAGAATAAATATGAGTGAAATTTTTATAAATGCTGCAGTTTCAATAAGAAATATGAAAAGACATAGGGCTACAGAGAAAATCTGATAGAGTTGCTCTAGCCCAAAATGCCTGGCGGAAATATTTTACTGAAGCATGTCTCCGCCAACGAGGCATGAAGGCGCCTCCTGCTATTACGTGGCCCAGATAGCTTTCTTGCGTTGCGTGTCAGTGTCTCGCCGGTTCACTCCGTCACGCTGCAGCCGTCTCCCGCCGCCATCTCCTCATGCGGCCAGCGCCGGTGCTCGCCGGCGGCGGCAGGACGCTCGGAAGCATTCTCTCCGCCACGGAGTGGATGCTCCCCTCCCCAGCCACCCAAGTCCACACCATCTCCGTCCTCCCCTCCCTCTCACCGTTCCCTGCTCCCCAGTTCGCCTTCTCCAATCTCACCACCGCGTTGAAGAGCAGCGGCGCTAAAGGGGAAAAGCAGGGGACCCCGAGATTCGACGTGGTGCGGGACGACCTCCTCCATCCCCTCGCCAACGGTAACAAGGCCCGGAAGCTCGACGCCCTCCTGCCGCTCCTCCGCCGCCGTGGTGCCACCGACGTGGTGGGCATCCACCGCCACATTATCCTCCTCTCACCACCTAGTTATTTCTTATTTGTTCTGACGATATCGCACTGATCCGATTGCAGATAACATGCGGGGGTTGCCAGAGCGCCCATGCAGCAGCCGTCGGTGAGATATGGATCCATGTAAATTTGCTTTTTTACTTAAGCTTCGTCTGAAACATAAATGATATTGATGCTTTGTGCCCATGTAAATTCGGCTGTTCGATTTCTGTGTGGTGTAATTTGGTGTCTTGCCTCACTTGATATGTAAGTGTAAATTTCACATCATTCACAAGGTTTTCCCTTCCTGTGTCAGCGGTCCATTGTGCAGAATGGGGAATCAGGCCACACCTACTGCTGAGAGGAGAGCAGTTAGATGTGCCGACAGGCTACAATTTGATCTCTTTGATGTTTGGCAACGTGACTTACGCCTCTCGGTCGGTCTATGCACAACGAGATGAGATGCTTTATGAGCATGCCAGGAAGGTTGCTGGTACCAGTGGCACGGTGCTGTGGGCTGATGATATCGTCAGAGATAATTTAGCTGTGGATGAAGAGACTGTCCTTGAAAATGATTCGAGAAGGGTGGCGATTATTAAGGAAGGGGCTGGTACTGTTCAAGCGCTACTAGGTAAATAATGGATATGTGTTGTGCTCTAATATGCTACTTTCATCATTACAGATACTTTTTCGATGACGGAGCAACTTAATACAGTCATTTTCTCATGCTTTCTTTTCTTATATTTTAGCTATCTGATTAGGACTGAACGTTTGCACCCTGAGCTTTAGGGTCATGTCGTCCAGTTTTGGTCCTAGAATGTTGATTGTTTGTGTCGGAAGAAATCTTTTATTACAGCCCTACATAAACGAGATCATTGCAAATTTTTCACATGATTCCGTGCTTTTTCAGGTGTTATGCGACTAGTGGAGCACCTCTCTAATTTGTCATCATTTCATAATGATGACAAAGTCCATATTGTGGTGGATGCTGGGACAGGCACAACAGCTGTTGGGTTAGCTCTTGGAGCGGTATGTCTAGGGTGCGTTCGATAATTGGAACTAATACTTGAACATACTGATTTGCATCATGCAGGAATGAATAAAAATCATCCTGTCCAATTCTTTAGACAGTGGTAAAAAAGATGTTTCAATTATCATCTTAATCCATGATTTTTGGTTATACTTCTCATAGGGTACCGTTCTCAAATGTCTACTGTCTAGAGCACAACAGTGAGAAATTGAATTTACTTTAATCCAACAAAGAAACGGGGATATGAAGGATGCATTTGCAATGCGTGTTCTGCAATTTAACATGGTTAAGCCGGACTAAGTTACCTGGCAGCAGAGATAAGAAAATCATGACAGCTCGGGATTTTTTATCTTTATTCCCCGTGTTACTTGAGGATTGCTCTTTCCATGCATTTTAGCTAGAGATCACATTTTCGATCATTGACGTCCTTGCAGACTTCGATGGAGGGTAACTGCTGTCATGCTTGCTGATACACTTGAAAGATACCAAGAACAGGAGAAGTCCCTGATATCTGATTTCAAGGGGCTTTGCCATGAAGACTGCCATCACTTGGTCGGAACAGATGGCCTAGTTCATTGGGTGGACCGCTTTTCGCGGAGAAGGTACTGTTTGTGGCATGCTTGATATCTTTTGTAATCTTATTCCAGCACCAGTCATAAACATAAGTAACATTCAGAACTTGTTCATCGTTTTCTAATCCGAGGTCATATGTGTTTACTGTTTCTGTGATTAGTATCTTGAATGTGATTGCAGATATCTGACTTTTTCTCTAACTTTAACTGATAACTCTTTTCTCTGATTAGTATCTTGACGAATGTGATTGCGGAATCTGACTTTTTCTCTAACTTTAACTGATAGTATATCATGTCCATGATTCGTGTCGGCCAGCATTTCAGTCCTTTCCATATCTTTAGAATCTTATTACCAAGACTTTCCACTCTTTAACTACTTTTGTGTTCGTTTTTTCCTTCCTTTCTTCAGATTCGGCAAGGTGTTGAGTGGCGAAATCACGTCGTGCCGGCAGGTGGCTCAGCAAACGGGCATCCTGCTGGATCCCGTGTACACCTTGGCCGCGTGGGAGCAGGCTGTGGATCTGTACCGTGGAGACGGCAGAGGAGCCAAAGTGGCCATGATCCACACCGGCGGAACCCTCGGGCTGTTCGGACTGGCGCAAAGGTATCCCCAGCACTTTGCCGCGACCGCGAACGGGCAAGCTTGAGCAGGCCAGCATGTGTAGCAGTAGCACCTGGCGAGGGTCACACGTGCACTTGTTCCGGCTAGGAGACGTAAACCTGGAGGGCGTCATCGACTGCGTGTGTGTCTGTGTGTGTGTGGGTTAAGTTGAGGGCCGGCTGCCTCTAATTGAGAGGGTGTGGGATATAGTATGACGGAGTCCAAGCTGTATGCTGTATGCAAAAGCAGAAAATGAGTAACTGAAGAATTATCCCTGTCTCTCCGACTCTCTCCTTTGTGTATGAACTGATCCCCAGTTCGGGTGTGCTCACGTCCGGCGATAGCCGTCGGCCAAGGGTTGTGCCAACACGCGATGCGAGTGAGCCCTGCCCTGCTCTGATCAGCGGATCTGGGAGCGGTTTTGCTGGTTGGCATAGCTTGCTTCCACGCTGCGTTTTCCGTCTTTATTTATGTGGTCGGCGCAGCTGTCACAAGGCGAGAACACAGCGGAGACACGTGGCGACTTATATCTCACCTTAAGGGAGTCGGTAGAATGTCTCGCCGTAAGCATCTACAGTCTGGGCCGGCCCAAGTTGAGTTGAAAAAGGGGGGAAAACGAGCTCTCCTTGGGAGCTTCCCAACGATCACTTGGGGTGGGCTGATGGCGCGCCCTCAATCGCCGTCACGTGTCGCGCTCTGGGCATTTCCTTCGGATTTTTTTTTTCCGCATGCGTTTTCGGCTAGACGGTTTTCTTTCCGGTTTTTTTGGCTTTTTGGTTTTCCATCGATTTTTCTTAGCTTTTGGACGAAAAAAAATTTAATTTTCTTCTACGCGAAAAAACGCGTTTTTTTTTGCTTCCGCGAGAGACACGGCCGTGCCTCTCGGAAACGGAAAAAAAAACGCGTTTTCTTTTCTTTTCTTTCGCGAGAGGCAAGTTTTTGCTTCCGCGAGAGGCACGGATTTTTTTACACGAGAAGCACGGC
Organism: Elymus sibiricus; assembly: GCA_039707655.1. Lineage (NCBI taxonomy): Eukaryota > Viridiplantae > Streptophyta > Magnoliopsida > Poales > Poaceae > Elymus > Elymus sibiricus. The sequence continues at coordinate 270,288,158 of CM077668.1, forward strand.
CGTGCCTCTCGGAAACAAAAAAAAACGCGTTTTTTTCCTTCCGCGAGAGGCACGGGTTGACTTCTCGTGGAGGCACGGATTTGCTTCCGCGAGAGGCACAGTCGTGCCTCCTTCGAAAAGAAAAAAAAAACTCTTTCGGAAAGGGACCGTGCTCCCGGTTCGGTTTTTTCATCCGGTTTTTTCATAAAAAAAAGTTCGTCAAAACCTATCAACATGGGATCTAGTTTTGAAGATCTCGACGCGAGGAATCCAATGGTGAAAACGGTTCAAGATTTGGACGCACGATTAAAGAGATAAAACATTTTGAATAAACGGATCTACGAAAAAAGGGAAAACTCCCAGGTTTTCCACTTGTCGCAACTTGGGAGGTGGGAGTGATCTTTGAAAGGAGTACTCCTCAATTAGTGATTTCAGAAAAAGTGAGCAACGGGATTCGATCCAGTTCTGGCCCGGCCCAATAATGACTTTAAAAGAAATGGAGAATGGAGTTGAGTTGAAAAAGGGAGCAACGGGATTCGATCCAGTTATGGGAAGACCCAATAACGACTTTAAAAGAAATGGAGTAATGGAGTTGAGTTGAAAAGGGGAGCAACGAGATTCAATCCCGGGTCTACGAGATGGGAGCTTGCGCTCCTAACCAGTGAGCTAGCGCCGGGTTCATGTTAAGAGGTAAGGCGCGATCTACTTAAAGAGAATAGAGCCGGTTATCAATAGGGTTTTCTGTTTTTTTTTTTGTTTTTTCACGGTTTTTCTTCGTTCCTCTCTCCGTTTTCATTGTTTTATTCTGTTTTCATCGGGTTTTTTGTTCTTCTTTTGTTTTCTTTTGTATATTTTCTTTTTTTTCCTTCATTTTTTATTCTTTTTGCATTTGTTTCTTTGGTTTTATTTTCATTTCTTTTTTTCTTTGGTTTATTCTTGTTTCTTTTTCGGTTTTCATTTTTTTGGTTTTCATTCTACATTTTTTTGCATATGTCAACAACATTTTTCTAATACATGTTTAAAATTTTTTCAATATTTTTCAATATATGGTCAACATTTTTTCTATACACATTTTTAAAAAAATTAAATACTTGATTAACATTTTTCTATATACAAGATCAACATTCATTGAATACATGGTCAACATTTTTTTTCTATATATTTCATTAAATGCTTGATTAATAGTTTTCAAATAAAAAGATTAACATTTTTTAATGCACGGTCAACATTTTTCCTATACACCTTTAACATTTTCCAAACGATTGATTAACATTATTCAAACACTTGTTCAATTTTTTTTTCAATGCTTGATCAACATTATTTTATACGTGATAAAAAAAATTCATCAATTTTTTAATACATGGTCAACATTTTTTCTATACACATTTAACATTCTCCAAATGCTTGATTAACATTTTTCAAATACTTGTTCAACATTTTGTTTCGAATGCTTGATTAACATTTTTATATACATGATAAAAAAAATTCATCATTTTTTTAATACATGGTCAACATTTTTTCAATGCACTTTTAACATTTCCCAAATGCTTGATTAACATTTTTCAAATACTTTTTCAACATTTTCTTTCAAAAAGCTTGATTAACATTTTTATATACATGATCAAAAAATTTAAACATTTTTTAATACATGATCAACAATTTTTCTATACACATTCAACATTTTTCCGAATGCTTGATTAATATTTTTCAAATACTTATTCAACATTTTCAAGTGTGTTTTGTAGAGTATTTTTTGTAATATTTATATTTAGAATATTTTAAAGTATAAACAAAAAACTAAAAAAACAAAAACGAAAACAGAAAACACAGAAGAAAAAAACACAGAAAAAAGAGGATGTGGCCCGCCGCGCGCGTGGGCCGGCCCATCATGCTCGCCCCTTCAGCGCGTTAGAAGATGGACTCGCTGAAGGCGAGATATAGAAGGCGCCCGCAGAGACACACGAAGGACATATCAGGTGCTACGGGGCCTTCTGTGCCCATGCTAAGGGCTAACCAAGAGCATTGGATCGAAAATCAAACGTTTACAGCGAGAGCTCGTGCAAATTTGTAAAAAACACCCAGAGAAGTCCTTAATTTACGCGTACATCCAGAAGCTTCGACTATAACCGTTGGATCCCAGATCCAACGATGCACGAAAGTTCGTATCATGGTAGCACATGAGTCAGCGTTGGATCAGATCCAACGATGCACGGAAGTTCGTATCATGGTAGCACATGAGACAGCGTAGCACCTTTCCCACACCAAGGGCGTCCGTCGGGTGTAAATTAATTATGGGCAGAAGATCGGGACGGGAACGTTTGGCTCTCGGGTGTAATTACACCCGATTTTTTTAAAAAAAAATAGTAATTTGTAAGAAAGTCGAAAAAAATCTGAAACTTTTTGTGAACAAAGTAGATTCATTGTTGCAATCGTATAAAATCTTTCACGGAGAAATGACTTTCATGTTGCTGTGGACATAAAAAAACAAATTTGTCACTATATACGAGATACTGTTCATGCTATTGTCAGAGAATATTTTTGTCATTTTTTGTCAGAGAATATTTCGTTACAGAATATTTTTGTATGCCAGAAACGACAAGTCAAGTTTGTTGGGAAAAAGTTTTGAAACGTTTTGACCTTTTCTGAATTTTTTAAAAATAAAATCAATTATCAGGTGTAATTACCACCATGTTCCAAAGGGTATTTTCCCTGAAGATCGTCAGTACTTCACACGTAATTGGGTTTTCCTTCGTATAAGTTAAGCTGAAGTCAATCCTTAGAAGTTCAGAACTGTGTTGCATGTTCTTGCTGTAAACCGGAGAAATTTCTAGTGCTCCGGCTGTAAATTAATATAAAATCGTTTAAATCGCTATTTTAGTGATTAAACGTGAAGTAGTGATTTAAACGATCTTTTATTATTTTAATTATTTTAAGATCGTTTATAAATCACTAAAATAGTGATTTGAACGATCTTATAGAATACAGAGGTTGCGGGTCTCCGGCTAAAGGCCGAGCAGAAGAAAAGAACAGACCACCGGAGACGGAGAGCAAAACAAGACGCGCGGCGCGACGTGCCGTGCCGCAGGACGCGCGTCACACCCGGGTCCTCTCTAAAACCAGCGCAACATCCCGAGTCCCCGCGTAAAAAAAATCAAGATCGGCACACGCTCGCCGGCCGCCACACACGCACCTATGGCCGCGGCGGCGCAGGGCGAAGCGAGCACGGGCACGACAGCGGCGACGTTCCGGCGCGTGTACGAGACCCTCAAGGCCGAGCTTCTCCGGGACGACTCCTTCGACTTCAACGACGACGCCCTCCGATGGATCGACGCCGTCAGTGCTGCTACCTCTCTTCAATCCTCTTATCTTTTTTTCTCTTTCTTTTGAGATGCAATCCTCCCTCTCTTTAGTCACGGTTAATCGTCTTTTTTTCCGAGCAGATGTTGGACTACAACGTGCTTGGTGGTGAGCAGACATTTGCATTCTGAGACAAGGGGGTCACACCATGGCACACCGTTTTTTGCCGCCAAAATTACATAAATTCATGCTTTGCTCCACAAGTCCAAACCCGATGGAGAGAGCCGGATAATATATTTCAACACGAACTAATAATGACTTGGATTCACCCATGTACAGGAAAGCTGAACCGCGGCTTGGCTGTCGTCGAGAGCTACAAATTGTTGAAAGCAGGATCTGAACCGAGTGAGGAGGAAGAGTTCCTTGCTTGCATTCTTGGCTGGGGCATTGAATGGGTATTATTTCCATCGGTGCTTCTGCCATTTAGTGATTTGATTTGAGTATTATGGAACCGACTGTACCACGTGTGATTCTCATGCTTGTTCTGCGGGGTAATGTGCAGCTTCAGGCTTATTTCCTCATCCTTGATGATATTATGAATAATTCCCAAACTAGGCGAGGAAAACCATGTTGGTATAGGCTTCCAAAGGTTTGTCAAGTACTACCCTCCGTTCCAAAATACTTGTCTTGGTTTTAGTTCAAATTAGGAGTACCTCTTTGCTTTCTCTGAATATGTCTTCATGTTCTTGTTCAAGATCTTGCGTTGTACTTTAACTAATTCAAGACTTGAGTGAATATAGATAGTCGTGACTCGGCTCCAATATCACAGGAGGAAGTAGGTCACTAGCTAGATAGCAGATATATACCATCATGGTATTGACTTCCTTATGTAAATAGACAGATGAATATTAGTATTTGTTTAACAGAAGAAACTATTACTGTACATCATTATTTGGGTTTAGGTCCTTTAGTTGACTTCCATGATTTATTACAGTCTGGTAGTGGCTTTTTCCCCCCTTGAGCAGGTTGGCCTCATTGCTATAAATGATGGACTTGTCCTTCACAGCCAAATATCACGGATCTTCAAGCGTTATTTTTACGGGAAACCTTACTATGTTGATCTCCTAGACTTATTCAATGAGGTAATTCGTTATATTCAAGACAGTCCCATTATATATCACCTTCTGTTAAAGGAGCTAAATTTTGTTACTACTCATCTAGGTCGAGTTCAAGACAACTTTTGGCGAGTTGTTAGACCAAATTACAACAAATGAAGGGCGGAAAGATCTGAGCAAATATACTGTAGATGTGTATGCCACCTGATTATGGATTGTGCTTGCTTAGTACCTTGAGAACAATGATACTCTTTTCTTTTTCGTGCTAATGGGGCATGTTTTAATCTCTATGCAGTTACAGGCGCAGTGTAGAATACAAAACAGCTTACTATTCATTCTATTTGCCGGTAAAAGAGAAATGCTCATTTTACATCTTCTGGCAACACTAGTTATGATTCACCAGCAGTAAAATTCCTTTAACCTATTGCAAAGGTCGGTTGTGCACTGCTGTTGTCCGGTGGGAGCTTGGATGATTATGTTCAAGTGAAGCACATCCTAGTTGAAATGGGTGTATACTTTCAAATTCAGGTGATACTTATCTTGTCACTTGAAGACATATTTTCCTCTAGGTATTTATGTTTTTGAAAGTGGTTTAATCGTCAGATTCTCCTTTCAGGACGATTATCTCGACTGTTTTGGTGATCCGGAAGTTATGGGCAAGGTAAGTTGATTTACTCCTCTATCGCTGTCAAAAGAAAACCTTGGCATTTGATTTCTGGATCATCCCATCGCAGATTGGAACCGATATTGAAGATTTCAAGTGCTCTTGGCTATTTGTTCAAGCACTAGTGTGCGCTGATGAGAGGCAAAAAGACATCTTATTTGTAAGGCACATGAATTGGATCATTCTATAATATTGTGAAGCACACAATCTTAATGTCTTTTTTTTTTTTTTGCCGGAAACACTATCTTAATGCCTGTGTGTCATGCACAGGAAAATTATGGGAAATCGGATCCTGCTTGTGTTGCAAAAGTGAAGGCTCTGTATAAAGAGCTCAATCTAGAGGTTTCCCTCTTTGCTCAACATGAGTCACATGTCTAGTTCATTGCAATTCATTTTACAATGCAATCATACGTGAGCGTTGACATGCCTTTTTTCGTTGCTTCCAGACGGTGTTTTCTGAGTATGAAAGGGAGATTTACAAAAAGCTGATCTCAGACATCGAAGCACAGCCGAATGAAGCTGTGCAAGCAGTGTTGAAATCCTTTTTGCATAAAATCTACAGGAGGAGGAAGTAGGAATGTTCTTGCGTGCAAATAGATTGTCGGGTGGAATGAGTTCTTTCGTGTCAGACACATGCAAAAGATGAATAGTATTACCAACTTATGAATAGTATGATCATGTTGAATAGTCAGAGTTTTTGCTTTGTATTCGTGAACAATATGGCTGGGAGCTTGTACCTGAGAATGGAGCATTTCCATGTAGTATAAAAGAATAAAATATAAGAAATGTACTCCCTCTGTCCCATAATATAAGAGCATTTTTGACACTACATTAGAGTCAAAAACGCTCTTATATTATGGGACGGAGGGAGTACTTACTTTCTGCTTTGTTCTTCTATTTATATGTATAAGATCATTTACACAAAATTATTGTTGCACCTTTCCTACTCTGATAGTAAACCACTTTGACAGATTCTCCCTTCTATTTGTATGCTTCATTGTTTGCCACGGATGGAGCCGTTGACGCTGCGTCCCAGCTTAAGTCTGTCAGTTGGAGATTGCAGCATCCTGATGCTATTCCCGTACTTCAATGATGCTCTGTACAATAACCTACTCTGCTCCGGTGATCTATACACGATCTAAATCCTAGCAGTAAACTATGATACTCCATCGCTGAGTAGCTTCAGCTGCAAATGCTACTGCAAACAACGAAGCTGGACCTGGCTATCAACTGATCCACCCACACGAAAAATGATAGCTCGTACGTATACAAAAGAATTTGTTAAAAGTTAACCAGCAGTTGAGCAGATTTTAGCAGACCAAAAGCACCATCCTCCAACAGATGCATCGCGGCGCCGTATGAGAACTTTCTGGCAAATAAGAAACATGGAACGGATGTGCCGTTGGATTGGCACCACTCAGTCCTGTGTTCCACCTCATAGTTCACATGATCAATACTCTGCAGAATTATTCAGAACAAACTCAGCGTCATGATATTAACTGAATGATAAACCGCTTACAATGATATTAACTCAGCGTCATGATTTTAACAGAACGTGCACATCCAAAAAAATAAAGAAGGTAAGCCATCTGCAAGATATATATTGTACACAAAGGAAACCTGTTCCTCCATGTACATAATGGTCAACAAGATATACCATGCAGACACGGATACTGAGCAGATTGTTTCTTTGTTCTAAAGAAACGGAAAAGGAGGATTGCTACTTTGTTCTGAAGAAAAATGGAAAATAGATTGTTGTTCTGCAGATTCCACCATCTCGTTTGATGACCAGGATAACTAGGATATAACTGGAGCTTGCTATTGGCCAGCCAAATTTGGATGCAAAAGGACAAAAGATCACTACATCACTTTCAAGTCACTCGATGTTCAGTGCTCACAGTTTCACACACTAGTGACAAACGATGAAATATGCAAACCAAAATAAGAAGATATTACCTTTATAACAAGAGATGATATGTGCTCAGGGCTGGACGGCAGCAGGCCCTTCGCTCCTTTCCCCAGCTACAGGGCCGAGGAGGCGAAACAGAGGGCGATCGTAGCGCCGCCGTTTCCGCCGGCCAGATCCGCGCCTCTCTCCCCTCCGGACGGCCTCGCCGTCGTCGGGAGTGAAGAGGGCGTCGGGCTGGCCGGGTGGATCCGTGTACAGTAGTTAGATAGCTAGCTTAGCTGTGTGTGTTTGGCTGGCGTTGCTGCTTCTTGGAGGCGATGACGGCGGCTGCAAATAGGGCTGTGTGTGCCGCTGGCTGGCCGGCGGTGCTTCGTCCAATAAGTGTGCTATGCCGCCTCGTCGGGGTGGCGAGCTTGGTGTGCTTCTCTCCGGTCAGTCCGGCCGGCGGGATTAGTGTTCCTGGGTTTGGTCGACAGGGTGGAGGTGCTGACCAAACCACTGGGATTCTGCTCTTCGGATCTTCCTCCGCCACGGCGATGTCTCCTCCTACGTCGTGCGTCGATCCGGGAGGATGTATAGGAGTTCGCCGGTGCTCGTCGTCTCTGGCGACGGTGACGGTGTGCAGAGGGTGGAAGAGCCTACTTCACAGGGTTGGCGGCCGTTTGGTGGCGGATCTGGCGTTCTCCAGCGACGACGTCGCTTGGACACGGTGGATCCGAGGCCCGAGTTGCACGGGGTTGTCCCCCGGCCGACGCGCCACAGCGAGATGTGCTCCGCCGGTGACGGTGGATGCTTTATTCGGCTCTCAAAGCTTTGATGTGATGGTGCGACGACGGCTCTTCGGCAAGTGGTTCCTGGCTTCCCTTTCCCCGGCGTGCGCTCCGGCGGCGATGGAGATTGGAAGCAGGCGATGGCCTCGTTCAGCAATTCACTCCCTTAGGGACCTAGATGCAATTTTCTTTTTGCCGGGGTGTTTTCTGCTGTTGTGTTTGGGCTTCTGTGCTCTCTGGTGTGTTCCGGTGTGTTCTACGTGTGATGTATCCTGGCTCTTCATATAAATGACACGTGGAATTCTCAAAAAAAAAAAAAAAAGATATTACCTTTATAGTATTGATCTGCTCAGGACTTGCTGCGTCATATTCAAATGTCGTTGGATGCCAAGTCATTTTATCTTTAGGATCTAAAGATGACTGGTTCCATGATGTATAGGTCAAAGTTCTTCTTTCAAGTTCATCTTCCAGTCCTTTGATCTAGAATTTGGAAGAGTGTGCCCCTCATTATGACTTGAAAGAATAATTACATCAGTTCAAAATCAAAATATTTGTCAACAGTAACAAGCCTTACAGAAAATAATGTCTGCACATAGTGTTCATCCGGAATACAATCGTGCTCCTCCTGGGCAGCTCCTTTCTGCAAGGTTCGACACGAAGATCATTTATCAAAAAGAAGAGAACAAGAGGTCTTTATGCTTGTAAGCAAGAATTAAAAAGAATCATTTTTCAGAAATCATATGCACAAGTCTGACAATCTATATAAACTTCCATGTGAGCATGGAGGGAATGTGGAGAACGGAACCTTACCAATATCTGCTTTCGCCGAAATACAAATCCTAGTCGTCTCTGAAAAGAGAAAAATCGATGCCGTAAGAATAACAGACAGATATAAAGGTAAAGAAAATTAAATTTCAGGGATCAGTATTATTGTTGGGTGAATGACTAATCACTATTGAGCAGGGGATACAAATTGAAATACATTTGATTGTTGATAATCCAAGGAAACAAACATTCACCACATATAAAACTTAGACAATGCCAGATTATACTCAGAATGGGTATTTACATCACTAAAATTGTAGAAGAACTTTGGAAGTAGTAGAGAACCGAAGTAGTTTATTTATTTTTGCCTACCATACAAAATGGGTGCAACTTTATCTAGGAAAGGCAATGATAATTATCTTCTCCCTTCATTCAAAACTTTAATAGAAGTCATATTGGAGAAAAATGAGGCAATTCATGCATAATTGGAAACCATCAATATATTTAAGTTGTTAGAATGTCACCTTTGAAACAATAATTTCCTAGGAAGAGCAAAACAACAGCTATTAAATGCAACCTTTTGGCCTAAAACTACATATGGAGCTTGTCTGAGTAAACTGCATAGCAACCTGACCTAAAATAAATACTTACAGCATTCGCCAGCTTTTGTCCAAGCAAAGCATTGGTCACAACCATCTGCAATTATTAGGTAAAACCAAACACAATCATTACTGTGATGTTCACAAAAGCATGGCGGATCAGTAGGCTATATTAAAACAAGATATCTCTTATCGTAAATAACTGGCATAATTCAGTATAAGCTAGTTCAAGCACATTTTTATAGTGTTTTCACAACACCAATGGATGGGAGTCAGATAATAATTTAACAGATTCAGAATCAATTTGCATCGGTCATGCATATACGCTAAAGATAAACATTGCTGCTGATCAAATGTAAATGTGGACAAGACCTTTAGTTCGGATAGATATGATATAGCATCTATCAGAATCAGTACAGTAGTTACAGCTGAAAAGCATGCTACGTCTTGCCTCACACTTATCCAAGGGTGTAAAGGATAAATTCTTATTGTTTATCACAATCATGGGATAAATTCTCGCAGTCATAATCACTGCAGCACACATAATCATATCTCCAAACTAGGGAATGTAATTAAAGGCCAGGCTTTCATACATGTACTTAAGAAAAGGACACACATTGTCTATTGCTAGCATTATTTATTAAACGAATTGTAAGTTTAAGCATTCAAGGCTGTAGCACATGAAGAGAAACTCAAACAAACACATCCAAAAACAATGTAACATTTACTTCACGTCAAGGATTAGAAAGGGCCAAAATAAGGTAAGCGGAAATTCCAGTATCCACATCACCAGAACAACAACTACCTTACAATGCTTTCTGAATACTTGAAAGACATGCTTGTCGCCAACAACAACCTCTGCGTGTTTTCTGATTAACATTACCCACTGAAATGAGATGGCAGATGGATTCAGAGTTAAGCTCTTAAACAAGTATGAAAAATCTACAGCAAAATGAAAGCCATGAAATCACAAGAACCTGGGATCCTTTCCTCCATTTATCCTTTCGAATGACGGGAGACATGTTTGGATTATAGCGCTTCTCTGTCTTGTCAGTGAAACTGAAGACAAAAAAACTCATTTTAGAAACTTCAGGCTTAAACACTGTATCTTCTATGGAAATTTGGGATGTTGCAAAGTAACATATCGTATTTTTCCATTACCTATCCACAATACTTTTAGGTGAACCCATCAAGTAAGTATATGTGTAGCTGAAGTTGTACAAAGGAACACAACTGAAACAGAAATCGATGAAATGTTAAAATTTAAACTAGAAACTGCAGACCTTCAAATAATCAATTGACGCTTGTACTGACAAAGGGAAGCAAACCTAAACTACAATACGGAGACATGCATACTAAGGAATAAAAAAAAAATTGTACAAAAGCTCTCTCTCAGTTTGGGCATGTATGCATGCTTCATACTTAATACAGCAAGTCAAGCAACGATTAATCCCTTGTGGAAGCACACACAAGGGAAGCCAAGGAACAAGGAATCACAGAATGGCTCCATGACCCCAATAATTTTCCTACCATCATCTAGCAATTTCCGAGTAAAAAGGATGTTATCCCCGCGGTGTTCCTCTGAATAAGCACCACAACAGGAAACAGAATGCCAATGCATCACTCAGAAGACTACCCACTTCAATTATACAAAATGGAATCGGATGTACCAATCTAAATGAGGGCGTGATAAATAGATATCGTACTAGTACTAGAGTTCACATGTGAATTACCGTTATTAAATATCCAGTTATTTAATTGATCACTAATGACAACTACTACAGTTGAAGTCCCTGTAACATTTATTATGCGAAAAATAACGTAACGAGATCACTGCCTCCGCTCCGAAGAAAACCAGCACATACACGTGTATGGGAAAAGCACCATACCTATCCGATAGCAAAACAAATCGTTGGTTCGCGGGATCCTCAAGCGCGGCGGCGAACAACATCTTCTCCGCCTCGACCATGGTTGGTTCGCCCCACGCCACCTGCAGGACACAACCATATTTCCCCAACTCAAAATCCAACCCTGGGCTCCGCGATCACAGAAACCAGATATGAAAAAGTTGGTAAGAGGGTCAACCTTGACGGCCCTCGCGAGTTGACGGCCGTAGAAGTACGGCGATCCGGTGGTGGTGCGGTCAAGGACGAACCCCGGCGCGGAGTGCACGTACACCGAGAACCTCCCCTCCTCCCCATTCTGTCGAAACACGCGACGATCAGAACCAATCGAATAGACAACCAAACGTTACGAACGAGTCACGGGAGAGGCCGCTGGGCGCTTACGCGGAAGAAGGCGTCCCAGAGGAAGTCGAGCGGCAGGCCGGCGCGGGCGAGGAAGAGAAAGGCCACCTTCCCTGGCCCCGCGGAGGGCGGCAGCGCGTCGAGCGGCGCGGCGGGGGGCTGGGTGCGGAGGAACGCCGCGAGGAGGAGCAGGAAGGAGAGCGGCGCGGCGAGGCGGAGGCAGAGGCGGGCGCGCGCGCGGCGGCCGGCCGGGAGGGCCAGCGCCCAGGGAGCGGGCGGCCTCTTGGCCGCCGGCATCAGCGGGGGCGGGCGCGGGCGCGGGATTGGCAGCGGCAGCTGCAGCTGCCCCGGCACCGGCGTGGGCCTCGGTGGCATTTAAAACCGGAGGGGGGGTTAAAAGGCAGCGTGGCGTTTCGGGCACGCGGGGCGGGGGGCCGCGGCCGCGGCGGGGTCGATGGAGAGCTGGAGACGGACGGTGTGGTGTGGTGTGATGTGCGGTGGTGGCGCCGTGTTACTTTTCGCCTTGCTTTGCTGAGCTTCTGCCTTCTGGTGCGATTTTTCAGTCTCGTGACGCGCGCGGGCGCGGGCGGGGATGGGGTCGGGTGTTGGCGATCCGCGGCGTGTGGCGGACCTGGCGGTGGCCTAGCTGTAGGGGCGTTGGGATCTGTGACCCGGCTGCAGAGGTGGTGAGATAACATTTTGTTTTCGAATGAGTTTTCTTGGGTTTGGAGATCCGACGATGACGCGTGGGTCTTAGGTCTTGCCGAATCCTCGGGACTTTCGTGCTTAACTTATTTATTTATTTATTTTGGGACACATGTTGGGTTTCTAGAAAAGAAATTCGAGAAAAAAAGAATTTTATAACAGAAGTATAGAGTTACAGAATTCCTTTATACATGAGGCCATGTGTATCCACAACAATAAGCTACGCAGAAGGGGCGATCTCTCGCGCTATACACGTCATCACAGGTACGACAAAAAAAAAAACGCGGTAGCGATTGGGTGAGAGAGAGAGGGAAAAGGAGATCAGGGGGTCACGCCAGAATCTATCATCACACATCCTTTCTCTCCTCTCCTCTCCCCCAGAAACGCCGCCGCCGCCCGCGACCCAGCCCGCCGAGCTCCGCCCGCGTCTCCATGGCGCTGGTTCCGGTACGCCCCGCCGTCTCCGCTCTGCTCTGCCTGTGGCGGCCGTCTTGTCTGCTCCCGTGACGTGCCGATATGGCGGCGCCGCGGCCGGGCCCGATCTGGAGAACAAGCGGGCGGTGGTGCACGGTCTGGGCGGCGGCGACCTGCGCGGCCCCGGTGCTGCACCGACGCATCCAGCCAGGCACGCCCAAGGACGCCTCCTGCAGGAGGGCGCTCCCCGCCGCCGCCGTCCCGGCCATCACTCCCCCGCCGTCCTACCACGCGCGGACCGCCACGGCATCGTCATACGGCGACTGCGGCAGGCTGGGCCGCAGGAGCAAGGGAGATGGTCGATGGGGAGATGGCCCCGCCTCTGATGCAGCTGGAGACGCTGCTGGCGCTCGGCCTGGACCAGCGCATGGCGGAGAACGCGCTGGTCAACAGCAAAGTCACCACCAACCTAGCCTCCGTCATAGCCGAGGTAAACAGCATATCCTATCCTTACACTTGTAGCCTTCATGGTTTGTTCACGTAACTCTATTTTGCTTGCACATTATTTTGCCCTGCACATTGTTTTGCCCATAGTGAAAATTTGCTTGAACAACAACTCATAGTAATTTATTTTTCTTATTCATAAGGAAATATCGTACTCATATTATCTGTGCGATTGATGTGATTGCATCAAGAATTACGAGTCGAGGAGTCGACGAGTCGAGCCGAGGTTGAGACTCATAGACTAATCGTGACTAGTCTAGACTACTACTGGACTAGTCGACATGGTACTGTAGTACTCAACTTACAGTAATCAACTACTAATACCTAGTATGTAATGTAGTACATACTATATATTACACAATAAAAATTGAGTTGATCCAGAGGAGGATCACATCAGCATAGGAGAGCAGCAAGGGGAGGGGCTCAACAACAGAGGGGTGGATCCAGGGGAGGAGCAGAACCAACAACGAAGGGAGAGCATTGTAATGCTCCTGGCCGCCGCCGCCGTCGGCGGTGGCGGGTAGCAGCGGCAGTGGCAGGCAATGGGCAAGGGTGGTGGCCTAGTCCCAGGTGAGGCGGCTCGTTGTGGAGCGAGCCTGGAAAGCTAGGGTTGCAATTTTTTTCCCACCCGCGGGCTGAGCTCTGCTCACTTATCCCTCCCAAATTGAGTCGATGGACTCAAACAACCAGACTAGTCTAGACTAGTCGATGACTAGTCGCTCCACCGCTCGACTCAACGAGCTAGTCTACACGAAGAAGCTAGTCGACAATCAGATTGAGACTACTAGACTAGTCGCACGACTAGTCAAGACTAGTCGTTAGACTCATAATCATTGGATTGCATTTGCATCTTGATATGTTAGACTAAACCTACAGTATGAACTCTGAACTCTGCTTTCCAACTTCATCAAATGTCCCCATCGTGTTCTACAGAAAGGACAAGGAAAAGCCGAATTGGTTGGTTGATTCATACGCATTATACCGCACATGTTCAGTCCAGTTCAGTTCAGTTGGGTGTGAAATTTATGCTGAAATTTCTGCAACTCTGTAGTTCAGTTGTACGAATAGTGGAGTAGTGTGTTATTGATGCGTGTTGCAGTGAGCAGACGAAGGAGGTGTTGTTCCTTATGAATCATATCGCAAATGCAATCACAGAGATGTGATTCTGAACTTTATTGTTGTTGTTTGCAGAACCAGAGCAAATATGGGAGCTCCATCAAGGCCTTGGTGAGTAAACTGTGTGCTTGCTCAGCCTCTCTCGTGTTGATTGGGCATCTTGGAATTTTATTTTGGCAACTTGGCCAACTGGTCTTCCAACAATCAGCAGTAGCAGGTCCAGTGCCTGATAACAGAACAAGCGATTGCGATCGTTTCTATCTCCCACTGGTATACATGTCTTTAATTCATAGTTTATTATACAGAGTTAGCTTTACTTAATTTAAAAAAAAATCTCGATGAACTACAAATAGTTTCCTACTAGAATATTGGGAAAATTGAAATGAGTGGTGGTTATTCACTTACCTGTGGAAGAGCAGAAGAAAGGGCGCAGTAGAAAGAATTTTGATTTCATATATTGTGTTCCATGCTTCGTAGATATGCTAGCATGGCTGTCTTGCAGATTATGCAAATGTGTAGTTGTCATGTATCGATGCGCTGCAGTTCGTCTGTATTTACCTGCTCAAAGGTCTTTGCTTGAATAATTCTAGGGAGGCCACTTGATCTGGACTCCCTCTTCCTCCACTACAGTGGCCACAACCTGCAGTTGCTGCCGGCTGAGACCGGCCAGGACGACGACAACGGATTTGACTCCTACACCAATCTCATCAAGGTAGGGTGGAAATTCCTAACTCTTTTGTGAGTTGTTGCTATCTAATTGTTGTAAGGTGGCTTAATCAGATGATATCATTTAGGATTGGTTTATTCATGAATTATTACCTGAGATGTTGGTTTGCCTGATGTTAATTCAGATGCCAAATGAGTACGATTTAAGCTCTTTTGCTTAGAATTGACTGACAAGTGAATGAGTTGATCATACGATCGTAGCAGTTGACTCGCTTTGGCAAGATGATCCTAATTACATGCTCAGTGGAATGCCAGAGTTGCATAAATTGTCTTTTACGAATTTAGCATTAGTTCCTTCTGTTCGTAAATGGAACTTCTATATGTTTTTTCATTATTGCATAGTATGTGATTATTTAGACAAGTAACTATCGTTAAGCATTTTAAACATGCTGCTGCACTTGTTACCCTGTATTAATTTATTTGATATGTTTTTAGATGTGGATTATGGCTGTGGATCTTGTCGTATTCATCAGGATCATAAGAACAATGTGATTTGTCCATTTATTGATACTTTATGATTTCTTTTATCCACGGGGGTTTTAAGTTTTGTTCGTCTGTCGAAAAGAGGGTTATTAAGCTTTCTATCAAGAAGATACCAGATGGACATCACGTGCTTTCCTGTTTAGCTACGCAAATTACTAAACTTGAATGTCCTTATGTTGTCTTGCAAGAGGAACAACAGAAAATTCCTATTTCACTGATTGTTATAGTTGACAGTCCGGTTTATTTCTCTGATTTGATGTAGGAAATGGATTGGAAGTTTCAGTCTTTCAGTACTGATTTTCTTTCTTCCCTTCATTAGCTGGATTTTCGGTTAGGGAAGGAAGGATAAAATATTGTCCAGAACAATCCAAGTGAGTTTACTGAATGCTAACCACATTCTTACAATTCATAACTATATGAAGAAGTGTTTCACACTTTCACTTTGATCCTTTTTTGGGTTACAAGCATGCTTACCCAATGTTCATGAAAATGTTAAAGCCTAAAGCACTATCACTCTGCTATCTTTGGGTAATAATTTAATTTTGCTTTTGATCATATATCACTACAGGTTGTTGTTGGAAAGTCAAAAAGCTACACGGGAAGACCTCGGAAAATATTTTCAGCCCCAAAGTAACAAAGGTGACGACGCCGTTATCACGGCAAGCAAGCTGGCATTCAGTTCAGCTTCCTGACGCGGTTCGGCATGATGGCGGCGCAGATGAAGGCCTTTTTCGACTCCACCGGCGCCTCTGGCAGGAGCAGAGCATCTCCGGCAATCTCGCAGGCGTCTTCTTTGCCACGGGCACCCAGGGCTGGCACGCCATGATTGAGACTATCGCCACCCGCTGTCTAGATCGATGCCGGTGAGGAAAAAAAAATACACGGAGCTACACAACCAAATTCGATCCCCATCAACATCAGGTACAACCCTGGACTAGGGGATCCCATGAAGAAATCTTAGTCAAATAATTTATGAGTGACTGCTACTTTTTACTTGATATTTAGTTCAGAAAAAATAGGAGCTAGCTTTAGTTAAGTTAACCATCGATTTGCTTCAGGGTTAATCTGTATTCTTAGCAGATTCCCATGTTAGAGAAAATACTTGCTATAATTAAGTGACTGATACCCCTTAGTTTGAACCACTTTTCGTGTCTCTGTGATCAGTCTTCTACCCTGTAAAACTGTTGCTTCTCTGTTTATGCAACCTATTAATATCTATGAAACCCATACACTTGCTCTGGTTTTTGAATGTGCACTGATTGCCGTGTCTTATATTTTTAACCAGCAACATGGACCTGTCACTCGTCTGTACTGCTTGTCTTGTCGCTAAAATAAGTTCAGTAACACTGCTATGCACATGCTATACCAACATTGCCAAAAAGAAATAACAAGTACAGTAGCCTAATTAGTAGCGCACCTTACCCACACCAAGTGTTTATATAGATCCAAATATTCCAACACACGTAGTCATCTGTGTGAGTTTGTATGGGTCATAGATCAGTTTGTCGAGAACAAACTCCGGACGTATTATCTTCAGACAAGTAAACCTTTTCCTTTGCCTTTGAGATTCTGTCGTGGAATTTCTGGGTTCTAAATGGTGTTTACTCTTCTAAAAATGCGATAACATGGTATGGATAGGCTCGTTAGGATTTGCAATTGCAGTGGAGGTTCTCTTTTGCACTATATAAATGCATGAATATGTTCTTTCTGGAAATCCAACACATCTTTTCTTGATTTATTCTTTGTCCAGAGTTAACCAAACACTGTTCACTTCGGATGAAAGCTCATTCAATCATGAACCTTTACAAATGCATGAATATTTTCTTTCTGGAAGTTCAGCACATCTTTTCTTGAATTATTGTTGTTTGTTAAAACATAAAAGTCACACAATATAGTTTACTTACACTCTGTTTGGATGTAGGCATTGAGGACCTTGGTATTGAATTGGCTCCAATGCCAAATATCCCAAGACATTGATATTGAGCTTCAATGCCACACATAGTGTTTGGATGTTCATGTATTGGGCTCCTGGAATTCATAGGGAGGAACAATGCCAAATCATGTTTGGATGCACAAAGTGTGGAATTCGACATTTAAAAATTTGTGAACACAATTTTCTGTACTGATTTAGAAATGGAATTTGAACAACACATGCATATATTTGAAAGATTATGTATTACCAAAAAAATTTGCATGCAAAAAATCTAAAAAAATGGTACAGGCAACATCTTGTCCAAAAAAAATGAAGATAGCTGAAAGTTGTACATCAGCACTATATTATGATGAACTTGACAACATCTACTGTCAAAAAATATATGAAAAATAGCTTGTATGTAACAGTAGCAAACAATAGCATATTATGGTGAACTTGGCAACAACATCAAGTACCCAAAAAACATGAAAAATAGGAATAGATGTACGTAACAGCAGCATATAAGATCATCTTGACAATAATATAACATGAATAAGTCTCATAAGGATGGCAACAACAAATTATAGAAGTCTCACACAAAAGAGGACACATTACAAGTTTAAGGACATCAAGTTTAAAAGTCTGAGACACACCAAATCAGATTACAAGTACCAACATGCATACACAGTATCCATCAAGAGTCATTCTTTTCATTCAACATCAACAACCATTCCTTCCTAAACTCCATTGGAAGCTCCATAAGAGCTTGGAACAAACGTTCACTAAGGATCAGCTTTCCATAAGATCTCAATATGTCGCCACGAGCCAAATCAGGGATCATTTCAAGTGTTGAAAGAATTTCAGCAGGAGGTGTAACCTGGGGCATAGGTAAAGGCTCAAGTGACTTCAAAACATCATGGAATGACCCTTTCATATCCCCAAGTAGGCAGAGGATAGCATCACCGGTTCGCTGCTTTTTTGGGGGAGGTTCAAGAGAGGCTTCGGTTGGTTCTGCATCTGGTGGTACAAGACTTTCAGCACCTGTGACGACACCTTCACCATTGGCATGATCTTTTGAGTAGATGGTGGTGATAGCATCCCAATTCTTAATGACCTTGTTCTTGTAAAAAACTACTTTCTTATTAGCCTGCACACACACGCACATGCAGAAATTTTCAAACAAATGCATATCTTACATATGTACAATGCAATCAAAATGTGGAATTGATAAATTTCTTACCGCCACATACTTAGTCCACACATCTTCACTATCAATTGAGAGCTTGTTATTGGTCCAATCCCATCCAAATCCACTTTGAGAAAGCATCTTGCTAATGACCTCATAGTGATTTTCTAAGGTTTTGCACCTTGAAGTGATGTTATCCTTCATGATGGTCACATTGCACTTCTCACGTACATTTGCTATAACAGCACTATAGACATGGGACTTCCATCCATTCTGGGCATGATCGCCATTGTTGTGATGCTCAACAAGGACCTCCAGTAGTGCAGTGTCCATTTCATCTGTCCATGTGAGGTAATTTCTACCAATTTTTTTTCCACCTCCTTCAGCCATGGTCCTACAAGAAAATGCATGCACATAATATCCAAACACAAAGACAACATAAGATGCATGTAAATTGAAACACAAAGACAACAAGGTAATATCACACACACACGCACACACGCACACGCACACGCACACGCACACGCACACGCACACACACACACACACACACATATATATATATATATATATATTAATTTCTTAATACGAGGCATGTACAAAATACCCAAAAGGCACCATTAGCAAGCTATGCTATCACACAAGCAAAGTCCATGCAGTGCTGATCCACACATCCTAGCAAAGTCATATCAACTAGCTATCACAAAAGAGAACACCATTATCAAGTTGACCCACACATCCTACTCCAACTCTAGTTCAGCATGTCTCACGAGGTACTCATCAAACATGTCATTAGCTAGCTGCTCTCTAAAGTTGGTCCATGAAGTGCTGACTTGAACACTCCTAATTAAGTTAGCATCATCTAGAGGATCATCTTCGGAAGAGGCTATTTCATTATCCACTTCCTCCAGCAACAAATCATCCATCACATGCTGCCTATCCCTTGCAAAGTTGTGTAACACACAACAAGCATTAATAATTCGAACCTGCAATAATATTTGTTCATCATAAGCATTTTCCATTTAGTTTGCATCTTATCCAGCACCATATGGACACATCATACCTGGTCCTTTATGTCAAAGAAAGATTGACAACGTAGGAAAGCCCACTTTTTTCTTCCACAACCCAAATGTTCTCTCGACTACATTTCTAGCACGAGAATGACGCAGGTTATACAGCTCTTTGGGAGTTTGAGGCTGTTGTTGACTTGATACCCACTCTTTTAAGTGATACCGAGTCGATCTGAATGGAGCAAGAAATCCCGGACCGTTGGTGTAACCAGCATCAACTAAATAATATTTCCCTAGGGTGTCAAGCAAGTGAGTTAGCTAACAATTACAGAGGAGAAATGAATTACCAAGAGAAAGTGTCATACCATGTGGTACGACAAATGCATCTTGGCGGCTCAACCTCATTGCATCACGCAAGACTCTTGAGTCAGAAGCTGAACCCTCCCAGCCAGGCAAGACATACATAAATTTCATATTCCAATCAACCACACCAAGCATGTTAGTGGTGATAGCTTGCTTCCTGTTCCTATATCTCCCTTGGTCACACACGGGCACACAAACATCAACATGACACCCATTTAGCGCTCCAAGTGCATTGCCAAACCACTTCCATTTGTAATCATCAGGTGGCTGAGTAGAAGGATCGGGAAGCTTAATGAACTCCCCGGTTAGAGATAGAATCGCTGTTAATACATCGTCAAAGTGTGTACTAATAGTCCATAAGGAGCGCTTGTAAGTGCCACGCAGAATCCTCATTTTGATACCATGGCCAACTACCAACAAGAACATTGCCACCTTTTCTTCCACGGAAACATAGACACTATCACGAAGACCAGCCCTCTCACGCAACATGGTGCATAAGTCATGTAAGTTTCTTTTAGTTAAACGCAACTGATCATAGCATGTTACTTCTGCCCCATCATACATTCCTTTTAGCAAATACTTTCGATGAATGTTTTTTCCTCATCATCACTAAAGCTCCCTAAATCCCTTGCCCTCTGCGTAGTAAGATATTGAAAGAACATGTGCTGCCCCCATGTTTGGTTTTGGTAATTGATGACAATCTCTATGGACTAATGGTTGCCTTGAGTTATATTTGAAGGGTTTGTCCATAGGCTTTGCTTGTAGACCATTTGTTGGTCTCAAGGTGATTTGAAGAAGAATATGTGTTGACCAAGGTTATTCATGGAGTTATCCAAAGATTGGTCATGTAAGAGATGAGCCTATTGCAAGCATGTCTTGAAGAAGGAGATTGTGTGAACATTCATGTTTACCTTCAAGACATCATCCTAATGAAGAGAGTTGGAAAGATTCAAGGTTGATCAAGACCACAAAGCGTAGAAGATGTACCGAGTGGGATCAAGTGATCTCACGGTATGGTAAGCATTGTCCATTACGCTTTGTGTACTAACCCATGTTCTATGCAAGAGTTCTTTGTGGGGTTAGGTTTGTTTCCATGGGCGTGCATCAAAAGGAAGATATCACACAACCCATGGAGGATGACATCAAGTGGTGATCGTCATCAAGATTGCGGTGTGCAAGTTCAAGTGGAGCATCACGAAGAGATCACATGCTTGAAGCTTGCTGTCCATTGTGGTGACAATGGACTTGTGAAGATGTGCCGAAGAGTGGCTCACCCATAGTGGAGTATGGGGGAGCAATCAACTAGTCTTCATCGAGCCGGCGCAATCAAGAAAGGTGGTCCAACTTGAGGAGGTCAAGATCGTCATCATCTAGCTCAAGTGGACTATGCGCAAGGCAAAGGTTTGCCCTTGATAGGTTTTCTATTTTACCGGTCTCATGGTGGTAGTTGGGAGACCGGGTTTTAGGATCGATAGCCGTACTATCAAGGGGGGCTCTCAAGTGAGTAGCTTTATCGTATCATTCGTAGAGAGCTCAAACCATTGCATCCTTGCATCATCTTTCTTGGTTTGTGTTTGGTGTTTCTCTTTGTGAGTCTTTGAGCTTTTGGTCATCTTCATGACAAGCTCGAGTTCATCGAAAACGGAGTTCATATATGCATCTTCTATGATGTTTTCGATGTTGGAGTTTATGCCGGTTCTTCATTCATAGAGGTTTCTCATCTCTATATGTTAGGCATATCTCCCCTGCCACTTCTTATTATAACCAGTCGCTGTTTGGATAGTACTCGTTGTCTTCTATCCAACAAGCTTGAGTTTGCTCAATTCGGAGCTCATTTGCAGAAGTTATGGCAGTTCTGGTTTTATTTGTATCCTCTGTTTCTGTGGATTTTCAGTAGCTTGCAAGCGGTAGTACCGCTGGTGCCCACGGTAGTACCGCTTATGCGGTAGTACCGCTGGTACTTCCGTGGCACTACCGCTTGGGGTTTCCCCGAGCGTGCAACTTTCTGTTGCCAGTTTGCCATTCACGGTAGTAGAGCGGTAGTAGCACGGTAGTACCGCTCTGGCGGTACTACCGCCCTTACTACCGCCGCCACTACCGCTTGCGGGGTTTCCTTCTGTGCACGTCTCTGTTGCCGTTTTCTGTTAAACGGTAGTAGTGCGGCAGTAGTGCGGTAGTACCGCTCAGGGCGGTAGTACCGCTCTGCTGGGCGGTAGTACCACTTGGTGCGGTACTTCCGCCCTCCACTACCGCTGCTACTACCGCTTGTTTTTCGCAGAGTGTGCAAGCTTCTGTTGCTCTTTTCGCTTTAGCGGTAGTACCGCTTGGTTGGCACGGTAGTACCGCTAAGTGCGGCACTACCGCTCCAGTTCTGTGTTCTCGCCTGCTGTTTTTGAATTACTACCGCTTAAGCGGTAGTACCGCTCGCAAGAGCGGTAGTACCGCTTGTACGCATCCAGCACGGGTAACGGTTGGATTTGGGGTGGCCCTATAAAAGGGGTCTTCTTCCCCAACGGTTTTCTTATCCTTTGAGCTCATTTCTCCCCCCATTGTTGACCTTCTTGAGCTTGCCTATCTCTCAATCCCTCCAATGATTCTTGCTCCTTCTTGAGGGAAAAGAGAGAGGAGATCTAGATCCACATTTTCACCAATCACTTTCTCCTCTAAGTGAGGGGAACCCCTTGGATCTAGTTCTTGGAGTTCTTCGTGTTCTTCTTCGTTCTTCCTCTCATTTTCCTCCCTAGCATTAGTTGCTTTGGTGGGATTTGGGAGAGGAGGACTTGGGCACTCCGTGTGCCCTTGCCATTGCATTAGTTGCATCGGTTTGAGTTCTCCACGGTGATACGTGGAAGTTAGTAGTTGAGAAGCTTATTACTCTTGGGTGTTTGAGCACCCTTGAGCTTGTTCCTCTTGGGTGCCTTGGCGCCCTAGACGGCTTGGTGGTGCCTCGGAGCCACATTCCATTGTGGTGAAGCTCGCAAGCGTCGGGGTCTCCAATTAGGTTGTGGAGATCACCCCGAGCAATTTGACGGGTACCGGTGACCGCCCCCAAGGGTTGCCAAAGTGTACGGGTTCGGTGACCGCCCTCAAGGGTTGCCATTTGTACGGGTTCGGTGACCGCCCTCAAGGGTCCCTTAGTGGAATCACGGCACCTTGCATTGTGCGAGGGCGTGAGGAGAATACGGTGGCCCTAGTGGCATTGTTGGGGAGCATTGTGCCTCCACACCGCTCCAAACGGAGATTAGCATCCGCAAGGGTGTGAACTTCGGGATACATCGTCGTCTCCGCGTGCCTCGGTTATCTCTTACCCGAGCCCTTTACTTATGCACTTTACTTTGTGATAGCCATATTGTTTCTAGTTATATATCTTGCTATCACTTAGTTGTTCATCTTGCTTAGCATAAGTTGTTGGTGCACATAGGTGAGCCTAGTCGATTTAGGTTTTGTGCTTGACAAATTAAACGCTAGTTTTATTCCGCATTTGTTTAAGCCTAAACCGTAATTATTTTAAAGCGCCTATTCACCCCCCCCCTCTAGGCGACATCCACGATCTTTCAGATATGCTATCCCAAGAAGAAATGATTCAAAGTACAGTTTGGTCAAAACTATCCGTCTCCTCTTTCTTCTTTTGTTCTCCTCATTTATGTAAGCAACCAAGTCCAAGTCAGACATGGTGCAGCTACATTACATTTCAGAAATTAGCCATGCATGCCTCATTCAATCACACAAGTAAATATGCAAGGCCATGGTGCAGCAAGCATTCCAAAATAATGTATTATTCAGTCACACAAGTATAACCCAAGACATGGTGCAGCAAGCATTTTAAAATTATGTATCATTCCATCGCACAAAAATTATGCATCATTCTATCACAGAGACTAATAAACCCAGCCATATTTGACTTGGTACACCAGATCTGAACCATTTGAGGATAGCAGGCAAACATCACATATGAAAGGATAGCAGGCAAACATCAAATATGACAGGATAGCACAAATTATGGCAAGGCAAATTTATCTGCTTATTCTACCAGCAAACAAACATCACATATGACAGGATAGCACAAATTATGGATGAACAAACCTTGAATCTGCCTCAGCTAAAGAATCTGCAAATTTAAGATAGACAATTTGTTAGCATCTGAATATGCATCAAAGTTCAGAGCTTGCACTGATGTATTTACAATATGGCTAATATTCACAGCTCTCATGGTCGGGATATGGAGGGGAGGCCATCAGATCTGAATCATTTGATGAGACAGAGGGATAGATGGGGAGAGACGGTGGCTACAGAGGGGGTGACAGGCGATGGGGTAGGGGCTGAATCGGGTGTGGAGAAGGCAGGGGATCTCGGTGAGAGATGCATCCGGTGAGAGGGACGGGTTCACAGAGGCATGGAGGAAGAGGACTGGCGGGATGGGGCAGAGGCGGAGAGAAAGGAGACCGGCGGATGGCCGGAGATGCAGGCCGACCGGGGAGATGGGGGCGGGCCGCATGGCTGCTAGGGGCGGGTGCTGGGGGTGCTACGGGGAAGATGTGGACAGGGGAAGGCCGGCGCTGGCCGGAGAAGGAAAGGAGGGGGAGGAGGGGTGAGGCCGGGGCTCACCTGCGCCGCCGCTTTGCCGCCGCTTCTCCCCTCGTCCCGCGCGAGCCTTTCATTTCTGGGGCGGTCGAAGGGGTATGGGGGTGGAGCGCTCGGGCAAAATCAGCCCAAAACCGAGCGCCCGAGCAAAGAATTCGGGAGGAGCGCGCGAAGCGTTCCCGGGCTGCGTCCAATATCACGGTCTAATGCCACGGTCCAATATCTACTACCACCCAAACGCTGGCATTCGGGAGTGGCAAATGCCAATACCGAATTTCACCCCTCAATCTCCACATCCAAACACAGCGTTACTGTTTTCTTGTTCGCTTCTCTCACAGAATAGGGGTTGCAAGTTAGTACCTTCTTAAAGTATGCTACAGAATCTATCTATGGTAAGTCTGCAACCTAGAACTAACATCTTGCTCCTGCCTACTACATGTACAATGGTTCCATCAGGAATAATTATGCCCTACGTGGGAGAATGGCCTTACACTTAGATTTGGCAGTAGTTAGAGAAATATAAATATCAGGTAGCTGGACTACTTTGACACAGGTGAGATAAAAAAAATCCAACTGCTGAAACTCTTTCTGTGCTATACGAGGTACCCAGTTCCTTTGGATTATATGGTAAAAACATCTCTTGTTTTGGAATATCATGAACATTCTTTATGAAGTGCTCCCTAGGGATAATCTACAGTTAGAAATAGAGGGAGAGGAACTGGCTCCGCTCTCCCACGCAGCCACACCAACGTCGTCGCCTCGAGGGAGGAGTGGGTGGGAGGATTAGGCGGCGACGACGGTTTCGATCTGTGATTTTTGCCTCAACGCCGGAGGCGGCGGATCGATCCCATCGAAATGGCAAGGTCACAACGACTCATCTACATGTGATATACTCTTTCTTGTGTACATGAGCAAAAATATTGAAAATTTCCTCGTGTAGCTTTCCTAACAAATATCAGTCTGGTGAACATCAGCTCGTATATATAACTTGATTGTTTGTAGAGACTTATCCATGTGACTTATGATGCACATGAATAGCATTTATCTGCTATGCTTATTAGAAGTGCTCATGTATGAATAGCATCTATCTGCTAAGCTTTCTAGAAATACTCATGCACACAACAAGGACCAAATAAGCCAGCTGAATGGGCGGCAGCAAACCAGGCACCGCACAAGCACGCCTCAAGCGGCGCCACCGGTGGCGCCCCAACCACTAGTAACCACACAGCTGTGGTACGAACAGAGCGGTTATACCTTGTCAAACAATCTGCTACTCTATTTTGATCACGATGTAATTTTTGTGGAACAAACCCCCTATCAACCATAAGGGCATCTTCAACGCCGACCCGCAAAACTCCCGCATGCGTCCGGATCACGCTGTCCGGACCGCGGAAGCCATCCAACGCGGTCCTGTATCGGTCCGTGGTGCGGTCCGGACGCACTTTCTTCCGTAAATCGGAGACAAAAGTAGGGGGGCTTTACGGGAGTCCAGACATCTGCCTGGAGAATCAAAAGCCACCACGTATTTCTCCTCTCGTCCGAATGGCGGAAGGCCGTTGCTAATTTTTTGTTGTTTGACGGAAGGCAGTAGCGACAGTGCTAGCTATTTGGCGGAAACACTTCACGTAGTACTAATATGCTTCACTAGCGTTTAATTTGGCGAAAGCACTTGTAATTAGGATGCTAGTTCCCATCAAATCCAAATCACTCGTCCTTGTTTGGCAGAAGGAAGCATGTACATGGCGGAAGCACTTGTAGTTAGGATCTCCTACCTACAGTGCTAATGTTTGGCAGATGGATTTTTTTTTACTTTTTTCCCCGAGTGATTGGATTAGTACACGCATGTGTGGGCGGAAGGTTATTTGCCACTCTGTTTTTTCCAACGCATGTTTGGCGGAAAGCATTAGTTCGAATTGATGCCCGGTTCGTCTGATTAGTTCGAATTGTTGGTCGGATGTATGAGGACAGCGTTGGATGACGGCCTCCCGCATCCATGTCCGCGGACTGGTCCCCCTGTCCGCGGATGGATGCGGGAGGAAATTTGCGTATTGCCGTTGGAGATGCCAAGAGCTGTAATCTTCAAAGCTAAATGACCATAAGTAGAACGGTCTAGTTAGTCATAAACAAGTGTTGATAGAGCCATCGACGAGTCAGACTGAACAATAACCGACAGATCAGTATGTTGAATTGCAAGATCCATACCTTGCATTACTAAGAGCATCTACAGCCGCAAACATTAAATCTGGGCCCTCAAACGCCCACAAGCATGCCCGCCAGTGACTGGGCAGCCCTTATTTTTCCTTGCCTACATCTGAATACCTCATATTTGATACCTTAAATACATACAAAGCATGCAAAAGAAAATGGTCGCGTCCTCATCCTCCGATTATGCGCCCATGGCGGCATCCTACTCCACCCCCTCCCCCGCCTCCGCGTCCTCCTCCTCCTCCACCTCATCCTCCTCCTCCTCATCCGGCTCCGACGAGTCCGGAGGCAGGCCGCCTGCGATCCGGGTTTCGCGCCTAGCCCGGATCTCCTCCAGCAATTGTAGGCTCCGCTCCGGCATGAGCATGGCATAGGTGGTGACCATCCGGCGGGCCATGGCTAGCGGTGGACACGAGCGGATGTGTGAGTGGCGGCGCGGAGGGAAGGGAGACGGAGAGGGAAATGGGATGCTGCTAGGGTTGGGGTCGCTGTTCGGTTTAAATAGCCGGTCTTGGGTCATCGGGCGACGCACCAGAGCGACGCCACGCGACACCCTCAATGCGTCCTCACCGCTCTCATCGAAATCGGAGGAGATGCTCGTCGGACCAATGTTTCCCGACTGATTCCGCATGGGTCCATGCGATCAGTCCGACATGGCGGACGCGCTCGGGGGCGCTCGGGCCTCCCTATATCCGTCCCGGATTTGGGCTGGATGTGAGGGGTATCAGCCCGGGCGTTTAGGTCCGGTATGAGGAGCCCGTCTAGGTCGTATTTTTTTCACTGGGCCATCCGTCCAGGCGTATAGGGAGGACTTGGGGCGCCCATTTATAGATGCTCTAAGGACATCTTCAAAGCGGAAAACACCCGTATATGTCCGGATCGCTTTTGACATTCAACGGGACCCCTAATGTCCGCATGTCCGAATTCCGGTGTACTGGCCACAAATTTGAGGACGTTTTATGGGCATCTGGATATCTGCCTGGCAAATCAAAAGCCACTACGTACCTCTCTCTTCTATCGTCCTCAACGTCTGAATGGTGGAAGGCTGCTGCGGAAGCGCTCTATTTGGCTTTGGTGAATGATTAGCGTGCTTGCATTTGGCGGAAGGCTGTGTAGCGGAAGCCATAATAAGGCTGGTGTTTGGCGGAAGCCACTATTTCAACTTTTTTTTTCTTGAAGTGTTTCTTATTCATGCACCGCTGCTAGCACGTTTGTCCGTTTTGAGGGATTGGCTTGGAGATGCCCCAGGAGTTTAGTGATTTGAGTGTGTTTTTTCTCTCGAAACAGAGGCATAAGATCTGTCTCGTCTATTAAATACCCAAACCCCTATTTTCTAATCAAGTTTCTCTCTCCATGTTTAGCCACTTGGATTGGTGGAAAGGAGTGACCAACCGGAGGCCGCCACGTGCATTTGTTTGGGACGTGGCGGGGTAGAACCTTGTGTGTACCTAGGCTTTTCTCTAAAAATTTCTTAACTGACTGTTTGTGCTTTGGTGTGCACCTAGCGATTATGCATGTGGGGAATTCCTATTTCTTTCTTGAGTTTTTTTCGTGGGATAAAATCGAGTAATCAAGGCTTGACACCTGCTATTAGTTTGGGAAATAGCAGGGTGCAATCCGTTGAACTAGCTGGATTATATACAAAGCTCCACGCACCTCTCCCGCCTCTCTTCCGGCCAGCATCACCGCCGTCAGAGATTGGGGATCGGGCGGGATCAGGTGACCTCGCTGCGACTCTCAACGAGAACTCTCTCGAGGGCCCGGGTCAGGAGTGTCCCTCGATTTCCCAACGAACGCTGTTCTGGCCATTCCCTCCGTTGGTGAACCTAGCGATTCCATATGGGATATGCAACATTCTTTTTGCATTTCTTGGGATGTGCGCTAATGGATGTGACCACGTGATCCTGGCTGTTTCGAGCAGTTTGCATGCGATTCTGGTGGTTGCGATTGGCTGCTATGTACGTGTCGCTGCTTTGGAGATCTTTCCTGGTTCTCTCTGGAAGACTCGGTATCCATCTCGAACCTCTGCCGCCCACCGCCCCACCGCCGTATGAGGGTATAAGTATCCGTCGCTACCTCGCTTCTCAGTCTGCATGGATCAACCCATCCTCCTGATCTGGCCGGTGGCCCAGACCTCCCCGGAGCCACCACTGGTCCCCATCCGTGTCTTCCCTCCGCGCCCCGAGCTGCTGCAGGAGAGAGGGTGTACGGGAAGCTCGCGCGGAGGTGCAAGCGGCGGCTCCAGCCACGACATCCTGTTCCAGGCTAGGTGAGCCTTAGCTTTTGTCGCTCGCCGACGAGCAGAATCGGAAGTCCGGGCGAGGTGGATTTCGCCGGCCAGGCCGTCTCCCTTTTTCCCTCTTGTGTGCGTCTTCTCGGCATGGGCTTCGATTTGGGGCAGGAGGCATGGCGCCAGCAGGGTACTACGACGACCTGAGGTGTGGCTGCGGGAGGCCTCCGGCCAGTGGGGCCAGATGTGGTGGTGCCGGCGGTCAGCGAGGTCCCGCTAGCGCACGACGTGTCTTGCACCGGAGAGCTCCTCACACATTGCCTCCCCTCCTCTCTCACCGCCGCGTGCGTGCATGCACGTACGGCTTGCCCACCGATAGATGGTGCTCCGCTGCTCTCCTTCTCTCTCTCCAACTGCGGCCCTGCACCATCCCGAGCCGCCGCCCTTTGCCCGAGCTCCTGCGGCGCTCCGTCCTACGGCAGCTCCAGCGCCTACGTCGTATCTCTTTGGCCTCGCTCTGGGCGCCGGACCAGGCTACGTCGGTCGTGCTCTGCTGGACAGTAAAGCGCGAGATGGTGGTCGCGTCGACGTCGGGTGCGCGCAAGCCAGCTGCGGCCCTGACCATCCCCGAGCTAGCTGCCGCCCTACCCACCTCTGGCTTGGCGCACACCTGTGGGCCGGCGTGCGTACCGTTGACACCTGATTTTGGCACGATGCAAAATGCAGTAAAGGTGAACTCAAGCGAAAGGGTCTTCTATATGAGACAATTCATATTGCTGGTGTGAAAGGCTTGCCGGTGAAATCTTGCCGCTCGAGCGAAAGGCTTGCCGGTGTAAAGGCTTGCCGGGTTTGAAGGCCTGCCGGTTTCGAGTGCTTGCCGGTTTTGGCTTGCCGGTTTTGAGTGTTTGCCGATTTCAGCGAAGACCCAAACAGAGGAAACGAGAAGACCCGGCAGGGGATGATCCGGCAGGAGACGGCCTGGCAAGGATACGATCCGGCAAGGATACGGCCCGGCAAGGATATGATTCGGCAAGGTGACCCGGCAAGATAACTAGACGCCATGAAGATGATCCCAGACGGAGATGAGTGCTTGCCGGCGTGAGAAGCTTGCCGGCGTGGACAGCTTGCTGGCATGGAAGCTTACATGATGAGTGAAAGGTTGCCAGCCAAGTGAAAAGCTTGTCGGTATGGGAAGCTTGCCGGTGTGGGCTTGCCAGCGTGAGAACTTGCCGGCGTGGAGATCTTACTGGCGAACAGCAGATGAAGACATGCTCGAAGGATTATCTGGATGACCTCGGATGGAAAAGTGATCAACGGAAGAGTTGTTCGAAGCATACCAATTTGGTACTATATCTTAATCGGAGGTCATATGCGCGGCCCACGCAAGGAACAAGACAGAAGATTGGGCCAGATTCGGGCTGAATCCGAGTGGGGCTAGAACTAGGACTCTAGGACGTGAATTGATGTAATTTCTTATAAGGAAAGCCCAGATGAATCCTTTACTTGTACGGGAAGTCCAACCGCCCTTTATATATGTTGGGGGTGACGGCCGATTGAATCATCAACAATCGATCAAACATATCTACTACTTTTTACATACTTTTACTTTCGTTTATCGCCAAACCCTGGAAACCCTAGGGCGAGGTTTATCTTTGTTGCTTTGCTCGAAAAGCATCCGTTCTCCTCTCCGAAATTGAGGAACCCCTTTATTGCTTTGCTCGTAAAGCATCCGCCCCTCGCCGCGAAAGTGCGAGGATTATCTTGTGTTGCGCGGTGCAATTTTCTGCGCCAACACAAATTGGCGACTCTGGGGACGAAGAACGCCGAGTACTTCCAATCTGCTCGGCGACAAGAAGAAGAAAGGCACACGATGAGTACTGAGTCTAGGAACGGGAGCGACATCGACCCGGAGAACGTCATCACCGTTACGCTCGACGATCTGTCGGAAGATGATCGGTACGAACTTGAACAGGAGCTTGAGAGAAAGAAAGCTGAAGAGATGAAACTGATGCTGGCAGGATTCCAGAAGACTCGAAACGGCGTCGTCAAGAAAGTGGCTACGCCAAGCGCTATGCCGAGTAATTCAGATCTACTCGGCACTAAGGTAAAACAATCAACCAAAGAAATTTCTCATTTAATTGATGCGTCCGTAGCTAGCAAATTCGGATCCAGCATGACAGATGCGGTAGACTCAATTTCCAAATCCGTGGCCGATAAATTTGAAGAGCTTAAAAAGCAATTTAGCAAAGATTTAGGGATTGGTTCATCTCATCATGTTCAGTCATTAGGGCAACATGTTGAAAATGCATCGGCTAACATAGATCAAATTCATGCTGTTCTAAATAATGATCAAAGTGGCCGAAACCATACTAATAGTTCGGCCCATAATTTTATTCCAAGTGTTGCTCCTCCTATTTTTTCTACTTCGGTTGCACAAAATTATGACAGCAATAACCGAAGTAGGGTTTTGAATTCAAATCTGCAGCAACCCTATTATCAAACCGTAGCGTATACCACACCACCGAGTTACAATCAGCTCGGAGCAAACTCACCACCGAGTTACAACCAACTCGGTGTAAACCCGTCGGGTTACAATCAATTCGGTACGAACCCTCACCGAATTGTAAATAATTCGGAGACTAGGCCGTCAGCTGCCAGTACCGGGATTCCATATGGGCCGGTACTTGATTCACATGTTAATGATCCTCCGTTGCAAACTTCATATGCTCAAACCGTATTGCCGGAGAATCCACCCCATGCCGCTGCTCCACAAACCTATGTTAGTATAAAAGATCAGATGATTGACATACTGAGTCAATACGGTTTAGCGCCGAAAGGTACAACACGTACCTATCGGAAACCATATCCCGAATACTTTGAATCCACTCCTTATCCTCGAGGTGTTAGGATCCCTGATTTTGTTAAATTCACCGGGGAAGGAGGTAGATCTACTGTTGAACATGTGGCACAGTTTTTAGCACAATGCAGTGAGTTTGGTAATTCAGATATTTATAGAGTTAGACTATTTCCTTTGTCTTTAACCGGCACTGCATTTACTTGGTTTTCATCCCTTGCTCCTAACTCTATTTCTTCATGGGTACAATTAGAGCAGCGATTTCATGAGTACTTCTATAGCGGTGAAACTGAGCTTCAGCTTTCTGACTTAACTATGGTTAGGCAGAAGTATAATGAGCCGGTGCATGATTACATTAGAAGGTTTAGGGATGTAAAGAACCGCTGCTGCAGCTTAACTATAGCCGAAAAGGACTTGGCTGATCTAGCCTTTTCGGGTTTGCTTGCTCACATTAAAGATAAGCTAGAAGGGCAAGAATTTTTAGATGTAAACCAAGTATTACAAAAGGCTTTGGCGCAGGAAAACCGAACTAGGGAAGTTAAGCAATCTAGTCGGTTTAGAGATAACAAAAACAAAGATAAGGTTATTCTTGCTGTTAATACTTTAGAGTGTGAAAGTGATTCGACTAGTGATGACGAGTCAGACATATGTGTAGCCGAGTGGATCCAAACGCCAAAGTCCAAACCTTTTGCGTGTCCTGCTTTAAGACCTACACCTGCTAAGAAAGAGGAGATTAAATATACTTTTGATGTTAGCAAGTGTGATAGGATCTTTGACATGCTATTACAAGGGAAACATATCAGATTGAGAGGAGGTCATGTGATCCCATCTCCGGAAGAATTGGGACGAAAAGCTTATTGTAAGTGGCATAACTCTTTTTCACATGCTACTAATGATTGTAATATTTTTCGTCGACAGGTGCAATCGGCCATCAACGAGGGACGATTGACATTCACAGAGGATGCCAAGATGAAACTCGATAGTGATCCTTTCCCTATTAATGTGATCGAGTTTGACGGCAAGAAGATGCTAATTCGGTCGGATCAGACCGAGTCAGCCAAGGAAAAAAATACTGTTGATGAGAATGCTCCGCCAAGAATGATTAAACCCAAAATTCCAGAGGTCGGAGTATGGAAGGTTAATGAAAGGAAAAAGCAAAGTCCAAGACCAAAGCCGACTGTTAGCATGCTGTTAGAAAAATACACTTCACGTGGAAACAGTAATGTGTTCAATCGGCTTAGAGGGGTTAAGCGTCCGAGATCTCCTTCTGGGTTTGGTCACGACCCGGCAGGAAACGGTCCGGCAGGAAACGACCCGGCAAGACGACCCGGCAAGGCGACCTGCAAAACGAGCCGGCAAGGCGAGCAACAGCCGTGTTTCCCGATGGAACCGGCTTATTGGGGATGCCCACCTCCTATGCATCCATATTTTCCTCCGTGTCCTCCGTGGGGGTTTAATCCTTGGGCACCATACCCTATGGGGCCACCGGGTTATTTTCAACCAGAGTGGAATCAGCCAAGTGCTAGATACAGGGGACCAGTGCATCAGAAAAGAGCTCGGTTCAATGAAGACACGATTCGAGGGAATCGGTCGCCGGAGCGCCAGATGGGTGGCAGAAACAGTACTGGTCGCAAGCTCATTTGGGTGCGCAAACCCGTGAAGGAACTCGGAGAAGGTCAACCGGCTAGAGTTACCGAAAACAATTCAGGAAGATAAAACGTTGCCGGGTTGAAAAATGATTCTGTTCAGAAAGAAGATGCCAATGCACATACTGTGTCCTCCAGTATAACTCGGAAAGATGGATCAGTTGGCGTGATTATTGATCCACTCATCAAAGAGAGCAGTTCACGTGCATCCCCTGGTCGGTCTCCAGTTACTTTTGGCTCATTCAATCAAGATGGGGACCCGAATTCCAGCGGGAACCAGAAGTTTGCAATAAGGGGTGTATCTCGTCATTGGAAAGACATTCCTGTTACTCAGTACAAGCCAGGCTGCTCGGGGGGGGCAACAAATCTGTCGGCAAGCTCTTTGCCCGGCAAGCTTTTCACCCGGCAAGCTCTTTGACGAGATACTCAGGAGGCAAGCAGAATAGGCCAAGTAACTCGGGGGGCAGCAAGTCTGTCGCTCCAGGAACTAAACCGGGACCTCAATGGTGTCCGACAGGATTGAATCACACTCAGAAACGCTGAGTGCAGCGGCTGCGAGCGTTGGAGATCAGAGAGGAGATAGCCGAGAAGAAGCGGGATGAGCTATTCAATAAAGAGAGACCAATAATACCCCAACTGGCGTGGAAAGAAAAGCAGAAGGTACAACACGTGCCTATCAGAAACCGTAGCCCGGTAAGCCCGACAAGCTCGGTGCCAGCAGGCCCGGCAAACCCTTCTCCGGCAAGCCCGAACCCGGCAAGCTTGGTAAGCCCGGCAAGCCTGGCGTGGAAGGAAAAGCACATAGCAAAAGAGGGAAATGCAGTTGCCGATAACTCAGTTGATGCTCCCGTAGGCTCGGTTGATGCAGTCACCAGTTATTCGGAAGATACTGCCCACAACTTGGAAGATGGTGGCAACAACTCGGAAGATGATGACAAGAAATCAGATGATGACATGACGGATGACAAGGCTGGCGGCGTCAACTCGGAGGTTGGCAACAGTGCATTCACTGATATGGATATTAACATGGTTTTTGCATTACCCGCCGAGTTCCGTGCGCCTGAGTCTGAAGTTGCCGAGTTGGTTCTTGGGCCGAGTAAGGCTATGTTTGAGAAACCAGAGAAGCCCGACAAGCACTTAAAGCCGTTATTCATTAGGGGACATATTGACGGCAAGCCCGTTGGGCGCATGCTTGTCGATGGCGGCGCATGTGTTAATATCATGCCTCTTTCGCTGTTTTCCAAGCTGAACCGAAAGGAGAGTGAGCTAATGAAGACCAACATGGGACTCAGTGGGTTCTCAGGAGAGCTATCTGAAGCCAAGGGCGTTATATCTATGGAACTTACAGTAGGAAGCAAGACATTGCCGACTGCCTTCTTTGTAGTTGATGTCAAAGGCCGGTACAATGTTCTGTTGGGGCGTGACTGGATCCATGCGAATTGTTGCATCCCGTCTACTTTGCATCAGTGCTTGATTCAATGGGTAAATGATGATGTGGAGGTGATTGGGGGCAGACAACTCAACTTGCATAGCCTTGACGGAAGCGCCGGTTGATTGGCAACTTGGTGATATGCAATGCTTGACCGGTAGAGATCTATCGGACTATGACTACATTAGTATAGGTAGAGATGGTTTTGTGCCAGTAAATGTACAGCCGACTGATGTAGCTCGGCTTAATGATCTATCTATGTAAATGATGAATAAAGAAGATAGCATTAAATGGTTACAAAAACGTACAGAAGAATATCGTTCCGGCAAGAACGATATGCATGAAACTATTGAGGAATTTGAAGACATGGACAAGCTTGGGCATGGGTTTTCATTGGCTGATCCACTTGAAGAAATAGACATTGGTGATGGAAGCACTCCGAGACCTACATTCATCAATGCTAATTTGAAGGCCGATCAGAAAAGCAAGGTAACCGAGTTACTTAAAGAATTTGGTGATTGCTTTGCTTGGAACTATACCGAGATGCCTGGCTTAAAAAGAGATTTAGTGGAACATAGATTACCTATCAAACCTGGTTTTAGGCCATATAAGCAACCCCGTAGAAATTTTAATCCTGACATGTATGACCGCATCAAAGAAGAAGTTGATCGGTTGATAAAAGCAAGGTTTATTCGGCCGTGTAGATATGCAGATTGGGTGTCTAATATTGTTCCTGTTGAAAAGAAGAACACTAGCAAAATTAGAGTATGTGTTGATTTTAGAGACCTGAATAAGGCTACTCCGAAAGATGAATATCCTATGCCTGTTGCCGACATCCTTATTAATAATGCTTCGGGACATAGAATAATCAGTTTTTTAGACGGCAATGCTGGTTATAATCAGATATTTATGGCCGAAGAGGACATGTCTAAGACTGCCTTTCGGTGCCCTGGCTTTGTCGGTTTGTTTGAGTGGGTAGTCATGACTTTTGGGTTAAAGAATGCCGGTGCTACATATCAACGTGCCATGAATCTAATATTTCATGATCTTCTTGGCATTATATTAGAAATATACATTGATGATATAGTTGTAAAATCGGATGGGTTTGGACATCATCTTGCCGATTTACGACTCGGCTTTGAAAGAATGCGCCGGTATGGGTTAAAGATGGATCCCCTTAAATGTGCTTTTGGTGTGTCGGCTGGAAAATTCTTGGGGTTTATAATTCATGAAGATGGTATAGAGATTGACCCTAAGAAGGTGGAGGCGATTAAAAATCTGGAACAGCCGACTTGCAAAAGAGATGTGCAAAAGTTATTGGGGAAAATCAATTACTTGAGATGATTCATATCTAACTTGGCGGGGAAGATTGAATCATTTGCTCCAATACTTCGGCTAAAGAATGAAGCCGAATTCGCTTGGGGGCAGAACAACAGGAGGCTTTTAATAACATAAAGAAATATTTGTTGAATCCTCCGGTATTGCGTGCACCCAAATCTGGTGCGCCGTTCAGATTGTACATTGCTGCACAAGATAGAGTGATCGGCGCAGTGTTGGCGCAAGAAGATGGCGGGAAGGAGTACATCATAGCATACTTAAGTCGCCGTTTGATTGACGCCGAAACTCGATACGTGTTCATTGAAAAGTTATGCTTATCCTTATATTATGCATGTGCCAAGTTTCGACCTTATTTGTTGTCCAGTACTTGTGTGGTAGCTTGTCAAGCCGACGTAGTCAAATACATGTTGCAAAAACCGATTCTTAGTGGTAGGATTGGTAAGTGGGCTTATGCACTAATAGAATATGATTTGATATATGAATCGTTGCGTGCTATGAAAGGTCAAATTATCGCCGACTTCATTGTTGATCATAGAGTTAAAGATGAGGAAGATATTAATTATGTTAGCGTATGCCCATGGAAACTTTATTTTGATGGATCGGTTTGTAGAGAGGGACAAGGCGTCGGCAATGTTCTGATCTCTCCTAATAATGTTATATATGAGACATCGGTTCGCTTGGAATATCCTTGCACAAATAACCAAGCTGAGTATGAAGCTCTTTTGTTTGGGTTACAAAATTTACTGGATATGGGTGTTAAGGATGTAGATGCTTTTGGTGATTCGCTTCTGGTAGTACAACAAATTAAAGGCGAATTCCAGTGTTTTGATGGATTATTAAATAGTTACTTGGACCGATGTTTAGACATAATTGAGTCTCTAGATACGTTCACCATCCATCATATACCTAGAGAAGAAAATTCTAGAGCTAATTGTTTAGCACAACAAGCATCTGGTTATCGCATTAGTAAAGGGATGTTTTTTATATTAAACAAACCGATGCATGTTGACAAGTCCGGCAAGCCTAGCAAGCCCGGCACCGGCAGGTCCGGCAAACCCGTCTCCGACAAGCCCGGCAGGCCCGGCATGGAAAGAATAGCTAATGTAGGAGATAAGTCCATAATGTTGGATCCTTTGCCGCATGGTTTACCTGGTTTTGGATCGGTTCAACAATTAGCTGTACAATGTGGTGTAGATTCGGTATATGAGTCACAAACAACCGAATTGGCAAATAATTTAGAGCCAAGTGATTGGAGAATTCCTTTAGTTAATCATTTAAAAGATCCGAGTCAAACCAGGGATAGGAAAATTCGGCGACAAGCTTTGAAGTATACTCTGTTTAACGACGAGTTACATCGCCGAACTATAGATGGGCTACTGTTAAAATGTTTGGATTCTGACCAGTCTAGATTAGCCATGGGTGAAGTGCATGAGGGCATATGTGGGACACACCAGTCGGCTCATAAGATGGGGTGGTTGATAAAAAGAGCAGGTTTTTATTGGCCGACTTTGTTAGAAGATTGCTTCCGTTATTATAAAGGCTATCAGGCTTGTCAGAAGTTTGGCAATATACAATTAGCACCCGCAGCTATGTTGAACCCCATAATTAAGCCATGGCCGTTTAGAGGATGGGGCTTGGATTTTATTGGTGAGATACATCCTTCGTCTTCTAAACAACATCGCTTCGTCCTAGTAGCCACTGATTATTTCACCAAGTGGACAGAAGCGATTCATTTGAGAAATATGACTCATAGAGAAGTAATTAATTTTGTTTTGGAGCATATTATTCATAGATTCGGCGTTCCTCAAACTTTGACTACTGATCAAGGTGCTTCTTTTATGTCCCATCAGTTTCGTGAATTTGCTGAATCTTATGGGATTAAGTTGTTGAATTCGTCGCCTTATTATGCCCAAGCTAATGGACAGGCCGAATCTAGCAATAAAACTTTGATCAAACTCATAAAGAAAAAGATTGAAGAACATCCGAGAAGATGGCACGAGGTGCTTTCGGAAGCCTTATGGGCTCATAGAATATCCAAACATGGAGCTACTCAAGTATCACCTTTTGAGCTAGTGTATGGCCAGGAGGCGGTGTTACCCGTGGAAGTTAAGTTGCAAGCTCTTAGGGTAGCCAGACAAAATGATTTGTCGGCTGTGGAGTACACTGATTTGATGATGGACAAAATAGATGATGTTCCAGAAGAAAGACTAAAAGCTTTGCGAGAGATTGAGAAAGAAAAATTGAGAGTAGCCAAGGCTTATAACAAAAGGGTGAAAGAAAAATCGTTTCAAGTTAGAGATCTAGTATGGAAAACGATTTTACCCATTGGAACTAAAGATAGAAAATTCGGCAAGTGGTCGCCGAGTTGGGAAGGTCCATATAAAGTTGTGGAGATTGTTCCTGGCAATTCATATTTTGTACAATCTTTGCAAGGAGGGAAGTTGTCTAAAGCCCTCAATGGGAAATATCTGAAGAAGTACCACCCAAGTGTGTGGCAAGAAGCCTAATTAGGCAAAGGCCGATATATGATTATCGCCCTTAGTATAAACATGGTTGATACATAATTATCGCCTTAAGAAATATAGATGGCCGATGGAGTATTGACATCGTCCTTAGAACAACATGGTGCAACTTATTTTTCGGCATGCAAGCTTTGTCGAAAAACAGGGGGGCATGTGTTGACACCTGATTTTGGCACGATGCAAAATGCAGTAAAGGTGAATTCAAGCGAAAGGGTCTTCTATATGAGACAATTCATATTGCCGGTGTGAAAGGCTTGCCGGTGAAATCTTGCCGCTCGAGCGAAAGGCTTGCCGGTGTAAAGGCTTGCCGGGTTTGAAGGCCTGCCGGTTTCGAGTGCTTGCCGGTTTTGGCTTGCCAGTTTTGAGTGTTTGCCGATTTCAGCGAAGACCCAAACAGAGGAAACGAGAAGACCCGGCAGGGGATGATCCGGCAGGAGACGGCCCGGCAAGGATACGATCCGGCAAGGATACGGCCCGGCAAGGATACGATTCGGCAAGGTGACCCGGCAAGATAACTAGACGCCATGAAGATGATCCCAGACGGAGATGAGTGCTTGCCGGCGTGGACAGCTTGCCGGTATGGAAGCTTACAGGATGAGTGAAAGGTTGCCAGCCAAGTGAAAAGCTTGTCGGTATGGGAAGCTTGCCGGTGTGGGCTTGCCAGCGTGAGAACTTGCCGGCGTGGAGATCTTACCGGCGAACAGAAGATGAAGACATGCTCGAAGGATTATCTGGATGACCTCGGATGGAAAAGTGATCAACGGAAAAGTTGTTCGAAGCATACCAATTTGGTACTATATCTTAATCGGAGGTCATATGCGCGGCCCACGCAAGGAACAAGACAGAAGATTGGGCCAGATTCGGGCTGAATCCGAGTGGGGCTAGAACTAGAACTCTAGGACGTGAATTGATGTAATTTCTTGTAAGGAAAGCCTAGATGAATCATTTACTTGTACGGGAAGTCCAACCGCCCTTTATATATGTTGGGGGTGACGGCCGATTGAATCATCAACAATCGATTAAACATATCTACTACTTTTTACGTACTTTTACTTTCGTTTATCGCCAAACCCTGAAAACCCTAGGGCGAGGTTTATCTTTGTTGCTTTGCTCGAAAAACATCCGTTCTCCTCTCCGAAATTGAGGAACCCCTTTGTTGCTTTGCTCGTAAAGCATCCGCCCCTCGCCGCGAAAGTGCGAGGATTATCTTGTGTTGCGCGGTGCAATTTTCTGCGCCAACACGTACATAGCCTCATCGGCTAGGATTTTTGTCGGCAGCCCGCTCAGTCTGTCACACCTCCACCGATGCCACTCCCGACCGGCGGACGTGCTTCGCTTCGTCACCGTGATGCCACAGCCACCATCTATCCCCATCGATCGGGATGTACAGAACCTGGGAGGGCGGAACCTGTGATTATTAATATGGTAGCAGACTCTACATGTACGCTCTCATATACATGGACCGTGGAATTTGGATTATAATTGTTGGCACTACTTAAACTACTTCATGCAGTCCTTCATTGATGATTCTTGGAACTGAATACTACCATTTTTTTGTGATGAATAGCAATTTGACAAGTATGGTATAGTGTAACCAACGTATTCACAACTCTGAAGCAACCGAACAGCAGCTCACAAACTCTGGTTTGCTAAAATATTAGAGTGAAAGACTTTGGTGAATGATTATTTCAACAAAGCATGGTTAATCGGTTTAACTTAGGAGTATTTTAAATGATTCTAAAGTATATTTTGAGCAAGCATCCTGGTCTGCACTTTGTAGTTCATGAGGAGCACCACTGAATTTCAAGGAAGATATGATAAAGGGGGTGGCTAACATTCATCTAGATGAGAATCAAATCTATATGATAAACTATCTTAGCCATGTTGTGATCTTTTATCTTGCATTCTTGCCTAATGTGTTACTTTGATTTCAAGTACAAAGCAAAAATGATGGCGATCGCAAAAACAAATTAAATTTGTTGTTTAGTACTATATATAGTTATAATTAGTTTTCTATTTGTTGTAGTTTGGTCAATTTTCAGCTGAGCTACCCTCACATGGTAAATATTGTTTTCTACAGTATTGATGTGGCAATTTCTTCAGTAGTCTCACCATGACAAACTGCAGGTTAATTATATAGTATAACCAAAGTTCTTCTTTTCTCAATATAGTCCTACCATGATTATTACTTATTTCCAGCGGTATCAGTGTCAGTTCAACCTATGTAACAAGCATTTGTACTGGACCCTAACTTTAGTGTAGTACTATATTTACGAAAGGGAAGGATGTGGTTATTTCCTGCTTTGTTATGGCATAGGACTAATATTTTTATTTGTGCATTACAATCACGTAGATAGCATTTCCAATTGTTTTGTTTGACTGCCATGTCTGTGGTCTGATGCCCTTACTTTTATGGTGGTGCATTTTGGAAAATTAGGAATTACCTACCGAGCATTGTACCTCTGTTGTCTTCATTCTTATCGATATGAAATGTTATGAATACTCAACTAATTAACACTTCATAACAAATACACTAAAATAATGCATGTACTTTCCGCCTGGTGATTGTTCTGTTCTATTGTCCTTTATTTGGATAATTCTTATTATGTTTTGGTGTTATTTTTTTCTAGACTTCTAAGTATTTATGCATCTGGTTTAATAACGAAAGTTCGAAACAAACACATAAATTGTAAACAATGAGGGATTTTTTTTTTGAAATACGACTTTTTTTGAACAAATTTCAAAAATAGGAGCAACAAATCATAAATTCCATAAATGGAGCACCGTCGTTGACATGTACAACGAAAACTATTTTTCGTTGTACTATTGGACGAAACATCCATGTCGTTTAACTATAGGTCGAAACGTAGGTTTCGTTGTGTGCTGGGACGAAACATTACTTTTCGTCCATGCCGCTGCAACGAAACAAAGATTCGTTTAACCACACAAGGAAACATCGCAGGCTACACATTGCACATAATCATCCCTTGCCGCGCTAGAGCTCTCCTGGCCGAACCCTCGCGCCACCAGGACCTCATCGACGAGGAGAATCCATTCAGACGTAGAAGAGCTCGAACCGTGCATCGTGGAGGACGAATTTCGCCATTCAATCTACACCGACTGCCGCAAGCCTTCATCGCGCTCGGTGAGAAATTTTCCAATTACTCGCATCCATCTACTCATCTAGATGCCGTCAACCTCCTAGACATTATCCTTTATCCTATTGTTGTCATTGGCCGCGCGCACCATGATCCGTGCCATCCGCGGACGTGAACCGGATGTCGCCAACTCCGACATCACCTCGAGGGCACCATGCATACATGGAATGTTCTGCATATGGTCAAAACAATAATTCTCAGCCACTTGCTTTCAAATCTACTTTATTTTCATCATGACACCTAAAGTAAGATAAAATCATCCAAGAACTCATGAGTTCACAAATAAAACAACTTAATTAAATGTTAAATATGTCAATTACATGGGAAGGTCATGAAATTAAATAGTTTTTGTTAAATCATCCTATCGATAAGGAGCAGAAGCAGAGTATGTCACTTGCAAATCACACATGATCTCCTAACCATCAAGTCGACAACCAATCCTCCTAAAACACATGTACATCATAAGAAGAAGAAAATACCAATTGAACTTGAAGCCACCTTTTGCAACTGAGACTGATGTTATGTTTAAATGAACGAACGAGTCAAAAGAACAGGGAGAGAAGGGAGCATTCGGCTATTAGATGCTCTTCATGTTTTTATATCTCTGCTCTCCTTTTGTTTTGATTTTGTCTGGCTTATCGGCCCATTGCTCCCTGGGTTTTTTCGGCGAAGCAAATAGAAAGAACGTAGAGCAACGGTCATGAAAGAACATAGGGCAAGATCACTTGTCGATACCCTGAGGCTAACAAAGCGACATGGAAAGTTAACGTCGGAAGGGCATTCCGATGACCGCGTCGAGGTGATGTCGGAGTTGGCGACATCCGGTTCACGTCCGCGGATGGCACGGATCATGGTGCGCGCGGCCAACGACAACAATAGGATAAAGGATAATGTCTAGGAGGTTGACGGCATCTAGATGAGTAGATGGGTGCGAGTAATTGGAAAATTTCTCACCGAGCACGACGAAGGCTTGCGGCGGTCGGTGTAGATTGAATGGCGAAATTCGTCCTTCACGATGCACGGTTCGAGCTCTTCTACATCTGAATGGATTCTCCTCGTCGATTCGGTCCTGGTGGCGCGAGAGTTCGGCCAGGGGAGCTCTAGTGCGGCAAGGGATGATTATGTGCAGAGTTCACTGTGTAGCCTGGGATGTTTACTTGTGTGGTTCAAGGAATCTCTCTGTTTCGTTGCAGTTGCATGGAGGAAACGTTAGGTTCGTCCTAGCACACAACGAAATGTGTGTTTCGTCCTAATGTAGAACGAAATATGGATGTTTCTTCCAATGGTACAACGAAAACTAGGTTTCGTTGTACACGTCAACGACGGTGCTCTATTTATGAAATTTATGATTTGTTGATCGTATTTTCGAAATTTGTTTTAAAAAAAGTCGTATTTCAAAAAAAAAATCCACAATGAGGCGTGACGATTCCAAACTGCCATTTTCTTCTTCTTATCCAAATCTCTATCTGGTATCGACAGCATGTTGCAAGTTGAATGATGAACAAACAAGTATACATCATGAAAGAGTATCTGCAGTTTATTTTTTATTTTTTTGAGAACCAGTAACTGTAGTTTATGCGGCTAAGGGTGGCGTCTACTTCGTTTCTGGCTGTGGAAGGTCTGGTAAACTTTTTTATGGAATTCTAATCCAGCGGGAGGCTACACCAGGATGATCCGATCTACCAGCGAGCATGCCATATTTGTTTGATCTTATTGATAAATCATCATCATGTACTCTTTGTTTTGTACAATGCGCCACGATAGGACCATAATAAATGATTCTTATCAAAGATGTATCAATGTGTGTTTTCTATTTAGCAGCATGCAACGCACATGATCGCTTAAATATGCCTCCTTTCAGCTTATCTTCCTATGTCCAGTCTTACGTACCGTATCGACGGGCGCGGGTGCCGCCGCGCGGGCTTTGCTAGTAAGGAGATAAGAGTTTTACAAGTAACCCACAATCACGACATGGCGATTACTCACGCAAATACAATATGTCTTGGTTTCTTAACACCCGCGGTAACGTAAAGTTTCGCCTTGTCATAAATCATGTGCATTAAGATTGGTGGCGGCGCACTTTTGTGCCGGAAGACATGAAAATTTCTCTCGTTGCAAACAGTCCAAGAGACAAGATGTGATTTGAGTGTTTAACGGACACATGTATTTTTTTTTTTTGCTGGGGTTACATGTCTTGTCAAAAAATGGAAAAAATGGACAAGCGGCATCGTGTGTCCGCGTCGAGAAAATACCAAAGGTCGTGTTCGAATCTTATGTTTACAGGTCAAACACGAGGACAAATGGCGAAATCGCTTAGGGTGAAGAAGGCAAAGTAAGGTGCGATGTTTACCGTGACAAAAAAAAAGTGCGAACTCCAGGATACTAGCATCTGGAGTCGGCATCTTAGAAGAAATGAGAGCCTTGAAGAGCCCAATCAGGACTCGAACCCAGGCGGGCGAGACATGGACATGCTTCTCAAGCCACTCGAGCAGTGCTCTGTTCTCCGATGTTTAACGTGACCCCGTCCACGACTCAGCCCGTCGGCTGACAGTGACTAAACTGTGAATGGGGGCGAGCGTCTGTGTATCTCCGTCTCTGTGCGCCACGCGGGCCAATCCTTTGTAGGCTCGCGTGACTGGCGCTATGGCAAGGCCACATGGCAGTAGTATCTGCAATCTGATTCCACTGCTGCGTGGTCGGCCAGTTCACCGGCCCTCCGTCCTTTTTTTTTTGGGCAGATTTGTTTGGTTCATCGCACGCGTGGCTTCTCTCGCGAGCATTCGGTGATCACTCCTAGATGCGCATGAAGGAAGCTTTGGTGGAGCATCGATGTGTCGCCGACAGTTTTCAGACAGGAGGCGCTTTCTCTCGGTTGGTTCGCCTTCCTTTGCTGTGCTGGCCGAGGGACAATGTTTTGCCCTACGGCAAGCTCTTTTTTTTTTTCTGCACGTCGGGATCATCGGGACACG
This sequence comes from Elymus sibiricus, assembly GCA_039707655.1. Taxonomy (NCBI): domain Eukaryota; kingdom Viridiplantae; phylum Streptophyta; class Magnoliopsida; order Poales; family Poaceae; genus Elymus; species Elymus sibiricus. Next base: position 270,332,853 of record CM077668.1, read on the forward strand.
ACTGCTGCTCTCAGCCTTAGGTTCTCTTTTGCCCGACAACAAAATTATCAAAAAGGAATGCCTACCAAACAATAGGTGATTATCAATTAAAAAAACAATAAGTGAACAGGTGACCATACAAATGTTACAAAGTCGGATCTCATCTCATGCTGTGGTGGATCCATTTGAAAACTATGCAAAACATAAAAGAATTTTTAAGTGATTCCACAAAAATTCCCATTTCCACGTGCTAAATACTTGGCTTTCAACAAGATACAGCAGTGATGCACTTCCTAGTGCCGAATTCAAATAACACTCCAGGGCTATTTTCCCAAGGAAGTCCAAAATTCAGTACAAGAGAAGAGCGCGCGCACACACACAAAGGAAAGCCACGGAGTGCTTTTATACTTCAAATATAGGTGGTACTTATATCGGTATTTCACGCATAATCGAATTAGTACAGGACCGTGACAACCGGTTTTCTCGAATCACCAAGAAATAGGATAGGTAAATATCAATTGCAAAACAAAATTAAGAAAAAGGCCACATGAAATGAAGCCACTTTATTTGCAAACACCCGCAGATCTGGGCCATCACTTGGTCCCGATGAACAGCCCCCACCTCTGCTCACCAGCAGAGCTCCTCTGAAGTTTCGCGTTCCACCCAGTCACAATATCGTCATAGTCCTCCTGAAAACAAATCAAACTAAGAATTAGATATGCTTGCTTTTTTTTAGAATATTAGATATGCCTGCTAGGAACATAGAAAGAATGGGGACTTCTAAACTGCGAGTTCATGGTTGGGCCTGTTAAGGGCTTACCTGACCGAAGTCAGCCAGAAATTCATCTTTGTTCTTTTCAACTTCGGCTAGCTCCCTCTGTAAAACTTTCAGGAACTGAAATGCATAATTCAGCATTAGTTAGTATCCAAGAAACTGCTCTCTACATCTTTGTGGAAGAAAACATAACCACTAAAAGTTGCAAACCAATGACCTGGCGAGGGACTAACCTGATCAGTGCGGTCTTCAGCAATGACATCATGGAAACCAGCATTCTGTAGCATCTGCATAGTTTTGATGTATGCAAGTTAATGGAGACAAACATTTTCTTACAGAAACAGTACTAACAATATATCATCGCAATTAAGTGGCACCTGTCCATAAGCTTCTACATCATGAAGGTCGTAACCCCTCTCTGCTTAATGTATGCCGCAAACTCTTCAGATGGTTTTCCTGGACTCCTACAGTAATCACTGATTAGGACCTTACCCCCAGGTTTTAGCCATTTGAAGAAACTCCTAAACAAAGCGGGTTTATCCTGCAAATGCAAAAGCATAACTAGTCATAAAACTGCTAATTCTGGCGCCAAATAAGGAATGACACGTAGAATGGTGAAAATAATATTTTCATCTTAATAATTCATAGTTTTAGATGTAAAATCAAAACGAGGGCTTGCCAAAAGAATCTGTTACCAGTTGTAGATGCAAACACGTCAAAAAAAAAAGTGTAGATGCAAAACTTAGCATGATTTCTTTACATTTAGACTGCAATTAATTCAGCTCAATAAAACCTCGAAATGGGCAATCAATGATATGTATAAGAACATACTTGTATGTGAAGGATAGTGTCACGGCTGTAGATAACGTCAAATGTATTGTCTGGGTATGTCTTTGTGGTGCAATCAGCAACTTCAAACTCGACTGCGCACTTGCGTCCAATAGCATGCTCGAGCGCAAATGAAACCATGTTTATGGACAGATCAATACCAACAACATGAACATCATAGTTTTCGGCCATATAAAAATCACCACCCCCAATTCCACATCCAACATCAAGCACCTTCTGCCCAGGTTTAAGATCCAGAAAGTCCACGAATTCTTTTGTAGTCTCTGTGAATAAATGATAAATAAGCGGTTTAAGGGTTACATTACAAACTAGAATATCGCAGGTTTCATAATGACAGATGGTTATATATGCCCTCACCAATTCCACCAGTGCTCACAAAACCTTGCCCAAAAACACGCTCATAGCGTAATATTCCACTGGTTTTGTACTGCACATTATCCAAGAATCTTTGAAATCCCCGATCTTCTGTTGACTTGACTTTTTGCCATAGCCAACATATCTAAAAAGTGTGGAGTCATATTCATCAATTTCACTAGAACATGGAAAGTGCATGCATATCTAAAGTGTACAATGGACAGAGAAATACCTGGTTTTGATTCTTCTTGTTTTTCACATAAGCTCCAACGCACTTGCAAGTAAGTAGAGAGAGTTCAGAGGAAATCCCACTCTGATCAATGGCATGGCCCTCTTTAAATACCTATTTGTAAATCAAGTGTTAGCTATTTAAAAGAAAATGCTACCGTATCAATTTGTTGGCAAAAGCTTGGGTAGCCAACAAAAATGGCGGAACATTCAATCCTAGATAAAATTGTTACGAACTAGTGCAAATAACACTGATTTGTACTATGCTATGCATTCTAGAGGCAATAGCTTATATGCAGTAAAGTAGGGTAACAATTAGTTTCAAATAGAGCAGAAAACAGACTGAAAACTGAAATTGAAATGGGAGAGGAGGCACTAGCAGTAGGAAAGTTAGTATTTTCACCTTAGTATAAAACCTTGGTTCACGATAATGTGTCGGATTCACTTTCCTTTTTGAGTCTCCCGATTGATGGAAACATGATTCTCTAAAGAAGATATGGCCACCAACTTTTAGCCATTTGACCATTCTTTCTACAAGTTTCTCAACCTGCAGCAAGGGATAAAGGGTTAGAAACAGTCACAGGAAATAAAATAAAATAAAATAGCAGTTAACACATGCCGACAAAAAATTAGCTTGTATAGGAGATGTTATCAGTTCAGGTTTTCCGAAACCAGGGTTAACTATTGATCTGGAAAATAAAGGAATACTACAGGCCTGTAAAATGTTTAATAAATCAAGGATCGAGACAAATAACCAGGTTCATAAGTGCATTATCTTACCTCCACGTCTGAAAGATACATCAGTAGCCAGTTTGAAAATATGAGATCGATCGAGTTATCCTCAATCACCAGGTCCGGAGATGTAACATCAGCACACATGAAGGATGCATTTTCGTAATGGCCATTTATGCTTTCATTCTACAAAGAAAATATATTGATAAGAGCTCAGTAAACCAGGCATTCCATGCATGTGGAGATTAAAAGAATGCCATCACATTTCAGGCACCAAATATATTTTCTTAAATCGGAAGTAATTAAATGTTGATACCTTTTTAATCACACTTTCGATGAAATCCATTGCGAGAACATGCCCAGCTGTCTTTGCCAGTTCTCCAGTAAAGCGACCTATTCCAGCACCAAGCTCCAGCACTGATTTTCCTTCATAGGAAGGAAGTAAAGACAGAATCTGAAAAGGAAGGGTAGAACTATATGAGAATGTTGGCACTACAAGTCCAGGGAAACATGGTATAAAGTTCTAATTTGCAAGAAATCATGTCTACTTCATGGGAACTACAGCTTATTCTACTACGCTCTGCGTACAGCATGGTAAGGCTTCATATATGATACCTGATTAATATGTCATATTGATGTGGATTGTAAAATGCAGTAGGAGATCATTAAGGAGAATATGAATGTCAAACTGCCATAAAACTAAAAAACAGGTATAATCTTCAAAGGGAAGAAAATGTGTAAGTTGGGTTTTTTGGCATCATCTCAAGTGGAAGCGATATTTTTCTTGAACCAAAATAGGACACGGGTAACACTAAAAAGTAGGCGTCAGCATCACACCAATGAGCACAGTTGCGTTAAACGCCACACAATACCGATCAGTTTGCTCCCCAAATAATGCAGCACCTCCAAAAGCATCCACTATTACAACACGCGTGTCTTCTAGAGATGACCAACATAATGCTTGATTAAATTTGGAGACGGGTGGGGGCAAAAGCAGTAAATCAACACACACACACGTGCTCCACAGATCCAAGCAGGTGGACAGTTGAAGAAACGAAAATATCATGTATCCGCAGATATTACTAAACGATTATCACTAAACAACGGGAACGGAAACGAGGCGATGGCATGGCGTTATCACCTCGGGGCGCTCCTCCTTGTCCAGATCGGCGGCGCGGGAGTCGAGCATCATGGCCTCGACGGTGAGGTCCCTGGAGTGCTCCTCCCAGTACCTCTTCTGCGCCTCCCTCTCCTCCTCCAGCTTCTCCAGCACCCCTGCAACACACAAGCCACGTGTCATTGACTCCACTCCAGCAAACAGAGAAGCCATGCACACCACGTGCTCGACCGTTCTCCCCAACCAAGCGAGAACAGAGATCCGGTCCGATCCGTTCGAGACGGAACGGGGCGCGGGGAGAACCTCCTGCTTACCGTTGGAAGCGATTGCGGCGGCGGCGGCGGCGGCGTCCATCTTCGTTCGCGTGGTCATTAACGGCGAGCTGTTGCGCGTGAATTCAGAGGGGATGGTTCGTTACGGGAGGCGGGCGAGATTAGGAGCCCTCGACGGCGAGGCGGGCGCGGGAGAAGCTGCGGGAGCGGCGGTTGAACGATCTCCCGCGCGGCTGCATCCACGACGGGATCACGTCGAGGCTGTGGGGAGGAGGAGCACGAACGAGTGGAGCGGGTGTGAACGAACTGGGATGGACGCGGTGGGTGGGGGAGAAGGCGAGGTTGGAAAGGGTTTTATAGGCGGACGGGAGGGAGGTGGGCAAGGGGGGTCGAGTCGAGCGATCCACCGTGAGATCTGCGCCTCACGGCGGGCGTGGATCCTGGATCGGAGGTTTGATTATTTTATATTGATTTCGTTTTTGTCGCTTTGGCTGAGCTGATCTGTAGCCTGATTGGACGGCGTGCGCGGCGTGTCCCGGTGACTGACGTCGGGTTCAGTTAGGGCATCTCCAATAGCCGTATGATAATCGTTGGTAAGTTGCCACATAGACAGTTTTGATGACATGTCACGTAATAAAAGAAGAGAGAGAATGAAATCGTATGATCTTTAAGAGCATCTCCAACAGTCTGTATGTTCAATCGTTGGTATAAGTGTCCATGTCAGCAGCCAACAACATATCATACAGGCTCTTCAATGGAGCGTATGTTAACCGTATGTAAAACAACCAAGCGGGTCCACTAAATGTTGAAGAAATGACTATGCTTGCCTCGGGGCTTGTGCATGAACCGTTGCTTAAAGATCATACGATTTCATTCTCTCTCTTCTTTTATTACGTGCCATGTCATCAAAACTGTCTATGTGGCAACTTACCAACGATTATCATACGGCTATTGGAGATGCCCTAAGCAACGGTTCATGCACAAGCTCCGAGGCAAGCATAGTCATTTCTTCAACATTTAGTGGACCCGCTTGGTTGTTTTACATACGGTTAACATACGCTCCATTGAAGAGCCTGTATGATATGTTGTTGGCTGCTGACATGGACACTTATACCAACGATTGAACATACAGACTGTTGGAGATGCTCTTACGGGGGTGGTAGCATGGTGAATGGGTTTGAAACTGCCAGATGAAATGTGACGAATGAATGTGGAGGACGTGGTGGTCCGTGCTGGCTGCCAAATTTCCTTTCTCGATTCCTCGCCACACCAGTCACCACCAAGCGACCCAGCTAGCCAAGTTGATATTCGCATCCTATCCATGATCCCGTCGTGGCACTACCAACAATGACATTTAGCACTCGTTTGTCTGTTTGGACTTCACCTTCGACGAAATAAGTTGTGGATTCGTTGTAAGCTGAATCAGATTTTGACCCATTTTTCAAAGCTGATTCGAAACAGCTGCTTGTTTCAGATTCAATTTTTCATAGCTAAATCCGACCTCTAAAGCTGAAACAAACACCACCTTAGGCTATTCGGCAACGCTCCAGCTTTCGACTACCCAACTTCACACGTGGATCTGGACCGAATGCCCTAGGCCCATCTCCAACGCGGTGGGAATGTCCACAATACCCGGATTTAGTCAGATCCAATTCGAGGGATTTTGTAGGTTCATTAATCAAGCCTTGGCAGAAGAACTTGACAAGTTTCCAACAATTAAAGATCCAGATCACGAAATTGCATTTCAATTATTTGCGAAAGGATATCAATTGCTAGAACCCTCGATAAAAGAAAGAGATGTTGTGTATGAATCACTCACCTATTCTTCCGAATTATATGTATCTACGAGATTAATTTTTGAGGGCTCGAGGATTTTGATCCCCTTCGATAGTCCGGCTTGAATCCTGGTACCACCTGAGACGCCGACGCAAAAGGTTGCTTCGAGCGCTTCTGATTATTTGGCTAGTTGTGTGAGAAGCGAAGGATTTAGGTGCATGTGATTAGCGCGCGCGTTGGAGGAGCGAGTGCTCAGCTTATTTTGGGTGTTTATCTTTTTGCATATATTTTTTCTATCTAAGCGTCCAACATTGTAGATGCCCTAAGGAGTTAAAATTAAGAAGCAACAATCCTCTTATACCGTAAGCTATTATTTTCCGGATCTGTGAAAGCGAAGAAACAAGAGTGTTCACGTGTTTCGCAATATGCTCAAATATCGGTGCACTAACGGGTGTGGATTTGTATGGCAGTGGGAGGTAACCTCATGTTATTGGATGGACACGGGGAGACGGTTTAATCCGGAACCGGGCCCTTGCGATGCAAGTAACAACTTCAATCCTGCTTGGTTGGAATTATATAGGAACAAGATATCGACGAACACAGTTTGTATGTCCAGCAACTTATACACAAAGTCGCTGGGTTTGGAGGTAGTCAAACTACACGAGATGTCTTAGATTGAATCTACTCTAGGCAAAACTAGGGATCTAATTATGTCATATTGGTCCTCGAAATAGAAGTTGTCCCCCTCGTCTTGATGTCTGGGTATTTATATATCGAACTTGGTCTGTTCAGCTCCTCCGGATCTAGATTTCCTGGTCGTGGACGACTCGATTTACCCTGCATAGAAATTTGGGCGTCTTCCTTTCTCGAAGTTTGGGGTACCCCTTCAGGACACTTCCTTACCCAGGCATAGGCTCTCGATGGGCTTGATTGTATGAAGGGAAGGCCTTACCTGACTGTCGGAGCTAAATCCGACAGATCTCGGGTAAGGGGTCTCTGAGCTGGTGATCTTGGCTTCATGGTCACAAGAAGTAGAGAGACACAGTATTTATTCAGGTTCGGGCCCTCTCGAAGAGGTAAAACCCTACATCTTGTTTGTGTTGTATTGATTGTGGATGGGGTACAAAGTACAGGATGATCTACCTCGAGATCGTATGAATGAATCTAACCTTCTGAGTTGTAATGACCTATTGACTAGCCTGGCCTCGGTTTATATAATGTACCGAAGGCCTAGGATTACAGGAGCCCTCGTCTTGTGCGCCAAATCTTTGTGGAATCTCCCTTGTATGCGTCATGGGCTGCCCGAAGTGGCCCATTAGTGAACCGCCATGGGGGTCCTCGGCCCGACCCACCTGGTCGGGAGACGACGTGGTGAGTACCCCCTAGTTCAGGACTCCATCAGTAGCCCCTGAACCGGTCTTCAAGTTGGGGACGCTCCTCGGTTCTTTCGAACGGTTCTTCGTCTTAGGTCGTCGGTCTTGAAAACTGGTTCAACAAATCTTCACATCTTCTATCTTGACGATCGCCGAGTTGTGTCCGAACAGTTCACACGTCGGGCATCCGAGGAGTTCACACGTCGAGCATCTGAGGAGCCCCTTTAAGTTCTTGGCCATTATCAATGCCTTGTTGTTTTTACGCCATACCTCGGGTTTAAAGTTTTCCCGTGCGACGGTGTCCTCTTGCAGCCGAGCTCCAACGCCGGACTGCATCTGAGGTGTCTTTTTGCAGCCGAGCTCCAATGCCAGTCTGCATCCGAGGTGTCATAGATTACCTCGGTCTTGAAAAATTTGAAGGAGTTCAACCGAGCTTAATGCCGGAAAAGTCCTCTGTGGAGCCAACCACTCGCATTCGAGCTTTAAGCCGGACTGCTTCCGAGGTGGTGCACCACCTTGGTCTTGGGATGATTTTTTGCAATTTTTTTATTCAATTGGTGCAATTTATTCTCTGCCGAGATGTATAGCCAATAGCCCTCAAGGTGCGTGTCGGCCTAAAATCTGGGATGCACCTAAAAGATAAAAGAAAACCACTGATCTCAGTAGCCCCTGAGACTCAGGCCGATTCGTGAAACGGCCTGAGGATCAAGTCCTTGCTTGGCAGCATACTTTAGGAACGGAAACGTGGTGCGTAATAGCTCCCGAGACTCAGGTTGGGTGCGGCCGACCAACCTGAGGATCGTAATCTCCTCGGAAACCGCTTTGCACTTTGAATTCTCTACATTGAATCGTCAATGCAGTAGCCCCCGATACTTGGGTTGGGCCACACAACCAACCCTAGGATCGTATATCCTTGAGAACTAGTTCAACTGTCATGTGTGTTTTGCCAACGCCGAGGTGCAGCTCGGCAGGGAAGATGCTGAACTACGGGTCAGAAATGATTTCCCGAGCAGAACCATCATGCAGAACACCTCGATCAAGAAGATGTCCTGCCACCTGAAAGGAAAACATAAATTAGGTTAAAGGTGTCATAATCTCGAAAAAACCAAAAAACTTGCATCTTTATGTCTACATTAAACCAAGTTTCTTGATGCCAATCCGAAATTGGTCTTAAAATTAATTTGTGCTTCCGTCGTGCTTTAACATGACACATCCGATCTCTAGACTTCAAGTGGGTTAGCCTTGGGCTTCAACCTCCTTTTCCCAAAGGCAGAGTGCTTCTCAGGCCAGTTTAGCAAACTAAACTCGACCGGCTTAGAGAGAAACCAGGCTATCCGGCTATTTGACCATACACTCGAGCCGAAAAAGGAGTGGAAGAAAAAGACTTTGCAACGACTTAGAAGAAAATGCTTAAAAACGGCACATATAAGTTATGAGCCACCCGTTAACTTGGGTAAAAGAAGTTGTTTTTAACAAACAAAATTTTTAACAAACAACGTTTTTGTTTAACAAAAATATAACTCTTGGTTGAACCAAAAAAAAATTGAGCATGAAAGCGACTTAGCTGGTTAATGTGCTCGGTGTTGACGACGAAGTCCGGGCTTGCGGCGGGATGAAGACGTCCATCAAACCTTGACAGATCCAGCATGGTGCGTAGTCCTCGACCTGGCTGAAGTCCAAGCCCCCAAGCCCGTCCCGATGAGGAGACCGGCTCAATGAAGTGGCAGAGCGAAGTGCTCGGCTCGACGATGTGGCAACGCAGCACGGTCGATGTGGAGAGGCGAAGCCCCCAGTCTAGGCGAGGTGACGGAGGAGGTCGGCAGAGTGACGCCGAACTCCTCGAAGTAGGTTGATGAAGCGATGGCGAAGCTCCCGGTCCAGCCAAGGTGACGGAGTAGGTCGGCGGGAAGACGCCGGAGCCCCCATGTCATCCAACGTGTCGAAGCAACTCAGCGTGGTGGACGTCGGCTTGAAGAAGAGACGGCGCGGCAATGCCGACGCAGGTCAAAATTTGTGACACGGTCGATGCCGGCTTGATGAAGTGATCGCGCGACGATGCCGGTGTGCCCGCCCTGTACAATCCGTGGGGCGACGATGTTGTCTTGGTGATTATTTGGCCTTCGCGATGCTGAACTCTTGGTCGGCTCGCCGAGGTGATGATTCGAGGTGGGTGTCGTCGGCTCGATGAAGCGACGACGTAGTCGATGCTGGCGCAGGTCGGCGTCCATGGAGCAACGTGGTCGAACTGGTTTGACACCGGCGCAACGGTGAAGAGCACCTCGGAAAAGGCATAAAATTTGTAGGCACGTGTTTGAGAACAAAACATAATACTCTAGAAAAAAAATTCTTCAAAAAGGACGTCCATTAACCCATTCATGAAAAAAAGATGAACTTGGGTCGGATTCGTTTTCGTGTAGAAAACAGGTTCAAAAATTGATGCACTCCTCGGACTCGTCCCGAAGTTTGAACGGTCGGATCGAGCTGTAATTTTGAAGGGTTATCGACATAAGAATTCCACAACCGATGAACGGTGGGATTTTCCAAAGAATGTCCGAGCTGGACGCTGCACTCCTCGCCTCAAACTCGTCCAGATTCGACAGGGCTCCGGTATATTGATGATTGCCGGAGATTGCTTCATGGGAACACGATGAAATTTTACAGGATCGTTATAGACCCAATTCCGCACAATTCCACCAAATCAATCGTCAAAGTGACGCTCGGGGAGGCAGGAACGTCGAAAACAAATCCGTTGTCCAGAAAATTCTGCACGATCGCACAAGGGCAATGTTGACGTTGAGCCCCCGAGCTCCATGGATGGTTTTTCCGTGATCTCGGTTGAGATCGAAATTGATGTTGATGAAGGCACCCGTTCGATCTTGATGACCTGACATGGCGTGTAGTCCTCGGTCTAGCCAAGGTGACCAATCGAGCTGGCAACGAAGATGTCGACATCGATGACAAAGTTTTGTTCCGACACGTAGATCGCGCCGGAACTAATTTGAATTCCCATCTCACCGCGGCGACTAGCATCAGGGACCTGTATGGGCCACCAATGTCTGAGCTAAATCCGGCAGATCTCGGATGGGGGGTCTCGAGCTGGTGATCTTGGCTTGATGATAACCGAAAGTAGAGAGACATACTATTTACCTAGGTTCGGTCCCTCTCGAAGAGGTAAAAACCCTACATCCTGCTTGTATTGTATTGATTGTGGATGGGGTACAAAGTATAAGATGATCTACCTTGAGATAGTATGAATGAATCTAACCTTCTGTAATCTAAGGTGTAATGATCTATTGACTAGCCTGTCTCGGTTTATATAACGTACTAAAGGCCTAGGATTATAGGAGTACTCGTCTTGTGCGCAAAGTTTTTGTGAAATCTTCCTTGTATGCATCATGGGCTGCCCGAAGTGACCCATTAGTGAACCTAACATGTGGAGGTGCATTCGATTTAGAAGTAAAGCATCCATCTAACGCAACCATCTAGTGGGGATGGTTTTCTTTGAGTACAAACCATCCCCGTCAAAGAAAATGAGATTTGTAGTACGGAGCATAATCCCAATCAAGCAATATCGCCAAACATGACCAAAAAATTCAGTGGAGAAGTCCAAACCTTTGTGGAGCAACGTATGATGTGCTAATGCGGGAAAAACATCCGTGGAGACTGTATGCACGCCTCGTCATGTGCATACCCGGTGCGAGATGATGCCACATGTCTGCCCTCGAGATCGCACGGTCTCCGCTCTAGCGCTCCTTTCCTTGGCTCGTTCAGCGAGAAACCAATCGATCGTCCGCTTGGCTCCCCGGGCGATCAAAGCCTCCGCTCTGTACCCCAGGTGCCAATCGATGGCAAAGGTTCAGGATAGAATGGTGGATGCCGATCCAGCACGGTGAGGATGATGTGACTGAGCTAATGGGATGGATGAGGGTGTAGAGGTTCAGAATAGAACAGTGAATGAGCTTGAAATTAAGGCTACAATCAACATATGAGCGCTGGCGGGGATTTGATAGTTTCTTGACAAGGTCAATTTCAGTAATGTATGTTGTCTGCTAAGGAAATGAATCTTGATTTTCTCAACTGGATAGCATCGGGTAAGGATCATCTCCTTATGTGAGCTGGTTGCCAATCTAGCGTCGGTGAGCTCGAGATCAACGGCGAACAAGTGATGTGGCATGACTGGCATGACTACTTGCGCCACGAGGCTACTCTGGTTGTCCCATCGGCAGTCAATGAATAAGCCTGCACCAACCCTGTAGGAGGAGACTGCATGTCCTGGATTCATGTCACTGGCCATCGTGATTATGCTCGTTCAAGATGGGATCGCGGGCGGCTGATTGCGGAGCCGAGTTTACCTGGGAGAGCCGATGGGATCGTGGGTGCGCTGGAGCAGGGATCACAGCCGAGCCGAGGCGTCACGAGGATCATGAACGGTTGTCGTAGGATTGCTGCACGCACCACATGTCGCACATCCAGCGCAGGTATGCACACGTGCAATTGTGCATACCAGATGCACGAGATTTTTTCCCAACGTGGCACCTCGCGTGGAAATTTGAAAATTTGATCTCAATTGAAAAGGTTAACGGCATGTACGTCATGACGAATAACCTCGATTGGCTCTGTTGACTGTCGTGCCTCGTCGGTACTTGGGGCGAGTTAGTGACCGAAAGTTGTATGCCGCGCCATAGTGGTTTTCTTTCCGTGTCCAGATTCACGTGAAAACTCTTGTTCATTGCTTTGGACTAGGTGACAACGATGCTCTGCGTCGTTACCTTTTTAAAGGCATCGTTGTGGTGCTCAAATACCTCTCGTCTGTGTGGCAGTAGTTAAACGGTCTTTGCTTTAGCTCGATTCCTCTTAGGCCTCGGGCCGGATGGCCTCGTGGGTCTCCTTTCCTTTGAAGAAAAACAAGGCTAATGGGGGAAGTTTCCTCCCTTAACTTTTGTTGTTAGCGCATCTCCAACGACAACCCGCAAATTTTCTCCCGCATCCGTCCACGGACACGGATGTGGGAGGACGTCATCCAACGCTAGCTGCATAGATCTGGCCAACAATTCGATCCAATCGGACGAAATTCGTTCAAGCACGGCCGAATTTCATGTAAACAAGAAGGATTTTATTTAAACAAGACAGATTTCATATGAAAATGATGGATTTCATTACATTTACATCAACTAAGCGGTGCTAGTCTGGCTCTCGAGGTATAATTAATACCTAATCTAAATGGTCGTCGGCGCCTGTTCCCCGTGTCCGGCCATGAACCCACAGAACCGAAGCTTCGCCTTTTCCAGCTCCGCCTCGGCGCTCTCCAGCTCTACCTCCGTAACCTCCGCCTCCGGAGCCCCAGGAAGTGAAGCTGTCCGTCTCCACGTCGCCGCCAAGCGGCTAATCGGCCGACGATGTTAAGCCCACCAAGCTTGGCGTCGACGGGAGGGGAGGAGCGGTGGCCTTCTTGGGACCCGAGCGGCAGCGACCTTCCGTGCACTACTCTTCCTCACTATCGGCGGCGCCCACAGATGTGCCGGCTTCGTGGTCATGGCAGCGGAGCGCGGCCTCGGTGTTTTCCTTCTCGTCGTCGTTGGTCTTGCCGAACAGCTCCTCACCCGCCTCGTCACACTTCTTGACGCGGCCGCCACCTCCGCCACCCGTTGCCGGTACCGCCAGCGGGCGAGGCGGATCTCGTGGGCGGAGCGGTAGGACTCGAGCAGCGCCTCCTGCTCCGCCAGGTCCGCGTCCGGTGCGACTGCCCTGCTGGCGCCGAGTTGCTCCTCCGCCTGCAGGTGCTCCTGGAGGAGGTGGTGGTTGTAGGCGGCATCGGCATGCGCCTCCCGGAACTGCTTCTCCCGCTCCTCCCGCATCATGACCATGTAATGGGCACGGGCCTCGCCGATGGTCATGGTGCAGTGCACTGGCGAGGGAGGCGTGGCGGAGCAGGAGGCACTACTACAGGATGGTCCTAACACAACACATGTATACGAGACCAATCGACCAAACTGTATGCGATGCATTAATCGCAAACAGTATCATAATAAAACCGTCACCAATGAAACGAACTGTGTGCGATGGAGGATCCGTCAAGCATGATTCAGAAAAAATTTGCGTGTGCGAATTGTGGCATACATTTAATCCATACAAACTATTTCGATGAGCCAAAACAACAGAAATGGTCAGCCAGATCAAGGTGTGTGCGATAGAGGGCATACAGTTCACTCGGATGAATCATTTGCGATGAGACAAAACAACAGAAACGGTCAGGCATATCAAGGTGTGTGCGATATACAGCATACAGGTCACTCGGATGAACTATTTGTGATGATCCAGAAGAACACAAACGATTCGGCTTGACAAGATGTGTGTGATACCCGACAAACAGGTCCGTAATCAAAATTGTGTGGGAAGACCGATAATAACACGGACGATTCCTGCTAAGAAGATGTGTGTGTTGTGGGCAAACGCTTGCTAGTATACAATTGCCAGCGATTGATGAAATCGTCACCGATGGATTCCGTAGTTTAGTCCGTGTGTGATGTGATTTGCTCTGTCTGCACAACATCTATGCTCTGTCTACAGAACAACAACATATATACTTATAAGAACATGATTGCATAACCAAATTAAACATCCAATTATACAAGTGACTATACATAAAATTTGCACACACACCTCAATAAACAATCACATGCATACTAAACTAGGAGAAACGATCATCCTAATCATCTAAATCCTTGTCGTCTACAGGAAGGAGGCACTTCCTCATGTCAACGATCCGCCTGTACAACTCGTAGCTTGTGCACACGTCCTTGGTCACGTACTTGACGTGTTCTTCATCCAGTCTCCGCACCCAGGTCTCGTGCCAGGCATCCTTGTTCTTGTCTCACTCATCCTTCATGTCCTTGTAGTAGGGGTCGATGATGGCCATGGCGAGGTCAACCAGGGAGTCCTTCTGCTTCTTTCTGCCCCAGACCCTATACTGGCCTTGGATGTCGACAAGCTTCTGGCAAGCCAAGCCCGTAGTCTCGAGCACCTTTAGATCGTTGAAGGTGTCCACCGTAGTGAACCTGTAGTCAGGGCTGTTGATAAACCTAACGTAACGCTCGCAAGGCCTTGTGGCCAGGGAGTAGTGGTAGACGAGGACGTGATGGCGCACGCACAGCTGAGCGACGACAACCTTTTGATCATACCCAGCACGACCGCTGGTGAACTCGAGGTCGAAGCCGACCACTTGGTACTTGTCCTCAGCAAGCAACTGCTTCATAGCATGGATGGAGCTCTCCAACGAGACCGGCTCGTTGGTGTACACCACCGAGAGGTCCTTCCCCCTCACGTGGGTGTCCACTCCGTGAGGCGTGGTGAACTACCGCCCGTCGTAGTCGTCAGCCGCTGGGAGTGCCATTGGAGCCGCTAGATATCCTTTCTGTATGTGTCGTCGTTGGTGTGCTTATTGTGTTGTGGGGCGCGAGAGATTAAGGTAAATGGCCACGAGAATAAATGGGGGCTGCACGGCCTCGATTCTCGGCACGTCCACATGGCAGTTTTTCCAGCGGGTAACTGCATTGTGGCGCACGTAACTACATCGTGGCGCCGCGCCCGACGCAACCCCATGCATATGGCGCCCTGAACGTACATGATCGTGCGCCGGCCCCAACCGCTGGCAGCACGCGCGGAGGGACGCGAGCAGAGCGCGCGTTGAGGGAGGCAAGGAGAGCGCGCGCAGACGGACGCGGGCAGAGCGCGCCGCGGCCGCCTCAACCGTGAGCAACCACACACATAGAGCACTTGAACATGCAGGGAATGGCCGTCTACAAGTCGGCCGGCGGCGTGATGTGAAACGACGTCGTGTTTCACATCACACCGTGGGGGAACAATCGTTCGCGACGCTGCGTAGGGAACAGCCGTTTGCTAGGTAATTAAATCGCAAATGTTTTTTATTAAATATATGTGTATGTGTCATTTCGTCCTCCTCTCGCAGGTCTTGTCACCGCGTTGCCGTCCAAGGCTTCGAGTGCAAGCTTGAGCACCGAGCAGGCGTTTCTTTTGGCCAGATGTTGGCTCAAAGAGGCGCCAATGAATCGTCGGTGAGCCCGTTCCCGCGCAACCATGCAGGTTCCCGCGCGCAACCGCGCAAGCTTCCCGCCCGACTCGGCGAAATCCCCCAAAACCCCAATGGTTACCGGCCTGCTATATAAACCCTCACGGTCGACGAGTCCGCATCGCATTTTCTCCTCCCTCTCCATAGCTTATCTCGTCTGCTTCTCCCACGGTCGCCAATGGCACCAGTCCGTCGTCGTCGCTCAGCCACTCCGCCGTCAGTGGACAGCTCCAGCTGGGTGGCTACACCGCGACGGCGGCGCAGTCCCCAGCCCCGTATAGTGCGCGTGGCATCCCTATTGAGTGTTCTCACAACACCCACCACACGCTCCACCACCGCTGCCCGACGGCAGCTGTTGCCGGCCGCCGTTGCCGCCACCCCACCGTCGGCCGCCGTGGCCGCCTCCCCACCGTAGGCCGCTGTGGCCGCCACCCGCTCTGCCACTGCGGCCCGAAGGCGGAAGGTGGCCGTCGTGGCCGCCACCCCACCGTCGGCCGCCATGGACGCCACCCCACCATCGGCCGACGTGGTCATTAGCCACTCCGCCACCGCGGCCCGAAGGTAGAAGGTGGCCGTCGTGGCCGCCACCCCACCGTCGGCCGCCGTGGCCATCACCCGCTCTGCCACCGCGGCCAGAAGGGGGAAGGTGGAGGCCCGCATTTGCGTCAGTGACCTTGCGCGCTACATCGAGTTCCTGCGGGAGGAGGAGGAGCGCCTGGTCGAGCACGCAAAGAGGCTTACCGCCGCCGTGGCCAGTGCAGAAGCCGCCGCAGAGTGGCGCTGAATGCGGAGCTCTACGCGGAGTCCCGTCGCTTCGAGCAGGAGCGGCAGAGGGCGTACGAGCTGGGCGTCGCTAAATCTACAGCAGCGGCACGCGCCGGATTCCACTACTCCAGCTCGTCGGTAGACTCCTCCTCCTCTGCATCTTACTGAGCGCGCTCGGCAGAGGAGAGGCTGCTGGAAGTAGTACAAAGCCCCTCCGTAGTCGCATTTAGGGGCTATTTTGTTCAGTTCATCTGACTATAGATATGATTGAACTATACTACGTACTTAAAATTAGCTAGTATATATAGTTGAACTAGCTATTTCAGTACGTGGTTGGCAACAATTGGGCAAAAGTTTGTTCGGTTCAGCTGTCGAGTTAAACTGTTTGTATAAAGAACGACTGCTTAATCAATGAATGAAATCTATAGTTAGTGAATTTCAGTTGTAAAATTAGACAATACTAGCAATTTTCAGCTTCAAAATTTGATAAATGCCAGTGTTACAAGGTTGGCAAATGGCAATGTTACTAGATTGACAAATGCGAATGTTTCCAATTTGAGAAATGGCAATATACCCAATTTGAAAGATGCAAATCTTACCAAATTGTCTGTTGTAAGCACACGGGTCATCATACAAAATCGTTTGCGATGAAGCTATGCACAAATCCTTCGCGCCAACTTTTCCTTTGTCTTAGTGGCGAAGGAACCCTAGGTCTGGCTTTGCGTATGTGTGTTCAATCTGAAACGTTTGCGATGAGTGTTTTGTTCAGAGAAAAAAAATGATGTTTTTTTCTTTTTTTACTTTCATAAGTCTGTACATTCAGAGAAAAAACACTTAGTTGATCAAACCATATATTTCATTCAGTCACACTGTGACTTTACATTAATACGATCGAGATACAATATTAAACAAAAAACTAATTGCGGTGGCGGCGGCGTGCTGTGCCAGCTTTGTCGTCCTCCGGGACGCCGTTGTTCAAGTCTTCAAGGCAGCCTAGAATGTTCTGGACTTGCAAATCAAAGAGCCAGTCGCCGCGCGATCGACGGGCGGGGGCCGGGGGGACGGTGACTCGCGGCGCTGCGAGGTAGCGGTCGACGGCGGCGTCCCATGACGCTGAGGGGGGCGCGGCGGATGCAGGTCTGTGCACGGGCACGGGGTGCGGCGGGTGCAGGCACACGCACGGGGACCGGCGCTGTGGTGGGTGTAGGGGCGCGCACGAGCACATGCGGGGGCGCTGGCACTGGCATGTACACGAGCTCGCGAGGGTTCGTGGGAACCTCGCTGACGCCCTCGGCTTCCAGTGCTGCGATGGTGCTTGGCGACTAGCCCGTCAATGCCATCTTGATAACCCACAAGTATAGGGGACCGCAACAGTTTTCGAGGGTAGAGTATTCAGCCCAAATTTATTGATTCGACACAAGGGGAGCCAAAGAATATTTGCAAGTATTAGCAGTTGAGTTGTCAATTCAACCACACCTGGAAACTAAATATCTGCAGCAGAGTGATCAGTAGCATAGTAGTATGATAGTTTGATAGCAGTAGCAATAATAGTAACAGTAACAGTAACGGTAGCAGCAATATTAGTAGCAATTGTAACAGCAGTAGCAATAGTAGTAACTTAGCAAGAACAATATGTGAAAAACTCGTAGGCATTGGATCGGTGATATTGTTGGATAACATTCATCATGTAATAGTCATAACCTAGGGTTACACAGAACTAGCTCCAATTCATCAATGTAATGTAGGCATATATTCCGTATATAGTCATACGTGCTTGCGATAAGAACTTGCATGACATCTTTTGTCCTACCCTCCCGTGGCAGTGGGGTCCATAAGGAAACTAAGGGATATTAAGGCCTCCTTTTAATAGAGAACCGGAACAAAGCATTAGCACTTAGTGAATACATGAACTCCTCAAACTACGGCAATCACTGGAAAGAATCCCAATTATTGTCACCTTGGGGTATGCGGATCATAACACGTAGCAGGTGCGTATAACTTGCAAGATCGGATCAAGAACACAAATATATTCATGAAAACATAAAGGGTTCAGATCTGAAATCATGGCACTCGGGCCCTAGTGACAAGCATTAAGCATAGCATAGTCATAGCAACATCAATCTCAGAACATTGTGGATACTAGGGATCAAGCCCTAACAAAACTAACTCGATTACATGATAAATCTCATCCAACTCATCACTGTCCAGTAGGCCTGCGAAGGAATTACTCACTCCCGGCGGTGAGCATCATGAAATTGGTGATGAAGGATGGTTGGTGATGACGATGCCGGAAGATCCCCCTCTCCGGAGCCCCAAACGGACTCCAGATCTGGCCTCCCGATGAAGAACAGGAGGTGGCGGCGGCTTCGTATCGTGAAACGCAATAAAACTTCCTCTCTTATTTTTTTCTCTGGAATTGTGAATTTATAGGCTAGAGATTAGGGTCAGCGAAGCCACGTGGGCCCCACGAGCCACCAGGGCACGCCTGGGGGGGTGGCGCGCCCTGGTGCCTCGTGGGCACTGGGTGGCTCCCCTCCAGTGGGTCTTGGTTCCAGTATTTTTTATTTATTCCAAAAAAAATCTCCAAAAAGTTTCATCCAATTCCAAGAACTTTTATTTCTGCACAAAAAACAACACCAAGGTAGTTCTGCTGAAAACATCGTCAGTCCGGGTTTGTTTCATTCAAATCATGCAAATTAGAGTCCAAAACAAGAGCAAAAGTGTTTGGAAAAGTAGATACGACGGAGACGTATCAACTCCCCCAAGCTTAACTCATTGCTTGTCCTCAAGTAATTCAGTTGATAAACTGAAAGTGATAAAGAAAAACTTTTACAAACTCTTTTGTTCTTGTATCTATATATATGCTTAACTAGTGTCCAAGTTTTCAGCAAAGATTATAACTAACCATGCAAATGATAACTCTTAGAAATTATATTCACTCATATCAATGGCATAATCAACAAGCGAGCAATAATAAGGTATCTCAAATGCCAACACTTTGTCAAAACGATCATGATATAATATGACAACATGGTATCTCGCTAGCCCTTTCTGAGACCGCAAAACATAAATGCGGAGCACCTCCAAAGTTCAAGCAGCGACTAAACATTGTAATTCATGGTAGCAGAGATCCAGTCATGATGCACACAACATTAACTATTCACAATGCATGAGAATGACAATAGTGCTCTCAGGTCTGGTGCTTGTTTGAGAAGGTGATGACTCAACAATAAAAGTAAAATAACATAAAAGTAAATAGATAGGCCCTTCGCTAAACCTGAGCAAACCCCGGGCCGGGCTTTGTAAAGCCCGAAGCAAAAATCCCAAGCCCGGGCCCGGCTCGGCCCGGCCCGAAGCACATAAACAGTGTCGTTTTTTAATTAAAATAATTATATTTGGGGTATTAAAATAATAAACTATACCTATATTTTGAATAAAATATAGATTTATGGCCATTTCGGGCTTTCGGGCCGGGCTTCGGGCGGGAAAATGGAGCCCGAGCCCGGCCCGGATGCCGGGTTTTCGGGCTCGGGCCTCCGGGCCGGGCTGCCCATGCACAGGTCTACCCTTCGCAGAGGGAAGTATGGATTTGCAGAGGTGCCAAAGCTCGAAGCTTAAATCAGGGATAAATAAAATTTTGGGAGGCATGCCTTTCCTGTCAACGTCACGACCGAGAGTTTTCAATATCTTCCATGCTAAACACATTAGCGGCGGTTCCCAAGCGGTAAAGTAAAGTTTACTCCCCCTCCACCAACAAACACAAGCCATGGCTAGCCAAATCCTCGGGTGCCCTCCATACCAACAACTTTTCGGGGGAGTTTGTTTTATTATTTTGCAATTTTAATAGTGGGACTGGGCATCCCGATTACCAGCCCCTCTCGTGCAAGGACAACTGAGTCAACACTTGTCATGAGAATAACCCGCTTAGCATGGAAGATACTGACTACCCCCTGTCGCTCCAGAGCGGTACGGGCACACAAAACAGAAGTTCATTTGAATATTTAGAGGTGACACATGCAAATTTACTTAGAACGGCAAGGTAATACCGCATATAGGTAGATATAGTGGACTCATCCGGAATAACTTTGGTTTAGGGGTTTTGATGCACAAGCAGTATTCCCGCTTAGTACAGGCGAAGGCTAGCAATTAGGTTGAGAAGCGACCAGCTAGAGAGCGAAAACGGTCATAATCATGCATTATGAATAATCAACATTGAATACTAGCATGAGTAGGATATAAACACCATGAACATAAATATCGGGGAGGCTATGTTGGTTTTGAATCAACTACATGCGTGAACATGTGCCAAGTCAAGCCACTCGAAGCATTCAGATGAGGATACCATATCATCATACTACATCATGAACATTTTAATGCATGTTGATACCCAAGATAAATCATTATCCACTCCTAGCTACTTAAGCATGGCATGAGCAACTATAATCTCTAATTGTCATCATAAACATGTTTAATCATAATATGCTGAATCATGGATACTGAGTTAAACATATTTACAAAAACAAAGAACAAGCTGAGTTCATACCCGCTTTTCCTTGCCACGGTTACTTCATCAAATCATTGTCATTATTGCCTTTCACTTGCAGAACCGAATGATATGAAAATGAAAATAGTGCAAGTGTGCCATGGACTAAGCTGGAATCTGTAAGCATTTTATTTAAAGGAGAAGACAAGGTCATATGGGCTCTTTGTCAGAATAACCATAATGCATATGAGAGCCACTCAACATTTTCATCGTGGTCTTCTCCTTACAATGAATCAACAAAAGAAAAGAATTTCAGAGAAACACACTGAAATATTTTTGGAGTTTTTAGTTTTTCTGAAGAAAGCAAATTAAAGAAGACAAACGAAAACGAGAAAAGAAAACTATTTACACGGGGGAACTCCCAACAAGCAAAAGAAGAAACGGGAAATCTTTTTGGGTTTTCTTTTAATACTACTACTAATAAAGCTAGAAAGAAAAACCGAGAAGAAACGAGAAATGTTTTTGGATTTTCTCAAAGTTTTTCAAACACACAAGAAGAAAGCGAGACAAATAAAATTAACATGGATTATACAATGAAAAGTTATGAACACCGACAACTGGAATGAAATGTGTGGACATGAATGTAATATCGGTGAGAAATACGTACTCCCCCAAGCTTAGGCTTTCGGCCTAGCTTGGTCTACGTCCATCCGTAGTAGCCATCCGGTCCCATGTGAAAGTCCTGAGGCGGCGACACCCGAGCGTCCCAATCCTGGGCCTCCTCCTCTGCCGCGGCCAACGCGTTCCGGTAAGCAACGATGTCCGGTGGCATCACGGTATATCCGTTCCTGGCATGAGAATCAAACAAAGCAGGTGCAGGAAATGGAATAATATCACGAGTATCCTCACTAAAAACCAAGTTATAACGAATGTTGTGAGGAGGCTCAGGAGCATCAAGAAAGTGGTGGTCCCTCATGGACTGGTGATCTAAGTAAACTCTGGGCAACAAGTAATCATGAGGGCGTATGTTAACATTAAAATGTCTCGCTAAGCGAGTAGCATAAATACCACCATGAATTTTACCCCTAGTCCTATTAGTGTGCAGGCGGCGTGCAATGATAGCTCCCAGGTTATAAGTGTTGTCATTATGCAGTGCGCGGCGTAAAATGGCAAAGTCAGGTGCAGCTAGCGCACTACCTTGCTCCCTAGAAATTAAGCATTTCCCTAAGAATAGAGCAAAGTAATGAACAAAGGGAAACTGCAAGCTAGTGGCTCGGGCTCTCGACACGCCCCTTGTCTCTCCCATAGTTAAAGTGTGGAGGAAACCCTCAAACTCCTCCGGTCGAGGCTCTATTATGTCCCCATCAAAGGGAATCAAACATATCTCACAAAATTCAGCAAGTGGTATCTGATAATGTTCAGCATATAAATCAAAGCGCACCTCAGGGGGTTCGAGCCTATTCAGAAAATGAAAATTTTGCACAAAGGAATTTGTAAGGATGTGGTGCTGGTCACACTCATCTGCGAGGAAGTCGGTCAATCCGGCATTAGCAACAAATTGCGCGAACTCTTGGTAGAATTCGGCTTCGTTCATGAAGGCATTGTGCGGCCATTCGCACGGCCGGACCTCCGTCCTACGCGGGATGTTGAGGTCGTTGTCCGAGGAGTCCCCAAGGACTCCCTTGGCGTTCCGCTTCGAAGAACTCCTTCGGAAGATATTCATTTTCCTAAGAACAATTTTCTGAAAAATTTTGGGTCACAAAATGGTATCAATAAAACTTCACAAAATTGATAGCAACTACTCATATGGCTGTCTAGAGGCTATATCAAGCATTCAAACTACTTGGAACTCAAAGAATTCAACATGCAAGCTCATTTTCAGTAGCACCAAGAGCAGCTAATTATGCAAAATATAATCCACTAGAGCAAAAACTAATTGGAGCAATGGAGAAGTCACATACCAAGGAGCAATCTCCCAAAACAGTTTCGGAAACGGAGCTCCGAGCAAAGAGATCGAAAATTTCAGGTTTGTGAGCAAGAACACGAGAGAGAGAGCTACCAGGAATTTTTGCTAGAGGTAAGAGATGAAGTGGGCTGAAGGAATAAGTGAGGGGGCCTGTAGGGCCCACGAGCCACCTGGGCGCTCCAGGGGGGTGGCGCGCCCTGGTGCCTTGTGGGCACCTGGGGCACCCCCCTGGTATGTTTCCAGTGCCAAAAATTCTCAAATATTATATAAAAATTCATATCAAAATTTTATTGCATTCTGAGCACTTTCATTTCTCGACATTTTTATTGCATGGATAATTCAGAAAACATGGTAATCATAGCAATTTTATTGCATTTAACTAAAAATAATAGAAAACAAAGAGTGGGTACAGAAGGTTGTGCTTACTAAATTCATCGATCACATGCCTCTCAAAAAGAATCCATTAATAAGGTTGATCAAGTCTTATTAACAAACCATTTCTGAGTGACATGAAACCGAAGAATCTTCGTAAAACACTAGGTTACCTCAACGAGGATATGCATCTCCCCGATAATAAGAGTTTCATATTTCTTTTTAACAGTAGGAAGAGGGAGTTGAAGACTTCCAATAGTAATTGTCGGAGTCTTTCCAATAACACGAATACCATTTACTTGAAATTGTTTCTTCAGAAAGTGCACCGTATGTTCATTACCATTGATATGAAAAGTGACCTTGCTTTTGTTGCAATCAATAACAACCCCTGCAGTATTCAAGAAGGGTCTACCAAGGATAATCGACATGTTGTCATCCTCGGGCATATCAAGTATAACAAAGTCTGTTAGGATAGTAACATTTGCAACTACAACGGGCACATCCTCACAAACACCGATAGGTATGGCAGTTGATTTGTCAGCCATTTGCAATGATATTTTAGTGGGAGTGAGTTTATTCAAATCAAGTCTTTTATATAAAGAGAAAGGCAAAACACTAACACCGGCTCGTAAATCACACAAAGCAGTTTTGACATAATTTTGTTTAATGGAGCATGGTATAGTTGGTATTCCTAGATCTCCTAGTTTCTTAGGTAACCCATCCTTAAAAGAATAATTTGCAAGCATGGTGGAAATTTCAGCTTCAGGTATCTTTCTTTTATTTGTGACAATGTCTTTCATATATTTAGCATAAGGGGCCATCTTTAAAATATCAGTCAAACGAGTACGCAAAAAGACTGGCCTAAGCATTTCAGCAAAGCGTTCAAATTCTTCCTCATCTTTTTTCTTAGATGGTTTAGGAGGAAAGGGCATGGGTTTCTGAACCCATGGTTCTCTTTCTTTACCATGTTTTCTAGCAACGAAATCTCTTTTATCATAACGTTTATTTTTAGAAGGTGGGTTATCAAGATCAACAGCAGGTTCTATTTCAACATTATTATCAAGTTCTTTATCATTATCTGGTTGGGTATCCACATGAGCATCATCATTATTATTATCATCAGGTGAATGTTCATTACCAGATTGTGTTTCAGCATCAGAAATAGAAACATCATTATTATCCTCCAAGGGTTTTTCTACCTCGGGTTCACTAGAAGTATGCAAAGTCCTATCATTTTTCTTTTTCTTTTTCTTTTTAGATGGACTAGGTGCATCAACATTAATTCTTTGAGAGTCTTGTTCAATTCTTTTAGGGTGACCTTCAGGATAAAGTGGCCCCTGAGTCATTCTACCTCCTCTAGTCATTACTCTAACAGCATGATCATTCATATTGTTATTCATTTCATTGAGCAATTCACTTTGAGATTTAGCAACTTGTTCTAACTAGGTTTGAACCATAGATGCATGTTTACTTACACCCTTAACATCATTAGCAATTCTAAATAACAAGTCACTCAAGCGATCAATCATGTAGGCATTTCGTTTCAATTGTTTCATAACATTGGCATTGAAGTGATCTTGCTTAATAATATAATTGTCAAATTCATACAAGCATTGACTAGGAGGTTTGTTATAAGGAATATCACTTTCATCAAACTTTATAAGAGAATTTACCTCTACTACCTGTGGCGGTGTGTTAAGACCATGTATCTCTTTAATAGGTGGTAAATTCTTAACATCTTCAGCTTTAATACCTTTTTCCTTCTGGCATTTCTTTGCTTCTTGCATATCTTCAGGACTGAAATATAAAATACGCCTCTTCTTCGGAGTGAGTTTAGGCGGTGGTTTAGGAAGTGTCCAATCATTATCATTCTTCAATATGTTATTCAATAATTCCTCAGCTTGTTCAATAGTCCGTTCCCTGAAAACACAACTCGCACAACTATTTAGGTAGTCCCTAGAAGCATCGGTTAGTCCATTATAGAAGATATCAAGTATTTCATTCTTGTTAAGAGGATGATCAGGCAAAGCATTAAGTAATTGGAGAAGCCTCCCCCAAGCTTGAGGGAGATTCTCTTCTTTAATTTGCACAAAGTTAAATATTTCCTGTAAAGCAGCTTGTTTCTTATGAGCAGGAAAATATTTTTCAGAGAAGTGATAAATCATATCCTGGGGACTACGCACACAACCAGAAGCAAGAGTATTATACCATTCTTTAGCATCACCCTTTAATGAGAAAGGAAATAACTTAAGAATATAGTAATAGCGAGTTTTTTCCTCCTGAGCAAATAGGGTGGCTATATCATTTAATTTAGTAAGATGTGCCACAACAGTTTCAGTTTCATAGCCATGGAAATGATCAGATTCAACCAAGGTAATTAACTCAGGATCAACAGAGAATTCATAATCCTTATCAGTAATAAATATGGGAGAGGTAGCAAACTTAGGATCATATTTTATTTTCTCCCTCATAGATTTTTCTTTCATTTAAGCAAGCAGTTTTATAACTTCATCTCTATCATTACAAGCAAGAATGGCTCTAGCCGTCTCCCAATCAAAGCAATGTTCATCAGGTGTTTCAACTCTAGTAGGAGAGCTAGGGATAATAGGCTCTAGCCGTCTCCCTATCAAAGCAATGTTCATCAGGTGAATGTTCATCATCAATAAGTTTCTGGACCAGAGGAGTACTTGTGAAGCAACTACATCCACAGCTTATCCATTTGGCCTGAAATTCTTCCCGAGGGAGCACCTTCCTACCACAAGTCGTTGTGACAAACCCTCTCTCTCTCTAATCCCAAGCCATTTCTTCTCAGTTTGCTACCCAAGTTCCTATCCAGAAACTTGTCTGGAAGCTACAGTGCTGTCCGGGCCATTTCTTGCCAAACCAGTTGCACAGGGAGTCCTCAGGGAGTAGGGTCAACCGCGTAGACACGACTGGATGGGCCAGAGCGCACCGTGTGTGCCAATGCACGCGGTGACCACGCGTCTGCCCGAGCCAAAGTCGTGCTCTGCACGCCGACCGCGTCGGACATGACCGTTACGGCCACCTCGCGCTGCCCCTCCTTGTCCTGTCGTGCCGACATCGTCGCCACCACCCACGTACCCTCTCCAGAACTCTCTCCCAGCTCCGGCGAAGCTCGCCGCCGCACACAGCCAAGTTCACGCACGGGCCGAACAGGGCGCCACGGTCGCCGCCATGTCCGCACGCCCTGAATGGCTCCGCACGCGTCCCGTCACTCCTGCGCGCTCACGTCCACTCCAGCCCGCGCCGCGACGGCCAGCGCAGCCGCCAGCTCGCCGTCCTTGCTATGCCAGCACATCGGTGGTGGCATTCGGCCACAGTGGCTTCGCCCGGCTATAAAAGGAGCTCCCCCGCCCCGTCTCTCCTCACCACTCGAGCTCTCCCTCTCCCAATCATCGCCTCGCAGCACCGGAGCAAGCAGGAGAGCTCTTCTACTCCATCTTCGGCGAGAAGCTCCGCCGTACTGCCCCTGCTTCTCTAGCTCACCTCCCTCCACCCCAGCCCCAACCGAGACCACCGTCGAGCTCGTGGAGCTCCACTGATTCATACCAACCTCTCCCCTGATCAAGAGCTCGTCGGAATCCCCGGATCCGCTGATGCCCGTAGCTGGTCGCCGCCTGAGAAGAAGGGGCCGACGCCGTCTGGCCATCTCCCGATGAGCTGCGGGTATGGGCGTGCTCGCCGTCGTATGCCCGATCCATCCCTGCCTCTGTCCAACTCCGTCGTGGCCTCTACGCTGGTGAACCACGCCGATGAGCTCCGCCGTCTCCTGTTCCCTCTCCCTCTCTATTTAAAACTGACAAGGGGTCCCACCCGTCAGTGACTCTCCTCGCGCCCGAAGCGATACGCTAGTGGAGGCGCACTTCGGTTTTACGCCTTCGACGTGGCCGCCTCTGGTATTTTCTGATTTCTGTTTAAAATCAATTTAAATCCAGTAGTTTGACTGAACTTTGACCATCAATAACTTTTAAACCATAAGTTCAAATGAGTTCATTCTTTTTGCATTATTTTTCTTATGATCTCCTCTATTTGCTGTAAAATTTTGGTATTTTTCTCTGCTCCCTAGAATTTCTGGTCAGAGGAAAATGCTTTATGTGATTTTTTTAAATGTTTTCAAAAATGTTTTTCAGATTGATTTGAGTAGTTGGTGAAGACTAGGAGTACTCCCACACTTCCTTGGTGCAAGGCAAGCCACAACTCTCATTTGCATAATTTCATTGCAATATCATGGTTTAAATAATTATTCTTTTATGTTAAATATGATTTTTTTGTAAATAAGTTAATTCATGCAACACTTTGTACATATTGGGTAGGCTACTGTCATGTCGTTGATGAAATTGTATTCATTAGTAGATTTCAAGTTTGAGGATGTCATGACATGGTTGGATTAAGCGATTACCGTCTATGATTATTTTGTGATTCCGTCCGGTACTTCCTATATGGGCTCAGTAGTAGTTGTGGATCATATTGCTCATTGGATTTCTAGTTAGTTATTGTTGTAACTTGGATCACGGTAATACCAGAATGTTAGTAATGACTATAGTTGCTTGGGGATAAATTCCTCCATTGTTGATCAAGTGCCACTGATCCGAACTTTTCAGTGCAGCCACATCTGTCGGAATGGGACGGCCTTGACTTAGTCTAACCGCATGCTCTTTTATCGGTACCACCAAAGAGGGGAGGTTATGCGTGCGTGCTGCCCTGATCAGGTAGACGACGATAACCTTGTGAGCCCGGTTGGTTATTGAGCTCAGGTCCCCGTTTGGGACAGTTTGTTTGGCCATGACGGTGGCAGGTGTCAGAAGTGACATAGGGGCCACCCAGGGCATGACCCGGAAGGGGGAGTGATTGTCGGTGGTACGGTGGAGGAGTCACGGGTTAGGCAAGTTTCGTTGGAGCAGCACCGATCCACCCAGAAGGGAAGTGTACCGAGGTACGGGACCAGGAGCTCCATAGTGTGCATAAAGTGCGCAACCTCTGCAGAGTGTAAGAATCTATTCGAATAGCCGCGTCCACGGTATTGGACACAGTTCGTACTAAGTCACACTGTCTGATCAACACCTATGAGGAAATGACTTGATAATGATGGAAGAACTCATGTCAGTATGGTAAGATGATCGTTTGGCAGAAGCCACTGGTAATGTCTGTGGGCGATCCCGGGGATGATTGACAGACGTTCTTGAGGAGACTATGAGTTGGTCACGACAGTAAGTGGTTTGATCTAGTGGCCCAGAGCAAAGTGGTCCCGGTAGTGGTAACAAAAGTGATTTTTTTAGATAGTTTAGCAATAGTATGTTATTATGTTCTTCCACCCTTTTAATAACATTTGAATCTGACATAATCATGACTGATATGATTGTTGTTGTGCCTTAATGCTTTTGTTTGTTGTGAGCTTGCGAGTATATTCAAAGTACTCACCTGGCATGTCATGCTAGTTTGCAAGTGTTGCCTTGTTTGCATAGCCGAGGATTCTAAGTTGCGAGCTAGGACATGTCCCAGCCAGAGTCCCTGCAGAGTGGAGCCCATCTTCGTCGTCGTGGTTCCGTTGTTAGTAGTTGTGCCGCTGCTAGCATAGAGTCACCATAGCAGGAGTAGCACCATTGTAACCTTTTGTGACCCTTTGTAACCCTTGTATTCCAACTATTAGTAATAAAGAGCTGATTTGTTCTATGCCAAGCAGTGTCGTATTCCAGAAGACTTGATCTCTGGGCTGGAATACGGGGTGCTCCGGTGACTCTGAGCCGGGTGCCACAAGGTTTGATATGAGAGCAGGTCTGGCTATAGGACACCCTAGCCAACCCGGACGCTAGAAACCATTAGTATAGAGCCTAGCTTGCTTGTGTGATGCATTTGAGCTGCTGCATTTGGTGGTTGCATGTGTTTGCTGCATAGCATGTGTATAGATTGGGCTCACTAACCAGCTGATTTTGTAGATGGCATCCGTTCCGGTTAACTACGACTCAGCCCCTGCACCACTCAGCTTCACATCACTGCTTCGTGATGTTTGGCATCTCCTCTATCCCAGTGGAGAGATGCCAAGGTACCAAGTGTTCCAGACTCCGCTTGCAGGACTGGTGCTTGAGTATCATGCCAATGTCATTCTGTCAGTCGACCTACCTTTGGGGAAGCGCACCTATAGCCTCCATGGTGGCTATGCATCTGCGCCGGAGCGCGCCATCCAGCTTGCAGCTCTGGCAGGCCTCACTGTTCTTTGTCATCAGGAGAGCACGATGCAAGAGAATCGTGCCTTCCTGTACTACCCCACCATGGCCATCACTCCTAGACGGGTTAGATTTCCTCCTGTTCGCTCGGACGACGACCCAGCTGTGGCATACATGTCCCGTTACATGATTGCTGAATACGTCCTCATCGCTGAACTAGCCAGAGATGCAACTCGCGCCCGGAGAGCGCTTGGTATGGCCTTGGCTCCATCAACCTCTCCACCAGCTCCTTCGCTCTCCAGTAACCCGCCTTTCGATCCTAGCACTTGAGTACTTGCGAAGTTCATGATGCATGAGTTGTGGTAATACTGAGTGTTGTAAATTGCCTTGAGTAGCAATAAAGTGTGGTTTTCTTGTAAGCTCAGTGCATTTTATTGAGCAGTTTTTTTGGTTGCCCTTTTATTTGGCTCCTCGGTGTCACTTTACTTTCCCCTATGGAAGTGGCTCATCAACCCCAATAGATTCAAGGAGTTAATGAGGATTTTAAATACTTGGAAGCTCAGCCGAACCTTATGGAATTATTAATGGATTGCCTGGCATTGGGAATCTATGGTTTGGAATACAAATAACATCCTGGATTGGCTATCAGCATTAAGTCTGCCTCAAGGTGTAACTATTTCAACCATGAGGAACTAGCAAGAGGATAATGTGGGTACAGACCCAACCGGGTCGAAGGTATAAATCAGATACGAAGTTGGTTCTGCTCGGGTGGAATATGCAACAGGTTATACCCGAAAGCAAACAAGAACGTGCCATGCACCCAATACCCAGCAAGAAGGAGAGTCAGGCAATTTCTTTTCGTACAAGTAATCAACAACTGGAGTTGTGAGGCGGTATACATGGCCTTCAGTCAGCAGATCATAAAGAGAACCTTCGGGTGTAAGCAACTCAGTCGTCCTTCGCACACTAATAGAGAAGCTTACGGTGCAAGGCTCCTCAGATCTTTCTCAGTACGATAGGTGGAAAACTTCCGACATAATCTATCCTGGCTTCTTCAGTAAGCTACCGCAGAAAGCTTCCGGTATAAGGCACCGAGTCTTCCCGCATAAGCAACCAGGAAGGGAAACTTCTGAGGTATGCTACCCAGCCTTCCTCAGCACACTATCCCGACAGAAGCTTCGAGCATAAGCTACCCAGTCTTCTTCAGCATGATACTCTCGATGACTTCCCACACAAGTTATACAACCTTCGTCGGTACCAAACAGCTGGCAATAGTAGTACCCGCAAGTATACAATGTGTTGGCAGTAAGAGTCAAGCCCCGGGAATAAGATGTTCAGATATACATATTTCCATATATGGTGGGCATGCTGCCCAGGTCACGCAAGACACTATACAAGGAGCAACCATGTTCAGGCAGGTCTACCAAAGAAAGGTAAGGATCCGACGACTACATAAGTCATACAAGAAGAAAGAAGACCCGTATACACCTCAGCACATTGCAAGGATTGGTAAGCTATGAGGAAAAGGCATTATGGGATGCCAATCTTGGCAATAGTTGACCGGGCAAGTCTTCTCACACTTGAGAACCTGGTATGTGATACTGATGAACCCTTGCTTGCCTTCTCTTGGTAATGGCACCACGCATGTGTTCTGGGCTGTTTTTAGCCGTCCGGGGTGGATGCCGACTTTATATTTCTCTTTTCAACAACTGTCCCGTGTTTTGAGCTACTTTCCAGCCGTCTCGGGCAGCTGTTGAGTTTCTTTTTGTAGTAGTGACCCCATGCTCTGAGCTGTTCTTCGGCCGTCTTAGGGAACTACTACACTCTTCTTATCAACATGGTCTCATGTTCCGAGCTGTTTCTTTTCAGCCGTCTTGAGCCATCATTGAGTTATTTCAGTAATGTCCCAGATCTGAGTTGTAAAGACCGTTCTAGTGGCTACTGATTTATTCGCTGATTTTATGCAAGGAGTTCGGAGAATCATTGCCCTACGGTTAAGGTTAGTGATGGGATAAATTTGCCGGTGAAAGGTGTTTGCACTGAGATAAGGATAAAGTGTGCTTGCTAGGATGTTGCACCTGACAACACCTATGGAGGTACTAAGCCAAGCTCTTTTGGCAAAGGGCTCGGAAAGAAGGGCAGTAGTAAAGGAACAAGAGCTACAGTGCGGGAACCAAGTGGCGTGGATACCTAACACAGCCTGATTCCGAATTGGTCACCATGAATATACATCCAAGGGGGACCACCCTATTTGTAAGAGTTTCATATCACGGTAACCCTCTTGCCCAACTGCATATGCTCGAAGTTGTCAGCAGCACATATTCAAGCCGGTTGTGTCCGATCAAGGACTTCTTGGCCATCTCAGCAGTGCGACTCCAACGACCGTGTTAAAGTATCACACGGCGTATGGATATATCGACAAAAGGAGTACTCAAAATGCTCGCACATATGATATTCTGTGGCAGCTGAGTTGCCAGTGTGGATTCGAGACAAAGAAGTCAGCCTGGAAGGTTCAGACTCCCTACAAGTAGTCAGACTCCGCCTAGAGAAATGCTGTGGTTCTCAGTGCCTTCAAACACGGGGAGCATGCATTCAGTATCTCAATGCCGCAATTGAATGTTTCGTGTCCACGGAAGGCAGTGGTTCACAACTTCACGGAATACTATCAGTGAGGGAATGACGTGTCAATCGGGAACCCCTCTCGGATGTATGGGAAGAAGACACATTCCAGTCTTGATCACATGCTAAGTAAACCAGCAAATGTGACAGGATTAGAGTCAGCATAATAATGAACATATGAGAAAAGACCTGTCAAAATGTGGGTATGGTGAAGCAAACCACCCCGGGCACGACAGTCAGGTCATATCAAATTCAGTGGGAACATTATACACGGAGAAAGATATCTGAGTTGGAACCGGTTTCCTTAAGATACATATACTTGTCCCCTGAGCAACCAAATCTCGAGGACAAGATTTATCTTAAGGGGGGTAGGTTTGTGACACCTTGGTTTTCCCCAACTTTTCTTTTCAAAATTCATTTGAAAATTTTAGTTGGATTTGGCTTGCAGTTCTTTCTGAATGGCTCTATGGACTTAAACCTTGGGAATATTTTTGATTTTCTTTCCCAGGTGAATGAAAGCTCCCAAAAACTTCTCCCAAGTCATGACATTTTCCATTCTTGCCACATCTCAATTTTTCTTCCAATTAAATATTCCTTTTTCATTAAAGGAATAACCCTTTAAGCCCTAGGTTGTGAAGCAACCTATATTCCTGTCCTTCCAAAAATTCCAAGAAAATTCTCATAAATTCTTTGGACCATGTGAACCTTGGGTATGTTAGAATATTCAAGATTCCATACTCATGGTGAGCACAACATCCAATCTTTGTTTCTGGTCATAATTTCAGTTTGTGAAGCAACTATATTTTATGTTGCTCAAAAAATTCTGAAATTAATCCAGGACATTCTCCTATCCAGATGATCATCCTGCACAAAATTTTGGCCCATTTCGTTCAGCCATTTTCTCTATAAAATTCTTCCAAGCTTCTGTCCAGAAGAAAGCTTTGTGAAGGAAGTACCCTTTATTCTTATCCAAATGCTATGAATTTTTATGGCATCTGGGCATCACCAAATAACCCACCTATGCCAAGTTTCAACTTCAGAAGCTCATCCATGTGAGTGCATCATCATCAATAAGTTTCTGGACCAGAGGAGTAGTTGTGAAGCAACTACATCCACAACTTATCCATTTGGCCTAAAATTCTCCCCGAGGGAGCACCTTCCTACCACAAGTCATTGTGACAAACCCTCTCTCTCTAATCCCTAGCCATTTCTTCTCAGTTTGCTGCCCAAGTTCCTATCCAGAAACTTGTCTGGAAGCTACAGTGTTGTCCGGGCCATTTCTTGCCAAACCAGTTGCACAGGGAGTCCTCAGGGAGTAGGGTCGACCGCGTAGACACGATTGGATGGGCCAGAGTACACCGCGAGCGCCAATGCACACGGCGACCATGCGTCTGCCTGAGCCAAAGTCGTGCTCTGCACGCCGACCGCGTCGGACACGACCGTTTCGGCCACCTCGCGCTGCCCCTCCTTGTCCTGTCGTGCCGACATCGTCGCCACCACCCACGTACCCTCTCCAGAACTCTCTCCCAGCTCCGGAGAAGCTCGCCGCCGCACACGGCCAAGTTCACGCACGGGCCGAACAGGGCGCCGCGGTCGCCGCCATGTCCGCACGCCCTTAATGGCTCCACACGAGTCCCGTCACTCCTGCGTGCTCACGTCCACTCCAGCCCAAGCCGCGACGGCCAGCGCAGCCGCCAGCTCGCCGTCCTTGCCGTGCCAGCACATCGGTGGCGGCATTCGGCCACAGCGGCTTTGCCCGGCTATAAAAGGAGCTCCTCCGCCCCGTCTCTCCACACCACTCGAGCTCTCCCTCTCCCAATCGTCGCCTCGCAGCACCGGAGCAAGCCGGAGAGCTCTTCTGCTCCATCTCCGGCGAGAAGCTCCGCCGTACTGTCCCTACTCCTCCAGCTCGCCTCCGTCCACCCCAGCCCCAACGGAGACCATCGTCGAGCTCGTGGAGCTCCACTGATTCATCCCAGCCTCTGCCCTGACCAAGAGCTCGCCGGAATCCCCGGATCTGCCGACACCCATAGCTGGTCGCTGCCTGAGAAGAAGGGGCCGACGCCGTCCGGCCATCTCCCGACGAGCTGCGGGTACGGGCGTGCTCGCCGTCGTACGCCCGATCCATCCCTGCCTCTGCCCAACTCCGCCGTGGCCTCTACGCCGGTGAACCACGCCGGTGAGCTCCACCGTCTCCTGTTCCCTCTCCCTCTCTATTTAAAACTGACAAGGGGTCCCACCCGTCAGTGACTCTCCTCATGCCCGAAGCGGTACGCTAGTGGAGGCGCACTTCGGTTTTACGCCTTCGACGTGGCCGCCTCTGGTATTTTCCGATTTCTGTTTAAAATCAATTTAAATCCAGTAGTTTGACTGAACTTTGACCATCAATAACTTTTAAACCATAAGTCCAAATGAGTCCATTCTTTTTGCATTATTTTTCTTATGAGCTCCTCTATTTGCTGTAAAATTTTGGTATTTTTCTCTGCTGCCTAGAATTCTGGTCAGAGGAAAATGCTTTATGTGATTTTTGAAAATGTTTTCAAAAATGTTTTTCAGATTGATTTGAGTAGTTGGTGAAGACTAGGAGTACTCCCACACTTCCTTGGTGCAAGGCAAGCCACAACTCTCATTTGCATAATGGCATTGCAATATCATGGTTTAAATAATTATTCTTTTATGTTAAATATGAATTGTTTGTAAATAAGTTAATTCATGCAACACTTTGAACATATTGGGTAGGCTACTGTCATGTTGTTGATAAGATTGTAGTCATTAGTAGATTTCAAGTTTGAGGATGTCATGACACGGTTGGATTAAGAGATTACCGTCTATGATTATTTTGTGATTCCGTCCGGTACTTCCTATATGGGCTCAGTAGTAGTCGTGGATCATATTGCTCATTGGATTTCTAGTTAGTTATTGTTGTAACTTGGATCACGGTAATACCGGAATGTCAGTAATGACTATAGTTGCTTGGGGACAAATTCCTCCATTGTTGATCAAGTGCCACTGAACCGAACTTTTCAGTGCAGCCACATCTGCCGGAATGGGACGGCCTTGACTTAGTCTAACCGCGTGCTCTTTTATCGGTACCACCAAAGAGGGGAGGTTATGCGTGCGTGATGCCCTGATCAGGTAGACGACGATAACCTTGTGAGCCCGGTTGGTTATTTAGCTCAGGTCCCCATTTGGGACAGTTTGTTTGGCCACGATGGTGGCAGGTGTCAGAAGTGACAGAGGGGCCACCCAGGGCATGACCCGGAAGGGGGGGTGATTGTTGGTGGTACGGTGGAGGAGTCACGGGTTAGGCAAGTTTCGTTGGAAGGGAAGTGTACCGAGGTACGGGACCAGGAGCTCCATTGTGTGGGTAAAGTGCGCAACCTCTGCAGAGTGTAAGAATCTATTCGAATAGCCACATCCACGGTATTGGACACAGTTCATACTAAGTCACATTGTCTGATCAACACCTATGAGGAAATGACTTGATAATGATGGAAGAACTCATGTCAGTATGGTAAGATGACCGTTTGGCAGAAGCCACTGGTAATGTCTGTGGGCGATCCCGGGGATGATTGTAAAACGTTCTTGAGGATACTATGAGTTGGTCACGACAGTAAGTGGTTTGATCTAGTGGCCCAGAGCAAAGTGGTCCCGGTAGTGGTAACAAAAGTGATTTTTTTAGATAGTTTAGCAATAGTATGTTATTATGTTCTTCCACCCTTTTAATAACTTTGAATCTGACATAATCATGACTGCTATGATTGTTGTTGTGCCTTAATGCTTTTGTTTGTTGTGAGCTTGCGAGTACATTCAAAGTACTCACCTGGCGTGTCATGCCAGTTTGCAGGTGTTGCCTTGTTTGCATAGCCGAGGATTCCGAGTTGCGAGCTAGGACGTGTCCCAGCCAGAGTCCCTGCGGAGTGGAGCCCATCTTCGTCGTCGTGGTTCCGCTGTTAGTAGTCGTGCCGCTGCTAGCATAGAGTCACCATAGCAGGAGTAGCACCATTGTAACCTTTTGTGACCCTTTGTAACCCTTGTATTCCAACTATTAGTAATAAAAAGCTGATTTGTTCTATGCCAAGCAGTGCCGTATTCCAGAAGACTTGATCTCTGGGCTGGAATACGGGGTGCTCCGGTGACTCTGAGCCAGGGTGCCACATGATCCTTGTGCGCCAGGGCGTAGGTGGAGCTCTGCAAGATAGGATTCGGGCAAGAGGGGAATGGGAGGCGAAGAGAGATCAGTAAGGCCGCTTATTAAACAGTGGCTCGGGCGCCATTAATGGAGAAGTTGGGAGCAAGGCGGGCGGCGATGGAGGTCAAAGGGCTCGCTTCCCAGTAAGCCTACGCAGCGTACTGCTCGCACGCCTTCCGGTGAGCCTGCGCAGCGGAGGACTGGTCGCACGCCTCCCGGTCAGCCTACGCAGCGGAGGACTGGTCGCACGCCTCCCGGTCAGCCTGCGCAGCCGACTTCGCTCGCACGCCTCCCGTCTACTCAAACAGCTGCCTGCATGGCACCTCCTAGCCAATAGAAAGTGGGACGCGTGGCGGCACGTAAATGGTCAGTAGAACGCCCACGATTTAAATAATACTGTACAACCATTTGTGATGATAATGTGACAACTATTTGTTCCAAAATGGCTATGTTGGCTGTTAATGTGCGAGCCTTCTCTCATATTGGACAAATTATTTACCACAACGTGTTGGTGCCATTTCATGACACCATGCCAAGTATCATGAATTTCAGACGAGTTTTGGATTTACAGGAATTTAAAAACCAAGTTTCTCAATGTTTGCGGCCGATCCACGACGCCGAGGTGTTTGAAATTCATTCTCAATTCTTGCATGGGACCTAAACAATCACCCAAGGACACATATATGATTTTTCAACCCATTTTAGTGCACTGGAGCATGTGCCTATAGTTCAAATTTGAATTATGCACAGTAAATGACTAGAAAACTCAGTTAATGTATAAAAATGTCCAAACGAACCCTGAATAATTCCAAATTTTAACACAGCACTCCTATTAATCCATGTTGCCTCTGGAAAAATATTCAAGGCGAGAAGAGGCCACGAATGTCGTTTCGTCCACAAAGGTGACACGTTCCCCATCGGAACCACGAGGCTTTTATTGAGAAGCTATGGATTGTAAGAAGCTTATACTGAAACTTTTTCCAAATTGGATAAAAAAATTACCACAACATGTTGGTGCCATTTCATGACACCATGCCAAGTTTCGTGAATTTCTGATGAGTTTTGGATTTACAGGAATTTAAAAACCAAGTTTCTCAATGTTTGCGGTCGATCCACGATGCCGAGGTGTTTGAAATTCATTCCCATTTCTTGCATGGGACCTAAACATGCACCCAAGGACACATATATGATTTTTCAACCCATTTTGATGCACTTGAGCATGTGCATGTAGTTCAAATTTGAATTATGCACATTAAATGCCTAGAAAACCCAGTTAATGTATAAAAATGTCCAAACGAACCCAAATTTTAACGCGGCACTCCTATTAATCCATGTTGCCTCTAGAAAAAATATTCAAGGTGAGAAGAGGCAACGGATGTCGTTTCGTCCACAAAGGTGACATGTTACCCATCAGAACCACGAGGTTTCTAGTGAGAAGTTCTGGTTTGTAAGAAGCTTATACTGAAACTTGTTCCAAATTGGACAAAAAATTTACCACAGCATGTTGGTGCCATTTCATGACACCATGCCAAGTTTCATGAATTTCAGACAAGTCTTGGATTTACAGGAATTTAAAAACCAAGTTTCTCAATGTTTGCGGCCGATCCACGATGCCGAGGTGTTTGAAATTCATTCCCATTTCTTGCATGGTATCTAACATGCACCCAAGGACACATATATAATTTTTCAACCCATTTTGGTGCACTGGAGCATGTGCCTGCAATTCAAATTTGAATTATGCACATTAAATGCCTAGAAAACCAGTTAATGTATAAAAATGTCCAAACGAACCCTGAATAATTCCAAATTTTAACACGGCACTCCTATTAATCCATGTTGCCTCTGGAAAAATATTCAAGGCGAGAAGAGGCAATGGATGTCGTTTTGTCCACAAAGGTGACACGTTCCCCATCAGAACCACGAGGCTTCTAGTGAGAAGCTCTGGTTTGTAAGAAGCTTATACCGAAACTTGTTCCAAATTGGACAAAAAAATTACCACAGCATGTTGGTGCCATTTCATGACACCATGCCAAGTTTCATGAATTTCAGACGAGTCTTGGATTTACAGGAATTTAAAAACCAAGTTTCTCAATGTTTGCGGACGATCCACGACGCCGAGGTGTTTGAAATTCATTCCCATTTCTTGCATGGTATCTAACATGCACCCAAGGACACATATATAATTTTTCAACCCATTTTGGTGCACTGGAGCATGTGCCTGCAATTCAAATTTGAATTATGCACATTAAATGCCTAGAAAACCCAGTTAATGTATAAAAATGTCCAAACGAACCCTGAATAATTCCAAATTTTAACACGACACTCCTATTAATCCATGTTGCCTCTGGAAAAATATTCAAGGCGAGAAGAGGCAACGGATGTCGTTTCATCCACAAAGGTGACACGTTCCCCATCGGAACCACGCGGCTTCTAGTGAGAAGCTCTGGTTTGTAAGAAGCTTATACCGAAACTTGTTCCAAATTGGACAAAAAATTTACCATAGCATGTTGCTGCCATTTCATGACACCATGCCAAGTTTCATGAATTTCAGACGAGTTTTGGATTTACAGGAATTTAAAAACCAAGTTTCTCAATGTATGCGGCCGATCCACGACGCCGAGGTGTTTGAAATTCATTCCCATTTCTTGCATGGGATCTAAACATGCACCCAAGGACACATATATGATTTTTCAACCCATTTTGGTGCACTAGAGCATGTGCCTGTAGTTCAAATTTGAATTATGCACATTAAATGCCTAGAAAACTCAGTTAATGTAATAAAATGTCCAAACGAACCCCGAATAATTCGAAATTTTAACACGACAATCCTATAGTTTCCTGTTAACTGCAGATAAATGTTCTAGCAATTCAAACACCATCTTTTCCCGCTGTGACCCCATTCTGTATTTCAAATCAAAATGAAATATCAAGTACATCACACACAGTTTTTTTTATCTCGAACCGTGTGAGATATAGTACAAAATATCTTGGAGCACCCTCATATATGGCTTACGCGAGAAGGTTCGTCGGCTACAGTCCACCGCCGGCGCGTCAAGCACACTAGATCTCCAATATCATTTTATTGTTCAATCGTCGTCGGTCAAAGATGGGGACGTGGACCCTCGTCGTGAGGGCAACTTCGACGGCCCACTCTGGCTAGAGCGCGGCCGCAGCCGCCATGGGCGTGCTCACAACCTGCATGAGCGTGGCCATAATCTGCGACCGGGTGGCTGTGGCAGCCAAAAAGGCAGCTGCTGCAGCTCAGATGGCGGCAGCAACATCTGCCACGGGGATAGCAAATGGAGAGAGCGGCATAATAGCTATCCGTTCCATGGCGGCCGCCTTAGCCCTGATGGAGGCCGCCCATGCCCATGTCCAGGCCGCCCACGCCCAGCTCGTGGCGGTCACCGCACAAATCGGACAAAGCTTCTCCGACAGTGGTCGGCAACCCACGTCCGAAGAGTTGGCAATCGCCGAGAGCATTCGAGCAGTCATCCGTTCGTCCGCGGCATCCCTTGTCGAGATGGAGGCTGTCTAAGCCCGGACCGCGGCCACCCACACCCAACTCGTTGCAACCTTTTCCAAAGAGATGGTGGACATGGACGGCGAGATGCTTGCCGAGTATGTTGCGATGGATGCCATGGAGCCCCTTCCCCAGGAGATCGTCGAGCGCGAGCTGGACATGGAGGAGGTGGCTGAGATCAGCGAGTGCCAGGCAGAGTAGTAGCCTTTGTTTAGAGTGTCGGTATTTTGTTAGAGTAATGTTTAGGGCAGCTATCTCTGTTTAATTGCTGAACTTGCTCGATTAAGAAGTGTGGGTGTGCTGTAGGCTCTTTTGTGTACCCGAATTATGCAATGACATGGATGACCATTGTAACTAGGGAAATTCGAACCAAAATTTGCATGTTCAAACTCATCACACACGAGGTAAGCCATATGAATTGTTTGTGATGTTCAGATATCATACACAGTGCTGAATAAGGGACCTTGCCTGATGACACTTTGCGCGCCAGTTTTTCGCTGCACGAAGCAAAAATTTCCGGCATCCGCGGAAATATCTACCTCCCCTGTCCCCTCCTCCTTACCAAAAGCCACATTTCCCCTATTTCCACCTTCCTTTCCAAGTTCAAACCTTCACTGCTTGCTTGCAGCACCGCCTCCTCGCCGGCGACCCTCCTTCCTACTGCTCGGCCTTGTTGATCTAGTTAGGTAATCCACACCCGACCCCCATCCTCCTCCTCCTCCTCCATCCCAACATGCCCCAACCGCCGGCGCGACACCTTCCACCCAAATCACCGCCTCATCCTCCAAATAAGCACCGCCCAAAGCCATTGTGTACGCAGTATAGCCAGGAGCTCAAGGAGCATTTGGCAGCGGAGAAGCAAATCACGGCCGCACACGCGGATGAGGTCACGATGGCTGCCATGCGTGCCGACCCCCAGATCTTGGAGGACCACCTCGCCGTAGAGGCCACCATCGACGCTCGCGCGTGGACGCCGCCACGTGGTTGGCTGATTTAAATGACAGTTCATGGTGTTTTCTCGAGGCCACCACCGGTGCCTTCGATGAAGACTACAAGGTGTTTTCTTAGCGTGCCCGTGTTTACCTCAACTCCAGAGCCAGCAGGTTGGTGCCCGGAGCGGCTCAAGCGACTAACCACTACGAGGAGGGCACCCACGATGTGAAGGCCTCACCCTCTTCCAAGTTTAAGGAGCCCATCTGTTGGGGATGTTCCCCACGATTGAGACCCGACACGATTGTGACCCGGCCCTGGGCTTTGATGCTCAGTGGGTCACATCGGTACCAGGCTTTTCAAGACATGATGGCTGCCCTAGAGCAAGACCCGGCAGATGGGTCGGCTCTCATAGACCCGACGGGCCGGATCACGAAGAAGGCCCAGATGGGGAAAGCTCCGTAACTTGGAAGGCAAGATAGATGAGAATTAGAGTAGGATACGGGTTAACAATACGACTCAGAATCTTCTGTAAACCTAGAGACTCAACCTATTATATAAAGGAGAGCCCCTAGGATGAAAATATTAAGTTGCAATCTCTCGAGAGCTAGGTTAGCGAATCCACACCCTTGTAATCGAGATCCCCAACAATATCAATCAAGCAGGAGTAGGCTTTTACCTCCACCGTGAGGGGCCGAACCTGGGTAAATCCGCATCTCTCATTTTCGATCAACCCTATTCAAGCTTCCACATAGTTGCGATGGCCTCACCACTAAGTCCTTTCACGAGGACATCTGCCGTGACAAAACCACGATAGTTGGCGCCCACGATGGGGCCAGCGCATGGTGGAGTTGAGTTCTTAGCAGGAGCTCTCCTAGGGATCGAGAGGTACACGATCGGCCAGATGACAAAGAGTCGGCACGAAAAACTGTACATCGACGATGCAGGCTGGGGCCCCGAGGCCGACTCAATTGAGTCAGGATACCGGGTCCCCTTCGGCAAGATCCACGTCTTCATCGGCACAATTGGCGAGTCTGGTCCCGAGCCAGACATCTTCTCTGACAATGTCGAGTCAGCTCACCATACCAGACCCGGCCAGGCATGACCCACCCAGCAAGCGCCGGCCGGAGGCATGTTTTCATGGGTTTCACCCAGGGGGGTGGCCCTGTCAGAAAATTCCATGTCTGATGATGACACGCTCGTCTATTCTGACAGCGAGTCATCGGTGGGAGAAACTGAGTCAATCCTTCCACTGTTTGATGGCAAATTAGCAGGCTATTCTGATGATGAGGTATTTCCCAAATCTCATGAGCCGACTCGGTTCACTGCGGTCTACATGGCAGGAAACCAGAATCCACTTCATGACCCGGCGGACGCGGCGGCGGGGCAGAATCTCACTATAGCTGGCTCAGGAGCGGCCGGCCCAGGAGCCACCGGCTCTTAGAAGACTGAGGCGCAGGTGCTCTCCGAGATGATGACTACTCTTGGGACTCTTTTGGCGGAGCCAGTAACTACTGAGAATGTTGAAGCACGCAACACAGAGATCACGAAGTGTCACGAGCAGCTAACCTAGATCCAGGATGATATCAATGCAGAGAACGCACGCATGGCGGAGACACATGCTCGTATCATCAATGAAACAAAGCGCCTGGAGGCGGAAGCTCTTCATCTCAGTTTTCGCCAGAACGAGTTAGAAGTAATACACCGGAGGAGACATTAGAGTCAGCTTCCCATCAGCCTTGAACCAACTCAGTTGTTCGGCACGCCGCGTGACTTACTAGCTCCGGTAAACCCGGGGGACTGGCCTGGCATCTCCAAGCGTAATCCTTGTCATACCTCAATTGACTTGGAACATGCCTCCCACTACAACACCATTGCAGCAGCCGGCTCAGCAGCAACCGCCGGCTCAACAACAGCAATAGCTATCGGCTCAGCAACAGCAACGGTCGCCGCTCCAGTATCCGCCTCATCGTTTCCAGATACCGGTTGGGCATTATTCTAATCCAGTTGACAATGTGCTTGCGGCAACTCATAAGTTAGCTGCAATTCCAATCGATGGAAACAGTCCAGCAGAGATCGAAGCCAGGAACGCCATTGCAATGTTGAAAACAGCAGTCACGTAGCAGGCAAATTATTCTCATAGTCAACACCGGTTTCATTCTACTCCTCATCAAAGTCGCAGTAGGAGCCGGCATGCCGAGTCACCAGTAGTCTCCAGCAGTGCAAACCGCAGGAGGGCTCATGAGCCACCACTAAATCAACCTCAACTAGTGATCTCAAACACACAGGCGATAGTTGATGCTGCTCGTGCTCTGCGAGGGATAGAGGCAGGGACAACATACGCCCAACCTGCAGCGCAACTCCCACCCACCTCAACCCGACCAGCTGTTCGCAGTAGTGGCATCACAGGACGGATTATCGGAACTCCATGTTTAGTTCTGGCATTGCAAGATGCGCGTATGCCTCCGGATTTTAAAGGTCCTCGCAAGGTTCCTAATTATATAGCTGCTTTGGAACCAGCTGAGTGGATCAAAAGTTATGAAATCGCCATGGACAAGATGGAGGTTAGTGGTGCT
Organism: Elymus sibiricus; assembly: GCA_039707655.1. Lineage (NCBI taxonomy): Eukaryota > Viridiplantae > Streptophyta > Magnoliopsida > Poales > Poaceae > Elymus > Elymus sibiricus. The sequence continues at coordinate 270,376,002 of CM077668.1, forward strand.
GTATGTGCTCGATACTTACCTCTGATGTTGGAAGGTCCAATGCGCACTTGGTTGAAGAATCTGCCTGCGAATTCAATCAACACCTGGCAAGAGTTGCAGGAGTGCTTCATCAAGAATTTCCAGGGAACCTGCAAGCATCCAACCACAATTGTCGATTTAGAGCATTGTGTGCAGCGTGATGATGAGTCGGCACATCATTGGTCGCGCCGTGTTGCAGAAATTATCCATTCTTTAGATAGCATCACAGCTCAACAGGTTGTCCTTGTTCTGGAAAGAACCTGTAAATTTCAGCCTTTGGTCTAGAAGCTTGGGCGTCTCAAAAGGAAGGTCAAGGATATGGGTGATCTCATGGATGTTTTAACTCGGTATGCCGAGTCAGATAACACGAAGGATCCAATCTCTGATGACAAAAAGTCTGGCAAGGGCAAGAAAAACGATTGCAAGGGTCATCAGCAGAATAATGGTAACGACAATAACAACAATCACAAGCGTAAGAATCACGAGGGAAGCTCTGATTTTGTTGCCAATACCAATACTAGCTTTAAGAACCAGCGTCAAAACAACAACTCTAGGAAGCCCTTTTCTGGTAATCGCCCTCGCATCTACGAGGAGGCTCTCAAAGCACTACAAAAAAAGACACATCCGTGACATTATGGCCCGAACGAAAACTTTTTCTGTCATGGTTGTGACACTTCTATGACAATAATTGTGACAAAAACACGTATCATCATAGATGTGGTGGGCTCCTACTTCTATGATAAACTTATGACAGAAAATGGTTTTTTTGTCCTGGGCAGGCCGGAGACGCACCCGCATGACATTCTTTGGGCTGTCCATGACGTAAAAAATCGTGGTAGAAGTGAGGCCGAGGAATTTTTTGGGGAATTCCCGGTTACGGTGGGTGGTCGGGTGATATGCCTCCAACGTATCTATAATTTATGAAGTATTCATGCCATGTTTACAACAATTTTATATGGTTTTGGTATGATTTGATTAGAACTAACCCGGACTGACGCTGTTTTCAGCAGAACTACCATGGTGTTATTTTTTGTGAAGAAATAAAAGTTCTCGGAATTGGACGAAACTTTTTGACGATTTTTTTGGACCAAAAGAGACCCCCGAAGCTTCGTGGAAGAACCAGAAGCCTTACGAGGTGCTCACAAGCCATCACCGCATGCCAGGGGGGTATGGCGTGGTGATGCCTCGTGGGCCCATCTTAGCCCATCTTCGCGTGATTCCAACACCAAAAATTCTTATAAATAGAGAAACCCCCAGAAATAACCCTAGAACTTGGACTCCGCCGCCGCAAGCCTCTGTACCCTCAAAATAACATCTGGAGCCCCATTCCGGCACCCTGCCGGAGGGGGAAATCATCACCGGAGGCCATCTTCATCATCCCGGCGGTCTCCATGACGAGGAGGGAGTAGTTCACCCTCGGGGCTGAGGGTATGTACCAGTAGCTATGTGTTTGATCTCTCTCTCGTGTTCTTGATTTGGCACGATCTTGATGTACCGCGAGCTTTGTTAATATAGTTGGATCATATGGTGTTTCTCCCTCTCTATCTTGTTGTGATGAATTGAGTTTTTATCTTTGAGGTTTCACTATTATTGGATTGAATATTTTTATGGATTTGAGAACACTTGATGTATGTCTTGCATATGAATACATGTGGTGACAATGGGGTATTATATTGATTCACTTGATATATGTTTTGGCACTCAACTCGCGGATTCCCGAGGTGACATTGGGGTAATCTATGCATAGGGGCTGATGCACGTTTTCGTCCTACTTTCTCTGGTAGAAATCTTGGGGCACTCTTTGAAGTTCTTTATGTTGGATTGAATATTATGAATCTGAAGTTGTTTGATGCATATCGTATAATCAACTCACGGATACTTGTGGTGACATTGGAGTATCTAGGTGACATTAGAGTTGGTTGATGTGTATCATATGGTGTTATTTTAGTACGAACTCTAGGGCTATTTGTGACACTTATAGGGATGGCTCAATAGATTGATCGGAAAGGATAACTTTGAGGTGGTTTCGTACCCTACAACAATTTCTATCTTATGTTCTCTGCTAATAGGAACTTTGGAGTGATTCTTTGTCGCACGTTGAGGGATTGTTATATGATCCAATTATGTTAGCATTGTTGAGAGATTGCACTAGTGAAAGTATGAACCCTAGGCCTTGTTTCTAAGCATTGCAATACCGTTTGTGCTCCATTTTATCACTTGCTACCTTGCTGTTTCTATATTTTCAGATTACGAAAACCTATATCTACTATCCATACTACACTTGTATCACCATCTCTTCGCCGAACTAGTGCACCTATACAATTTACCATTGTATTGGGTGTATTGGGGACACAAGAGATTTCTTGTATTTGGTTGCAGGGTTGTTTGAGAGAGACCATCTTCATCCTACGCCTCCCACGGATTGATAAACCTTAGGTCATCCACTTGAGGGAAAATTGTTACTGTCCTACAAAACTCTGCGCTTGGAGGCCCAACATGAGTCTACAAGAATAAGTTGTGTAGTAGACATCAAGCTCTTTTCTGGCGCCGTTGCCGGGGAGGTGAGTGCTTGAAGGTATATCTTTAGATCTTGCAATTGAATCTTTTAGTTTCTTATTTTATCACTAGTTTGGTTCATAAAAGAAAACTACAAAAAAAAATGGAATTGAGGTTGACTCACATACTTCATCTATATAATATCTTTCTTGAAAATGATGGATTGGAAAATTGTGTTCAATTGCTAGAGGAAGAATTTAATAATTTTTTTAATGTGAGTACTTTGAATGATGAGCATGATTGCAATGTTGTTAGTATGCTTTCTATGAATGTCCATGATGCTAGTGATATGCAAAGCCGTAAGCTTGGGGATGCTATATTTGATGAAGATTATATTTTTAGTCCCCCAAGTTTTGATGAGAAAATTTATTATGATGATAGCATGCCTCCTATTTATGATGATTATATTGATGAAAGTGGGTTTGGAAGAGTGTCAACTCTAGGTACTAATGATCCCACTATTTTAGAGGATGTTGAATCTTATTGCAATATTGATAAAAGTGGATTTGAAGAGGTCACAACTTTATTTAATGATGATTCCACTATTTTGGAAGAGGTTTCAATTGATTATGACAACAAAGTTGCTATATATGATGATTATTGTGATGACATGTATGCTATAAAGAATAATGATAACTATGAAACTTGTCATCATGATTTTAATTTTCAATTGGATTATGCCAATCAAGTATCTCATGATAGTTATTTTGTTGAGTTTGCTCCCACTACTATTGATGAGAATAAATTTGCTTATGAGGAGAGTAACAAAAAATTTATGCTTGTGGATCATGAAAAGAATGCTTTATGTGATAGTTATATTGTTGAATTCATTCATGATGCTACTAAAAATTATTATGAGAGAGGATCATATGCTTGTAGGTGTTGCAATAATATCAAGTTTCCTCTCTATGTGTTGATAGATTTGAAGTCATGCTTGTTTTGCCTTCCTATGCTAGTTGATTCTTGCTCCCATAAGTTATTTGCTCACAAAATCCCTATGCATAGGAAGTGGGTTAGGCTTAAATTAGCATGTCATATGATTCATGATGCTCTCTTTATGTTCCAATTCTTTATTCTTATGCGAGCATCATTGAAATCATCATGCCTAGGTAAAAGGCATTAAAGAAAAGCGCATGTTGGGAGACAACCTAATATTTGTACCTACTGTTCTTGTGTGTCCACATGATTAAGCTACTGTAGTAATGATGTTTCATATGTTTTCTTTCAATAATGTGCCAAGTAAAGCCTTTGGGATAGTGTGGATGCTTGTTGATTTGATTCTGTGCAAAAACAGAAACTTTTGCGTCTAGTGCTGAAATTTCTATTCTGTACTGGGGCGTAAGAAAATTCTGAAATTTTTACACAGTATTGGGTTACAAATTTTTTACGTTTTCCTAATGTTTCAGAATTTTTGGAGGTACAGAAGTATGGTTTTTAAATCGCTCACTACATGCTGTTCTGTTTTTGACAGATTCTGTTTTTATCGCATAGTTTGCTTGTTTTAGTGTTTCCATAGCTTATATTATGAGATATAAATTGTGGAAATGATAGAATACAGTAGGAATTATGTGAGAACAATTATGAATCTTGTCTTGACAGTACCTAAGTGGATGATTTATTTTTATCATACTAACCTATCTCACAAGTTCCGTTAAGTTTTGTGTGATTGAAGTTTTCAAGTTTTTGGTGAGATGTCGATATGAGGAGAATAAGGAGTGGCAATACCCAAAGCTTGGGGATGCCCAAGGCACCCCAAGGTAATACTTAAGGAAGACTCAAGCGTCTAAGCTTGGGGATGCCCCGCAAGGCATCCCCTCTTTCGTCTTCAACATTATCGGTAACCTTACTTGGAGCTATATTTTTATTCGTCACATGATATGTGTTTTGCTTGGACCATCTTTTTATTTTGTTGAGATTTGCTTTCTGTTATCAATAATCATGTTTTGTATCTTTTAGTTCAATAAAATGCCAATTATAGCCTTTACCATGCTCAGTTTGCAAGTTCATGTGTTGCTGTTTGAAAACAGAAAGTTTTCTGTTATGTCCAGAATATTCCTGAATAGTCAGAACATGATAAAAATCTGAAATTTTTAAAAAGTAAGAATGCATGAGTTATCTGTCATGTGGTAATTTTTCAGAATTTTTGGAGTTAGGTAAGTATGAATTTTAAATCCCCCTTTAAAGACTGTTCTCTTTTGGCAGATTGCTGTTATAGTTGCATTGTTTGCATATGTTTGCTTGTTTAATGATTCTATTTGAGGATAGGAGTATTAAATATGCAGAGGCATTTAGTATGCAATGTTAAATTATAATTTTAGTGATTTTCTACAGTAGAGAATGATAAGGTTTTGCATTGATTTATACTAACTTATCTCACGAGTTCTTGTTGAGTTTTATGTGGATGAAGTTTTTAAGATTTAGAGAAACTGTGATATGAGAGGAATTAAGGAGACACAAGAGCTCAAGCTTGGGGATGCCCCGGTAGGCATCCCACCTTTCTTCATCAACAATTATCGGTTAGTCTTGGTTGAACCTAAGTTTTTGCTTCTTCACATGAGATGTGCTATTCTTGGAATGTCATTTTATTTTGTTTTCTTTGCTGTTTTAATAAAATACTTAATATCTGAAATTTTTAAATGAGAGAGAGTCCTCACATAGCTACCTATTTACTTAACTACTCATTTGGTCTTCACTTATATCTTTTTGGAGTAGTTTGTCATTTACTCTTGTTCTTCACTTATATCCTATGAGTAAATTGTTGAATAAATTGTATATCATGAAGTTGAAATAATATGAACTTCATATGCTTGTATCATGCCTAGTAGTAGCTTCACATTGGGTTTAGAAGGTAAAATCTATTGAAGCTTAATAATCACAATATTGGTCATACAAGCAATTCATGAATGATTAGAATAAGGAAGAGAACTTTCACATATAAATATATTATCTTGGACATCTTTTATGATTGTGAATACCCATTAATTATTTTCAAACTTGAGCAAATTAGTTGAAGTTGGACAAGGAAGACAACGTAATGAGTTATGTTTGGGTATATTTGCATAGAAGTTATATTTTTATGGATCCTCCAACATGTGGTGCTTGCTTAGGATCTTTTGCTAGCCAAAAATTCGTACTAAGTAGAGATACTACTTGTGCATCCAAAAACCCTTAAACCCAGTTTCTTCCCATGAGTGTCCACCATATCTACCTATGGATTGAATAAGATCCTTCAAGTAAGTTGTCATCGGTGCAAAAAGCAGTAAAAATTGTTCCTAAAATATGTATGATCTTTTATTGCAAGGGAAAATAAGCGTTGTACGAACTTGTGATGGTAAAGAAATAAAAGCGACGGATTGCATAATAAAGGTTGCTATCACAAGGGGCAATATAACGTGACGTTCCTTTGCATTAAGGGCTTGCACATCCAAAAATCAAAAGCGCATGACAACCTCTGCTTCCCTCTGCGAAGGGCCTATCTTTTACTTTATGTATTTATTTTTATGCAAGAGTCAATAGTATCCCTTCTTATTTCAACCTCAATTATTCTTTAGTTGGCAAGCATCATGTGGTGGGGAAAGATCCAGGCACATATGGCCAGTCAAATATATTTGATCATTAATTATTATTGTTGACAATTATCGCTATGATAAATAAGTTGGGAGGCGAAACATTAAGCCCCTATCTTTCTCTGTGTTCGATGGATGCTATTTGTTCTAAAAATATGCTTTGTGTACTAGCAATCATAGAAGACTATATGATAATTGAGTATGTGGAGCTCTTACTTAGACTTTGTTGAAATTAAGTTGAATTGCAATTGTTTGGTGACTAAGAACATAGGTTGTTAAGTTTCAAGAGAAAGGTCTTCCAGCCACGTCGGAGGAGCATAACATGAGGTGCGGGGAACTCAGTGTTCACCCACATGTTGCCATTACAGCAACCCCTCATGTGTAGCCTCAAACCCGGCGGCTGGTCGACCTCCAACACCCTTGCAAATGGTCCGGGAAGACGAAGACGGCCGCGTGGGGGCTCACACAGCCTGACGATGAATTCCAGTGCCGTGTCCCCCACGTGGCCCTCCATCGGAGCGGAAACAGATGGCGACGGAGTGACCACGCCACCACCGCGCCCGCCTCTGGCCCGAGCACCTCGCCGGCCCCGTCCACGCCCTACGCCTCCGCCTCGCGCACTGGACTCTCCCCCAGTGGCTGCGGGAGGTGCGGTGGCCCGCTGTCGAGAAGACGCCCTCGTCGCCGCCACGGGAGTGTGGCTCCGACCTCTTCCCCTCGGCATGGTGAAGAAGAAGACAATAAAGAAGAAGGAGAAGGTGCGTGGATGAATGCCTCCGTTCCCCCTCGCGCTCCCTTTTATAGCCGAGAAGGGGTAGGGGGCTGGTTCTCCAGCCCCTGGGGCTCCTTCAATTCGGCCCGTCTGTGCCAGTGACAACGGCTGGACTCGTCGACCGCCCTCCTGCACCAATCCAGGGCGCTTGGTTTTCTGCCATGGCACTCCTTCCCGTGCCCTACGCATCCGTTACCTACCCCGCGCGATGCATGCGGCGTACGTGGCGGAAGGGACGGGCGTAGTGGGATGAGTAAAATGGTAGTTACCTCCCCGTGAATAAAGGCCATTCACGGGCCATTACAGAGGTGGCCCCACCACGTTTGGCGTCACACGACCCACGGGAAGACCAGGAACTGATCCAAGTTCAAGGTTAATGAAGAAGCAAAGAAGATCTCAAAAAGAAGAAGAATCCCACCGCGACGCGGTCCAGGTGCCCGCCTGTGCATTGTTAGGACCCACCCCAACGATGCCCGGCAGCACGTATGGGCCAGGCCCGGGGGCTTCTGTCGGTGCAACAAACACCTACGTTTGCTGACCGGACTTATGCACAGGCGTGCCAAGGATCGCGCGCTCAACACCAATATATATGTCACAAGGCCAAGCCAGAGAAGTCGCTCTTCGTAAGATCAAGGAGCGCATCAAGAATACCAAGACAACAAGATACATTCCTGGGAAGGCCTCCCTTACCGAGCGGGAGAGCTCGGCCAGGTCGAGGCCGCCCCGGAAGCAAGTCCAAGATAGGCCCCGGCAAGCTTGCCGGGGTCACCAAGACCAAGATCTCCGCCAAGGCATCACTACTCCACCGCTCCACCGCACAGCGACGCAAGTCACTTATCGGTGCGGTGTCGAGTCTCCAAGTGACTAAGTGGCTTCCACGGAGCACGTGGCGGCCCATTGGAAGATAGATCACGTCCATTTGACACTCGTCCAAAGGCGTGTCAAGATGATAAGCAAAAGGTGATTAAGCGGCGCGGCAGGCTTGCCGGGCTTCGTCCACAGCAGGACACCTAGCAGCGCATTTAATGCATTTTGTCCTAACTGCCAGAGTTAGGTATGATAGCACTGTTCGCTATCTAATCATAGGATAATGACTGTTTTGCCATTGTGGTTACCCCTTGGACTATAAAAGGAGGTACAAGGCAACCTAGAGAAGGATTCGGACCCTTGCACACTTGTATGCGCATAGCTGCTCTCCCGAGGCCACCTTGCCGGGTACGAGCACTGCGCGCTCGTTGCATTCTTCCACTCAATCCACCAAAGCAGGAGTAGGGTTTTACGCTTCACAGCGGCCCAAGGCACGGATCTCACGAAGGTTTTGTTAAGTTTTGTGTGATTGAAGTTTTCAAGTTTTGGGTGAGACTACGATAGATAAAGGAATAAGAAGAGGCAAGAGCCTAAGCTTGGGGATGCCCAAGGCACCCCAAGGTAATATTCAAGGAAGACTCAAGCGTCTAAGCTTGGGGATGCCTCGGAAGGTATCCCCTCTTTCGTCTACAATCTATCGGTAATTTTAGTTGGAGCTATATTTTTATTCGTCACATGATATGTGTTTTACTTGGAGCATCGTGTGCTTTTTATTTTTATTTTAATAATGCACCATGATGGTATGAGATAGTCCTTGGTTGATTTATAGAATGCTTCATGCACTTCACTTATATCTTTTGAGTATGAGTTTATAGAAGGCTTCATGTGCTTCAGTTATATCATTTGAAGTTTGGATGCCTGTTTCTCTTCACATAAAACCGTTATTTGTAGAATGCTCTTTTGCTTCACTTATATTTGTTAGAGTGTGATCTTTTGTAGAAAGAATTAAACTCTCTTGCTTCACTTATATCTGTTTAGAGAGTCAACAGGAATTGTCATTCACATGGTTAGTCATAAAATCCTACATAAAGCTTGTAGATCACTGAATATGATATGTTTGATTCCTTGCAATAGTTTTGCGATATGGAGATGGTAATATGTGGGAGGTACTAGTGAATGATTGTGTTTAGTAAGAATATTGGTGTTAAGGTTTGTGATTCCCGAAGCATCCACGTATGGTCTGTCGTTATGCTATGAAGTTGGAGCATGATTTATTTTTGATTGTCTCCTTTGTGTGGCGGTCGGGGGCGCGCGATGGTTAACTCCTACCAACCTCCCCCCTAGGGGCATGCGTAGTAGTACTTTGCTTCGAGGGCTAAGTAGACTTTTGCAATAAGTATGTGAGTTCTTTATGACTAATGTGAGTCCAAAGATTATACGCACTCCTATCTTTTCGTATTTTGCTAGCCTCTTCGGTACCGTGCTATGCCCTTTCTCACCTCGAGAGTTGGCGCAAACTTTGCCGGTGCATCCAAACCCCGTGATATGATACGCTCAATCACACTAAGCCTCTTCCTCAAAACAGTCACCATACCTACCTATTATGGCATTTCCATAGCCATTCCGAGATATATTGCCATGCAACTTTCATCATATACATGACTTGAGCATTCATTTTCATATTGCTTTGCATGATCGTAAGATAGCTAGCACGATATTTTCATGGCTTGTCCATTTTTTGATATCTTTGCTACGCTAGATCATTGCACATCCTGGTACACTGCCAGAGGCATTCATATAGAGTCATCTTGTATAGTTTTTATCGAGTTGTAATATTGAGTTGTAATTAAATAAAAGTGTGATGATCATCATTATTAGAGCATGTCCCAGTGAGGAAAGGATGATGGAGACTATGATTCCCCCACAAGTTGGGATGAGACTCCGGACAAAAGAGAGAGAAAAAAAAGAGAAAGAAAAAAAAGGAAAAAAAAAGAAAAATAAAAAAAATAAAAAAATGAAAAATAAAATGAAAAATAAAAGGAGAGAAGGGGCAATGTTACTATCCTTTACCACACTTGTGCTTCAAAGTAGCACCATGTTTTTCATATAGAGAGTCTCCTATGTTGTCAGTTTCATATACTAGTGAGAAATTTTCATTATAGAACTTGGCTTGTATATTCCGATGATGGGCTTCGTCAAATGCCCGAGGTCTTCATGAGCAAGCAAGTTGGATGCACACCCACTTAGTTTTATTTTGAGCTTTCATACACTTATAGCTCTTAGTGCATCCGTTGCATGGCAATCCCTACTCCTCGCATTGATATCGATTGATGGGCATCTCCATAGGCCGTCGATCCGCCGAGTTGATGCGAGACTTTCTACTTCTCCTTTTTCATTATTTGATACCTACCACCGCCTTCTATTCCACTTAGTGCTATATCCATGGCTTGCGCTCATGTATTGCGTGAGAGTTCAAAATGCTGAAGCGCGTTAGAAGTACGAACCAATTGCTTGGCTAAAACCGGGTGAAAGATCGTGGATGTCGCCTAGAGGGGGGGGTGAATAGGCGCTTTAAAATAATTACGGTTAAGTCTTGAACAAATGCGGAATAAAACTAGCGTTTAATTTGTCAAGCACAAAACCTAAAACGACTAGGCTCACCTATGTGCACCAACAACTTATGCTAAGCAAGATAAACAACTAAGTGATAGCAAGATATATAACAAGAAACAATATGGCTATCACAAAGTAAAGTGCATAAGTAAAGGGCTCGGGTAAGAGATAACCGAGGCACGCGGAGACGACGATGTATCCCGAAGTTCACACCCTTGCGGATGCTAATCTCCGTTAGAGCGGTGTGGAGGCACAATGCTCCCCAACAATGCCACTAGGGCCACCGTATTCTCCTCACGCCCTCGCACAATGCAAGGTGCCGTGATTCCACTAAGGGACCCTTGAGGGCGGTCACCGAACCCGTACAAATGGCAACCCTTGAGGGAGGTCACCGAACCCGTACACTTTGGCAACCCTTGGGGCGGTCACCGGTACCTGTCAAATTGCTCGGGGTGATCTCCACAACCTAATTGGAGACCCCGACGCTTGCCCATAGCTTTACACCACAATGATTGAGCTCCGAGGCACCACCAACCGTCTAGGGCGCCCAAGCACCCAAGAGGAACAAGCTCAAGGGTACTAAGTACCCAAGAGTAACAAGCTCTAGGGTGCTCAAACACCCAAGAGTAATAAGCTTCTCAACTTTTTCACCACCACGAATCACCGTGGAGAACTCAAACCGATGCAACTAATGCAATGGCAAGAACACACCAAGTGCTCAAGTCCCTCTCTCTCAAATCCCACCAAAGCAACAAAAGCTATGGAGGAAAGTGAGAGGAAGAACAAGGAGAACACCAAGAACTCCAAGATCTAAATCCAAGGGGTTCCCCTCACATAGAAGAGAAATGGATTGGTGGAAATGTGGATCTAGATCTCCTCTCTCTTTTCCCTCAAGAAGGAGCAAGAATCATTGGAGGGATTGAGAGATAGCAAAGCTCTAGAAGGTCAACAATGGAGGAGAGAGAACTTGCAATGGATAAGAAAACCGTTGGGGGCAAAGGGGAAGAAGACTCCCTTTTATAGCCCCCACCAAATCTGCCCGTTATGCTGCAGAAAACACTGGAGCGGTACAACCGGTCCAAGGACCGGTACAACCGCTTTTCACGGGAAAACCTGCAGACGAGCACGTAGCGGTACAACCGGGGGTTTCACCGGTAGTACCGGTTGGCCGAAACCATCCGGGAACTACCGGGCTACCACCGCCCTACTACCGCCCCCACAACAGAAGGGAGTCACCCCTGACCGGTAGTTGGAGCGGAACTAGGACCGGTACAACCGCCGGGACCAAGTACTTGTGATGGCTAAGTCTGGAGCGGTACAACCGCTCCAGTAACCGGTAGTACCGGTGCACCGAAGCCATCCGGAAACTACCGGGCCACCACCGCCCTACAACCGCCCCACAACAGAAGGGAGTCCGGTGATAGAGCGGTACAAGGCCGGTACAACCGCTGAGCCGCAGACCTGGAGATTTCCAAGCACCAGGCGGTACAACCGCCCGGAGGCAGCGGTACAACCGCTTGGAAAAAACCTGGAGACTGCAACCCTAGGGTATCACCCCTAGGGTGGTACAACTGCTCGGACTAGCGGTACAACCGCCAGACCAGCGTTCCTGTGGTGGCTAAGTCCGGAGCGGTACAACCGCTCCAGGCACCGGTAGTACCGGTTCGCCGAAGCCGTCTGGGAACTACCGGGCCACCGCCGCCCAACAACAGTTCTTCTACAGAAGGCATTCCGGTAGTGGAGCGGTGCAGGGACGGAACAACCGGTCAAGAGGTACAACCGCTTTTACAAGCGGTACAACCGCTTGGCACAAAACACGCTGTCACAGAGAACAGACAAAACAATAAAACCTGAACTGCCACAACTTCTGCAAATGAGCTCCGAATTGAGCAAACTCAAGCTTGTTGGATAGAAGACAACGAGAACTATCCAAACAGCGACTGGTTATAAAAAGAAGTGGCAGGGGAGAAATGCCTAACATATAGAGATGAGAAATCTCTATGAATGAAGAACCGGCATAAACTCCAACATCGAAAACATCATAGAATATGCATATATGAACTCCGTTTTCGATGAACTCGAGCTTGTCATGAAGATGACCAAAAGCTCAAAGACTCACAAAGAGAAACACCAAACACGAACCAAGAAAGATGATGCAAGGATGCAATGGTTTGAGCTCTCGACGAATGATACGATAAAGCTACTCACTTGAGAGCCCCCCTTGATAGTACGGCTATCGATCCTATAACCCGGTCTCCCAACTACTACCATGAGACCGGTAAAATAGAAAACCTATCAAGGGCAAACCTTTGCCTTGCGCACAGTCCACTTGAGCTAGATGATGACGATCTTGACCTTCTCAAGTTGGACCACCTTTCTTGATTGCGCCGGCTCGATGAAGACTAGTTGATTGCTCCCCATACTCCACTATGGGTGAGCCACTCTTCGGCACATCTTCACAAGTCCATTGTCACCACAATGAACGGCAAGCTTCAAGCATGTGATCTCTTCGTGATGCTCCACTTGAACTTGCACACCGCAATCTTAATGACGATCACCACTTGATGTCATCCTCCATGGGTTGAATGAGATCTTCCTCTTGACGCAGGCCCATGGAAACATACCTAACCCCACATAGAACTCTCGCATAGAACATGGGTTCGTACACAAAGCGTAATGGACAATGCTTACCATACCGTGAGACCACTTGATCCCACTCGGTACATCTTCTACGCTTTGTGTGTTGATCAACTTGAATCACTCTTCATATTTAGTCTTGATCAACCTTGAATCTTTCCAACTCTCTTCATTAGGATGATGTCTTGAAGGTAAACATGAATGTTCACACAATCTTCTTCTTCAAGACATGCTTGCAATAGGCTCAACACTCACATGACCAATCTTTGGATAAATCCTTGAATAGCACCTTGGTCAACACATATTCTTCTTCTAATAACCTTGAAACCAACAAATGATCTTCAAGCAATGCCTATGGACAAACCCTTCAAATATAACTCACGACAACCATTAGTCCATAGAGATTGTCATCAATTACCAAAACCAAACATGGGGGCAGCACATGTTCTTTCACCGGGGTTGTACATGATAAAGTATTTTTATGTTAAGAAGATAGAGCATGACAGGACTATATGATTTTGTAGGGATAACTTTCATTATCATTGATATTTTGAAAAGCATGATTGTTTGTTGGGATGCCCGAGTATTGATGTCTTTATGTCAAACTATAGACTATTGCTTTGAATCACTCGTATCTTAATATTCATGCCATGACTAGACATGTGATCACGTTTTTGCTAGGTAGCATTCCACGTCAAAAATTATCTTTTTTATCATTTACCTACTCGAGGACGAGCAGGAATTAAGCTTCGGGATGCTGATACGTCTCCGTCGTATCTATAATTTTTGATTGTTTCATGCCAATATCCTACAACTTTCATATACTTTTGGCAACTTTTTATATTATTTTTGGGACTAACATATTGATCCAGTGCCCAGTGCCATTTCCTGTTTGTTGCATGTTTTTTGTTTCGCAGAATACCCATATCAAACGAAGTCCAAATGCAATAAAATTTTACGGAGATTAATATTGGAATATATGTGAATTTTGGGAGGTGGAAGCAACGCAAACGGAGGCCCACGGTGCCCACATGGCACCTGGGTGCCCCCCGCCCTGGGGCGCGCGGTGGTGCCATGTGGCCGCACCGTGAGTCGGTTGGGGGTCTCCTTCGGACGCAAGGAAGCTTATATCCGGAAAAAATCGTGTTAAAATTTCAGCGCAAGCGGAGTTACGGATCTCCGGTTATAAAAGAAACGGTGAAAGGGCAAAAAACAGGATCACGAAACAGAAGAGAACAGATAGATAGATCCAATCTCGGAGGGGGCTCTCACCCCTCCGCCGCCATGGCGACCAAGGACCAGAGGGGGAAGTCTCCTCCCATCTAGGGGGGAGGCCATGGAAGAAGGAGAAGAAGGGGGGCTCTCTCCCCCTCTCTTCCGGTGGCGCCGGAGTGCCGCCGGGGGAACGATCGGGACGGCGATCTACATCAACAACCTTGCTACCGTCAACACCAACATCAACACCTCTTCTCCCCGCTGTAATCTCTACTTAAACATGGTACTTCATGCTATATATTATTTTCCAATGATGTATGGCTATCCTATGATGTTTGAGTAGATATGTTTTGTCCTATGGGTTGATTGATGATCGTGATTGGTTTGAGTTATATGTTTTATTATTGGTGCTGTCCTATGGTGCTCTCCGTGTCGCGCAAGCGTGAGGGATCCCCGCTGTAGGGTGTTGCAATACGTTCATGATTCGCTTATAGTGGGTTGCTAGAGTGACAGAAGCTTAAACCCGAGTAAGTGGATTGTTGCGTATGGGATAAAGGGGACTTGATACTTAATGCTATGGTTGGGTTTTACCTTAATGATCTTTAGTAGTTGCGGATGCTTGCTAGGGATCCAATCATAAGTGCATATGATCCAAGTAGAGAAAGTATGTTATCTCATGCCTCTCCCTCATATAGAATTGCAACAATGATTACCGGTCTAGTTATCGATTGCCTATGGATAAATCTTTCTCTAGTGCTACAAAAAGCTTTCTACATACTTTTATTATCTTGCAATTTATTCATAGATTTATTCTTGCAAAGCACTTCTAGTTTTATTCTTGCAAACTTATCCTATCACTTACAAAATAGTTTCATACTTGTTCTGGGTAAAGCGAACGTCAAGTGTGCGTAGAGTTGTATCGGTGGTCGATAGAACTTGAAGGGTTTATTAATTCTACCTTTAGCTCCTCGTTGGGTTCGACACTCTTATTTATCGAAAAAGCTACAATTGATCCCGTATACTTGCGGATTATCAATCACCTAGCTGTCATGGCCTCACGACTAAGTCCTCACACTAGGACATCTGCCGTGACAAAACCACGACAGTTGGCGCCCACCGTGGGGCCTTCGCACGGTGGTTTCTGTTCTTGGAGGGAGCTTTTTTAAAGGATCAAGAGGTTCGCGATCAGCCGGACGACGAAGAGCCGACACGGAAGAATTTACATCGACTCCAGGATCATTAGTTGAGATTGAAAAAGTTTCAGCATAAAATCAGAGGAATTTTTTCGTTGTTATTTCGTATACCGCAACGAGCGATCTGCTCAAACCTAATTATTCGACGGAAGGCACACCATACATTGCGGTTGGGACGCTGTCAAACTAGTCTGCTCTATCCGAGATCGAAAAGAATTAGAGGTCCAATGGCGGCGCGTGAAGAGAATCAAAGACGGTATTCGGGGTAGCCGCGCCCGATACAAACTGCTGTCGCTGCTGCACACCTCCCATAAAATCAAAGCCCACGCAAGAGCAAAAGTGGTAGCCCTGCAGAATTACTAGGAAGCCAACAAAAAGTCAACACCATCATGGGCATCCATCCAAAAACCATTATGAATTAGGGCCCTTCCAGTGTTCCACCGTGTACGGGTGCTAAGGCTGGTCGTAATGGTAGTATCATAGCTAGTATCATGCATGCCAACTAGGTAATTTTGATGAGGTGTCATAGAATTAAATGAAGAAAGAGAGGGTTGAGTATCATATCATGATACTGTATCATAATAAATGCTATGATACTATGTGTCATGTATGACAATAAATAAATACCTTTTTCTGGCGCCGTTGCCGGGATCGTAAGATAGCTAGTACTACAAGCACAGCTGATCATTTGGAAAAATGTACTAGCACGTACACAATTTCCAGGGACATCATATATGTTTTCCTATGGAACCGTGCCAAGAAAAGGTACATCCATCATTTTTTTTCCAGTGGTGGGACGGATGACTCCAGTCTGAGGGATTTTTTTCCTCCACGGCCTGGCCGTTTCGAATACCTCCAGGCCTCAAAATACCAACACGACAACGCCAGCAGCTACAGGAGAAATAACATAGGCAAGACATCAGATCAGCTCCAAATTTCACTGGGATCAGATAAACTATTTTTAAAAGAAAAGGACAGTTGAAAGTCTAATCATCTCAATTGACCTCAGCTCAAGTTTAAAAAATTGGATGCTTCCCACGTGGGGGCCAGGGAACCGGAGTACGAGTACAGATGCTCTCAACAACCATCAGTTGCCGTCGTCATCACAAGATACCAGCGATTCGAGTATTGTCAGATCCTCATGTCGCCTGCAAGTCACCTCCGCCGCGAGTAACCTCCTGCCCCGAGCAGTCCAGCTCCGGCTCCAACTCCGCCGCCATAGATCGCCTCGCCGCGCGCCGAGCCGACCCTCCCGCGCCGTTGCTGTGACCCGCCTCGCCAGGGGCTTCTTCAGCCGCCACTGTGGTCTCATCTCCGGTCTGAGCCGCCGTGGCACCGCGCCTCGCCGGTCTCTGCCTCAGCTGCCGAATCTGCCGGCCTCCGATGAGCCTCCTCCGCCGGCCTCACCCGCAGCCGAATCGCGCTGCTCCAAGCCGCCGCCGCGGGCCTACTTCGGCCACCGCTGCGAGCCGCTACGGCCGTCACCTACCGCCCCCTCAACTCGCCGACCTGCCTCTGCGCCTCGCGTCCGAGTGGCCTCCGCCAGTCGCAGCCGTGACAAGCCGCCGGCCTCGCCTCCACCTCGAGCGCGGCCCTGCCGCCTCCGCTCTACCTCGCCTCAACGGCCGCACCCCTGCTTCGAGCCGCCCTCGCCAGCGCGTCCTTGCCTCTGCCGCACTCGCCGCCTCCGTGCGTCGCGACCTCCCCAGTCACAGTCGCGCCCGAGCCGCCGCAGCCGCAACCCGCTTCACTCCGGCTGGCGCCAGCTCGCTGCTGCCGCTCCCGCTGGCCGCCCGAGCCGCCGCCCGCTGGTCTCTCGCACCGCGGCGACCCCGCCTCGTCGACCCACCACGGCCATCCGCCGCTTCAAGTCGCCGTCGCCGTGGCCTACCGCCTCCGCCGCGAGTGCGGCCCTGATGCCTCGCCGCTTTCTGCCGCAGTAGCCTCGCCCTGCCTGCGAGTCGCCGCTTCCGAGCCACCGTCTCGAGCCACCTCCTCTGTCGTGGTCAGCCTCGAGCCGCCCCCGCCTCCACCTCGCGCTATCTCGAGCTGCCGCCTAGAGTCGCCCCGTCGCCGTGGCCTCGACCCGCCTCTGCCCCCATGGGCTCCGCCGCTCGCCTCTGCTCCTCCGGCCGCCAGGCCGCCCGACTCCTTTTTCGCTCTCTCCCTGCCGCCACGGCTGCTGTATGCGCGGTCACAAGCGCGAGTGCAGAAGGATCAACGAGGGGTTTTCCAATCTACAGAAAGATTCTCAATCACATTATCAGTAACCAGAAACCAAGGGCTGCTATACGGACAATTTGGTGTCGTCATTTTCAAGCGTTTTGAATGATCAAAACTTCAGTTTAAAGATTGTATCAAGACAGACTGGAATTTTCTGCTAGTCATTTTGTTTGATCCGCCAAGACGGAGATAGTAGCTACTATTGCTACTGCTCATGCGATACATGCCGAGTACCAGAAGAGAAAACTGAAAGTGTCGATTACTGGTCTCCCAAAAACAATTGATAATGACATAATACTGATGGACAAGACATTTGGATTTGATACTGCAGTGGAGGCAGCACAAAGAGCTATCAATTCTGCATATATTGAGGCAGATTCTGCATTTCATAGGATCAGATTAGTGGAGCTGATGGGAAGAAGCAGCGGATTTATCACAATACATGCTTCCCTGTCAAGCGGGCAAGTCGACATTTGCCTGGTACCTGAGGTCAAATTGTTCAAATTGTGCTGTGTACCATTCACCCTTGATGGACCAAACAGAGTTCTTCGGCACCTTGGGCACTTGATAGAGACTAAGGGGTTTGTTCTCATGTTTACACCGGATAGGCCGCAACATTACCATTTTATCCACGAACGCTATATACGGATCATCTATCATCCAGACAAATCAGGTGAAATCCATCCGGTCTATTTTAATGGCACATATTAATAACTTCTTTAAAGAACAATTACTCTGACTTGTGATATTTTCTATGCAGGACAATTATTCACTGTAAGGACGATAGTCGTGCGACGGATATAGAGCTCACGCCAACATTATCATGCGTCAGCATCCGACCGTGCCTCACTACTCGACGAACGTGTGTGTGCAAGCCGCCGCCTTTGTGGTTCAGTCTACACCAACGCGCGGCCGATTCACGCGCCTATGCTGGCTTATAATGTCATGGCCGGTTATGTGATACGTCCATTTTGCATCATGTTTTCCTACTGTTATTTACAAAGTTTTTGGTCAATATAACACTTCATGGAGTAATTCTAATGCTTTCTCTCTCTTAATATGTAAGGTTTATACAAAGAGGGGGAATAACAGCAGGTGGAATTCAGGGCCTGAAAAAGCTACAACAGAGATACCTATTCTGCACATCTCCAAATGAACTGAAATTTTACAGAGATTTATTTTGAAATATATAAAAAATTCTGGAAAGAAAAGATACCAGAGGAGAGCCACCAGGTGCCCACATGGCACCTGGGCGCCCCCCCGGGGGCGCGCCCTGGTGCTATGTGGGGCCCCTGGCCCACTTCCGTCTCCCATATTATGGTATATAAGTCATTTACCCTAAAAAAAATAAGAGGAGACTTTCGGGACGAGGCGTCGTCGCCACGAGGCGGAACTAGAGCAGGAGCACTTTTGCTCTCCGGCGGAGAGATTCTGCCGGGGGCACTTCCCTCCGCAAGGGGGAAATCGAAGCCTTCATCATCACCAACAACCCTCTCATCGTGGGAGGACCAATCTTCATCATCATCATCAACAGCACCATCTCATCTCAAACTCTACTTCATCTATTGTATTCAATCTTTGTATCAAAACCTCAGATTGGTACTTGTGGGTTGCTAGTAGTGTTGATTACTCATCGTAGTTGATGCTAGTTGGTTTACTTGGTAATATACTAAATGTTCAGATCTATTATGCTATTCAATACCTCTCTGATCTTGAACATCATGATGATGAGTGAGTAGTTACTTTTGTTCTTGAGGACATGGGAGAAGTCTTGTCATAAGTAATCATGTGAATTTGGTATTCGTTCGGTATTTTGATGATATGTATGTTGTGATTCTCTTAGTGGTGTCATGTGAACGTCGACTACATGACACTTCACCTTTTATGGGTCTAAGGGAATGCATTGTGGAGTAGTAAGTAGATGGTGGGTTGCTAGAGTGACAGAAGCTTAAACCCCAGTTTATGCGCTATTACGTAAGGGGCTGATTTGGATCCATACGTTTAATGCTATGGTTAGATTTATCTTAATTCTTCTTTCGTAGTTGCGGATGCTTGCGAGAGGGGGTAATCATAAGTGGGAGTATTGTTCAAGTAAGAACAACACCCAAGCACCGGTCCACCCACATATCAAATCATCAAAGTAGCGAACACGAATCAAACGAACATGGTGAAAGTGACTAGATGAAATTACCGTGTGTCCTCAAGAACGTTTGCCTTATTATAAGAACTCGTTCCGGCCTTTCCTTTGCACTAAAAAGGATTGGGCTATCTTGCTGCACTTTATTTACACTTGTTACTTGTTACACGTTACAAATTATCTTGCTATCAAACCACCCGTTACCGCTTACTTCAGTGCTTGCAGGAATTACCTTACCGAAAACCGCTTGTCATTTCCTTCTGCTCCTCGTTGGGTTCGACACTCTTACTTATCGAAAGGACTACGATTGATCCCCTATACTTGTGGGTCATCAAGACTCTTTTCTGGCGCCGTTGCCGGGGAGTGAAGCGCCTTTGGTAAGTGGAAATTGGTAAGGAAACATTTTTACTACGTGCTGAAATTTATTGCTACTTGTCACTATGGAAAGTATTGCTTTGAGAGGTTTGTTCGGGGTATCTTCACCTCGACCGGAAACAACAAGAGTTGCCTCTCCACCACCTATTGAGTCTACTGAAAATATTGCTTATGAAATTCCTATTGGTTTGGTTGAGAAACTGCTAGCTAATCCTTATGCACGAGATGGAACTAAACATCCTGATATGCACTTGATCTATATGGATGAAATTTGTGGATTGTTTAAGCTTGAAGGTTTATCTGGAGACAGAGCTAAGAAGAAAGTATTCCCTTTATCTTTGGAGGGAAAGGCATTGACATGGTATAGGCTATGTGATGATACTGACACATGGGATTGGAATCGGTTGAAATTGGAATTTCACCAGAAATTTTATCCTATGCACTTGGTTCATCGTGATTGAATTTATATCTATAATTTTTGGCCTCGTGAAGGAGAAAGTATCGCTCAATCTTGGGGGAGGCTCAAGTATATGTTGCATACATGCCCCAATCATGAGCTCTCAAGAGAAATAATTCTTCAAAACTTTTATGCTCGGCTTTCTCGTAATGATCAAACCATGCTTGATTCTTCTTCGACTGGTTCATTTATGAAGAAGACTATTGAATTCAAATGGGATCTTCTGGAAAAAATTAAGCGCGACCATGAGGATTGGGAAATCGACAAAGGTAATGAGTCAGGTATAAATCTTGAGTTTGATTGTGTTAAATCTTTTGTGGAAACCGATGCTTTTCAGAAGTTTAGCACTAAGTATGGACTTGACTCTGAGATAGTAGCTTCTTTTTGTGAATCTTTTGCTACACATGTTGATCTTCCTAAGGAGAAGTAGTTTAAATACCATCCTCCTATAGAATTAAAGGAAGAACCTCTAGAGGTTAAGGAAGAGAAAACTATTGTTTACAATGTTGACCCAGTTGTTCCTACTGCTTATTTTGAGAAACCACCTTTTCCTGTTAGGATTAAGGAACACTCCAAGGTTTCAACCGTGGTTAACAAAAGTTATATTAGACCACTTACACCCTCTGAGCAAATTAAGGTTGAACCTAGTATTGCTATAGTTAAAGATCTTTTGGTTGATAATTTAGATGAGCATGTTATTTATTTCTGTGATGATGCATCTAGAATTGCTAGTCCTGATCCTAAGGATAAGAATAGACCTGTTGTTGGCATGCCTGTTATTTCTGTTAAAATTGGAGATCATTGTTATCATGGTTTATGTGATGTGGGTGCTAGTGTGAGTGCTATTCCTTTTACTCTATATCAAGAAGTCATGAATGATATTGCACCTGCTGAAACTGAAGATATTGATGTCACCATTAAGCTTGCAGACAGAAATACAATTGCACCACTTGGTATTGTCAGAGATGTTGAAGTCCTGTGCGGTAAGATCAAATACTCCACTGATTTTCTTGTTCTTGGATCACCACAAGATGATTTTTGCCCAATAATATTTGGTAGACCCTTCTTGAATATTGTTAATGCTAGAATTGATTGTGTTAAGGAGGTTGTTAGTGTGAACTTTGGTGGTGTGTCTCATGAGTTTAATTTCTCTAAGTTTCGTAGACAGCCCCATGATAAAGAGTTGCCTAGCAAAGATGAAATTGTTGGTCTTGCTTCTATTGCAGTTCCTCCTACGTTAGAATAGTATTTGCTTGATCATGAGAATGATATGCATATGAATGAAAGGAGTGAAATAGATAAGATTTTCTTTGATCTACATCCTATTCTTAAGCATAATTTGCCTGTTGAAACTCTTGGAGGTCCTCCTCCACCTAAGGGTGATCCTGTATTTAATTAAAACAATTGCCTGATACTTTGAAATATGCTTATCTTGATGAAAAGAAGATATATCCTGTTATTATCAGTGCTAACCTTTCAGAACATGAGGAAAAGGGATTGCTGAAAATTCTGAGGAAGCATAGTGCTGCCATTGGATATACTCTTGATGATCTTAAGGGCATTAGTCCCACTCTATGTCAGCACAAGATTAATATGGAGCCAGACGCTAAACCCGTTGTTGACTACCAACGTCAATTGAATCCAAAGATGAAAGAGGTGTTAATAACTGAAATATTAAAGCTTCTGGAGGCAGGTATAATCTATCCTATAGCTGATAGTAGATGGGTAAGTCCAGTTCATTGTGTTCCTAAAAAAGGGGGCATTACTGTTGTTCCAAATAATAAGAATGAGCTTATTACACAGAGGATAGTAACTGGTTATAGGATGGTGATAGATTTTAGAAAGTTGAATAAAGCTACTAGGAAAGATCACTATCCTTGGCCTTTATTTGATCAAATGCTAGAAAGGTTGTCTAAGCACACACACTTTTGTTTCCTAGATGGATATTCTGGTTTCTCTCAAATACCTGTTGCACAATCTGATCAAGAGAAAACCACCTTTACTTGTCCTTTTGGAACTTTTTCTTATAGACATATGCCTTTTGGTTTATGCAATGCACCTGCTACTTTTCAAAGATGTATGACTGCTATCTTCTCTGACTTTTGTGAAAAGATTGTTGAGGTTTTCATAGATGACTTTTCCGTTGACGGAACTTCTTTTGATGATTGCTTGAGCAACCTTGATCGAGTTTCGCACAGATGTGAACAAACAAATCTTGTCTTGAACTGGGAGAAGTGTCATTTTATGGTTAATGAAGGTATCGTCTTGGGTCATAAAATTTCTGAAAGAGGTATTGAAGTTGATAAGGCTAAGGTGGATGCTATCGAGAAAATGCCATGTCCTAAGGATATCAAAGGTATAAGAAGTTTTCTGGGCCATGCTGGTTTCTATAGGAGGTTCATTAAAGATTTCTCTAAAATTTCTAGGCCTCTTACCAATCTTTTGCAAATAGATGTTACTTTTGTTTTTGATGATGATTGTGTAGAAGCCTTTGAAACTCTTAAGTTAGCTTTAATTTCTGCACCTATTGTTCAACCTCCTGATTGGAATTTGCCTTTTGAGATTATGTGTGATGCTAGTGATTATGCTGTTGGTGATGTTCTAGGAAAGAGAGTTGATAAGAAGTTGAATGTTATTCATTATGCTAGTAAAACTTTGGACAGTGCCCAAAGGAATTATGCTACTACTGAAAAGGAGTTTCTAGAAGTTATGTTTGCATGTGATAAGTTCAGGTCTTATATAGTTGATTCTAAAGTTACTATTCATACTGATCATGCTACTATCAAGTACCTTATGGAAAAGAAGGATGCTAAGCCTTATCGGGGGGATGGCCCCCGGGTAGGCAACGGAGCCCGGATCTCCTTTTCAAAAAATATATCGGGACAAGCCAAGTCCCTCAACCCGGCTCGCCCGTACGCCGGCTCCCCTGCGCGAGCCGGCTCGGCGCGGCGACCCGGCACAACCGGCTGGCGGAGGTCAGCGGCCGCCCCATCCGTCCGTACAACAAGACGACCTTCCACGACGAGGCGAGCGTGGCTACAACGCCCCCTCCTTTGCGCCGGCCCAGGCGATGCGTGGCTACAGTGCCCCCTACACCCCTGCCCGGGGCGGGCGGCGCTCGGATGGCGCAATCCTGTAGCAGGGCGGCGCCGGCCGTACCACGACGCGGGACCAGACGTGCCACAGTATCGCGCAGCCGACCGAACCCGTGCCCGGCGGCCCCGGCACGGCCCGCGCCCGGCGGACCCGGCGAGACCCGCGCCCGGCGGACCCGGCGGACCCGGTGGCCCCCACCGCCGGCTCCCAGACGATGACACCAGGGACCCGCGCCCTTGTAACCTTTACCTTTATGCCCTGGGGGGTCGGCCTATAAGACCCCCCAGGAGGCCTTCATGCAGGGGGGTGCTCTCTTACACACGCACACACCCACACCCACATGCTCTTACAGCACACTCACGAGAGAGGCAACATGGAAGCCTAGCCCCTTTTCCTCCTCCACCCAACAACTCCGGGAGCAACCTTGTAGCCCTTGTGCACATCATACCATATTCGGCAGGACTAGGGGTATTACTTCTCCGGAAGGCCCCGAACCTGGGTACATCTTGCGTCTCGTGCACGCTCGTACCAACCTCGCCTCTGGAACCCATCGGCAGCCTCTTGCACTCCCCGACCTTTAGCCATCTCATGGCATCTGTCGTGAGATCACCACGACAGTTGGTGCCCACCGTGGGGCCGCTTGAGGCTCCGACCGGAGTCAAGTTCCAGACGAGGCCCTTCACCGCCTTTGGCGAGCGCATCGTCCATAGCTTGGTTGCCGCGCAGGGCGCGGCCTGCGCCGGCTTCGCCGACTCCTTCATCGTCCCCTTCGGCACGCTCCGGGTCGCCATCGCGCTCGTCCCCGACGAGTACCCCAGCGGGGTGCTCAGCATCACCAGCTCTCCAGTTCCCCTCGGCGGCACCGTCTCCCGTGATGTGGAGGATCCCTGCACCCGCGTGGAGGTGCTCACGACCGGCTCCAGCCACTCCTCCGCGAGCGCCAAAGCCACAGCAGCTAAGGCTGCCGCGGCCAATGCCGCAGCGGACCGCGCCACTCAAGCCGACACGCTGCGTGCGACGCTGCACAGTCTCTGCATCCCCATTGCCACTAACGTCGACGCCAGCCTAGCCAGGGCCCGGCTCGACGAGGACCGCGTGCGCCAGCTGGACGAGGCCACCGCGCTCACCGCTGCGCAGCGCCGGCTGGAGTCCGTCCAGCGGGAGCACGATGCCGCCTATGGCTTCACGCCGGCCACAGCCGAGCCCAGCCGTGCCGCCGAGGTGCGGCTCCTGGGCGGCGCTATCGGTCGCGCGCTGGGCGTGACCGGCCCCGTCTACGACACCCCCGTCAAGAACATGCGCGCTGAGCAAGCCGCGATGGCGGACCTCGACTTCCTGGAGGGTGACGAACTGCTGCACTAGCGGCAGCGAGTCCAAGACCTTCTCGAGGCGGCAAACGAGCAGCAGCGGCTTCTCGGGTCGGCCCGGCCGGACGCCTCCGCCTCCCAAGGCACCGCAGACCGGGAGAGGGAACTCCGGGACGCACCCCAAACATCCACTCACGCCACCAGCGCGAGCCACTCCGGCCGGCGTCGATCCGGACGGAGCCGGCACAACCGCGCCACTACCGCCGGCAATGACGAAGCCGGCGAGTCGGCTGGAGACGGCCGGGTTCAGCAGCAGGCGTGCCCTGAGCAGCCGGCCCGTTGGTGCCAGCCGGCTCCAGAGAAGCCGGCGCCCCGTGGCCCCGTGGCTAACCGGCTCAAGCCCCGCACGGCCGCGTCCGACCGACTCGGCCCCCGCGAGCCCTACGACGAAAACGACGCCCGCCACCGCATCGAACGGCTGGCGCGCTCCACTGCGCTGGAGGAGGAGAGCTCCGTTGGGCCGGCGTGCTTCGGCCCGCGCATCCGCGAGGAACCCTTCCCCAAAGGCTTCTCGCTGCCCCGCGACTACCCCAAGTACAATGGCTCCACCAAGCCGGAGGACTGGCTCGTCGACTACACCACCGCCATCGGCATAGCCAGCGGCAACCGGCGCGTGGCTATGCGCTACGTTCCCCTCATGCTGACCGGCTCGGCCCGGACGTGGCTTAACAACCTGCGAGCCAGCAGCATTAACTCCTGGTTGGACTTTGAAGAGGCGTTTGTTCGCAACTTCACCAGCACGTACAAGCGGCCGGGTCACCCGCGCCACCTCTCCATGTGCATCCAGAGGCCGGGCGAGCCCCTTCGTGATTACCTCACCCGATGGACGGAGCTGCGCAACTCCTGTGAGGGGGTGCACGAGGTCCCGTCCATCCAGTTCTTCATTGATGGGTGCCTAGACGGCACCCTGCTCAAGCATCACCTGATGTGCGACGAGCCGGACACTCTGGCCGCGCTCATGGCCGTGGCGGATCGCTACGCAACGGCCGACTCCACGATGAACGTGAAGGTCACGATCGACACGGGTGGCAAACTCAACCCGGCCCCGCCAGCTACCCCCAAGCCGGCTGGGGACGGCGGCCAGCGCCGGCAAGACAACAACAACAACGGCAACAAGCGCCGGCTGGACCAGTCGGCCCCTCGCTACGACAACCGGCTGGTGGCCGCTGTGGGCAAGGAGCAGCCGGCCGGGCAGGGCGCTACCTGGCGCCAGCGAACCGGCAAGGCCACCTAGCTGCCCCGGCAAACGTTCGAGGAGATGCTCGACGCTCCTTGCAAGCTCCACAGTGGCGCGAAGCCGTCAACGCACACACTTCGGCAGTGCAACCTCACCCAGCGCCTGCTGAAGGGTGACCTCCCGCCGCCTCCGCCTCCGGCGCCGGGTGCGGGGCCGCTGCCCCCGCCTTCCCCGCCTCCGCCCCCGGCAGCTGGCGCGATGCGCGACGACGCCTTCCCCAACCCGAACGCTTGTTACATCGTCTTCACCAGTGAAGGCAACGACAAGCACAGCGAGCGCCGGCTCCAGCAAGAGGTGAACGCCATCTCGTCCTCCGTCCCCCAGTACATGCACTGGTCGGACCGCCCGGTCAGCCGGACCTGGTAAGACCACCCGGCCATCATGCCTACGTCAGGTGGCTACGCTCTCGTCCTCGACCCCACCGTCATGGCCGAGAAGCGCACCTGCTGCATTTCGCGAGTCCTCATCGACGGCGGCAGCAGCATCAACATCCTCTACCGCGACACCATGACCAAGCTCGGCATCACGGCTCGTCAGCTCGAGCCGACCCAGACGGTGTTCCACGGCATCGTGCCGGGTCACTCCTGCACCCCGATCGGTCGGATCCGGCTCGACGTCCTATTCGGCTCCCAGCCACTTCCGCCGCGAGCCGATCTGGTTCGAGGTGGTGGACCTGTCTAGCTCGTACCACGCGCTACTGGGCCGGCCCGCCCTGGCCAAGTTTATGGCGGTCCCCCATTATGCCTACCTGAAGATGAAGATGCCGATTCCCAAGGGCCTCATCACCATCGTCGGCGACTACAAAGTGTCCCTCGAGTGCGCCAAAGCCGGCTCCAAGCTGGCCGAGTCGTTGGTCATAGCCGAGGAGCGGCGTCAGCTTGACCGGATCGTGGCGCTGGTCGGCGCGCAGGCCGATGCGCCGGTTCCCCGCAAGCCGGAAGCCGGCGAGGCCTCCTTCCAGCCGTCCAAAGACACCAAGCATGTGCCGCTCAACCCGGAGGACCCCAGCTACAGCAAGTACGTTGTCGTGGGCACCCGCCTCGACAGCAAATAGGAAGGCGAGCTCGTCGACTTCCTCCGTGAGAATCGGGATATCTTCGCATGGTCCCAAAAGGACATGCCGGGTGTTCCGAGGGAGTACGCCGAGCACAAACTCCATGTCCGCAAGGACGCCAAGCCTGTCCGACAGCCGCTATGCTGCTTCTCCGAGGAGAAGCGGAGAACCATCGGTGAAGAGATCGCCCGGCTGCTCGCAGCCGGCTTCATCATGGAAGTGTTTCACCCCGAGTGGCTGGCCAACCCAGTCCTCGTTTTGAAGAAGAACAACACCTGGTGCATGTGCATCGACTACACCAGCCTGAACAAGGCGTGCCCCAAGGATCCTTTTGCCTTACCCCGGATCGATCAAGTGATCGACTCCACGGCCGGCTGCGGGCTCCTGTCCTTCCTGGACGCCTACTTCGGCTACCACCAGATCAAGCAGGATCCGGCCGACGCCCTCAAGATGTCCTTCATCACGCCCTTCGGGGCGTATTGCTACATCACCATGTCGTTCAGCTTGAAGAATGCCGGCGCCACCTTCCAGCGCTGCATGCAGAAATGCGTGCTGCCGCAGATCGGCAGAAATGTGCACGTCTACGTCGACGACATCGTGGTGAAGACCAGGCAGCACCTCACGCTCCTAGCCGACCTCAAGGAGACCTTCGCCAACCTGCGCCGCTACCAGATGAAGCTCAACCCGGAAAAATGCGTTTTCGGCGTGCCGGCTGGCCAGCTCCTTGGGTTCCTTGTCTCAGAGCGCGGCATTCAGGCCAACCCGGAAAAGATCAAGGCGATCGAGCGCATGCGCATGCCGGCCCGGCTGCGCGACGTCCAGAAGTTTACTGGCTGCTTGGCCTCACTCAGCCGGTTCATCAGCCGGCTATGGGAGAGGGTCCTGCCCCTGTATCAGCTGATGAAGAAGACGACGGCGTTCGAGTGGAACGACCAGGCGGACGAGGCTTTCCGCGACCTAAAGCGCATGCTGTCCACAGCACCCGTCCTGGCGGCGCCGGCTGAGAAGGAGCCGCTCCTGCTCTACGTGCCGCCACCTCACGGGCGGTCAGCACGGTACTGGTGGTCGAGCGTCCAGAGGAGGGCAAGGTCCAGCCGGTCCAGCACCCCGTGTACTACCTGAGCGAAGTCCTCTCCACCTCCAAGCAGAACTACCCCCACTACCAGAAGATGTGCTACGGCGTGTACCTCGCCGCCAAGAAGCTGCGGCAATATTTCCAAGAGCATACCATCACCGTGTGAGCACGGCTGAAAGAACATGTGCTGCCCCCATGTTTGGTTTTGGTAATTGATGACAATCTCTATGGACTAATGGTTGCCTTGAGTTATATTTGAAGGGTTTGTCCATAGGCTTTGCTTGTAGACCATTTGTTGGTCTCAAGGTGATTTGAAGAAGAATATGTGTTGACCAAGGTGCTATTCAAGGATTTATCCAAAGATTGGTCATGTTGATCAAGACTAAATACAACGAGTAATTCAAGTTGATCAACACACAAAGCGTAGAAGATGTATCGAGAGGGATCAAGTGATCCCATGATATGGTAAGCATTGTCCATTACGCTTTGTGTACTAACCCATGGTCTACGTGAGAGCTCTATGTGGGGTTAGGTATGTTTCCATGGGCTTGCGTCAAGAGGGAGATCTCATTCAACCCATGGTGAATGACATCAAGTGGTGATCGTCATCAAGGTTGCGGTGTGCAAGTTCAAGAGGTGCATCACGAAGAGATCAAGTGCTTGAAGCTTGCCGTCCATTGTGGTGACAATGGACTTGTGAAGATGTGCCGAAGAGTGGCTCACCCATAGTGGAGTATGGGGGAGCAATCAACTAGTCTTCATCGAGCCGACGCAATCAAGAAAGGTGGTCCAACTTGAGGAGGTCAAGATCGTCATCATCTAGCTCAAGTGGACTATGCGCAAGGCAAAGGTTTGCCCTTGATAGGTTTTCTATTTTACCGGTCTCATGGTGGTAGTTGGGAGACCGGATTGTAGGATCGATAGCCGTACTATCAAGGGGGGCATATCTCCCTTGCCATCTCTATATGTTAGGCATATCTCCCTTGCCACTTCTTATTATAACCTCTGTTTTCTTCTATCCAACAAGCTTGAGTTTGCTCAATTCGGAGCTCATTTGCAGAAGTTATGGCAGTTCTGGTTTTATTTGTATCCTCTGTTTTCTGTGGATTTTCTGTGGCATGCAAGCGGTAGTACCGCTGGTGCCCACGGTAGTACCGCTTATGCGGTAGTACCGCTGAGTACTTCCGTGGCTCTGCCGCTTGGGGTTTCCCCGAGCGTGCAACTCTCTGTTGCCAGTTTGCCATTCACGGTAGTTGCACGGTAGTAGCACGGTAGTACTGCTCTGGCAGTACTACCGCCCTTACTACCGCCGCCACTACCGCTTGCGGGGTTTCCTCAGTGCACGCTTCTGTTTCCATTTTCCCTTAAGCGGTAGTAGAGCGGTACTAGGACGGTAGTACCGCTTCGAACGGTACTGCCGCCCTGGGTGCCTCTACTACTGCTGCCTCTCCTGGTCTATTCCCCCTAAGTGGTAGTACTGCTAGGGGCAGCGGTAGTACCGCTCCGGCGGCACTACCGGCCTCTGTTCTGTGAACTGTTGTGTATTGTTTCCGGAACTACCGCCCTAGCGGTAGTACCGCTCCTTGGAGCGGTAGTACCACTGAGTGCGGGCTGCGGGCAGATAACGGTTGGATTTTCCCCATCTATAAATAGGGGGTCTTCTTCCCCCTTGAGCCTTATGTCTTTAGCTCGTGTTCTTCCCCCATTGTTGACCTTCTTCGAGCTTGCTAACTCTCAATCCCTCCAATGATTCTTGCTCCTTCTTGAGGGAAAAGAGAGAGGAGATCTAGATCCACATCTCCACCAATCACTTTCTCCTCTAAGTGAGGGGAACCCCTTGGATCTAGATCTTGGAGTTCTTGGTGTTCTCCTTGTTCTTTCTCTCAATTTCCTCAATAGCTTTTGTTGCTTTGGTGGGATTTGAGAGAGAGGGACTTGAGCACTTGGTGTGTTCTTGCCATTGCATTAGTTGCATCGGTTTGAGTTCTCCACGGTGATTCGTGGTGGTGAAAAAGTTGAGAAGCTTATTACTCTTGGGTGTTTGAGCACCCTAGAGCTTGTTACTCTTGGGTACTTGGTACCCTTGAGCTTGTTCCTCTTGGGTGCTTGGGCGCCCTAGACGGTTGGTGGTGCCTCGGAGCTCAATCATTGTGGTGTAAAGCTCCGGGCAAGCATCGGGGTCTCCAATTAGGTTGTGGAGATCGCCTCGAGCAATTTGACGGGTACCGGTGACCGCCCCCAAGGGTTGCCAAAGTGTACGGGTTCGGTGACCGCCCTCAAGGGTTGCCATTTGTACGGGTTTGGTGACCGCCCTCAAGGGTCCCTTAGTGGAATCACGGCACCTTGCATTGTGCGAGGGCCTGAGGAGAATACGGTGGCCCTAGTGGCATTGTTGGGGAGCATTGTGCCTCCACACCGCTCTAACGGAGATTAGCATCCGCAAGGGTGTGAACTTCGGGATACATCGTCGTCTCCGCGTGCCTCGGTTATCTCTTACCCGAGCCCTTTACTTATGCACTTTACTTTGTGATAGCCATATTGTTTCTAGTTATATATCTTGCTATCACTTAGTTGTTTATCTTGCTTAGCATAAGTTGTTGGTGCACATAGGTGAGCCTAGTCGATTTAGGTTTTGTGCTTGACAAATTAAACGCTAGTTTTATTCCGCATTTGTTCAAGCCTAAACCGTAATTATTTTAAAGCGCCTATTCACCCCCCCCTCTAGGCGACATCCACGATCTTTCAACGGCCCCCATTGGCGAGATCATGGGCTGCCGGGATGCCTCCGGCCGGGTGGCCAAGTGGGCCATCGAGCTAGCCGGCCACACGATCCTCTATGAGCCCCGCACCACCATCAAGTCCCAAGTCTTGGCGGATTTCCTCGTCGACTGGACGGAGACCCAGTACCTGCCACCGGCACCCGACTCGACGCACTGGCGCATGCACTTTGACGGCTCCAAGATGTGCGCCGGCTTGGGAGCTGGCATCGTGCTGTCCTCTCCCAAGGGCGATCGGCTTCGGTACGCGCTGCAAATCCACTTCGCCACCTCCAACAACGTCGCCGCGTACGAAGCCCTCGTACATGGCCTCCGACTGGCCAAAGAGATCGGCATTCGGCGCATCCTTTGCTACGGTGACTCGGATTTGGTGGTGCAGCAAGTCTCCGGCGATGGGACGCCAGGGACGCCAACATGGCCAGCTACCGCTTCCTGGTCCAGCAGCTCTCCAGCAACTTTGACGGCTGCGAGTTCCTTCACGTCCCTCGAGCCGACAACGAGGCGGCCGACACACTGGAGAAGATCGGCTCCAACCGCAGGCCATCCCTGCCGGCGTCTCCCTCGAGCACCTGCGGAAGCCGTCCATCAAGCCGTCTTCCGACTCGGAATCCATCTTCGTCCCGGACGATCCCGCAGCGCCCCTCCCCAACCCCAAAGATCCCGGCCCAAGCGCGGGGGCTGCCGTCTCCGGCCTGGGGGCTGCCGTCTCCGGCCCGGGGGCTGCCGATGCCAGCCCGGGGGCTGCCGGTGCCGTCTCGACGGGCGCCGCCTCCGACCCCGTCCGGCGGCCGTCTTCACGGTGGTGGCGGCGCTGTCTTGGGCGCAGCCTATCCTCACCTTCCTCAAGTCCGGCGAACTCCCCTCGGAC
Organism: Elymus sibiricus; assembly: GCA_039707655.1. Taxonomy (NCBI): domain Eukaryota; kingdom Viridiplantae; phylum Streptophyta; class Magnoliopsida; order Poales; family Poaceae; genus Elymus; species Elymus sibiricus. Next base: position 270,408,045 of record CM077668.1, read on the forward strand.
GAGACCGAAGCCCGGCAAGTGCAGCGCCGGGCGTCCGCCTACAGCATCATCAACCACGAGCTCGTCAAGCGCAGCGCAACGAGCGGGTTCCAGCGCTGCGTCAAGCAGGACAAGGGCATCGACATCCTCCTCGATATCCACCAGGGCGAGTGTGGGCACCACGCCGCCTCAAGGTCCCTGGTGGCCAAGGCTTTCCGGCATGATTCCTACTGGCCCACGGCGCTGCAAGACGCCGAGCAACTGGTCCTCAAGTGCGAGGGCTGCCAGCGCTTCAGCAAGCGCAGCCACCTGCCGGCTTTAGCCCTCCAGACCATCCCGATCACTTGGCCTTTCGCCGTCTGGGGGCTCGACATGGTGGGACCCTTCAAAACAGCCCGAGGCGGCATGACGCATCTGTTGGTCGCAGTCGACAAGTTCACCAAGTGGATCGAAGCCCGGCCGATCAAAAAGCTCGACGGGCCAACAGCCGTTCATTTCATCAAAGACATCACAGTTCGTTACGGCGTCGCCCACAACATCATCACGGACAACGGCACCAACTTCGCCAAGGGCGCGCTGGCCCATTACTGCTCCGTCTCCGGCATCCGGCTCGACCTCGCCTCCGTCGCGCACCCGCAGTCAAACGGCCAGGTCGAGCGGGCGAACGGTTTCATCCTGGCCAGTATCAAGCCGCGACTCGTCGAGCCCCTCGTACGCTCACCCGGCAGCCGGCTCGATGGGCTGCCGGCTGTCCTCTGGAGCCTTCGGACGACGCCCAACCGGTCGACCGGGTTCACCCCGTTCTTCCTAGTCTATGGAGCCGAAGCAATCATCCCAACCGACGTCGAGTTCGACTCGCGTTGAGTCACCATGTACAGGGAGGCCGAAGCCCGAGAAGCTCGAGAAGACGGCGTCGACCTGCTCTAGGGGGCGCGCCTTTTGGCCCTCAGCTGGTCGACCATATATCAGCAAGGCCTTCGCCACTACCACAGCAAGAAGATTAAGCTCCTCGCGTTCCGCGAGGAGGACCTCGTACTCCGGCTCGTCAAGCGGACGGCTGGCCAGCACAAGCTGGCCTCCCCTTGGGAAGGCCCCTTCATCATCGGCAAAGCCCTTTGCGACCGGAACGTGTACTACCTCATCGATGCGCAGAAGGCGAACAAGCGCAAGAGGGACACAGCCGGCGAAGAGTCCAACCGGCCCTGGAACGCCGAGCTCCTCTGGCCGTTTTACAGTTAGAGTTTGTATGTATGTATCACTCCTCTTTTGAACTTAATGAACGCAACAGGTCCCCCGAACGACACTCGGGGGCTACCTTTCCATCCATATCGGGTGTATCGCATTTTTCTACTTCACGCCGCCTCCCCCGCCAAGCCGGCACGTCAGGCTCGGGGGCTGGCCGGCTAGCCCGCACCCCGTTCTCCCTTAACCGGCTAGCACCGCGCCGTCGTCCAAAGCCCTCTCTTCGCCAAAGCCACAGACTGGCCCGCGGCCGTCCGGCCGGCAAGAGTTAAAGGCCGAAGCACCCGCAAGTGTGAACACGGCTAAGGGGAACCCGACTCGGCCAACCCGGCACCTGCCCACTCTCTCACCATTTATTTGCCGCACGACCGGCTGCGCGCCAGCCGGCTTTGCCGTCTGCCGCCAGCCGGCCCAGTGGGTGTCTCGCTCCCGCTCGACGTCCAAAAACGCCTAAGTATTGTACACTTCCTCCCAAGTCCGAATCCCCGTACTAGCTACAGATCGGCTCCCGGCTGTCTGGCTAGCGAGGAAGAAATCAAAAGAGGACGTGAACAAGAAAAGGGCACGAGGCCGAACAGCAAAAGCGAACTCGCACACAAAAGTTATATACAAATGAAGGCCCACGACCACAAGTTCATTACATGACAGTACACCCCCAGTGGGTGGACTTGCTACCTAACATGAAGCTAGCGCAGACAAAAGCAAAAGAGAAGGCCTAGGCGGCATTCGCGCTGGTCCCAGCCGGCGTCGGCTCGGTGGCAGCAGTCATGGCCGCCGGGTCGGCCGTAGCGGCGTCATCAGCATCAACCTCGTCGTCAAGATAGATCCCCGTCTCGGCCGAGCTGACGTCGGGGTCATCAAGGTGCAGGCCGAAGTTGTCAGCTGGGAGCTCCGCTCCATCCTCCGTCTGCTCTGGGGTGAACTCGTCGTGAAGGGCGAACGAGGCCATATAGCTGGCTCGCCCGGCAATTCGTTGCGCCTTCGCCGCCAAGTCCGCCTTCGCGCCGGCCCGCTGCGCCGCCAGCCGGTCAAGTTCCACGGTTGGATGCCAGGAGAGGACAAAGCGAAGTGCCTCTCCGCCCTAGCCCGGGCTGCGGAGGCCCGCCACGCGCTAAGTCGGTCCACCCCAGCCTCCAACCACCGCGCCAGCCGGGAGACGTTGCTCAGCACCGTTGCACCCGGCCAGAGGGCGGCCATCATGCCCAACCCGATGTCGAACAGCCGGCGCATGTGGTCTCCCATGGCCCCCAGCCGGGCTTCGGTGGCAAGGACGATCTCCGAGAAGCTCCAAGCGGCATACTCATTGATCTCCGCGCCGGCCGCCCGCTGATCCGCCCGGTGGACGGCTACCGCCGCCTCGGCCGCCTCCTGCGTCTCTGGAAATACACCTGACATAGGAACGAAGCAAGTCAGCAAAGAAAACTGCTTGCCGGCTTGGCAAGCTGGACGGAAAAAGCAACAACACTTACGAATGAAGGACTCGTCGAGATGCTGCAGCTTGTTGAGCATCTCGTTCTCCCGCAGCAAAGCCGCGTGAGACCGGGTCTCGAGGTCCTTCTCAAGCACGACATCTTCTTGCCGGCTTCCACCAGCTCCTCGCCCGCCTTGCCGCACTCCTCCGCCAGCCGGCCAAGTTCTGCCCGGTGGGCGTCGTCGGCCTTGACCTTCTCCGCCTCCAGTCGGCTCACCTCGGCCCGGAGACGGTCGCGTTCGGCAACGACGGCGTCTCGCTGCTGGCCGGATTCGGCAAGCCGGATGCGGAGACCCGGCACCTCGGCCGCAGGAGCTGCACGGCAAGGTTCCCGGTTAAGCACCAGCCACGAAGAAGAAGAAGACATCAAAGCTATAAGATTCGACCAGGTTGCTTCGCAGCCGGCCCGAACCTCGGGGGCTACACCCAGTGGGTGCGCTAGCGCCCCCCCACTGAGAGCATGCAAGATATACCTTGAGCCTGGCACAACTCCTCCGCCCTGGCGACGAGCCGGGCCTTCACCCCACGGTGCCGCTCTAGGAGTTGGTGGAAGGCAACGGCCCGCAGATCATACAGACGCTGCACGCGAGCAGAAGTCAGCAAAAGCAAAAAGACGCCTATAAGACCCGACCCGGCTGCTTCCCAGCCGGCCCGGGCCTCGGGGGCTACACCCAGTTGGTGCGCTTGCGCGCCCCCACTGAACGAAGCAACACGAAACATAGACTTGCCGCGACCGCCTGATCGAGCTGCCTCTCGCGCTCCTGCTCTTCCCGGACGAAGGCCTGCAGGCGCTCGTTCCGGCCACAGAGTGCTACTTGTAAACTGCATTGGATTTTTATCCCTGAAGAGGAGAGGATGATGCAACACAGTAGAGTAAGTATTTCCCTCAGTTAAGAAACCAAGGTTATCAATCCAGTAGGAGAACCAAGCAACACCACGTAAACAGCACCTACACACAAAACGCAAACCCTTGCACCCAACGCAAACGAGAGGTTGTCAATCTCACGCCGGTCAAGTAACGAGATTAAAAGGTATATGATAGATTGATAGATTGATAAATAAATATAAGATAAAAATATGCAGAAAATATTTTTGGTATTTTTATATAAGTAAAACAAGATAGATCTTATGATAAAAGTTGACCCGGGGGCCGTAGAGTTCACTAGAGGCATCTCTCAAGAAAATAGCATACGGTGGGTAAACAAATTACTGTTGGGCAATTGATAGAAGAGCAAATAATTATGATGCTATCCAAGGCAATGATCATGATATAGGCATCACATCCAAAACAAGTAGACCGACTCCTGCCTGCATCTACTACTATTACTTCACACATCGACCGCTATCCAGCATGCATCTAGTGTATTAAGTTCATAAGAATGAAGTAATGCATAAAGAACGATGACATGATGTAGTCAAGATAAACGCAAATAAGAATTCATCCCAACTTGTTATCCTTAATGGCAACAATACTTGCGTGTCAACTCCCCTTCTGTCACTAGGACTGAGCACCGCAAGATCGAACCCATTACCGAGCACCCCTTCCCATTGCAAGAAGATCCAATCTAGTTGGCCAAACCAAACCAAAACTTCGGAGAAGAAATACAAGGCTATTCTAGATCATGCATAAAAGAGATCAGAGAAGAAATCAAATAAAACAAGGATAGATCTGATCATAAACTCACAATTCATCGGATCTCAACAAACACACCACACAAAGTCATTACATCGGATGGATCTCCATGAAGATCATGGAGACCATTGTATTGAGAAACACAAAGAGAGAGAGAGCCATCTAGCTACTACCTACGGACCCGTAGGTCTATGGTGAACTACTCACGCATCATCGGAGAGGTGGCAAGGATGATGTAGAGCCCCTCCGTGATGAGTTCCCCCTCCGGCGGAGTACCGGAGAAGGCCTCTAGATGGGATCTCACGAGAACAGAGACTTGCGGCGGTGGAAAAAGTGTTTTGTCTGCTCCCCTGGGGTTTCTGGAATTCTTCTGAATTTATAGAGGTGGAAGTAGGGCAAAAGGGGCCAGAGGGGGCCCACATGGCACTGGGGTGCGCCCCCCTGGGGCGCGCCCTGGTGCCATGTGGCCCCCTCTGGAAGCTTCTTCCTTGGCTTCCAAGTTGACGTTGATCCTTATCTCCAGAAAAAAATCTCCAAAAGGTTTCGGGACGATTTGATCTTATCTGATATTGATTTTCTGTAAAACAAAAACAGGGCAGAAAACAGGAACTGGCACTAGGCACTAAGTTAATAGGTTAGTCCCTAAAAATGATATAAAAATGTATGAAATGATATTAAAAACATTCAAGAATAATAAATCATAGCATGGAACAAACAAAAATAATAGATACGTTGGAGACGTATTGATGCGGAGCATCCTACAGTCATCCCCATGTACACCACGACTACTCCCCAAGGCCCAAGCGAACATGCGATGAGACCTCGACCTCGGGCATACACCATTGGACACAAGGTGAACCCGCTCCTAGATGCTTCCCCTTTCCATTCGAGTGAGACATGGTTGCTACCTAAGTCTGGGATGCTATGTGTGAACAGGTACATCGACCGTCCCGAAGAAGGAGAAGGAGCAACCAGCGTCAAGACTTGTGCAGACTTTCTGCCAAGCCCGGAACTTCCGGCCACCGCCCGAAACTTCCGGGCCCCGGAGTCCAGACCAGCCCCGAGTGCGCCAACTCTCTGGTTAGCCCGGAACCAGGCCAGAACCTTCCCGGAACTTCCGGCCCCCGGAACCTCCGGCCCTGCCCGGAACTTCCGGCCCTGCCTGCGCGCATTGACTTGGGCCAAGGGCCGTGTACCCCTTCGCCCCCTAGACTATATATACTATTCTTCCTCCTCGGTTTAGGGTTAGCAAATGTTTGGCTCTAGTGATTAGAGCTTTGCTCATCCACCTCTCCCCCATTGAGATCAAGACCTCCATGGCCCCCATGTGAGAAGATCCGCTCCGGATTCAAGACCTTGACTCCTCCACGGATCGGGATGAACTAGTTACCACTTGTATCACTTCTTGTGTTGGATTTGGACCCTTGTATCCCTTTATGTGTATGTGGATTTAGCACATGTGTGATTGGATCTTGTTTTGAGTGTCCCCCCTTGTCTTTTCCCCGTGTTCTTCCTCGTGTTCTTCGTGTTCTTCGTAGGAACCCCCTCCAATTCGTGAAAGATCGCCCCATAGGGTCTCCACCCTACATCATCTTGGATCAGAGCTTAGGTTCTCACGAATTTGGAGTCCTACCCGCTCACTTTCTAGCCTAGTTTTGTTTGATTTTGTCCCAATTTCGAAAATCCCCACCAAAAATAGCCCCCAATTTTTTTTGTGATTTGTTGATTTGGATGATGTTTTGTTGATTTTGATCCATGGATTCGTTGTGTTTCAAGTGGATCTAGCATTCCCCATCTTTTCCCCCATTTCCATCCACGAAATCTTCTCAATTTTGACCCTGGATATCGTGTTTTTCCGCCCCCGTTCTCAGATCTGGAATTTAGGGTTCGTCCTGGAAGAAATTCCACGACCCCAAAAAATTTTGACCCTGGATATCGTGTTTTTCCGCCCCCGTTCCGCCCCCGTTCTCCCCCGGAATTTCCGTCCTAGCCCCGGAACTTCCGGGCTAAACAGAAAGTTTACCCCAAAAAAAATCCCCAGACTCCCCGCACTTTTTCCATGACCCCCGGAACTTCCGGCCACCCCCCGGAACTTCCGGAGCCCGGAACTTCCGACCCCTGGCCCGGAACTTCCGGCCTAACCAGCAACGTTACACCGAAATTTCAGCATCGACCTCCTTCACCGTTTTCATCATAACTTTTTGCTCCGAACTCCGATTTGAGTGTTCTTTGGCTCGTTTTGAAGCTATCGACGTGCCCGAGGACCTCACCTTGGTTTCACCACCATTTGACCATCAAATTTTTGAACCTTTGGCATCTTTGCCAAGGGCTTCCACCATATCGTCCGCATTACCACTATAGACTTCCGCAACCTAACCCATTTTGATCCATATAGCATTTGTGGTCGCTTGAGTAGTGATTTGAGTCTCCTAAGGTGTTTCGGCTACTTAGGGACGGTTACTTCTTCTTCAACCATGACCATACCTTCTGCATAACCTAGTCCACCATACACTTCCGCCACCCCAACTTATCCCAATTTTGTTCGAGCTTGTTTGAGTTGTAGTTTGTTACTCCTAAGGTGTTTCGGCTACTTAGGGACAGTGACTTCAACTCCGACTCGCATAACCCATCATTGCCGCAATCCCATTGAGCTTCCGCAAAACCACCACCGTATTCCGCTACCACCATTTGACATTTGCCTTTGAGATTTTGAGTTCGCGGTTTTTCCGTTTCCTAGGGTGTTTCGGCTAACTAGGAACGGTTCGACATCGACAATACCGCTTCTCATCATCGCCACGGACTCGACGTCGACAACGACCACTTCACCATTTTGACACACTAACCGTAAGCACGGACGGTAACCTCAACATCACTTGTGTATATCCCTTGCCATTACATTGTTAACCCCTAGCCCATTTTGCGTCACTTGCCCACCGAGACTAGCCGTTGAGTATTGCCGGGCCACGATACTTGTGCACTTTAGTGATCATCGATACGCACCTTCCTTTGCGTGCATATATCATCACATACATACCCCATTGTATCATCTCTTGTGTCACAAGATTGTTCCCGCATATACACAATTGTTACCTTGGTTTGAGCATTTTGCATTGTGGCCATATACAAAAAAAAACAAAAAAGAAGAAGAGGAAAAAGCTTTTAAGCAAAGAAAAAGAGAAACAAAGAGCTTGTAAGCAATAGCCATAGCATCACGCCACATTGCATATCATATTGATCATCTTGGATCATTGTGTGAGAAACACCGGGATCTCTCTAATGTTGTGCAACAAGAGCATTTTCAGTGGATATCACATTTTGAGCTCATTCCTTGGTTGCACGACCCCATTTATCTTTTCGTGTGTGTGTTTCCGTGTGCCACCCACTTGTTATTGGTCTACTTGTTTCACTTGCAAATTTGTGAATCTCTTTCAACATTATTGACTCTTGCTAACATTTTGCATCAAATTTTTGTGCCACTATCCTCACCAAGCCACTCCATAAGCTTTATTGTGTAGGTGTGAGAATTGACAAGATCCGGTACCAATTGTGTTACTTCCATAATACCATATTGGGTGATCATTGATCCATTTCAACATTGGAAAGGTACATTTGGTCTAGTTCTTCCCTTTCTTCCACTCATATTTGCTCGAGTCTTGTGATGGATAGGCAAAGCACATCATCTCCGGTCTTCCACGACAACGACGGCGTGAACAACTACATCACCCAAACTTCTCACTTCGGGCTACAACGACCAGTGCACGGTGTACATGATGGCTTGTGCGAGCGCATTGAGAACTTCGCCACCGACTTGCGGCACACACTCGACGACAAGCTATCATCTCAAAAGGAAGAGTTCCGCGACATGTTGATCAACTACAAGTCTTCTTCTCCTTCGTCATCTTCAAGGCGGCGGCGATCAAGTAGCACATCTTTGAAGCGCCCGACCAACGCAAGAGCAATTCGTCCACGTCCTCACCTTCGTGACGACCATCATCAAGTTTGTCATCCAGCTCATCATGAAGGGCAAGTGAAGGATCGAGGAGATGGGTATAGAGGGGGGGGGGGTGATTAGACCCTTAACAAGCAAAGTTGACAGTTTTAAGAATTCTTCAAGTTGAGGTAGAGTTTTATCAAAAGTTCAAGCATTCACAATACATTTCAAGCAAGCATGACAAGAGTATATAGGCAGCGGAAATAGTAAAGCATGCAAGTTGCAAGAATGTAAAGGGAAGGATTTAGAGAAGGCAAACGCAATGGAGACACGAAGATTTTTGGCGTGGTTCCGATAGGTGGTGCTATCGTACGTCCACGTTGATGAAGACTTCAACCCACGAAGGGTAACGGTTGCGCGAGTCCACGGAGGGCTCCACCCACGAAGGGTCCACGAAGAAGCAACCTTGTCTATCCCACCATGGCCATTGCCCACGAAGGACTTGCCTCACTTGGGTAGATCTTCACGAAGTAGGCGATCTCCTTGCCCTTACAAACTTCTTGGTTCAACTCCACAACATGTCGGAGGCTCCCAAGCGACACCTAACCAATCTAGGAGACACCACTCTGCAAAAGGTAATAAACGGTGTGTTGATGACGAACTCCTTGCTCTTGTGCTTCAAATGATAGTCTCCCTAACACTCAAACAGCTCCTCTTAGATTTGGCTATGGTGGAAGAAAGATTTGAGTGAAAAGCAACTTGGGAAATGCTAGAGAACAAGATTTATGTGGTAGGAATGGAATATCTTGATCTCAACACATGAGTAGGTGGTTCTCTCTCAGATCTTGGTAGGTATGAGTGTAGGCACGATCTGATGGCTCTCTCTCTTGTGAAAGAGGGGGTGGAGGGGTATATATAGCCTCCATACAAAATCCAACCGTTACACATTATTGACACAACTCGGTGAGACCGATCAGATAGACTCGGTCAGACCGACTAGTTCAAAATGTGAACGTTAGGAATCTCGGTGGGACCGACTGGAACAAACTCGGTGGGACCGATGTGCAAGGGCTAGGGAAACCACATCTCGGTGGCGCCGGTTGATTCATCTCGGTGAGACCGAAGTGAAACAATAGAGCAACAGAGAGTTGGTCAGGCAAACTTGATGGGACCGATTGCTATCTCGGTGAGACCGAAACAATTGCAACAGGCAACAGAGAGTTTGCAAGGCCATCTCGATGAGACCGAGAGCCGTATCGGTGAGACCTATTTGTTAGGGTTTCTGGCTATGGCTATGTAATATGAACTCGGTGGCTCCGGATGAAAGTGAATTGGTGCGGCCGAGTTGGAGTTTAGGGTTTTGACATATTTGGATGGAGAAAGTGGTTGAGGGTTTAGGAGTAATATCACTAAGCATTTTGAGCAAGCAAGTCGTTAAGCAACACCTCATCCCCTTTTAGTAGTATTGGCTTTCCTATGGACTCAATGTGATCTTGGATCACTAAAATAAAGATGAAGAGTCTTGAGATTTTGCCAATATTTGTCCTTAGCATTTTGAAGGGTTCCACATCTCCTTGTCCTAGCCATGCCAATGTTGAACTTACCTGAAATATACTAGATGGAAACGTTAGTCCAACAACATGTATGTTGGCATGAATTACCAAAATCACCGAGGGAGCAAGTGTGCTTTCAATCTCCCCCTTTTTGGTAATTGATGACAACATACATCAAAGCTTCAAATAAGAATTAGATATGAGAATGAATCAAAGCTTTGAAGGGAAACATGTGACATGTATAAGCTCCCCCTAACAATGTGCATCTAGTAAATGATAGCTTATGAAAAATGGAAGCACAAAGTAAAAGACATACACATGTGACATGTATCTTGGCTATATGCATCAGAGCAAAGAATGTAACACTTAGATATCCTCATGTTCATGATTGGCTTCTTGTAAATAATATGTGCAAAACAAGAAGTTATCATGCCCATGAGTATGATGCATATACTTACCTTGAAGTTCTTGATCCAGTACCTGAAGAAATTCACTTGAGAAAACAGGGTTAGATAACGCAAGATAATTTCTCCAAGACAGGACAAGATCAAACAAGAGACCAAGATTGGGATGACATGTAAATGAAAGTATCACAGGGTGAGTACTTCTTTGAAGCAGACATGTCCCCAAAAGAAAAAAGTAGCTGTCTCCCCCTAAAGAACTTCCTCTCCCCCTGAATTTGACATAGGATATTGGGAGTAGGTAGGGTGAGAAAACTGAGACAACCAAAGAACAAGCTAGACAAAATACTCATGTTTCTCCCCTCTTAGAAACATGAAACAATCTCTCCTCTTTAAGATGCATCTCTTTCTCCCTTACTCCTTGGATCAAGGAAAAGCATAGAATGAGCTTTTGATGTATTTCTCTCTTTGATGTATCTCTCTCTCCCCCTTTGACATCAATTTCCAAGAAGGGTCTTCATGGTTATTGAGGAGGTGAGTATGGTCCTTGAGAGATAAATCTAGCCAATGTGGCTTTAGATGCTGGTAGAGGATAAGAATCATTGAGTGGAGCTGAAAAGAATAATTCAATATGAAATGGCAAAATGTTTTCTCAGCAGTGAAATCGGTTACACCGAGCTGTTTCCATCGGTGACACCGAGCTGGCAGAGTCACAGATGATGCATATCAGGCAGACCGAGTTAGTCCATGTCGGTTGCACCGATGAACTAGATACAAGATGATCTTGTAGTTCGGTCTAGCCGATAGGCTGGGATCGGTGAGTCTGAGGTCAATGCAGAGAATTTTTTTTGTCATCGCAGCTCACTTGGCAAATGAAATCTCACAAAGATTTGCAAGGAATTAACAGACTGTACGGATACAAGGGACAAGTAAGAAAGAAGAGAAACACTCTGTGTCGTGGATTTGTCACGGCAAGATGTCCGGGTTAACGGACTTAGGTGTGAGGCCATCGCAACTATGTGGCGGCTTGAGAGGGGTTGGTCGGAATCGAGAGACGCGAGTTTACCCAGGTTCGGCCCCTCCGATGGAGGTAAAAGCCTACGTCCTGCTTTGTGTCTATATTGACGATGAGGGCAATCTCGATTACAAGGGTGTTGTCTCGTTACCTCTAATCTTGAGAGCCTCTAATCTGCCTATCTCTAATGACTTGAATCTGTCAACTTGTCTATTGGGACGTCTCAAAACTTGACCCTCTTGGGGTGATCCGCCCCTCCTTATATAAGTTGAAGGGGCGGTTTACATGTAGAGTCCTACTAGGAGTAGGATTAAGACTAGTCTCTCTTGAATCCTAATCCGGGTCTTGTTTCCTTTGTGAAGGAGTCTTTCCTTTCTCTCCTTGGGCCTTCTCTTGTGAGCCGCCCATCCAGGCCCGTCCATGAGCCGCCTTGCGCCGGCTTGCTTGCTGGGCTTGGGCCTTGTCGCTCGTCTGACCCGCCTGCCGGGTTACTAATGAACCGCCAAGTCTCGACCGGGTCACACTTCCGGCCGGGTTATACTGCGGGGTATATCCCCGACATTAGCCCCCAGATTAGCTTGAATTTATTCATGTCAAGCTCCTGAAATAAGAATAAATATGTTAAGTGACCGGCTCGCTCCACTGGCCGGCTTAATGAAGTAGCTCCTTAAAAATCCGGTTTTCTTCTTCATATGAACGAGCCGTCTTCTCAATCGTCTTGCTTGTCAGTGTCCTTTGAAGTAAAATATTGGGAATACAACACCCATATGCCATTGAGTCGGCCTTCAACATTCTTGGCGGGTCATCACCGCCGGGTCATAACCATTGATGATGCCGGGTCATGTATTGTTGGTGACACCGGGTCAAATAGCTAGACTCCAGCTGACTTGATAAAAACATTGGGATGAAAATCCATCTGATGTAGAGCCGGTCTTTTTATACTTCGGCTAAAATAAGAATCTGTTGAGCCGGTCTCACTCACAATTGACATCTTGAAAACTCTCTTCAATTTTTTGATATATCCATATTACCTGTAGCCCCCAAGCTCCAAGTTTATCCATGATGACTTGGTGCTTTGTAGTAATATCTTTGATTGTGTAGCCCCCAAGTACCAGGTTGTCTTGCCTGCAGCAGCCTGGGACTTGTCACTGTCTTATACTTTATAAAGCTTCGGCTGGTGTAGCCCCCAAGGACCGGGTTGTTTTGCCTGCAACAGCCTGGGACTTTTGAACTTGGTGTTGAATGTTGAGAAATCTGGGTTGTCATCTGAGTCGCCAGATATATACTGAGTGTCTTGTATTTCACAAGTGTAGCCCCCAAGGGCCGGGTCATTAGCGTGTGATGGGTCGGGTCTTTCAATTTGGACCTTATAATCTGCTTGAACAGCTGAATACTGTAGCCCCCAAGTGCCGGGTCGCATGCCTGTAGCGACTTGGGACTTTAGAAAATTTGATCTGAGCGGTGCAGCCCCCAAGTGCCGGGTCAGTAAGAAGTACTGGGCTGGGACTTAGAAAAATAAAGAAAGGCCGGCTCATCTCCTTGAGACAACAGGATTTGTTGACCACGTAATGATTTGAAAAGCAACTTGCATTAGCCCCCAAGTGCCGTGATGCATGCTTGCAGCGACATGGGACTTGCATACTTGATATAAACCGGACTTGAATAATGTAGCCCCCAAGTGCCGGGTTGCATGCCTCGGCGACTTGGGACTATTCCTTCTATTGCAGAATAAAATCTTATCCAATCTCCAGATGATGTTGCTAAAAGCCTTGCATATCAATGTTGAACCATGCTTCTTGCTGTAAGCTGGTATTTTTTGGGATGAAGGAATAATAGCCATTACTCTGAAGGGGCTTTTGAAAACCTCAATCATCCAATGTTGGTTATGACAACCATAATGAAAAATCCAGCCATGTTGGCTATTTGAGATTTGAATAATATAACCCGGTTTGAAAAAACCGGTTCCTCCTATCTTGCCTCTCCTTATATCCTTATGTATTTATCTGTCTTAGATTCTGCCCGTGACATCTTTCGTCACATTTAATGGCGGCTCAGATTAGGAGATAAGACCTGCAAAAAACAAACAAGACAGAGTATGTTCCGCATTGTTGTGAGGGCGGCTTGAAAAAGCACAACCCGGAGATATTAAATCTTTCATGACCTTGTTCTTTCTTGCTTTTTTGTTTTTTGAAAATTCATATGCCGGTTCTTCTGGGTGGACTCGCTGCTTGAACTCTTAGCAGTACAGGGTCTCTAGTGAGAGTGACCATCAACTCCTTTGAGCGGCTCAGGGTCTCTAGGCGAGATTAACTGATAAGAGTGCAACGAACCAGAGAGAGACGCAGCAAACGGCGGGTCATGCCCCCAGGACCCATAAGCTACCTCTCACGTGACATAAATCCGTCGTTTGAACCTTCAATAGTGCAGGGTCTTTAAAAGAGTAACTGTTTAAGAGTACGAACGGGCCACATAGCGGAGAGTTGGCAGCAGATGGGAGAGTTTATCCTCGCTTTCTGTAAGCAGGCCCTCACGTGACAAGATCCGCCGGTTTAACCTTGATCAGTACAGGGTCTCTAACAAGAGTGACTGCCAAATACTTTGAGCAGCTCAGGGTCTCTAGTCGAGATTAACTGATAAGAGTTCGGCGGGTCACCTAGCGGAGTAGCAGCGGCATACAGGCAGGTTTAACTCAAACTTGCGTTGGCTTAAGAGCTGATCAAGAGGGTGTGTAAGCTAAACCCGGTGGGTTGGAAGCCCCCAAATGACCTTGTTGACGGAGTCAACTTTTGGGTCCACGACCCGCCTTACAGTGGCTGAATAGCCGATCAAGAGGGGGTAAGTGTACAACTTGCTGCACCCCAAGTGACCTTGTTGACGGAGTCAACTTTTGGGTCCACGACCCGCCTTACAGTGGCTGAAAAGCCTGACCGAGAGGGTTGAAGCTTAACCCGGCGGGTTGAAAGCCCCCAAACGACCTTGTCGATGATATCAACTTGTGCACTGTCTTGTAAGCCGCCGTCGTGCGGACCGCCAACTTGTAAGCCGCCGTATTGTTTACTATTATGGCTGAAGAGCCGATCAAGAGGGTGAGCGAGCTAGACCCGGCGGGTTGGAAGCCCCCAAATGACCTTTGTTGAAGTATCCACCTTTGCACCATCTTGTATGAAGAAATGGCAGAAACTCCAAGTGACTTTATAATGATCCAATGAATCAGGGCACCCATGTTTGAACGGTGCATAACGGCGACTCGTCCTCCTGGGCAACTTTTAATTCTTCTGTGAATAATGTAGTGGCCCCCGGGATCGGGTTAACTTCCTTGCGATGACCCGGGTTTCTTGTTGAAAACGACCAAAGTGTGTCGATCCATGTCTGTAGCCCCCGAGTCTTAAGTCGACTCGAAGAGGTGGCTTGAGAGTCTTCATAATTGACTGTGGCATAAGCCGGCATACGGTTGACGGCGGATAACTGAAATTTATTTAAGCCAAAAGCGTGTGGCGAGTTGATGATCTTTGCGACACTCATTGTATGTACTTGGAGTTGATAACGCAACATGAACCCGTGGAATGTTGAGACGGCGGGTTATAAATGATCCCATATGATTTTTGTTAGTAATCCGGCCAGCGGTTCCTCCCAGCTGGTTGTTTGAAGTTAACCAAAATGCAGTGGCGGCAACTTGCACGCCTATCCATTGAACCATCCGGTGGAGGCACAAGACCGATAATATATCATGACTTGCTTCAGAATTGTTGGAATAGACCGGATCATAGGGCGGCGACTCATGAGCGTCCGTTGGGCGGCTTGAACTGGTGTATGCGGCTCCCGGCGTGTTGATGTAGACGTAGAAGTCAGCCGCAGCGCGGTCGCGAGAGACGGCCGTGGCATTATAAGCCGGTGCGGTCGCGAGAGGCGGCCGCGGCGTTGTAAGCCGGTGCGGTTGCGAGAGGCGGCCACGGCGTTGTAAGCCGTGTGGTCGCGAGAGGCGGCCGCGGCGTTGTAAGCCGGTTCGGTCGCAAGAGGCGGCCGCGGCGCGTGGATGTAGACCAGATCACACGGATGACGACCTGCATGTATGTCCGTCGAGTAGTGTGGCATGGATGGAGGCTGACGCATAATGTCATCGGTGCGATCTCCATATTGATGGCCTTATGCCACGCCACATTTATAATAAACAATTGTCCTGCGTAAGAATATCACAGGTCAAAGTAATTGTTCTTAAAGAAATTAATATATGCTGATAAAATAGATGGAACAGATAGCACCTGATTTATTTTGGACAATCGACGATCCGTATATAGAAGCCGTGGATCACCTCCATAATTTCACCTGTGGTCCAAATACTTTCTCCTTCTCTTGCAAAAGGTCACCGATCACAGCAGAGACCGCAGTGAAGGTGGCGGGTCATAGCGGTGAAAATGACTCGAGGCGAGACCGTGGATGTGGAGGTAAGGGCGGTTTAGGATGACGCTGAGCTAAGATCACTCAGCGCGAGGTTCGTGACGGTGGTGGCAAGGCGACGACTTGAAGTGCGATTGTAGCGGTGCCAGAGCAGGGCGGCTCAGAACAGACCCTCCGGGTTGTGTTGACCAATCCCCCCCCTTTTTTTTGTCGGATAAATACGGGTACTGGCGTAGGATAAGGCTGATCATATTTCGATGAAAAATATAGCCTATACCCCCACACTTTTTATTTTTAGGCAGCCGACCCACTTCTCCCTCTACCCTTTTCTTTTCAGGTTTGGAGATTTGCAAATCTTCTGGTCATTCTTCCCAGGCTTCATCAGCGTTACGGAGACCCTTGTACACTGTCAGCATCCGTATTGAACTCCATCAGCAACAAGCGGGTATTGAACTCCAACAACGGAGCCACATCGGCTGGCCGGCTCGGGGCCATGTGAGGATGGAGGCCACGGGCGGAGCCACAGCAGCTGGCTGGCTCGGGGCGAAGCGGAGCAGGGGCTCGACCGGCCAGAGGCGGGTGAGGCAAGGCGAGCAGGCACAGCGGCGAGCCGGCTAGGCGGCCTGAGGGGACAGAGGTGGAACCGTGGGGCGGCTCGTATGAGCATGGCAAGGTGCAGCGTGCGCGCGGCCAGAGGGGCACGCGGGAGTAGCGGCGGCTCGAGGCAAGCGAGGCGAGTCGAGGCGGGCTCGGAGGGGCGCAGCAGAGGCAGAGGCTGGGTGCGCGGCGCCGGCAAGGGTGCGTCGCCGCGGTGTGGTCGCATGGAGACGGCGAAACCGACGGGAGGCCGGGTCGTAAACGGAGGCATGTGAAGGCGAGGCCGGCTCATAGGCGGATCGACGACGGTGGACGCGGAGCGCGGCAAAGGCGGCTCGACGACAGCGGACGCGGAGCAGGGCGCGCGGCGGCTCACAGCGCAGGAGCGGGAGCAGGGCGCGCGGCGGCTCATGGAACGGGGCGCACGGCATTGGTAGTCGGCGGCGGTGAGGTTGCTGCTGCGGAGTCATGCCGGCGAGGCGAGGCGACGGCGGCCGGTGGGTGTACAGTCGAGCGGAGGTGAGCCGGCCAGCTTGGGCGCAAACGTGCGCGAGCCGGTGCTGCAGCTGGATGCAGGACGCGTGCGGAGGCAGAGGCCAGCCACGGCACAGGCGCGGTGATTCGAGCAGGCACGCGGCGGCTCGAAGGTCGACTTGAGGCGGCGCGAGGCGGATGGGTCGTCCATGGCGCAGCGGGCAGAGATCGAGTCGGGGCGGCTTGCTTTTTTTCCTTCTTTGTTTCTTGTCCGACTCTGGCTTGATGTGTGATAACGTGAGATTCTCCACGTATTTTTTTTAAAAGGACAACAGCAGCGTCTGTCCGAATTGCATAAGGACTTGATCTTTTTTCCCCTCTGTTTCTTTGCTGCCTCGGGACTCGAATTGCTGTATGTGGAACAACACGGATGTCTCGGCGGATTGAAAATTGCTGATTTGGCCGCCCGGGTCACCTAACTGGGTATGACAACGATGCAGTCTCCATTGTTCGACAAATGTTGGATCCATCAAAATCTGAATCCTACGCATGTAGATCCTTTCGAGCCGGCTCTTGCGGCGACGGCGGGTCATAAGCCTCTCGATCCCTAGGAGAGATCCCTTCAAGAACACAACACCATCGTGCGGAGCCCCACGGTGGGCGCCAACTGTCGTGGATTTGTCACGGCAAGATGTCCGGGTTAACGGACTTAGGTGTGAGGCCATCGCAACTATGTGGCGGCTTGAGAGGGGTTGGTCGGAATCGAGAGACGCGAGTTTACCCAGGTTCGGCCCCTCCGATGGAGGTAAAAGCCTACGTCCTGCTTTGTGTCTATATTGATGATGAGGGCAATCTCGGTTACAAGGGTGCTGTCTCGTTACCTCTAATCTTGAGAGCCTCTAATCTGCCTATCTCTAATGACTTGAATCTGTCAACTTGTCTATTGGGACGTCTCAAAACTTGACCCTCTTGGGGTGATCCGCCCCTCCTTATATAAGTTGAAGGGGCAGTTTACATGTAGAGTCCTACTAGGAGTAGGATTAAGACTAGTCTCTCTTGAATCCTAATCCGGGTCTTGTTTCCTTTGTGAAGGAGTCTTTCCTTTCTCTCCTTGGGCCTTCTCTTGTGAGCCGCCCATCCAGGCCCGTCCATGAGCCGCCTTGCGCCGGCTTGCTTGCTGGGCTTGGGCCTTGTTGCTCGTCTGACCCGCCTGCCGGTTTACTAATGAACCGCCAAGTCTCGACCGGGTCACACTTCCGGCCGGGTTATACCACGGGGTATATCCCCGACACTCTGGTAAGAAAAAGTGCAAAGGAAATACAGAAGACACAAGAACACTAGAGAACTTCATCTAGAACTTGTCGGCGACAAAGTCACCTATGTTAGAGTATATTGACTTAGGAGTCAAGTGAGGTCACTTGATCATAGGTCATACTCATCGTTTAAGCTCAAAATGGGGTTACCATCTTTCCTTTAAGCATTTCAATGTTTTCACATCTTGTTGAGTTGCTTTAGCTCATGTCTTGGAGCAAAGCTTCTCTAAGATGGAATAACATACCTTGGGTTATGGTGTTGTAGTTGATCATGTAGTTGAACTCATATTGGATGCTCAAGGTTGATGTAGTTGGGAGCACCCTTTGGAGTTGAAGTTCATCTTCCTACATGGGTTAGTTTTGCAAGGAAAGCACTTGTGTATCCAAGATGATAATCATGAAGTGTGATACCAATTGAAGTTGGTATATTAAAGTAGTCAAAGGATATGTTGAGTGTGTTCATGCTTCCTCGAGTCCAACAACCAAACCATAGGAACTTGATGATGTAGAGATTGCTTAAGATGTGAGTGACTTGCAATCTCATGGATCTAGGCTCATCCAAGTACCTACATGGGTTAGATAACATGCAAGAGTGCAAGTATATATCCAAGATAGATGATTATCATCATAAGAGAAATATCAACGATTAGTCACCAAGGTTCATGCCTTGCATGTATCATCATGAACCTTTAGTTCATGTTTGAAGCATCAATGATGTTCAACTCACTTCTCAAGTGGCAAAACACTTTTTCATCAAGGGGTTTGGTGAAGATGTCCGCCAATTGCTTATTGGTTCGAACATGTTTAAGGTTAATATCCCCTTTCTCAATATGATCTCGAATGAAGTGATGTCGAACTTCAATATGCTTAGTTCGAGAATGTTGCACTGGATTGTGTGCAATCTTAATAGCACTCTCATTGTCGCATAGCAATGGTACATGTCTCACATGCACACCATAGTCCTTAAGAGTTTGAGTCATCCATTGCAATTGAGCACAACATGATCCCGCGGAAATGTATTCCGCTTCGGCAGTAGATAAAGAGACCGAGTTTTGTTTCTTGGAGGACCAAGACACAAGTGATCTACCAAGAAATTGACATGTACCCAAAGTTGATTTTCTATCAATCTTGTCTCCGGCATAGTCTGAATCGGAGTAGCCAACAAGGTCAAAAGAAGATCCTTTGGGATACCATATGCCAAAGTTTGGTGTATGTATCAAGTATCTCACGATTCTTTTCACCGCCTTAAGATGACACTCTTTTGGTGCAGCTTGATATCGTGCACACATGCACACACTTAGCATAATGTCGGGACGTGAGGCACATAGATATAGCAATGAACCAATCATAGATCGATAGACCTTTTGATCAATCGATTCACCATCTTTTGTCAAGTCAAGATGTCCACTTGTGGGCATGGGAGTTTTCATACCACTACTTTCTTGCATATTGAACTTCTTGAATAAGTCCTTGGTATACTTTGTTTGAGAAACAAAGGTACCCTACTTAGTTTGCTTGATTTGCAAACCAAGAAAGAACTTGAGTTCACTCATCATAGACATCTCAAACTTCTCCGACATCAATTTTCCAAACTTTTCACTAAACGAGGGGTTAGTAGAACCAAAGATGATATCATCAACATAGATTTGGAAAACAAATAATTCTCCATTAACCCTCTTAGTGAACAAGGTGGAATCAATCTTCCCAATCTCAAATCCCTTTTCAAGAAGAAACTTTGTCAAGCATTTGTACCAAGCTCTAGGAGCTTGTTTAAGACCATAAAGAGCTTTACGAAGTTTGTAAACATGATTAGGTTTCTTGGGATTGACAAAACCGGGTGGTTGCTTAACATAGACTTCTTCCTCAATTTCACCATTTAAGAAAGCACTTTTAATATCCATTTGGTAAAGAGTGATATCATGGTGATTTGCATAGGCAAGTAAAATGCGAATGGACTCAAGTCTAGCAACGGGGGCATAGGTCTCACCATAGTCCATACCTTCGACTTGTGTGTAACCTTGTGCTACGAGACGAGCCTTGTTGCGTATGACTTGTCCATCTTCATCTTGCTTATTCCGAAACACCCATTTGGTTCCAATAATGTTTTGCTCTCCTTCCGGCTTCTCGACCAAAATCCAAACTTGATTCCTCTCGAAGTTCTGGAGCTCTTCATGCATTGCATTCACCCAATCGGGGTCCTCAAGGGCTTCTTCTACCTTCATAGGTTCAACACTAGAAATGAATGAGTAATGCTCACAAAAATTAGCTAAACGAGTTTTAGAGCGAGTAATTCTCCCGGATTGGATGTCTCCAAGTATTTGTTTGACGGGATGATTCTTGTCGATTCTTGCTCTAACTCATGGTAGCTTTTGCTTGGGTTGTGGTGAGGCTCCCTCATCATCTTCTTCTTCTCCTCTGTTGGTGTTGTCATCATTTGCTTGTCGAGGTGGAGAGGGATGTTGAGGTGGATCATCTTGTTGCATTTCCTCATTTCCATCGTCTTGACGTGTTCCACTTGTGGATGCCTCCGTATCAACTCGTTGTTCACCTTGATGTGAAGTTGGGGCTTCCACTTGAGTAGACGATGTACTGTCCATGACTTCCACGGGATGAATCTTGCCAATAGATAAATCTTGGATTGCTTTCGAAGGTTCTTGATCTCCTACATCAATTGGCAATTGCTCGACTTGCGAGCCATTAGTCTCATCAAACTTCACATCTACCGTTTCCTCAACTTTTCTTGTGAACTTGTTGTAGATACGGTAGGTGTGAGAGTTCGATCCATAACCAAGTAGAAAACCTTCATGAGATTTAGGAGCAAATTTTGAATGACGATGTTTATCAAGAATGTAACATTTTGAGCCAAATACTCGAAAGTATCCAACTTGTGGTTTGTTACCGGTGAGTAGTTCATACGCTGTTTTTCCAAGAAGTTTGTGAAGATAGAGTCGGTTTGTTGCATGACAAGCTGTCTCAACGGCTTCCGCCCAAAAGTGTCTTGGCGTCTTGTATTCATCAAGCATCGTTCTCGCCATTTCAATAAGTGTCCGATTCTTCCTCTCAACAACTCCATTTTGTTGAGGTGTGTACGTAGCCGAGAACTCATGTGAGATACCCTCCTCATCAAGAAAGGTGTCCACATTTGCGTTCTTGAACTCCGTTCCGTTGTCACTTCGAACCTTCTTGATCTTCACTTCATATTGATTTTGGGCCTTTCTTGCGAAGTTCTTGAAGATCTTTTGTACCCGCGATTTGTCATCGAGAAAGAACACCCACGTAAATCTTGAAAAATCATCAACAATGACCAAACCGAATGAGTTACCATCGAGGCTCTTATAAGCATTGAGACCAAAAAGATCCATGTGAAGTAGCTCAAGTGGTCTTCGTGTGGTCATAATGTTCTTCACGGGATGGCTTCCTCCAACTTGTTTTCCTGCTTGACAAGCACTACAAAGTCGATCCTTATCAAATATAACATCTTTCACACCAAGGTTATGATCGCCTTTAACAAGTTTATCAAGGTTACGCATGCCAACATGTCCTAGTCTTCTATGCCATAACCAACCCTTAGAAGATTTAGCAATTAAGCATGTACGAGGGTGAGCTCTCTTAGTGAAATCAACAATGTAAAGATCACCTCTACGAATGCCGGTAAAGACCATTTTATGATTATCTTGTCGAAACACTTGGCAATCTACTTTGGTAAATAGAACGTTGAAACCAAAATCAGCTAGTCTAGATACGGAAAGAAGATTGTAGCCAAGAGATTCAACAAGTATAACGTTTTGTATGGAGCTATCATTGGATATGGCCACCTTACCAAGGCCAAGTACCTTACCCTTGGAGTTGTCTCCAAAAGTCACATACTTGCGTGGACCATCATTCTTAGTAAGCTCGCGGAACATGTCTCTATCTCCGGTCATGTGATCGGTACATCCACTATCAAGAATCCACTCTTTTCCTCCGGCCATGTAATCTCGAAGATTAGCCATAAGACTAAGATTTCTCATGGTCTTCTCAAATTCATCATCAAAATCTTCGTCTTCATCATAATAACCATGCTCAACATTATCTTCATCAATGTGTACATGATCATCACCTAGGGCAATGAGTTCATTAGTTTCATGATAATGACAATGCTCAAGTTTGTGAATTCTAATGGCTTCCGTGATGATATTGCTAATGGTCATAACATTTCCTTTAGCACGCATAAGATCACGAAGTTCAAACAAGCAAGCATCAAAGTTAGGATCATTGGAACTCATCTTGTGAAAAGCAATAGTTTTATGAAGAATCTCATCAAGATTCTTTAAAGAGTAGTCCGGATATTGCTTTTCTAGATCATGCCATAGAGTATAAGCACACTTAAAGTTTTGCATACAACCAAGCACAATGTTAGGTAATCCTCTAATGATAAGATTGATGGTTCTAAGATTACAAAGCATGTCAATTTCCTCTTCATGAGTGAGATGCAAGGGATCAATGGGAGGCACATAGGGGTTATGAATGTACTTGCTCAAGTTAAATTCATCAAAGATATCAAGCATTTCATCCCTCCAAAAGTTGTAATACTCCCCATTGAGAATAGGCACTCTACGTCTAAGACTCCCCAAAGTTGACACATCCATCTCCCTCCAATGGTGATTAAACCAAAGTAAAGGAGACCAAAGCTCTGATACCAATTGAAGGATCGAGGAGATGGGTCTAGAGGGGGGGGGGGTGATTAGACCCTTAACAAGCAAAGTTGACAGTTTTAAGAATTCTTCAAGTTGAGGTAGAGTTTTATCACAAGTTCAAGCATTCACAATACATTTCAAGCAAGCATGATAAGAGTATATAGGCAGCGGAAATAGTAAAGCATGCAAGTTGCAAGAATGTAAAGGGAAGGATTTAGAGAAGGCAAACGCAATGGAGACACGAAGATTTTTGGCGTGGTTCCGATAGGTGGTGCTATCGTACGCCCACGTTGATGGAGACTTCAACCCACGAAGGGTAACGGTTGCGCGAGTCCACGGAGGGCTCCACCCACGAAGGGTCCACGAAGATGCAACCTTGTCTATCCCACCATGGCCATTGCCCACGAAGGACTTGCCTCACTTGGGTAGATCTTCACGAAGTAGGCGATCTCCTTGCCCTTACAATCTTCTTGGTTCAACTCCACAACATGTCGGAGGCTCCCAAGCGACACCTAACCAATCTAGGAGACACCACTCTCCAAAAGGTAATAAACGGTGTGTTGATGACGAACTCCTTGCTCTTGTGCTTCAAATGATAGTCTCCCCAACACTCAAACAGCTCCTCATAGATTTGGCTATGGTGGAAGAAAGATTTGAGTGGAAAGCAACTTGGGAAAGGCTAGAGAACAAGATTTATGTGGTAGGAATGGAATATCTTGATCTCAACACATGAGTAGGTGGTTCTCTCTTAGATCTTGGTAGGTATGAGTGTAGGCACGATCTGATGGCTCTCTCTCTTGTGAAAGAGGGGGTGGAGGGGTATATATAGCCTCCACACAAAATCCACCCATTACACATTATTGAAACAACTCGGTGAGACCGATCAGATAGACTCGGTCAGACCGACTAGTTCAAAATGTGAACGTTAGGAATCTCGTTGGGACCGACTGGAACAAACTCGGTGGGACCGATGTGCAAGGGCTTGGACAAACCGCATCTCGGTGGTGCCGATTGATTCATCTCGGTGAGACCGAAGTGAAACAATAGAGAAACAGAGAGTTGGTCAGGCAAACTCGGTGGGACCGATTGCTATCTTGGTGAGACCAAAACAATTGCAACAGGCAACAGAGAGTTTGCAAGGCCATCTCGGTGAGACCGAGAGCCGTATCGGTGAGACCGATTTGTTAGGGTTTCTGGCTATGGCTATGTAATATGAACTCGGTGGCTTCGGATGAAAGTGAATCGGTGGGGCCGAGTTGGAGTTTAGGGTTTTGACATATTTGGATGGAGAAAGTGGTTGAGGGTTTAGGAGCAATATCACTAAGCATTTTGAGCAAGCAAGTCGTTAAGCAACACCTCATCCCCTTTTAATAGTATTGGCTTTCCTACGGACTCAATGTGATCTTGGATCACTAAAATAAAGATGAAGAGTCTTGAGCTATTGCCAATATTTGTCCTTAGCATTTTGAAGGGTTCCACATCTCCTTGTCCTAGCCATGCCAATGTTGAACTTTCCTGAAATATACTAGATGGAAACGTTAGTCCAACAACATGTATGTTGGCATGAATTACCAAAATCACCGAGGGAGCAAGTGTGCTTTCAGCAAGTCTACTACAAGCAACATGTGCGCGACGACGAACACCGTCAACTACAAGTGCAAGATAAAGAAGCTCGAGATGCGTACACCAACAAGTCCCAACAAGCTCTACATCAAGCTACGACCAACCTCCAAGAGCACAAGAAAAGACCGCGAAACGCGCGCCACCAAGACGAATCTTTGGCGCCAAGTCCAAGGCGACCACCTACAAGCGAGGGCGACCCTTCCATCTTCGGAAGCCCCTCAAGGAAGATGGCTGAGCATGGGAACTTCCCTTCGGTCATGGAGACGAGCAACGAGGTGCCACATCATATGGGCCTCCTACAAGACGACGACGACAAGACGGTCGAGCAAGGTCCATCCCCTTCAACCACGGCGACGAGCGCGCACCTCTTCAACAACATGAAGACGACGCCAACATGTGACTCCTACTCTGAGTCAAGCTACGCGACCGCTAATGAGACATTCTCTTTGGTCTCGGAGAAGAGTGATGATTTGCCACATCCTATGGCATTCATCTTTGGAGGCGTTATGGATGAGGAGGTTGAGCATGGGAATATCACTTCAACCAAGGCGGCGAAAGAAGTTGAGCATGGATACATTAGCACCTACATCTCTCCGACACCCATATATGATGAGATGCCCCAATTGCCATGTGAGGAGAGCCACCACCCCATGAGTGAGATGAGTGACTCCACCATATGTGACATTGAGTGCATTTCCTATGAGAGGATGAGAGTGACCACCACTAGCCCCACACATGAGTACATGCCACACATCCTATGTGAGGTTGAGAGCCATCACAACCCTTTGAGTGACTCGACAAACCATATGAGTGAGAGCATCCTAGCGGGAGTGAGTGAGCCACAACACTTAGTGAGTGAGGTAGTTGACAGGGCATGTGAGGTCACTATGATTTCTAACGACTTAACCTCTACTCCAAGTGTGTTTTCTTCTTTGGTGCTAGATCTCCTACAAGACAAAGAGCCAATCCTCGACGAGTCCATACCTCCAATGGACAAGATGATGGCCATGATGGGCGATGATGCACCCCCCACATGGTTCCATCCAGACGACAATGTTGACCGAGCGTCAATTCTTGCCACCTCACCTACACCACATGAGTGGAACTCCAAAGGTAACATAGGTGAAGGTACTTCGCTTGTCCCACTAGTGGACTATCTTGACACTGATTGCTTCCATGATGTTGATCACCTTATGGATTCACCACATACTATGTCTTCTACATGCTTAGATATGCCACCCATTTATGATGAATATGATGATGAGCATGTCGATTTACTTAGTTGTGATGCTATGCTCCATAGGATATCATGTGAAACTTCTATTGGTCACGTCATGTTTGACACTCCTTTAAACATGTCATATGCTATGAGTGAGATCTCCCATATTGCATCATTACAATCTCAACATAGTACCTATGCATGCCCCATTAAAATAAATCCCATTTGCACTTATGGCATAGATGACGAGATCATGGTTATTGGATTTTGTTTCTCTTGCGATGATATTGCTATGCTACCTTTGCAAAATTTGCGCAATTCATCTCATGTGCCATGCCATGAAAATGTATGCACATTGCATGATTCCATTCCATGTGTGCACCATATGCATACCATTCATGATAATGCTCTAGATATTGCTAGTGATGCATTACATCCTTTGAGTCTCCATTATGCTATACATAACAACAAACCTATCATGATGGATGACATGTTTCTATATCATGCATCTCATTTATTTGAGCATTGGATATTTTGTGGTAACAAACACAAGCACGTGGGCATCATAATGGATGATGTGTACATATACCACGCACACACAATTTTCCCTTTGTCTTTGTTTTGTGTAGGTACTCACGAATACTCGTCAACCTCACAATCCCATGAGTTGACGAAACGAGCTCTTGAGAGCAACGATGATTTGGGATCCCGTGGATTGTCCTTACCACCATTCCTCTCACGCACAGACTACGCACATCTCTTTTACTTGGCTCTCACACGACTATGGGCTATTTACCACTTGTTACTTTATGCCCATTTTATCGTGTTCACTTTGCATGATACACCTCTTTATATGCCTTTGCCATGCAATTGTGACCCTTGCTTGCACTTATATATGATTCACCATTATACTACTTCTATGTGTAATTGCATGCTTGGTGGAGATACTTGTTGCTATTGCCATGTTTACCATGTGCCCCATGCTTGGTGGAGATACTTGTTACTTCATTGTTGTTCGCTCCTTCTTGTCTACATGATACATCTATGGGATGGAGGACCAACATTGGAGATTGGCCATATGGAACTTCAAATTGAGGAGCGCTTGTACTTAGTGGATGCACCACCGAACCACCACTCATGCCACGACATCGAGCAACGGTATGACAAGAAACTTTGGGCATATTGCACCGACACCTCCATATTTGTTGATGAGCATGCTAGTTGGGCACATTCCACCCATGACAAGTATGCACCTTATGCATGGATTGACTTACATTATGATTGCCTTGTTGCATCTTGTATTCCCATGTCATTCATGATATATGAGCTTGTGCACCTTCTTAGCAAATTTGTTGTGATCTTCCTTGATGGCATATTCATACATAATGATCACATTGCCTACCATCAATTGCATGATAACATGATCACATTGAGCACTATTTGCCATGTTCATGCTTTTGATACACCGTCCCATTATGACATCATTTTGCACAATGGTCGCATTAATTACATTCACAACACCTGTGTGCATACAACAAATGAATTCGACAACATGAATGCTTTACATGTAATTTTACTTCATTTGGATAAGCATCTTGTGCCTTGTCATGAACAATTCCTTCGGACAAACTCATGCCTACTTGATGGACACCTTGTGTGCGCTAACCATTGTATTTTCGAGTGTCGTTTGTGTTTGCTCTTTTTGCATGTACACCACTCCGGCGACACCTTGGACTACTTGGATTGTGCCATGTCTTCCACTACGTCCAACCACAAGTACGCCCACGACAACCATTTCCATGGTGATGAGGTTTTCGATCCGAGGTCGGATCTTTCCCAAAGGGGGGGGGAGATGATGCGGAGCATCCTACGGTCATCCCCATGTACACTACGACTACTCCCCAAGGCCCAAGCGAACATGCGATGAGACCTCGACCTCGAGCATACACCATTGGACACAAGGTGAACCCGCTCCTAGATGCTTCCCCTTTCCATTCGAGTGAGACATGGTTGCTACCTAAGTCTGGGATACTATGTGTGAATAGGTACATCGACCGTCCCGAAGAAGGAGAAGGAGCAACCAGCGTCAAGACTTGTGCAGAGTTTCTGCCAAGCCCGGAACTTCCGGCCACCGCGCGGAACTTCCGGGCCCCGGACCTTCCGGCCTGCCCGGAACTTCCGGCCCCTGGAGTCCAGATCAGCCCCGAGCACGCCAACTCTCTGGTTAGCCCTGAACCAGCCCGGAACCGGCCCGGAACTTCCGGCCCCCAGAACCTCCGTCCCTGCCCGGAACTTCCGGCCCTGCCTGCGCGCATTGACTTGGGCCGAGGGTCGTGTACCCCTTCGCCCCCCTAGACTATATATACTCTTCTTCCACCTCGATTTTAGGGTTAGCAAATGTTTGGCTCTAGTGATTAGAGCTTTGCTCATCCACCTCTCCCCCATGGAGATCAAGACCTCCATGGCCCCCATGTGAGAAGATCCGCTTCGGATTCAAGACCTCGACTCCTCCACGGATCGGGATGAACTAGCAACCACTTGTATCACTTCTTGTGTTGGATTTGGACCCTTGTATCCCTTTATGTGTATGTGGATTTAGCACATGTGTGATTGGATCTTGTTTTGAGTGTCCCCCCTTGTGTTTTCCCCGTGTTCTTCGTGTTCTTCGTAGGAACCCCCTCCAATTCGTGAAAGATTGCCCCATAGGGTGTCCACCCTACATAACGTAGCAAGCATCCCCAAGCTTAATTCCTGCTCATCCTCGAGTAGGAAAGTGATAAAACATATTTTTGATTGTGGAATGCTACCCAACATACTCATTAAGTTATTTTCATAGCATAGACATGAGGACTTGTATGATTCAAAGCAATAGTCTATAGTTTGACATGAAGACATAAATACTCAAGTGAGGCTAACAAGCAACCATGCCTTTCAAAATAACAATGCTAAAGAAAATTATCCCTAGCCCATTATGCTCAATCATTGATCCATTCATGAAACACACTCGAATATCAATCATACTCCATGCACACACATGATCACATGACCCCCTAGTTGGTGCTTTTAAAGAGAAGGGTGAGACTCAACATAAAAATAAATAGAAACGCCCTTCGGAGAGGGAAGCATTGATTTACAGAGGTGCCAGAGCTCAAGTTTTAAAAGAGATAAAAAAATTATTTTGGGAGGCATGCTTTTATCGTCAACGAGAACGACTTAAGGCTTTCAATACCTTCCATGTTAGATACTCATAGGCGGTTCCCAAACTGAAAAATAAAATTTTTGCTCCCCATCATCGTTCCATGGTTTTGAGACTTTTGTCCCTTTTTTCCATTCACATCCGAAGGAGTTTGTTTTTCCACCTTTCCTTTCACAATCCATGGCTAGCTGTATTCACGGGTGCCCTCCATACCAACACATTCCAAGGAATTCAATTTATTTTTGGGACTGGGCATCCCTTTTACTGCCACACTCTCGTGCAATGACAAGTGAATAAACACTCATCGTGAGAATGACATATCCAACACGGAATTCATCGTCCACCCCTCATCGCTTCATGAGCAATATGGGCACACAAAAGAGAAATTTATTTTGAAAATTGTTAGAGATGTCACATGCAAATTTACTTAGGACGGCATTGAAATACCGTATATAGGTAGGTATGGTGGACACAATTGGCAAAACAAGTTTAAGGTAATGGATGCACAAGCGGTATTCCCACTTAGTACAAATGGAGGCTAGCAAAAAGTTTGAGAAGCGACCAACTAAGAAACCATAATGATGCACATGCATACATAAAACATAACCAACACCGAATAATGCACCACAAGTAGGATGTAACTTCATTGCATAACTATTGACTTTACGTGCTTGCATAGGGAATCATAAACCTTAACATCAATATTCATACTAGAGCATAATTACTTACTAACATAACTCACATATCATCATCTACATATCTCAAAAAATGAGAGAAGATACTGTTGAAATCAACGTTCTCATTGCCGAACTTAAGGACCTTGACAAACGAATGACAACTGCAACTTCAAAGTTTGTCATTACAACACTTGAGGACTCCTACAAGGATGTAAATCGCACTCTATCTATCCTCTGTAGCAGAAGGTTGTGCTTTCACACTGATCTGGATGAAGTTGTTCGAAAGATATGTCTTGACCATCAAGCAAAAGTAACAGGCTATGATACCTTGGTCAAAGGGCACATTGATCTAGCTACTCAGCAGAAGAAAAAGCAACGAAAGAGAGATGCGAAGCGAACTGCACCTCCTGCTCCGACTGCACAGTCCCCTGATCACCTTGAAGCTCAGAAAGAGAAGTCTCCGAGCCATATATTCCTTCGCAACCTCCAGCAAAAGTTTCGACTGCTCCTCCTTCACCAAGGCCAACTGAATCAGTGCCTATGGTTCCCACTGCCCAAGCTGAAGTGCCATCCCAGCGAATGGTTTCTGAAGAAGGTGAATTACCTCGTTCCGAGCCCCAAGCTTCCACAGTTCTTGAAGAACCAAAAGTTTCGGCTTCTCCAACCATTCGGCCTCAACAGATCCCAGTGGAGAAACAATCAGCACTAGTACCTTAGTTGGCCTCAGTGCCACCCGTAAAGAAATCTGCAGAAATACCCACTGCTTCAGCAACTCAGAAATCTGTACCACCAACCTCATCTCCACTCAAGTTGTCTATCGACACTACGGCTGTACTTCATGATGTTGGTCCGTACGAGAGGAAATCAGTCTCCGCTCGTCGTTCTGACCCAGTTGTGTATGGTGATGATTTTCTCACCCCCGAAGAAGAACTCAAGTACCCCTATCCGCGTGAAGAACTGCCCATGTTCTCGATAGGAGTTGGTGCCAGAGGACCACTTTTCAATCGCCAGGCGCATCCAAAATTCTTTCTAGCCAGTCCTTATGATGGTCCGCGCACCTCAGAATCGCCTCGATTTTGGACCAAGGAACATGCTATCTATTACTCTCGTGTTCGATATGGGAGCAGAAAGATATTCCTTCATGAATATCTAAACATCCCAGCTATGCGCAACATTGGTTGCTTTTCACAGTTGCTGCAAGACCTGGATGATTTCTGTCTCACCAGTGTATTTTCATTCGAACATCCTTGGAACCGAGAGATAATTCTTCAGTTTTATGCTACACTCTACATCTCTGGTGATGAATCAGACAACTCCAAGTGGATTATGGAATGGATGACTGAAGGAAAACGCATTAAGTGCACATCCGCTGATTTTGTCTCGCACTTCCATTTTCCTCGCTTCGAGCATGGTGATACTGAGATCCGAGTGCACAACATTGACGTTCTTTCAGATGAAGCCTTTCGATGCACTATGGATCCCGAAAAGATTCGTGACTATAATGGTCCTCCCCGCCCAGAGCATTTAACCTTCGAGAATGAAACACTCTACCATATGCTCTCGTACACTATCTGCCCTCTGGCCGGGATGAATGGTGACAAGTCCATCTCAGATGTTCTTCGAAATGCCATATATGCAATCTCTGAACGATATATCTTCGACATTGAGGACATGTTTTTGCGCATACTCAAAGATTCGGCTCAATTTCCTCGCTGCCTGAAAGTGTTCGCACCTTGGATTCAGAAGGTTGTTGATCATGCTATGCGCATGGTGTATCTGGCGAAAGAAAGCCATAAAAGCTACATACCTCCAGTTCGCGATACATTGCAAGTTATGGAAGATATCACTGTGGGCAAATCACCAGTGTCAAGCCCCCATGATTATTATCAACACTTTGAGGGGCCACACCTACCTCAGCGCAATCCAAAGATTTTGCCTCAACCTCCTTCACAGCTCGAAGTGAGTTTACGCACCCAACAACTGCTGCTGCAGCACATTGTTGAGGATCGGCGCGAGAAAGAACATCTTGCCTCCGAGCTTAATGCTCTGAACAACCGCACCAGGCTCACACATCTGATTGTCGATGAGAATAAGAAGTGGCTTTGGAAATTGCTCCGCAAGTTCTTCACCAAAAAACAACTTCTGAATGTGGATCTGAAAGAACTCTATGACTACATCGACAATGGCTTTAACATCGAAGATCAACAGGGAAGCCCACCGAAGGCAATGTGCTCACCCGTGTTCCACCTGGGGCCGCATCTGATATACCTTCGTACTCTCAGCCTCAAGCCGTCATTCCCGAAGGAAATTTCACTGCTGCTGAAGATGAAGCTATTCCAGTAACCTCCAAAGACGAGCTCACCTCTGACAGTTCTTCTGGCGATGCCATAGAGTGAACCAAGTTCTCTGCTTTTGCACTCATTTTATTCGTCACCTTTTTGACACTAGTTGACAAAAAGGGGGAGAATTACATCGAGTTTTCGATAGATTTGCCTTTTGTGTTCTCGGTTTGGTCTCGTTCGTTTGTGCAACTTTGCTTTAATTAAAGCCTATCAGTTCTAAGTTGTAATAACTTTCGTACCATTATGTTAATAACCCCTCCTGCTGCACTACTTCTCTCGAAGCTTTTATTTTGCAGGTGGAATTATTATCGAAAGTTATGAATGATTGCACTACAATCTCGATGGATTACATGACATCAGTGCGAATCATTGTCTTGAATGATTGAAATTTCCTCTATTCACTTCATTACATGTAGTAGAATTAATCTCAAATTTTTACCCTGCATACATTAAGGGGGAGTCTATTTCATCATCGAGCAAAGTAACACTTGTTCACCCTTGTTGAAACTGATTTTCAACTATCTATCTTCAACTTCGATGATTATCTGTTTTGTCAACAATCGTCCAAAAAGGGGAAGATTGTTGGTCCAATAACCTGCCTCCTTGTGTTTTGGAGCTTGTTGACATAAACAGAATGGGACTGATGTGTTTGCTAGTGCACATAGAGTAACAGGTCCCTGAAGTCACGAGGAGTTTGATGCAAACAACGAAGATAATCCTCCTGCGTTGCAGTGATGATTATCACCGAAGATTATGCTGACAAGGGTGACCCCTCAAAATTGCTGACGTGAAGCAATTGGTTCGGTGTCAAGTCCGAAGGAAGTGACTGCGACCGAAGGGATTGAAGACGGATTGAAGACGTAGCATTCATTTCGTAGTTTCTTTTCTCTTTATTGAGTCATATGACCACCGTACTATTAAGAGGGGCATAGCGTTCGAAACTTTGATTCTCTGATGCTAAACCCAAAACCTATGAAAGTTGTGAGATAAATCTCTTTGTGTTCCGAGTAAATACTTGCCAGCAAGAGACTGAGATCTTCTTCGCTGCGAGAGATTTGACTCAGACCTAGGAGTTAGCATTACTTGGTCCAGGCTTGGGAATTTTCTCGCCTGGTTTTGCAGTGTGAACTGGAGCATCAACAACCAAATCCTGCAAGTTGATGGCATCAGGATGAGGCGTTGTGTTCACATCAGGCTTCATGGTGACGGTGGTTGGTGGAGTCTTTCGGAGGAGGATCTTCTCCGGAGGCGCTTTGGGAACAGTAGGAGCCCGAAGATCAGGCAACACAGTGGAAGTGGTTATGTTCACTTGTTCACTGACTGCAGCAGCAACATCTTCTTTTGTCAGTGGTGGATCGTCATCATCCGAAGAATCACTGTCAGTGGATTCAACGATCGGTTCAGGTGCTTTCTTCTTGGGAGCACTTCTTCGTTCGGAAGCAGCAATATTTGGGTGGTGCTTCCTTTTTCGACGACTTTCAAACTTTCCTTTGGCCTTCTTATTTTCTACATCATCCTTAAGAAGGCAACGATTTTCTTCTTCTCGAGCTTTTTCTTTCTCAGCCCTTTTGGCTCGCTTGATGGCATTGCGCTGTCGTTTTGCAAGCTCTTCAGGAAAGTCTTTGGGTGAAGATGGATGAGCATTTGGAGGCGGTTGAGGCCTTTGCGGGATATCATTTTTTCTGATGAGAGAAATTTCCTGACAGTCACCCCAAGATGGAGTAAATGCAAAATTCTGAGTAAACCGGGGATGAACGAATTCATAGTGGAACCATTTTCGCACCCAGTAGCGGCGAATCTGTTGCACACGCTTTTCTCTATCCTTCTTTGATTCTCCAGGAACAGTGTCATATCTGTCGTGGGGAATGTGTTCAGCAGTGGTGGTAAGAGCCTGTCGGCCACCTTTCTTCTTTGGAGGAGGATTCTGAACTTGTTTAGCAGCATTTTGCTCGGCACGCTTGCGTTTGCTTTTGCTGGTTGATGGGCCTACCGTTGGGCCCTTGGCATTCGGTGCTTTAGATTCATCAGTTGTGCCCAGAACAATGTCTTCTCTTTCAGCCATGCTCGTTGGACGAGCGGAATCCTCAACTGACTGCATTCACCTGTGAATAAGAACAGATGCGAAGGAAAATGGGACAGGGTTACGAATGCTCACAGCAAGGTTTTTATAAACATGTTTTCAAAGAAGAATTAGATGCGGACTTTGAGTAATGTTTCGGAGGAGAGAAAAGAACAGGATGAACTAGTGGAATCGAAGATCAACATACCAAAGATCTACCAAGGAAATGGCATGTCCCCGAAGTAGATTTCCTGTCAACCCGGTCTCCTGCATAATCTGAGTCTGAATAACCAATGAGGTCAAACTGTGCTCCCTTAGGATACCATAAACCTAAGGTGGGGGTGTGAGCCAAATATCTCAGAATACGCTTGACCGCCTGATGATGCGATTCTTTCGGTGCAGCTTGGAAACGGGCACACATAAAAACACTCAACATAATGTCAGGTCTGGATGCACATAGATAAAGAAGGGAACCAATCATCGAACGATAAGCTTTCTGATCGTAATATTTACCGTACACATCTGCGTCCAGCTGACCATTCGTGGGCATAGGAGTTTTGTAGCCCTTCAGTTTGCAATCTTGCATTTTAAACTTCTTCAGACAATCCTTCAGATATTTCTCTTGAGATATAAAAATTCCATTGTCCTGTTGACGAATTTGCAGTCTGAGAAAGAACTTAAGTTCACCCATCATGGACATTTGATATTTTTCGGACATCATGCATCTGAATTCCATGTTGCGTGCATTGTTAGTACAGCCAAAAATAATATCATCCACATAAATTTGACACACGAATAAATCATTATCAATAGCACGTGTGAAAAGAGGGGAATCAGTGGATCCTAGCTTGAACCCTTTATCAAGCAGAAACCTCTTCAAGGTGTCATACCAAGCTCGAGGGGCTTGCTTCAGCACATAAAGAGCCTTTTTCAACCTGAAAACTTTGTTAGGAAACTGAGGGTTCTCAAAGCCAGGTAGCTGTCTAACATATACTTCCTCATCAATCTCACCATTGAGGAAGGCACTTTTCACATCCATTTGATAAAGCAGGATATTATTGTAGTTTGCATAAGCGAGAAGAATGCGAATTGCCTCAAGGCGAGCAACAGGAGCATAAGTTTCACCGAAATCAGTACCTTCTACATGTGTATACCCTTGAGCAACAAGACGTGCTTTGTTTCTCACAACAATGCCATTTTCCTCTTGCTTATTCCGAAATATCCACTTTGTGCCAATAATATTGTGCTTCTTGGGATTCAGTTTATCAACCAATTCCCACACGTCATTCAGTTTGAACTGCACCAATTCTTCTTGCATGGCATTCATCCAATCGGGATCATTCATGGCTTCCTCATACTTGGTAGGTTATGTCAATGCGACAAAAGAGAAACTGCCACAATAGTTAGCCAATCGAGTGCGAGAACGAGTTGTGGGTCGATAATCTGGATTCTCAAGATCTTCGAGAATTAATGCAGGGTCAACTCGAGTTGCCACTCGAGGGTGAGGATTTCCTTCGGGATGAGCATTCTCATTTTCCTCAGTATCAACATTTGGATCAGCATTTGTGTCACCAGTCTCTTCTTGATTGCCATTTTGATCGGCATTTATATTCTGGTTGCCATTTGCATTCGGAGTGGCATTTTCTTCGGCAGTGGCTTGGCGTGTTCTACTTCGAGTCATTGGAGCATCATCATCGGAAGAATCAGGTGCATTTCCTTCAACCGGTCTGACGTCCCAATAGCCATTTGCCGAATGACATCCGAAATCGGAGGTAAATCTATCACATTAGGCAGGTGCTCCTTTTGGGAGCCGTTAGATTCATCGAACCGCACATTTACCGTTTCCATAACTTTCCCGTGGTGAGAGTTATAGACCCGATAAGTATGTGAGTTCGAGCCATAACCAAGAAGAAAACCTTCATGTGCCTTGGGTGCAAACTTAGAATTATGATTCATGTCACGAATATAGCAAGGTGCACCGAAAACACGTAAATATGAAACATTTCGTTTCTTGCCAGTGATGAGCTCATATGAAGTTTTCTTAAGGAATTTGTGAAGATAAACACGATTCACAACATGACAAGCAGTGTTAATAGCATTAGCCCAGAAGCGAATGGGAGTTTTGTACTCACTGAGCATTGTTCTCGCCATTTCGATGAGAGTTCTATTCTTTCACTCAACAACTCCATTCTGTTGGGGAGTGTATGCGGCAGATAACTCATCAGTTATACCATTTTCATCGAGAAAGTCCTCAATATGAGTATTTTTGAACTCGATACCATTGTCGCTTCTGACATGCTTAATACACACATCATATTCATTCTAGGCCTTCTTGGCGAATCTTTTGAAGATATCTTGGGTGCAGGTTTTGTCTTCGAGAAGGAATACCCAAGTGTAACGAGAGAAATCATCAACGATAACCAGACCATAATGACTGCCTCCGAAACTTGCATAGTTTTGAGGTCCAAATAAATCCATATGAAGAATTTCCAGAGGCCTTGTAGTGGTCATAACAGTTTTTGATGAATGATGCTGCTTGGCCAATTTACCGGCCTCCATGCACCATAGAGACGATCCTTGTCGAATTTCACATCATGAATTCCTCGGAGATGATTTTTCTTCACTAGAGTCTGTAAATTTCTCATGCCTGCATGACCAAGTCTTCGGTGCCATAGCTAACCTCCGGTTGCTTTTGCAAGCAAACAAGTTTGGACTGAGGGATGCTTAGAAAAATCCACAATATATAAATCACCTTTTCTATATCCTTCGAAGATGAAGGAATTGTCAGAGACCATAAAGACAATGCTTTTAGATATAGAGAATAGAACTAGCATGCCTAGATCACAAAGCTTGCCAACTGACATAAGATTAAATCCAAGAGACTGAACAAGTCAGACATCATCAATACTTTTGTCTTTGGATATTGAAATTTTACCTAACCCAATTACCTTCCCTTTGTTGTTGTCGCCAAAAGTGATATACTTCAGAGATGAAGCAGTTAAGTTGGGGTCGACAAAGAACGACTTGTATCCGGTCATATGACTAGTGAATCCACCATCCATTATCCATTCGGTACATGTGGAGACATAATCCGGCAGAAGAATTAGGCTTTCTTAACCACCCACATCTTTGTTGGTGGCTTCGAAACAATTGAGTGAGCAGAATAGGATTTCTTTCGATAACCATAGTTGTTATTCGAAGCAGTATGATCATAATCGAAAGAGTAGGCATTGAAATTCTTTCTAGACGAATGAGCATAGTGATTAAATGTGGTATGCATGTACTCATTCTGTCGAGCCTTTTTAAGAACATATCGAGCATTTTCAGCCTGCATGGTTAGCAACATAGTAATAGGCAATGCTTCGATAGTTTTCCTGGGTACCCAGATAGTTTTCTTTGAGGAACCATTTCTGCTGTTTGGTCCAACATAGCGAGCAATAGCCTCACCACGCTGGTTTTTGAACAGCTTATAGTTGTCCAAAGAATCATCATAAGAGTGCTCTGGGATAGGAGAATCATATCCCGAAAGTAATGCTGGATTGAGCGTTTTGCTCTTGGCAGGTACCCACACAGTTTGAGGATATTGATCGGGTTCCCAGTAGGTGCAATTTTCATTCAGTTTCCTTTCGAAACTGATACCTTCATTCCTGGGATTTTTGTGAAGAATGGATTTCTTCAGAACATCACAAAGGGTTTGATGTCCTTTGAGAGATTTGAACAGTCATGTCTGAATAAGATCCTTCAACCTAGCATTTTCATCAGACACAGAACCATTTTCCTCAACAGAGGGGTTAGCTTTCACAGAAGATTCAGCGTTTGATTCAGAATTGCTACGTTCAAGACATCTTAAGCAAGGAGGTATAAACACTTCAGGTTTATCTTTGAGTTGTTGGGTGAGAAGAGAATTTTCTCTGATCAAGTCATCATGAGCCTCTCTTAGCAACTCGAGTTCCTGTTTCCTTTTCAGGTAATCATAAGTCAATCTCTCGTGGTCAGCCGAGAGAAAATCATGACGAGTTGATAGTTCATCCATTCGTGACATGAGAGCGGAATGCTCTTCGGTCAATGACTGATTTTTCTCCATCTCCTCAACCAACAACCCTTCAGATTTCCTGAGGGTTTTCTCAAGTTTATCAAGAGAGTTTTGTTGGATGTTAGCAATTTTAATCAATTTAGCATGGTCATCCTCATCCGAAGAATATTGATCACTGGAGCGAGCCATGTGATGTTTGGTGGATACGTTTTCTTTCGAAGCTTTGGCCATGAAGCAGTACGTAGGAGATTCGTCATCGCCCGAGTTATTCTTGAAGAAGTTCGATGCAGGGGTGGAGGCACATGTGATGCCCGCCATGCCAAAATCAGAATCCTCATCGGATTCCTCAACTTCTTCGGAGTCAGATGATTCTTCTTCATCGGAATCCATCTCCTTGCCGATGTACGCCTTGGCCTTGCGTGAGGTATTCTTACGGTTGGACAAGGACTTGGAGGGGTTCCTTGAGGAAGATCTTGACGAAGACTTGCAGGCGGAGTTGTCCTTCTTCATGAAGAATTTCTTCGTTTTCTTCTCATCATTGGAGTCGTAGTTCTTGCTCTTGCCTTTGCCATTGTAGTTTCCAGAGTCATATCTTCCACTGGCATAAATTTCAGCTTCCCAGAGAGGGCAGTCCGAAATGAAATGACCTGGCTTCTTGCACTTAAAGCTGGTGTATTCCCCAGTGGGTTTTGATGAAGATTTTGACCCGCCAGAGTTGCTGGATCCTTTCTTCTGGAATTGGTTCTTCTTGTGAAGGCGTTGGAATCTTTTCGTGAGCAATGCGAGATCTTTGCTGATTCTTTCTGGATCATCTGAATCTTCATCAGCATTTCCTTCCGAAGAAGAATCAGCTACAGCCTTGAGCGCGTGATTTTTGCGGTGACTAGAGCCATAGAGATCTCTCTTCTCTTCTTCTTGTTCTTCGTGGGTGTTCAGCCTTTCCATGATGTCAGCTGAGTCAAGGATTTTGAAATCCGCTCGTTCCCTAATCATCAAAACAAGTGTGTCGAATGAACTGTCAAGAGATCGGAGCAGTTTCTTCACGACTTCATGATCAGTAATGTCTTTGGCGCCAAGCCCTTGCAGCTCGTTTGCAATGTCACTCGGACGATCGAAGGTTTGCTGTCAGCTCTCATTTCCAACCCGCTTGAAGCAGTGATGCTCGATGGCGACAAGGAATTTGGTAGACCAGTTCGCCCTTCTGCACAAGGACTACATCTGGTTGGAGGGGTTGTGATTTAACACAGAAGATAAACTCTCTTCACCCTATTCTACTCGACAATAAGTTCGTCAACCAATGCCGATCACTCGTGGTAGATGCTTGAGGTGAGCTCCGAACCTTTACAGACTTCTTCTTCGAGAACCACAATTACTCTTGGTCTCTGAAGAAATTGACACCTAACCGTCTAGAGAGTTTGCAGCTCTCAAGGGTAATAGGCGGAGCGTACTGGACTTAGATTCGAGTGATGCTGAACCACTATCAAGTTTTTCAGCTCTGGGGTTTTCTCTCGGTGGATTTTAAACTCAAATCACTCTGGAGAGGGGGTTGCTCAACAATCTTATCGGAATCAAACGGAGCAGCCACCGGACAACGCCGGTGCGGGGTGGCTATTTATAGCCGCAGCCTTCCCTGATGGGAAATGACCATTTTGTACACGCGCTCTAGCCAATGGCCAACCGACACGTTCTCAACGGTCAGATTTTAAGAGCAACGGTAACATTACTTGCAGACCAAGTAATGCTAACTCCTCGGTCTGAGTCAAATCTCTCGCAGTGAAGAAGATCTCAGTCTCTTGCTGGCAAGTATTTACTTGGAACACAAAGAGATTTCTCTCACAACTTTCATAAGTTTTTGGTTTAGCATCAGAGAATCAAAGTTTCGAACGCTATGCCCCTATTAATAGTACGGTGGTCCTATGACTCAATAAAGAGAAAAGAAACTACGAAATGAATGCTACGTCTTCACTCCGTCTTCAATTCCTCCGGTCGCAGTCACTTCCTTCGGACTTGACACAGAACCAATTGCTTCACGTCAGCAATTTTGAGGGATCACCCTTGTCATCATAATCTTCGGTGATAAGCATCGCTGCAATGCAGGAGGATTATCTTCGTCGTTTGCATTAAACTCCTCGTGACTTCAAGGACCTGTTACTCTGTGTGCACTAGCAAACACATCAGTCCCATTCTGTTTATGTCAACAAGCTCCAAAACACAAGGAAGCAGGTTATTGCACCAACAATCTCCCCCTTTTTGGACGATTGTTGACAAAACAGATAATCATCAAAGTTGAACATAGATAGTTGAAAAGCAGTTTCAACAAGGGTGAACAAGTGTTACTTTGCTCGATGATGAAATAGACTCCCCCTTAATGTATGCAGGGTAAAAATGTGAGATTAATTCTCCTGCATGTAATGAAGTGAATACAGGAAATTTCAATCATTCGAGACAATGATTCGCACTGATGTCACGTAATCCATTGAGATTGTAGTGCAATCATTCATAACTTTCGATAATAATTCCACCTGCAAAATAAAAGCTTCGAGAGAAATAGTGCAGCGGGAGGGGTTATTAACATAATGGTACAAAAGTTATTACAACTTAGAACTGATAGGCTTTAAAGCAAAGTTGCACAAACGAACGAGACCAAACCAAGAACACAAAAGGCAAATCTATCGAAAACTCGATGTAATTCTCCCCCTTTTTGTCAACTAGTGTCAAAAAGGTGACGAATAACATGAGTGCAAAAGCAGAGAACTTGCTTCACTCTGTGGCATCGCCAGAAGAACTGTCAGAGGTGAGCTCATCTTCAGAGGTTACTGGAACAGCTTCATCTTCAGCAGCAGTGAAATTTCCTTCAGGAATGACGGCTTGAGGCTGAGAGGACGAAGGTATATCAGATGCGGCCACAGGTGGAACACGGGAGAGCACATTGCCTTCGGTGGGCTTCTCTGTTGGTGAAGTGGCTTCAGACTCATCAATCAGCTTGCGAATCTTAATGTGCAAAAGATCTGTTGTTGGCTCACGAGCAGTAAGAGGGGGGGTTCTCCGTTCTTGTAGATCTTCGATGTTAAAGCCATTGTCGATGTAGTCATAGAGTTCTTTCAGATCCACATTCAGAAGTTGTTTTTCGGTGAAAAACTTGCGGAGCAATTTCCAAAGCCGCTTCTTATTCTCATCGATAATCAGATGTGTGAGCCTGGTGCGGTTGTTCAGAGCATTAAGCTCGGTGGCAAGATGTTCTTTCTCGCGCCGATCCTCAGAAATGTGCTGCAGCAGTAGCTGTTGGGTGTGCAAACTCACTTCGAGCTGTGAAGGAGGTTGAGGCAAAATCTTCGGATTGCGCTGAGGTAGGCATGGCCCGTCAAAGTGTTGATGATAATCATGGGGGCTTGACACTGGTGATTTTCCCACAGAGATATCTTCCATAACTTGCAGTTTATCACGAACTGGAGGTATGAAGCTTTTATGGCTTTCTTTCGCTAGATACACCATGCGCATAGCATGATCAACAACCTTCTGAATCCAAGGTGCGAACACTTTGAGGCAACAAGGAAATTGAGTTGAATCTTTGAGTATGCGCAAAAACATGTCCTCAACGTCGAAGATATAACGTTCAGAGATTGCATATATGGCATTTTGAAGAACATCTGAGATGGACTTGTCATCATTCATCCCGGCCAGAGGGCAGATAGTGTACGAGAGCATATGGTAGAGTGTTTGATTCTCGAAGGTTAAATGCTCTGGGCGGGGAGGACCATTATAGTCACGAATCTTTTCGGGATCCATAGTGCATCGAAAGGCTTCATCTGAAATCACGTCAATGTTGTGCACTCGGATCTCAGTATCACCATGCTCGAAGCGAGGAAAATGGAAGTGCGAGACAAAATCAGCGGATGTGCACTTAATGCGTTTTCCTTCAGTCATCCATTCCATAATCCACTTGGAGCTGTCTGATTCATCACCAGAGATGTAGAGTGTAGCATAAAACTGAAGAATTATCTCTCGGTTCCAAGGATGTTCGAATGAAAATACACTGGTGAGACAGAAATCATCCAGGTCTTGGAGCAACTGTGAAAAGCAACCAATGCTGCGCATAGCTGGGATGTTTAGGTATTCATGAGGGAATATCTTTCTGCTCCCATATAGAACACGAGAATAATAGATAGCCCGTTCCTTGGTCCAAAATCAAGGCGATTCTGATGTGCGCAGCCCATCACAAGGACTGGCTAGAAAGAATTTCGGATGCGCCTGGCGATTGAAAAGTGGTCCTCTGG
The DNA here is from genome assembly GCA_039707655.1 of Elymus sibiricus. Taxonomy (NCBI): domain Eukaryota; kingdom Viridiplantae; phylum Streptophyta; class Magnoliopsida; order Poales; family Poaceae; genus Elymus; species Elymus sibiricus. Next base: position 270,450,148 of record CM077668.1, read on the forward strand.
CACCAACTCCTATCGAGAACATGGGCAGTTCTTCACGTGGATAGGGGTACTTGAGTTCTTCTTCGGGGGTGAGGAAATCATCACCATACACAACTGAGTCAGAACGACGAGCGGAGACTGATTTCCTCTCGGACGGACCAACATCATGAAGTGCAGCCGCAGTGTCGATAGACAACTTGAGCAGAAATGAGGTTGGTGGTATAGATTTCTGAGCTGTTGAAGCAGTGGGTATTTCTGTAGATTTCTTTACGGGTGGCACTGAGGCCAACTCAGGTACTTTGTTTCTCCACTGGGATCTGTTGAGGCTGAATGGTTGGAAAAGCCGAAACTTTTGGTTCTTCAAGAACTGTGGAAGCTTGGGGCTCGGAACGAGTTAATTCATCTTCTTCAGAAACCATTCGCTGGGATGGCACTTCAGCTTGGGCAGTGGGAACCATAGGCACTGATTCAGTTGGCCTTGGCGAAGGAGGAGCAGTCGAAGCTTTTGCTGGAGGCTGCGAAGGAATACCTGGCTCAGGAGACTTCTCTTTCTGAGCTTCAGGGTGATCAGGGGACTTTGCAGTCGGAGCAGGAGGTGCATTTCGCTTCGCAGCTCTCTTTCGTTGCTTTTTCTTCTGCTGAGCAGCTGGATCAATGTGCCCTTTGACCAAGGTATCATAGCCTATTACTTTTGCTTGATGGTCAAGAAATATCTTTCGAACAACTTCATCCAGATCAGTGTGAAAGCGCAACCTTCTGCTACGAAGGATAGACAGAGTGCGATTTACATCCTTGTAGGAGTCCTCAAGTGCTGTAATGACAAACTTTGAAGTTGCAGTTTTCATTCGTTTATCAAGGTCCTTAAGTTCGGCAATGAGAACGTTGATTTCAACAGCATCTTCTCTCATTTCCTTAACAATGGTAGTGGCATGAGAGATTACTTCTGGAGGAATAGGCAGTGAGGCCACTTCCCCATCGAACAGATCGTCCACAAACTTGTCCAGCTGTTCCATAATGAACATATGGTCATAGTAGTGAGGAGCATCTGACTGATGAACATGAGCAGTTTGTACAGGTACTTGCTCGAAAGGAGGCATAGAAGCCAGTGGCTGAGTCAGAGTTGGAGCAAACTTGCCAGCCTTTTCCTTCGAAGCAGTTTTATGCTCGGTGGAAGGAGCCTCTATTTTCTTCACAGCAGGCTTGGGAATTTTCTCGCCTGGTTTTGCAGTGTGAACTGGAGCATCAACAACCAAATCCTGCAAGTTGATGGCATCAGGATGAGGCGTTGTGTTCACATCAGGCTTCATGGTGACGGTGGTTGGTGGAGTCTTTCGGAGGAGGATCTTCTTCGGAGGCGCTTTGGGAACAGTAGGAGCCCGAAGATCAGGCAACACAGTGGAAGTGGTTATGTTCACTTGTTCACTGACTGCAGCAGCAACTTCTTCTTTTGTCAGTGATGGATCATCATCATCCGAAGAATCACTATCAGTGGATTCAACGATCGGTTCAGGTGCTTTCTTCTTCGAAGCACTTCTTCGTTTGGAAGCAGCAGTATTTGGGTCGTGCTTCCTTTTCGAACGACTTTCAGACTTTCCTTTGGCCTTCTTCTTTTCTACATCATCCTTAAGAAGGCAATGATTTTCTTCTTCTCGAGCTTTTTCTTTCTCGGCCCTTTTGGCTCGCTTGATGGTATTGCATTGTCATTTTGCAAGCTCTTCAGGAAAGTCTTTGGGAGTAAGAAGTGAAGATGGGTGAGCATTTGGAGGCGGTTGAGGCCTTTGCGGGATATCATTTTTCCTCATGAGAGAAATTTCCCGATAGTCACCCCAATGTGGGGTAAATGCGAAATTTTGGGCAAACCGGGGATGAATGAATTCATAGTGGAACCATTTTCGCACCCAGTAGCGGCGAATCTGTTGCACATGCTTTTCTCTGCCCTTCTTTGATTCTCCAGGAACAGTGTCATATCTGTCGTGGGGAATGTGTTCAGGAGTGTTGGTAAGAGCCTGTCGGCCACCATTCTTCTTCTTCGGAGGATTCTAAACTTGTTCAGCAGCATTTTGCTCGGCACACTTGCGTTTGCTTTTGCTGGTTGGTGGGCCTACCGTTGGGCCCTTTGCATTCGGTGCTTTAGATTCATCAGCTGTGCCCAGAACAACGTCTTCTCTTTCAGCCATGCTCGTTGGACGAGCGGAATCCTCAACTGACTGCATTCCCCTGTGAATAAGAACAGATGCGAGGGAAAATGGGGAGAGGGTTATGAATGCTCACAGCAAGGTTTTGATAAACCTGTTTTCAAAGAAGAATTAGATGCGGACTTTGAGTAATGTTTCGGAGGAGAGAAAAGAACAGGACGAACTAGTGGAATCGAAGATTTAACTAGTTAGCGTACTGAGCATTCCTTTCATACGGGACAGAACACAAACCCTAGATCTGAAATTTTTCGGATATGAGGGACTTCTACAAACCGCATCCGCAAAGGTTACCTATGGGTAAAGATCTAAGAAATACGGTAAAAACATAGAATTTTGTACCGCGGACGAACTCAAACGATGGGAAAGGAAAAATGAGTCCGCGTTGTTCATACCTTAACTTGGTCATGCACAACAGCTACGGTGGTGCGGGGTGGAAGATGATCCGCGGCGGCGAGGAAGGACTCCGACGACCTCTTTTCGGCAGTGAATCGGTGAAGAGGACGACGTCGTCAAGCTCGAGGTGGAGCGGTACGGTCAGGGTTTCAGTGGGAGGCGAAGGTGAGAAGTGGTTGTGAGGAAGAAGGGGTGAGGCGATATTTATGTGCGAGGTGAAACAACCGCTTTGAGTGAATCTGATCGAACAACTATGGTTGTTGGACCTTTGCGATTCAAAGGACCAGATGAACTAGCAGTTGTAAGGAGCACGTGGCAACCGTCATCAAGATCGTGGTCCAGACCTGGGCGGGAAACCCCAAATTTTGGACGGCTTTTGCCAAAATGGATAAAGTTCGGAACGAATGTTTATCATGGTCAAGGACATCAGATAAAGTATCATTACCAGATGAAATTGAGCATTCATAACGGAACAACACAGACTGGAAGAGATAGAATAGAGTGAAAACAGGGTCCTAGGTATTTCACTTAGACAAGGAACACAAACACCCGAGAGAAAATCTATAAGTGAAATACATTCGGACGAAAACAAACACCTCCAATCGAAAAGTAACTCAACGAAGAAAAATGTGGTGGTGTGACCCACCGTATAAGAACTGTATGACCCTGAGTGTCGCAAAATTATTGTGGCACCCGGTTAGTCTAGTTCTTCGTTAATGTGTTCACTCTCAGAAAGAAAATTTAACTTTGTCGAAACTTTCAAACTCTTCGAGTGTTATGCACCCATTCCCTCTAAGATGTGGAAGTGATGGTACGGGTGCCGAGTCTAGCTTACTGCACGTTTGCGGAATCCAGGATATTTAGCTCACACCGTAACACACAGAATCTTTTCTCATCGAGAGGCTTGGTGAAGATATCAGCAAGATTTTCTTCGGTACTGACATGACTGATGACAATATCCTCTCGAGCAACATGGTCGCGAATAAAATGGTGTCTGATCTCAATGTGCTTGGTGCGAGAATGTTGCACTGGATTGTGTGCAATTTTGATCGCACTCTCATTATCGCACAGTAAGGGGATCTTCTTGACTTTGATGCCATAATCCTTCAGAGTCTGCTTCATCCACAATAACTGAGTGCAACATGCGCCAGCAGCAATATATTCGGCCTCAGTCGTGGAGAGAGAGATGCAATTTTGCTTCCTTGACGACCAACATACCAAAGATCTACCGAGGAAATGGCATGTCCCCGAAGTAGATTTCCTGTCAACCCGGTCTCCTGCATAATCTGAGTCTGAATAACCAATGAGGTCAAACTGTGCTCCCTTAGGATACCATAAACCTAAGGTGGGGGTGTGAGTCAAATATCTTAGAATACGCTTGACCGCCTGATGATGCGATTCTTTCGGTGCAGCTTGGAAACGGGCACACATATAAACACTCAACATAATGTCAGGTATGGATGCACATAGATAAAGAAGCGAACCAATCATTGAATGATAAGCTTTCTGATCGTAATCTGTACCGTACACATCTGCGTCCAGCTGACCATTCGTGGGCATAGGAGTTTTGTAGCCCTTCAGTTTGCAATCTTGCATTTTAAACTTCTTCAGACAATCCTTCAGATATTTCTCCCGAGATATAAAAATTCCATTGTCCTATTGACGAATTTGCAGTCCGAGAAAGAACTTAAGTTCACCCATCATGGACATTTGATATTTTTCGAACATCATTCGTCTGAATTCCATGCTGCATGCATTGTTAGTACAGCCGAAATAATATCATCCACATAAATTTGACACACGAATAAATCATTATCAATAGCACGTGTGAAAAGAATGGAATCGGTGAATCCTGGCTTGAACCCTTTGTCGAGCAGAAACCTCTTCAAGTTGTCATACCAAGCTCGAGGGGCTTGCTTCAGCCCATAAAGAGCCTTTTTCAACCTGAAACTTTGTTAGGAAACTGAGGGTTCTCAAAGCCAGGTGGCTGTCTAACATATACTTCCTCATCAATCCCACCATTGACGAAGGCACTTTTCACATCCATTTGATAAAGCTGGATATTATTGTAGTTTGCATAAGCAAGAAGAATATGAATTGCCTCAAGGCGAGCAACAGGAGCATAAGTTTCACCGAAATCAATACCTTCTACCTGTGTTTACCCTTGAGCAACAAGACGTGCTTTGTTTCTCACAACAATGCCATTTTCATCTTGCTTATTCCAAAATATCCACTTTGTGCCGATAATATTGTGCTTCTTGGGATTCGGTTTATCAACCAATTCCCACATGTCATTCAGTTCGAACTGCACCAATTCTTCTTGCATGGCATTCATCCAATCGGGATCATTCATGGCTTCCTCATACTTGGTAGGTTCTGTCAATGAGATAAATGAGAAACTGCCACAATAGTTAGTCAATCGAGTGCGAGAACGAGTTGTGGGTCGATAATCTAGATTCTCAAGATCTTCGAGAATTAATGCAGGGTCAACTCGATTTGCCACTCGAGGGTGAGGATTTCCTTCGGGATGAGCATTCCCATTTTCCTCAGTATCAGCATTTGGATCAACATTTGTGTCACCAGTCTCTTCTTGATTGCCATTTTGATCGGCATTTATATTCTGGTTGCCATTTGCATTCGGAGTGGCATTTTCTTCGGTAGTGGCTTGGCATGTTCTGCTTCGATACATTGGAGCATCATCATCGGAAGAATCAGGTACATTTCCTTCAACTGGTCTGACGTCCCAATAGCCATTTGCCGAATGACATCCGAAATCGAAGGTTCATCTCTCACATTAGGCAGGTGTTCCTTTTGGGAGCCGTTAGATTCATTGAACCGCACATTTACCGTTTCCATAACTTTCCCGTGGTGAGAGTTATAGACCCGATAAGTATGCGAGTTCGAGCCATAACCAAGAAGAAAACCTTCATGTGCCTTGGGTGCAAACTTAGAATTATGATTCATGTCACGAATATAGCAAAGTGCACCGAAAACACGTAAATATGAAACATTTGGTTTCTTGCCAGTGATGAGCTCATATGAAGTTTTCTTAAGGAATTTGTGAAGATAAACACGATTCACAACATGACAAGCAGTGTTAATAGCATCAGCCCAGAAGCGAATGGGAGTTTTGTACTCACTGAGCATTGTTCTCGCCATTTCGATGAGAGTTCTATTCTTTCGCTCAACAACTCCATTCTGTTGGGGAGTGTATGCGGCAGAGAACACATGAGTTATACCATTTTCATCGAGAAAGTCCTCAATATGAGTATTTTTGAACTCGGTACCATTGTCGCTTCTGACATGCTTAATACGCACATCATATTCATTCTAGGACTTCTTGGCGAATCTTTTGAAGATATCTTGGGTGCAGGTTTTGTCTTCAAGAAGGAATACCCAAGTGTAACGAGAGAAATCATCAACGATAACCAGACCATAATGACTGCCTCCGAAACTTGCATAGTTTTGAGGTCCGAATAAATCCATATGAAGAATTTCCAGAGGCCTTGTAGTGGTCATAACAGTTTTTGATGAATGATGCTTCTTGGCCAATTTACCGGCCTCACATGCACCACAGAGACGATCCTTGTCGAATTTCACATCAGGAATTCCTCGGAGATGATTTTTCTTCACTAGAGTCTACAAATTTCTCATGCCTGCATGACCAAGTCTTCGGTGCCACAGCCAACCTCCGAGTTCTTTTGCAAGCAAACAAGTTTGGACTGAGGGACCCTTAGAAAAATCCACAATATATAAATCGCCTTTTCTATATCCTTCGAAGACGAAGGAATTGTCAGAGGCCATAAAGACAATGCATTTGGATATAGAGAATAGAACTAGCATGCCTAGATCACAAAGCTTGCTAACTGACATAAGATTAAATCCAAGAGACTGAACAAGTAAGACATCATAAATACTTTTGTCTTTGGATATAGCAATTTTACCTAACCCAATTACCTTCCCTTTGTTGTTGTCGCCAAAAGTGATATACTTCAGAGATGAAGCAGTTAAGTTGGGGTCAACAAACAACAACTTGTCTCCGGTCATATGACTAGTGCATCCACTATCCATTATCCATTCGGTACACCCGGAGACATAGTTCTGCAGAAGAATTAGGCTTTCTCAACCACCCACATCTTTGTAGGTGGCTTCGTGTCATGCCCAATATGCGATCCTATTCTCGAGGAACTCGAAGGCCCCACCAAGAGTAGAAACGCATATTGGAGACGCTTGCAAGGTGGATATCATTACATCGTACCACATACATAATAGTTGGGGATACATATAAATACTGACAATCATCTCATTAATACAACAATACATATCAAACATCATATAGAAGAAGCAGCATCCGACTACAGATGAAATCAAACAAAAGACGAACAACATCCACCCTGCTAGCCCAGGCTGCCGACCAGGAACCTATCCCGAGATTGACGAAGAAGAAGAAGCAGAAGAAGAACTCCAAAAGCAAAACGCATCGCTCTCACGTCACGTCATCGCATTACCTGTACCTGCATCTGGTGTTGTAGTAATCTGCGAGCCACGAGGACTCAGCAATCCCATAACCATGGGTATCAAGACTAGCAAGGCTTTATGGGTATGGAAGGGGTAAGGTGGTGAAGGTTGCAGCAAGCACTAAGCATTATTTGGTGGCTAACTTACAAGTACAAGAATAAGAAGAGCAACTACGCATAACGGTCGCAACTACAAATGATCACTAAGTGATCATGAACACCTACTTACGAGTCAAACATAACCCCACCATGTTCTCTTCTCAAACTTCCTCAAAAAGAGACGGTCACGGTTACGCACACGGTTGGTGTATTTTAATTAGGATTTAGTGTCAAGTTATCTACAACCGGAGGTTATAAATATCCAAGTACCACATAACCGTGGGCACGGCTTCGCGTAAAATTTAACCCTGCAGGGGTGTTCCAACCTGGCCCATCACAAGCTGACACAAGCTGCGGTGGAAATACCTCAACCTCAAGAAAACCCGATCAACCTCAAGTCAGCCCGAAGTATCCTCGGAATCTCGGTGCACAAGACATTTCGACAATGGTAACACAAGTCCAGCAAGACCTCCCGATGTGTCAACACCCTGATAGGAGCCGCGCGTATCTCGTTCTCAGGACACTACCGGATAAGCGACGCGTACAGGTTAAACCAATGTCCCGAGTTGCCAAGGGATGGCCCCGCACAGTGCTCTAGTTTTGGACCAACACCATCTGCACTGGCCCCCTTGTATTATGTTGAAAAGAATCCACGGGTTCATGACGCCCTATGCCAATTAATTATTTAGTTCATTATTATTATGTTGGCAAATGGTAAAACCAAAGTTCGGCCTTGCTGGAAGCGGTTATTCGAAGAGAACTGTCAAGAGGGTCCCATTCCCCTGAGCGTGTTAGGAACGAGAAACATGGATCATAACACCAGCATTATGGAAACTCAGGCGGCATGAGTGGAACAAAACACCAGGCAAAAGGCCAAGCCTTCCACCCATAACCAAGTATATAGATTCATTAATTAAATAATAGATATTGTGATATCCCATGATATCCATGTCCCAGCATGGAACAACCTGCAACTGCACCTGCAACTAGCAAAGCTATAGGAAAAAGGGCTGAGCAAGCGGTAACATAGCCAAACAATGGTTTGCTGGGTAAGGGTGGTTAGAGGCTGTATCATGGCATATGGGAGGCTGACATATATGTGGTAGGAAGCGCGACATAGCGATATCATCGGGACAACTAGCAAGCAAAGATAGTAAAGATATCCAAGGTTATGGTCATCTTTCCTGGAATCCAGCTAGGAAGAAGATCAAGTCCATGAAGAAGACGAACCAATTGTAGTCGAACGAATCCTCACACTTCGCAACATAACTGGAACTATCGAGAAGAAGCACAACCGGAAAGAAGCAAACAACATGGTAAACAAACATAACATAATCATGGCATGATGCACAATCAAGTATGATGCATGTCCAGTTAAAGAGGCATGTCATGGCAAAGTGCACAATCAAATGCTACATATTAAGTGAAGCTCAATATGCATCAAGTTGCATATTGACAAAACCCCACAACAATTATTTGGTTCACTCTTGTTTTAGCTACTCATCATTATTAAATGTTGGTTAACATGGCAAGAAGTGAAGCATAATTAATCTACCTATCCAGGAAATTTAAATGAGGCCGGAAACAACACAAAACAATTCCAGAAAATCCCCATATGTAAATTTCAAATTTGGTACTGTTCTGCCCTAAACACAATTTTAATCTTGGTAAACAGCAAAATACAGTGCACCATGATAATCTACACATTTTCCACCCCATTTGCATATAAAGTTTATTTAATTCGGAGCTACAGTTATTTAGTTATGAAGCAAAACATTTTAGCATATCATTTAAGCAAATTTAATCAAACAGCAATTTTACTCATTTTAAACATGGATGAAAGTTGCACATTATGAAACTACATGCAATTCTAAACATTTTACATATCTAGTTTATTTTAATTTGATGCACGGTTGTGGAGTTATTAAATGCATGAACATGAAGGGTTTTTCTGAAAATCTATAAAACAATTTCTCTGGATTATTAGGCAAATTCGTCTAGGAAAAAAAATAGAACTGGGTTGAATCCACTCGGCGTAGGATACTATATGGTGCACAGAGCGAGGGTTTGGATGAGGCGCTCACATTGGGCCAGAGGCCGAATCTGGAGCTGGGCCTCGGAGGCGCTGCGGATGAGGCGGCCCACGCAGCAGGGCGATGGGTCAACGACGAGCGGTAGGGGCGCGGGCGTTCTCTTCTGCTCGACATGAAGCAGAGCAGCGGCGGTGGTAGCTTGCAGGAGGGGTCGCGGGGCACGGCGGCGGCTTGGTCTCCGGCGAGATGGGGATGGCGCGGCGGCACGGGGAAGGCCTGGAACGGGGACAAAGGTGGCGGATCTGGGGCGGAGGTCGCCGGATCCGGCGAGGAACGTGACCGGCGGCGGCGGCCTTGCTCCTGGTGGCAGCGCGAGGACGACGGGGACAGGCGGCGGTTCACAGCGGGAAGACAGAGGCGCTCGTGGCCTCCCGATCGAGCGCGAGGCCCTGCTGGTGCTGCTGCTTGCTGTCGCCGGCGGAAGAATAAGGACGAGGTGGGAGGAAGCGCTCGGGAGCGAGCAGCTCAGGGACGAGCGCGAGGTGGAGGAGCACGGGAGGATGCAGGTCAGGGAGCTCCTGCTCCTGGTTGCTTCTCGGGCTCAGGGGATCGGGAGGCTGGCTGCCTCGATCGAGCTCGAGGATGAAGGGGTCGAGCGCTCGTGCTCCTAGACGAGGGGAGGCTCAGTCGCGCTGGAGATCAGCCGGAGGTGGCAGTTGGCATTGGGACACGGGCGTGTGGAGGAGCTGCTGCTCTCCTGCTGCAAGGCTGCGGCTGGATGGGTGGATCGAAGAGAGGTCGGGGTTGGTCCGATGGGGAATTCGAGGGAGAGGAGCTGGGTGGATCGGGATGGATCCCGGGGAAGATGGTGAGTGGGTGGCGGTGGCGGAGAGGAGATGGATGGGACAAGTGAAGGATTTTTAGGGTTTGACTGCTTATATAGCGAGTGGGTTTGGTTTTGGGGCTATTTGGTCCCTCTGATCGTAATCGGATGGTCCGAGATAATTATGTTAGGAGAGTCAAAACAAGAACCGAAGATGTTTTGGGGATGTTCGGAGATGATCTGGACCCATCGGCAACGACAGCCCGGTACGGGTTCGGGGAAGTTTTCGGATGCGCACGCGGGGTGGGTTGCATGGCTCGGAGAAAAGAGAGAAGGGTGCAGTCTGGTTAGTGTGAGAGAAGGTCAACGGAGACAAACAGAGAACCGGCAACCAAGTTGCAACAAGGTTTTTACAAAAACACCCGAATGCAATGAAATGATGCCATGATGAATGCAACAATCAAGTAAATAACGCAACGACAACGAAATAAATGGAAGGCATCTGGAGCGTCGGTCTCGGGGTGTCACACTTCGAAACAATTGAGCAAGCAGAATAGGATTTCTTTCGATAACCATAGTTGTTATTCGAAGCAGTATGATCATAATCGAAAGAGTAGGCATTGAAATTATTTCTAGACGAATGAGCATAGTGATTAAATGAGGTCTGCATGTACTCACTCTGTCGAGCCTTTTTAAGAACATATCGAGCATTTCCAGCCTGCATGGTTAGCAACATAGTAATAGGCAATGCTTCGATAGTATTCCTGGGTACCCAGATAGTTTTCTTTGAGGAACCATTTCTGCTGTTTGGTCCAACATAGCGAGCAATAGCCTCACCACGCTGGTTTTTGAAGAGCTTATAGTTGTCCAAAGAATCATCATAAGAGTGCTCTCGGATAGGAGAATCATATCCCAAAAGTAATGCTGGATCGAGCGTTTTGCTCTTGGCAGGTACCCACACAGTGGGAGGATATTGATCGGGTTCCCAGTAGGTGCCATTTTCATTCAGTTTCCTTTCGAAACTGATACCTTCATTCCTGGGATTTTTGTGAAGAATGGATTTCTTCAAAACATCACAAAGGGTTTGATGTCCTTTGAGAGATTTGAACAGTCCTGTCTAAATAAGATCCTTCAACCTAGCATTTTCATCAGACAAAGAACCATTTTCCTCGACAGAGGGGTTAGCTTTCACAGAAGATTCAGCATTTGATTCAGAATTGCTACATTCAAGACATCTTAAGCAAGGAGGTATAAACACTTCAGGTTTATCTTTGAGTTGTTGGGTGAGAAGAGAATTGTCTCTGATCAAGTCATCATGAGCCTCTCTCAGCGACTCGAGTTCCTGTTTCCTTTTCAGGTTATCATAAGTCAATCTCTCGTGATCAGCCGAGAGAAAATCATGACGAGTTGATAGTTCATCCATTCGTGACATGAGAGCAGAATGCTCTTCAGTCAATGACTGATTTTTCTCCATCTCCTCAACCAACAACCCTTCGGATTTCCTAAGGGTTTTCTCAAGTTTATCAAGAGAGTTTTGTTGGATGTTAGCAATTTTAATCAATTTAGCATGGTCATCCTCATCCGAAGAATATTGATCACTGGAGCGCCCTGTGATGTTTCGAGGATACCTTTTCTTTCGAAGCTTTGGCCATGAAGTAGTACGCAGGAGATTCATCATCGCTCGAGTGATTCTTGAAGAAGTTCGATGCAGGGGTGGAGGCACATGCGATGCCCGCCATGCCAGAATCAGAATCCTCATCGGATTCCTCAACTTCTTCGGAGTCAGATGATTCTTCTTCATCGGAATCCATCTCCTTGCCGATGTATGCCTTGGCCTTGCGTGAGGTATTCTTACGGTTGGACGAGGACTTGGAGGGGTTCCTTGAGGAAGATCTTGACGAAGACTTGGAGGCGGAGCTGTCCTTCTTCTTGAAGAATTTCTTCGTTTTCTTCTCATCATCGGAGTCGTAGTTCTTGCTCTTGCCTTTGTCATTGTAGTTTCCAGAGTCATATCTTCCACCGGCGCGAATTTCAGCTTCCCAGAGAGGGCAGTCCGAAATGAAATGACCTGGCTTCTTGCACTTAAAGCAGGTGTATTCCCCAGTGGGTTTTGATGAAGATTTTGACCCGCCAGAGTTGTTGGATCCTTTCTTCTGGACTTGTTCTTCTTGTGAAGGCGTTGGAATCTTTTTGTGAGCAATGCGAGATCTTTGCTGATTCTTTCTGGATCATCTGAATCTTCACCAGCATTTCCTTCCGAAGAAGAATCAGCTACAGCCGTGAGCGCGTGATTTTTGCGGTGACTAGAGCCATAGAGATCTCTCTTCTCTTCTTCTTGTTCTTCGTGGGTGTTCAGCCTTTCCATGATGTCAGCAGAGTCAAGGATTTTGAAATCCGCTCGTTCCCTAATCATCAAAACAAGTGTGTCGAATGAACTGTCAAGAGATCGGAGCAGTTTCTTCACGACTTCATGATCAGTAATGTCTTTGGCGCCAAGCCCTTGCAGCTCGTTTGCAATGTCACTCGGACGATCGAAGGTTTGCTGTCAGCTCTCATTTCCAACCCGCTTGAAGCAATTGAACTTTGCCCAAAGAGTATCAATATGAGCTTCTTTCTGAGTTGAAACACCCTCGTTAATCTTTTCGAGAATGTCCCACAGTTCCTTCGCAGTTTCACACTCACGGTAGCGAAGAAATTGAGCATGAGAGAGATGACCCCCAATTTCATCTTTAGCTTGAGCGTCCATCTGAATGAGTTTCTTCTCGCGGTCTGTGGGGACCTGAGGCACTTCAACGGTGAATCCATTCTGCACCACGTTCCACATATCATCGTCAATAGCTTGGAGATGGATCTTCATCTTCTCCTTCCAGAAGGGATAGTCCATCCCATCGAAGATGGGAATCTTGAGGTGCGACTTGTAGCTCACTGAAGACATACTTAAACTCCAAGGTGGTTAGACCAAAATGAGCAGAGTCAAGGAATACCTTGCTCTGATAACAATTGTAGGAACGAAGTATGTCTACCAGAGGGGGGGTGAATGGGAGTTTATAATTTTCTTCAGAAATCTCAAAACTCTCGTAACCCAGCAGCGGAACGAACAATAAACAGTGTACAGTGAGTGAAGATAACTACCGAATGGAAACAACAGCAGGCATCGAGACAAATCACATGATTGAAACTGTTCGAAAGTAAAGCAGTGATTCAGAGTTAACCAGTGATGCTCGAAGGACACAAGGAATTTGGTAGACCAGTTCGCCCTTTTGCACAAGGACTACATCTGGTTGGAGGGGTTGTGATTTAACACAGAAGATACACTCTCTTCACCCTATTCTCCTCGACAATTGGTTCATCAACCAATGCCGATTACTCATGGTAGATGCTTGAGGTGATCTCCGAACCTTTACAGACTTCTTCTTCGAGAACCACAATTACACTTGGTCTCTAAAGAAATTGACACCTAAACGTCTAGAGAGTTTGCAGCTCTCAAGAGTAATAGGCGGAGCGTAGTGGACTTAGATTCGAGTGATGCTGAACCACTATCAAGTTTTTCGGCTCTGGGGTTTTCTCTCGGTGGATTTTAAACTCAAATCACTCTGGAGAGGGGGTTGCTCAACAACCTTATCGGAATCAAACGGAGCAGCCACCGGACAACGCCGGTGCGGGGTGGCTATTTATAGCCGCAGCCTTCCCTGATGGGAAATGACCATTTTGGACATGCGGTCCAGCCAATGGCCAACCAACACGTTCTCAACGGTCGGATTTTAAGAGCAATGGTAACATTATTTGTGGACCAAGTAATGCTACCTCCTCGGTCTGAGTCAAATCTCTCGCAGCGAAGAAGATCCCAGTCTCTTGCTGGCAAGTATTTGCTCAGAACACAAAGACATTTCTCTCACAACTTTCAAAGGTTTTGGGTTTAGCATCAGAGAATCAAAGTTTCGAATGTTATGCCCCTCTTAATAGTACGGTGGTCCTATGACTCAATAAAAAGAAAAGAAACTACGAAATGAATGCTATGTCTTCACTCCGTCTTTAATCCCTTCGGTCGCAGTCACTTCCTTCAGACTTGACACCGAACCAATTGCTTCACGTCAGCAATTTTGAGGGGTCACCCTTGTCATCATAATCTTTGGTGATAATCATCGCTGCAACGCTGGAGGATTATCTTCGTCGTTTGCATCAAACTCCTCGTGACTTGAGGGACCTATTACTCTGTGTGCACTAGCAAACACATCAGTCCCATTCTGTTTATGTCAACAAGCTCCAAAACACAAGGAGGTAGGTTATTGCACCAACATCTTCGTGGAGTGCTTGGATCTGGTCATCTTTCCAGCCTCACAAGCACCGCAAAGGTGATCTTTGACGAATTTGCCGCCCTCGACGCCAATGATATGCTTCTTCTTGACGAGTGTGCTCAAATTCCTCATGCCAGCATGTCCAAGTCGTCGATGCCATAGCTAGCACTCCGAAGCTTTTGCCGGTAGACATGTGGCTGGTTGAGGACCTAGAGAGAAATCTACAATATACAAATCACCTCTCCTAAAGCCTTCGAAGACTTTGGACTTGTCAGATTCCATTAGCACAATGCATCTATATTTGCCAAGATGACAATCATATCAAGATCACAAAGCATTGAGACAGAGATGAGGTTGTATCCTAGGGACTCGACAAGCATCACTTTTTCCATGTGTCGATCCTTTGAGATAGCAACCTTACCTAGACCCAATACCTTGCTTTTTCCTTTGTCAGCGTAGGTGATATGCTTCAGATGAGACGGAGTAAGGGGAGCATTGGTGAGGAGATTCCTATCACCAGTCATGTGATTGGTGCAGCCACTGTCCAGAACCCATTCAATAGCTTTTGGAGTGTCATCCTGTAGAAGCATTAGTCTCACTTACAAATTCATATACTTTAGTTGAAGAATATGATTATCAATTTAGTCAGTGAATTTCATCAGTAAACATATAAGCAGCATAGGGATGTGTGAAATGAGGAATTCATTTCATCATGTTTAGCTTGCATCCCAATCAAGCATGTATGTCAGGCCTTCAGCAAATTCATCAGACATTTATTGTGTCTAAAGACCTGACCCTGTAGAAGAGATTAGTTATTCTTCTTAACCACCCACATCTGAATGGGTGGCCGAGAAGCAATGTAGTGCAAAGCATTGATAGAGAACTTAGGCATTGAAGAATATGCATTTCTCTTCACAGGAGGAGTATAGTACTCATAAGAATATGCAGAGAAATTCTTAGCAGTTTTGTGCACATAGTGACTTGAAGAATAATGCACATATTCAACAGATCACTGTCTGTTTCCCTGCATTGAAGTGTTAGTACGAGCATGAGTTGGCTTGCGTCCATTTGACGACTTTGGTCCAGGTGAAGAATTTGCCCTGGGATTGTTCCTTTTCTTCGGTGGTGTCATGATGACATTCACCTGAAGATTTTGAAGAACAGTTTTGGGCACCCATATTTTCTTCACAGGGGAACCATTCCTACAGTTAGTAGCAACAAATCTAGCAAATACGTCACCATTCTGATTTTTGAATAGCTTGTAGTTGGAGTCAAATGTCTCATCAGAAGAATATGGAGTATCACAGTTAAAGCCAGATAGAGTGGATGGATCAACTGGAGGTCCTTTTGCAGCAACCCATGTGGTTTTGGGATACTGCTCAGGTTTCCAATAAGATCCATCTGCATTCAGCTTTCTCTCAAAAGCAATACCCTCTTTCCTAGGGTTCCTGTTAAGAATCTGCTTCTTGAGCACATCACAAAGAGTTTGGTGCCCTTTGAGGCTTTTGTACATGCCTGTGACGTACAATTCCTTCAGACCTGCATTTTCTTCTGTGACACTTGTGGTTTCCTCAGACGAGGTAATTGAAACCACAGAGGCAGTTGAGGATATAGTAGTAGTTGAAGCATTTGAACATTCAGCTAAAGAATTTGCATTATCACGTTCAAGACATTTTAAGCATGGAGCAACAAATTCTTCCTGAGAAACGCTGATCTGTTGAGCGAGCAATGAATCGTTGTCTTTTTGAAGATCATCATGAGACGCTCTCAGCTTCTCGTGCTCTTGCTTCCTTTGAAGAAATTCATAGGACAGCTTCTCATGTGTAACTGAGAGGGCCACATGACGACTTTCAAGTTCGTCATATTGTGACTGGAGACGTTCAAGGTCTTCAGTCAGAATTTGAGAACGTTCCATTTCATTGTTTAGCAGATCATCACTTTTATATAACAGCTTGTGAACCCTTTCTAGAGCAGTTTGTTGTTTAGCAACAATTTTAGCAAGTTTAGAGTAGCTAGGAGTCAAGTTTTCATCAGATTCACATTCGCTTGAAGATGGAGATGACTGTTGGAGTACCTTGGTGCCTTTGGCCATGAGGCATGATGCTGAAGAAGAAGATTCAGGCTCAAAAGTCATCGTTTTGAGTGATTCCTTGAACTCGAGGAACCAGGGATCCTGACGGGTTCGATGGCCTTCATAGACGTCAGAGATTCGGTCCCATATAAGCTTCGCATTGCAAAGATGCATAATGCGCCTGAACTCATCTCTGGATAGGCAGGAGCAGATGATATCCTTGGCCATAGTATCCAGCCGAGCATACTTGCGAATGTCATCAGCATGCGCCATCTTGCAGAGATCGGTACGACCAATCTCAGTGATGGTCCACAACTAGCTGTTCATCGCTAAGAGGCGATTCCTCATCATGGCCTTCCACTTGGGATAGTCATACACATCAAAGATGGGGCATGCAGCGGATACTTTCGTCATACCTGCGGTCGACATAACTAAAACTCCAGGTGGTTAAACCAAAATCACACAAAACAAGGGAGTACCTTGCTCTGATACCAATTGAAAGTGCAGCTTTACTCCCAGAGGGGAGTGAATGGGAGATTTTTAGAAATTCGTCAAACTCTGAAGAATTTGACAAAGATCAGAGTGAAGAAATAGACACACAAGGGAAACTAAGTCATCACAGAATCAGAGTACATGCTATCAGGATATGTAAGAGTGAAGAACATGCAATCATACATTCATACACACATGAATAAAATGAACTGAGGAAATGAAAGATAGCGTTATGAAATTCTTCAGTTCAAATTCATCAGAGCACAGATCACAAATTCTTTAGCAGTGGAATAAAGTAAGAGAGGGTTGAGGATTTGAAACCAGGTTGGCACGGTGAAGACACTGGAATTTGGTAGACCAGTTCGAGTTGATGCATCAACTGTACGTCTGGTTGAGGCAGATGAGTCGCAACTCAGAGGACACACGGTCCTCACCGTATTCCTCTTGAGCTAAGGTCACTTAGTCCTCGCCCAATCACTCGTGGTAAGTCTTCAAGGTAGACTTCCAAAACCTTCATAGACTTGTTCACCGGCACACCACAATGACTCTTGGTGTACTCAAAACTTGACGCCTAACCATCTGGAAGAATGACAGTCTTCAAAGGTAACAGGCGTCGGATCACATAAATCAATCTCTTCAGTGATGCTCAATCACTTTGGCTCTGGGTTTTTCCTCACTTAGGATTCTCTCAAAATCGTCGGAGGATGGGTTACTGAAAGCACACTTGCTCCCTTGGTGATTTTGGTAATTTATGCCAACATACATGTTGTTGGACTAATGTTTCCATCTAGTATATTTCTGGTAAGTTCAACATTGGCATGGCATGGACAAGGAGATGTGGAACCCTCAAAAAGCTAAGGACAAATATTGGCAAAATCTCAAGACTCTTCATCTTTATTTTAGTGATCCAAGATCACATTGAGTCCATAGGAAAGCCAATACTATTAAAAGGGGATGAGGTGTTGCTTAATGGTCTACTTGCTCAAAATGCTTAGTGATATTGCTCCAAAACCCTCAACCACTTTCTCCATCCAAATATGTCAAAACCCTAAACTCCAACTCGGCCCCACCGATTCTTTCTATCCAGAGCCACCGAGTTCATATGACATAGCCACAACCAGAAACCCTAACAAATCGGTCTCACCGATACGGATCTCGGTCTCACCGAAATGGCCTTGCAAACTCTCTGTTGCCTGCTACAATTATTTTGGTCTCACCGAGATAGCAATCGGTCCCACCGAGTTTGCCTAACCAACTCTCTGTTGCTCTATTGTTTCACTTCGGTCTCACCGAGATGAACCAATCGGCACCACCGAGATGATGTTTTGCCCTAGCCCTTGCACATCGGTCTCACCGAGTTGTTCGAGTTGGTCCCACCGAGATTCCTAACGTTCACATTTTGAACTAGTCGGTCTGACCGAGTTCATCTAATCGGTCTCACCGAGTTGTGTCAATAGTGTGTAACGGTTGGATTTTGTGTGGAGGCTATAAATACCCCTCCACCCCCTCTTTCACAAGAGAGAGAGCCATTAGATCCTGCCTACACTCATACCTTCCGAAAAATGAGAGAGAACCACCTACTCATGTGTTGAGATCAAGATATTCCATTCCTACCACATAAATCTTGTTCTCTAGCCTTTCCCAAGTTGCTTTCCACTCAAATCCTTCTTCCACCATAGCCAAATCTGTGAGGAACTGTTTGAGTGTTGGGGAGACTATCATTTGAAGCACAAGAGCAAGGAGTTCGTCATCAACACACCATTTATTACCTTTTGGAGTGTGGTGTCTCCTAGATTGGTTAGGTGTCGCTTGGGAGCCTTCGACGTGATGTGGAGTTAAACCAAGAAGTTTGTAAGGGCAAGGAGATCACCTACTTCGTGAAGATCTACCCAAGTGAGGCAAGTCCTTCGTGGGCGCTGGCCATGGTGGGATAGACAAGGTTGCTTCTTCGTGGACCCTTTGTGGGTGGAGCCCTCCGTGGACTCGCGCAGCCGTTACCCTTCGTGGGTTGAAGTCTCCATCAACGTGGACGTACGATAGCACCACCTATCGGAACCACGCCAAAAATCTTCGTGTCTCCATTGCGTTTGCCTTCTCCAAACCCTTCCCTTTACTTTCTTGCAACTTGCATGCTTTACTATTTCCGCTGCATGTATACTCTTGTCATGCTTGCTTGAAATGTATTGTGAATGCTTGAACTTGTGATAAAACTCTACCTCAACTTGAAGCAATTTTAAAAACTGTCAACTTTGCTTGTAAAGGGTCTAATCACCCCCCCTCTAGACCCATCTCCTCGATCCTTTCAATTGGTATCAGAGCGTTGGTCTCCTTTACCTTGGTTTAATCACCATTGGAGGGATATGGATGTGTCTACTTTGGGGAGTCTTAGACGTAGAGTGCCTATTCTCAATGGGGAGTATTACAACTTTTGGAGGGATGAAATGCTTGATATCTTTGATGAATTTAACTTAAGCAAGTACATTCATAACCCCTATGTGCCTCCCATTGATCCCTTGCATCTCACTCATGAAGAGGAAATTTACATGCTTCGTAATCTTAGAACCGTCAATCTTATCATTAGAGGATTACCTAATATCGTGCTTGGTTGTATGCAAAACTTTAAATGTGCTTATACTCTGTGGCATGACTTAGAAAAGCGATATCCGGACTACTCTTTAAAGAATCTTGATGAGATTCTTCATAAGACTATTGCTTTTCACAAGATGAGTTCCAATGATCCTAACTTTGATGCTTGCTTGTTTTAGCTTCGTGATCTTATGCGTGCTAAAGGAAATGTTGGAACCATCAGTAATATCATCACGGAAGCTATTAGAATTCACAAACTTGAACATTGTCATAATCATGAAACTAATGAATTCATTGCCTTTGGTGATGACCATATACATATTGATGATGATGATGTTGAGCATGGCTATTATGATGAAGACGAAGACTTTAATGATGAATTTGAGAAGACCATGAGGAATCTTAGTCTTATGGCTAATCTTCGAGATTACATGGCCGGAGGAAAAGAATGGGTTCTTGATAGTGGATGTACCGACCACATGACCGGAGATAGAGACATGTTTCGCGAGCTTACTAAGAATGATGGTCCACGCAAGTATGTGACTTTTGGAGACAACTCCAAGGGTAAGGTACTTGGCCTTGGTAAGGTGGCCATATCCAATGATAGCTCCATACAAAATGTTATGCTTGTTGAATCTCTTGGCTACAATCTCCTTTACGTATCTAGACTAGCTGATTTTGGTTTCAATGTTCTATTTACTAAAGTGGATTGCCAAGTGTTTCGACAAGATAATCATAAAATGGTCTTTACCGGCATTCGTAGAGGTGATTTATACATTGTTGATTTCACCAAGAGAGCTCAACCTCGTACATGCTTAATTGCTAAATCTTCTAAAGGATGGTTATGGCATAGACGATTAGGTCATGTTGGAATGGGAAATATTGATAAGCTTATTAAAGCTGATCATATCCTTGGCATTAAAGATGTTATATTTGACAAGGATAGACTTTGTAGTGCTTGTCAAGCAGGAAAACAAGTTGGAGGAAGTCATCCCGTGAAGAACATCATGACCACAAGAAGACCACTTGAGCTACTTCACATGGACCTTTTCGGTCCCAACGCTTATAAGAGCCTTGGTGGTAACTCATTCGGTTTGGTCATTGTTGATGATTTTTCCAGATTTACGTGGGTGTTCTTTCTCGATGATAAATCACAGGTACAAAAGATATTCAAGAACTTCGCAAGAAAAGCCCAAAATCAATTTGAAGTGAAGATCAAGAAGGTTCGAAGTGACAATGGAACGGAGTTCAAGAACGCCAATGTGGATACCTTTCTTGACGAAGAAGGGATTTCACATGAGTTCTCGGCCACGTATACGCCTCAACAAAATGGAGTTGTTGAGAGGAAGAACCAGACACTTATCGAGATGGCAAGAACGATGCTTGATGAATACAAGACACCAAGACACTTTTGGGCAGAAGCGGTTGAGACAGCTTGTCACGCTACAAATCGACTATATCTTCACAAGCTTCTCGAAAAAACGGCATACGAGCTACTCATCGGTAACAAACCCCAAGTTGGATACTTTCGAGTATTTGGCTCAAAGTGCTACATTCTTGATAAGCATCGTCGTTCGAAATTTGCTCCTAAGTCTCATGAAGGTTTTCTACTCGGTTATGGTTCAAACTCTCACACTTACCGTGTCTACAACAATTTCACCCAAAAGGTTGAAGAGACGGTAGATGTGAAGTTTGATGAATCTAACGGCTCGCAAGTAGAGCAATTGCCAATTGATGTAGGAGACAAAAATCCATCGGAAGCAATTCAAGACTTGTCTATTGGCAAGATTCGTCCAACGGAGGTGAAGGAGAGTACTTCGTCCATTCAAGTGGAAGCCTCGACTTCACATCAAGGTGAACCACAAGATGACTTGGAGGCATCCACAAGTGGAACTCGTCAAGACGAAGGGAATGAGGAAGTGCAACAAGATGATCCGCCTCGACCTCCTTCTCCATCTCGACAAGAGAACACCAACACCAACAATAATGAGGAAGAAGATGATGATGATGAGGATGTTCCACCTCAACCCAAGCAAAAGCTTCCACGAGTTAGAGCGAGAATCTCAAGAGATCATCCCGTCGAACAAATCTTCGATGATATCCAAACCGGGAGAATTACTCGCTCTAAAACTCGTTTAGCTAATTTTTGTGAGCATTACTCATTCATTTCTAGTGTTGAACCTATGAAGGTAGAAGAAGCCCTTGAGGACCCCGATTGGATAAACGCTATGCACGAAGAGCTACACAACTTCGAGAGGAATCAAGTGTGGACATTGGTTGAAAATCCCAACGATGAGCAAAATGTCATTGGAACCAAATGGGTGTTTCGGAATAAGCAAGATGAGGATGGACAAGTTGTACGCAACAAGGCTTGTCTCGTTGCTCAAGGCTACACTCAAGTTGAAGGTATGGATTATGGTGAGATATATGCCCCCGTTGCTAGAATTGAGTCCATTCGCATTTTACTTGCTTATGCCAATCATCAAAATATCACTCTATATCAAATGGACATTAAAAGTGCTTTTCTAAATGGTGAAATTGAGAGGAAGTTTATGTTAAACAACCTCCCGGCTTTGTTAATCCCAAGAAACCCAATCATGTCTACAAACTTCACAAAGCTCTTTATGGTCTTAAACAAGCTCCTAGAGCATGGTATAAATGCTTGACTAAATTTCTCATTGAAAAAGGCTTTGAAATTGGGAAAATTGATTCCACACTTTTTACTAAAAGGGTAGATGGTGAATTATTTGTATGCCAAATTTATGTGGATGATATCATATTTGGTTCTACTAACCCTCATTTTAGTGAAAAGTTTGGAAGGCTAATGTCGGAGAAGTTTGAGATGTCTATGATGAGTGAACTCAAATTTTTCCTTGGATTGCAAATCAAGCAAACTAAGGAAGGTACCTTTGTCTCACAAACAAAGTACACCAAAGATCTTTTCAAAAAGTTCAACATGCAAGAAAGCAAAGGTATGAGAACCCCCATGCCTACTAGTGGACATCTTGACTTGACTAAGGACGACAATCCGGTTGACCAAAAGGTTTATCGTTCTATGATTGGTTCATTGTTATATCTATGTGCCTCCCGTACCGATATTATGCTAAGTGTGTGTATGTGTGCACGATATCAAGCGGCTCCTAAAGAATGTCATCTTAAGGCCGTAAAAAGGATAGTGAGATACTTAATTCATACACCAAACTTTGGCCTTTGGTATCCTAAGAGGTCATCTTTTGATCTTGTTGGCTATTCCGACTCGGACTATGCCGGTGACAAGGTAGATAGAAAGTCCACTTTGGGTACTTGCCAATTTCTTGGTAGATCTCTTGTGTCTTGGTCCTCCAAGAAACAAAACTCGGTATCCTTATCTACCGCCAAAGCGGAATACATTGCCGCCGGTTCATGTTGTGCTCAATTACTTTGGATGTCCCAAACTCTTAAGGATTATGGGATACATGTGAAACACGTTCCATTGCTTTGCGATAATGAGAGTGCTATTAAGATTGCTCATAATCCCGTGCAACATTCTCGAACTAAGCATATTGAAGTTCATCATCATTTCATTCGTGATCATGTTGCAAAAGGAGACATTAATCTTAAGCATGTTCGTACCGATAAGCAATTGGCGGATATATTCACTAAACCACTTGATGAAAAGGTGTTTTGCCGTTTGAGAGGAGAATTGAACATCATTGATGCCTCAAACTTAGAATAGAGATTCCTTTGGATACATGCAAGGCATGAACCCTGGTGACTAATCCTTGATATTTCTCTTATGATGATGATCATTCGTCTTGGATATATATACTTGCACCCTTGCATGTTATCTAACCCGTGTAGGTACTTGAATGAGCCCAAATCTATGAGATCGCAAGTCACTCACATCTTGAGCAATCTCTACATCATCAAGTTCCTATGGCTTAGTTGTTGAACTAAAGGAAGCATGAACTCACTCAACATATCCTTTGACTATTTCAATATATCAAGCTTCAATTGGTATCATGATTGTCATTTTTGGATATACAAGTGCTCTTCCTTGCAAAACTAACCCATGTAGGAAGATGAACTTCAACTCCAAAGGGTGCTCCCAACTACATTAACCTTGAGCATCCGATATGATTTCAACTACATGATCAAGTACAACACCACAACCCAAGGCATGTTATTCCATCTTAGAGAAGCTTTGCTCCAAGACATGAGTTAAAGCAACTCAACAAGGTGTGAATACATCAAAAGGATTAAATTGAAAATGGTAACCCCATTTTTGAGCTTAAACGATGAGTATGACCTATGATCAAGTGATCTCACTTGACTCCTAAGTCAATGTACTCTAACATAGGTGACTATGTCGCCGACAATTTCTGGATGAAGTTCTCTAGTGTTCTTGTGTCCCTTGTATTTCCCTTGCACATCTCCTTACTAGAGTGTTTCCCTCTTTTCAAAAAAAAAACTTCATCTAGAATCCTTTGGTTTTTCTTTCTCTTTTCTGTCATTTGTCTGTGTATAGGTGTCAATTCCTTGCAAACCCTTGAGAAATCTTCTTTGCCTAGTGAGCTGAGTTGACAAAATATTCTTTTGTACCAAACTCGGTCGCACCGAATTGAATCAACTCGGTGTCACCGACTTGGCTGCTCTAAGAAAATTTTGTCCAATATTCTCTGAGTTTTTCTGTTCCAGCTCCACTCAATGATTCTTATCCTCTACCAGCATCTAAAGCCACTCTAGGCTAGATGTGTCTCTCAAGGACCATACTTCCTTGACCAATGACCTTGAAGCCCTTCTTGGAAATTGATGTCAAAGGGGGAGAGAGAGATACATCAAAGCTCATTCTATGCTCTTCCTTGATACAAGGAGAAAGGGAGAGAGAGAGAGATGCATCTTACAAGAGGAGAGAATGTTACATGTTTCTTTGAGGGGAGAAACATGAGTAGTTTGACAAGCTTGTTCTTTTGGTTGTCTCAGTTTTCTCACCCTACCTACTCCCAATATCCAATGTCAAATTCAGGGGAGAGGAAGTTCTTTAGGGGGAGACAGCTACTTCTTTTCTTTTGGGGACATGTCTGCTTCAAAGAAGTATTCACCCTGTGATACTCTCTTCTACATGTCATCCCAATCTTGGTCCCTTGTTTGATCTTTTGTCTTGTCTTGATGAAATTATCTTGTGTTATCTAACCCTGTTTGCTCAAGTATATTTCTTCAGGTACTGGATCAAGAACTTCAAGGTAAGTATATGCATCACACTCATGTTCATGATAACTTTTTGTTTTGCACATATTATTTACAAGAAGCCAATCATGAACATGAGGACATCTAGGTGTTACATTCATTGCTCTGATGCATATAGCCAAGATACATGTCACATGTGTATGTCTTTTACTTTGTGCTTCTACTTTTCATAAGCTATCATTTACTAGATGCACAGTGTTAGGGGGAGCTTATACATGTCACATGTTTCTCTTCAAAGCTTTGATTCATTCTCATGTCTATCCCTATTTGAAGCTTTGATGTATGTTGTCATCAATTACCAAAAAGGGGGAGATTGAAAGCACACTTGCTCCCTTGGTGATTTTGGTAATTTATGCCAACATACATGTTGTTGGACTAATGTTTCCATCTAGTATATTTCAGGTAAGTTCAACATTGGCATGGCAAGGACAAGGAGATGTGGAACCCTCAAAAAGCTAAGGACAAATATTGGCAAAAGCTCAAGACTCTTCATCCTTATTTTAGTGATCCAAGATCACATTGAGTCCATAGGAAAGCCAATACTATTAAAAGGGGATGACGTGTTGCTTAATGGTCTACTTGCTCAAAATGCTTAGTGATATTGCTCCAAAACCCTCAACCACTTTCTCCATCCAAATATGTCAAAACCCTAAACTCCAACTCGGCCCCACCGATTCTTTCTATCCGGAGCCACCGAGTTCATATGACATAGCCACAGCCAGAAACCCTAACAAATCGGTCTCACCGAGATGGCCTTGCAAACTCTCTGTTGCCAGCTGCAATTATTTCGGTCTCACCGAGATAGCAATCGGTCCCACCGAGTTTGCCTGACCAACTCTCTGTTGCTATATTGTTTCACTTCGGTCTCACCGAGATGAACCAATCGGCGCCACCGAGATGAGGTTTTGCCCTAGCCCTTGCACATCGGTCTCACCGAGTTGTTCGAGTCGGTCCCACCGAGATTCCTAACGTTCTCATTTTGAACTAGTCGGTCTGACCGAGTTCATCTAATTGGTCTCACCGAGTTGTGTCAATAGTGTGTAATGGTTGGATTTTGTGTGGAGGCTATAAATACCCCTCCACCCCCTCTTTCACAAGAGAGAGAGCCATCAGATCGTGCCTACACTCATACCTTCCAAAATCTGAGAGAGAACCACCTACTCATGTGTTGAGATCAAGATATTCCATTCCTACCACATAAATCTTGTTCTCTAGCCTTTCCCAAGTTGCTTTCCACTCAAATCCTTCTTCCACCATAGCCAAATCTGTGAGGAATTGCTTGAGTGTTGGGGAGACTATCATTTGAAGCACAAGAGCAAGGAGTTCGTCATCAACACACCATTTATTACCTTTTGGAGAGTGGTGTCTCCTAGATTTGTTAGGTGCCGCTTGGGAGCCTCCGACGTGATGTGGAGTTGAACCAAGAAGTTTGTAAGGGCAAGGAGATCGCCTACTTCATGAAGATCTGTTGGGGAACGTTGCATGGAAAACAAAAAAAATTCTACGCACACGCAAGATCTATCCATGGAGATGCATAGCTACGAGAGGGGAGAGTGTGTCTACGTACCCTCGTAGACCATTAGCGGAAGCGTTTAGACAACGTGGTTGATGTACTCGAACACCTTCGCGATCCAACCGACCAAGTACCGAACGTACGGCACCTCCGCGTTCAGCACACGTTTAGCTCGATGACATCCTCACCTTCTTGATCCGGCAAGACGGTGTTGGGGAACGTTGCATGGAAAAACAAAAAAAAAATCTACGCACACGCAAGATCTATCCATGGAGATGCATAGCTATGAGAGGGGGGACTGTGTCTACGTACCCGCGTAGACCGTTAGCGGAAGCGTTGAGACAACGCGGTTGATGTAGTCGAACAGCTTCGCTATCCAACCGACCGAGTACCGAACGTACGGCACCTCCGCGTTTAGCACACGTTCAGCTCGATGACGTCCTCGCCTTCTTGATCCAGCAAGACGGGCGAAGTAGTGGATGAGTTCCGGCAGCACGACGGTGTGGTGACGGTGATGGTGCAACTGTCTCTGCAGGGCTTCACCTAAGCACTACGAAAAAACGACCGAGGGAGTAAACGGTGGAGGGGGGCGCCGCACATGGCTAAGATGTTGTCCATGCCCTTGTGAGGCGCCCCCCTCACATATATATAGGTGGGGGGAGAGGAGGCGGCCAGGGTGCGCCCCAAGGTGGCCGGCCGGCCCCCTTGGGCGCCTGCCCTATGGCGCGCCCCCCTTCCTTGTTTGTTCTCCGGGAAAGGAAAGGGGAGAGAGGGGAAGGCAGGGGGAGGCCGACTCCCCCCTTTCCTTGTCTCCCCTTGGGCTGCGGCTAAAGGAGGGGCGCGCCAGCCCCTTGTGGGATGGTGTGCTCCCCTCGTTTGGCCCATAAGGCCCATATACCTCCCGGGGCCTCCCGGAACCCCTTCCGGTGATCCGATGATCGCCCGGTACGTCCCGAAACTCTTCCAGTGTCCGAATATCATCGTTCTATATATCAATCTTTACCTCCGGACCATTCTGGAGCTCCTCGTCATGTCCGTGATCTCATTCGGGACTTCGAACAACATTCGGTCACCAATTCACATAACTCATATAACACTATATCGTCAACGAACGTTAAGCGTGCGGACCCTACGGGTTCGGGAATGATGTAGACATGACCGAGACGACTCTTCGGTCAATAACCAATAGTGGAACCTGGATGCCCATATTGGTTCCTACATATTCCACGAAGATCTTTATCGATCGAACCGTTATGTCAACATACGCAATTCCCTTTGTCCGTCGGTATGTTACTTGCCCGAGATTCGATCGTCGGTATCTCCATACCTAGTTCAATCTCGTTACCGGCAAGTCTCTTTACTCGTTCTGTAATAGATCATCTCGTGACTAACTCCTTAGTCATATTGCTTGCAAGCTTCTGTGATGTGCATTACCAAGAGGGCCCAGAGATACCTCTCCGAAAACCGGAGTGACAAATCCCAGTCTCGATCCATGCCAACTCAACAGACACCTTCGGAGATACCTGTAGAGCATCTTTATGGTCACCCAGTTACGTTGTGACGTTTGATAGCACACAAAGTATTCCTCCGGTATCCGGGAGTTGCATGATCTCATGGTCGAAGGAACATGTATTTGACATTCAAGAAAGCAGTAGCAATAAACAGAACGATCATATGCTAAGCTAACGGATGGGTCTTGTCCATCACATCATTCTCCTAATGATGTGATCCCGTTATCAATTGACAACTCATGTCCATGGTTAGGAAACCTTAACCATCTTTGATCAATGAGCTAGTCTAGTAGAGGCTCACTAGGGACACGGTATTTGTTTAAGTATTCACACATGTATTTAAGTTTCCGGTCAATACAATTCTAGCATGAATAATAAACCTTTATCATGAACAAGGAAATATAAAATAATAACAACTTTATTGTTGCCTCTAGGGCATATTTCCATCAGTCTCCCACTTGCACTAGAGTCAATAATCTAGATTACATAGTAATGAATCTAACACCCATGGAGTCTTGGTGTTGATCATGTTTTGCTCGCGGAAGAGGCTTAGTCAATGGGTCTGCCACATTCAGATCTGTGTGTACTTTGCAAATTTCTATGTCTCCATCCTTGACATATTCACGAATGGAGTTGAAGCGTCTCTTGATGTGGTTGGTCTTCTTGTGAAATCTGGGCTCCTTGGCTATGGCAATTGCTCCAGTGTTGTCACAAAAGATTGTCATTGGACCCGATGCACTAGGTATTACACCTAGATCGGATATGAACTCCTTCATCCAGACTCCTTCATGCGCTGCTTCCGAAGCAGCTATGTACTCCGCTTCACACGTATATCCCGCCACGACGCTCTGCTTGGAACTGCACCAACTGACAGCTCCACCATTCAATATAAATACATATCCGGTTTCTGACTTAGAGTCATCCGGATCAGTGTCGAAGCTTGCATCGACGTAACCCTTTACGACGAGCTCTTCGTCACCTCCATAAACGAGAAACATGTCCTTGGTCATTTTCAGGTACTTCAGAATATTCTTGACCGCTGTCTAGTGATCCACTCCTGGGTTACTTTGGTACCTCCCTGCCAAACTTATGGCAAGGCACACATCAGGTCTGGTACACAGCATGGCATACATAATAGAACCTATGGCTGAGGCATAGGGAATGACTTTCATTTTCTCTATATCTTCTGCCGTGGTCGGGCATTGAGTCTGACTCAACTTCACACCTTGCAACACAGGCAAGAACCCCTTCTTTGACTGGTCTATTTTGAACTTCTTCAGAACTTTGTCAAGGTATGTGCTTTGTGAAAGTACTATCAACCGTCTTGATCTATCTCTATAGATCTTGATGCCCAATATATAAGCAGCTTCACCGAGGTCTTTCATTGAAAAATTCTTATTCAAGTATCCTTTTATGCCATCAAGAAATTCTATATCATTTCCAATCAATAATATGTCATCCACATATAATATTAGAAATGCAACAGAGCTCCCACTCACTTTCTTGTAAATACAGGCTTCACCGTAAGTCTGTATAAAACCATATGCTTTGATCACCTCATCAAAGCGTATATTCCAACTCCGAGATGCTTGCACCAGTCCATAGATGGATCGCTGGAGTTTGCACACTTTGTTAGCACCCTTAGGATCGACAAAACCTTCTGGTTGCATCATATACAACTCTTCTTTATGAAATCCATTAAGGAATGCAGTTTTGACATCCATTTGCCAGATTTCATAATCATAAAATGCGGCAATTGCTAATATGATTCGGACAGACTTAAGCATCGCTACGGGTGAGAAAGTCTCATCACAGTCAACCCCTTGAACTTGTCGAAAACCTTTTGCGACAAGTCGAGCTTTGTAGACAGAGATATTACCATCAGCGTCTGTCTTCCTCTTAAAAATCCATTTATTCTCAATGGCTTGCCGATCATTGGGCAAGTCCACCAAAGTCCACACTTTCTTCTCATACATGGATCCTATCTCAGATTTGATGGCCTCAATCCATTTGTCAGAATCTGGGCTCATCATAGCTTCTTCATAGTTCATAGGTTCGTCGTTGTCTAACAACATAACTTCCAGGACAGGATTACCGTACCACTCTGGTGCGGAACGTACTCTCTTGTTGGTGTAGGCATCACGGGAACGGTTTTCTCTGATGAGCTACTTTCCAATTCGAGAGAAGGTACAATTACCTCATCAAGTTCTACTTTCCTCCCACTCACTTCTTTCGAGAGAAACTCCTTCTCTAGAAAGGACCCATTCTTGGCAACAAAGATCTTGCCTTCGGATCTGTGGTAGAAGGTGTACCCAATTGTTTCTTTAGGGTATCCTATGAAGACGCACTTCTCCGCTTTGGGTTCGAGTTTATCAGGCTGAAGCTTTTTCACATAAGCATCACATCCCCAAACTTTAAGAAACGACAGCTTAGGTTTCTTGCCAAACCATAGTTCATACGGTGTTGGCTCGACGGATTTAGATGGTGCCCTATTTAACGTGAATGCAACTGTCTCTAAAGCATAACCCCAAAACGATAGTGGCAAATCGGTAAGAGACATCATAGAACGCACCATATGCAATAAAGTACGGTTACGACGTTCGGACACACCATTACACTGTGGTGTTCCAGGTGGCGTGAGTTGTGAAACAATTCCACAGTTTCTTAAATGAAGGCCAAACTCGTAACTCAAATATTCACCTCCACGATCAGATCGTAGAAACTTTATTTTCTTGTTACGATGATTCTCTACTTCACTCTGAAATTCTTTGAACTTTTCAAATGTTTCAGACTTGTGTTTCATCAAGTAGATATACCCATGCCTACTCAAATCATCTGTGAAGGTTAGAAAATAACGATACCCGCCGCGTGCTTCAACATTCATCGGACCGCATACATCGGTATGTATTATTTCCAATAAATCAGTAGCTCGCTCCATTGTTCCGGAGAACGGAGTTTTAGTCATCTTGCCCATGAGGCATGGTTTGCAAGTATCAAATGATTCATAATCAAGAGATTCCAAAAGTCCATCCGCATGGAGTTTCTTCATGCGCTTTACACCAATATGACCTAAACGGCAGTGCCACAAGTATGTTGCACTATCATTATCAACTTTGCATCTTTTGGCATCAATATTATGAATATGTGTATCACTACGATCGAGATTCAATAAGAATAGACCATTCACAAAAGGTGCGTGACCATAAAAGATGTTACTCATATAAATAGAACAACCATTATTCTCTGACTTAAATGAATAGCCATCTCGCAATAAACAAGATCCAGATATAATGTTCATGCTCAACGCTGGCACCAAATAACAATTATTGAGGTCTAAAACTAATCCCGAAGGTAGATGTAGAGGTAGCGTGCCGACGGCGATCACTTCAACCTTGGAACCATTCCCGACGCGCATCGTCACCTCGTCCTTAGCCAATCTTCGCTTACAAATATGAGCAACCGAACCAGTATCAAATACCCAAGCGCTACTACGAGCATTAGTAAGGAACACATCAATAACATGTATATCAAATATACCTTTGCTCACTTTCCCATCCTTCTTATCCGCCAAATACTTGGGGCAGTTCCGCTTCCAGTGACTAGTCCCTTTGCAGTAGAAGCACTCAGTTTCAGGCTTGGGTCTAGTTTTGAGATTCTTTGCGGGAGCGGCAACTTGCTTGCCGTTCTTCTTGAAGTTCCCTTTCTTTCCCTTGCCCTTTTTTCTTGAAACTAGTGGTCTTGTTAACCATCAACACTTGATGCTCCTTCTTGATTTCTACCTCCGCCGATTTCAGCATCTCGAAGAGCTCGGGAATTGTCTTCTCCATCCCTTGCACATTATAGTTCATCACGAAGCCTTTATAGCTTGGTGGCAGTGGCTGAAGAACTCTGTCAATAACACTCTCAACCGGAAGATCAATTCCGAGCTGTGTCAAGTGGTTGTGGTACCCAAACATTCTGAGTATGTGTTCACTGACAGAACTATTCTCCTCCATCTTACAGCTATAGAACTTGTTGGAGACTTCATATCTATCAACCCGGGCATTAGCTTGAAATATCAATTTCATCTCTTGGAACATCTCATATGCTCCGTGGCGTTCAAAACAATTTTGCAGTCCCGGTTCTAAGCCGTAGAGCATGGCACATTGAACTATCGAGTAGTCATCAGATCGAGCTTGCCAGGCATTCACAATGTCTGCAGCAGCTCCTACAGCAGGTCCATCACCTAGCGGTGCATCAAGGACATAATTCTTCTGTGCAGCAATGAGGATAATCCTCAAGTTACGGACTCAGTCCGTGTAGTTGCTACCATCATCTTTCAACTTAGCTTTCTCTAGGAACGCATTAAAATTCAAGGGAACGGTAGCATGGGCCATTGATCTACAACATAGATATGCAAAAACTATCAAGACTAAGTTCATGATAAATTAAGTTCAATTAATCAAATTACTAATGAACTCCCACTTAAATTAACATCCCTCAAGTTATCTAAGTGATACATGATACAAATCAACTAACCCATGTCTGATCATCACGTGAGATGGGATAGTCATCAATGGTGAACATATCCATGTTGATCATATCTACTATATGACTCATGTTCAACCTTTCGGTCTCCAGTGTTCCGAGACCATGTCTGTACATGCTAGGCTCGTCAAGTTTAACCCAAGTATTTTGCTTGTGCAAAACTGGCTTACACCCGCTGTATGTGAACGTAGAATCTATCACACCCGATCATCACGAGGTGCTTCGAAACGATGAACTTTAGCAATGGTGCATACTCGGGGAGAACACTTTTATCTTGAAATTTAGTGAAGGGATCATCTTATAATCCTACCGTCGTTCTAAGCAAAATAAGATGCATAAAGGATAAACATCACATGCAATTAAAATATGTGACATGATATGGCCGTCATCATCTTGTGCTTTTGATCTCCATCTCCAAAGCATCGTCATGATCTCCATCGTCACCTGCTCGACACCTTGATCTCCATCGCTGCGTCGGTGTCGTCTCGCCAACTATTGCTTCTACAACTATTGCTAACGCATAGCGATAAAGTAAAGCAATTACATGGCGCTTGTATTTCATACAATAATTAAGAGACAACCCTAAGGCTCCTGCAGGTTGTCGATATATTACAAAACATGATCATCTCATACAACAACGTATATCACATCATGTCTTGACCATATCACATCACAACATACCCTGCAAAAACAAGTTAGACATCCTCTACTTTGTTGTTGCAAGTTTTACGTGGCTGTTACGGGTTTCTAGCAAGAACCGTTCTTACCTACGAAAAAACAACCACAATGGTGATTTATCAAGTTTGCTGTTTTAACCTTCTTCAAGGACCGGCCATAGTCAAATTCGATTCAACTAAAGTAGGAGAAAAAGACACCCGCCAGCCACCTTTTTGCAAAACAAGTTGCAAGTCAGTCGGTGGAACCGGTCTCATGTACGTGGACATGTAAGGTTGGTCCGGGCCGCTTCATCCCACAATGCTGCCGAATCAAAATAAGACATTGGTGGTAAGCAGTATGAACATCACCGCCCACAACTCTTTGTGTTCTACTCGTGCATATCATCCACGCATAGACCTGGCTCATGATGCCACTGTTGGGGATGCATGGAAAACAAAAAAAAATCTACGCACACGCAAGATCTATCCTTGGAGATGCATAGCAACGAGAGGGGAGAGTGTGTCTACGTACCCTCGTAGACCGTTAGCAGAAGCATGTAGACAACGCGGTTGATGTAGTCGAAGACCTTTGCGATCCAACCGACCAAGTACCGAACGTACGGCACCACCGCGTTCAGCACACGTTCAGCTCGATGACGTCCTCGCCTTCTTGATCCAGCAAGACGGGCGAAGTAGTAGATGAGTTCCGGCAGCACGACAGCGTGGTGACGGTGGTGATGCAACTATCTCCGCAGGGCTTCGCCGAGCACTACGGAAAATATGATCGAGGGTGTAACCGGTGGAGGGGGGCGCCGCACACGGCTAAGATATTGTCGTTGGGTGTGTGGCGCCCCCCCCCCCTCTCATATATATAGGTGGGGGAAGAGGGGAGGCATTCAGGAGGCGCCCCAAGTGGGGCCGAATCCCACTTGGGCTCCTGCCCCTAGCCGCCCCCCCTTCCATATTTGTGCCGGAGGGAAAGGAAAGGGGGGAGAAGGAAGGAAGGGGGAGGCCGAATCCCCCTCCTTCCTTTCTCCCATGGGCCGGCTGCCATAGGGGGGCGCGCCACCCCCTTGTGGGCTGGTGTGCTCTCCTCTAATGGCCCATAAGGCCCATTACCCTCCCGGTACTTCCCGGAACCCCTTCCGGTGAACCGATGACTACCCGATACGCCCCGAAACCTTTCCGGTGACCAAATAGCATCGTCCTATATATCAATCTTTACCTCCGAACCATTCCAGAGCTCCTTGTCATGTCTGTGATCTCATCCGGGACTCCGAACAACATTCGGTCACCAATTCACATAACTCATATAACACTATATCGTCAACGAACGTTAAGCGTGCGGACCCTACGGGTTCGGGAATGATGTAGACATGACCGAGACGACTCTCCGGTCAATAACCAATAGAGGGACCTGGATGCCCATATTGGTTCCTACACATTCCACGAAGATCTTTATCGGTCGAACCGTTATGACAACATACGCAATTCCCTTTGTCTGTCGGTATGTTACTTGCCCGAGATTCGATCGTCGGTATCTCCATACCTAGTTCAATCTCATTACCGGCAAGTCTCTTTACTCGTTCCGTAATACATCATCTCATAACTAACTCCTTAGTCATTTTGCTTGCAAGCTTATTATGATGTGCATTACCGAGAGGGCCCATAGATACCTCTTCGAAACACGGAGTGACAAATCCCAGTCTCGATCCATGCCAACTCAACATACACCTTCGGAGATACCTGTAGAACATCTTTATGATCACCCAGTTACGTTGTGACGTTTGATAGCACACAAAGTATTCCTCCGGTATCCGGGAGTTGCATGATCTCATGGTCGAAGGAACATGTATTTGACATTAAGAAAGCACTAGCAATAAACAGAACGATCATATGCTAAGATAACGGATGGGTCTTGTCCATCACATCATTCTCCTAATGATGTGATCCCGTTATCAAATGACAACTCATGTCTATGGTTAGGAAACCTTAACCATCTTTGATCAACGAGCTAGTCTAGTAGAGGCTCACTAGGGACACGGTATTTGTTTAAGTATTCACACATGTATTTAAGTTTCCGGTCAATACAATTCTAGCATGAATAATAAACCTTTATCATGAACAAGGAAATATAAAATAATAACAACTTTATTATTGCCTCTAGGGCATATTTCCATCAAGATCTACCCAAGTGAGGCAAGTCCTTCGTGGGCGATGGCCATGGTGGGATAGAAAGGGTTGCTTCTTCGTGGACCCTTTGTGGGTGGAGCCCTCCGTGGACTCGCGCAGCCGTTACCCTTCGTGGGTTGAAGTCTCCATCAACGTGGACGTACGATAGCACCACCTATCGGAACCACGCCAAAAATCTTCGTGTCTCCATTGCGTTTGCCTTCTCCAAACCCTTCCCTTTACTTTCTTGCAACTTGCATGCTTTACTATTTCCGCTGCATATATACTCTTGTCATGCTTGCTTCAAATGTATTGTGAACGCTTGAACTTGTGATAAAACTTAACCTCAACTTGAAGCAATTTTAAAAACTGTCAACTTTGCTTGTAAAGGGTCTAATCACCCCACCTCTAGACCCATCTCCTCGATCCTTTCAGTTACTCTCTTATGACAAGTGTCAAGTTCTCTCAGAGCAGCCAACCAACAAGTGGTTGTGGGGGGCGGCTATTTATAGCCACGGGGCAACCCGACATGAATTGTCATTAATGCCCTTCTCTGATTCGACCATTGTCAGGATAAGGATCCACTCGACAGCTGCCACGCGGCGCAGCAGCGGTCAGAATTTGAACTCTCAAATTCGTCGGGGCCCTCAATTTCCTCACTTTTAGGCAGATCGCACTGGTGAACTCCTAACTCCTCAGCGTGACCAAATTCGTCAGCGACCAGATGAACTTCGTCACTGTCGCTAGCAAATGCATCAGCTGTACTGGAGATTACCAAAGGCTTCACTCAAAGTGGCTTTTGTGTATGGGTTTGAATAGGTTTGAGCATCACTTTGGAAATGTGAAATATGTTTCACCTAGACCCCCTTTAATAGTACTGTTTTTCCTATGACTCAAATAAGAAGAAAAGAAACTACGAAAACAAAAGTCTTCAAGCTTCAAACTCTTCACATCAATTTCTTCAAATGTTGTACCAATTTCATCACCAAATTCTTCACTTGAAGAAATCATTTTTAGGGGCCGTCTTCCATGTGTTAAACCACATCTTCAGGGACTATATTACCTGTGTATACTCACAAATGCATTAGTTCCTCAACCTATTTGTCTTCAATACTCCAAAACCACTAAGGGGGCACTTGATGCACTTACACCCTTGACATGGAGAAGGGCATTATAGGGCCGGTGTTAACTGTTAATGTAAGTCAGTCCTTTTAAAGACTTTATCCTCAACTATTGGTTAATTTGCTCATACTCCCTATCGTCAACTGCTGTTTAGTTTGATGTTTCTATCAAAATGCATGTTCGCAACAACTGTAAGTTCCAACATTTAGTCGTAAAACCAAATTCCTTATTCATACCATGCACATTACTCAATACAAACCAATGATTTTCTTTAGCCCTGCATGTATGCTTCTTTTGTTGATCTATAATCCAGTGTGTGGTGAAGCAGCCCACATTTGCACCTTGTCATTTCTTGCTTTATCTTACTTATCTGGCTGATGATATGAACAACATGACATGCACATTAACCAAAAGAGAGACAATGATTGTCTTTTTCCCTGCTTCTATGCTTGTTTTGTTGATATGTAATCCAGTAGTGTGGTGAAGCTCCCCGCATTATGAACAATGCCAAATTATGCTATTGACATTCTGAACTGTCTCGTTATTTTCTAATATGAAATTGGATGGAATTGACAGCGAAGTTACCATCTTTGTTTATATACATGCAAAACCTGTCATCTGTCTGCTTGTTTCAGGGTGATATGCCTTACGGCATGCACAAGTCTGCTGAAGGCTGTGAGACAAACCCAACATATATTGCAGCAAAGAAGGCAAAACATCTTGAAGATAGTGAGACAACCCCAGAGTCATGTCTTTATGTAGTGTTCAAGTTACTCGAGACTAGCAGTCACACAAGCTCACATAATTCGCTGCCTGAATCAGTTCGACTTCTTCAGTCTCAACTTCAAGCAGAAAGGCATTCTATAACTCAACTTTGACTTGAAGTTCAATATCTAAGGAAGATCGCGGAGAACTCCAATGAGAACCTCATTGCTAAAAAGCTACAGCTGGAAGATATGACCGACATGGTAGGCTGGTCTCATAGCCTTGCTCAGCTGCTTGCGCAGCAGCTCCCTCGCAAGGCTAACATTTCTTGAACTGTCTTGGAAGTGGTCTTGGTTCAGTATTATTTTGTTGTGCTGCAATGGCAGGACCTTTGATGCCCAGTTTTTGTAATCTGCTTCTTGGTTCCGCTTTATGATCACTAGTGGTGAACTTTGATGCCCAGTGGATGTAATATACCCTAAATCATTTATTGTATAGTGTAGGTTTATTCTAAGTTAATATGTCATAATTTCTTTATTGTATAGGGTAGGTTTGTTCTAAATTCCTAGTTACCGTATATGCCATCATTCGCTATCTCGAAAAAATGGTGAAAATCTGATGTACGCGACCGGGCCGAAGCATTTGCATCTAACGGGCCTTCATTTTAGCGGGCCATAATTGGGACGGCCCTCAACTTATTTGGGCTTGCGTGGACCGGCCATATGGGCCCTTCAGGGACACGGTACGCCAGGCCCATAACTCACATGGGCCTTCATTGGGGCCAACATTTTGTTGGGCCTTTAGTGGACCCAACATTTATTTGGGCCTTTAGTGGACCCAACGTTTAGTTGGGCCCATCTAGCTTTGAGCCATTAACAGGCTGAATATTCTGTTGGCCTGTTATGGCCCAGAAGACACAATGGGCCTTTAGCAGGCCGAAATGCATGTTGGGCCACAGTTTTCGAGAGTCGTCCACGGTCCTTTAGCAGGCTGAAATATAACCCGGGCCATTATTGGCCCGGTTATATGATGGGCCGTTACCAGGCCAAAACATATCTCGGGCCTTGGTCGGCCCACTGATATCATGGGCCTTTAAGAGGCCGAAAGCTTATTAGAGGCATCAACGGGCCGAATTGTACGACAGGCCTTTAACAGGCCCAAAGTCACACTAGTACAACGAGCTGCTATACAAACGGTTTTCAACCCCTTTCCGCGACGGCATTTTAAACTGTCGCCTGGCCAGTGTGTGTGATAGGGGGGTCCTTCCCACACGACCCAGAAACCGTCGGGGATAGGGAGTAGCAATGCATACATTTTGCATAACTAAGTGTATGTGATGCCAGCATCTATCCCAAACGCGAGTCTTCAGACAACTGTTTGTGATATCTCGAATATCCCAAATGCTCCATCCTTGCTACTCGTTTGTGCTCGCATTACCATCGCAGTCGGTATTCTGTGGTGCTACGTTTATGATGCGCGCCCCATCACAAACAGTTCACGAGTATAGAACGTGTATGATAAGCAGACAATCACACACATTTACTTTTCCCGAACCGTATGCGATATATATTTAAGAAGATTAGCTAATCATCATACGAGTGTCATACAGGATTACGAAATGTCGGACCATCGTAACAGTGTCATATAGGATAACTATCGCACATGCTATTCTGCGTCGCAACGTTTACGATGCGTACCACATCAGAAACAGTTCATGATTGTAAAGCGTGTACGATAAGGCGACTATCACAAACATTTAGTTCTCCCGAACCGTTTGTGATATTGTCTGACATCACACACGCTTTGCAAACGGCAACTGTGTGCATGGTTACACACGTTTCCTCTTTGTGAACTGTGTTGGATTATGATGCATATCACACATGTTCTGCTTTACAGACTGTGTGCGCCGTAATGACCTGCAGAGCGTAATTTCACCCTAATTTAATTGCTGCTATTTAAAATTGTACCGAAATTGAATTTGAAAGTAGGCTATAGCTTCATTCATATCCATCAGGTTCAAACAACCAATGCATTATTTGATTCACAGGTTACATATCTCCAAGAATTACATAAGCACCAAATAAATAAATGATGAACCAGGGTTACTTGTACTATTAAAGACGATAAAGAAAGAGGGAAAAGACATTCTGGTTGCTGAACAAGGTGAAGCGGAATGCCCCTATTGTGCTCTCCTCCATGCAGAAGGCATGCACGACTCTAGTCCAACCCCTTGTGATGGCCGACCGCCAATCATGTAGTTTGAGAGGTAATCTTGAGTAAACTGCTTCGGGAACCACTGCAAAGGAAAAAGATTCAGACATTGTCATCTAACACAACTCATTATGGGAAGTAAAAAGAAGGCTCCAGAGTTCTTACTCACCATGCTGCAGTTCACTGTTGTCTTGGAAAAAGTGTAAACAAATAGTTTAATTTCCATCTTTTGACCCATTTTACTAACAATATTTATCAGTTTCCTCACTTGATGCTGGTTCATGAATATCTCATTGCCCCATACGCAGAAAGGGTCGAAGCGCGGATCTTTACCAATGACATATGTACCTAAAAGCACAAAGTTAATATTAGAAGCTAAACAGCAATTGCACAATGATGTAGTACAACACTCCCTCCGGCCCATTATATAAGATCTTATTACTCACATATTCGATGAATTAACATCTTATATTATGGGGCGGAGGGAGTTTGTTAGATTATTACAAATATCGGCCGATTAACTGCAGTTAACTGTTGTTGTGTTGTTGTTGTTGCTGCTCTTCTATGTATATCTAAACATCATCAGAACATTAAGGTAACACTCTTCCTTGTTGCTATGTAGCCTAGGATTGCATATTTAATCCTTCAGTACAATGCATGTTTCTATGTAGCCTCGGATATATTAGATATGGCCCTCGTTAACCTACCGCTAAATGGGTTACAGATATATTCAGTACAATGTCAGATTCGCCGATTAATCCCTTATCAGCCCCGGGCCTATATGGTACCAGCTACCGATATCCTGGGTAGTGAGTATATATAAGCCATGGGATGAAACTAACCTCGATGGAAAATAGCAGGTGTTCCCAATATTGTCCTGTGTAAGTACATCGAAAGGCATGTTAAGCACAACAGGCCAAACATCAACCAAATATATCCATGGTAGACAACATAATCTCCAAATGATAGCTTCAGTGTGCAGGTTTAAGCATGCTAGTTAAGAAAAACAAGAAGTGGAAAGGTGTGTTAACTGCAACAGGTCTAACATTTAACAACAAGCAAGCCTAATGTTTAACAACAAGCAAACATAGTCATTCAAACTGGTATTGTGCAGGTCTAAGTACACTAGTTATTGTTAAATAAAAAAAGGGAACGCGTGTTAACTACAACATCCTTAAAAACAACCAGATGTAGTCATTCATAGTGGTATTGTTGAAACTGGTATTGATGACATTGAACTGCACAGTTCATACTTGCACATATAGAGCATCACATTGTGAATAACTGAAATAAACAAGGCATAAGGCCATGTCTAGTCGATCCCCTAAAAGTTAATGGAGTAAAACCCTTAGTGGAGTACATATACTCCACTAATTTTTGGCCGCTTCTAGTCGATTCCCTAAACTTAACGGAGTAAAGTTCAATTTGATCAAGTTCAAAGCAATTTCAACCAAAAGTAGCATGCATTCAAACATAAACATAGATAGTTTTGCACAACCGAACATAAAACATAAATTTAAACTAAACTACTTTCGGTCAAAGTGGAGGTCGAGCCAATCCTTCCTCGTCAGGTACAGTGTGCCGCGAGCCGGGTCCGGGCCGGTGCCGTCGTTGAGGTCGTTGGGGAAGACACTCCTCCACTCGTCGACGGTATTATTGAAACTGGTATTGATGAAATTAAACTGCACAGTTCATACCTGCACATATAGAACATCACATTGTGAATAACTGTAATAAACAAGGCATACTACGAACAACCAAAGATAGCAACTGAAACTGGACATATGCTATCTACAAACAAGCGAACAGCCAAAAACCACTAAAAGAGGCATATGCTAGCTATAACATGCTTAAGAGCAAGCAAATATAGTCATTCATAGTGGTATTTTTGAAATTGCATAGAATGTAGCTTGTGCTTAAACATCAAATTGTATAATTGAACATCACAATGTGAAAAAGAGGGGGTGTATTACCAACAACAGGCTAAATAGGAAACAAATATGGTCGTTGAACTGGTATTGATGAAATTGTACTGCACAGTAAATAGTTGCACATATAGAGCATCACATTGTGAATAACTGAAATAAACAAGGCATAAGGCCATCTCCAGCCGATCCCCTAAAAGTTAATGAAGTAAACTTCAATTTGATCAAGTTCAAAGCAATTTCAACCGAAAGTAGCATGCATTCAAAAGTAAACATAGATAGTTTTGCACAACCGAACATAAAACATAAATTTAAACTAAACTACTTTTGGTCGAAGTGGAGGTCGAGCCAATCCTTCCTCGTTAGGTACGGTGTGCTGCGAGCCGGGTCCGGGCCGGTGCCGTCGTCGGGGTCGTTGAGGAAGACACTCCTCCACTCGTCGACGTCGATCTCCTCGTCCTCGCCGCCCACCTCGCCACACTCCGTGCCGCCGTCCTCACCGCCTTCGACCTCGTCGGAGGAGGAGAGCACGATAACCTCGCCGCCCTCTGTGCCCGCAAAGATCATCTGCTCCGCCTCCACGAGCTCCGGGTGCTGCCGACGGAGCACTTACATGTAGGCCTCGTCGACGGCCTTGGCCTCGGGGCGCTCCCTCGCCTTGTGGTCCTCCCGCGCCATAGCCGAGCTCACCACTCCCGGCTATGGCGGGACGACGTCGGCCGTACATGTGCCGAAGGGGAAATTGAGCCTAGCCGCCGCGCCATGGTAGCAGACCTGCCAGCGGTCGTACTCCATGGCCGCGAGCTCGGCCGTGTGGAATCTACCGAGCCACCAGCGGGTGTGGGTCTCCTGATCCGTAATCTCGGTGACCCACGTCCCCCACCGCCGCTGTCGGACCCCGAGGTAGGACCTCGTCGACGGCCAGGCCCGAGGGAGGACGGGGAAGTCCTCGAACCGACCTAGGGGTGCGGTGGCGGGCGGATCGAGGGACCGGCGACGGCATCTCGATAAAGAGCCCATGGAGGACGCCGGGGACACCTCAGCGGCCACCTCGCCGACGTCGGGCGAAGAGACCGCGATAAACCTCTTTTGGGCCATTCGCTCCTCGAGCTCCCCGGGAAGCGTAGCCGGGCTTAGGCTGCAACGCTCTGGGGTGGGGGAGGGTTGGATCGGGATCTGTGGGAAAGCAGGCGTTTCGCAGGCATCATCTAAGATACTCAGGGTGGCGTGGGTATGTAGATCAGCGGGTAACCTGCACGGGCAGACAGATGGAGGTTGACGACGGAGGCGGCGCGGTGGCGGCGGTGGCGGCGGTGGCGGCGACCTACCTATGGTTTCGAGCGAGGGAGGGGTGGTGTGTGTCTGTGGGAGCGGAGGTTTTGGGGTGTGTGTGTGTGGAGGGGGGCCAATGTGGTGTTTGAGGAAATATCG
Source organism: Elymus sibiricus (assembly GCA_039707655.1). Taxonomy (NCBI): domain Eukaryota; kingdom Viridiplantae; phylum Streptophyta; class Magnoliopsida; order Poales; family Poaceae; genus Elymus; species Elymus sibiricus. The sequence continues at coordinate 270,492,630 of CM077668.1, forward strand.
CGGCTACTGAAAATTTTACTAGGCGGAGTAAAATGTCGGGGCTACTGAAAATTTGGATCAAGGGATTGAAGCAGAACAGGAGTAACATACATCGCACACGGTCAAAACATAATAATCGTGTGCTATCAAACAGAAAAACCCTCTAGGCAAGCAGATGTTTTTGAGATTGCGAGGGATGCAGGCGGGAGTAAAGTGACGGGGCTGCTGAAAATTTGGATCAAGGGATTGAAGCGGAGTGGGAGTAACAGACATCGCACATGGTCCACACATAATAATCGTGTGCTATCAAACAGAAAAACCCTCCAGGCTGTAGATATTTTCGAGATTGCGAGGGAGTAGATATTTTCTAGAGCGGTAGGGAAGCCTCGTGGAGCCCAATCTACTGTGTTGATGTGAGTGACAGGGGCACGGGCGTGGCACACGGGTAGTCTGAGGGAACCATGTATGTTGCGTCCCCAATCGCAGACGGTTGTTGCATCCACCCCACTTCTCTCTCGCTGTGTGTGTGTGTGTGTGTGTGTGTGTACGCATGTCACCCCACTTCGAGCCGGTGAGAGGGATTCATGCGTACGCATGTGCTCAAACTTAATTAGGTCTAGAATCTCACCGTGATCGACCTACTATACGATTACACGAACCAAAGAAGAAGAATCCACCCTAGTAACCTTTCTCGTTGCCGGTCGAAATGATGGACGTCCACGCGGGTCCATGAATATATAGGCTTGCCGCCGATAACCAAGCGAGTGAGAGTGTCCAAAGACAACCACTGCATGCATGTGTGCCAAACATATTTATGGAGGTGCGTGATGCATGCATATGTTTGAATACCCAATGTACAACATTGATGTGGCGCATGCGTTGAAAATCGTACAGTCCCCACACAGAGCAAGAGGTTCATGACGCGTCGTGTGCTCCCCCCCCCCCACTTTGATCCATCGGGATGGATTCATGTGCACACATGCGCTCAAAGTATATCATGTAATCTCATGACCTATACCGTAAGAAAAAACCCAAAATTAATCCCCTCCTAATTAAGTCAAATTGACCTCTCTCGTTGTCGGTCAAAGTGATGGACCAAGCGGGCCCACAGATGGAAGCATCGCCGATAACCACGTGAGTGAGTGCCAGAGGACAACCACCATCGCTTGTATGTGTGCCAAACATATGTATGGAGGTGTGTGGTTGTGATGTTTTGAATACCTAATGCAAAACTTTGATGTGGCATCTACCTTGAAATATGTAAAGTCCCCGCACGGAGCAATGTTCATAGCGCGTAGTATATGTTGGTCCCATCCCCACTTCGACGCGTATTATATACTCCTACCGTAACACAGCCCGAAAAGAATCATCCTTGTTGTCAAACTAACCTCTCTCATTGGGTCAAAGTGATGGATGAGGACCTCGCGGGCCAACGGGAGGGAAGCGCCGCATGCGAGTGAGCGTCCTATATATAGGACAAACACCGTCTGCATGTGGCCCAAAGAGGTGTTTGTGTGATGTTCGAATACCAATGCACAACTTTGATGTGGCACCTGCCTCGGGAACCGGAAAGTCCCCACATGGAGCGAGGTTCATGACGCGTAGTATATGTTGCCCCCCTCTTTGACACGTACTACATACTCCTACCGTACATACGTAACACAAGCCAAAAAAGAACCATCCTTGTTGTACAAATTAACCTCTCTCTCATTGTAGGTTCAAACTGGTCGATGACGACCTCGCGGGCCCATAGAGAGCATCACACGCGAGTGAGTGTCATAGGAAAACCACTGCGTGCATGTGCCCCAAAGAGGTGTTGTGTGATGTTTGAATACCCAATGCACAACTTTGATGTGGCACATGCTTCGCAAACCGGAAACGCACTATACAGAGGTTCACGATGCGTAGCCCCCCTCATCACTTCGAGTCGGTGGGAGGGATCATGTGTACGCACGTCCTCGAACTTTGATATGGAATCTCACCATGGTCCACACCGTAACACATGCCAAGATGAATCCATCTTTGGCCAAATGCCCCTCGCTGTCGGTGAAAACTGATAACCTTCGCGGGCTGACGAATGGGCACATCGCTGATAACCGCACGAGGGAGTGTCTGAGGACCACCAATGCATGCATGTGGCCCGAACATGTATGTATGAAAGGGTTGTGCAATGTTTAAATAATCAATTCACGACTTTGATGTGGCACCTGACTCACAAAACGATCAATCTCACACGGAGGCTCACGACTCGTAGTGTACTGCCGGAACCCTCCCCCCCCCTCCCACACACACACACCGCACCACCACCGCCGCCACTTCGAGGCATGTCAAACTTTTTCTGTAGTGAACATGTGACCAAAGGAGTGTCATGCTAAAATTTGAAAAAAAATCAGAGATCATTTGGCCATTTTTAAACATTGATTGATTTCCTAGGGAGTTAATCTGCAAATATCAAATTTGAGCTACATGTGCACCAAAATGGATTGCAAAATCTTATGTGTGGCCCTGGGTGCATGTTTCCCCATGCAAGAAATTTCAAAACATTGAGAATCTTGATTTTTAAAATTCAATAAATCCAAAACTTAGTTGAAATTCATGAAACTTATCGTGGTGTCATATGGACACCAATAGACTATGACATTGTCTTTTTTGTCAAATTTGAGACAAGTTTTGATATAATCTTCTTACAAACGGGAGATTGTTAATAATTGGCAACCAATATCGCAAACGGATTATTTATTCGAACCGTGGGCGTTATACCAACAATGTATATGTGCCATGCTTCGGTTAAGCAATAAAGTGGCAGAATTAATCATCAAAAAAGAAAAACAATATACGTGCCGCCACGCGTCCCGTGTGCTGTGCGAGCAGGCACGAGTTGACGAGACGCATGCGAGCAGTCCGCCGCGCAGGCAGACCGGGAGGCATGCGTGCAGGTGTGTGAATTGAGGGAGGCGTGTTCGCTGCGCAGTGTCACCGGGAGGCGTGCGAGTAGTTGTGTGAAACAACGGTAGGCATGCCAGCAGTCCGCTGCGCAGGCTCACCGGGAGGCGAGCCAGCCCTTTGACCGCTGCCCGCCTCGCTCCCAGTGCTCCATATTAATGGCGCGCCCGAGCCGCTAGTCATTATAGGCGGCCACACCCCCCGTGCACAGTGTTCACCGCCGTCTGGAGTGTATGAGGATGCCGCCGAAGCGCACCATCGGAGGGAGCGGCAACGCCGGGACTGGTGAAGCACCCGAGCAATGCGTGAAGCTGGGCACAAAGGTTGCCGTCGCCGCCGGCGAGGTCTCGTGTAGGCAGCAACGTGACGTTGACTTCGTCGGCGCCGTCGTGCCTCCCCAGCCGGAGCCGGAGGTCCACAACTACTCCGGCAACGACTCCGACTCCGACGGAAAACCAGTTAGTCCCCCCCTCTCTCTTTTTTGGAATAGAAATCTTATGGTTATGTTCTCCCAGTCCATGAAATCAGAGTAAGATTCGTTAGATCCGTGTAGTGTATTGATTGTTTGAATGGTATCCGTCTATGGTTAATGATTAGTACAAATGATTTCTTTTGCTAATAATTCGACTAGGGTTATCGTTCATGCTAATAATTCGTAGCCAGATCTTGAGAATTGATTTTGATTTTCCTACATATATTGTGCCATTTTTTTCTTCTAGATCTTTACAATTGATTTTGAATGTCCTACATATATGTTTGTGCCAAAAAAATTCTTCCAAATATTGAGATTTGATTTTGAATGTTCTACATATATGTCTGTGCCAATTTTTTCCCCTAGATTGGTATGTACACTGATGAGGCTCCGACCAACGGCGCCACCGGTTGTGGATCATGCATCCAGCAGCGCGGGCAGAAGCCGGCCACCCTGGATCCGGGGAACCAGTAGAATCTTGGGCGGACCGCATTAGCGATCTCCCGGACGCCATCCTTGGGGGGGTCATCTCCCTTCTTCCCACCAAGGATGGCTATCGCACGCAGGTCCTTGCATCTCGGTGGCGCACTCTGTGGCGCGCCGCGCATCTTAATCTCGACTATCGCCAGCTATCTGTCATTCGTGATTTTGAACTCCACGGAGCCATCATCTCCTCCCACCAGGGCTCCGTTCAACGCCTCTGCATCCTGGCATGCTTCCTGCTGCACATACCCTGCACGGTGGATGCCTGGCTGACATCCCGTCAATTCGAAAAACTCCAGCAGCTTGAGTTCTACCATTACTACGAAAATAGCTTCCCACCAAGGGTTGTAGCTATGCCCTCACCACTGATGTCCATCTCATGGTTTTCGTCCTCTCTCCACACCGCCACCTTGGCCCGGTGCCATCTAGCAGACAATCCAGTACAAATGCTTCAACTCCCACTGCTAAAAAAACGTGCACTTGTGGTGGTTGATCCGTCGGAGGCCTCACTGCACAGCATCATCCACTCTTGCTGCCCTGCCCTGGAGCGCTTGCTGCTTATTTTTGGAAAAGAAATCTGTATCCGTTGTCTCCAAATAAAGTCGCCTTACCTTGTAAGCATTGGAATTTGTTTTAAAGGACAGGAGCTCATCATCAAAGATGCCCCTTCACTCCAAAGGTTGCTCCTTGATTATTGTTATACACCTTCGCAAATAATTGTGGTCTCTGCTCCTAAACTGGAGACCTTGGGTGTAATTCCTGATCCATTTAAAGGTTACAAGATGGTGGTTGGCTCCACACTTATTCAGGTACTGTATATTATCATCAACACTTCTGTAATCATATGCTGCATTTTTTATTTGTGCGCATAAGTTTTATATCATCTTGGAGTACACTTTTGGTACTAATATTATGTTCTATGCTCAACGAAGAGTTTGTCCATGGATACCCTATCAATGGTGCTGGATTCTGTCAAGACCTTACATATCAGTATGTGGTGTTTTGATCTGAACACGATTATTAGCTTGCTGTGATGCTTTCCATGTCTGGAGAATTTGTATATAGAGGTGATGATTTCAAGCACATTGAAAGCCCGTATATATTGTACTAGAATTAACCGTTCAGTTGTCGCTCTTTCAACATACTCTTTTTTTAGACATTAATTGTTTTCAGTCTTCATGTCTATTTAGGAAAAAGCACATGGACAAAAAGGTATAACCAATCGATGGCATAAGAAGCACCGGGATTTTCTCAGTTCTCATGACATTCATTTGAGGACAATAACGCTGGAAGGATATGCATCCAACCATGCAAACACTAGCTTTGTCACATTCTTCCTGTTGAATGCGAGGGTACTATTATCCATGAGGATTAAGTTTTTTAACAAAAACTTTCTCACGGATGGACACGTTGAACAGCATAAAAAGAAGTTTCAGGTGGACAAAAGGGCTTCTGAATGTGCTCGGCTTCTATTTACAACAACTTGTCTTCATGTACCAGTAGATTTTCTGGCCCAGGATCTTGATTTTATGGATCAGACCGATCTGTTTGATTGTGACTGCCGAAAACTTTGGTTGAGTTAGATGTTATTGTCTTGTTCAGTCTGGATTTTGTCTAAACCTGATGAAAAATTAATCCTCTTGCTTTTGTACCTTTTGTAAGCTAGAGTTAGATATTGTTGCCCTTTTCAACTCGGCTTTGACCCATATTTTCTTTCATACAAACCGGAGCTTCTCTCAAGAAGCCTCATGGTTCCGAGAGGGAACTTGGTCACTTCTGTGTGCGAAACGACATACGCTGTCTCTTCCCGCCTTGATTTATTTTATAGAGGCAACACGCAACTATAGGAGTGTCGTGCTAAAAAAACGAAATTATTCAGGGTTCGTTTTGCCTTTTTATACATTGATTTTTCTAGCCATTTCGGAACAAACAGTTGCCACGTTATTATCGCAAACGGTCGTATTATTCCAGCCGTGGGCGTTCAACTAATTATTTACTACCGTGGGCAGCTATTTGATTAGACTAGACGACTGCGAGCAGTCCGCCACGCGCGCTCACCATACCGGGAAGCGAGCGGCGAGTGCCACCAATTTATTGCTGGTTTTGGCTTTGGCCGCCTTGGGAAGGTACGTAGAACAGTCCTTCATTCTCATCTACAAGCACTGCGCCGAGGATCGCCGCCTACTGTGAGATGGAGGACGAGTCGGACAACAAGCAGGGGCGGGTCGAGCCAGAACCGCAAGAGCCTCCGATGAGCGTGGACTTCATCAGCGGCCTCCCCGATGAGATGTTGGTAACCATCATATCCCTCCTCCCCATCAAATCTGGCGTGCGGACCATTGTCCTCTCCCGGTGGTGGCGCCCCCGCTGGCACTCCACCCCCTGGACCTCATCCACGACGACGAGCTTTGCAGTGGGGAGCGCAAACGCTTGGACGCATTGTCCCACATCCTCGCCACGCACCCTGGGCCGGTCATACGCCTTGCTATCGGCAAGTTCAGTTCCAACAGCAAGGCCGAACCCAAGTTTCACGACTGGTTCCTATCCCCAGCCCTAGATCGGCTCGAGGAGCCCAGCTTTCATGCTGGACATCCGCGATCGCTGCCGCCGTCCGCGCTCCGCCATTCAGGCACTGCCTTTTCCCCCTGATTGATGTCGCGCGTGCTCTTCATCTCCCTACACTGAAGCACCTCGAGCTCATGGGCGTCCGCATCTCAAAGGAGGATTTGGAGCGCCTGCTCAGCGGCTGTACAGCGCTCGAGTACCTTCATCTTCAGGTGATGGATGGGTTCAATAGCCTCCACATCACCTCGACGAATGTTCGTACAATTTATGTGCATTGTTGGCGCCGCCCAAGGCTATCAGTTGAGGTGTTTCACGATATGGTCATTGAGAATGCGCCTTTCCTCGAGAGATTGTACCTACTTGATAAATTAGGTCCAACAAGAATCAGGGTCATTCACGCACCGAAATTGATAGTGTTGGGCTATTCGTGTGCTGAATTCTCCGAACTTGTTACTGGATCATTATCCGTTCAGGTACAACAATCTTCTTCTTCTCCTTCTTATATATTATTGGACAGCACATTTTATCTATTTTTTGGTGATCTATGTTCACCTGTCATCCAGAAAATGATTCCCACAAGCTTGACATGGTCTCTGCGCACAGTGAAGATCTTGGCACTATAATCTGTCGGCCCTGATCTGGAAGAAGTTGTTAGATTCCTTAGATGCTTTCCTTGCACGGAGAAGCTATACATCGAGGTGATGCTCCTTTCCTGTTAATTGTTAACCACAACAGAGCTCAATTTGGTGTTACTTTTACCCATGATTACAATGACAAATGTAGACTATTTGGAGGATTTCAATACATTTTTTTTTTGAGATGTTAATCATGAAAGATTGAAGGTGGCATGTCACTCTTTCGTGTATTTTAGAAATCCTACTAATCAAAGAGACCTGAAGTGTTCAAATCTGCAGCTAGACACTAATATGTTGTCTTCGTTTGCAGATACTAGCAGGCCTGAAAGTGGAAAATGTTGGGCAATATAACAATCCCATTGAATGCCTTGATCTTCATCTCACATAAATTACTTTTAATGAGTATTGAGGCACCACACCAGAAATCAAATCCGCCGGGTTCTTTGTTGAGAAAGCAAGTTTGCTCAAGGTAATGAAGTTTGCCCTATATGTAGTATGCAGAAGTGAATGGTTTGCTAAAGAGCGCAGTCGTCTACAGCTGAATGGAAAAGGCTCTGCAAAAGCTGAATTTCAGTTTGTAACTTCATATGACTGATTATTCGGAAGTCATTGTATCAAGCCGCTATATGACTTCTCGGTGGCTGATCCTTTCGCAAAAATAATGCATGAAAAAGATTCTGAAGAAGATGAATTTGATTTGTCAGGATAGTTTGAACCTTGTAATCTTTGAATTTGGGCCTTGTAATGCTGGAATTTGAACCTTGCAATATTTATGGTATTTGTTATATAATGTAATTGGATGTTTAATTTGGTTATTCAATCATGTCCTGTTATAAGTATATATGTTGTTCTTCTATAGATAGAGCATAGATGTTGTGCAGATAGAGCATATCACATCGCACACGGGCTAAAATAGGGAACCCGTCGGTGATGATTTCATCAATCGCTGACAATTGTATACCAGCAAGCATTTGCCCACAACACACACGGCTTATTTCATCACAAACAGCTCGTATGGATCAATTGTATGCCACGTATCGCACACGCAACTCTAATCTGAATCGTGCTTGATGTCCCCGCCATCGCACGCACCGTTCGTCTTATTTGCCACATATCACCGTGTCGGCCTTTGCTCGCGTCTCTCGGCACGCTCTCCTCGCGTCCCTCCGCGTGCTCGGCTTCTGGACGGCTTTTCCATGCGTGTTCAACTGTTATATGCATATGGTTGCTCGCCGTTGAGGCAGCCGTGGAGCGCTCTGCTCACGTCCCTCCACGCGCTCTGCTCTCGCGTCCCTCCCGCGCGCTCTGCCAGTAGTTGGGGCCGGCGCACGATCACGTTGGGGGGGCCATATGCATGCGGTTGTGCCGCGCATGTCACCACGATGCAGTTACATGCGGCACGATTGAGTTAACCGCTGCAAATTAAAACTGTCATCCGGGCGTGCTGATATTCCAGGCCGTCCGGCTTCCCCATTAATTCCCGCGGCCATTATAACCTTGGTCTCTTCAACCTTTCGATCACGCCCCACAACACACCAAGCACACCCATGACGACACATACAAAGAGGATATCTAGCGGCGCTCCAATGGAGTTCGGCGAGCATAAAGTGGAGACCCACGCGAGAGAGACGGATCTCTCGGTGGTGTACACCATCGACCCGGCTGTGGTGGACGACTACATCAACACCGTGGAGCAGTTGCTTGCTCGAGACAAGTACAAGGTGGTCAGCATCGACCTCCAGTACACCGGCGGTCATCCCGGGGTAGATCAGAAGGTTGTCGTCGCCCAGTTGTGTGTGTGCCATCATGTCCTCATCTACCACTACTGCATGGCCACAGAGCCTTGCGACCGTTTCGCCAGGTTTGTCAACAGCACCGACTATAATTTTGCTACGGTGGAAACCACCGACGATGTAAAAGAGCTCAAGGTTACGAGCTTGGCCTGCAAGAACCTTGTCGAAATCCATGGCCACTACAAGGTCTGGGGCAGCATGAAGAAGGACTCCCTGGTTGAACTCGCCTTGGCCATCATCGACCCCTACTACAAAAAGATGAAGCAGGATGCCAGGAGAATACATCCCCTATCCTGGCACGGGGCCTGGATGCGGAGACTCGATGAAGCTCACCTCAAGTTCACGGCCAAGAACGTGTACACATGCTATGAGATGCACAGGCGAATCATTGACATGAGGAAGTGCCTCCTTCCTGTAATCGACGAGGCCGGATCGAGCCACCAGCAGAGCAGTGGCGGCAAGCGTCACAAGAAGAAGTAGATGATGATCCGATGATCGTTTATCCTAGTTAATTATGCATGTAATAGTTTACTTTTGTGTGTGCAAATTTCATGTGTGTACTAGCCACCTATGTAATTGGATGTTTAATTTGGTTGTGCAATCATGTCCTTATTACTATATATGTAATTGTTCTGTATGCAATCACATCGCACACGGACCATACTAGGGAAACCGTCGGTGATGAATTCATCAATCGCTGACAATTGTATACCAGGAAGCGTTTGCCCACAACACACACGGCTTATTAGCAGCAATCGTCTATGTTATTATCGGTCTTCGCACACATTTCTGATTACAGACTTGTTTGTTGCATATCACACACATCTTGTTAAGTTGAACCGTTTCTGTTCTCTTGGTTCAACGCAAAAAGTTCATCCGAGTGAACTGTATGTCGTATATCGCACACACCTTTGATCTGGCTAACCGTTTCTTTTGTGTTGCCTAATCACAAATAGTTCATCCGAGTGAACTGTATGTCGTATATCACACACACCTTCATCTAGTTGACCGTTTCTGTTGTTATGCTCATTGCAAACAGTTCATGCGAGTGAACTGTGTGCCATGTATCGCACACGCACCTATAATCTGAAATGTGTTTGATGTCTCCGCCATCGCAAACGTTTCATATCATTTTTTACGGTTTTATAACACCACCGTTTGCGATTAATGCATCGCACACAATTTGGTCGAAGGGTCTCTGATTGTACTGTCGCATTTGGACCATCCTGCAGTAGTGTCAGGCTGGGCTGAACTGTAGCCGTTGTGATCACGGGCCGTTAATGAGCCAGATGTCGCGTCGGACCTTATATGGCCCATGGGCAGCACGGGCCATTACCAGGACGAAAGACTCACCGGGCTGAAATGGGCCCATGTCCACATTGGGCCTCTAACAGGCCGAAAACTCACTGGGCCGTAATGGGGCCCAAAGACTGAGCGAACAATTAACAGGCCAGTTCTGGCGTGGGCCGTAAATGGGCCACGTTTAAGCAGGTCGTTGGTGGGGCACCCACTAGTACCTGAGTAAATTATACGGGCCTTTGACTGAGCCGGCCTTTTTAACCTAGATGGGCCTCTGTTGGGCCGTGCCACGTGTCGACGTATCATAGGTGCATCCTGTCCATTGGACGTTTGACATCTGTCCCAACGCGGAGCTGACACGTGGTTCCTTCGGCCAATGAGAATTTTACACGTCGAAAGTCGTCATTGGTCATGGCGGTTAACGGGTTATCGGATCCAAAATCGGACCCGATAGCTTAACGGCGACCCGTTACGGTGGATGCCATGTGTCGGTCACCCTTGACGAAAGCACTTCCATGACGCGCCATTTATCGTCATGGAAGTGGACACTTCTGTGATGATAATTTCAGTATTGTCATAGAACACTACTACGACAGCACAGGTATGATTATCTTGATTCTGTCATAAAATCGTCATGGATGTACAAGCATGACAGAAATCGTGACCTACTGTGACAAACACGTATCATCGCAGAAGTGTTTTTTTTTGTAGTGTCAGAATATCTGGGTACTACAACCGCTTGAATCAGTTGGGAGTTAATCTTTCGGATGAAGTAGTGATTGACAGAGTTCTTCGGTCACTGCCACCAAGCTACAAAGGCTTCGTGATGAACTATAAGATGCAAGGGATGGAAAAGTCGATCCCCGAGCTATTCGCAATGCTTAAGGTCGCGGAGGTAGAAATCAAGAAAGAGCATCAAGTGTTAATGGTCAATAAAACCACCAGTTTCAAGAAGAAAGGCAAGGGAAAGAAAGGGAACTTCAAGAAGAATGGCAAACCATTTGCCGCGCCCGTGAAGAAACCTAAGGCTGTTCCCAAACCTGAGACTGAGTGCTTCTATTGCAAGGGGAATGGCCACTGGAAGCGGAACTGCCCCAAGTACTTGGTGGATAAAATGGCTGGCAATGTCAACAAAGGTATATTTGATATACATGTTATTGATGTGTACCTTACTAGTGCTCGTAGTACCGCCTGGGTATTTGATACTGGTTCGGTTGCTAATATTTGTAACTCAAAACAGGAGCTGCGGAATAAACGAAGACTAGCTAAGGACGAGGTGATGATACGCGTTGGAAATGGCTCCAAGATTGATGTGATCGTCGTCCGCGCGCTCCCTCTACGTCTACCTTCGGAATTAGTTTTAAACCTAAGTAATTGTTATTTGGTGCCTGCGTTAAGCATGAACATTATATCTGGATCTTTTTTATTGCGAGATGGTTATTCCTTTAAGCCAGAGAATAATGGTTGTTCTATTTATATGGATAATATCTTTTATGGTCATGCACCCCTTGTTAATGGTTTATTCTTACTGAATCTCGATCGTAGTGATACACATATTCATAATATTGATGCCAAAAGATGCAAGGTTAACGATGATAGTTCCACATATTTGTGGCACTGCCGCTTAGGTCATATTGGTGTAAAACACATGAAGAAACTCCATGCAGATGGACTTCTGGAATCACTTGATTATGAATCATTTGAGACATTTGAACCATGCCTCATAGGCAAGATGACTAAAACCCCATTTTCCAAAACAATGGAGCGGGCAAGCGACTTATTGGAAAAAATACATACCGATGTATGAGGTCCGATGAGTGTTGAAGCATGCGGTGGATATCGTTATTTTCTTACTTTCACAGATGATTTGAGTAGGTATGGGTATATTTACTTAATGAAACATAAGTCTGAAACATTTGAAAAGTTCAAGGAATTTCGGAGTGAAGTAGAGAATCATCGTAACAAGAAAATAAAGTTTCTACGATCCGATCGTGGAGGTGAATATTTGAGTTACGAGTTTGGTGCTCATTTAAGACAATGTGGAATTGTTTCACAACTCATGCCACCTGGAACACCACAGTGTAATGGTGTGTCCGAACGCCGTAACCGTACTTTATTGGATATGGTGCGTTCTATGATGTCTCTTACCGATTTGCCACTATCGCTTTGGGGTTTTGCATTAGAGACAACCGCATTCACTTTAAATAGGGCACCATCAAAGTCCGTTCATACGACACCGTATGAGTTATGGTTTGGCAAGAAACCTAAGTTATCGTTTCTTAAAGTTTATGTTTATGTCAAAAGGCTTCAGCCTGATAAGCTCGAACCCAAAGGGGATAAGTGCATCTTCATAGGATACCCTAAAGAGACCATTAGATATACCTTCTATCACATATTCGAGGGCAAGATCTTTGTTGCTAAGAATGGGTCATTTCTAGAGAAGGAGTTTCTCTCGAAAGAAGTGAGTGGGAGGAAAGTAGAACTTGATGAGGTAATTGTACCTTCTCTCGAATTGGAAGGTGGCACATCACAGAAAGCAGTTCCCGTGATGTCTACACCAATCGGAGAGGAAGCTAATGATGATGATCATGAAACTTCGGATCAAGTTACTACTGAGCTTCGTAGGCCGACCAGAGTACGTTCCGCACTAGAGTGGTATGGTAATCCTGTCCTGGAAGTCATGTTGTTGGACAACGGCGAACCTACGAACTATGAAGAAGCAACGATGAGCCCGGATTTCGACAAATGGCTTGAGGCCATGAAATCCGAGATAGGATCCATGTATGAGAAAAAAAGTATGGACTTTGGTGGACCTGCCCGATGACCGATAGGCCATTGAGAACAAATGGATCTTTAAGAAGAAGACATACGCGGATGGTAATGTCACCGTCTATAAAGCTCGACTTGTCACAAAGGGTTTTCGACAAATTCAAGGAGTTGACTACGATGATACTTTCTTACCCGTAGCGATGCTTAAGTCTGTTAGAATTATGTTATCAATTGCCGCATATTACGACTATGAGATCTGGCAGATGGACGTCAAAACAGTGTTCCTTAACGAGTTCCTTAAGGAAGAGTTGTATATGATGGAACTGGGAGGTTTTATCGATCCTAAGGATGCTAACAAGGTATGCAAGCTCTAGCGATCCATCTATGGACTGGTGTAAGCATCTCAGAGTTGTAATATATGCTTTGATGAGGTGATCAAGGCTTTTGGTTTTATACAAACTTATGGAGAAGCTTGTATTTACAAGAAAGTGAGTGGGAGCTCTGTAGAATTTCTAATACTATATGTGGATGACATATTATTGATTGGAAATGATATCGAATTTCTGGAAATCATAAAGGGTTATTTAAACAAGAGTTTTTCAATGAAAGACCTAGGTGAAGCTGCTTACATATCGGGCAAAAAGATCTATAGAGATAGATCGAGACGCTTGATAGGACTTTCACAAAGCACATACATTGACAAGATTTTGAAGAATTTGAAAATGGACTAGTCAAAGAAGGGGTTCTTGCCTGTGTTTCAAGGTGTGAAGTTGAGTCGGACTCAAAGCCCGACCACGGCAGAAGAAAGAGAAAAGATGGAGGTCATCTCCTATGCCTCAGCCATAGGCTCTATAATGTATGCCATGTTGTGTACCAGACCTGATGTGTGCCTTGCCATAAGTCTGGCAGGGAGTTACCAAAGTAATCCATGAGTGGATCACTGGACAGCGGTCAAAAATATCCTTAAGTACCTAAAGAGGACTAAGGACATGTTTCTCGTTTATGGAGGTGACAAAGAGCTCGTCATAAAGGGTTACGTCGATGCTAGCTTTGACACTGATCCGGATGACTCGAAGTCACAAACCGGATACGTATTTATTTTAAATGGTGGAGCGGTCGGTTGGTGCAGTTCCAAGTAGAGCATTGTAGCGGGATCTACATGTGAAGCGGAGTATATAGCTGCTTCAGAAGCGGCGCAAGGAGTCTGGATGAAGCAGTTCATATCCGACCTAGGGGTGATACCTAGTGCATCGAATCCAATGACTATCTTTTGTGACAGCACTGGTGCTATTGCCATTTCCAAGTAGCCCGGGTTTCACAAGAAGACCAAGCACATCAAACGCCGCTTCAACTCCATCTGTGATTACATCAAGGAGGGAGACATAGAACTTTGCAAAGTACACACGGATCTGAATGTTGCAGACTCGTTGACTAAACCTCTTCCACGAGCAAAACATGATCAGCACCAAGACTCCATGGGTGTTAGATTCATTACGATGTAATCTAGATTATTGACTCTAGTGCAAGTGGGAGACTGTTGGAAATATGCCCTAGAGGCAATAATAAATTGTTATTATCATATTTCATATTCATGATAAATGTTTATTATTCATACTAGAATTGTATTGACAGGAAACTTAAATACATGTGTGAATACATAAACTACACCGTGTCCCTAGTAAGCCTCTACTAGACTAGCTCGTTAATCAAAGATGGTTAAGGTTTCCTAACCATAGACATGAGTTGTCATTTGATAACGGGATCACATCATTAGGAGAATGATGTGATGGACATACCCAACCGTAAGCTTAGCATCAGATCGTTTAGTTATTTGCTATAGCTTTCTTCATGTCAAGTATAGGTTCCTTAGACCATGAGATCATGCCACTCCTGGACACCGGAGGAATACTTTGTGTGCTATCAAACATCACTTCGTAACTAGGTGTCGGCGTGGAAGCACGATCACCTATGGGGCAAGGCTGCCCCTTTGTGGTTCGACAAGGGGATGGTCACATTGCACAAAGAGCAGAAACAACAGGGCAGCACGACGATGAACAACTCTCTTTTACCTAGGTTCGGTCCACTTTGCAGCGTAAAACCCTACTCCTGCTATGGTGGATTGATGTGGAAGAACACAAAGGCGCAACGAGCTCAAGCTCGGCAAGGGTGCCTCGGGGAGAGCAGCATGCGCGTACAAGTGCTCGTGGGTCAGAATGTTCGAACCCTTTGCTAGGTTGCCTCGGGCCTCCTTTTATAGCTACCACAGTGGCAAAACAGTCATCATCATGTGACTAGATAGCTAACAGTGTTATTATACCTAACTCTGGCAGTTAGGACAAAGCGCATTAAATGCACTGCTAGGTGTCATGCTGAGGTTGAAGCCCGGCAAGCCTGCCGCACCGCGTATCTGTCTTCTCCTTATTAGCGTGACACGCCATCTGGACGGGTGTCAATAAAGTTAATCTCCTCTCCAGCAGGTCGCCACGTACCTGACAGAGTCCACCTAGCCACTTGAGAGCTTGACACCGCATCGATTAATGACTTGCGTGCGATGAGGTGGAGCGGTGGCTTCTTGGTGGGGGTCTGCCGGTACGGGGCCTGCCGGGTTCTTGTTCTATGGTCTTGGAGGCCCTAGGAACCTTGTCGGGGGTGACTTGGGCTCGGTCCCTAGGCGTAGCCTCGACCTCGCCGGGCTCGCCTGCCCGACAAGGGAGGCCTTCTTGAAAGCTTCTCTGGTTGGCCTGGTCTTGTTACTCTTGAGCTTGGTGTGCCCGGCAGGGTCAGCTAGTCCCGGAGGCCACATAAGTATGTGCACAAGTCAGGGGGAAACAAACACCCCTATTCATGTACACCGACAGGAGCCCCCGGGAATGATCCACACGCGTCGCGGGCATCGTTGGTGTCGTGGATTTGTCACGGCAGATGTCCGGGTTAACGGACTTAAGGTGTGGGGTCATCGCACGTAACTGGTAGCTTGAGAGGGGTTGAGCGGGACGAGAGACGCGGAGTTTTTACCCAGGTTCGGCCCCTCCGATGGAGGTAAAAGCCTACGTCCTGCTTTGTGTCTTATATTGATGACGATGACAATCTCGGTTACAAGGGTGCGGAATCAGCACCTCTAATCTCGAGACCCTCTTTCTGACTATCCTTCCTGACCTGTCTATGAGACCTGTCTATGAGACCTGTCTATGAGACGTCTAACCTGACCCTCTTGGGGTGACCCGCCCCTCCTTATAAAGGCTGAAGGGGCGGTTTACATATAGAGTCCAAGTCGAATTGATGACTTCCCATCGCGGGCTTCTCTTCATGGGCTTCCGAGTCCTGGGCTTGTAACCCATCCCGGGCGGCTTACACCGGGCGGGTTACAACCAGGGCTTATCTTCAGAGACTCGTCTCCGTGACTGTCTGATAACACTGTTCACCTCCTGGCACTGTAGCAGCCGGGTTAGCCTCCTGACACTGTAGCCGGGTTACCATCTTGGCACTGTAGCTGCCGGGTTACACCCTGACACTGTAGCTGCCGGGTTACACCCTGACACTGTAGCTGCCGGGTTACACCCTGACACTGTAGCTGCCGGGTTACACCCCTGACACTGTAGCTGCCGGGTTACACCCTGACACTGTAGCTGCCGGGTTACACCCCTGACACTGTAGCTGCCGGGTTACCGTTGTCTGCCAGGTTAGAACTGTAACCAGGTCTGTACTGTTTGCCGGGTCAGCATGTCTGCCGGGGCAGTACTGTTCTCCGGGTCAGTACTGTTTGCCGGGTCAGCATGTCTGCCGGATTATACCGTGGGGTAATATCCCCGTCATTAGCCCCCAGGTTAGCTTGAATTTATTCATGGTAAGCTCCATCGTCTTGCAGGTATATGTCCTTTGAAATAAAATACTGGGATAGAACACACATATGCCGTTGAGTCGGCCTTCAATGCTCTTGGCGGGTCTCCTCCGGCGGGTTATAATCATTGATGGTGCCGGGTTATGATTGTTGGTGACGCCAGGTCAAATAACTGGACTCCAGTCTGAAATTGACATCTTGAAAAACTCTCTCCAATTTTTTGATATATTCATACTACCTGTAGCCCCCAAGCTCCAAGTTGATCCATGATGACTTGGCGCTTTGCAATAATATCTTTGATTGTGTAGCCCCCAAGTACCAGGTTGTCTTGCCTGCAGCAGCCTGGGACTTATAACTGTCTTATACCTTATAAAACTTCAGCTGGTGTAGCCCCCAAGGGCCGGCTCATCAATATGTGATGCGCCGGGTCTTCAATTTGTACCTTATAATCTGTTTTGAACAACTGAATACTGTAGCCCCCAAGTGCCGGGTCGCACGCCTGCGGCGACTTGGGACTTTAGAAAAATTTGATGTGAGCGGTGTAGCCCCCAAGTGCCAGGTCAGTAAGAAGTACTGGGCTGGGACTTAGAAAAATATTGAAAGGCTTGCTCATCTCCTTGAGATAATAAGGTCTTGTTGACAATGTAATACTTTGAAAACCAGCTTGCATTAGCCCCCAAGTGCCGTGGTGCATGCTTGCAGCGACATGGGACTTTGCATACTTGATATAAACTTGTCTTGAATATTGTAGCCCCCAAGTGCCGGGTCGTCTGCCTGCGGTGACTCGGGACTATTGTGATAATAATGACTCATCATTGTTGGATGAATCCTTGGCCGTGGTTGTAACTTGACAGAGTATCCTGAATAATGCCTTTACTCTTGATAATGAAAATCCCAGCTCGTGGTTGCGGTGCAACCCGGCGATTATGTATGAGAAATCCATGATGAAGATCCAGCCATGTTGGCTATTAAAGATCTATTTGTTCTGGCGGCTTATCTTATAAGACAAGACCTGCAAAAATAAACAAACAGAGTATATTCTGCATTGTTGTAAGGGCGGCTTGAAAAAGCACAACCCGGAGATGTTAAAATCTCGTATAGCCTTGCTTCCTCTTTCACAATCTTGCTCTGACCCGGTTTGGCAAACCGGCATGATATGTAAGTATGATGCAATGCATGATGTAATGTATGATGCAATGCAATGTATGATGCAATGTATGATGTTCTTGCTTTGCCTTTTATTCTCAAAATTTCATATAATGGTTCTTCTGGGTGGACTCGATGCTTGAACTCATACCAGTACAGGGTCTCTAACAAGAGTGGCCGTCAACTCCTTTGAACGGCTCAGGGTCTCTAGGCGAGATTAACTGATAAGAGCGCAACGAACCAGAGAGAGACACAGCAGGTGGGAGAGTTTACCTCGCCGCTGTAAGAGGCCCTTGCAGGGGGTAAGTTTTAGAACTCGCTGCACCCCTGACAAAACGGCATCAACTTACAGGCAGGTATAACTCGGATTTGCGGATGTAAGGGTTTGCCTCGCCGCTGTAAGAGGCCTTTGCAGAGGGTGAGTTTTTAGAACTCGCTGCACCCCTGACAAAGCGCATCTACTTACAGGCAGGTATAACCCGGATTGCAGATCGAAAAGGAGGTAAGTTTTAGAACTCGCTGCACCCCTAGTGATCTTTGTTGACGGAATCAACCTTTGGGTCCACGACCCGCCTTATATTGGCTGAAGAGCCTGACCGAGAGGGTTGAAGCTTAACCCGGTGGATTGAAAGCCCCCAAACGACCTTGTTGAAGTATCAACATAATTGCAGCATCTTGTAAGCCGCCATCTTGTATGAAGAAATAGCAGAAGCCCCCAAGTTGAACGGTGCATCATGGCGACTCGTCTTCTTGGGTAATTTTTAATCCTTCCGCCAATAATGTACTATCCCCTGAGATCGGGTTAACTTTCTTGCCATGATCTGTGGCTCTCGTTGAAAACGGCCAAGTGTGTCGAGCCATGCCTGTAGCCCCCGAGTTCTTAAGTTGACTCGAAGAGGCGGCATGAGAATCTTCACTGAAGGTTGAGATTGACCGTGGCGGGTTATAGATGATCCCGCATGAATTGTTCCAATAATCCGGTCGATGGTTCGTCCCGGCTGGTTGTTGAAGCTAACCAAACTGCAGTGGCGGCGACTTGTGCGCCTGTCTATTTGGGTGGCTCGTATAGATGAACTGCACCGATATGCTGATGTGAATCAGACTGTGTGCGGCGTCTTGCGCGTTTCGATTGAGCGGCGTCTCAAAGCCGCCCGTCGGGCGGCTTGTACTGATGTACACAGCTCCTGACGTGTTGATGTAGACGTAGAAGTTAACCGCGGCGTTTGAAGGTGGCGCAGTTGTGATAGACGGCCGCGGCATTGTAAGCCGGTATGGTCGGGAGAGGTGGCCGCGGCATTGTAAGCCGGTGCGGACGGGTGACTCGGCCGCGGGCGTTTGTAAGCCGCCGCGGACGTATGAGTCGCCCGCGAGTTGATGTAGACCGGACCACAGGTGGTTTCCGTGCGTCCATTGGACAACTCGTACGGGCGGGTGCTGATTTGAGCTTTGTACCCGCCGTACGCCGGTCACCTTGCCAGTCCTGCATAACGACATCACAGACGAGAGTAACTGTTCTCGAAAGAATAATAAATGTTTCAATAAAAATTGAATGGACAGATTTCACCTGATTCGTCCGGACGACAGACGGTCCGTTATGTGAACATGCCCCAGTAATTTCAATGGCAATTTAGCCAGTCTTTCGAGGCCGCGGCAGAGGCGGCGGGCCGTAGCGGCGAAAATAGCTCGAGGCGAGACTCTGGATGATGAGGCAGAGGTGGCTCGCATTGAATGTATGGCGGCTCTGAAAGGCCAATCAGGCGGTGGTCGCAGCGGCGATGGCGGAGACGGCAATTTGAAGTGCGACCGCAGCAGAGCCAAAGCCGGGCAGCTTTAGAATAGACCCGCAGGTTTAGAATAGACCCTCCGGGTCACCTCTTTTTTTTTTTTTTCAGTGGGTAGCCGGCCTCCCTTTCCCATCTGACCCCATCTTATCTCTTTTCTTTTCCTGAGAGGGGAAAGTACGGGAACAGCCGGCGCAGAGGCAGGGTGAAGCCGGCTTGCGGGCTCACGGGGGCGGCTCACGCTGCAGCGGAGAGGCGCCGGCGACTCGGCAGTGGCTCAGTCGTGGCCGAGGCCAAACATGGCGAGGCGCGGTGGAGACGGCGGCCTGCTCGGGCGGTGGTGAGGCGGAGGCGCGGTCCGGCGCGGCCGCGGCGGCGGGGCCAGCTCCCGGCGGCTCACGGCGCGGCAGGCGCGGGGAGGACGGCGACTCAACGAGCGACTCCGCTCGCGGGCGTGACGGCGGCTGCCCAGCATGCGGGTGCGACCGCGGCTTGCGGCGCGGCTTGTGGGGGCGGGGCCACGGCAGCAGAGACGAGCAGAGGAAGAGCCGGCGAAGCGCAGCGGAGCCAGAGCCGGCGCGCGGGGTGGAGATGGCGACTCGTGGTGGCGGAGGCGGCTCTGACCGCTGCAGAAACGGCAGGATTGCCAAGAGGCGAGGCCGCGGGGCGGCTCAACGGCGGCGGCTGTCGCCGGCTCGCAACGGTGAGGCGGAGGCCACTGGACGGCCAGGGCGGCTCTGGTGGCGGGGGCAGCTCGGTGCTGTGGAGGCCTGTGAGCTGCGGCCGTTTGCGGCGAGGCTGGAGACGAGCTCGCGCGGCGACTCACGGCAGAGGCGGAGCGGAGCAGACAGCGGCTCGTCGAGACGGCGGCTCGAGGAGGCCCAGGCGAGGCGGAGCTGCGACGACGTTGGCGGGTCCAGCGAGGCGAGGAGAAGCCGCGGCCAGCCATGGCGGAAGGGCAGACCGGCGACGGAGGTGGCTCTGGCGATGGAGGAGGAAAAGGCGAGGCGCCGGCGGCTCAGGCGACGCGGGAGGAAAAGGCGAGGCGCCGGCGGCTCAGGCGACGCGGTCAGGGCCGGCCTTTGACGAGGATTGGCGAAGGAGGCAGCTCGAGGCGTCTCGAACGTGGCCGGCTCTGGCGGAGATGCAGCAATGACCCGGCACGGGGGCGGTTCGGGGCGGAGATGACCCGGCGAGGCGGTCGCGGCCGGCTTGGCGGAGACCGAAGGAGGAGGCGGCTCGGGCGCCGTTCGCTGTAGAGTTGGGCGGCGGTGACTTGGCCGCGGCGATGAAGGTGGGCGGCGGCTTGGGGAGGCGGGCACCGGCTCGCTCCGAGGCGCCGGCGAAGGCGGAGACGCGGTCCGGCGCGGTCGCGGTGGCGGGGCCAGCTCCCGGCGGCTCACGGCGCGGCAGGCGCAGTCGCGGCGGCTTGGAGCACCGGCGGCAGAGACGGCGGGGCGGCTCGCAGACGCAGCAAACCAGGGCGGCTCATGGTCGGGCGGGGCGACAGAGGCCGCGGCGGTTTGTCTAGCACCGCAGTGGCGACTTGTCCCGAGCGGCAGATGCGGTGTCGTGTCCGTACCAATTTCCGGGTCAACAGGGATACCGTCTCCGGGTCGTGGTGTATTTAGAGAACCCACGTCCGTGTATATTTTTGTTTTTGCAAGGATTTGATGAAGACGGCAGCAGCAGTACAAACCTCCTTGGCCTTAACGCATCCATCAGATTTGGTATGGTGATTGTCAATTGTGCTGCCCGCAAGAGAAGTTTCCGATATTATTCTTCAGTGGCACTGTTGCTCCTAGTAGAAAAATACCCTTCGCAGAACGTGGTGTACGGCGGCTGTAGTAAAATAGTTGTCGGACTCAGCCATAGCATCACAACTATGATATTTCTTTCTTTGATCTAATCTGACTCGCCGCACAATTTTTCATCTTGAGCAATGAACTTGGAAAGGCAATTTTTGCCGTCACTGGATTTTTCCTTCTTTTTCAACCCCGTCTGATGAACTGGGAGTTGATGTAGATCCTTTCACGGTGACTCTTCTTCGTCTGAACAATCGCGAGCTTCTCGATCCCTGAAGAATTCCCTTTAAGAACACAATACCATCGCACTGGCCCCACGGTGGGCGCCAACTGTCGTGGATTTGTCACGGCAGATGTCCGGGTTAACGGACTTAAGGTGTGGGGTCATCGCACGTAACTGGTAGCTTGAGAGGGGTTGAGCGGGACGAGAGACGCGGAGTTTTTACCCAGGTTCGGCCCCTCCGATGGAGGTAAAAGCCTACGTCCTGCTTTGTGTCTTATATTGATGACGATGACAATCTCGGTTACAAGGGTGCGGAATCAGCACCTCTAATCTCGAGACCCTCTTTCTGACTATCCTTCCTGACCTGTCTATGAGACCTGTCTATGAGACCTGTCTATGAGACGTCTAACCTGACCCTCTTGGGGTGACCCGCCCCTCCTTATAAAGGCTGAAGGGGCGGTTTACATATAGAGTCCAAGTCGGATTGATGACTTCCCATCGCGGGCTTCTCTTCATGGGCTTCCGAGTCCTGGGCTTGTAACCCATCCCGGGCGGCTTACACCGGGCGGGTTACAACCAGGGCTTATCTTCAGAGACTCGTCTCCGTGACTGTCTGATAACACTGTTCACCTCCTGGCACTGTAGCAGCCGGGTTAGCCTCCTGACACTGTAGCCGGGTTACCATCTTGGCACTGTAGCTGTCGGGTTACACCCTGACACTGTAGCTGCCGGGTTACACCCTGACACTGTAGCTGCCGGGTTACACCCTGACACTGTAGCTGCCGGGTTACACCCTGACACTGTAGCTGCCGGGTTACACCCCTGACACTGTAGCTGCCGGGTTACCGTTGTCTGCCAGGTTAGAACTGTAACCAGGTCTGTACTATTTGCCGGGTCAGCATGTCTGCCGGGTCAGTACTGTTCTTCGGGTCAGTACTGTTTGCCGGGTCAGCATGTCTGCCGGATTATACCGTGGGGTAATATCCCCGTCAGTTGGGTTAGGTCCAAACAGTGCACAGACACGCGGCAAAGATCCGCTGTCCACGTATTGATAATCCTGCTGACCCGTCAATCACACGTCCATCCCACGCACTTACTGTGGGTTGTGGAATCGTGGATTTGTAGTAGTTACTGGGTAGTGCGCCTGTTAAAGGCGGTTTTTGGCAGGGGAAACAGTGGAGAGCCAGCCCCCTCGCGTGGTCCCAATGAAAAGGGAAACACGAAGGAGCGCTGCTCATCCGCACCCTTCACCCCTCCCGCTTCATCTTCTTTCTCGCGACGGAAACCGCCTCCGCCACCACCATCCGCCCCGCACCACACCAGATCCTTCTTCCTCCTCCGTCTCCCGACAAGGAAATGGAAGGAGATCGCCAGGAAGAAGTCCTCCGCGAAGAAGCAGTTCCTCCGGTGCCTCATTTAACCAATCTCCAAGGAGAGGATTCTCCGGCAAGGGCTCCTACCACGGGGTCGGCTCATTTTGAAGCCACCCCCCTGAAGAGATGGCTGTTGATCACCCCCCGGCAGCAAATGTTACAGGGGAAGGAGAAGTTTCTTCCCAACAGCAGCCAGGAGGTAGGCTACTTGCTCATCGAACCATCTCTTTCCTTCGGAATTCACTCTTTTGACCTCTGATTTCAGTTGCTTATCATTATTTTTCCTTTCGCTCTTGTCTTCATGCGTAGGTTCTCCACTCGAAGAGGGAGAACTTCTGGAAGAGGTGGCCAATATTGGGAAGGATGCTCCGCGGAAGCCATCAAGATTGCCGCCAATGAAGGGCGCAACGATGCTCCCGGGAATATCCAGGAGACGGTGGAAGAAACCAGCAACCCCCTTGGCAAAGCAGATGACCCTCTGGAAGCAGTTGAGGACAAGGTGCCCCTCCAATCAGACACATCAAACTTGAGGGTGCCTCTGCTTGCCGCAGCAACACAACCCTCACAAAGCAGTTTGGCGTTGATCGTTGCCCATCCAGGCACGGCAGCCCCCAGCCCGTCAACCTTGACTGGAGTGAATTTTGACTAGGAGATCAGCCGTATACTGGCTCCTTTGACCCAAAGGGCCAAAGAAGCAGATGATTCCGTTGATCGCTCCAAGGACTTGGCTTTTCTGGAGGTGATTGCTTCCGGGCTCAAAGATGTGCAAGAGAGGTATGGCCAGAGGTGGCAGGCAGTCCAAGAAGAACACAGGGCCCAGGACGTGGCCACCCAGCAGTTGAAGGAAAAGGCGGAAGAGTTGCGCACTTGGTACAACAATCAATCTCGCGAACTCAGGGATCAGGAGGAGAGGTTGGCGGCTGCCGAAGAGAGAGCGAGAACTCGTGACGGCAAGCTGACGGAGCGCGAAGCGCAGCTGAACGCCAAAGCCAAAGATCTTGCTGCTCATGCGCAGGCCATGGTTGATCTCCTCCGCGGCAAGGATGATGAACTGGAAGGCCTGGTTCAGCAGCGGACCAAGGATCTAGAGGATGGCCACAAGAAGGCCATCGACGCACAGACCCAGGACGCGGCAGCCAAACTCAAGGAGGTCGCTGACAACCTTGCCGCGGCTTCCAAAGCCAAAGCAGAGCTTGAGACCCACGTGGGGATTTTGGAGGAAAACCTTGCCGGGAGCAAGAAAGAGACCGAGGCTCTTCAGGAAGAGGCGCGAAAGGCAGCCACCACACTAGAGGGGCTGCAATCACAGTTCGCATCCAAAGGCCAGGAGCTGACTTCTGCCTCCAGCACCATTGAGGATTTGAATGCCAAACTCGTCACTCTGGAGAAAAACCTTGAGCTTGCCAAGGACCAAGAGAGGGTCTTGACGGAAGAAGTTAATAATGCAGGGACTCTACGGAAGGATGCAGAGCTCAAGCTCAAGGAACAGGTTGATCTGTACCACCTCTGGTCGAAGAGCCTGATCAATATAGCTGAACACATCTCCTCCCAGATCGCCAAGATGAACATGAAAAGCTGGACCTTCTGCGTCGACGAGCATGAGGCCCCGAGCGTCAAGTTGACACACTTCTTTGAGGGCCTCATCGACGGGTTGAAGACATAAGAAGATGACAAATCTGCCTGCTTCGCCAATGAGTCCCGGAAGTTTGCCCGAGACGCTATCTTCACCATCCTCGTCAACTTTGCCCAGTGTCATCCTGATGTTGATCTCTCTGACACCTTCAAGAAACTGTCGGCCGGAACGGACACTTCTGCCGTTGAACAAGTTGTCGGGCCTTTGGCCGACAAGGTTCTTCGGATGCCCCGTGTCCAAGGAGGACGCTGGGATTGAACTCTTTCATTCCGACTGTAGTAGCGCTGCCAAACAAAAGACACATTTTGGACTTATGTTATGTCCTTGCTACTTTCATGGTGTAATAGTACTCTTAAGTAGTTGTATGAACTTATGCTATCCCTTAAGTTTATATTGCCCACTGTTCTTGTATGATTATGGACCCTACGCATGCTGGGAGCTTGCCGGGGCTGACACTTGGTCACGACACTTTGGAGGCGAACTCCTAGCAGCCTGCGAACGCAGGTGCCACCGGCAAGTTTTCCCCTCGACGTTCTCGATGCAGCCATTTGAGTTGTTGAGTGGACTCGAAACAAACAAAGGCGCAAGCGATCACGGAAGAGTCCCTTCGCGTTGTGGATCTTTCATACAAGTACCAGGGTTTCAAACTAAATGAATCGCAAAGAATAAATAAAAGACTCCGAAACCAAAAAGGTTCCACAACTTATCTTTTCTTAATCTTGCGATCGTGGCTGTTGTGGAGACGCGGGTCCCCCCCCCCTTTCTTTCCGCGGGATCCCCGTACGCCATGGTCAACCCATGATCCACATGCTTTGTGGTTGTAGTGCACCTCGACGCGTGACGAGGCTTGCCGGGCAAGGGTGGAATCTAGCTTGTCGCAGTCCCCTTCTGCAGCGGTGTTACTTCGCGGGGTTGGGCGGAGACCCGACGGATTTGCCATAGCCCACAGTTCTGCGGAACGCTCATCCCCGCGAGGTAATCTTTCACGCTGCTGGGCGCAACTTATCGAAGGTCGAATCATCTTCGGCCGCGTCGCCGTTGCCGGGTTTGATTCTCGAAGGAAATTTGGCGCACACTAAACGGAGCAGATTGCGCCGGTGGTCGCGTTTGCTGTAGCGTGGGGGTGAACAAAGATTACACATCCGCTCGGCCCACTCCACCATTATAGTCGCCACCAGAGGGTCGAGGGATTCAACCGACCGTGGCATGCTCGTCGCTCGCCTCCACCGTGGTGGGGTGCGGTGGCAGCAACTCCGGTACCGACCGCGCCCTCCCCGTAGCATCCGCGTCGCCTGCCGGAGTGGCGCAGCCCGCGCCGTCCGCAGGCGGACGTGGTAGAAGCTTGGGTGGAGATAACTTGGTCACCATGGCACTCCAACGGTGCGGGCGACGAAGAAGGTCGACGTGCTGGCTACTGCTTCAGATTCACACAAGTAACAGCCCCTGCCTGGCGCGCCAAAGATGTCGGTGTGGAAGCACGATCAACTATGGGGCAAGGCTGCCCCTTTGTGGTTCGGCAAGGGGATGGTCACATTGCACAAAGAGCAGAAACAGCAGGGCAGCACGACGATGAACAGCTCTCTTTTACCCAGGTTCAGGCCGCTTTGCAGTGTAAAACCCTACTCCTGCTATGGTGGATTGATGTGGAAGAACACGAAGGCGCGACGAGCTCAAGCCCGGCAAGGGTGCCTCGGGGAGAGCAGCGTGCGCATACAAGGGCTCGTGGGCCAGAATGTTTGAACCCTTTGCTAGGTTGCCTCGGGCCTCCTTTTATAGCTTAAGGGGTGACCACAGTGGCGAAACAGTCATCATCATGTGACTAGATAGCTAATAGTGTTATCATACCTAACTCTGGCAGTTAGGACAAAGCGCATTAAATGCACTGCTAGTGTCATGCTGAGGTTGAAGCCCGGCAAGCCTGCCGCACCGCTTATTTGTCTTGTCCTTATTAGCGTGACACGCCATTTGGACGGGTGTCAATAAAGTTAATCTCCTCTCCAGTAGGTCGCCATGTACCTGACAGAGTCCACCTAGCCACTTGAGAGCTTGACGCCACATCGATTAATGACTTACGTGCGATGAGGTGGAGCGGTGGCATCTTGGTGGGGGTCTGCCAGGTTCTTGTTCTATGGTCTTGGCGGCCCCAGGAACCTTGTCGGGGGTGACTTGGGCTCGGTCCCTAGGCGTAGCCTCGACCTCGCCTGGCTCGCCTTCTCGGCAAGGGAGGCCTTCTTGAAACCTTCTCTGGTTGGCCTAGTCTTGCTACTCTTGAGCTTGGTGTGCCCGGCAGGGTCAGCTAGTCCCGGAGGCCATATAAGTCTGTGCACAAGTCAGGGGGAAACAAACACCCCTGTTCGTGTACACCGACACTAGGTGATCATAAAGGTGCTCTACAGGTATCTCCGAAGGTGTATGTTGGGTTGCATGGATCAAGACTGGGATTTGTCGCTCCGTGTGACGGAGAGATATCTCTGGGCCCTCTCGGTAATACAACATCATAAGAAGCTTCATGTGACTAATGAGTTTAGTCATGGGATCTTGTATTATGGAACGAGTAAAGAGACTTGCCGGCAACGAGATTAAACTAGGTATGGAGATACCGATGATCGAATCTCGGGCAAGTAGCATATCGCCGGACAAAGGGAATTGCATACGGGATTGACTAAATCCTTGACATCGTGGTTCAACCGATAAAGATCTTCGTTGAATATGTAGGAATAAATATGGGCATCCAGGTCTTGCTATTGATTATTGATCGGAGAGGAGTCTCGGTCATGTCTGCATGTTCCCGAACCCGTAGGGTCGCACGCTTAACGTTCGATAGTGCTAGGGTAGTAATGAGATATTAATAGAGGAAAGTACGAAGGTTGTTCGGAGTCCCAGATGGGATCCGGAATATCATGAGGAGCTCAAGAGTGGTCCAGAGGTAAAGATTTGTATATGGGAAGTCCTGTTTTGGCCACCGGAAATGTTTGGGGGCATGTCGGCAAGTGTACCGGAGGCACCGAAGGGGTATGGGGGTCCACCAGCCCCAGGGACATGCATGGGCTGTAAGGGGGTGCCCTGGCCTAGTTGGGCTAGGTGCACCAGCCCCCCAAGAAGCCCATGCGCCTAGGGCTAAGGGGAAACCCTAGGTGGGAGGCGCCCCACTTGACTTGGGGGCCAAGTGTCCCCCTAGGGCCGCCACCCCCTCCCTTGGAGGAGGGGCTAGGGCCGACGCCCCCTCCCCCTCACCCCTATATATAGTAGGGAGGTGGGAGGGCAGCCGCACGCCTCCACCCTTGCCCTCCGTCACTCCCAACTTCTCCCACCTCTCCTCCGGTACGCGCTTGGCGAACCCTGCCGGAATTCCGCTGCTGCCACCACCACCATACCACTGTGCTGGTTCCGATCTCATCTACCTCCTCTCCCTCGCTTGCTGGATCAAGGAGAGGACACCATCGAGCTGAACGTGTGCTAATCTCAGAGGTGCCTCCGTTTGTCACTAGATCGTATTGGATCGCGATTGGATCGTGAAGAGTACGACTACATCAACCGCGTTAAGACGCTAACGCTTCCGGTCTACAAGGGTATGTAGACACACTCCCCACTTGTAATTATGCATCTCCTAGATTGGATCTTGGGTCTTTCGTAGGATTTTTTTTGATTTTCATGTTTCGTTCCCCGTCAATAACAGTCCATAATGCAATAAATATTGATAGGAAACATGATGCAAAATGGATGTATCACACACAAGAAGAAAGCGAAAATAAAACTAACATGGATCTATTATGAAAAAGAATGAACACCGACAACTGGAATGAATGTGTGATACAAGAATTTAATGTCGGTGAGAAATACGTACTCCCCCAAGCTTAGGCTTTTGGCCTAAGTTGGTCCATGGCCATGGGTCGTAGTGGCCACCCCCTGGATAATACTAGGGCTCCTAAGGGCCCCACTGATAGATGGGATCCTAAGGCTCCCACTAGTAAACAGGCTCTAGGCCCGGCTCTGGCTCAGGTGCTGGCTCGGGTGCTAGAGGCTCTGTCAGGCCCCAATAGGCATAAATGTCCTCTGGCATAATAGTGTACCTGCATGAAGAGAGATCGAACAAAGAAGGTGCAGGCAGGGTAATAATCTCACGAGTGCCCTGACTGAATACTAAGTTAAAATGAAAGCACCTTGTCCCATCATCAATAAAGCTATGCCCAACCATGCTAGCATAATCAAGATATTTAATGGGTAAAAGCTTCTCTTCTGCCTCGTCATGCCTAATAGGAATCTCAAAATGTTTAGCGAGGCGGGAAGCATAAATTCCACCATAAATAACGCCCTTCGAACGGTTTGTGTGTAACCGTCAAGAAATCATAGCACCCAAACTAAAAGTTCTATCGTGATAAAGAGCATGGTGCAAAATAGCAAGGTCAGGTGAGCTGAGCGTTGCACTCTCCCACCATCCAGTCAAACACCTCCCGGCAAATAATGAGTTAACGCAAAACGGGAAAATGTAAACTAGCAACTCTAGCCTCCGAAACTCCTCTTGACTCCCCCACAGCTACTTCGGATATAAAATCCGCAACGTCCCTAGGATGTGGCTCAAGGGGTATACCCTCGTTGGAAATCAAGCAAACCTCACAAAATTCCTCCAATGTCATCTCTCTAGGAATATCATATAAATGGAATGACACCGTAGGTATTTCTCTCCTAGCGTGAAAATGGAAGTTTTGCACGAAAGTATTAGTGAGGAGGAGGTATTGGTCACACTTATCTTCGAGGAAGGGAATGATGCCGGCATTTTTTGCCAACTAATATAAATCCTCGAAAATCCCCGCATCCCTCAAGAACGTGTCACACGGTCACTCGCACAGCCGCACCTCGGCCGCACAAGGAAGATTGTACTTGGGCTTCGGGGCTTCCTTAGGACCCTGGCTCGAAGTACTTCTCAACCTCCACTTGAGCATTTTCTTTTTCTCTGAAAATTTCTGAAATTTTTAGTACCTCAAAACAAAAGTGAACAGAACTTAACAAAACTGATAGCAACTACCCCCACAAGTGTCTAGAGGCTATATCATCCATCAAAACTACTTTGTACAATACAAATTCAACATGAAAGCTCAAATACATGGTCACCACAGCAGATTTTTTTGCAAAATATAAAGCACTAGAACAAAAACTAATTGGACCATTGGAGGAGTCACATACCAAGGAGTAATCCCCCAAAACAGTTTCAGAAACGGAGATCCAAGCAAGGAGATCAAAAATCATAGGAGAATGAGCAGAACACAGGTTTGAAAGCTATGGTGATTTTTTCTGGAGGACAAGGAGGCTGTGGGCTGGTGCACTAAGTGAGGTGCCCCTGTGGGACCCACAAGCTCACATGGCGCGCCCAGGGGGGTTGGCACGCCCTGTGAGCTTGTGGCTCATAGGTGCGCCCCCCCTCCCCCCCCTGTGGTGTGTTAAGTGCCAAAAATTCTTATTTATTATAGAAAAAATCATATTAAGTTTTCAGGTCATTCCGAGAACTTTTAATTTCGGGACATTTTTTATTGCATGGATAATTCAGAAAAAAGGATAATCATGACATTTCACTATTAAATTTAAATAGCAGAGAGCAAAAAGTAGGTACATTATGTTGTGCTTACTAAATTCATCAACCACATGCCCCTCAAAAAGAATCCATTAACAAGGTTGATCAAGTCTAATTAACAAACTATTTCCGCGTAACATGAAACCGAAGAATTTTTGTATAACACTAGGTTACCTCAATGGGGATATGCATCTCCGCAACAATAAGATTTTCATATTTCTTTTTGAAGGATGGAAGAGGGAATTTAAAACCTCCAATAGTGATCGTAGCAATTTTTTCAATAATGTTGATACTATTCATGAACTTTGTTTCTTCAGAAAATAAATCGTATGCTCATTACCATTGATATGAAAAGTAACCTTGCTTTTGTTGCAATCAATAACAGCCCTTGCAGTATTCAAGAAGGGTCTACCAAGGATGATCGACATAGCGTCGTCCTCGGGCATATCAAGTATAACAAAGCCTGTTAAGATAGTAACATTTGCAACTACAACAGGCACATCCTCACAAATTCCAATAGGTATAGCAGCTGATTTATCAGCCATTTGCAAAGATATTTCATTAGGTGTGAGCTTATTCAAATCAAGTCTTCTATATAAAGAGAAAGGCATAACACTAACACTGGCTCCCAAATCACATAAAGCAGTTTTGACATAATTTCTTTTAATGGAGCATGGTATAGTAGGTATTCCTGAATCTCCTAGTTTCTTAGGTACTCCACCCTTAAAAGAATAATTTGCAAGCATGGTGGAAATTTCAGCTTCAGGTATCTTTCTTTTATTAGTGACAATATCTTTCATGTTTTTAGCGTATGGAGGCATTTTCAAAATACCAGTCAAACGAGTACGCAAGAAAACATGCCTAAACATTTCAACAAAGCGCTCAAAATCATCTTCATCCTTATTCTTCGGAGGTTTAGTTGGAAAAGGCATGGGTTTCTGAACCCATGGTTCTCTTTCCTTACCATGTTTTCTAGCAATGAAATCACTTTTATCATAGCTTTTATTCTTAGGAGGTGGGTTATCAAGATCAACAGCAGGTTCTATTTCTACATCATTATCAGGTTCTTTATCCTTATTTGGTTGAGCATCATCATGAATACCATTATCATTATCACCAGGTGAATGTTCATTACCAGATTGTGTCTCAGCATCAGAAATAGAAAAATCATTATGCTTCTCAGAAGGTTTTTCTACCACAGGTTCACTAGAAGCATGCAAATTTCTATCATTTTTCTTTTTCTTTTTCTTTTTCTTCTTAGATGAACTAGGTGCATCAACATTAATTCTCTAAGAATCTTGCTTAATTCTTTTAGGATGACCTTCAGGATATAGTGGCTCCTGAGTCATTCTACCTCCTCTAGTCATTACCCTAACAGCATGATCATTCATTTTATTATTCATCTCATTAAGCAAATCATTTTGTGACATGGCAACTTGTTCTAACTGAGTATGAACCATGGATGCACGTTTACCTAAACCCTTAACATCATTAGCAATTTTGAACATCAAGTCACTTAAGTGATCAATCATGATAGCATTACGTTTCAATTGATTCTTAACATACATATTAAAATGTTCTTTCTTAATAATGTAGTTATCGAGTTCATCCAGACATTGACTAGCAGATTTATTATAAGGAATATCACCTTCATCGAATCTAGAAAGAGAATTTACCTTTACTACCTGTGTCGGGGTATCGAGTCCATGTATTTCTTCAATAGGTGGTAAATTCTTAACATCTTCAGCTTTAATACCCTTTTCTTTCATAGATTTCTGTAACATTCCGATTTTTGGAATGTTTACTAAAAAGTTTTTCCAAAAAGTTGGACCAGAAAATTTTGTTTGTTTATATAAAGCTTAAATTGATTTTTATAAATTGGGGGATTTAATTTGAACTAATGCGAACCTAAATTAAATTTGAGTTTTGTTATTTGTGTTTAGCTGGGTTTTATTTTTCGTTTTCAGCATAATTAAATATGCGAGTCTGCATTTTCATGGATTTCTCAGTTTGTTTTATTTTTTTGTGTGAGCCTTTTATTCCTTTTCTAGATTTTCCCCATAGGAAAATCAATTCATTTTCTTCACTCAACTCTATGTGAAAATCCCTTGGCTTGGACGTCCCTCTTTCTTCTCTGGTTGCAACTCACATTTTTTTTTTACTTCTCTTCAAATCGAATGGGTCTCCAATCTATTTTTTCCTTCCCTTCTCCAATTCTTTTCCCACCTGGGCCTTTAGCCCTTAGCCCATTTACATCACGTGGGTGACCTTCTTCCTCACATAAACCATGAGAGAGTAACTTACAGGAGAGAAACAGCCACCACGCCCACCCATGTTGCCTCCTTAAATTCCCTCCTCTGGCCTATTTGTCTAATTCAATTCACTTGGCCATCTTTCACCATGAGACCAAATCCCTTCCTCTCCTCCTTCCACCCACGTACATACAGGCGCACAAACTTTACACAGGATAGGAAAGGTACAGAGAGAAACTGTCCCTCCTCTAACTCCCATAAATTTGGACAGTTTCCAAAACCAAAGATATGTATACGTGCGCCTTGATCTTCTCTTCCAACCCCATCACTTTTCCTGCCCTCTCCCTTCCTCCTCTCTCCAAGACATCTCCATGAACTTTGAAGCTCCATGGACGTCGGTGTCCGATCCCGATGACTCAAGCCATCCCCATCCGTGCCCTTGCCCCAGAAGCTTCTACACCATGCCATGAATCCATTCAGAGAAGAAAGAACGCGATCCGTCGACCACACGCAAAGAATTCCACATATGCGTCCACATTGTTCGTCAAGTTCATCGCATCGATTCGTCAAGCTCGGTGAGCTTCTTTCCCATTTCTTCTACCCGTGCACTCAACCATCACCAATATATCTCTTAGACATCATAGTTCAGCCTATTTATTTGGTTGGCCGCACACATCCAAAATCGGAGGCCATCCAATGGCATCGACATGTTTCTTTAGTTTCTACGCATTATAGGATTTCGTTCCCAATAGATGAAATATTCCCTAGAACCTTGGTAATCATGTGGTCGAGTTAGATTGTAGTTCTATCTTGTGAGCGCTAGAGAAGATATTAGCGTAGTCGTTTTGGATAAAATTCATGTTGGTTTTGTACTATTAACTTTTGTGTAGTATGTTATTTTCATGTGTTCGTGATATGCCTAGGAGAGTATGGTGTTTTCCTCATAATTTTTGTGTGTCATATGACTTGCTTGATTTAATTATTTTACCGAATATAGTAGTATGATATTTTTCTTCCGTGTGGTATGTAGTCGTATGATATGGCTATGTACAAGTTGTTGCGAATTATTATCATGTGTAGTACTTGATCGGTGAACTTTTGTGTTGGTTTGATATTTTATATGTTCATGACACACCTAGGAGTATCTCCTAATTATTCCCTGATTCTAGGAGTTGGATGTGAATGACTAGATTTATTGTAAGGATTTCTTTTATTGTTAATTATAGTTTTGTATGTTGTATCGTGTTGTTATCTTGTTTATAAATCGTGTAGTCCTCTCCTTGCATGCGTACAAAATTTGGTGAATGTTCGACATGCTTATAATTCTTTAGATGTCTTAGGAGGTTCATATGATTTACTAGATTTAGTTTACTCTTGTTTAAATAGTTGTGCGTATTGTTTCCGCTCGATAGTTTGTGTTACTACGCATAGTCATATTTTATGCTTGTGTACTGATTTTTATGAATGATGGTCATGTTTATCATTTTGTATATTTAATATTGTTTTAGTTTGAGTTACTAAATATTATATGTGTGTTGTAAATTGCCTAATTTCAGTAGCGTGTGGATATCTTAGTTATGGTCTCTGGATTCATTCTCAAACATGTCGCATATGTGTTTTATTTATTTTAAGTCATGACATGTTGTAGGTTATTCTTTATTTATTGTTAATACGTATTGTTGCATAAATTTCTTCATGCTAGATGCCAAATTAAATGCCTCTTGAAATGAGTACATTGTAGTTCGTTGCATAGAATGTTATTGCATAGTGGTTCACCTTATCTTGTAGTTGTTTGTTATGTAAGATCACATGGTTGGTTGTTTTATGTCACGCCTTATATTTGTATTTCTATATAGAATTTATTCTTGAGGAATATATTACATCTTGATAATTATCATGTGTTCTATTTATCTTAGTTGATTATCATGGAATGTTAACAATTGCTTAAAGTAGAATGCTTGTTGATTGTGTCCTACCATATGTTATGGCATTGCTAATATGTACTATGAGAATGCACATATGGTTAGACTTCACTTGCTAGAGATATATATTAACAGTGTATCGATCCCATTTGTTAGTGTGGTTACTTCTTATCAATACCATACCATAATGTTGTGATTGTATAACTAGATTGTATAGCATGCATGTACCATTTCATGTATTAGATCATGCCTAATGGTGTATCTTATGTTTTTGCAACTATAGATTGTAATAAATAGAAGTGCATGTCA
The DNA here is from genome assembly GCA_039707655.1 of Elymus sibiricus. NCBI lineage: Eukaryota > Viridiplantae > Streptophyta > Magnoliopsida > Poales > Poaceae > Elymus > Elymus sibiricus. Next base: position 270,527,416 of record CM077668.1, read on the forward strand.
TTTTGTTACTCGTGCTAGTTTACTACATTGCTTGATGTCATGATCTGGTTGTCTAACTTGTCTAAATGCTTAGTATGATATGTTCATATGCTTATACGACATAACTAGTATGTAAGGTTGAGTGATCTTGCCATTCTTGATATTCATGTTAGTTGATGTCAACTAAGTTATCTCATTGTTGTGCGTTGTATTCTATTAGTATCATACTTTGGCATCTTGTGTGATTATCATTCATACTTTGCGTTATACATTTGTATATAGTTGTTGCATTGTTGTATATCTAGATATCGTTCATGTGAGTCATCTTTCATGCCTTATGATGTTTTGTGTGTTATAGTTGCCTAGTTTGGTTCTTATTTATAGATGTTTGACGTTGTATCATTTTGGTATTATGAGTGTTTAATACTTGTTTCATTAGTTTGTCACATGATTTGTATAGTTTACCTTTCGTCAGTAGAGTTATGCTTGATCACACACTCAGTATGTATCATGCTTTGTTATTATAAGCATGTGGTGATAATATTATTGCTAGTGGTTATTGGTAGTAGTTGTTCTTTATTATTAAGACCATGTCCTAGTTTAGTATCTTGTCATGAGCACTTGTATGTTGAATGCTTGTGTTATTAGTTAATACCTCTTATATGATTCTATATTCACATGCCTTGTATGTTATGTTTTACCAGTTAACTGTTGAGTAGATTTTTGCCATAGTATTGGTTTGTCTCCTGTTATAGAAATGCTTTCTAATAGTTGTTATGGTTTATGTTTGATTCTGCTTGCTGTTAACCATTATAAATATTTAGGTGTCTAAATATTTATTTATGGTTAATTGTTACTTGTAACTGTGCCATGTTGTTGCTTGCGGTAGGAAAAGATTACAACGTGTATGGCCATGTCATGACTGTGACAACTGTTAATTGCTTATTCGAGGTCTTGTTTAATTTATTTATATTAGTCGATATATGTTTTGCTTTCTCATATCTGATCTGAGCTTATATGGTTTAGTATTGCTTTAGGACCGAACTTAGACCTAACTCGATTCATGTTGTTGTATGATGTTTGATTGCTTGACTAGTATGGCTTATAATGTTGGTTTGGTTGTCTTAGGGAATGCTTCCTTTTGAATTAGCATATAGCTAATGTAAATGTTTTGCTGCTATTGACCATTATAAACATTTAGATTCTATCTAAATATTTATTTATGGTTAAATTTTACCTTCATCATGCCATGTTGTGATTGTGTAGTTAAATGCATAGGATGGTTCCTTTTCATGTGTGTTGATGCCATTGTGTTGTTATATGGTACTTTCCTTTGAGCTCAGATGTGTAATGGCAACTACTAGTGTTAGTATCATAGTTCGTATCAGAACGTTAGTATTGTTGGAAAGCCTTGCCTATCCATCATCAACTTAAACCCTTTAACTTCGTTGAATCATCTCTCTTACCTCCCTATCATGCTACCCCATTTCGAAATCTCCATCTTGATCAATATCTTGTTATCCATCGACTCTGAAATTGTTTTGGATGTTATTTGGATTTTCTATTACTTTGGTATTTATTGTTTGTCTTTTGCTATCGTTACGACGAGTAGGGAGTGACGACGATGTTGGACATGGACAGAAACAGGTTACCGAAGAAGGACTCAACAACGAAGGCACGCCTCCTTCTTTGATCATAATTATCCTATGTTTAACAAAACTGCATTCTGTTTTATGGTTACATTATGCATGCTATTTTAAATTCTTGTAGCTAGTGTGTCGATTGACACATTACCTTGATCCGCTTGTCGCCTATTCACTTGACACCTGAATAGAATTATATAATATTCCGGTAGAGTAGAAATGCTTAGCCATGCTCATTATTCTATAGGTCCTTATCCGAATGATCTTCGGATCATTGACACTTGAAACTTGTTGCTGGGCTCGCTGAGCTAGGCCGGTTGGCCCTTGTTGACCTTCTCTATCCTCTTCTACTCTGGGTGAAACTTACCATCTGAATACTGGCGCGGGCGACAGCTGAATCAAGGATTGAAGGAGCGATTGGTTGCCCTTCATAGGTTGAAGGGGGCAATCAGTCGTCCGTGCCGCATGAGGCCTAATAAGTCTTGGATTTGAAGATTGTGCAAACAGTACAGCCACATGCTATATGGGCGCTGGCTTGGTTAAAAGCTAGTCAGCCTTAGGTGTTGATGTCGTCGTACCGCAGATGGGATAGCTGCCCTGCGAGGAGTATCCTCGGCACAGATGGGGGGGCCAGTTTGAGGACGTACTCTCAGTTCCGTGCGCCAGACCCGGTGGGCATGTCACATCTTTGGGGGATCTAGTCCAAAGACCTCGTCACAATCTCCCTGTCGGTATACCAAATGGTGTACTACGCTAGCGACGGCTAGTGGCAACAAGTCGGGATTGTGTCGTGTGGGTAAAGTGTACAACCTCTGCAGAGTGTAAAACTATTCAAATAGCCGTGTTCACGGTCATGGACGACACATGAATCTTTCTTGACATACAGGACCTGTCTTGCTTATTCCCTCTTTGCCCCTATTCTTGGAACCTATGAAGGATGTGAGTTGATCGAGGATCATCACTTTGATGACAGTTATTCTGGAGATAAAACATGTTTTCATCTAAAACTGTTGTTATCCAACTGCTATATTTTGCAAACAAAATTAGCTTTTATGCAAATGAGCCATACAACCTTCCTTTGAAGCCACATGTAGCTATTAGGTTCTTCCCCGTGGGAGGCATGTTGAGTACGTAATGTACTCATGGTAATAATTTTGTTGAACAACAGAGTACTATGAAGACGAAGGTGATGACTACAACTACTATGGCGATCCGTAGGAGTGAGGTCACGTGGACTACATCGACTGCCTGTGGCTGAGATGGAGTCGCTACGCATTTTACCTTCCGCTATTTTCTGATTGTAATAAATGTCATGAGACATTTCACTAGGTATGTCTTGTGACAAATATACTACTTGTAATACTTTTACGTATTGTGCAATGATACCATTTCACTGTGTTGTCAACAATGATCCTGGGGTTGACAAATATACACAGGAGGGTCTGGAAGTTAAATACAGGTTCTCACAATTTCTTTGCCTCTTGCATATCTTCTGGACTGAGGAATAGAATAGCTCACTTCTTCGGAGTTACTTTAGGTGTTGGCTCAGGAACTATCCAATCATTTTCATTTCTCAAGATATTATTCGATAATTCTTCAGCCTTTTCAATAGTTCGTTTCCTGAAAACACAACCAGCACAACTATCGAGGTAGTCCCTAGAAGCATCGGTTAGTCCATTATAAAAGATATCAAGTATTTCATTTTTCTTAAGAGGATGATCAGGCAAAGCAGTAAGTAACTGGAGAAGCCTCCCCCAAGCTTGAGGGAGATTCTCTTCTTCAATTTGCACAAAGTTAAATATTTCCTGTAAGGCAGCTTGTTTCTTATGAGCAGGAAAATATTTTTCAGAGAAGTAAGATATCATATCCTGGGGACTACGCACACAACCAGGAGAAAGAGTATTAAACCATTGCTTAGCATCGCCCTTCAATGAAGAAGGAAACAACTTAAGAATATAGTAATAGCGATGTTTTTCCTCATGGGCAAATAGGGTGGCTATATCATTTAATTTGGTAAGGTGTGCCACAACAGGTTCAGTTTCATAACCATGAAAAGGATCAGATTCAACCAAATAATTAACTCAGGATCAACAAAGAATTCATAATCCTTATCAGTAACAAAGATAGGAGAAGTAGCAAATTTAGGATAATATTTAATTTTCTCCATCATAGATTTTTCTTCCAGTGTCGGGGGGATGGCCCCCGGGTAGGCAACAGAGCCCAAATCCCTTTCGGAAAATCAACGGAGCAAGGTAAGTGCCTCTGGCCGGCTGGCCACGCACGCCGGCTCCCCTGTGTGGGCCGGCTCGGGACGGCAACCCGGCCTGGCCGGCTGACCCATGCCGGCCAGCCGCGAGGCGGAGAAGACTTAGCGGCGAAGCAAACATCGAACCGCGCACCGCCCTTTACGCTGGCGGTGCAGACGAGGCTGCAGCTTTCCCTCGCGCCCTCGCCCGAGGCGGGCGGTGTCAGGGAGGCGCGCTCCTGTAGGAATGGCGGCGCCGACCTCCTGTAGCCACAGTGGCGCCGACCTCCTGTAGCCACGACGGCAACCGACCTGACGAGGGACAAGACCTCGAGCCCAGACTGACGGGACAAGACCCGTCATGAGGCCCGCGCCGGGCGGGTGCGGCGCACCTGGCAACCCGGCATCCGGCAACCCGGCAGCCCGGCATCCGGCGACCCGGCGAACCGACGTCACGGCGACCCGGCCTCCGGGTCCGGGCCAATGACACCAGGGGCCCGCGCCTTTATAGCGATTACCATTGTAACCCTGGGGGTCGGCCTATAAGACCCCCAGGGAGGCCTCCTTGCAGAGGGGTCGCCCAAGAGTGAAGTACTAAGTCGCAGGTCGGTGGTTTTAGGTCGCAGGTCAGCCATTCGGTCGCCACTCAGATCAATACTCGTTCCAGTTAGCTCCCCGACGAGCAAACACTCGCACCGGAGAGGAAGAACGGTGGCCCAGCCCCTTCTTCCCCCTCCGCCCAAACAGCTCCAGGAGCAACCTTGTAGCCCTTGTGCTTCCCATACTACACTCGGCAGGATTAGGGGTATTACCTCTCCGGAGGGTCCCGAACCTGGGTACGTCTTGTGTCCTCGCACTCGCTCGTGCCAACCTCGCCTCCGAAACCCACCGGCGTCCAAACGCGGCCCCACCTCACAAGCCATCTCATGGCATCTGCCGTGAATCGCATACCCCATGCATCGAGGCGCGACACGATGATCAAGCTCGGCATCGAGGCGCGACAACTGGAGCCGACCCTGACGGTGTTCCACGGCATCGTGCCGGGGCACTCCTGCACCCCGGTTGGCCGGGTCCGGCTCGACGTCCTATTCGGCTCCAGCAGCCACTTCCGCCGCGAGCCGATCTGGTTCGAGGTGGTCGACCTGGCCAGCCCCTACCACGCGCTGCTGGGCCGGCCCGCGATGGCCAAGTTCATGGCGGTCCCCCACTACGCCTACCTAAAGATGAAGATGCCGGGTCCCAAGGGCCTCATCACCGTCGTCGGCGACTACAAGAAGTCCCTTGAATGCGCCAAAGCCGGCTCCCAGCTAGCCGAGTCGTTGGTCATCGCCGAGGAAAGACGCCAGCTCGACCGAATCGTGATGCTGGCTAACGCGCAGTCGGCTGTGCCGACTCCGCCCAAGCCGGCCGACGAAGCCTCCTTCAAGCCGGCCAAGGACACAAAGCGGATCCCGCTCGACCCGGCCGACCCCAGCTCCAGCAAGTACGTCGTCGTGGGTGCCGGCCTCGACAGCAAATAGGAAGGCGAGCTCGTCGATTTCCTCCGTGAGAATCTGGACATCTTTGCATGGTCTCCCAAAGACATGCCGGGTGTCCCGAGGGAATTTGCCGAGCACAAGCTTCACGTCCGCAAGGATGCCAAGCCGGTCCGGCAGCCGCTGCGCCGTTTCTCCGAGGAGAAGAGAAGAACCATTGGCGAAGAGATCACCCGGCTGCTCAAAGCCGGGTTTATCATGGAGGTGTTTCACCCCTAGTGGCTGGCGAACCCGGTCCTCGTTCTGAAGAAAAACAATACTTGGCGCATGTGTATCGACTACACCAGCCTGAACAAGGCATGCCCCAAGGACCCGTTCGCTCTACCCCGGATCGACCAAGTCATCGACTCCACGGCCGGCTGCGAGCTCCTGTCCTTCCTGGACGCCTACTCCGGCTACCACCAGATCAAGTTGGACCCGAGCGACGCCCTCAAGACGTCCTTCATCACGCCCTTCGGGGCGTACTGCTACATCACCATGTCGTTCGGGTTGAAGAACGCCGGCGCCACCTTCCAGCGCTGCATGCAGAAATGCATGTTGCCCCAGCTCGGCAGAAATGTGCACGTCTACGTCGACGACATCGTGGTGAAGACCAAGCAGCACCTCACGCTCCTGGCCGACCTCAAGGAGACCTTCGCCAACCTTCGCCGGTTCCAGATCAAGCTCAACCTGGAGAAATGCGTCTTCGGCGTGCCGGCCGGCCAGCTCCTCGGCTTCCTCGTCTCGGCGCGCGGCATCGAGGCCAACCCGGAGAAGATCAAGGCAATCGAGCGCATGCGCAAGCCGGCCCGGCTGCGCGACGTCCAAAAGTTCACTGGCTGCCTGGCCTCTCTCAGCCGGTTCGTCAGCCGGCTGGGAGAGAGGGCCCTGCCCCTGTATTAGCTGATGAAGAAGACGACGGCATTCGAGTGGGGCGACCAGGCGGACGAAGCCTTCCGCGACCTCAAGCGCATGCTATCAACCGCGCCCGTCCTGGCCGCGCCGACTGAGAAGGAGCCCCTCCTTCTATACATCGCCGCCACTTCTCACGCGGTCAGCACGGTGCTGGTCGTCGAGCGTCCGGAGGAGGGCAAGGTGCGGCCGGTCCAACGGCCGGTGTACTACCTCAGCGAGGTGCTCTCCGCCTCCAAGCAAAATTACCCCCACTACCAGAAGATGTGCTACGGTGTGTACTTGGCCGCCAAGAAGTTGCGGTAGTACTTCCAAGAGCACGCCATCACCGTGGTGAGCACGGCCCCCATCGGCGAGATCGTGGGCTGCCGGGATGCCTCCGGCCGGGTAGCCAAGTGGGCCCTCGAGCTGGCCGACCACACCATCCTCTACCAGCCGCGCACCACCATCAAGTCCCAAGCACTGGCCGACTTCCTCGTCGACTGGGCCGAGACGCAGTACCTACCGCCGGCTCCGGAGTCAACTCATTGGCGCATGCACTTTGACGGTTCCAAGATGCGCGACGGCCTGGGAGCCGGCATCGTGTTGTCCTCCCCCAAGAACGACCGACTGCGGTATGTGCTCCAAATCCACTTCGCCGCCTCCAGCAACGTCGCCGAGTACGAAGCTCTCGTGCACGGCCTCCGGCTGGCCAGGGAGATCGGCATCCGGCGCATCCTCTGCTATGGCGACTCGGACCTGGTGGTACAGCAAGCTTCCGACGACTGGGACACCAAGGACGCCAACATGGCAAGCTACCGCTTCCTGGTCCAGCAACTCTCCGGCGGGTTCGATGGATGCGAGTTCCTCCACGTCCCGCGCGCCGACAACGAAGCGGCCGACGCCTTGGCCAAAGTAGGTTCCACCCGGTAGGCCATCCCGTCCGGCGTCTCCCTCGAGCACCTGCGCAAGCCGTCCATCAAGCCGTCGCCCGAGTCAGAGTCCATCTTCGTCCCGGACGATCCCGGCGCGCCCCCGGCCGGCCCTGGGGTTCCCGGCCCACGCTCAGGGACTGCCGTGGCCGGCTCGGGGACTGCCGCCTTCGGCTCGGGGACTGCCGTGGCCGGCTCGGGGACTGCCATCTCCGGCTCGGGGACTGCCGCCTCCGGCCCGGGGACTGCCGTCTCCAGCCCTGGGATTCCCGGCCCAAGCTCGGGGACTGCCGCCTCCGGCTCGGGGACTGCCGTCTCCGGCTCGGGGGCTGCCGGCTCCAGCCCGGGGACTGCCGGCTCCGGCTCAGGGGCTGCCGCCTCGGGTCTCATCCCGGCGGCCGTCTTCGCGGTGGTGACGGCGCCCTCTTGGGCTCAGCCAATCCGTGCCTTCTTGGAAGACGGCGAGCTCCCCGTCGACGAAACCGAAGCCCGGCAAGTGTAGCGGCGCGCATCCGCCTACGGCATCATCAACCACGAGCTCATCAAGCGCAGCACGACGGGCGTGTTCCAACGCTGCGTCGAGCAGAGCAAGGGGATCGAGATCCTCCTCGACATCCATCAGGGCGAGTGCGGGCACCACGCCGCCTCGAGATCCCTGGTGGCCAAAGCAGTCCGGCACGGCTTCTACTGGCCCACGGCCCTAGAAGACGCCGAGCAACTGGTCCTCAAGTGTGAGGGCTGCCAGCGCTTCGGCAAGCGCACCCGCCAGCCGGTTTCGGCCCTCCGAACCATCCCGATCACATGGCCATTTGCCGTCTGGGGGCTCGACATGGTGGGGCCTTTCAAGACCGCCCGAGGCGGCATGACGCACCTCCTCGTCGCCATCGACAAATTCACCAAGTGGATCGAGGCCAGGCCGATCAAGAAGCTCGACGGGCCCACGGCCGTCCGATTCATCAAGGATATCGCGGTACGCTACGGCGTGCCGCACAGCCTCATCACCGACAACGGCACCAACTTCGCCAAGGGCGCGCTCGCACACTACTGCTCTGCAGCCGGCATCCGGCTCGACTTGGCCTCCGTCGCACATCCCCAGTCGAACGGCCAGGTCGAGCGGGCCAACGGCCTCATCCTAGCCGGCATCAAGCCGCGACTCGTCGAGCCGCTCGTGCGCTCACCCGGCAGCTGGCTCGACGAGCTGCCAGCCGTCCTCTGGAGTCTCCGGACGACGCCGAACCGCTCCACCCGGTTCACCCCATTCTTCCTCGTCTACGGAGCCGAAGCCATCATCCCAACCGACGTCGAGTTCGACTCACCCCGGGTCGCGATGTACACCGAAGCCGAAGCCAAAGAAGCACGCGAAGACGGCATCGACCTGCTCGAAGAGGCGCGCCTCCTGGCCCTCAGCCGGTCCGCCATCTACCAACAAGGCCTGCGCCACTACCACAGCAAGAAGATCAAGCCCCTCGCGTTCCGCGAGGGCGACCTCGTACTCCGGCTCGTCCAGCGAACAGCCGGCCAGCACAAGCTGGCTTCCCCTTGGGAAGGCCCCTTCATCATCAGCAAGGCTCTCTGCGACCGGAACGCGTACTACCTCATCGACGCGCAGAAGCCGAACAAGCGCAAGCGAGACGCAGCCGGCGAGGAGACCAGCCGGCCCTGGAACGCGGAGCTCCTCCGTCCGTTTTACAGTTAAACCCATGTATGTATGTATCACCATCTTTTGGACTTAATCAAAGCAGGCAGCTCCCCCGTCCTTGCCCTGCCGAGTCGGCCCAGCCGGCTCGGGGGCTCGGGGGCTCCTTTTTTACGCTTTACTCTCTGTCTGCGCACAACCATGTTTTTCCTAATACCCCCGCCGAGTCGGCGAAGCCGGCTCGGGGGCTCGGGCGCCAGCCGGCTAGACCACGCCCCGCCTTTTTTCCTTAGTCCGTCTCGGAGCGTACGATCCGCCAAAGCCCTCTCTTCGCCAGCCACAGCCGGCTCCCGGCTGTCCGGCTGGCAAGAGCCAAAGGCCGGAAGCATCGTTACGCAAGAACGACTAAGGAGATGGCCCGGCACGGCCAACTCGGCTCAACCCATTTTACCTCCCTTGTTCGCCGCACGACCGGCTGCGCGCCAGCCGGCCTCGCCGCCTGCCGCCAGCCGGCCCAGTGGGTGTTTCGCTCGCGCTCAACGTCCGAAAAAGCCTAAGTACTGTGCGTCCGCTCCCAAAGCCGAGTTCCCGTCCTAGCCACAGTCCGCAACCCGGCTGTCCGGCTAGCGGGAAGGAAGCCTAAGGAAACGACAAACAGGAAAAGGCCCAAGGCCGAACAGCAAAAAGCAAACTCATCACAACAGTTGGCGCCAAGTCGCATGCAAGCTTTATATATAACTTAGGCCCTCGGCCACGAGTTCATTACATAAACTTACACCCAGTGGGTGGACCTGCTACCTATCAAAAATTCAAAGCATAAAGGTCAAAGCCCCAAGCGGCACTCGCGTCGCCTCCAGCCGGCTCCGCACTACGACAACCGGCAAGGGGACGTGGTCGCCGGGTCGGGTCCAGCGCTCTCCGCCGTCCTCTCCGCCGTGGCGCCATCGTCTGCGTCGGCCTCGTCGTCGGCATAGGCACCCATCTCGGCCGAGCTGCCGTCCGGGTCGTCGAGCAGAAGGCCGAGCGTATCGGTGGCGAGCTCCTCGCCGTCTTCCGTCCGCTCGACGACGAACTCGTCGTGCGGGGCGAACGTCGCCAGGTAGCTGGCCCGCCCGGCGATCCGCTGCGCCCGCGCCGCCAAGTCCTCCGCCGCGCCGGCTCGCTGCGCCGCCAGACGGTCAAGATCCAAGCCGGGATACCACGACACGACGAAGCGCAGTGCCGTCTCCGCGCCGGCCCGGGCTGCGGAGGCCCTCCACGCGCCAAGCCGCTCCACGCCGGCTTCCAGCCACCGCGCCAGCCGGCTGACGGTGTTCGGCACGACCGTGTCTGGCCAGAGGCCGCTCGCCATGCCCAGACCGGCGTCGAACAGACGGCGCATCTGCTCCTCCATGGCCCGGAGACGGCTCTCGCAGGCCAGGACCAGCTCCGGGAAGGACCACGCGGCGTACGCGTCGATCTCGGCTCCCAGCTCCCGCTGCTCGGCCCGATGGGCGTGCACGGCCGCGTCGGCCGCCTCCTGCGTCTCCGGGAAGAGCCCTGGCAAAAATAAGAAACACGTCAGTCATTGAAGGAAACCAGCCGGCTTCGCAAGCCGGCCCAAAGAGGGAAGCAGTACTTACAGGCCAAGGCCTCGTCCAGATGCTGCGCCTCGCCCAGCATCCCGTTCTCCCGGATCTCCGCCGCGCGAGCCTGGGCCTCGAGATCCTTCTCGAGCTGCGCGACCCGCCGGCCGGCATCCGCGAGCTCCTCGGCAGCCTTGCCGCGCTCCTCGAGTGTTGGAAATATGCCCTAGAGGCAATAATAAATTGGTTATTATTATATTTCCTTGTTCATGATAATCGTTTATTATCCATGCTATAATTGTATTGATTGGAAACTCAAATACATGTGTGGGTACATAGACAACACTGTGTCCCTAGTAAGCCTCTAGTTGACTAGCTCGTTGATCAAAGATGGTTAAGGTTTCCTAGCCATTGACATGAGATGTCATTTGATAACGGGATCACATCATTAGGAGAATGATGTGATGGACAAGACCCAAACTGTAAACGTAGCATTTGATCGTGTCAGTTTATTGCTATTGTTTTCTGCATGTCAAGTATCTGTTCCTTTGACCATGAGATCATGCAACTCACTAACACCGGAGGAATACCTTGTGTGTATCAAACGTCGCAACGTAACTGGGTGACTATAAAGGTGCTCTACAGGTATCTCCGAGGGTGTCTGTTGGGTTGGCATGGATCAAGACTGGGATTTGTTACTCCGTATGACGGAGAGGTATCTCAGGGCCCACTCGGTAATACAACATCACAATGAGCCTTGCAAGCAATGTGACTAAAGTGTTAGCCACGAGATCTTGTATTACGGAACGAGTAAAGAGACTTGCCGGTAACGAGATTGAACTAGGTATAGTGATACCGACGATCAAATCTCGGGCAAGTAACATACCGAAGAACAAAGGGAACAGCATACGGGATTAACTGAATCCTTGACATAGAGGTTCGACCGATAAAGATCTTCGTAGAATATGTAGGAGCCAATATGGGCATCCAGGTCCCGCTATTGGTTATTGGCCGTAGAGGTGTCTCGGTCATGTCTACATAGTTCTCGAACCCGCAGGGTCTACACACTTAACGTTTGGTGACGATTAGTATAATTGAGTTATTATGTTGGTGACCGAAAGTTGTTCGGAGTCCCGGATAAGATCCCGGACATGACGAGGATCTCCGGAATAGTCCGGAGGTAAAGATTGATATATGTGATAATAGTGTTTTGATCTCTGGAAGGGTTCCGGAGTTCACCGGAAGGGGTTCCTGATGTTTACCGAAGTGTTCGGGTGCAGCAACACTTTATATGAGCCAAAGGGATAAAGCCCACAAGGTATTGGAAAGTGCAAAAGTAGTTTTGCTGCCGCGTAAGCGGTACTACCGCTTGGTGAAGCGGTACTACCGCCCGAGCGGTACTACCGCTTGTGTGAAGCGGTACTACCGCCCAAGCGGTACTACCGCTTGTGTGAAGCGGTACTACCGCTTGTGCGCGGCTGTGCACGGTTCGGCAGGGATCCGAGTTGGACTCTTTCCCTGCGGGCAAAACCGACCCGGAGGAGGCTTTTACTCCAAGTTTAGACCCCAAGGCTCAACATATAAATAGAGGGGCAGGGCTAGCACACGGGACACATCAAGATTTCCCCAAGCCGTGTGCGGCAACCCTAACCCTCTAGTTCCTCCGTCATAATCTCCGTAGTGCTTGGCGAAGCCCTGCAGAGATTGTTCCTCACCACCATCACCACGCCGTCGTGCTGCTGGAACTCAACCACTACTTCACCATCGCTCGCTGGATCGAGGAGGTGAAGGCGTCATCAAGCCGTACGTGTGTTGAACGCGGAGGTGCCGTCCGTTCGGCACTAGATCGGAAGGATCGTGATTGGATCGCGGGACGCTCGGCGATTTGGATCGCGAAGACGTTCGACTACATCAACCGCGTTTATTAACGCTTCCGCTTAGCGATCTACAAGGGTATGTAGATTCACTCTCCCTCTCGTAGATGCTCATCACCATGGATAGATCTTATGTGTGCGTAGGAAAATTTTGTTTCCCATGCAACGTTCACCAACAGTGGCATCATGAGCTAGGTCTATGTGTAGATGAGATCTCGAGTAGAACACAAACGAGTTGTGGGCGTGGGTGTATACATATTGCTTGCCGTTACTAGTTGATTTTTGATTCGGCGGTACTGTGAGATGAAGCGGCCCGGACCGACATTACGCGTACACTTACGCGAGACAGGTTCCTTCAACTGACATGTAACTTCGTTGCATAAAGATGGCTAGCGGGTGTCTGTCTCTCTCACTTTAGTTGAATCGATTTCAATGAAGAGGGTTCTTTTAGAAGATCAAAAAGCAATCACTACACCACGTTGTGGTTTTGCGTAGGTAAGAACGGTTCTTGCAAACCCGTAGCAGCCACGTAAAATTTGCAACAACAATTAGAGGACGTCTAACTTGTTTTTGCAGGGTATGTTGTGATGTGATATGGCCAATTACATGATGAGATATATGTGATGTATGAGATGATCATGTTTTGTATAGAATATCACGACTTGCATGTCGATGAGTACGGCAACTGGCAGGAGCCATAGAGTTGTCTTTAATTATTGTATGACCTGCGTGTCAATCATTAAGCGCTATGTAATGCTTTACTTTATCGCTAAACGTTAGCAATAGTCGTGGAAGCAACAGTCGGCGCGACAACCTTATGGCGACACGTTGATGGAGATCAAGATGATGGAGATCATGGTGTCATGCCGGTGACGATGGAGATCATGCCGGTGCTTTGGAGATGGAGATCAAAAGCACAAGTTCATGGCCATATCATGTCACTTATGATTTGCATGTGATGTTAATCCTTTTATGCATCTTATTTTGCTTAGGACGACGGTAGCATTATAAGGTGATCCCTCACTTAAATTTCAAGATAAATTGTGTTCTCCCCAAGTGTGCACCGTTGCGAAAGTTCGTCGTTTCGAGACACGCCGTGATGATCGGGTGTGATAGACTCTACGTTCGCATACAACGGGTGCAAGCCATGTTGCACACGCGGAACACTCGGGTTAAACTTGACGAGCCTAGCATGTACAGACATGGCCTCGGAACACAAGAGACCGAAAGGTCGAACATGAGTCATATAGTAGATATGATCAACATGAAGATGTTCACCATTGAAACCACCTCAACTCACGTGATGATCGGACTTGAGTTGGTGGATTTGGATCATGTTACACTCGAATGATCGGAGGGATGTCAATTTGAGTGGGAGTTTTTTAAATATGATTAACTAAACTCATTATCTAAGAACAATAGTCTAAGTTGTCTTTGCTATATTTATGTTGTAGATCATGGCTCGCGCAGTAGCACCCCTGAATTTTAATGCGTTCCTAGAGAAAGCTAAGTTGAAAGATGATGGAAGTAACTTTGTGGACTGGGCCCGTAATCTAAGGATTATCCTTACGGCTTCCCAGAAGGCTTATGTCCTTGATGCACCGCTTGGTGATCCACCCGCTCCAGTTGAGTCCCTAGACGTTGTGAACGCCTGGCAGGCTCGTTCTGATGATTACTCAATAGTTCAATGTGCAATGTTGTATGGCTTAGAACCGGGACTTCAAAGACGTTTTGAACGTCATGGAGCATATGAGATGTTCCAGGAGTTGAAGTTTATCTTTCAGAAGAATGCCCGGATCGAGAGATATGAGATCTCCGATAAGTTCTATGCTTGCAAGATGGAGGAGAACGGGTCTATCAGTGATCACGTGCTCAGAATGTCTGGGTACTCCACCCGTCTGGCTGAGTTAGGGATGCCCCTTCCGCCAGAGGCTATCACTGACAGAGTTCTTCAATCATTGCCACCTAGCTACAAGAGCTTCGTGTTGAACTATAACATGCACGGGATGAACAAGTCAGTCGCCGAGCTGTTTGCGATGCTGAAAGCCGCTGAGTCTGAAATTCAGAAGGAGCATCAAGTGTTGATGGTCAATAAAACCACTAGTTTCAAGAAAAATGGCAAGGGTAAGAAGGGTAACTCCAAGAAGAGTGGCAAAGCAGTTGCTCCTCTCGTGAAGAAACCCAAGGCTGGACCCAAACCAGAAACTGTGTGTTTTCATTGCAAGGGAACTGGACACTGGAAGCGGAATTGCCCCAAGTATTTGGCTGACAAGAAGGCGGCCAACAACAAACAAGGTATATATGATATACATGTTATTGATGTGTACCTTACCAACTCTCGTTGTAGTGCCTGGGTATTTGATACCGGTGCGGTTGCTCATATTTGCAACTCAAAACAGGAACTGCGGAATAGACGGAGGCTGGCAAAGGACGAAGTGACGATGCGCGTGGGAAATGGTTCCAAGGTTGATGTGATCGCCGTCGGCACGCTCGCTCTTCGATTACCGTCGGGATTAGTGATGAACCTAAATAAGTGTTATTTGGTGCCTGCGTTAAGCATGAACATTATATCTGGATCTTGTTTATTGCGAGACGGTTACTCATTTAAATCAGAGAATAATGGTTGTTCTATTTATATGAGTAATATCTTTTATGGTCATGCACCCGATGTAAGGGGTTTATTCTTATTGAATCTCGATAGTAATGATACACATGTTCATAACATTGATGCCAAAAGATGTAGAATTGATAATGATAATACCACTTTCTTGTGGCACTGCCGTTTAGGTCATATTGGCGTAAAACGCATGAGGAAGCTCCATGCTGATGGACTTTTGGAGTCACTTGATTTTGAATCACTTGACACATGTGAGCCATGCCTCATGGGCAAGATGACTAAAACGCCGTTCTCTGGAATAATGGAACGGGCAAGTGACTTATTGGAAATCATACATACTGATGTGTGCGGTCCGATGAGCATTGAGGCGCGCGGTGGTTATCGTTACTTTCTCACCTTCACTGATGACTTAAGTAGATATGGGTATATTTACTTAATGAAACACAAGTCTGAAACATTTGAAAAGTTCAAACAATTTCAGAGTGAAGTTGAGAATCATCGTAACAAGAAGATTAAATTCCTACGATCTGATCGAGGAGGAGAATATCTGAGTTATGAGTTTGGCAGTCACTTAAGACAGTGTGGAATTGTTTCACAATTAACACCGCCTGGAACACCACAGCGTAATGGTGTGTCCGAACGTCGTAATCGAACCTTATTGGATATGGTGCGATCTATGATGTCTCTTGCCGATTTGCCACTATCGTTTTGGGGTTATGCATTAGAGACAGCTGCATTCACTTTAAATAGGGCACCATCGAAATCCGTTGAGACGACGCCATATGAACTTTGGTTTGGCAAGAAGCCAAAGCTGTCGTTTCTTAAAGTTTGGGGATGTGATGCTTATGTCAAAAAGCTTCAGCCTGAAAAGCTGGAACCCAAAGCGGAGAAATGCGTCTTCATAGGATACCCAAAAGAGACAGTTGGGTATACCTTCTACCTCAGATCCGAAGGCAAAGTGTTTGTCGCTAAAAACGGAACATTTCTTGAGAAAGAGTTTCTCTCGAAAGAATTGAGTGGGAGGAAGATAGAACTTGATGAGGTTGTTGAACCTTTACTTCAACCTGAGAGTAGCGCAGCGCAGAAAGTTGTTTCTGTGGAGCCTACATTAGCTGAAGAGGAAGTTAATGATGATGATCATGAAGCTTTGGATCAAGTTGCTATCGAACCTCGTAGGTCGACAAGGACGCGTACTGCTCCCGAGTGGTACGGCAACCCTGTCTTAGAGGTCATGTTGTTAGACAACGATGAACCTACGAACTATGGAGAAGCGATGATGGGCCCGGATTCCGAGAAGTGGTTAGAGGCCATGAAATCCGAGATGGGATCCATGTATGAAAACAAAGTCTGGACTTTGGAAGTATTACCTGAAGGGCGTAAGGCCATTCAGAACAAATGGATCTTTAAGAGGAAGACGGACGCGGACGGTAATGTCACCGTCTATAAAGCTCGACTTGTGGCAAAGGGTTTTTCACAAGTTCAAGGAGTTGACTACGATGAGACCTTCTCACCCGTAGCGATGCTTAAGTCCGTCAGAATCATGTTAGCAATAGCTGCCTTTTTCGATTATGAAATTTGGCAGATGGATGTCAAAACAGCGTTCCTTAACGGTTACCTTAAGGAAGAGTTGTATATGATGCAACCAGAAGGTTTTGTCGATCCAGAGAATGCTGACAAAGTTTGCAAACTCCAGCGATCCATTTATGGACTGGTGCAAGCATCTCGGAGTTGGAATCTTCGTTTTGATGAGGTGATCAAAGCGTTCGAGTTTATACAAGTTTACGGAGAAGCTTGTATTTACAAGAAAGTGAGTGGGAGCTCTATAGCGTTTCTAATATTATATGTGGATGACATATTGCTGATTGGAAACAATATAGAAATGCTGGAAAGCGTAAAGGAATATTTGAACAAGAGTTTTTCAATGAAGGACCTAGGAGAAGCTGCTTTCATATTAGGCATCAAGATCTATAGAGATAGATCAAGACGCTTAATAGGACTTTCACAAAGCACATACCTTGATAAGATTTTGAAGAAGTTCAAAATGGATCAGTCCAAGAAGGGGTTCTTGCCTGTTTTGCAAGGTGTGAAGTTGAGTAAGACTCAATGCCCAGTGACTGCAGAAGATAGAGAAAAGATGAGTGTCATCCCCTATGCTTCGGCCATAGGCTCTATCATGTATGCAATGCTGTGCACAAGACCCGATGTCAGCCTTGCCATAAGTATGGTCGGAAGGTTTCAAAGTGATCCAGGAATGGAACACTGGACGGCGGTCAAGAATATCCTGAAGTACCTGAAAAGGACTAAGGACATGTTTCTCGTTTATGGAGGTGATCAAGAGCTCGTCGTAAAGGGTTACGTCGATGCAAGCTTTGACACTGATCCGGATGACTCTAAGTCGCAAACCGGATACGTATTTATTCTTAATGGGGGTGCGGTTAGCTGGTGCAGTTCCAAGCAAAGCGTGGTAGCAGATTCTACATGCGAAGCGGAGTACATCGCTGCCTCGGAGGCGGCGAAGGAAGGTGTCTGGATGAAGGAGTTCATGACAGATCTTGGAGTAGTGCCTAGTGCACTTGACCCAATGACTCTGTTTTGTGATAATACTGGTGCCATTGCTCTAGCCAAGGAACCAAGATTTCACAAGAGGACCAGACACATAAAGCGACGTTTCAATTCCATCCGCGATTACATCAAGGAGGACGACATAAATATTTGCAAAGTACACACGGATCTAAATGTTGCAGATCCGTTGACTAAACCTCTTCCAAGGGCTAAACATGAACAACACCAGAACTGCATGGGTGTTCGATTCATTACAATGTAAATCACATAGTGATGTGAACTAGATTATTGACTCTAGTGCAAGTGGGAGACTGTTGGAAATATGCCCTAGAGGCAATAATAAATTGGTTATTATTATATTTCCTTGTTCATGATAATCGTTTATTATCCATGCTATAATTGTATTGATTGGAAACTCAAATACATGTGTGGGTACATAGACAACACTGTGTCCCTAGTAAGCCTCTAGTTGACTAGCTCGTTGATCAAAGATGGTTAAGGTTTCCTAGCCATTGACATGAGATGTCATTTGATAACGGGATCACATCATTAGGAGAATGATGTGATGGACAAGACCCAAACTGTAAACGTAGCATTTGATCGTGTCAGTTTATTGCTATTGTTTTCTGCATGTCAAGTATCTGTTCCTTTGACCATGAGATCATGCAACTCACTAACACCGGAGGAATACCTTGTGTGTATCAAACATCGCAACGTAACTGGGTGACTATAAAGGTGCTCTACAGGTATCTCCGAGGGTGTCTGTTGGGTTGGCATGGATCAAGACTGGGATTTGTTACTCCGTATGACGGAGAGGTATCTCAGGGCCCACTCGGTAATACAACATCACAATGAGCCTTGCAAGCAATGTGACTAAAGTGTTAGCCACGAGATCTTGTATTACGGAACGAGTAAAGAGACTTGCCGGTAACGAGGTTGAACTAGGTATAGTGATACCGACGATCAAATCTCGGGCAAGTAACATACCGAAGAACAAAGGGAACAGCATACGGGATTAACTGAATCCTTGACATAGAGGTTCGACCGATAAAGATCTTCGTAGAATATGTAGGAGCCAATATGGGCATCCAGGTCCCGCTATTGGTTATTGGCCGTAGAGGTGTCTCGGTCATGTCTACATAGTTCTCGAACCCGCAGGGTCTACACACTTAACGTTTGGTGACGATTAGTATAATTGAGTTATTATGTTGGTGACCGAAAGTTGTTCGGAGTCCCGGATAAGATCCCGGACATGACGAGGATCTCCGGAATAGTCCGGAGGTAAAGATTGATATATGTGATAATAGTGTTTTGATCTCTGGAAGGGTTCCGGAGTTCACCGGAAGGGGTTCCTGATGTTTACCGAAGTGTTCGGGTGCAGCAACACTTTATATGAGCCAAAGGGATAAAGCCCACAAGGTATTGGAAAGTGCAAAAGTAGTTTTGCTGCCGCGTAAGCGGTACTACCGCTTGGTGAAGCGGTACTACCGCCCGAGCGGTACTACCGCTTGTGTGAAGCGGTACTACCGCCCAAGCGGTACTACCGCTTGTGTGAAGCGGTACTACCGCTTGTGCGCGGCTGTGCACGGTTCGGCAGGGATCCGAGTTGGACTCTTTCCCTGCGGGCCAAACCGACCTTGTGCGGGCAAAACCGACCCGGAGGAGGCTTTTACTCCAAGTTTAGACCCCAAGGCTCAACATATAAATAGAGGGGCAGGGCTAGCACACGGGACACATCAAGATTTCCCCAAGCCGTGTGCGGCAACCCTAACCCTCTAGTTCCTCCGTCATAATCTCCGTAGTGCTTGGCGAAGCCCTGCAGAGATTGTTCCTCACCACCATCACCACGCCGTCGTGCTGCTGGAACTCAACCACTACTTCACCATCGCTCGCTGGATCGAGGAGGTGAAGGCGTCATCAAGCCGTACGTGTGTTGAACGCGGAGGTGCCGTCCGTTCGGCACTAGATCGGAAGGATCGTGATTGGATCGCGGGACGCTCGGCGATTTGGATCGCGAAGACGTTCGACTACATCAACCGCGTTTATTAACGCTTCCGCTTAGCGATCTACAAGGGTATGTAGATTCACTCTCCCTCTCGTAGATGCTCATCACCATGGATAGATCTTATGTGTGCGTAGGAAAATTTTGTTTCCCATGCAACGTTCCCCAACATCGAGACCCTTCTCGAGTTGGGCGATCTTCCTGCCGGCATCCGCAAGCTCCTCGGCCGCCTTGCGGCGCTCCTCCGCTAGCCGGCCCAGCTTCGCCTGGTGGGCCTCCTCCGCGCGGGCCTTCTCGGCCACCACCCGGTCCACCGCGGCCTGGAGCCGGTCACAGCTGCTGACGGCGAAGTCGCGCTGCTGGCCGGCTACCGCAAGCCGGCCTCGGAGGCCTGGCACCTCGGTCGCTTCGGCTGCACGACAAGATTCCCGGTCAGACGCCGGAAGCAAGGGCAATACGAAGTCAAAGCTCTAAGATTCGACCCGGCTGCTTCGCAGCCCGGCCCGAATCTCGGGGGATACACCTAGTGGGTGCGCTAGCGCGCCCCCACTGAAGGCATGCAAGACGTACCTCGAACCCGGCGCAGCTCCTCCTCCTTGGCGGCGAGTTGGGCCTCGGTCTCGCGAAACCGCCCTCGAAGCCGGTTGAATGCGACGGCCCGCAGGTCGTACAAGTGCTACACGCAAACAGAAGATTAAGAGAACGCAAAGACGGCCATAAGATTCGACCCGGCTGCTCTGCAGCCCGGCCGAACCTCGGGGACTACACCCAGTGGGTGCGCTGGCGCGCCCCCACTGATTCAACGATCAAGGCAGAAAAGAAACTCACCGCAATCGCCTGCTCCAGCTGTCGAGCCCTGTCCTGCTCCTCCCGGACGAAGGCTCGCAGGTGCTCGTCCCGACCGCGGAGCTGCGAGCGCAGGGCGTCCGCCGCGGCGTCCTCCTGGGTCCGCGGCCCCACCACGGCTTCGCTCGAGCTCGCCCATGGCAGCTGGAGCGCGGTCCCCCCACCGGACCCGCTTCCAGTCGGCCGCTCGGGGCCCGTGGCGGCACGGGGCGGCACGACCGCCATAGTGCCGGCGCCTCCTGTCGCGGCCCCCGCGGCCGGCACCGGCTGCCCTCGGCCGGATGGCGCAGCGGCCTCCTCACGCCTCTCCCCGCCGCCCTCGCCTCCCTCCGCTGGGTTGGTTCCGGGCGGCGTGTCCACGACGATCTCCTCGTCGACGTCCGACCCGCCACCGGCCGGCTCCGTCCTCGCCGGCTCGCTCACTCCCGCCGGCTGCGGCTCGATCACCATCGCCGCCGGCTCCCATGCCGGATCCACGGCGGGTCTGGCACACGCCGCAGCGGCCCTCTCCCATGCCTGGGCTGAGGCCTCCCGCATCGCCTCCTCGGCCTCGGCGCGGTCCCGCCAGGCAGCACGCGTCGCCGCCTCAAGGTCCTGGCCGGTCCGGCCGGCTTCAGATCCTCCCTCCCCGGACCGACTCGGTGGGGGGTCGACGGCGCTGCTCCTGGTCTTCCTCCATGTGACCTCGCCCGCCGCCGCCTCCGTCGCCGCCATCGCCAGGTCGAGAGCTGACTTGTTCCCGGCAGATTCGTCACGACAAAGACAAGGAAGAAAAGAAAAACCATAGGACGGCTGAGACAACAGCTACTTACCCGATGACCATCGACGGCTCCCGCCTCGACCCCACGGATGGACCGTGCCGGCGCTTCTTCTTCACGACGGCCCTCTCGCGCGCCGGCTCCGTCGCCGGGCGCTTCGTGGCCGACCTCGCCTCGGCCGCCTCCTTCCCGTACGGCCGGGTGGCGGCCGCCGCCGCGCGAGCCGGCCCGGCGCCGGCCGCCTTCCGCAGCCGTCTTGGGGGGTCGACGCTGGCGTCCCCCCCCCCAGCTGTGGGCGCTACACCGTGGGCGTCCGTCAGGCCCTCCTCATCGTCATCCGGCCAGTCTCGCAGAAGATCTAGAGGCGGAGACTTACCTGCAACCCGTGCCCCGCCGGATGTGGCGTCGGCCAGGCGTGCCTCGACGGCCCCCTCCTCCACCTCGGCACCGACCTCCTCCACGTCCGAGTCGGGCAGGTCGTCCAGCAGGATCGGGGCGCTCGGGCCGTCACGGCTCCGCTGGGCGGCGAACAGCTGCGGCCATTGCGCGGCGTCAGGACGCAAAAGCAATTCCGAGGCGGCAAAATTCCAAGACCAAGGACTCACCGAGGGCGCCGGGTTGTCCCGGCGATACGGCTCCTTCCCGAAGCTCCACTCGTCCTCCTTCAGCGCCGCCTTGGAGATGTAGTTGACCCGCTGGACGATCCCGGCCAGCGTCAGCGCCCTAGTCGACATCCGGGTCGGATCGTGCCGGTCGCTCATATCACAGATCCGGTGCGCCCGGCGCTGCAGCGGCAGCACCCGGGGGGCGATGAAGGCCGCGATGAGGTCGGCCGGTTTCAGCCCCTCCCTCACCAGCTCCGCGACCCGGCCGCAGATCTTCTCCATCTCCTTCGCGCCGGCGTCCTTCGACGGCTTCTTGGGGCGGTACCCCCAGTTCGGCTTTTCGAGAGGCGGCGCGTTGTGGAACTCCGGGAGGTTGATGACGTCGACGGCCGGGACGGCATTCCGGACGTAGAAGAACGTCGTCTGCCACTTCTTGGCCGAGTCCTCAAGCGGCAGCTTGGGAAACGACTCGTTTACCCGGCCGGTGACCACCGCTGCCCCGCAGTCGGACATGGCGCCGGCTGTCGCTCCCTGCTGCTTCAGGAAGAACATCTTCGCCCACAGATCTACCGTCGGGAGCAGCCTGAGGTAGCCCTCGCAGAGGGTGACGAACCCGGCCACCTGCAACACGGCGTTGGCGCCGAGGTGGTGCGGCTGCAACCCGAAGAAATCCAGCCAAGCACGGAAGAAGAGGCTCGCCGGCAAGCCGAGTCCGCGCTCGAAGTGCGAGTAGAAGACCACGCGCTCTCCCTCCTGCGGCGCCGGCACCCGCTCCGGGCCCGGCACGCGCGCGATCAGCGCCTCCGCCGGCGGCAGCCGCCTCGTGCGGCGGAGGTACTGAATGCTCGCCTCCGTAATGATGGAGCCTTCCCAGGAGCCCTTCAGCAGCGCCATTGGCATGGGTTCCCGCGAGCGGCGAGATGCGGCGGTGGAGAGGAGGAAGAGAGGAGGAGAGCGGCGCGTTGCGAGTTTCGGGTCGCGGCGCGCGGCAGGTGTCGGTGAGGCGTGCGGCGGCGGCGGCGTCGCTCGGGCGCGGTGGAGAAGGAGAGGCAGAGGAGGAGCAAGGGGCAGGGGTGCGTGCGTGAGTGTCTCCGCCGCACTCCCCCCCCCCTCTCCCTATCATTTTATAAACCGCGCCAGATCGTGGGGGAGTGGGATCGTCTGCGCCCGCATCCCCATTCCCCCGCACTGCGCGCGCGTGTTCCCCACGCGCATTAACTGCGCGGGGAAGCGCAATCGCCAGCGGCGGCCGCAGTAAATCCCAGCGCGCAGGCCGAGGGCGCGTAGTGGCGGGCCCAAGCCACGGTTGCGTCCCATCGCGCGCGTGGGCTGGCAGGCCTCGCCCACTGCAAGGCTGCACGTGGCGGCCCGTCAGGCTGCGGCGGACGCAAGGCGGCGTACCAAGCAAGATTCATTCGGCGGGCGATTCCGTTTCCCGCTCCGGCCGGGGTGCCGCGACCCGGGCTCCGGCGGCCGGCCCCCCAGCGGGTGTTCCCGGCGTCCGCTATCGCGAAGCCGGCGCTTCATCAACAAACCAGATCCTCAGGGCGGTAAGCTGCAAAGGCCCCCCTGCCTGAAGCCGGCGAACCTTCACACCTTCGAGGACTACTGTCAGGGGGATGGCCCCCGGGTAGGCAACAGAGCCCGAATCCCTTTCGGAAAATCAACGGAGCAAGGCAAGTGCCTCTGGCCGGCTGGCCACGCACGCCGGCTCCCCTGCGTGGGCCGGCTCGGGACGGCGACCCGGCCTGGCAACCCGGCCTGGCCGGCTGACCCATGCCGGCCAGCCGCGAGGCGGAGAAGACTTAGCGGCGAAGCAAACATCGAACCGCGCACCGCCCTTTATGCTGGCGGTGCAGACGAGGCTGCAGCTTTCCCTCGCGCCCTCGCCCAAGGCGGGCGGTGTCAGGGAGGCGCGCTCCTGTAGGAACGGCGGCGCCGACCTCCTGTAGCCACAGTGGCGCCGACCTTCTGTAGCCACGACAGCAACCGACCTGGCGAGGGACAAGACCTCGAGCCCAGACTGACGGGACAAGACCCGTCATGAGGCCCGCACCGGGCGGGTGCGGCGCACCTGGCAACCCGGCATCCGGCAACCCGGCAGCCCGGCATCCGGCGACCCGGCGAACCGACGTCACGGCGACCCGGCCTCCGGGTCCGGGCCAATGACACCAGGGGCCCGCGCCTTTATAGCGATTACCATTGTAACCCTGGGGGTCGGCCTATAAGACCCCCAGGGAGGCCTCCTTGCAGAGGGGTCGCCCAAGAGTGAAGTACTAAGTCGTAGGTCGGTGGTTTTAGGTCGCAGGTCAGCCATTCGGTCGCCACCCAGATCAATACTCGTTCCAGTTAGCTCCCCGACGAGCAAACACTCGCACCGGAGAGGAAGAACGGTGGCCCAGCCCCTTCTTCCCCCTCCGCCCAAACAGCTCCAGGAGCAACCTTGTAGCCCTTGTGCTTCCCATACTACACTCGGCAGGATTAGGGGTATTACCTCTCCGGAGGGCCCCGAACCTGGGTACGTCTTGTGTCCTCGCACTTGCTCGTGCCAACCTCGCCTCCGAAACCCACCGGCGTCCAAACGCGGCCCCACCTCACAAGCCATCTCATGGCATCTGCCGTGAATCGCATACCCCTGCAAGAATACCACGACATCCAGCTTACTCAGTAATTTCTTAACATCGCCTCTATCATTACAAGCAAGAAAATCTCTAGCTATCTCCCAATCCATAACATAACCCTTAGGTACCTTAGGCATTTCAATTCTAGGAGAGCTAGGTCTAATAGGTGAATCATAATTTTCAATAGTTTCAACATTTTCAAGTTCTTTAGCTTTAGGAAGTTGTTCATCAAGCAATTCACCTAGTGGCATAGTTTCATTAAGAAGAGTACAAGCATCATCAATAGCATCATTCCTAGAATAAGTAGCACCATCAATTACTTGCGACATATCAGATTGAATAGCAGGTGGTGGTGTCACAAGCCTACTCAAAACAGAAGGTGAACCAAGTGCAGAGCTAGATGACAGTTCCTTACCTCCCCTCGTCTTAGAGGGTACGGTCTTGGTTCTAGTATCTTTCATATTCTTCATAGTGTAAAATCCCAAGTGAACTAAATAAATAGAGCTATTCTCCCCGGCAACAACGTCAGAAAAAGGTCTTGATAACCCACAAGTATAGGGGATCGCGACAGTCTTCGAGGGTAGTATTTCACCCAAATTTATTGATTCGACACAAGGGGAGCCAAAGAATATTTATGAGCCTTAGCAGTTGAGTTGCCAATTCAACCACACCTGGGAAATTATATTCCTGTAGCAAAGTGTTTAGTAGCACAGTAGCAATAGTAACAGGAACAGTAACAGTAGCAGTTTGTAGTGATTGTACTAGTAGCAGAAATGAAAGTAAGTTAGCAAGAACCAATATGAGAAAAGCATAGGCATTGGATCAGCGATGGATATTTGTGTTGGATGGCATTCATCATATAACAGTCACAACCTAGAGCGATACACAATAGCTCCAATTCATCAATGTAATGTAGGCATGTATCCCGTATAGTCATACGTGCTTATAATAAGAACTTGCATGACATCTTTTGTCCTACCCTCCCGTTGTAGCGGGGTCCATAAGGAAATCTAAGGGATATTAAGGCCTCCTTTTAATAGAGAACCGGAACAAAGCATTAACACTTAGTGAATACATGAACTCCTCAAACTATAGTAATAGATGCATACAACTTGCAAGATAGGATCAAGAACTCAAATATATTCATGAAAACATAGAGGGTTCAGATCTGAAAAGATGACACTCGGGCCCTAGTGACAAGCATTAAGCATAGCAAAGTCATAGCAACATCAATCTCAGAACATAGTGGATACTGGGGATCAAGCCCTAACAAATTGACTCGATTACATGACAAATTTCATCCAACTCCATCACC
The DNA here is from genome assembly GCA_039707655.1 of Elymus sibiricus. Lineage (NCBI taxonomy): Eukaryota > Viridiplantae > Streptophyta > Magnoliopsida > Poales > Poaceae > Elymus > Elymus sibiricus. The sequence goes on from CM077668.1 coordinate 270,553,021, forward strand.
GTCCAGCAAGCCTACGAAGGAATTACACATTCCCGGTGGTGAGCATCATGGAATTGTTGATGGAGAAGGGTTGATGATGACAACGGCGACGATTTTCACCCTCCGGAGCCCCGAACGAACTCCAGGTCAGCCCTCCCGATGAAGAACATGAGGTGGCAACGGCTCCGTATCGTAAAACACAACGATTCCTTCTCCCTGATTTTTTTCTCCACGAATAGGTATATGTGGAGTTGGAATTAGGGTTGCTGGAGGCTCCAGGGGCCCACAAGCCCTGGGGGGTGGCCGCGTCCCCTGAGCTTGTGGCTCCTGGGTGGCCCCCTCCGGTAGTTTCCTTCGCCAATATTTTTTATATATTCTGGAAATATTCTCCGTAAATTTTCAGCCCAATCTGAGAACTTATATTTCTGCACAAAAACAACACCATGGCAATTCTACTGAAAACAGCGTCAGCCCGGGTTAGTTCCCTTCAAATCATGCAAATTAGAGTCCAAAACAAGAGCAAAAGTGTTTGGAAAAGTAGATACGTTTGGGACATATCAGTTCACTACTCGTTGAGCACTCTCTGTTGGAATCACTCTCACTAATATTGCTCACTCTTAAATTATCATTTTGCCCTCGGTCCTTTTTAGGCCATTCTGAAGCACCGGAATCCTTCCCGTTGCTACCAGGCACTATCGGCAACCCCCCCCCCCCGATAGGCCCCAGGTACTAAGGCAAGTCATTTTCTTTGATGTAGACCCTGAGTTTTCACTCGTTGTAATTCTTGCATGTTTTTGGCTTTGTTTATCAGTTTGTGCCGACGCGTTTTCTCAGTCAATTTACTTGTTATTATTTACTTCAGTTGTATCGTAAATACTTATCGTTATACTTTGTATCGCTTGCTAGTAGTAGCATTACTGGAGATAGGTTGTAGTTATTTATTACTGTGGTTTAATTAATTTTTGTGCAAGACTAATATTGCAGGTGCACACTGCTACAGTAATAAACTAGAAACTATATAACAACCTCCTCCAGACAGATGGGACAAACTGCCACATAAGCAAACTAACCGATACAACCACATTTGCGTGAGTGGGAAGGCCCTGTTTTTTTATAGTTATGTCTCTTTCACGTGTCTCCGAATAGGGAAGGTTGGAGTAGTAATGCCTCTAATCCAGTGTTACTTTCCAAGCCTTAGAGAGACTGGGTTGGTAGATGTGCACAGAAAAGTTGAGGTTACCGAGGGGACAATAGTGCCATGGGTTGCCAGGGACCCAGATCCTCTCTCCCAGGGCTAGACCGCGGGAGGTCGGAGACACGGTTAGAGTGCCATGCTATAAATAGGATTTGTTAGACTTAGAGTCTATGGTGTGGGTAAAGTGTACAGCCTCTGCAGAGTCTGTGTTTAGAATCTATTTAAATAGCCGCATCCTCGGTAATGGACATAGTTTGGGCAAGTCACACAAGGATTATCTAGTCGGAGGGATTAACTTTAATAATTTGAGTAACTTAAATATTTAGAATTGTGAAGGCAAGAGATTGGTGCAAGCGGCCTGCATCGTGGATGTCAGGACTTGACCAATTCTAAGGCCTTGAGAAAGATGGTCATAAGACGACAAGAGAACAGCATGACATGTTTATTATGCCATAGTTATGCATGTTGTTTTATGCTTGTTGTTCAGTTGTTATTACAAGTGTTTATTAAGCTGTTGCATGGATCACATCGGTGGACGGACTTTAGTTTAGTAAGTGATCACGTTGAGGACAAGTTTTAGCTTATCATGGTTGCACTACTTATGTTACTAGTTCAAGCTTTACATGTTGTTTACTGTTGTACTTGAGTAGACAAGACTTGGTAGAAGTATTTACTATGTTTTTGCTGATATGTTTGTTGGTGTGAGAGCAATCTCATGCTTGAGTAACTTGAAGTGTTTCTTTGGTGCGTCTGCGAGATACTTTTGACTTGCGAGTACATTCAATGTACTCATGGCTTTTAACATGGCCAAGTAGGAAGCTATTAAGAAGACTAAGTTAATATGACACTAGGCGAGAGAGCAACTGGTCAGATCCCTGTGGAATGGAGTGTTGGAAATATGCCCTAGAGGCAATAATGAATTGGTTATTATCATATTTTCTTGTTCATGATAAATGTTTATTATTCATGTTGGAATTGTATTGACCGGAAACTTAGATAGATGTGTGAATACATAAATAACAATGTGTCCCTAGTAGCCTCTACTGGACTAGCTCGTTGACCAAAGATGGTTAAGGTTTCCTAACCATAGACATGAGTTATCATTTGATAATGGGATCACATCATTAGGAGAATGATGTGATGGACAGACCCAACTGTAAGCTTAGCATCATATCGTATCACCTAGTTTATTTGATATAACTTTCTTTGTGTCAAGTATCAGTTCCTCAGACCATGAGATCATGCCACTCCCGGATACCGAAGGTGTAACATCCCAAATTTTCAAATTTGGAATGTTAATAGGATCATTCTTTTACATCATGATTTCTATGCATATTTGAAATTTTGTTGGTTATGGAATATTCTACTAAGAGGGAATAAAAGGACTTTCCCACACATTCATTTGACTCTTATTTGATTTTACAAATATTCAAATCATTTTCAACTCAAGTAAAAATATTGAGAGAAGAAAACATGACTTCTTCCCTGTTAAGTATAGTTGAAAAAGGTTTAGAATTTTATTTGGAATTATTTTGAGATTTTTTTATACTCTTATTTGCTCCTATTGCATAAAATAGTTTTACAAAATTGCGGCACTCCGTCGAACAGGTGACGGGCGCCAGCTCGATGCAGACCAAGGGTGCATCATGGACGACTGCGGGGGCCTCGTGGGCTTGAGTGGTGGCGGAGAAGGTGGTGGGGACGACCGTAGGGACAGTGGCCTCGTCAGTGAAGCCGCCATCGGCTGCCGTACTCATGGGACGCGCCTGCTGCAAGGTCGATACGCCCGCGAGGAGCTTGGAGAGCAGCGTGTCGTGCTGCCTGTCCATGGCGTCGTAACGCGCCATGGTCCGCGCATAGTAGTTTTCTAGGTAGGCCTTCAACTACGGATGCATGGTGGTGGAAGGAATTGATGTACTGGAAAAAAAATTGGGCAAAAATTGGATGAACTCGAGAGGATTTGCAGCGAATTGGAAGGGTGGAAGGAGGCTCTGATGCCACGATGTTAAGTTCCCACTCGCGAATCACTCGAATTACTCCATTAGAGGAAGATGAAGCTCACCTACAGGAATTAGGGAAGGAGGAAGTACAGGAGGTAGAGGAAAGTAGGGGAAAGAGGAGGACACGTGTCGTGTCGTTTCTGATCCAAGCCCGGATAACCCTTCGCTGCTGCTCTCTCGTGAATACTTGTAGTCAGCCTCCCTCGGTGTGGCAACCAGCCAGGCCCGGCCCATGTGCCGATCGATGGTGGGTTTGCTGATGTGGTAATAATGCCAGATCCTATTCGGCACCTTAAGCGTCGGATATAGGCAAACTGGCAAACCGACGCACACCCCCTCTGCGCCTCGGGCCGGCCCACTTTCATCTTTTGTTTTTGTTCTAGTATTAAAGTTCAAAAAACATGCGCCTACGGAGTTTTGAACTCGAGACCTCTAGGTTAATTACAGACAGCGGTAACCAACTTACTACCTTAGCACTAGTGGTGAATGTAGGCATGGCTTTATTCTTAGTTAAAATCCACAATGGTTTCTCTGTTTTGTTTTATTTTCGGTTTTAGTTTTGGATGGTTTTTCTTCTGTTTTTATCTTTCTCTTTCTCCCTTTTATTTTGTTTTTTAAAATCCGTTAACCTTATATAAAATTCGTGAACTTTTAATAAATTCGTAAAGTTTTTTTCAAATTCACGAACTTTTTTCAAAACACGTGAACTTTTTCCAAAATTGATGAACTTTTTCTCAAACTTGATGAACTTTTTTCAAAATCGATGAACTTTTTTTCAAATTTGATGAACTTTTTTTCAAAATAGATGAACTTTTTTCAAAATCAATGAACTTTTTTTCAAATTTGATGAACTTTTTTCAAAATAGATAAAAAAATCAAAATCGATGAACTGTTTTCAAATTCGGTGAACTTTTTTCAAATTTTGGATGCACTTTTATCAAAATCGATGAACTTTCTTTCAAATTTGATGAACTTATTTAAAAATTGGATGAACTTTTTTCAAATGACAACTTTTTTGAATTCGTGTACTTTTTTTTATTTCCTTTTTCTTTGATTTTTTGCATTTTCTTAGAAAGTCAAACGTAAATGGTCAATGGTCCACGGTGGACCGTTCAAGCACGAGTGGTCAACTGCCAAACGATTTTTTTTGCCCAAATGTTGGGCAGCGCACGCGCGCGATCCGTCATCACCGAGCGGCCGAACGTGAGCCGTTAGATGCTAGGGAGAGCACACGATGACACGAGATGCGATGGGTCTGTCGTTTTCCGATTTGGAGCGGTAATAGTTTATTTCCCCGTTTTCTTTCCTGTTGGCCATTCCCCACCCTTCTCCGTCGAATCCCTCTCCTGGCTCGTCACACACCGGTGATTCCTTTGGCTCAAAATCGAGGGGAGGGACGGCAGAGAGCCGCGGGGGTCGAGCGAATCGGAATCGTCAGGCGTAGCGGTGGAGAGTGGGTGGCGGTGGCGGTGGCGGGGGGTGGACGGCCGAGAGCTCTCGCGATCGAGGGGTTCGGCATCGCGGTGGAGGGGAGTGGATGGTGGTGGTGAGGTAATGGAGGGGGGATGCCAGAGGGCTTCGGTGTTGAGGGATTTCGCATCGACGGGCGCGGCGGAGCGAACAAACGCGTGCGCGCGGTGTGGCGGTCGCCGGCGTGTAGAGAGAAGCAGTGGAACAATACGATTTTGAGAGCTCGCGCATCGCAAGGTGAGCCCCCTCCATGTTTCAAGCAGCGGATGCAGGAATTTTTCCCATCTTATTTGACCGTAAGTTTTGGTTTGTTCGGAGAGGAGGGGGTGGCGAGAGAAGAGGAACGATTGTCTGGCAGGCATCCTTCTTTTTAGCTCATGTTTTTGGGCAATTTTGTTGACGCGCCGCTGCCCCCACTGGGCATTGATGATGCTGGTTTTTGGGCAATTTTGTTGACGCGCCGCTGCCCCCACTGGGCGTTGATGCTGCTAGGCTATGCTCTGAATAGCGATGAGTCAAGGTACAGGCCATGCTCTGAATATTTTTCGCTTGTTTATTTGTCATTTGCTAGCCTTTTATGTGTTCAGCAAAGTGCATTACCTTTGTATGTCTGAATCTGAATGGATGAATTGTTAAAGTTCTGTTGCCATGTAATTTTGATTATCAATCAGTATGTATATATGTGCTAATACATAGTTTGAATCTATGAAGAATTAACAACTAGTATGAAAAAATGGTATATTCCCAAAACAAGCAACCAAGAGGACAACATTACACAACAACGCTGATGAGTCGTGGAAGGGATAGGCAACAACACTGAACATTTTTTGTTTAGATAAGTTCACTACGACTACGATGGGCAACACTGAACATTTTTTGTAGGCAATTTAGATAGGTTCAGTATGACTACAATGGGCAACACTGAACATTTTTGTAGGCAATTTAGATAGGTTCAGTATGACTACAATGGGCAATACAACACTGAACATAGCAGTTAGTGGCATTGGATGTTATACTAGTTAGCAGTTAGCGGAAATTTTGTTCGAATTTTGAAATTTAATCACATACCAGCGTGTCAAATGGCTTGATGCTGCTCCAATCTGGTTGTTCCTGATTTTTCTATAGGCAATTTTAGATAGGTATTAGCATGACTACAATGGGCAGTACAACAATGATCTGTAGGCAATTTTAGATAGGTCCAATATGACTACAATGGCAATACTGAACATTTTAGTAGGCAATACTGAACATTTTTGTAGGCAGCTTTGCATCATCCAAACACCTTAGGCAGTATTAAATCGCCTAACCCTGCTAGTTAAACTGCCTAAATCGACAATTTTTTATTTGTTCTCATAGGCAGTAAGATTGAAAATCTATATATGAACTTCTTTGTTTTGTAAAACATCTAAACATATGCAAGGCTTTTTTACTCAGCTTAATGAAAGCAGGTGGCAAGCAGCTAGTCTGTTACGACTCGAATTGTGATAGGCAATTTTATTCATCATACGGGGATAGCCAATTTTCCCGTATTTTGTCTTGCATTTTAACATGCATCAGTTAGGCAATTATACACAAAATCATTAGACAAAGAAACTGAATGTTGGTTCATGCTAGGAGAATTTTTGTTCTTGTTCTGGTTTGCTAGTTTATGTATGGCACGGGAAACTTCAATGTGGTCTGTGGTATAACCTGCATATGCACCATTTGATTATTCTCTTGGCTAGCATTTGTACATACATTAGTCAGGCAATAGCAAGACAGAGGAGGACCATTTTTATTCATCATATGGGGACCATTTTTTTTTAATTTTGCCACGCATCAGTAAGGCAACAATGCGCTACACCGAGAGGACATTTTCTACTGTTTTTCTTTTTCTTTTCTTTTCAAAACAAAAACATAGATGCTTTTACACCAGCTAGCTAGATGATTGTTCTAAACCACTATATGTGTGTTTTTCTTTTTTCGGCATAGAAGAGTGACTCCAGCAGGGCGATAGGAGGGAAACACACTCGCCTCATGCATGAGTGAATGCAGATGGGGCAGGCAATAGAAGCAGCTGCCCGACGAGGCAAACATAGAGGTAAAAACGGTCAATCATTACGTGGCAGCAGCTAGTTTTCTCCTTTTTTTCTCTGTATGCATCACTTTTTCTTTGTATGCACCGACAGGTGTGGCAGAGGAGACAAACACGCGTGCAGTATGATAGTCACCCATATGCACAAAGAAACAGTGGAGCAAAAGGATTCAAGAGCTCGGATGTCACAAGGTGAGTCCCCTTCATCGTTTCGAGCAGCAAATGCGGGGTTTTTTTCCCACCATTTTTTTGGTCGCGTGCTTTGCTTGTTTAGTGAGAGGAGGGGGTGGCGAGGAAAGGGAAGGGTGTTTCTGGCATTTTTCGCTCAATGTTGGGCTATTTTGGCCACTGAATGCACGGAGTCGCCTACCCCTATTATATAGTTACCGCACACGCACCCAACTCGACCAAATCCAATACACTAAGTCGCCCACACGCCTAATCCATAAATGGAGTTGCCTAAACACCCCCCCCCCCCCAGTTCATCCCAAATTCATAGTTGTCCCGCACATCACACAAACCAAGCCGACCCGGGTGAACTAAGTCGCCCATGGCCACCGCACGCACGAGAGTCGCCTACCACCCCACTATATAGTCACCACACCCATGCCCAACTCGACCAAATCCAATCACAAAGTCGTCCACACGCCTAATCCACAAAAAGGGTCACGTAAACCTTAATTCATAGTCGCCTCGCCCGTCACACAAGCCAAGCCGATCAGTTGAACTAAGTCACCCACGACCACCGAACAAACGAAGTTTCCTACCACCCCACTTTATAGTCATCGCACCCACGCCCAATTCGACCAAATCCAGTACACCAAGTCGCTCACATGCCTAATGCACAAACGGAGTCATCTAAACCCCAACTCAATAGTCACCCCGCCTATCCCACAAACCGAGCCGGGTGGCGTGAACTATGTTGCCCACGACCACCGAACGAATCGAGTTGCCTACCACCCCGCTATATAGTCACCGCACCCACGTGCATCTTGATCAAATCCAATACACTAAGTCGCCTACATGCCTAATTCACAAAAGTAGTCGCCTAAACCCACACAAACCAAGCCGACCTGTTGAACTAAGTCGCCCACGACCACCGAACGCGCAAAGTTGCCTACCACCCCACTATATAGTCATCGCACCCACGCCAACTCGACCAAATCCAATACACTGAGTTGCCCACACACCTAATCCTCAAACAAAGTCACCTAAACCCCAACTCATAGTCACCCCGCCCGTCCCACAAACCGAGCTGACCGGGTTGAACTAAGTTGCCCACGACCACCGAACAAACGGAGTCGCGTACCATCCCACTATATAGTCACCGCACCCACGTCCAACTTGACTAAATCCAATACAATAAGTCGCACACATGCCTAATCCACAAACTGAGTCGCCTAAACCCAATTCATAGTTGCCCAGCCCATCACAAAAACCAGGCCGACCAGGTTGAACTAAGTCGCCCATGATCACCGAACACACGGAGTTGCCTACCACCCCATTATATAGTCGCCACACTCACGCCCAACTAGACCAAATCCAATACGCTAAGTTGCCCACACGCCTAATCCACAAACGGAGTCGCCTAAACCCCAACTCATATCCCACAAAACCAGCCGATCGGTTTGAACTAAGTCGCCCACGGCCACCGCACGCACGGAGTCGCCTACCACCACACTATATAGTCATCGCACACATGCCCATCTCGAAAATCCAATACACTAAGTTGCCTAGATAATTTCTTGAACAAACACAGGGACCTAGCATTTTTCTGGGAAATCAAAGGCCCTAGTACTTCTCCTTCTAATCAACCGTAACTTTTCTGGGTTTTATTTTTGAAGGGCCCAGGTCCAGGTGCAAGGAATTAAAAGAACACAAACAGAGTTGAATCAGCAGGGATCGGCAAAACCGAGTGAATCCGCGGATGGGGAGGCAAGACCATGAAGAAGAAACAAGATGGAAAAGCAAGTTTCTTTATGTGTTATAGTGGGGGATCATGCAAACAGAAAAATTTTGCCTTCTCCTTCATGTATACATGCAGATGCACTGTTTCATAAGTTTGTGACAAGTATTATTGCCAGATTTAGTTGTCTTCCTTTCGTGCGTTGTGTTGTTTTTGACAGCCAGAGGCCCAGAGCCCCAGATCTGTATAGGGAGTGAGGGGGTGCACGCTGGACGTGTGGGAGGGATGCTATGTTTTTTTGTCGGGGGCAAACTTTCCTTTTTCAGTTGGGGGACTGGGGGACCACGTGGGACTTACCTAAAACAGCCGGCCGCGGCAAAATTTCATGTTTTGACCCTTTTCTAATACAATTTCGGGATCTGACCCCCGTGTCAAAAAAATTCGAGATCTGACCCTTTCACTTACCGCCAAAGGTCCTGGCAGTAGCCCCCCACAGCCTACCGCCGGGTCCCCTGGCGGTAGGTGACGGGACGGCGCCTGACGGCCGTCAGCTGTAGCTGACGTGGAAAAGGGCCTTACCGCCACAGACCCTGGCGGTAGGCTACTGATACCTACCGCCAGGGGTCCTGGCGGTAGGGTCCTGTGCTGGATAAGGTTGGGAGGGGCTGGTCTTTGCTCCCCACACCCACTCATTCAGCACCTCTCCCCCGAGCTCAAGTCACCCCCCCCCTCTCTCTCTTTCTACCACAAGAGCCTCTCAAATCTCTCTCATTTGGTTGACATTTCTCCGGTGTATTTGTAGCACTTTCATCACCCAAGGTACCTCTCTCATTTCCCCTCATTTTGATTGGTTGAAATCTTTGTTTTGTGTGCATTTGCTCAATTTATTGCAAACCCTAGTTCATCATTTTGGTGTGGTCAAATCAATTAGTATGATGCATTTAGGGTTATGTTTGTGATTTGCTTATGTATTATGTGCCTAGAATTGTTTGTAGAATTGTTTGTGTACTAGATCTAGTGCTATGATTAGTGGTCATCTTTGGGGTTAGGGTTAGGCTTAAGAAAATAATTAAGGCTAAGATCACCTTAATAGTAACCAAGTGTTGTGCTCCATTTGATTTATTTTGTGTTTTGTTGATTGTTATCTTAAACCCGTATATTCATGTAGGATGGACATTGCGGCTATGAGTCTGGCGATAGCGTGTGAGAAGGTTGTAGCGGAGCGACACCGTGGTATTATGAGGGAGCTTGAAGCATGGTTAAAGAGTTGTGATGAGGCAAATGCGGTCATGAAGAATTGGAGCAAGTATCACTTTATCGAGGAACCCCGTGATTGTGTGGAGAAAAAAGTTTTCCGAGGCATGTGAAAGAAGAAGAGAAGATACTTGATGAGCTGCAGGAGCTGGAATATGCTTGCAGACACGCTTTGGCAATGGAGATTGGGTTCTCTGTCAGCAAAGAAGAATTCCGGGAGCTGGACATGACAAAACCCGGACAGGTCATTGGATGGGCAATCAAACAAGGCGTGTCATAGAATCCGGAGCGCCGTGCTCGATGGGGCTGGTTCCGTGAAACGAATGGTGTGTTGGTTAATTGGGTAGGATCCACCGACTTTCGACTGAAGCCTAATCGTGAGCATGACGAACAAATTGAACGTCTTATACGTTTTAGAGCTATTTTTCCGGTGTAGAAAATGTATGCTCGAGCTTGAGCTTGTAGTTTGAACTCATGTCATTCGAATCGGTAGATGTTTTAAGTCACTTGAACAAGTGTCATTTGTGGATGTAATGAACTATGCTGAGTTATGTATGTCCTTGCTACTTGATCATTTCTAGATGTTTTAAGTTACTGAACAAGTGTCATTTGTGGATGTAATGAACAATGCTGAGTTATGTATGTCCTTGCTACTTGATCATTTCTGGATGTCATTTGTGGATGTTAGTTGATAGAAGATTGTAAAAAAGGGTGAAAATCGTATTTTGAGGGGGTTGGCACCCTACTGCCAAGGTATCTGGCGGTAGGCTACTGAAACCTACCGCCAAGGGGTCTGGCGGTAGGGTAGCCAACCCTACCGGAAAAAAAAAACCTTCCGTTACAGCATGTTATTTCGAAGGGGGGCATCCTACCGCCAAGGGGTCTGGCGGTAGGGTAGCCAACCCTACCAAAAAAAAACTTCCGTTACAGCATGTTATTTCGAAGGGGGGCATCCTACCGCCAAGGGGTCTGGCAGTAGGGTAGCCAACCCTACCGGAAAAAAAAAACCTTCCGTTACAGCATGTTATTTCGAAGGGGGGCATCCTACCGCCAAGGGGTCTGGCGGTAGGGTAGCCAACCCTACCGGAAAAAAAAACCTTCCGTTACAGCATGTTATTTTGAAGGGGGGCATCCTACCGCCAAGGGGTCTGGCAGTAGGGTAGCCAACCCTACCATAAAAAAAACCTTCGTTACAGCATGTAAATTCGAAGGGGGGGCACCCTACCACCAAGGGGTCTGGCGGTAGGGTCCTGCACCCTACCGCCAGGGTCTCTAGCGGTAGGTTAAAAAACAGAGCACACCCTCTGTTTTGTGTTCATTTAACACATCGCACAACAGTTTATCACAGAAATTCATCACAATAACAAAGAAATTCCAGACACAAACTTTGGTCTACGAGATAGTTCTCACGACAAATTCATTACAAATGACAAATTTAGGTCTACGAGGTAGTTCACGACACATGGCTTCTTGCCTTAGTACTAGATAGTTCATGATAAATATGGCATGGCTTCATCCGGTTACATGATGAGTCCACCGAAGTGAAGGCCCTACTGAGTCATACGAGGCCATTTCCCCTTCTTGTCACGTGCCTCATCCTCCTCTTGCGCCTCGCGAGCCTTTGCAAGCTTTCTTGCCCTCTCCTCCTCACGAGCAAGCTTCGCTTGGCGTGCCCTCTCCTCCTCTCGTTTCTTCCGCTCCAACCTCTCCTTCTGATGACGCTCCTCCTCCAAACCTCTTCGAAACAATTCTTCGAACCGCCGTTGGCGCCTAAGACAATCTTGATATTGGTCCTTTTGGACATCTTCTGGCACTTCATGATCTATCCATGTGAAGTACTTGCATAGAGGAGGCGGTGACTGCATACACAAAATTCGTTAGTGTTCACACAAATTTGAGAGCAACATGTTACTTTTAAGACATACCGGCGGGAGGTCATAGGGGTTAGTTGGAAGCGGACGATCATGGGCATAGTTGGGGCATACAAAATATCTCCTTCCCTCCGTCCATGACTTCTTTCTGTCGGTGGACACCTTCACCTTGCAAACATCTCCACACCAACATGGTGGGATTTTCACATCTTTTTCCTTCACCTTGTCCAAAGATGCGTTCTCCCACTTGTTCGGCATGTCTTCTTGGTTAGCACATGGTGGCCTCGTCATGGAACCGGATGAAGCCATGCCTACAACAATTAAAGATGTTAAGTCAAACATATGAACACATTGACATGTAAAGAAGCAAACAATTAAAGATGTTAAGCAAATATATCAATAAATTGACATGTATGGAGACAAGTAGTACCATTCACATTATTTCAACCATCCAGATTTAGCAACACGTCGATAGGCCTTCCTCTATCAACCCGACGTGTCCTAGAACCACCGGATCCACGACCACCACCTCTCATCCGTCCTCCACGGCCCCCTCTAAGACTAGTCCTTCCTCCACGGCCCCCTCCAAGACTAGTCCTTCCTCCACGGCCCCCTCCAAGACTAGTCCTTCCTCCTCGTGTGCCGGCGGAACCTCCTCTACCACCCCGTGTTTGACTAGTGCTCGTGTTGGTTCTGGGTCTTTTCGTGCATCTCCTAACGTTGTGTCCTGTGTCGTTGCATTCTCCACAATTGTTGGTGTCCGGTGCCTCCATGAAATGACCACTACCAAATTGCTTCATTCCGGTGTATCCAGCTAGATCATCCATGTCACTCCTGAACCTCTTCTTTCTTCTTCTTCTCCTCATAGGCACCATGAGTGCGGGATCTGGCACAATGTGTGGGCCATCATACTCAGGCCACTGTGACGGATCAAGGAAAGGATTAAACCGAGGCACCCATGTCAATCTCGTTCGTTCCAATGTGAACTCGTGCAACCGCACCATTGTACCATCGGATACGGGCAAGTTTCTCGCCCGTGTTGCGGTCATCAAATGCGAGCAAGGCCAATGATACTTGTGTGGCCTCTCACACTGGCACCACCGGTTTTTGATGTGCACCTCGTACGCAACTCCACCATAAGACACACCGTCCCTTGTTGTCCCACCCGGCTCATCGATTTGATAGATCATTTCTTTTTCATTGTATTTTATCACTTGTTGGTGGGAAGACTTGCGCGCTTGATGCAACAACCAATCCTGAACCTTGAATGGATATTCCATCTTTTCGCCAATCCACTTGGCCGTGATTTTGGAATGCTTTAGGAAGTACTCGTTGAGCTTGATGAAAGTGTACTTGAGTATTGCGGTCACCGGCAAGGAACGGACACCCTTCAACACATTTTTGAAGCATTCCACCATGTTGCTTGTCATGTCCCCATATCGCATACCTCCTTCATTGTAAGCGTGTGACCACTTTTCTTTATCCGGCTCGTGCCTAGTCAAGAATTCTTTCCCCCCTTTGTTCTTCTCCAACGCCTTGAGGAGTTTACCATATCGGCTTTTGAATGTGTCGGTGTTGAATGCAACGCAAACAAGGGTAAGGTCTTTGCAAAACTCCTTGCTCTTGCATGCCCGGTAAAAGTTTGCCACAAAGTGTCTCATGCACCAACGGTGTTGAAGCTTTGGAAGACCTGGAATATCAACGTCTATTGCTTTGAGAATACCATGATGGTGATCCGATATAATGCATACCTCTCTCTTTCCAATCACCTTTGTCCTCACATGCTCCATGAACCACTCCCAATTGTCATCGTGCTCCGAAGGCACCAAGGCAAATGCCACCGGCAACACGTTATCATTTGACGAGTGGGCCATTGCCACCATCAATGTGCCCTTGTATTTGCCGGTCAAGAATGTACCATCTATAGACAAGACCGGCCGACAATACGTGAATGCCTCGATGCATTGGCCAAAGCTCCAGAAGGCACAGCGAAACACTCCGTCAATTGACTCGACCCGATGGCGCATACCCGGGTTCCGATGAGCAATGGCTGCCAACATCTTCGGCAGAATGTTATATGCGGCCTCATAATCACCATGCAACATCCTAATAGCGTTTGCCTTGGCCATCCATGCCTTCCCATACTTGAACGGGTATCCGAATCGTTCCTCAATCGAAGTCATGAGAAACTTGACCTTCACGGTTGGATCATGTGCTATTTGATTCAACAATTTGTAGCCTAGATACTCAGACGTGAGTTGACGGTGTCCATTGCTTCGGTCGGCCTTGTCCGGGGGTACGCACGTGTGAGTGGCAACACAACTCTTCAACACCCATTGCCCGGTTTCTTTGATTTTTCTTCCCCGGACCCTCCAAGGGCAACCTTCTTGGTCACATTTTATTGTGTACCAAACATTTTGATTGGAATGGCCAACAACAAACGGCCTATGGTTCCTAATGGCGTAGTCACACAACCATATCTTGAACTCTTCCAAAGTACCAAACTTGATGCCTTTCTTCAAATGAGCATTCTCATCCTCATTTTTTGGCCGAGGATCACCGACATTGGGGCACGGTGTTGGCTCAAACAACCCCAATCTCATCCCACCATCAACAACGGCCTTGTCCGCAAGACTCACATCCCTAAACAACGATGGCCCTCTTTTCTTGCCGGTCACCTTCTTGTAGATTTCATTTTCTTGCGCCGTGAACCCATCCTCATCCAATTCTTCCTCCGGACCCTCGTCATCCGAGCCATACCCACACATACGGTTATAAGGGAGGGTACGGTCCATGTCTTGTTGCCGCACAATGACATCCAAGTTACCAATGGCATTGTAATGAATCTCTTCATTCTCCGCGTAAGCATCCTCTTGAGCAACAATAGCATCATCATCAACATGAACACTAGCATCTTCTTGAACAAGAGGAATAGCATCATCTCGGAGTACTATGGCGCTAGCATTGATATGATCTTCATTGGGTTGGCTACTTGGTGGTTGGCTAGAACAATTGGGGGTGTACACCTCGGCACTACCATCATGTATTGGGGAGGATACATTACGGTTCAAATCAATTTGCAAGGGAGGAGGATCAACCTTTGTGGCAAATATCTCAAGAGACTTGTCTTGTGATGCGTCTACTTTGTCCTTGTACACATTCCAATGCAATTGAGAGGTGATGGGCATACTCTTTAATCGGGACTTTACTCCCAATCCAACGTCATACCTCCCAATAAGATTAACCTCGGCATTTGGGTCATTCCAATGTAAGACGCTTCTCAGTTTCACTACAAGATCATCAAAGCTTGGACTTGTGTCAAAAACCATAGCCTCTTCCCCTTCATCGTCATTTCCATTCATAAATGTCGTCTTGTCCAAATAATGAACATTTACGAGCTTATGCATCTAAGAACAATGGAAACAATAAAGTCATCCATATATGTCATCCAACCAATTCAAATGGAGCAATAACATAATTTATGCACACATTGGAGATTGGGGTTATCCAACCAATCCAAGTTACCAAATGGAAACAATAAAGTCATCCATATATTCATAGTCAATTTCACCTTAACCTTAACCATAACCCTAACTATAACCCTAACCCTAACCCTAACACTAACCCCTAACATAACCACTATAACCCCTAACCCTAGGCAAGCACAAACATAGCCATAAATGCATCATAAATGTGCCATCAATGCATCATAAATGCACACAACAAGATCAACACCTAGGGTTTGCAATAAATTGAGCAAATGCACACAAAACAAAGATTTCAACCAATCAAAATGAGGGGAATTGAGAGAGGTACCTTGGGTGATGAAAATGCTTCGGATCCACCGGTGAAATCTCAAGCAAATGGAGTGGATCTAGGGGGTGTTTGGGTGGGGGAGAGAGAGAGGAGAGGAGCTCACCACGGGGAAGAAGAAGAACGGGGAAGAAGAGTGGTGGTGGGGCCCACGCACCAGCCCCTCCCAACCTTATCCAGCACAGGACCCTACCACCAGGACCCCTGGCGGTAGGTATCAGTAGCCTACCGCCAGGGTCTGTGGCGGTAAGGCCCTTTTCCACGTTAGCTGCAGCTGACAGCCGTTAGGCGCCGTCCCGTCACCTACCGCCAGGGGACCCGACGGTAGGTTGTGGGGGGCTACCGCCAGGACCCTTGGCGGTAAGTGAAAGGGTCAGATCTCGAATTTTTTTGACATGGGGGTCAGATCCCGAAATTGTATTAGAAAAGGGTCAAAACATGAAATTTTGCCGCCGGCCGCTACATCCTGCTAGGCAACAAGCAGTCGCTGCCTAGCAGCGTCCTTTCTTGTGTGAGGCAAACCGAACGAACGGAGCACATCGAGAGAAGAGGCGCGTCGCGTGCGATCGCTCGCCTGGCAGTTGGGTCGGCCCATGGAGTGGGGGCGCGTTGGCGCTGCCTAGGCACTGAGGTCTCGGTAGTAATTGGGTCGCTGACAAATGGACTCCTGGCTCCACCCCGCACCCGTAGGTGGTGGAGTAGGGGCCGGGGGTGTCCCTGCTGCTCGAACTCGACTACAGCAGAGCCGGAGGCCGTGGAGGCCAACGGCGGAGCAGAGGGGCTCTCAGGACCATCTGAGTGAAGCATTGGAGAGCTGGGAGGGAGAGAAAAGTGGTGTGAGGTGTTTGAGAGGCCGGGCATGGCTATTTATAGGCTGAGGGGTGAGGGGACGAGGACGCCTCCGTGTCCGTGGCACTCCGGTCGGGGCCCGGGGTTACCTCTGCTCGCTCTGGCCGGCTAGGGCGTAGGTCGGCGCAGGCTACGTTCGTCGCGGAGCTGTATGGGCGCAGGCGTTGACCGCAAATGGACGCGAGGAGCAGAGGGGGCCTCGGGTGCGTCACGGGCGCACAGCGCCGATGATGGCAGAGAAGTTTTGGAGGTTTCCGGCGACTTGAGCTGGCCGGCTTGACCATCTAGAAGGGGGTGGGGGCAGGGCTAGCTTCTGGACACGTCGAGGGGGCGAGCTCGGGTTGGTGCCAGAGAGCGCGATTGGCATACTCTCTGTGTGGTCACCACTGGCATTGGCCATGTCAATGGGTTTTTTCCGTGGCCAGGATGTCTTAGGTGTAGATCAAGGTTAGTAGAGTGTGTAGGTGCACTGGGTTAAGTCTGTTTTGACTTGAATTCAAGTGTATTATCCAAACTATGTTTCTACCACAAGGTGTTTGATCTATGACAAATGCAAATGACGAGATGAAACAAGCTCAAATTGGTTGTGGTGTGTTTTGGTATGATGTTGAGGGTGTGTAAAAAGTTTGAGGCTAAATGAGTGGGTCTAGGTGGCACTTCTTGTACAACATGAAATTCTGTACAAAAACTTTGTGGAGACGTTGTGGTCAAATGGCTAGGCCATTTGGTCTGAATTTGGGTGGAGGCTAGTCATATATGAGTGTGCATATGCATGTAAATTTTGGTGGCAAGTGGATGATCCTAAATGTACTTACTGTACAACTTGACAGTATGTACAGAAACTTGGGGAGCTTGGTGTGGCTAATGAGGCTAAATTTTGGTGTGATGGGGTCTTGTATGATGGAGAATATGCATGCAAATTTTGAGATCAATTGGCTGACAGAAAAATGCACTTCATGTAGGACTATGCTCTCTAGTCCATTTCTTTGGAAATTCCCTTGGTCAAATGGTGTGATGGAATTGGATGCAACTTTTGGGTGGCAGTGATATTTTGTAATGTTTAAGCATCATGAGAAATTTGGACTCAAGTGGGTGGATGGAAAATATACTTCCTTCACAACATGGCTTGGTGGATGCAAACTTTGGTAAAATTTTGGAGGGAGCTATGGGTGTTGGATCATGATCAAAGTTGGTGGATAGGCATTGCTACGAGTGGATGTTGATGTATGCAAAATATGATCTTCTTAGGATGAAGCCATTACGCACTTGCTTTGCAACCCGACAGATCTGGCAGAAATTTGGATGAATTATTCTGGTGAAACTTTGACTTAAGTGTGTGTGCGTGAAGTTGGAAATGATGAAGATATGGGTAGGAGAAGCTTACTAACCTTATCTTAATAACCTTTTGATGAGTCGAATATTTCGACTGCATCAGATGACAGCATAACAGACATTTGATGAGTCGAATATGTTTCCTACCTTTTTTTTATAGATTTTACACACGTCACTTTGGTAGTATCTTATGCAAATAACAGACATGTGCCACACAGAAAAGAGAGAGGCGATGAAAGCATAATTTAGGTGCCAAAATGTTGTCTTAATAAAAGAAGATTCTAGAGCCCATTTTCCATGTTGACTCTGAAACAATTATACTCCGCCTTCCAGTGATACAACTAACGAGCCAAGCATCAGCAATTCGGTCACAAGCACTAATCTAGTGTCGAGTTAGATCTGGGTTAGCCAGGGATTCATCGTTAGTCTAGCAGAGACATCTATCTAAAATATTGGAAGTTTCCTCAATGTTCTTCAGAAGACTCCCCTCCAACAGTAACACTGCAGCAAGACACAATCGTCACCGTCCTCTCGGTTGCATGATGTTTAGCAAAACCGAATAAGCATATCTAAAATATCACTGAGGCAACTACTTGGTTCTCCAAGTCCAAGTAGCCAGCGTATATATCAGCAACAGATAATTTGGTATCCAAGAAGCACAAAAGCACCCGGCCAATGTCCTCAGCAGAAACCCGTGGTAGCACCCAGCCAACAATCAACAGCTACAACCTTTACATGCTGTCAAACAAAAAGACAGAGTTAGAGGCTGAACAGAAACACGAGGACCTATTTTCAACAAAATGTATGGCAAACAAGATTTTTAGTGGTTGTAGTCAGAATGCAAATTCCTGCTTCAAAAGTTTACTTCCTCAAAATACACATAATGGAGGTGGGGATCCTTGAGAGCAATGTTTAGAGGTAGTATCAAAGGCTGGGGCCACCTGGTTCTTCAACCTGGGATTTTCCAGAGCCTTGAGCATGAAATGACCATGTGGGCCATAGACAAAATGTTATGTGGGCTAGTAACCACATGGAAGGACCAGTAGTTCATAGCTGGCCCAATTAGTGAATTGTATCCCATACTTTCTAGTGATGTACGATCCCCATATCTAAGTAATTGTCGTTCTGTCAGACCATAATGAAAACGCAATTTCTGTTTTTCTTGTAGATGAAATTAAAATTGCTTCTTTTCCCAGAATTGATTTTTTTTTAAGATTACTTCCGGATTTAAGTGTTTTTTCTAGTGAGTCCTTGTAAAGCTCCCAGACGGCGTATTTTTGTTCTCCTTACTTAGGAACTTACATTTAATTTGCAGAGTTCTCCCTTAGCTAGGGTCTTAAGCCAAGTAGAGATAGGACATCCGGTTTGTTATTTACATAGGATATCCCTGAGCTCAGGAACAACCTTAACAACAACAAAAAGTACATCTGAAAGAACAAAATATTAAGATGTGTGTCCTTGCAAACTTTTGCGCAAAAGATGCATTTTGTTTCATGTGCAAATGATGTGTGTCCTTGCAAACTTTTGCGCAAAAGATACATTTCGTGTCGTGTGCAAATAAATGAGAGACAAGGATGACAGGTTAAAATGCAACTATATTTGACAGTCATTTTGTTTGCTCCTAAGAAAATAACAAACAGGCACGCAAATTACTCTATGATCATACAGGATAAATGGAGACATTTAATTCTATGCTCACATGGATCCAATAGGACATCAATGCAGGGATCCAATCAACTATCTGCATAAATAACACGAGTATGTATTAGCTCAATTGATAACTCAGAACCTTGTCAGGATATATGTCAATGAATCTTATAATTCAAGCCAACAGAAACATCACAAATAAGGAAACAAGCTCAAAGCTAGTGAAGTTGGAAGTGAATTTTCAGTTTCCCATGCCATAATTCATAAGGCAGATGTGTAACATTGATCACAGCATGTTATTATAGAAAAACGTAGCAGTTAATAAAACATGCAGCATATAATCTCAAATGTTAGCTAGTCCCCTCAACTGCCAGAAGTTAGTACATTAGTATAGTTGTGTTGTATAACAGCAGATACAGCAATTAGAATATGATCAACTAGTGCCGAGGTACGTATTTAGAAAAATGTACATTAGTATAGTTGTGCTGTATAACAGCAGATACAGCACACGATATGCTTAACATTGAATACGGTTATGTCATATTATATGTTTAATGTAATGGTAATTAAACAATCACAGCTGACATGATCCACAATCTCTATTAATAAAAGCACACACACATTGAGTACCAACGAGAAACTGGGATCAAAAGGTGCCTTAATGCTCCGAAGTTCATACTCTGGAGTTCAGATACTAAAGGATCAGGATCAAACGGAAGGCATCAAGTGGAACTGCAGAACTAAAGATTGACAATAGATTCCAAAAGTCCAGAACCTTATCTTATGCTTTCCCCAGACAATACCCTTGATTAACCAATATATTTCGAAAGCGTGCCTACCTTCCCTAAGAACTGGCTAATATTAAAGAAGTCTTGCTAATTTTTCTATAGCACAATACAACCTACTAATCAATGCCCCAGCATATTCCAATTCTCTTCCCCTTACATACTCTTCCAGGCAAATTTCAGAATATGATCCCAATCAGCAGTCTTTAGGGCATGATTTATGGGAGCAGCACCATGCCACTGCCCCATGTCATCCACCTAGGAGAAAAGGCTGAGGCTACTAGTTTGATTTCTCTCTCCCTAATGGAGAGATATGAGGCTACCATTAGATGGACCCTACTCATATTCTCTCTCTTCTCACATTTCCTCACTCGGCTTAACTTTTTTTCAACTTTTTCGGTGAGGAACCTGCCTCTTCTGCAGGCTTGACCTGGCACATGCATGCTATACTTTTTTGGCCACCGTGGCATTCGAACCTAGCTGGCATCTGGGGCACTAGGTTTGAGGCTACGCATAGTACATGTCCTTGGTTGTATCTAAGGTCCAACAAGCCGGGTAAGCAGTCCCTAATATATATAACACTGAATTGATTCAAATGCAAGTCCACCCTAAATGTGCCAATCAATTTCCTACATACTGACAATGACAGCAAATAAATTTTCTGTTGTGTTGCGTTTATTACCACTGTTGGGTAAACATAATTGATTGGCATGCTTGAGATTTTTTTGCTTGCGCTGCAGAAAAGGACTTCAAGTGCCGTAATGTGAACTGTTTGCCGTATGCATGAGTCATTCCATAAGTAGCATAAGCATTCCATGAATCTTCGAGCCTGAAAAACAAAGATCACATGACAAACTTACAGAATTTGGCAAAAACAAGCGTAAGAGCAAACATTTAACTTACTTACATTGTTACAGCCTCTTCAGATAGTAAGTGACATTTGACAGTAAACTCTGATATTATTTGTTCAATTTCAGGCGCCAATACATGTGTAAGTAGTGAATCTATTTCAGTCAACTTCCGAATCCATGTTTTATAATCCCACTGGATAAATTTAAATACTTGTCAAAATGATAATTTGTTGAACAATGAAACAGAACGCTCAACACTTGACTTACCTTCTCAGGATCAGCAACATGTATAATGGCATGTCGGACAAAAATGATAAACAATAAGAGTGTATCATCATATACGTCATCACCATGATTATGCTCGCCTTCAATCAGTCGAATCCCTGGAGAAATGTTTTTAATAGCAGTCTGGCAGATCACGCAAAATGGCTAGAAGAGCAGGATCAACTTTCACGTAGTCATAAATCTTCTTTAAGAAAGAATCTGCCTTCACCTTCTTCCGCCAATCACAGAAAATATCAAACACCGATTTCAAAGATTTCTTGCCTTGTGAACGTAAGCACTTCCATGCTCTAAAAAGATCCAACAATAATGCAGTCCTAATCACAGGAGGCCTGCCACCAGGATGAGTCACATAGACCACACGAAGTCTTTCTGCGTCGGTAGATGGAAACCTTTCTAAAGGGTGTTTCATAGGAAATGCCAACATTGGGATAAAAGAAGCTCCGCCATAAAGAGTAAGAAACTCCTTTTCAAACTGGGTGTAGTCATTCATTTTATTTTGCTGTGAGCAGCTGCCACATTTGGACTTGCAAATTTCAAACTTTTCATCGTCCGAGACCATAAAGTTCTCCTTGGTGAACTTCCCATCCCAGCTATAACCTTGCACGTGAAATGAAGTTAAGTGATCCAGATAACCAAATATTGCTCTGGTACCTACATCCGTTTGATTTTCAATGGCAATTGAGTTCGGACCACCAAAAATTATCTGCCTTGTCACTATTTCATTACCAGGTGATGCTATAAACTCTAAAAATGTTATCATCCTACAAATATAACAGTAAAAGATAGTAAGGTAATAGTTTGGGTAAAAAACACAGAACTACCAGGCAGTAAACAAATATACCTTCATGGCATATCGACTATAGATACCCTTGCAGAAGCACCACGTAATAATGGATGGACAGGAGCAACTGACTCACTTATTCTGAGTTTTGAATCCAATTCTTGTATGATAGCAAAAGCATATTCTGATGCTGCTTCGATAATTGTAGATTGGACACTGCAGGTAAAAAGGTTTTGAAAACAATTACTTACTATCAACACTATGACTACATGTTTATTATTATTAGAAAATCTGTACCTGTCAAAGCTACGAGTTAAATCCCGAGCCAGTCCAGAACGATAAATTTTGATGTGTTCCAGGCTTATTTTCATGTCAGTACTACCTGTCCCATACATACCATACACCACTCCCTTGTAGTGAGCAGAGTGGTCACCAGATTCAATAAAGCTACAAATAAATCCAGAATCATCAGAAGGTACACATGATACCACAAAAACAGACTATTCGAATTTGGAATCTTACTCTTCAAGGAAGGCCTTAAATTGCTCTTTGAAAGTTTTTATAAAAGAAGCCTGAGCTGCATAAAGACCACAAGACGAGCACTCCTTTTCATTCAAACTAGGCACCGTATTTAAGTCAAGTACCTGAAAAAAGAAATGATATTCAATACTCACTTAGAAAGTAGATGGCATTATTGTATGTGTGAAGTAAACATTAGCACCATAGATCATGATCTCAGAGTAGTAAGATTTAACAATATGGTGTGTGGGTGTGGGTGGGTGGGGTGGGGGGGCTGGAGGTGGGGGGATACCGGTTCTGGCTGCTGCTTCAATGCAGAAATAAGTTCCCTGGTATTATGCTTGAAGAGGGTAGTGTCATTTTTTGCATCAAAGACTCTATCTACAAACTTCCTTACCTACAGAAACATGAACCTCAGGTCCTTGGGTCCTAATAATTGAATTAAGCGTGGACTATCATACCTCTTTAGATGCCATCTCCTTGCATGCTGATACAAAAAACTTTGTAGTGTGCTCCATAACAAACACCGGGTTATAATGGACGGGAGTTGTTTCGGCATCCCAGAGAGGCTGAGATAACTTATCGACCTGGTGGGCAGAGAAAATAAATCAATGCGCACAAACATCGCATAAGAGAATACAAAAGATCCACGTACCAATGTAAACAAATTTTGTAACAGTTCCAACGCAAGATGTTCCAAATTAGAACCATGACATGAGATCATGAGTAGTACTTCCAATACATCTTTCTCGATCGTGAAGAAATGTACTTTGTAAAAACATTCAAACTTGGGAGCCTATGAGAATACAAAACACAGCATGAACTTTAGTGTAACTTCGTCGTACTGAAAATGGATTTTCAGATAATATACCTGAAAAGCGCTCAGTATTTTCTCTAATAGAAGTAAGCCAGTCTCCACAATATTCATCTCATTATGCTTTAGTGTGGAACTAATGGAGTCCATAAGGAAGTTTCTTTCCTGAAACAAGACCATGATCAGGCAAAAGAAAATAAAGAAAATATGCAAGTTGTGTTATTGCAATTTTGCAGGCATTTGTAAAATGATTACCATGCTAGCACATACCTTATCAGGAAGGCAGGTTAAAAACTGGCAACCATGCTTACAAGCGGCATAAAATAAGATGATTAAACGATGACAATACTTCGGATCTCTGGATGTCATCTGGTACCAAAAACACAGAACTCATTTTCATATATATGAGAATAGCTATAGAGGTACACAAAATAAATCTGAGTAAACCATCTTTACCTCCTGAACCTGACAATCTAAAATAGACATAAATATTTTATCTGTCTTTGTGCACCTACACATGACACAATAAAAATAATGATCTTCAGAAAATAAATGCATATGTATCTGTGTTCTAAATGGCTAAACAGTAAATTGGTAAGGACGAGAAGTAACCTACACACTTACTTGTTAACGATCGTCCTCAATAACGACTGAAATTCAACCGTGTTGTTAGGTGCATTAACAACACAATCTTTCAGTATATCATCCATGAGAGGGACAACATACAATTCCTCAAAGGTGTCAAGGTTTTCAGCCTTGTCCAGAGATGCCTCCACAAATTTGAAAATTCCACTACCAAAAGTGTGTTTGGTCAAATATAATTATTCAGAAAGATCTAGAATGAAGTGTAGGGAAGACAATGTATACCCAATTAACTCTAGAGAATGCACTTTTTCAGCAGTGGCAGCCCTGCAAATGATAATAGCAATATAGGCAGTAATTACATCAGGATAATGTTCTCCAGAACTGTTGAAAAAATTTCACACATTCAATCCACACATAAAATTTGGCGAATTATAAGAAAATTACCTATATGCCTTTAAGATGCAACGGAATACAAATGGAGCATACTCATTAAGAAGTGATCCAGCCAATTTACCATTTCTGATGTTATTCTATAAACACCAAATTAGAATCAAAGCAAAAAAGACAATCTTAAACGGAAACGAAGAGCTAAACAACAATACCTTGGCGGGTATTTAAATTGGAAGATGGCCAATAAAACTAGTTCAAATTTGTTACTGCTACTTAACATAGACTTACTTAGCAAAGCCGTGTAAGGTGGAATGAAATAAAATTTCAAATTACAGGCATTTAACAACTGCGTAACAGTTCAGTATTACAAGAATGAAATGCAATGTACCTCAAAAATTTCAAGTAGTTCCAATACCGACTCAAGATTAGTAATATCTGTCCGCTCAAATGCACAACTAATGAACGCCAAAACAGGCTTTCATTGTTGGAAAAAGAAGAGCGATCAGCAAGCAAAATACATAATAAAGGTCAGGTGTTACAATGTACAAGACATATACAAGATAAAATTAATGTGCTAACATATACCTCATGTGGAAGCTCGTTTAGATCTTCAAAATTATGGCTCAATGCTTTTACCAATAACGAGAAGCAATAGTCATGATACTCCAGATTATTTGTTATCGTCTATAAAAGCGGAACAACAAATAAGATAAAATTCTCAGGTACATAATCATAACATCTACATATTAAAAAAAATACGAATTAAATAGCTCTA
Source organism: Elymus sibiricus (assembly GCA_039707655.1). Classification (NCBI taxonomy): domain Eukaryota; kingdom Viridiplantae; phylum Streptophyta; class Magnoliopsida; order Poales; family Poaceae; genus Elymus; species Elymus sibiricus. The sequence goes on from CM077668.1 coordinate 270,578,196, forward strand.
TACCTTAAGAGGATAACCGAAAGCAACCTTGAATGTTCGAGGAATATTTCTGCACCTACAAGACAGACAGCAAAAGAATAATAGAGTTCAACGGAGTTCTTCAACAAAAACGACACATGCAGATCTAATTATAGAGAATTGTTAACCCATAAATCACCAGGATAAAAAGTAACCTACGAACTTACTTTTTGATGACCGTCGTTGATAAGTATCTAAATTCAGATGGCATTATATCTGGTGCATTTGCAAAGTAATCTTCAAGTACAATATCCATCAAAGGGACAATATAGCTTTCCTCGTGATGCTCAAGCAATTCGGCTTTGTTCAGATATGTCTCCAGCAACTCCAAAATAGCTCCTTTCAAGGACCTGTTAATTCATTATTGAAATAACTATTTAGCAAAGACTTAAAAATTAGGTGCAGCTAAAGGGAAACTATACCTCAAATCCTTCAAAAGGTCTTCTCCAATGGTGCCAGATGCTGATGCTTCCACAATAATTCTGAGGTGCATAGAGATGCAGGACATCAGGAAAATCTAATTTACAATAGTCTCAAAACTTTTCATACTTCTCGACACAGGTATGGAACTTGGAGTATAAATTTAAGCAAAAATACCTATAAATCTTTAAATATTCTGAGAAGACTACTGGAAATTGCAGACCCAGAAGTTTCCCAGCTAAATTTTTAGCCAGACGGGAGTTTTTCTGTGAACATAAATTAATATAGCAAATTATAACCAAGGAGCAATGAAAGTGCGGTGAAGAAAGGAAACTGAAAGCCTAACAGTAATACAAATTGTTGTGTATTACAAAATCGCACATAGAATGTAGTACTGTGAAGCATTTCATAATTGATAGTTTTACCAATGGCAGGCATCATCTATGTAAACTGATCAAGCCCATCGTTTGGATAGGACATGTTAGAAACCACAACTTTATTACCTTTACATTATTCCTAGTAGCTTGGACTGCATCTGCTTTCAAAGGGTCAAAGTTTTTATGTCTTTCAGTTATTCCAATGAATCCCTGTAATATAGGAAAATACAAATGTCACAGAATCTTGGTAAAACATGGTATGATAGAATGCCATTGTGCTTACAAAAACTTACTTCATTTTCAGCCCGCACACGCTTGGTTTTATCAACTACCTGATGAATGAATAAACCATAAGATACAAGACCAGTCCAAAAATGCAATCTAAGCGCAACGATCCGACGATGTCAATAAAGCAAGACCCAGATTCTAATGATGATAGTATAACAGAATACATGGAAAAAATGAAATTGTCAAATAGCAGGTCCTGATGATAAAAGCAAATGGTCCACCAGAACATACCATGGGAAGTTCTACATAACCTGGTAGATCAAATGATTCAAAGCGGCTATTGAAGAAGCCCGATGCCAATCCATTCTCCATGTCAGTTAACTAATAAGAGAGAAAAAATGACAATAAGAAAACATTTCAATCAAACACAAAACATACAGCAGTGTATGACTTACCGCAGTCAACTTTTGCCATACCACATCGTTGGCAAAGTGACTAGCACCTGGGTGTAGCACGTACAGCTCTTCATCATGCTAGATATGAAATACAAAAACGTTATATGAGCAGGCACTAGAAGACTACTAGATAAACAGAGACAAGTTGGTAGTTACTTTGGTGATGGTACTAAATAAACCTTTCCGGTAGAAGAGACCAAAGTCGCGAATGCTTTCAAGTATTGATGAAATACTGAAAATAACAAGCAAACAGAAAAATCAGTTTGGACATACTGAATATGGATCCCCACAAGTGTCACACATAAGACTACTCGCTACAGTTACCTATAGGGGTTACCCAAGTCCACTAATTCCTTGAACAATCTCCCTGTAGACATCAAGCAAAACGTTATGACACAGCATGCATGGATCAAAAAAACTAATGAGTAACTACTAGCATACTAACAGCCTTCAGAAAGTTCTGTATTTTTCTGTGCTGCTTTTTTTTCCTTTTTTCCCAATGAGTCGATAAGATAGTCATAATTCCTTTTACCAATGTGATCCTTCAGGTGTTCATCCTAGGACAAGCAAACATAACAAACTTATTATTCTGACTTTCTGAGTATGGAAAGAGACAAAAGAATGCATATCACATGTACAATACCTCGGGGTCAAATGTTAACCCGTGCAAAAACTTGACACCAAACGCTTTAATGCCTCTTTTCTCGAAAGCATCCACGTCTTTAAATCTACTAGCACTGCATAACATCCATTCAAATAAGATTGATACAATCAACAGAAAAGATACATAACCAATAACAGAGGTAATACTATAAACATAAACTAACCCAGAGAACAAAGGTATGAGCTCATATTCACTTGACAAGTCGATCAATGTTTTCTTAACGTGCGTCCTTGGAAACAAAATACCGTCTCTTGCAATCGCCATAAGCTTTTCATACAGAGCATCCTCCTGGATTTCCGTTTCCCCAGACTCAAATTGCAAATTATGTCGGAGGAGAAGGACATTGCCTGTCCAAAAAAAGTATGTTAGCTTAAGATTCCAAATAGATGAACCAAAAATAGAAACCCATGTATTTGCTTACAAAGATAGATTAGAGGGGCAGGCCCTTGAATATCCCCAGACATGATGAACGTGCCGCGATCACTGATCTCCTTGACATGATATGTTTTTGAAATGCTGCTCGGATCAGGCGGATCAGGCGGATCCGATGTGGATGGAAGAACTGAAGATGAAGAGGACGCTTCCATGGCACAGTCGGAGGGGAAAGAGACAGTGGAAGCTTCAGTTCACCTGCAATAGACAGATGCACATATAAGTAACATATATCTGTTCCATGTCTAAGCAGGACGTATGAATCTTCCATGTTACTATGCCATATGTCCTATTTTCATCTGAGACACTAGGTCTTGTTCCTAAACTACACTGCAGGACTCACACCAACGGCGGCACAGCATAGCCAGCACCATGGAGAGACCCATGCAAAGGCACGGAACGGAGAAGGGGCTCACCTCGGCTCGATGCCAGTCTGGCGTTACTCCCGTCGATGGCGAGGGCGTGCTCCGCCTGGCGCTCCTCCGGGCTAAGCAGCTGTGCAAGCGGCGAACTTGACGTGGGAATAGCGGCGTGAGAAGCAGGTTGCAGGAGTGTCGGGGGCGGCGAGATGGAGCCAACGGATAGGACGCCAACGGATGCAGAAGAAAGAGAGAATATCCAAACTACCATTAGTGAAAACCAAACATGCCAAAATAACACTAGTAACACGAACGTGCTAAAATAGCACTTATTTCAGTTTCTACCATGTCAAAATACCACCAGTGGCTAGCTGAGACTAACACACTCAAAGAAAGACATATATGCTCTTACCTCTTCACATGCCATACTCCTCATTCAGCAGCAAATCAGGACCAAAACAACAGCACATTCAGCACCAAAACGGAAGCACGTTCAGTACCAAAACAGCAGCATATAGCACCAACAGCAGCATTTTTGATCATATAGAACAGCAATGTACGAGATAACACAATGGTGCAACACTACATAATATTTAATCGGTCAAGTAAATGCACTGAACTGCTTTATGTATAGCCACTGAAACAGCTCATGAACGTGACAGTAGTAATACTAGCATAGGGAAGATACATAAGTGTAGCAATGAAATGAGGTGCAATCCATGTAATGTTACAATTACATTAATTCATTTCTCGGGGTTTGTAATTATGAAAAAGCACATACACATGTCAGTTCACAGTACAACACAAAGTCATCACACAGGATCAGTGGCAGATCACAGGAAATCTGATATAGCACTAGCAACAGCATCAGCATCGCAGGCCATCACACACACGGAGACCACGCGCGCATCACACACATAGAGACCACGCGCGCATCACACACACGGACCACGCATCTGCCACAGGCAATACACACGCACACATGCATCACACAGACAGACCACGCGCGTGCACAGTCCACGCACGCACGCACGCACGCGCTGGCAGAGGGGGAGGGGGCGGAGAGAGGCGGAGGGGTTACCTTGGGGCGGGGCGGCGGGCCGGTGACCCTGGAGTCGGAGGCGGGCTCGGGGCGGCAGTCCGGTGACCGTGGCGTCGGGGGCGGCGGTCGCGGATGGCTCGGGGCGCCCGACCGTGGCGTCGGGGACGGCGGTCGTGGAGCGGCGACGGCGTCCCTACGCTCCGGGAACGGGGGATTCGTGCTGTGGCTTCTCCGATTTACCGGACGTGGATGCGCCGAGTGGTCGGTGGCGGCGGGGAAGGGAAGGGGCGAACCCTAGCGGGAGGGGATTCTGCCGTTGATCGGGCAGAGGTGAGGAGGAGATGCGATAGAACGAACGGACTAGCAGCAGACAGGATCTTTAGGTGGCGTTTGGTTGTATGGCCATCCACCCTAATGGACAGGGATAGCCCACTTTCCTAAGGATGCCACCCGTTTGGTTCAGTAGCCAGGGAGGATATGGATAACCAGATTCGCACGAATATTCGGCCAAAACTTGGGTGGCGTTTGGTTCACGGACGAAGATACCTGGCTAAGAATATCCTTAACCATGTGGCTGGGGATAGCCATTTTTTGTTGTTTGGTTGTGAGGGATTAGGGGAGTTGGATAACCACATTATTTTGTTTGGTAGGGAGGATACATGTGGCTAGGGATAACCATTTGTGTTGGTGCAATATCTGCCTTCCTGTGTTTTGGAGATTGTTAACAGAAACAGGTGTGGACTGATTTGTTTGCTAGTGCATACAGAGAGAAATAGTCCATACAGAAACCGAAGAGAATGTTGTCTCTGATGTCAAGTTCGAGGAACTTCATCGAAGTACATCTGCGTTGCAGAGAAGAACAAGCTATATCTGTTATAGATATGAAGACGAGAAGATTATCGTGAAGGAACTCACCCCTCGAAAGGATTTTAATGCTGACGTAAAGCATTTGGTTCGGTGTCGTCCAAAGAAATTGACTGCAGCGAATGGAAGTCAAAGACAAATTGAAGACGTAGTATTCTTTTCGTCTTTCTTCTTCTGTTCATTTGAGTCATAGGACCTCCGTACTATTAAGAGGGATATAGGTTCTCGAAGCTTAGATCTGCGGTGGTGCTTAGCCCAAACCTATGAAAGTTGCGAGAGAAATCTCTTTGTGTTTCGAGCAAATACTTGCCAGCAAGAGACTGTGATCTTCTTCGCTGCGAGAGATTTGTCTCAGACCGAGGAGTTAGCATTGCTTGCTCCGCAAGTAATGTTACCGTTGTGCTCAAAATCCGACCGTTGGACTCGTGTCGTTCGGCCATTGGCTGCTTTCGATGTCCAATTTGGTCGTTTCCCATCAGGGAAGGCTGCGGCTATAAATAGCCACCCCGCGCCGGCTTTGTCCGGTGGCTACTCTGCTTAAGATTTCTGAGTTGATTGATTTGAGCACCCCCTCTCGAGTTTAAGATCCACTGAGAGAAAATCAAGAGCCTAAACTTAGACAGTGGTTGAGCATCACAGTAGTTCTGAGTTAGAGTTCTTGTACCTATTACTCTTGAGAGCTGCGCACTCTCTAGACGGATAGGTTTTCGCTCGAGTGTTGAAGAGTTGTTGTCTTCACCGAGCTAGATCTTCAGCAACCAAGAGTGATTGTGGTTTGCGAAGGTCGACCGAAGGTTTGGAGATCGCCGACAAAGTATCTACCACGAGTGAATTCAACTGAAGTCTGATCAACTTCGAGTTGAAGGAGAATAGGGTGAAGAGAGTTTATCTTCCGTGTTAAGTCACAACCCCTCCAACCAGACGTAGCCCTTTGGCAGAAGGGTGAACTGGTCTACCAAATCTCTTGTCGCCATCGAGCACCACTGGTTCAATTTTCTTCACTGCATTACTTTCGGCAGTATTATTATGTGCTCTGTGTCGATGGTTATCTGATCAACCTTATTCTGTTGCATATCATTCATATCCAATCTACTGTCGTGATTGTTTTCATTCGTGGCACGCACATCATTCTGTCATGCTACCTTAGTGATTGTTTTTTTTCATTTGTGTTGTGATCGTCTTCTTCATTTTGTCCTTCATCATATTTATTCATCATAGTCCATCTCCAGCTCTCCGCCATGATATTAGTTCTGTTGGCATGCTGCATTACCATCGTTATCATCAAGCCTATTGTAGTCTATGCCCGAACTATTATTGCATCCTATCTTGCAGGTTTTGTTCCTCAATAGTGAGCCTGGTTGATTTCATATTTCCCGAATATTTATTTCTGCTGTTGTGTTTGGGATCAGTTCAAAACATTCAAAAGAATTTTTGAATCTCACATTCACCCCTTCCTCTGGTCGATATACTTTCAGTCCTAACAATTGGTATCAGAGCCAGGTTCTCCCTGTCTCTGTTTCTTAAAGGTCTAACGTCCTTGGAGTTTTGAGTATGTCGTATGCAGGTAGATCCTCGCACTCTGAAAGGTTTCCTATCTTTGATGGAAATGACTATCTGTACTGCAAAGAAAGAATGAGAATCGGACTGCAAGCTATCAACATTGATCTATGGCAGATTGTGGAAAATGGATATACCATTCAGCACCCTGATGCTCCAAGTTCTGATGATAAAGCCATGCTGCAGCTGGATGCACAAGCGAAAGATATTATCTGTGAAAGCATCTCTAAGGATATTTTTATTCGATTCCGAAGGCTTGATACTGCAAAACAACTCTGGGATGCCATAAAAAATGTTCATGAAGAATTTGTCACCAGAACGGATCCTCACACTCAAATGCTTCGTGCCATGTTTGCTGGCTTCAGGAGCCTTCGTAGGGAAAGTGCTATGGAACTCACTGATCGGTTGATCAACATTGTTGAACGACTCCATCAGCGAGGAGTAACTGATATCACCGATAGAGATGTGGTTGACAAGCTACTGAACGCTCTTGACACAACTTCCGATACTATCGTAGCTGAGATCAAGCAAAGACCAGACTTTGAAGAACTTCACTACGTCGAAGTCATGACTCTACTGTCGATTCACGAAGAAAAAATGGAATTGGAAAATGGAGTTCAAGAATCTTCTTCTGATGGTGAAGGGGAGATTCTTTCACATCATGGCAGTACACAGGAAGAAGATGAAGATGTCGAGAATCAACACACTATCACGAGAGAAATGGAAATGCTCACCGAAAGGTTGAATGATCTCAGAATGCAGAACATGTATCTTATGAATGATGATGAAGATGACACGACTGAATCCTCAAGTCAATTACCTCCGAAAGAAATGCAGTGCTCTAAGTGCAATCAATTCGGTCATGTCATCACAGATTGTCCGTGCTGGGAAGGAAAACCTAGCAACAGGTGGAAATATCTTCACTGCTCCGGATTCACTCAAGTGGATCGTCATACTAAGCTCTCGAAGAAAAATGAATATTCCTCATCTTCTTCGACGAGACCAGTCACTGACGTAAAAGCCAGAACAACCATCGAGTCGAATATGAAGAAGATATCACACTTGAATTGAGCATGTGCTGATCTGACCCTGGACACTGAAGAGGAGGCTACAGACACTGAATCTGATGATGAAGAATTAACAAAATGATTGGAAGAAGCAATGCTTATGTGGCAATTGGATCTTCAGAAAAACCAATTGAATCAGACACTGATGATGATGCTTCAAGTGATGATGAACCAATCACATTTTGTCTCATGGCAAAAACCTCGAAGGATCAGGTAACATCAAAACTTCGATCATCCATGAATGGATATTCTCCTGAATACATTGCCTATGCTAAACTTGTCAAAATGGCAAAATCTCAACAAGATGAGCTAGAAAGACTTGAGAAAAATCTTAGGAAAACCGAAGGATTACTGGTCAAAGAGATGGAGAAGAATCAAGAGTTGATCGAAAAGCATGAAGCTTTTTCTTCAACCTTTGATGATCTTTCCAACCGATATGATTCACTTACAGTAGACTACGAGAGTTTATCAGATGAACTCCTTAACAGGAATCAAGAACTCGAGTCACTAAAAGAGTCTCATAAAGTGCTTGCGATGGAGAAAGCTTCTCTCTTTGCCGAGCAATCTATTCAACTTCCTGATGATTTTGTGCCTCCGTGCTTAAAATGTCTAGAACATAGTAATACTGATTCTCATGCTGAATCTTCCAATGCTGGTATCAAGAATGTTGCTATTACTACGAATGATTTATCTAACCCCTCTTCCAAGGAAATTGCTGCTGTTACTGAGGAAAATTGCAGGCTAAAGAACTTACTTGAGACAGGAATGCTAAGGAGCCTGAAAGGGCATCAAACACTCTGTGATGTGCTCAAGAAGTCAATATTGCACAAAAAATCCTCGAAAAGGAAGGATTGGGCTTCGAAAGAAAACTCAATGTTGATGGAACCTACTGGACTCCTGATCAATATCCTCAAACGACTTGGGTTCGTGCTAAGAGTAAAACACTCGAACCTGAAACTCTTACTGGTTATCACTCACCCATTCCTGTTGATACTGACGAGTCTGATGACTCAAATTACAAAGTTTTCAAACAACAAAATGGTAAAGTTTTCGCTCGATATGTTGGAACTAACTGCAGGTCAGGATCACCCAAGAAGCAAATCTGGGTGAAGAAGTGCATTATCGAAAATATATCTGTCACTGCTAACCTGACTGTGCAGGTTAACTCTCTTCAAGGAAATGGTTATCATTCGCAGACCATAAAAGAGTCCTTCACGAATGATTATCATCCTAACCTTCGACAGAAGGAGTACATGCGTACCTCTTCAAATCATTATACTCATGTATCTGGAAATAACTTCAATGCATATTCGTATGATTACTCTCGAATGCACAGGTAAACTACAGGTCTCACCGAAGAAATACTCCTACTCAGATGAAGCAAATGAGATCCTCGTTGCCCACGCAGGAGTGGGTTGTGAAAGAGAACTAACTCTTCTTGCAGGAAATCTCTCAGGGATATCACACACACATTATAAGCCCTGAGATCAATTATTGTTGGTGCTTTGTTCTTAGTGTTTTTCTCGTTCGGTTGTCTCTTTGTTCTTCGTTGTGTTTTGTGTTTTTCTCTCGTTTGGCTATGTGCTTTGTTTTGAACTTTGTTCTTTCTCGTCCATTTTGTGTTTTCCGTCATAAACATGCAACTTGATTTGAAGAAGATTTCAGTCTGACATCCTTGGTCGCGAATGAAATCAACTTCGGACTTTCATCTGTTTTGGCGTTTGCCCTTCTTCAAACCCTTCGGCCTTCTGTTCAGTTACCGAGAATTTCGCAGGAAACGGTTGAAACGTGCCCACGATCTCCACGATCGTGATCTCATCCGTCGAATGTGGAACGTCCCGTACTTCTCGGCCGTAGGTCTCGGAGGAAGCAGTTCCGTCTACGGGCTATAAATACCCCTCCCGGCTTCTTCTACTTCCTCTGTTCTTTCTCAAGTTCGTCCTCTAACCCCCCCCCCCTCTTGCTCTCCGCCCGAGCCCGAGCTCGAAGCAGCGCCGTCGTCGCCCCTCGCCGTGCAACTCCGGTGAAGCTTTGCCGTCGCTGATCACGCCAGTGCGGTACATCTCTCTTCACCGCATTGCCGTAGTCGATCTTTGCTGCCAAGTTAGGGCGCACAAATCTAGAGCTAGCCCTGTCTATTTCTCTGTTCTAGGGCTGTTCTTACCGACGCGAATTTCTCCTGTTTTATTTTCTCGCGGTAGATCTTTAGGGCTCTCTAAGTTGTGGCTTGTACAGTTTGTAGTTCTCCCTCGTACTAGCTATCTGAGATCTAGGGTTCATGTGTAATATGTCGAAAAGATTAGATGAGTTGTTACTCTTTCATATGGCATGTTGCAATTCTATCGATGATATCTTCCAAAATATATGCCATGAATTCCTTTGCTGCTTCCGAAAAACTATTTGTTCAGTCAAAATTGCTTTTGTGCATGTTTGTGACCTCTTCTTGTTTTTCCTTCGCCCTGTTGTGTTTGTCTCTCAGGATTAGTCATGGCTCAAAGTTCGGAAGAGCGGTCTGGTTCTGAGGAAGAAATCTCGTCGATGCCTCAAGTGTCTGAACAAAGGAAACTAACTGTTGGAGCAAAATCATCAAAACCACCAAGAGTGCCGAAGAAAAAGTCAGAATCTGAACCTGAAGAAGAGGAAGGTGATATTCCCTCGGCACACAGTCAGCCCGAGGATGATCTGATCACCGATTCAAAGATGTTATTTTCTGATGGAAATCCCAAGAAGGGTGGTCTTGAAAGAGAAAGGAACACAGCTGCAGAGATGTCTGATCAAGAAGCTTACAAGACTCCACCTGGTGGTGAAACTACAACCGAAAGAAATAACAGGCTGCAAAGGATTCGCCGTCACTGGGCGAAGAAGTGGTTCAATTATGAAAATGTCCAAAGAAAATATCAGATCTTGTTCGCATTCAACCCTCCATGGAATGATTGCATAGCTGAAGGTTGCCTCGGACCAAATGATGAAAAAGCCAGGCCACCTCCTCCTGCAAATGCTCATGCTGACTCACTAACAACTACTGCTGATTTTCCCGAAGAAGTGGAAAAGAGAGCCAAAGCGAAAGCCAAGCGTGAAGCAAGAGCTGCAAAGAAAAATCAAGTTGAGCAGAGAAATGTTGAATTAACCCAGAAAGATGTTCAAGAGAAGAAGGAACGGGCCTCTGCCCGAAAGGAAAGAAAGGCAGCTTCCCGAAAGAAATCCGCTGTCAGAAAATCCAAGAAAGCTGCTTCCACCTCGTCAGATGAGTCCTCTGATGAAGATGCTGGCGAAGAAATACCAGCTTATGATCAACAAGCTCTTCTTGGCAAGCCGTATCAAACTCCGTCACCAGCGAAAGTTTCACCTCCTTTGAGAATGTCCCCAAGGATTGCACGCGCTCAAGTCTCAGATAAACCCTCGGGTTTTGCTGCCCCGTCTGCGAAGAGAAAGCTGTTGCCCGAAGAGAAAGCGGCTGCTTCAGCCAAGAAAGCCAAGACAAATGTTCCTGCTTCCACAGAGGAACAATCGTATGACTTCAATCTCATAATTGATGTTATTGAATGTGCTGCCTACGATGCAAAATCAGCTGATCTGAGCAGTTTGGGCCTTCCTGATGATGTTACCAAGTTGGTCACAAAACACTTTGCTGAGCTGGGAGAGATTACCAAGGAACTGAACCAAGCTGTCGAGGACAAGAAGCTCCTCGAGCAAATGAGGAATGAAGCCAGCACTGACTCTGAAAGGAAAAACCTGAATAAGGAAATTCTTGTGCTCACAAAAGCCCTCACTGTCATGAGGAAAAATAAGATCGAATGGCATTCAAAGCTGAAATTGGATGTTTCTGAGTTGTGTGATCGAAGGAATGATGAGATCAAACGTCAGGCAGATCTTGCTCGACGAAGGCTAAAGGAAGAAAAGCGTCAGAAGACTTTGGCAAAAGCAAGCAAACCGAAAGAAACCTCAGATCGTCGTATTCAGACTGCTGCAACTGATGCAACCATTGATTCAAGTGCTCCTCTGCAGCAGATACCTCCATCCCCTCGTCACGAGGAAGAAACCATGCAACAAGCTGAGCCTGCGGTTATCATTCCTGCCACAGTTGCTCAAGAGACTGATGTTGTGGACATCTTTCTGATCAACCCGGATGAAGGAAATGTGCAGCCCGAGCAACAAGCCTCCGATGAGAAAGTTGGTGAAGAAATTGAGGTTGAGAAAGCAGTTTCATCGCCTCTGAAGGAAATGCAAGTTGAGCCCTCCGGATCCAAGGAGGATGACAAGATTGAGGGGGAGCTAGATGCTTCTCGAGGAACTACCTCCCCAGTCACTTCATCTGGTGCCCCTACCCAGATGGAAGTTGATCCTACTCCTGCTTCGCATCTAGAACAGGAAGAAAAGAAAGCTGAAGAGCCCATGGCTCACGAACATGTTGTACCACCTGCTGTGCCCCAAGTAACCGAGAAGAATGCTGTTGAGACCCAAGTGTCCGATGAGGTTGTCGTGCCTCCCGCTGTTGAGAGTTCACCGAAAGAAAAGGCCCTAGTGCCTGAAAGCCAGAAAGCCGCTGAAGGAGTTCCAGCGAAAGAAATTGAAGGACAGGCAAGTGCCCCAATGCCATCAGCACCAGAGAAAGTGAAAAGGCCCCTTGCTCCACTCAAGCCAATTGATGAAGAAGTGCCAACATCTGATAATGCTCGGCCCATGCAAATGAGCAATGAAGAAGTACTGAAAAATCCCCAGGAATCATTTCCACTGTTCACTGCTGAGTATGGCCCAAATGGTCCTGCATTCAATCAAGAGCTTCATCTTTCGAAGCTAGCTTTCTTTGGAGTCAGCCCATACGAAGGAGAACGAACCTCATCATCACCAAGGTTTTGGACTGAAGAGCAAGCTGTATATTATGCTCGAATCTTGTTCGGCAAGAATAAAATTTTCAATCACAAGATATTAAACTTCGCTGAGCTCGAAGAAATGCCCTGTTACCACCATGCAATCGAGCATATTGAACATGCCCTCCTGAAAGGATTCATGCGCTTCAATCATGGCTGGAACAGAGAAGTTATCCTTCAGTTCTATGCCACGTTGTATATCTCAGGAGAAATTGGAGACACCTCAACCTGGATCCTCGAATGGATGACTGGAAGGGAAAAGATCAAGTGCTCGGCAGATCATTTTCTAGCCTTGCTAAACCTTCCTCGGTGTGAATTTGAGAAAAATCAAGAACACAGGCTACATTACTGGGAAGTGTCCGAAGAACAACTTCACATGCTGATGGACCCCAATCTGGTTGGTGATGAATGCATTGATGTAGATCCCAAGAAGCTGGCCTATGACAACAAAGTAATGTTTCACATTCTGTGCAATACTCTCACACCAACGAACAAACCAAATTCCATCAATGGCATCGTGCGAAACGCACTTTTGGCCATCTCTCAAGGCATTCGCTTTGATGTGCCAGATCTATTCATTCAGAATTTGGCTTGTGCTGCTGACAGTCCCCAATCATTGAAGCCGTATGCCCCATGGATTATGCTCTCAATCGAGCAGCTCATCAATGAGAAATTCTTCTGGGCTTATATTCCGAAAGAATTTATGCCTCCAGTACATAACACTCTCCGTATGGTAAAGGATATAGGCAAAGGAAAGGCACCCGTTGATGTTGCTGCTACTGCGTCTGCACCTGAGTCTGCTCCGAAGGTTAAGAAAGCCAAGGTTGAAATTCCTCCGAATGAAAATCCTTCTTTGTATGAAATATGCATTCGCACACAACAAGCATTGGAGAGCCACATCAAGCTGGATCGAAAGGAAAATCTAGAGCTAATGACTGAGCTGAATTTTCTTCACAATCATACCCGCCAAATTCTTCTGCATGAGAAGGAGGCAAAGAAGAGCTCATGGACTCTTCTCAGGCAACATTATTCTCGCAAGCAGCTGGCTGCCAAAGGAATCATGAAGGATTACGACTACCTGGACTTGCTTACTATTCCTCGCATCCGAAGACAAACTCCAGTGCTCCCACAGCGTTCAGACTCAACTGATCTGTTGTTTGTCGGCCATGATGATGAAATAGAAGACACAGTTGGAACACTCATATACAAGCCAGATGCTCGCCCCGCCAGCTCCTCTAGAGCCCATGCTGCTACTCCTTCTTCGGCCTCGACCATTCCTCGCTCTGCGGATTCTGATTCGTCGAGTGATTTTAATTCTGATTCTGAGGATACGCCTGAAGAGTAGTTCCTCGTCTGCTATCTCTTTCCTTTTTGACACTTGTTGACAAAAAGGGGGAGTAGTACATTGAGTGATAGATGAACGGGGATTTGCAGGGTGTTTTCCATTCGCCATTTGCTTTTCCCAGTCGAGCGTTTTGGTTTCCCTCGAACAATTTGGTTTGAAGAACTTATCGCACCGCCTGTGGTGTTGAAAAACTCGGTCGTCATGTATCGTTAATAACCCCTCCTGCAATGCTATTTGCTTTCAACTTTTTGTTTGCAGGTGCTATCGAAAATTCTCCCATGCAATGATTATCATCATTTATTATCTATCGTGCAGGGAATATAAGAATTTGACAAAAATCCTTGAGTTACAGTACGAATGGGGGAAAGTACATCGAGAAACAGATAATCTATATCTGCTATGGTTGGATATGTTCTGATCAAATTCGATTATCTAACCTTGCAGGAAAAGAATGTCAGTGTTTTGAAGCCTATACTCATGACTGACAAAGTGTTTTTCCTTGCATATATTCCTCGCGTCATCTCTTCTGCAGGAAAACTACATCTGTTGTTTATCTACTCCGAGCAATTCACTCATGCTTATTCTTGCTCTGTTCACACTTGAATATCTATCTTGCAGGAAACTTACATCTCGTGTGGATTCAAATTGTGTTTTGAGAAAACCTTCATGACATATCCCTCGTCACAAATCATTTCAAAATACTCACTATATCTATCTAACACTTTTCAAAGATTGTGTGACAAGAATTATCTCAGACACCGTTGAGTGCATTGAAAGGACCTTTGATTAAAATCATAAGTAATGTCACTCGTACGAAAGATTACCTTGCTACCTCCTAGTTTTTTGTTGTGCTCTGGTGCATACCTTCAGGGGGAGCCTGTTTTAATCTTCATACTCATCTATCATCTTTCATTTTTTTCCTTCACATTACATTCCATTCTTTATCTATCCTTTGATGTGAACTGTTTTGTCAACAATCGTCCAAAAAGGGGGAGATTGTTGGTGCAATATCTGCCTTCCTATGTTTTGGAGATTGTTGACAGAAACAGGTGTGGACTGATTTGTTTGCTAGTGCATACAGAGAGAAATAGTCCATACAGAAACCGAAGAAATTGTTGTCTCCGGTGTCAAGTTCGAGGAACTTCATCGAAGTACATCTGCGTTGCAGAGAAGAACAAGCTATATCTGTTATAGATATGAAGACGAGAAGATTATCGTGAAGGAACTCACCCCTCGAAAGGATTTTAATGCTGACGTAAAGCATTTGGTTCGGTGTCGTCCAAAGAAATTGACTGCAGCGAATGGAAGTCAAAGACAAATTGAAGACGTAGTATTCTTTTCGTCTTTCTTCTTCTGTTCATTTGAGTCATAGGACCTCCGTACTATTAAGAGGGATATAGGTTCTCGAAGCTTAGATCTGCGGTGGTGCTTAGCCCAAACCTATGAAAGTTGCGAGAGAAATCTCTTTGTGTTTCGAGCAAATACTTGCCAGCAAGAGACTGTGATCTTCTTCGCTGCGAGAGATTTGTCTCAGACCGAGGAGTTAGCATTGCTTGCTCCGCAAGTAATGTTACTGTTGTGCTCAAAATCCGACCGTTGGACTCGTGTCGTTCGGCCATTGGCTGCTTTCGATGTCCAATTTGGTCATTTCCCATCAGGGAAGGCTGCGGCTATAAATAGCCACCCCGCGCCGGCTTTGTCCGGTGGCTGCTCTGCTTAAGATTTCTGAGTTGATTGATTTGAGCACCCCCTCTCGAGTGATTTGAGTTTAAGATCCACTGAGAGAAAATCAAGAGCCTAAACTTAGACAGTGGTTGAGCATCACAGTAGTTCTGAGTTAGAGTTCTTGTACCCATTACTCTTGAGAGCTGCGCACTCTCTAGACGGATAGGTTTCCGCTCGAGTGTTGAAGAGGTGTTGTCTTCACCGAGCTAGATCTTCAGCAACCAAGAGTGATTGTGGTTTGCGAAGGTCGACCGAAGGTTTGGAGATCGCCGACAAAGTATCTACCACGAGTGAATTCAACTGAAGTCTGATCAGCTTCGAGTTGAAGGAGAATAGGGTGAAGAGAGTTTATCTTCCGTGTTAAGTCACAACCCCTCCAACCAGACGTAGCCCTTTGGCAGAAGGGTGAACTGGTCTACCAAATCTCTTGTCGCCATCGAGCACCACTGGTTCAATTTTCTTCACTGCATTACTTTCGGCAGTATTATTATGTGCTCTGTGTCAATGGTTATCTGATCAACCTTATTCTGTTGCATATCATTCATATCCAATCTACCGTCATGACTATTTTCATTCGTGGCACGCACATCATTCTGTCATGCTACCTTAGTGATTGTTTTTTTTCATTCGTGATGTGATCATCTTCTTCATTTTGTCCTTCATCATATTTATTCATCATAGTCCATCTCCAGCTCTCCGCCATGATATTAGTTCTGTTGGCATGCTGCATTACCATCGTCATCATCAAGCCTATTGTAGTCTATGCCCGAACTATTATTGCATCCTATCTTGCAGGTTTTGTTCCTCAATAGTGAGCCTGATTGATTTCATATTTCCCGAATATTTATTTCCGCTGCTGTGTTTGGGATCAGTTCAAAACATTCTAAAGAATTTTTGAATCTCCCATTCCCCCCCCCCTCTGGTCGATATACTCTCGGTCCTAACAATTTGTGTGTTTGGTTGAGAGGATGGAAGAGTGGATGATTGTTGCATTCACCATTTTGTTTGAGGTGGTGAGATTACCCCTCTAATATGTAATTTCAGCAATATAGATATCCCAAATTTGGGCTCAACTTTGATTTTGAAATTTAGAAGTAAACTTTAACATCACAGACCAACATAACAGGTCAACACCAATATTTTTGAAAATAGGAAAGTGCAACTTCATAATCATAGTCCAACATCTTAGACAAGTAGCAACTATATATAATAAAGTAGTGTGCATGAGATGTAGATATGAAATAGTACATCATCTCTAAGTTAGACAACCCATAGTTCATAATCTGGTTGACATCAAAAGTGAGTCATACAACCCAAAGTCCATAATGTTGGGTTATATCAAGAGAGGTCATGCAAATACCACACATGCCTTCAATCTTCAACCATCCATTGGAGGGAGGGTGTTCTTCACATACCTAGCAACCCAAATACTCTTTTGGTCCTTCTCCAAGAGTTGAAACGCCATTGCAATGTTCGGATTCTCAACCAAGTAGGCAAAATAATGGGCAAGGTAATAAATACCGAAAAAGGGAATATCTTTCATGCCCTCCCAAAGGCCCACCATCGAGTTGTTCGTAGAGTTGTTCGTAGAGATGCTCGTGAAGCTGTTGTCGGTGCTAACACTCCTCTCTATGGCAATAGCAAGCCTTTCACCCACTGCCATAAGGGTTGATTGCAACCCCTCATCAACACTAGACTTGGTTTTGGCCCTTTTGGGATTGGGAGCCACTGAATCGCCTCCATTGCTTGACTTGCTACCTTCTTCAAGTGGGGAAGCTTCATTATCTGAAATGTCATTCACCTCTGTACCAAGGGGGTCATTTGAGCCTTTCGTATATTGACCCGTGGCCATAGTATTGCCATGAATGATAGCCATCTCATTATAGTGCTTGAGAGGCTTGTTCAGAAAAGGCTCATCCTCTTTGTGGTCCTAGAAAAAGGAAACAACATCAACAAGTGGACATGCAGCAAGTATTTATCATAAACAAATGAATTTCAGCAAGTATTTGACATAAAGAAACTCATTTCAGGTTATATTTCACATGTAGGAACAAATTCTAGCAAGTAAATGGCATATAGAAACTATATCAAGCAAGTATTTGTCATAGAAAATTAATTTCATCAAGTAAATGTCATATAGACACTAATTCCAGCAAGCATATGGCATATACAAACTCATTTCAGCTTATATTTCACATGTAGGAACAAATTCCAGCAACTAAATGGCATATAGAAATTATATCAAGCAAGTATTTGACATATAAAATTAATTCCAGCAAGTAAATGTCATATAGACACTATTTCCAGCAAGCATATGGCATATACAAACTCATTTCAGCTTATATTTCACATGTAGGAACAAATTCAACTAAATGGCATATAGAAATTATATCAAGCAAGTATTTGACACATAAAATTAATTCCAGCAAGTAAATGTCATATAGACACTATTTCCAGGAAGCATATGGCATATACAAACTCATTTCAGCTTATATTTGACATGTAGAAACAATTCTCAGCAACTAAATGGCATATATAAACTATTTCCAACAAGCATATGTCACATAGAAACACATTCCAGCTTGTACTTGACATATAGAGATACCTTAATATGGTTAGTGTAGTGCTCATGATCAAGAACGATCATAGACTTCTCATCATCCCATAATGCACCACTCAACCCTCTTTGTCTGAGTATTGTTCCCCATTTCCTCCTCCATGTCCTATTGTGATTACCAACGTTGGCATGAGTCAAATTGAGCTGAAAATGCTCATTCATAGCAGTCGCACAACGAGCCAATTGGCACTTCTTGAAGCCAGTTGATGTTCTAAGTCCATCAGCCACAATCTTGCATAGGTGATCAAGCATGAAGGAAGTCATCGGAGATGTCCATACAACTTGTTTAGCCTCTATTTCCTATAAGGTTATGCAAACATGTGTCATGACTATAAATTTTAGTAAGTAAAAGAGGTAAGAACATTATATTCAGCACACAATCTCTCGTCAGCAATAAATTTCAGCAAGTAAAGGAGGTAAAAACATTCAATACAACACATAGTCTGTCTTTACCAATAAATTTCAGCAAGTAAAGGAGGTAAAAACATTCAACACAACCCATAATGTGACATTACAAATAAATTCTAGCTTGTACAAGGTTTCAAAAAAGAAGAACACGACATTACAATGGTTTAACTCGAGCTACTACATATGATTCTGCTGCATGTAGTTCTGGCGGTCTGCCCACATATGATCAGCGATTCCTTGCCTAAAATTAACCATTGATGTATGTTCACTTGCTTGACCACTTGATGATGAAGCATGGTTAATATTGGCAACCCACTCATCCTCGGGTATGATAAACTCATCTATCCCATCATTGATAACCCAATTGTGAATAATGCAGCAAGCTACAACAATGTCTACTTGAGTAGGATATTTGAAAAATGGGGTAGCATCATCAGGTATTTTGAATCTTCCCTTGAGTGACCCAAATCCACGTTCTACGATCGTGTGAAGAGAAGAATGCCTAAGATTAAACAACTCCTTTTCATTTATAGGAGGATTGTTCCCCCACTCATTCAAATGGTATCTCACTCCACGAAAAGGGGGCAAGAACCCTGGCTTGGCTCCATATCCAGCATCAACTAGATAAAATTTTCCTAGCATATGAGCAACAAGCAGGTTACTTAGCTATATTCAATAGTGTCATTGACAAAATGTTGCTAACTCTCGTTACCTTGTGGTACACGAAGACCATTTGGACAGTGTAACGCATCACGTAAAACTAGCGCATCATGTGCTGACCCCTCCCAACCAGCCAATACATATGTAAACCGAAGATCAAAATCAACGGCTGCCATCACATTTTGAGTTGTATGGATCTTTCTACCATGAAAGGAAGGCTCCATGTCCTTTGTTATGGAGGCTCGTACATGTGTACCATCAATAGCTCCGATACAATCCTATTTCGTGAAAAAAAAGATAAGGAATTAAGATCTAAGTCAATCCTAGCCTACAAAATCAAATTTCTGTTGTCACTCGTCCTCATACCTTAAAGTATGGACCCCACCGGTAGTTCCCTTCTATTTTGGATTGGGTCTCCAACGAGGGCTTCCTAATAAGGTTACCACGTAGCTCTCCAACAGCATGAAGGACTTTCTTGAAATAACGACTTACAACTTCACCGGATCTACCAAAGTTGCCACCTATTATCCTATTCCTAACATTGTGTCCAACGGTGTGCAAAAACATAGCAACTTGTTGTTCAATGGACAAATGAATCATGTCTTCAAGCAACTTACGGTCCCGAAAAAGTTTACAAAATCAAAAGAAAGGTCCTCTTCCAAGCCTAAGCATGTTCACACATGTCGTTTCATCCCTCCATATTTTATTATCTAGGTACTCACTTCTCATCCTATCCCTCTCATCTATTGGCCCATAGCATATGAGAGCACACCTTTTTCTTTTTCTAGACTGAACTACCAATGTCATCACCGAGACAAGCATATACGACACAACTGCAAAAATAAGCCTCTTTTGCTTGTTGTCCATCTACAAGGAAACATTGAAATAATAATAAATTGATATGAACCTGCTCAATGTCAATTGAAATATCATAGAATCAAATACATGTTCATGGCAGATGTACATAGCAAATGTTTTTAACTATCCATAGCAATTATACATGCGTAATAGCAAACAACACAAACTGGTGGCTATGTACAGCAGTTTATACCTTCGATTTTGGAAATTCCTGCTTGCTTATCTTCTCTAGCAGGATGCAAAAGAGCTGCGGAAAAAGAAGAGAAAGAAGATCATTAGGCACATATAGAACAAATAGAGAGAGGTTCGAACAGAGAGAAACCAACGAAAAGAGAGGTTCCTGGCCAGATCTCTCTCCAATCCCCACTGCCAGAGACCCCCCCACCCCCCGCGGCGTTCACAACGGCCTACTCTTTCCGTTCCCCACCGACGGATCTCCCCGCTCCCGGCCGGCGGATCTCCCCCTTCCCTCCCGGCGGCGGTCCACACTCCACGCCCGCCATGGCCGACGGTCTCTACCGGAAGAGGCATGGAACAGAGAGGGGAACGAGGGACAGAGATGATCTGTACATCTGCGCACCGGGATCCTTGCTGAATCGCGCCGCCGCCCCGATGCAAAAATCGCCGCCGCCGCCGCCGCTTCTGGGTGAGGGAGTTGTGAGGGCTAGGTTTCGGGTGAGGGGTGAGATAAAGAGGGAACGGCGAAAGTTTCGCGCGCTGGGAGGTGGCCGAAGCGGGAAGGAAAGGGGGCTCGCGCGCTGGTGGCTGCCCTCGTCCTCGAGAATTTCACGACTTTCCTCAGCCAAGGTGACATTTGGTTGTATGGCCATCCACCCTATGGACAGGGATAGCCCACTTTCCTAAGTATGCCACCCGTTTGGTTCAGTAGCCAGGGAGGATATGGATAACCAGATTCGCATGAATATTCGGCCAAAACTTGGCCGAGGAAAGTCGCGAAATTCTCGCGGACGAGGACAGCCACCAGCGCGCGAGCCCCCTTTCCTTCCCGCTTCGGCCACCTCCCAGCGCGTGAAACTTTCGCCGTTCCCTCTTTATTCACCCCTCACCCGAAACCTAGCCCTCACAACTCCCTCACCCAAAAGCGGCGGCGGAGGCGGCGATTTTTGCATCGGGGCGGCGGCGCGATTCAGCAAGGATCCCGACGCGCAGAGGTACAGATCATCTGTGTCCCTTGTTCCCCTCTCTGTTCCCTGCCTCTTCCGGTAGAGACCGTCGGCCATGGCGGGCGTGGAGTGTGGACCACCGCCAGGAGGGAAGGGGGAGATCCGCCAGCCGGGAGTGGGGAGATCCGCCGGTGGGGAACGACAAGAGTAGGCCATTGTGAACGCCGCAGGGGGTGGGGGGTCTCTGGCAGTGGGGATTGGAGAGAGATCCGGCCAAGAACCTCTCTTTTCATTGGTTTCTCTCTGTTCGAACCTCTCTCTGTTTGTTCTATATGTGCCTAATGATCTTCTTTCTCTTCTTTTTCTGCAGCTCTTTTGCATCCTGCTAGAGAAGATAAGCAAGCAGGAATTTCCAAAATCGATGGTATAAACTGCTGTACATAGCTATGCTACTTGTAGACCGCGTTGGATTTTTATCCCCGGAGAGGAGAGGATGATGCAGCACAGTAGAGTAAGTATTTCCCTCAGTTAAGAAACCAAGGTTATCAATCCATTAGGAGAACCAAGCAACACCACGTAAACAGCACCTGCACACAAAACGCAAACCTTCGCACCCAACGCAAACGAGAGGTTGTCAATCTCTCGGCGGTCGAATAGCGAGATTAAAAGGTATATGATAGATTGAAAATAAAATAAATGATAAAAATATGCAGCAAATATTTTTGGTATTTTGTGTATGCAAACAAGATAGATCTTATGATAAAAGTAGACCCGGGGGCCGTAGTGTTCACTAGAGGCTTCTCTCAAGAAAATAGCATACGGTGGGTAAACAAATTACTGTTGGGCAATTGATAGAAAAGCAAATAATTATGACGCTATCCAAGGCAATGATCATGATATAGGCATCACATCCAAGACAAGTAGACCGAAACGATTCTGCATCTACTACTATTACTTCACACATCGACCGCTATCCAGCATGCATCTAGGGTATTAAGTCCAAAAGAACGAAGTAATGCATAAAGAACGATGACATGATGTAGTCAAGATAAACGCTAACAAGAATTCATACCAACTTTTTATCCTTAATGGCAACAACACATGTGTGTCAACTCCCCTTCTGTCACTAGGACTGAGTACCGCAAGATTGAACCCATTACCGAGCACCTCTTCCCATTGCAAGAAGATCCAATCTAGTTGGCCAAACTAAACCAAAAATTCGGAGAAGAAATACAAGGCTATAATAATCATGCATAAAAGAGATCAGAGAAGAACTCAAATAAAACAAGGATAGATCTGATCATAAACTCACAATTCATCGGATCCCAACAAACACACGGCAAAAAGTCATTACATCGGATGGATCTCCATGAAGATCATGGAGACCATTGTATTGAGAAACAAAAAGAGAGAAGAATCCATGCATCTAGCTACTAACTACGGACCCGAAGGTCTATGGTGAACTACTCATGTATCATCGGAGAGGCGGCAAGGATGATGTAGAACCCCTCCGTGATGGATTCCCCCTCCGGTGGAGTACCGGAAAAGGTCTCCAGATGGGATCTCTCGAGAACAGAGGCTTGCGGCGGCGAAAAAAGTTTTTCATGGACTCTCCTCTGGGTTTCTGGATTTCTCTGAATTTATAGTGGAGGAATTAGGTCAAACGGAGGCAGGGGGCCCACATGGCATCTTCTTCTGCCTTGGTTCCCAAGCTTGCGTTCATCCTTATCTCTAGAAAAAAATCTCCAAAAAGTTTCGGGGCATTTTGATCTTATATGATAGTGATTTTCTGTAAAACAAAAAAATAGGCAGAAAACAGGAACTGGCACATGGCACTAAGTTAATAGGCTAGTCCCCAAAAATGATATAAAAATGTATGAAATGATATTAAAAACATCCAAGATTGATACTATCATAGCATGGAACAATAAAAAATAATAGATACGTTGGAGATGTATCAAGCATCCCCAAGCTTAACTCCTGCTCGTCCTCCAGTAGGAAAGTGACAAAACAAATTTTTGATTGTGGAATGCTACCCAACATACTCATCAAGTTTCTTTTCATAGCATAGACATGAGGACTTATATGATTCAAAGCAATAGTCTATAGTTTGACATGAAGACATAAATACTCAAGTGATGCTAACAAGCAACCATGCCTTTCAAAATAACAATGCTAAAGAAAATTATCCCTAGCCCATTATGCTCAATCATTGATCCATTCATGAAACACACTCGAATATCAATCATATCCCATGCACACACATGATTACATGACCCCCTAGTTGGTGCTTTTAAAGAGAAGGACGAGACTCAAAATTACATAAAAGTAAATAGAAATGCCCTTCGCAAAGGGAAGCATTGATTTACAGAGGTGCCAGAGCTCAAGTTTTTAAAGAGAGGTGAAAATTTTATTTTGGGAGGCATGCTTTTCTCGTCAACGAAAACGACTAAGAGTTCCCAATATCTTCCATGCTAAATACATCATAGGCGGTTCCCAAACAAAAAATAAAGTTTTATTTCCCCCATCATCGTTCCATGTTTCAAGGCTTTCACTCTTCTTCAATCACATTCGAGGGATTTGTTTTCCACCTTTCCTTACACAATCCATGGCTAGCCGTATTCACGGGTGCCCTCCATACCAACACATTAACCAAGGAAATTTAGATTTATTTTGGGACTGGGCATCCCTATCACCGCCACACTCTCATGCAATGACAAGTGAATAAACACTCATCTTGACAATGACATATCCAACATGAAATTCATCGGCCACCCCTCACCGCTTCATGAGCGATACGGGCACACAAAAGAGAAGTTTACTTTTGATTTTTTTTAGAGATGGCACATGCAAATTTACATAGGACGGCAATGAAATACCGCATATAGGTAGGTATGGTGGACACAAATGGCAAAACTGGGTTTAGGATAATGGATGCACAAGCAGTAGTCCCGCTTAGTACAAGTGGAGGCTAGCAAAAAGATTGAGAAGCGACCAACTAAGAAACCATAATGATGCACATGCATACATAAAACATAACTAACACCGAATAATGCACCACAAGTAGGATATAACTTCATTGCATAACTATTGACTTTACGTGCATGCATAGGGAATCATAAACCTTAACATCAATATTCATACTAGAGCATAATTACTCATGAACATAACTCACATATCATCATCTACATATCTCAAAACTATTGCAAAGAATCAAGTTTTTCATGTCCCAATTTTTTTTATGATAGTTTTCATTATCCCTCTTGAATATTCATCACATGGGGACCAAGCTCACAGCTTGTACAATTTACCATAACTATTTTCAACTCTCAAAAAGATATAAGTGAAGCACGAGAGTAAGTTTCTTCAAAACTTCTAGCATTCTCAAAAAGATATAAGTGAAGCAAGATAATGAATTTCTACAAAATTTCTAGCATAGAAACTATCAAATAGATATAAGTGAAGCAAGAGAGTTCATGTGTTTCTCTAAAACAAAACCACCACCGTGCTCAAAAGATTTAAGTGAAGCACAAGAGCAACCACCTAGCTCAACAAATTTAAGTGAAGCACAATGAGCAATTCTAACAAATCATGATGACATGAGGCAATCTCAAGCAAATGTGTTCAGAGGTGATGATTGGGATAAACTAAAAAAAACAAAGCAAAGACTCATATAATACAAGACGCTCCAAGCAAAACTCATATCATGTGACGAATAAAAATATAGTCTCAAGTATGATACCAATGGTCGTTAGAAGAAAGAGGGGATGCCTTCCGGGGCATCCCCAAGCTTAGATGCTTGAGTCTCCTTGGATATTACCTTGGGGTGCCTTGGGCATCCCCAAGCTTAGGCTTTTGCATCTCTTCATTCCTTCATCCATCGTGGTCACACCCAAAACTTGAAAACTTCAATCACACAAAACTCAACAAAACCTTCGTGAGATCCATTAGTATAACAAAACAAATTACCACTATAAGTACTATTACAAACTCATTCATATTCTATTTTTGCATTATACCTACTGTGTTCTAACTTTTCCATGGCTTGAACCCCCCGATACAATCCATAGTTTCATCAAAACAAGCACACAATGCAACAAAAACAGAATCTGTCAAAAACAGAACAGTCTGTAGCAATTTGTCGAAAAGCCATACTTCTGTAACTCCAAAAATTCTGAAAAATTAGGACAACGTGGGAAATTTGTATATAAATCATGTGTAAAAAAGTCAGAAGCATTTGACACCTTGACGAATTTATAAAATTCCTGGACTGTGCGTCAAAGTTTCTGTTTTTCACAGAATCGAGTCCACTATCAACCACATCATCCCAAAGGTCTTACTTAGCACAAACACTAATTAAAATATAAAAACCAACTCAAAACAGAGGCAAATAAAGGATAAAGAAAAGAACAGAACCAAAAAGTGAAAAACAAAAATTTATTTTATTCGTTGGGTTGCCTCCCAACAAGCGCTATTGTTTTGTGCCCCTAGCTAGGCATAATGCAATACATCAAGTATTGTCATCCTTGGATTTGACTCCATAGGTGGCCCTCATAATGGATTCATAGGGCGGTTTTCTTTTGGTCCTCGGGAAGTGTTCCATGCCTTTTTTCCAAAGGAAACTGAAACTTTATATTTCCCTCTTTCATATCAATCGCTGCACCAATGGTGCGTAAAAACGGGCTACCAAGAATCAAAGGACAAGACGGATTGTAATAAATATCAAGAACAATAAAGTCCACGGGTACATAGTTCCTATTTGCAACAATAAGAACATCATTGATCCTTACCAATGGCTTTTTGATAGTAGAATCTGCCAAATGCAAATTAAGAGAACACTCATCCAAATTGGTAAAACCGAGAACATCACAAAGAGATTTGGAATTGTAGAAACACTAGCACCCAAATCACACAAAGCATTGCACTCAAAATTCTTGATGCTAATCCTATTGGAGAAAACTGAAGCACGAACTTGGCTCATGTGACAGATTATACACTTATAGAGCTTGTTATACTGTGATCGCATTTGTATGTATGTTATATGATGTAACAGATTGCTTCTTCTTGTTGAATTATTACGTCTGTTTTCTGTCTATTTCAATTTAAATATTGGTTGCTTAATTACCGGCATATTGAAATATGAGGAACATGACCATGACAACAAGGACCCACAAACCAGAACTGGACATTTGGGACCCACTTACCAGAACCTGACAATTGGGACCCATTTGAAAAAAATAAAAAAGGCCACAACCCAAAAATAAAAAGGCTGAAATGTTGGGCATGGCCCATGTAGCTGACCAAAATTGATAGGATTTTTTTTATAAATAGGCTAAATTGTTGGGCTTGGCCCAAGTAAAGCATCGAACTGAACCGGGCTGATTCTAATCTACGACCAATTCATTTGGTCGCAATTTTGCCACGTCAGTTTGCCACGTTGGATCTAACGTGGTGTGGGCAGGTTGCCAGTGACCAAAACAATTGGTCGTACAGTCTACGACCTTTTTATTTTGGTCGTAACCATCTACAACCATTTCACAAAAAAAGTCGTTAAGTTTCATTAAAGACGGCCAGCTTTTGACCAACTATTCTTGTCACAAAAAGATCGCAAATGAAAAACAATGACCACCCGGTGACCAATATTGATGGTCGCAAGTTAGCATATTTCTTGTAGTGGGTCCATCTTTGTTCCCTTTAAAGGGCTTCCTTTTCTGTCCGGATCTAGGTCCGTTGAATCCTGCATTGACTGCGGCGTCCTTTGTATCGCTCCCGCCGTTCTTATGCCTGCATTTGTTTTTGTTGCGCTTAGGCTTGCCGTCAGCATCGCGAGTCTCCGAGGTACCTGCCTCACCGTTGTGAGTACTGCGGGCCAGCCAGCTATCTTCTCCGGCGCAGAAGCGAGTCATGATTGAGGTGAGGGCCGCCATGGTCCTTGGTTTATCCTGCCCAAGCTGTCGGGCGAGCCATTCGTCCCGGATGTTATTCCTGAATGCCGCGATGGCCTCGGCGTCGAAGCAGTCTAGGATCTGGTTCTTTTTAGTGAGGAACCGGTTCCAGAACTTCCGAGTAGACTAGCCGGATTGTTGGATGACGCGGTTGAGGTCGTCGGTGTCCGGAGGTCGGACATAAGTTCCTTGGAAATTGGCCCTAAAGGCGTCCTCGAGTGCTTCCCAGCTCCCAATGGAGTGAGGAGGCAGGCTGTTCGGCCAATGCCTTGTTGTCCCTTTTAACTTGAGCAGCAGATACTTGATGGCATGGAGGTCATCTCCATTGGCCATATGTATATGGAGGAGGAAATCCTCGATCCATACCGCTGGATTGGTTGTGCCATCGTATGATTCTATATTAATGGGTTTGAACCCGTCCGGGAACTGATGCTCCATTACCCTATCTGTGAAACAGACTGGGTGAGCGGGACCTCAGGTCCGGGTGGTGTCACGCCGGATATCAAGGGAAATCCATGCGTAGGCCTGGTCCCGAGCTCGGCTGTTCGTGTCCATCCAGGCATCGTAGCCGCCGAGTCCTGTGGGTTCGCGCCTTCTTGATCCGTAAATGGACCGAGGCGGCGCCCGATTTGCCTCTATCTGACGTCGAACGTCGTGAGGATCTAAGATCCACAGGGTCCTTGCCGTGACGGCGTGGAGCTGGTTGGGTGTGGAAATTTTTCCGCACTGTCCTGTCGCGCCTTCTAGGGGGTCGGTCGGGTATGTCAGCAGTTAGTTCAACATCGAACTCCGGTAGCAAACGTATGCGCGGGTAAGATTTTGGCGCGCTATGGTGCCGTTCTTCGAGATCTTGCTCGGCCGAGAGTACTTCAACCCACTTTTCGTTTAGCGCATCTGTATTGGCTTGCAGCTGCTGCTGCTTGCGTTTCATACTTCGGGCAGTGGCGACGAGGGGCCACCGGGAGCACTCTTGCTCAAAGGGGTCTTCGGGGACGATATAGTCCTCGGTGCCAAGGCTCTCGTCTTCCTCAGACTCGGGCATATAATTATCGTGAGCCCCTTCAAAGAGGTCATCGGGGTCCAGGTCTTCGGGGATTCCATCCGGGCTGGCGTGTTGCTCTTGGGAGGCTTGAGGATCCTCTCTAGGGTTGCTAGCCTCGTCGGCTACCGCGTCGCCGTTGTCGGCGGCGGCGTTGTTTCCACCGGGGTCCCCGTTGCTACCCCGTCTGCTCCTGCGCTGATGTCTGGATGGGTTTCTAGGAGTGTCGACCATATATACATCATAAGTGGATGTTCCACTTGCCGGTGTTTACCAACGACGAAGTGTTTTCAGTAGGGCCATCGACATCTTCATCCATGTTGGTGGCATCGTCAAAGTCTAGCACGTCGGTTAAATCGTCGACCGTGGTGACTAGGTGGGTGGTGGGTGGGACGTAAATTTCCCGATCGTTGGCTTTAAGTTCGATCTTGTCGTAAACCAAGGTCTTGTCGTCCGAGGTTGATAAGCTCTGGATACGGTCGAGCATCTCATGCAGCTGAGATAATTCCTCGGGGCTCATGGCCTGGCTGTTGGTGGGGCTAACTCGAAGTACGCCCGGCGTATAGCCCGGCATGTCTTCAAAGTGGTGGGGATCCGTAGTCAGCCCCAGATCCGGGAGCAAGGGTCTGTTCTAGATCCGACGTAGTTTCAGACATAGGGACCGGACTAGCGTCCGGGCCGGGAGTCGAGGTGAGATCGCCCGGGTCATCATGTTGGGCACCTCCGGCGGTGCCAAGGAGCCTGGTCCGACGTCCTCGAAGGAGATCGGTTTCGGAGTCGAGCCTCCGATGTCTGGTAGATCCTCAATCCGGCCGGGCGTCCAGCCTGATAGGATAAGCTCGCCGCGGGAGTCCGCGGTGTACTCCAGGCCTCTGAAGGTCATGATCCGACCCGGGGCATAGTTCTCATGGGACGCTAGATGGCATGCCGAGTCGGCGCAAAAGATCATGCTACCGAACACAAAAAGTTGGTCGGGGACGTCAACGTTTCTGCAGCCGCAGACGCAGTTGATCTGCAGACGAGCCATCGATCCTTCCGGTGATCACACAGCGGAACTCTCAATGAAAGCACAAGTGTCGGTGTGAAATACGACAGACCTTGGGGTAGGGGGTCCCGAGTTGTTTATCTCGGATTGATTGTAACAGGAATAGGGCAGGCGATGTTTACCCAGGTTCGGGCCCTCTTGATGGAGGTAAAACCCTACGTCCTGCTCTTGTTTATATTGATGGAGATGTATCGAGTACAGAGTTGATCTACCTCGAGATCGTAAGTTGTGTTCTACCTTTAGGGCTAGGCGGATGTAATTGTGATCCGGTCCCTTCTACGGGCCAAACCCCTTGGCTTATATACACACCAGGTGGGGCATCTAGGGTTACAGGGTACATATCCAGGGAGATTGCATGAAGGTGGTAGGAGATGTCTTGGAGTATACGTCAAGTCTTCGGCCAGCGATGACGGGAGATTCATCCTCAACTTCTCTACCGACGCAGATAGACGCTTCGTGTTGAAGGCCCAGCCATGGCACCATAAGCGTGACTGGATCATCTTCGCCGAGTTCGACGGCAAGGGTAACCCGACGGAGGTGGACCTTGGAGCCATGGCTATATGGGCCCAGGTACATGGCCTCCCGTTTGAGCTTAAAACCGAAGATATGGGCTTGTCTCTAGGAGACCAGATAGGTGAAGTGATTGTCGTCTCACACTAAAACCACATGATAGTAGAGAAATATCTGTGTGTGCGAGTGAAAATCCCACTTCATGAACCAATCAAAAGTAAGGTAGAATTCACTCCCTTAGGTAGCAAAGAAAAACTCGAGTTTGATGTCCGATACAAAAAATTGCCATCGTATTGTGAGTGTTGTGGGCTTGTAGGGCACATGTCTGAGAGGTTCTGTAGGATCCCAAAGGAGAGTAGAGTAGCAGTTTTTGGGAAAAATCTCAGTGTAGAGGCCTACTGGAAAGGTAAAACACCTAGTAGAAGAGCTCTTATGTATACTGGATATAGTAACAATTGCACACCCAGGGCCACTGATGGAATGGTGGTCAAGGTGACAAAAGTTGTAAGTGATCTCAGTGTAAAAGAGAAAGGTGCTGCATCGTCCACGACGTCGGCCATCCGGCCGGCTGGAGAACTAGTACATGGAGGACCCTCGCTCGCCCAGGAGGGCCAGGATCCTAGGCCTTCTCTGCTGGCTCCCCCTGGAGCTGCCTTGGGTCAGAGGGACCTGCCCGGGACAGATGGACGACCACGCTAGCCTTGGCCAGGAGGGCCAAGGACTGGCGGCAAGGAAGACTCCTTCCAGGAGAGGGCTGCAGCTCGGCCAGGAGGGCCGGGCCACCGCGGCTCCCTTGTACTCCCAGCGGGGTGCTGGCCCTGGTCAGGAGGACCAAGACGCAGCCCGGGACGCCCCTGTACTCCCTGCTAGCCAAGGCCGGGAGAGCCGAGGGCTGGTGGTGAGGGGAACTTCCCTCAAGGCTGCGTTGCCTGGCCAGGAGGGTCAGGACCCGATGCAGGTTGGAGCTGTTGACTCCCCAAACATGCGTGCTGGTGCTGATGAAAACCAATCAAACCCTGCTGGCCAGGAGGGCCAGGGGGTCCTGCTGTTTGGTGATCAGCAGGATCAACTTCTATTCAAGCCCGGTGTGCTAGAGGCCCTTTCGGGGGCTGTTGCTGCAAGACTTGCTGCTTCAAATGCTACTGACAGCCCTGCTTTTATCTTCAATGCAAAAAAGAACTTCATGCAGGGCAAACCAAAAGGAAAGGGAAGGAAAGGAAAAAAGGGAGGAGGTTTTGGGAACTCCGAGGAAGCACGCAAGAATATCA
Organism: Elymus sibiricus; assembly: GCA_039707655.1. Taxonomy (NCBI): domain Eukaryota; kingdom Viridiplantae; phylum Streptophyta; class Magnoliopsida; order Poales; family Poaceae; genus Elymus; species Elymus sibiricus. Next base: position 270,609,091 of record CM077668.1, read on the forward strand.
TAGGTAAAAAAAGGAGTCTATATAAAGCTCCAGCGACGGGCAGTGAGCTAGACTTCTCTTTTGAGAAAACGATGGATAGTTACGAGCGCATTCTGTATGGCAATATAAATGTATCTTCTAAGAGAGTGTGTACGGGTAGAGTGGAAACTGTGAGAGATGGGAATGGGGTTATTACACACGTAGCTAAGGAGGTTGAGGAGAAAGAAGAGGCATATGGGCAGCAGAGAAGGGAATTGGTTGGAGATGATGGCGCATCGGCGGCCTCCGAGGAGGAGGCACGCCGGGCCAAATGAAAATAATAGGATGGAACTGTCGTGGCATGCTCTCTCCACGGCAGTTCGCGAGCTCTTGGATCTACAAGGGCGCACTAGGGCAGATTTAATTTTCCTTTCAGTCTCATTTAAATAAATGTAAAGCCGATGAGCTTCATCGTATTTTAAATTTTGATTCAATGTTTGTAGTTGAGAGCGATGGCCGGTCTGGTGGCCTTGTCTTGTTTTATCATGAGATTAATAAAGTTGTTTTGAATTATGAGTCGAGTAATTTTATTGATGTTCTATTTATGAATGAGAATACTGTACAGTGGCGTTTTACGGGTTTTTATGGCCATCCGAACTGGAATGATCGCGCTTTGTCGTGGAATGATATTCATAACTTGCATAATATGGGCGACCACCCCTGGGTGGTTTTGGGAGACTTTAACGAAATATTACTCTCATCGGAAAAAGAGGGAGGGAATGCGAGACCAAATGCAATGATGAGAGAGTTTTGTAATTGTTTGGGAGAGTGTGGCCTGGATGATATGGGATGTATCGGTGATCTGTTCACATGGAGGAGAGGCAAAATCAGGGAACGATTGGATCGAGCGGTTTGTAATGTGGATTGGGCAAATAAATTTCCTCGGGCTGCGGTCATAAACGAAGAGCATGTACACTCGGATCATCGTCCTCTCATATTAGACACGGAATATTTTGATGAAAATATTTTTAATCGCCCAAAGGGGCGAGTGAAACAATTTGAAGCAAGATGGCTCAAAGAAGAGACGGTTATGGAAATCGTACGTACATCATGGGATAAGGCGAAGATGTTGGGCACAGGGCCGTCTCTCGCTGACCGAACACGAGCGGTGCATGCAGATTTACAAACGTGGGATCGTGATATTCTAAAGGGACCAAAAAAAAAGAATTAACAAACTAAAAAAAGAGTTAGAAAAGCTATGGAGGGGACCTATAAATGCGGACTCCCTTGCACGTCAAAAGGAGACTCTTGTCCTTATTGAAAATCTGTTGGAACAAGAGGAGATATTCTGGTTACAACGGGGTCGAGCAAACTGGCTATTGCATGGTGACCGCAACACCTCTTTTTTCCATAATGTGGTGATACGTCTCCAACGTATCTATTATTTTTGCTTGTTCCATGCTATGATATTATTATTCTTGGATGGTTTTAATATCATTTCATACATTTTTATATCATTTTGGGGACTAACCTATTAACTTAGTGCCTAGTGCCAGTTCCTGTTTTCTGCCCTGTTTTTGTTTTACAGAAAAACAATATCAGATAAGATCAAATCGTCCCGAAACTTTTTGAAGATTTTTTCTGGAGATAAGGATCAACGTCAACTTGGAAGCCAAGGAAGAAGCTTCTGGAGGGCCCCACATGGCACCAGTGCGCGCCCCGGGGGGGGGGGGCGCCCCTGTGCCATGTGGCCCCCCTATGCGTCCTTTTGCCCTACTTCCACCTCTATAAATTCAGAAGAATTCCAAAAACCCTAGGGGAGCAGACGAAACACTTTTTCCGCCGCCGCAAGTCTCTGTTCTCGTGAGATCCCATCTGGAGGCCTTTTCCGGTACTCCGCTGGAGGGGGAACTCATCACGGAGGGGCTCTACATCAACCTTACCGCCTCTCCGATGATGCATGAGTAGTTCACCATAGACCTACGGGTCCGTAGGTAGTAGCTAGATGGGTCTCTCTCTCTTTATGTTTATCAATACAATGGTCTCCATGATCTTCATGAAGATCCATCCGATGTAATGACTTTGTGCGGTGTATTTGTTGGGATCCGATGAATTGTGAGTTTATGATCAGATCTATCCTTGTTTTATTTGAGTTCTTCTCTGATCTCTTTTATGCATGATCTAGAATAGCCTTGTATTTCTTCTCTGAAGTTTTGGTTTGGTTTGGCCAACTAGATTGTTGCCATTAAGGATAACAAGTTGGGATGAATTCTTATTTGCGTTTATCTTGACTACATCACGTCATCGTTCTTTATGCGTTACTTCGTTCTTATGGACTTAATACACTAGATGCATGCTGGATAGCGGTCGATGTGTGAAGTAATAGTAGTAGATGCAGGCAGGAGTCGGTCTAATTGTCTTGGATGTGATGCCTATATCATTATCATTGCCTTGGATAGCGTCATAATTATTTGCTTTTCTATCAATTGCCCAACAGTAATTTGTTTACCCACCGTATGCTATTTTCTTGAGAGATGCCTCTAATGAACTCTATGGCCCCCGGGTCTACTTTTATCATAAGATCTATCTTGTTTTCTTGTACAAAAATACCAAAAATATTTGCTGCATATTTTTATCTTTTATTTATTTATCAATCTATCAATCTATCATATACCTTTAATCTTGTTACTTAGCCATCGAGAGATTGACAACCTCTCGTTTGCGTTGGGTGCGAAGGTTTGCGTTTTGTGTGCAGGTGCTGTTTACGTGGTGTTGCTTGGTTCTCCTACTGGATTGATAACCTTGGTTTCTTAACTGAGGGAAATACTTACTCTACTGTGCTGCATCATCCTCTCCTCTTCAGGAATAAAAATCCAACGCAGTTTACAAGTAGCAGGAAGAATTTATGGCGCCGTTGCCAGGGAGACATCATCGACATTACCAAGTACCTACACTCTCAACTCTTACCTTTGCATTTACTTTATTTGCCATTTTCCTCTCGTTTTCATCTCCCCCACTTCTAAAAATTTTTACAAAAATATTTGCTTTCTCTTTTGCCATTTTTATTTGCCTCTTTTCCTTCGCCGTTTTCTCGTTCGCTTTTATTCGCTCGCTTTCTTTTTGCGTAGACATCATGTCTCAAGAAAACACCTAGTTGTGTGACTTTTCCAATACCAATAATGATGATTTTATTAGCACTCCTATTGCTCCCGCCACTAGTGCGGAATCTTTTGACATAAATGCCGCTTTATTGAATCTTGTTATGAAAGATCAATTTTCTGGAAGTCACATCTCAACACTTTTGTTGAGTTGTGTGACATGCAAAAGAAAAAAGATGTGGACAATGATATTGTCAAGTTGAAATTATTTCCGTTTTCTTTGCGAGATCGTGCTAAATTTTGGTTTTCTTCTTTGCCTCGCAATAGCATCGATTTTTGGGATAGATGCAAAGATGCTTTTATTACTAAGTATTTTCCTCCAGGTAAAATCATATCTCTCCGAAACCAGATTATGAACTTTAAGCAACTTGATCATGAACATGTTGCGCAATCTTGGGAGAGAGTGAAATTGATGCTGAGAAATTGCCCTACTCATGGTTTGAATTTGTGGATGATTATCCAAAAAAATTATGTTTGAATTTTGTTTCTCGAAATCTTTTGGACTCCGCCACGGGTGGAACTTTTATGGAGATTACTTTGGGTGATGCTACTAAATTGCTTGATAACATTATGGCTAATTACTCCCAATGGCATACCGAAAGGGCACCCACTACCAAAAAGGTGAATGCCATTGAGGAGATTAGCACTTTGAGTGATAAAGTTGATGCACTTGTTAAGTTGGTTGCTAGTAAGAATGCTTCTATTGATCCTAATGATTTGCCTTTGTCTACTTTGATTGAACAAAATAGTGATCCTATTGATGTGAATTTTGTTTCTCGTAGTAATTTCAATAATAATGGTTATAGAGGAAATTTCAATTCTAGGCCTTATCCTGGAAATTCCTCTAATGTTTTTGGAAATCCTTATGGTAATTCTTCCCATAAAAACCAAAGGATGCCCTCTGATTTTGAAAGTGGTATGAAGGAATTTATCAATGCTCAAAAAGCGTTCAACACTTCGATAGAAGAAAAGTTGAACAAGATTGATGATTTATCTAAGAGTGTTGATAGACTTTCTCTTGATGTGGAAAATCTCAAGGCAAAACCTTTGCCTTCGAGAGTTGATATTAATGAATCTATTAAGGCTATGTATGCTTCTATTGATGAAAGTAAGAAGAGAACCGCTATGTTGAATGCTAAGCGGGAATTGCTTGAAAAAGCCTCTCTTACTAATTTTCGTAGCAATAAGGATGAACATGTTAAGATGATTGGTGTGTCTTCTATTGATTCTTTGTTTAGTAAAGTTAATCTTGCTGACAAGGAGACTGAAGAAGAGTCAACTTTAGATAGAGGGCGTCTCCATGATTCGGAGGGTGAAAATCTTGATGCAAAAATTGTTGAAAGTGGGTTTGAAGAGGTTAAAACTTTAGCTAGTAATGCACCCACTATCTTGGATTACCATGATTTTAATTATGATAGTTATTCTTTGGTTGAGTGTATTTCTTTATTGCAATCTTTGTTGAACTCACCAAATGCTTATGAACAAAATAAGGCTTTTACTAAACATACTGTGGAAGCCTTAATGAAAGCTTTGGAAGAAAAACTTGAGTTAGAAATTTCTATTCCTAGAAAGTTGTATGATGAGTGGGAGCCTACTATCAAAGTTAAGATTAAATTTTTTGAGTGCAATGCTTTGTGTGATTTGGGTGCAAGTGTTTCTACAATTCCAAAGTCTCTTTGTGATGTTCTCGGTTTTACTAATTTGGATGAGTGTTCTCTTAATTTGCATTTGGCGGATTCTACTATCAAAAAGCCACTGGGGAGGATCAATGATGTTCTTATTATTGCAAATAGGAACTATGTACCCGTGGACTTTATTGTTCTTGATATTGATTGCAATCCGTCATGCCCTTTGATTCTTGGAAGACCGTTTTTACGCACTATTGGTGCGGTGATTGATATGAAAGAGGGAAATATAAAGTTTCAGTTTCCTTTAAAGAAAGGCATGGAACACTTCCCGAGGACCAAAATAAAACCGCCCTATGAATCCATTATGAGGGCCACCTATGGAGTAAAATCCAAGGATGACAATACTTGATGTATTGCTTTATGCCTAGCTAGGGGCGTAAAACGATAGCGCTTGTTGGGAGGCAACCCAACGAATAAAATAAATTTTTATTTTTCACTTTTTTTGTTCCGTTCTTTTGATTATCCTTTATTTGCCTATGTTTTGAGTTGGTTTTTATATTTTAATTAGTGTTTGTGCCAAGTAAGACCTTTGGGATGATGTGGATGCTTGTGAACGCAATTCTGTGAAAAACAGAAACTTTGACGCCCAGTCCAGAATTTTTATAAATTCGTCAGAATGTCGAATGAGTCTGAATTTTTACATGTGATTGATATAAAAAAATTCCAAGTTGTCATAATTTTTCAGAAATTTTGGCGTTACAGAAGTATGGCTTTTCGACAGATTGCTACAGACTGTTCTGTTTTTGACAGATTCTGTTTTCTATGCATTTTTTGCTTGTTTTGATGAAACTATGGATTGTATCCGGGGGAGCAAGCCATGGGAAAGTGAGAACACAGTACCTATAATGCAAAATAAAATTTGTATGGGTTTTGAACAGTACTTATAGTGGTAATTTGTTTGGTTATACTAACGGATCTCACGAAGGTTTTGTTGAGTTTTATGTGATTGAAGTTTTCAAGTTTTGGGTGTGACGACGATGGATGAAGGAATGTAGAGATGCAAAAGCCTAAGCTTGGGGATGCCCAAGGCACCCCAAGGTAATATCCAAGGAGACTCAAGCGTCCAAGCTTGGGGATGCCCCGGAAGGCATCCCCTCTTTCTTCTAACGACTATCGGTAACACACTTGAGGCTATATTTTTATTCATCACATGATATGTGTTTTGCTTGGAGCGTCTTGTATGATATGAGTATTTGCTTTGTTTATTTTTAGTATATCACAATCATCACCTCTGAACACATTTGCTTGAGATAGCTTCACGTCATCATGATTTGTTAGAATTGCTCTTTGTGCTTCACTTAATTTTGTTGAGCTAGGTGGTTGCTCTAGTGCTTCACTTATATCTTTTTGAGCACGGTGGTGCTTTTGTTTTGAAGAAACTTGTTCTCATGCTTCACTTATATCTTTTTGAGAATGCTAGAAATTTTATAGAAATGTTGCTCTCATGCTTCACTTATATCTTTTTGAGAGTTTGAAAATAGTTATGGTAAAATGTACAAGCTATGAGCTTGGTCCCCATGTGATGAATATTCAAGAGGAATAATGAAAACTAGCATAAATATTTTATGGGACATGAAAAACTTGATTCCTTGCAATAGTTTTGAGATATGTAGATGATGATATGTGAGTTATGTTCATGAGTAATTATGCTCTAGTATGAATATTGATGTTAAGGTTTATGATTCCCTATGCAAGCACGTAAAGTCAATAGTTATGCAATGAAGTTACATCCTACTTGTGGTGCATTATTCGGTGTTGGTTATGTTTTATGTATGCATGTGCATCATTATGGTGTCTTAGTTGGTCGCTTCTCAATCTTTTTGCTAGCCTTCATTTGTACTAAGTGGGAATTTTGCTTGTATATCCATTACCTTAAACTTGTTTTGCCAATTGTGTCCACCATACCTACCTATATACGGTATTTCAATGCCGTCCTAAGTAAATTTGCATGTGCCATCTCTAAAAAATTCTCAAAAATAATTTCTCTTTTGTGTGCCCGTATCGCTCATGAAGCGGTGAGGGGTGGCCGATGAATTCCATGTTGGATATGTCATTCTCAAGATGAGTGTTTATTCACTTGTCATTGCACGAGAGTGTGGTGGTAAAAGGGATGCCCAGTTCCAAAAATAAATTGAATTTCCTGGAATGTGTTGGTATGGAGGGCACCCGTGAATACGTCTAGCCATGGATTGTGAAAGGAAAGGTGGAAAAACAAACTCCTTCGGATGTGAATGGAAAAAAGGGACAAAAGTCTCAAAACCATGGAATGATGATGGGGAGCAAAACTTTTATTTTCTGTTTGGGAACCGCCTATGATGTATCTAGCGTGGAAGGTATTGGGAACCTTTAGTCGTTCTCGTTGACGAGAAAAGCATGCCTCCCAAAATAAATTTTTCATCTCTTTTAAAAACTTGAGCTCTGGCACCTCTGTAAATCAATGCTTTCCTCTGCGAAGGGCCTTTCTATTTATTTTTTATGTTGAGTCTCATCCTTCTCTTTAAAAGCACCAACAAGGGGGTCATGTGATCATGTGTGTGCATGGAGTATGATTGATATTCGAGTGTGTTTCATGAATGGATCAATGATTGAGCATAATGGGCTAGGGATAATTTTCTTTAGCTTTGTTATTTTGAAAGGCATGGTTGCTTGTTAGCATCACTTGAGTATTTATGTCTTCATGTCAAACTATAGACTATTGCTTTGAATCATACAAGTCCTCATGTCTATGCTATGAAAATAACTTGAAGTATGTTGGGTAGCATTCCACAATCAAAAATATGTTTTATCACTTTCCTACTCAAGGACGAGCAGGAGTTAAGCTGGTGATGCTTGATACGTCTCCAACGTATCTATTATTTTTGCTTGTTCCATGCTATGGTATTATTATTCCTGGATGTTTTTAATATCATTTCATACATTTTTATATCATTTTTGGGGACTAACCTATTAACTTAGTGCCTAGTGCCAGTTCCTGTTTTCTGCCCTGTTTTTGTTTTACAGAAAATCAATATCAGATAAGATCAAATCGTCCCGAAACTTTTTGGAGATTTTTTTCTGGAGATAAGGATCAACTTCAACTTGGAAGCCAAGGAAGAAGCTTCTGGAGGGCCCCACATGGCACCAGGGCGCGCCCCGGTGCCATGTGGGCCCCCTCCGCGTCCTTTTGCCCTACTTCCACCTCTATAAATTTAGAAGATTCCAAAAACCCTAGGGGAGCAGATGAAACACTTTTTCCACCGCCGCAAGTCTCTGTTCTCGCGAGATCCCATCTGGAGGCCTTTTCCGGTACTCCGCCGGAGGGGGAACTCATCACAGAGGGGCTCTACATCAACCTTACCGCCTCTCCGATGATGTGTGAGTAGTTCACCATAGACCTACGGGTCCGTAGGTAGTAGCTAGATGGCTCTGTCTCTCTTTATGTTTCACAATACAATGGTCTACTTTTATCATAAGATCTATCTTGTTTTCTTATAAAAAAATACCAAAAATATTTGCTGCATATTTTTATCTTTTATTTATTTATCAATCTATCAATCTATCATATAGCTTTAATCTCGTTACTTAGCCATCGAGAGATTGACAACCTCTCGTTTGCGTTGGGTGCGAAGGTTTGCGTTTTGTGTGCAGGTGCTGTTTACGTGGTGTTGCTTGGTTCTCCTACTGGATTGATAACCTTGGTTTCTTAACTGAGGGAAATACTTACTCTACTGTGCTGCATCATCCTCTCCTCTTCGGGGATAAAAATCCAACGTAGTTTACAAGTAGCATGCGGTAACGGCAAGAAAGAAGAGAAATCAGATAAAAAATTGCTTGTGATAATGATGCTTGGGTAAAAGACACGGAGATGAAGAATCACATTTTGAAATATTTTTCAAACTTTTTTACCTCAGAAGTTAACCAACCGAACCAGGAGGTTCTCTCCCTTGTCAAAAGGAAAGTTACAAATGAAATGAATAATGTTCTTCTCGCCCCATACATGGCAGAGGAGGTTCGGAAAGCCCTTTTTGATATCGGTGATTTAAAGGCACCAGGTCCTGATGGTTTACACGCTATATTTTACAAAAGATTCTGGTCTATGTTGGGGGATGACCTAACTAATGAGGTTCTCCGGGCGGTGAATACTTGCTCTATACCTGATGGTTGGAACGACACTACGATTGTAATGGTCCCAAAAGTCAACTCTCCAGAAAAGGTAACTCAATTTAGACCGATCAGTTTATGCAATGTGGTGTATAAGGTTATTTCAAAAATGATTGCTGCCCGTCTGAAGACAATCCTATCAGATATAATCAGCCCTACCCAAAGTGCTTTTGTGCCTAGAAGAATGATTACAGATAATATTTTAGTGGCTTACGAATGTTTCCATAAGATAAAGAAAAAAAGGACTGGCAAAGAGGGCCTGTGTGCAATCAAACTGGATATGCACAAAGCATACGACCGAGTGGAGTGGCCTTTTTTAAAGGAAATTATGCCGAGATTGGGGTTTCAGGAAGAATGGGTGAATTTGATTGTGCAGTGTGTTTCCTCTGTGGAATACCGGGTTCGTTTTAATGCGGAAGAAACTGAAAGTTTCAAACCTTCTAGAGGATTAAGGCAGGGGGACCCTCTCTCCCCATACTTATTTTTGTTGTGTAGGGAGGGCTTGACTGCCCTCTTAACTAATGTAGAGGAGATTGGTACTATTTCCGGAATTAAAGTTAGCAAAGATGCACCATCAATCTCAAACCTCCTCTTTGCGGATGACTCTTTGATCCTTATGCATACTAACTCGAGGAACGCAGAGGCACTGAAATCAGTTTTAGAGGCCTATTGTGCGGCCTCGGGGCAAATGGTGAGCATTGGAAAATCTAGTATATTTTTTAGTCCCAACACAAAAGTGGAAGACAAGGCACGAATTTGTACTATTCTGAATATTATGACTGAAGCCCTAAATGCCAAATATTTGGGTTTGCCTGCAAATGTGGGTATGGACAAAAGCGACTGTTTCCAATTCTTAATTGATCGAATTATTATTAAAATTAGTGGATGGAAAGAAAAACTGCTATCAGCAGGAGGAAAGGAAATCTTACTCAAATTGGTTGTACAAGCTATCCCAACTTATGCCATGTCCGTCTTTAAAATTCCTAATTTTTTTTGCAAAGGAATCATCGACGCGATGTCGCATTTCTGGTGGGGTGACGAAGACAATCAGAAGAGAATGCATTGGATGGCGTGGTGGAAGATGTGTGTACCAAAAGATCAAGGTGGAATGGGATTCCGAGATATACACTGTTTTAATTTGGCCTTGTTAGCCAAACAAGCGTGGCGCCTGCTTGATAACCCTGATTCTCTATGTGCCACCATCTTGAGAACCAAATATTTCCCGGATGGCGACCTAATGAATGCAAGTTTAAAAAAGGGTTCTTCTTTTACTTGGCAAAGCATTATGGCGGGAGTTGATTCTCTTAAAAATGGTTATATTTGGAGTGTTGGAAATGGACTAAATATTGATATTTGGAAAGATGCATGGATCCCGAACTGTGCAAATAGGAAAATTATTACTCCTAGAAGGGGGCACCTGCTATCAAAAGTTGCTGACCTTATCAACCCGGTCACCAATTTTTGGGATGAAGATTTAGTAAGACAAACGTTGTGGCCAGTTGATGCTCAAAGGGTGCTATCGATCCCCCTCTCTATGCATAATATGACGGATTTCATTGCTTGGAATTACACAAAGAATGGCTGTTTCACGGTTCGGTGCTACTTGTAAACTGCGTTGGATTTTTATCCCCAAAGAGGAGAGGATGATGCAGCACAGTAGAGTAAGTATTTCCCTCAGTTAAGAACCAAGGTTATCAATCCAGTAGGAGAACCAAGCAACACCACGTAAACAACACCTACACACAAAACGCAAACCCTCGCACCCAACGCAAATGAGAGGTTGTCAATCTCTCGGCGGTCAAGTAACGAGATTAAAAGGTATATGATAGATTGATAGATTGATAAATAAATAAAATATAAAAATATGCAGAAAATATTTTTGGTATTTTTGTATAAGAAAACAAGATAGATCTTATGATAAAAGTAGACCCGAGGGCCGTAGAGTTCACTAGAGGCATCTCTCAAGAAAATAGCATACGGTGGGTAAACAAATTACTGTTGGGCAATTGATAGAAGAGCAAATAATTATGATGCTATCCAAGGCAATGATCATGATATAGGCATCACATCCAAAACAAGTAGACCGACTCCTGCCTGCATCTACTACTATTACTTCACACATCGACCGCTATCCAGCATGCATCTAGTGTATTAAGTCCAAAAGAACGAAGTAATGCATAAAGAACGATGACATGATGTAGTCAAGATAAACGCTAACAAGAATTTATACCAACTATTTATCCTTAATGGCAACAATACATGCGTGTCAACTCCCCTTCTGTCACTAGGACTGAGCACCAGAAGATCGAACCCATTACCGAGCACCTCTTCCCATTGCAAGAAGATCTAATCTAGTTGGCCAAACCAAACCAAAACTTCAGAGAAGAAATACAAGGCTATACTAAATCATGCATAAAATAGATCAGAGAAGAACTCAAATAAATCAAGGATAGATCTGATCATAAACTCACAATTCATCAGATCCCAACAAACACACCGCACAAAGTCATTACATCGGATGGATCTCCATGAAGATCATGGAGACCATTGTATTGAGAAACATAAAGAGAGAGAGAGCCATCTAGGTACTACCTACGGGCCCGTAGGTCTATGGTGAACTACTCACGCATCGTCGGAGAGGTGGCAAGGATGATGTAGAGCCCCTCCGTGGTGGATTCCCCCTCCGGCGGAGTACCAGAAAAGGTCTCCAGATGGGATCTCGCGAGAACAGAGGCTTGCGGCAGCGGAGAAAGTATTTCGTCTGGTGCTCTGGGGGTTCTGGAATATCTCTGAATTTATAGTGGAGGAATTAGGTCAAATGGACGCAGGGGGGCCCACATGGCACTTGGGCGCGCCCCAGGGCGCGCCCTGGTGCCATGTGGCCCCCTCTGGTGTCTTATGCCTTGGCTCCCAAGTTGACGTTGATCCTTATCCCAGAAAAAAATTTCCAAAAAGTTTCGGGACGATTTGATCTTATCTGATAGTGATTTTTTGTAAAACAAAAATAAGGCAGAAAATAGGAACTGGCACATGGCACTAAGTTAATAGGTTAGTCCCCAAAAATGATATAAAAATATATGAAATGATATTAAAAACATCCAAGAATGATACTATCATAGCATGGAACAAGCAAAAATAATAGATACATTGGAGACGTATCAAGCATCCCCAAGCTTAACTCCTGCTCGTCCTCGAGTAGGAAAGTGACAAAACAAATTTTTGGTTGTGGAATGCTACCCAACATACTCATCAAGTTTCTTTTTATAGCATAAACATGAGGACTTATATGATTCAAAGCAATAGTCTATATTTGACATGAAGACATAGATACTCAAGTGATGCTAACAAGCAACCATGCTTTTCAAAATAACAATGCTAAAGAAAATTATCCCTAGCCCATTATGCTCAATCATTGATCCATTCATGATACATACTCAAATATCAATCATACTCCATGCACACACATGATCACATGACCCCCTAGTTGGTGCTTTTAAAGAGAAGGATGAGACTCAACATAAAAATAAATAGAAAGGCCCTTCGCAGAGGGAAGCATTGATTTGCAGAGGTGCCAGAGTTCAAGTTTTTAAAAGAGAGATGAAAAATTTATTTGGGAGGCATGCTTTTCTCGTCAACGAGAACGACTTAAGGTTCCCAATACCTTCCATGCTAGATACATCATAGGAGGTTCCCAAACAGAAAATAAAAGTTCTGCTCCCCATCATCATTCCATGGTTGACTTTTGTCCCTTTTTTCATTCACATCCGAAGGAGTTTGTTTTTCCACCTTTCCTTTCACAATCCACGGCTAGCCGTATTCACGGGTGCCCTCCATACCAACACATTCCAAGGAAATTCAATTTATTTTGGGACTGGGCATCCCTTTTACCGCCACACTCTAGTGCAATGACAAGTGAATAAACACTCATCTTGAGAATGACATATCCAACACGGAATTCATCGGCCACCCCTCACCGCTTCATGAGCGATACGGGCACACAAAAGAGAAATTATTTTTGAATTTTTTTTAGAGATGGCACATGCAAATTTACTTGGAACGGCAATGAAATACCGCATATAGGTAGGTATGGTGGACACAAATGGCAAAACAAGGTTTAAGATAATGGATGCACAAGCAATATTCCCGCTTAGTACAAGTGGAGGCTAGCAAAAAGATTGAGAAGCGACCAACTAAGAAACCATAATGATGCACATGCATACATAAAACATGACGAACACCAAATAATGCACCACAAGTAGGATATAACTTCATTGCATAACTATTGACTTTATGTGCTTGCATAGGGAATCATAAACCTTAACATCAATATTCATACTAGAGCATAATTACTCACTAACATAACTCACATATCATCATCTATATATCTCAAAACTATTATAAAGAATCAAGTTGTTCATGTCTCATAAAATTTTCATGCTAGTTTTCATTATCCCTCTTGAATATTCATCATATGGGAACCAAGCTCATAGCTTGTACAATTTACCATAACTATTTTCAAACTCTCAAAAAGATATAAGTGAAGCATGAGAGCAAATTTCTTCAAAACTTCTAGCATTCTCAAAAAGATATAAGTGAAGCAAGAGAATAAATTTCTACAAAATTTCTAGCATAGAAACTCTCAAAAAGATATAAGTGAAGCAAGAGAGTTCATGTGTTTCTCTAGAACAAAAGCACCAGCGTGCTCAAAAAGATTTAAGTGAAGCACTAAAGCAACCACCTAGCTCAACAAATTTAAGTGAAGCATAAAGAGCAATTCTAACAAATCATGATGACATGAGGCTATCTCATGCAAGTGTGTTCAGAGGTGATGCTTGTGATAAACTAAAAATATAATAAAGCAAAGACTCATATCATACAAGATGCTCCAAGCAAAACTCATATCATGTGACGAATAAAAATATAGCCCCAAGTGTGTTACCGATAGTCGTTAGAAGAAAGAGGGGATGCCTTCCGGGGCATCCCCAAGCTTAGACACTTGAGTCTCCTTGGATATTACCTTGGGGTGCCTTGGGCATCTCCAAGCTTAGGCTTTTGCATCTCTTCATTCCTTCATCCATCGTCGTAACACCCAAAACTTGAAAACTTCAATCACACAAAACTCAACAAAACCTTCGTGAGATCCGTTAGTATAACAAAGCAAATTACTACTATAAGTACTATTCCAAACCCATTCAAATTTTATTTTGCATTATACCTACTGTGTTCTAACTTTCCCATGGCTTGCACCCCCCGATACAATCCATAGTTCCATCAAAACAAGCAAATAATGCATAGAAAACAGAATATGTCAAAAACAGAACAGTTTGTAGCAATCTGTCGAAAAGCCATACTTCTGTAACTCCAAAATTCTGAAAACATAGGAAAACATGGACAATTTGTATATCAATCACGTGTAAAAAATTCAGAAGCATTTGACACTCTGACGAATTTATAAAAATTCTGGACTGGGCGTCAAAGTTTCTGTTTTTCACAGAATTGAGTTCGCAATCATCCACATCATCCCAAAGGTCTTACTTGGCACAAACACTAATTAAAATATAAAAACCAACTCAAAACAGAGGCAAATAAAGGGTAAACAAAGGAACATAACCAAAAAGTGAAAAACCAAAATTTATTTTATTGGTTGGGTTGCCTCCCAACAAGCTCTTTCTTTATAGCCATTAAGATAGGCTTGAGATTTCAATGATGCTCACATGAAAGATAAAAAATGAAACACAAAGAGAGCATCATAAAACATGTGACAAACACATTTAAGTCTAACATACTTCCTATGCATAGGCATTTTATAAGAAAACAAATTATCAAGACAAGAAACATCTAGCATATGCAAATATGAAGAGAGGTAATTTAGTAACATGAAAATTTATACAACCATATTTTCCTCTCTCATAATAATAAATGTAGGATCATACTCAAATTCAACAATATAGCCATCACATAACATATTCTCTATATGAACCACATGCATGCAAAGTTGACACTCTTCCAAAATAGTGGGATTATTATCAACTAAAGTCATGACCTCTCCCAACCCACTTTTATCAAAAATTTCATAAGATTGAACACACTCCAAATATGTGGGATTATTTTCTAAAGTTGACACTCTCCCAAACCCATTTTCAATAGTATTGCAAACAACATAATCATCATGAGGCTTAAATAAATTTTCAAGATCATAAGAAGCATCACCCCAATCATGATCATTACAATGAGTAATGGACATAACAGAATCATCATCCCCAAGCTTGGGGTTTTGCATATCATCATCATAATTGACATTAATAGAAGTTATAATAACATCATTGCAATCATGCTTTTCATCCAAGGAGCTATCATGCATCACTTTATTAAACAAAACTTCATAGAGATAATCAAGAGCAATCACTAGCAATTGGTTCATCATAATTGGATCTTTTGAAAAGATTAGCAAGTGGATGAGGATCCATAACAATAAATTTTTAGCAAGCAAAGATGCAAGCAAATAGAAGGCACATGGCAACACAAGAAAAGATAGCAAACAAGAAAAAAGCAAATGAAAAAGGCAAATGAAAACGGCAAACGAGAAAGAAAATATTTTTGTAAAATTTTTTAGAAGTGGGGGAGAGGAAAACGAGAGGCAAATGGCAAATAAAGTAAATGCAAAGGTAAGTGTTAAGAGTATAGGTACTTGGTAATGTTGATGATGTCTCCCCGGCAACCACGCCAGAAATTCTTCCTGCTACTTGTAAACTGCGTTGGATTTTTATCCCCGAAGAGGAGAGGATGATGCAGCACAGTAGAGTAAGTATTTCCCTCAGTTAAGAACCAAGGTTATCAATCCAGTAGGAGAACCAAGCAACACCATGTAAACAACACCTACACAAAAAACGCAAACCCTCGCACCCAACGCAAACGAGAGGTTGTCAATCTCTCGGCGGTCAAGTAACGAGATTGAAAGGTATATGATAGATTAACAGATTGATAAATAAATAAAAGATAAAAATATGCAGCAAATATTTTTGGTATTTTTGTATAAGAAAACAAGATAGATCTTATGATAAAAGTAGACCTGGGGGCCGTAGAGTTCACTAGAGGCATCTCTCAAGAAAATAGCATACAGTGGGTAAACAAATTACTGTTGGGCAATTGATACAAGAGCAAATAATTATGACGCTATCCAAGGCAATGATCATGATATAGGCATCACATCCAAAACAAGTAGACCGACTCCTGCCTACATCTACTACTATTACTTCACACATCGACCGCTATCCAGCATGCATCTAGTGTATTAAGTCCAAAAGAACGAAGTAATGCATAAAAGAGCGATGGCATGATGTAGTCAAGATAAACGCTAACAAGAATTCATCCCAACTTTTTATCCTTAATGGCAATAATACATGCGTGTCAACTCCCCTTCTGTCACTAGGATTGAGCACCGCAAGATCGAACCCATTACCGAGCACCTCTTCCCATTGCAAGAAGATCTAATCTAGTTGGCCAAACCAAACCAAAACTTCGGAGAAGAAAGACAAGGCTATACTAAATCATGCATAAAAGAGATCAGAGAAGAACTCAACTAAATCAAGGATAGATCTGATCATAAACTCACAATTCATCGGATCCCAACAAACACACCGCACAAAGTCATTACATCGGATGGATCTCCATGAAGATCATGGAGACCATTGTATTGAGAAACATAAAGAGAGAGAGAGAGAGAGAGCCATCTAGCTACTACCTACGGACCCGTAGGTCTATGGTGAACTACTCACGCATCATCGGAGAGGCGGCAAGGATGATGTAGAGCCCCTCCGTGGTAGATTCCCCCTCCGGCGGAGTACCGGAAAAGGTCTTCAGATGGGATCTCGTGAGAACAGAGGCTTGCGGTGGTGGAGAAAGTATTTCTTCTGGTGCTCTGGGGGTTCTGGAATATCTCTGAATTTATAGTGGAGGACTTAGGTCAAATGGACGCAGGAGGGACCCACATGGCACTTGGGCGCGCCCCCCCTGGGGCGCGCCCTGGTGCCATGTGGCCCCCTCTGGTGTCTTCTGCCTTGGCTCGCAAGTTGACGTTGATCCTTATCCCCAGAAAAAAATCTCCAAAAAGTTTCGGGACGATTTGATCTTATCTGATAGTGATTTTTTGTAAAACAAAAATAAGGCAGAAAACAGGAACTGGCACATGGCGCTAAGTTAATAGGTTAGTCCCCAAAAATGATATAAAAATATATGAAATGATATTAAAAACATCCAAGAATGATACTATCATAGCATGGAACAAGCAAAAATAATAGATACGTTGGAGACGTATCATTCGGTTAGCTTACTTAGATGAATGGAACAAACAACATGGGAGGAAATTGAACTACACAAATGGTATGGGGAAAACAAATGCCAATCCTATTTGGAGAAAGGTTTGGAAATTATCTTGTCCAGCAAAGGTGAAGATTTTCATATGGCGTACTGAGGGAGTCCTGGACTAAGGGGTCCTCAGGTATCCGGCCTAAGTTGGTACGAGCTGGACTATTGGGCCGCAGTAAAGACGGAGCAGAGGGTTACCCCGTGTCCGGATAGGAGTCTCTTTAGGCAGATTTAGGTGTCCTGGCGTGATTATTCCTTTCTCTGTAACCGACTATGTACGAACCCTAGGGCCCCCGGTGTCTATATAAACCAGAGGGCTTAGTCAGTAGAGGATAGCAGAACAACAATAGGCATACCCCTCTAGGGTTTAGCTACTACGATCTCGAGGTAGATCAACTCTTGTAATCATCCACATTGAATATAATCAAGCAGGACATAGGGTTTTACCTCCTAGAGAGGGCCCGAACCTGGGTAAACTTTGTGTCCCCTGTTTCCTGTTCCCCATTGATCCAAGATCCACAGCTCGAGACCCCCTACCCGAGATCTGCCGGTTTTGACACCGACATTGGTGCTTTCATTGAGAGTTCCGCTGTGTGGTCGCCAAGAGGATCGATGGCTCGCATAATCATCGGTGACAAGATCGCCTCCGGGAACGTCTTGGTTCCCGACCAAATCCTTAGGATTGGCAGCTTCACCATACACGTCGGCCAGGCTGGTCATCTGGACCATATTGATACTCCTGTCCTTGAGCGCCAGATCGCAGTCAGTAACCTGGAGTGCGTCATGGACGCCCAGCATGACTCAACCCCGATTGGTTCCTCGATCTCGTCTGAGGCTCGGGACAGCTCTGAAGCTTTAACTTCAGATCTCCTCCTCGGTTTAACCCTCAACCAAGTTTCGGCCCCGGAGGCGATCTCGACGCCCTCCGAACCTGCATCGCACGTCGTTGTGCCGAAGACATGCACAACACTACGCGTCAGCCCCAAGTATTCGAAAAAGATGAACCCGGCAGATGTCTCGTCATTAAACGAGCTGCTGGATCGGATCAGTATCTTGGGACTCTCTTCGGGTTACGACCGAATTGGTCTTAGACCTGATGACAGGGAAATTCATACTCCACCTGTCACCCACCTCATCGCGACTATCGAAGATCTGGCTGAAGGATCTCGATCCCCTATAATAAAGACCAGATATGTCCGGATTCCCGAGCATCCGGAGATCGACTACCCCGCGGAGGGAGGACCGGAACCCGTCCCGGACCCTAGACCGGATACTGAATTCGATGAGCAACCGATCATCCACATTCCCGAACTCCTTGTTCCGGATACTGGTGCACCGATCGCTGCTGTCAAAACCCCGGACGCGCGCTTGATTGGGATACTAAGCTTTTGCCCACCCACCCACCACGCCGAATACTCCCCAAGCAACTCCGGCCCTTCGGATATATATGACCTAATGTACATACAACAACAGCCCAGAGAAACGGTCCACCACTACTGGGCCAGATTCCTCCTCGTCAAAAACAGGATCACGGACTGTTGCGACCAAGACATCATAACCATCTTTCATCGCAATTGCCGAGATGAGGGAATTTTGAATGCCCTCGCTCGCCACCACGTGAAAAGCTTTAGCGAACTGTCCGATCTGGTATGCAAGTACTGTGCAATGGAGAGCACATGGAAAGCACAGCGAACGCGCGTGGAGTTAGCTTACACCGAAGACTCGAACAAAGCTCGGATAAAGCGGATATACCCTCGAGGATCGGCCGAACACGAGCCCGCCGAAAAGAGGAATAAATCCTCCAAGGGACCCAGGACAGTCGTTGACGAACTCCTGGACAAACCATGCTCAATACATTCAACCATGCTGAATACATACCCAACTCACAGCCTTCGAGCTTGCTGGGTGGTAAGGCAGGTGGCGAAGAGCAGCGAGGCTATCCTTGGCGTCACACCTTCCAGTCAACAGTCGCCCACACCAACGGATGGACACCCTGAGGTCCTAGCAATTTACGAGACGTTTTCTTAAAATAATCGGCGGAAAAGAGCACTTCGAGAGCTCGCCCAGGTTCACTAGGTCGTTGCAACAAGCCCCTGGAACGATGCGGCAATAACCTTCGACGCCAACGATGAACCTAGAGCCCGCTCAGTAAAAGCACCCGCCGCACTGGTCCTCGACCCTATAGTGGACGGCTTCAGATTAACCAAGGTACTCATGGACGGAGGCAGTGGGCTGAACCTCATATACGAGGACACACTCGCAAAAATGCAATTCGACAAATCTCGAGTCGAGCATAGCTATACCACCTTCCGCGGAATAATTCCAGGCCGAGAAGCACGCTGCTCGGGACGAATAACACTTGACGTAGTATTCGGCACACTCGAGAACTACAGATCTGAAGAGCTACTCTTCCACATTGTGCCCTTCCACAACGGATACCACGCCCTCTTAGGGCGTGACGCGTTCGCAAGGTTCCAGGCCATCCCTCATTATGGGTATATGAAACTCAAAATGCCAGGGCCCAATGGGGGTGATCACGGTCTCTAGCGACCCGGACTGTCGGTGCAACAAACACTTACGTTTGCTGACCGGACTTATGCACAGGCGTGCCAAGGATCGCGCGCCCAGCACCAATATATATATCACAAGGCCAAGCCAGAGAAGTCGCTCTTCGTAAGATCAAGGAGCGCATCAAGAATACCAAGACAACAAGATACATTCCTGGGAAGGCCTCCCTTACCGAGCGGGAGAGCTCGGCCAGGTCGAGGCCGCCCCGGAAGCAAGTCCAAGATAGGCCCCGGCAAGTTTGCCGGGGTCATCAAGACCAAGATCCCCGCCAAGGCATCACTACTCCACCGCTCCACCGCACAGCGACGCAAGTCACTTATCGGTGCGGTGTCGTGTCCCCAAGCGACTAAGTGGCTTCCACGGAGCACGTGGCGGCCCATTGGAAGATAGATCACGTCCATTTGACACCCATCCAGAGGCGTGTCAAGATGATCAGCAAAAGGTGATTAAGCGGCGCGGCAGGCTTGCCGGGCTTCGTCCACAGCAGGACACCTAGCAGCGCCTTTAATGCGTTTTGTCCTAACTGCCAGAGTTAGGTATGATAACACTGTTCGCTATCTAATCATAGGATAATGACTGTTTTGCCATTGTGGTTACCCCTTGGACTATAAAAGGAGGTCCAAGGCAACCTAGAGAAGGATTCGGACCCTTGCACACTTGTACACGCGTAGCTGCTCTCCCGAGGCCACCTTGCCGGGTACGAGCGTTGCGCGCTCGTTGCATTCTTCCACTCAATCCACCAAAGCAGGAGTAGGGTTTTACGCTTCACAGCGGCCCGAACCTGGGTAAAAACCACCTGAGTCATCATCGCCGCGCCGCGTCATAGCCTCCGCTATTTGTGCAACATGATCTCCCCCTTGCCGAACCACAAAGGGGCCAAGGGGCCCCATAGGTGATCGTGTTCCCCCACGACATCTTTGGCGCGCCAGGTAGGGGGGGGTCGCTTGCGCGAACCCGAGGTTGTGGAGCGCGTGTTCATCATCATCATCATCATCACCATTTTCACCCATGGCGCCCAAGAAGAAGCCCAACATGACCGCGCCCCTTCCACTTCGAAGGCTCACTCGCACGCGGCCGCGGACACAGCAGACGCCGCGGCTGCGTTGGGAGAGGCGGGCGCCGCGGGTGGCATGGCCGGTACAGGCGGTGCCGTCGTCGTGTCCCCCATGGCCGAAGCTGGGGCAGGAGGCGCCGGGGGTGGACAACATCGACAACATTTCGATGGCCATAACCCGCAGGCCGCGGGTGGAGGGAGCGCTCAGCCTCAACCTCCCCGCCACGCTAGCGGGCGCAACCGCAGCAACGACGCCCGCTCTGGCGCGAGTCGAGACCCTCTAGCAGCGCCTGCCGTTGGCGCAGCTGCTGGGCATGCACCTCACCCAGAGCAAGACGAGCAGAACGGGGTCACCAACCTCCGAACGCAGCCCTCTCATCATCAATCCATCATGGCGACCGGTTCACGGCGACGTGAGCGCGGCGACGCTCCTGCTGGTTCTGCCAGGAGTTCGAGCGACGTCGCGGTCCGCCTCGTCAGCTATGCCGAGCACAGCTACGGAAGCCATGGCGCGAGCTCAACTCCTGCTGAGATTCCCTCCGGCAGCTGATCAGATGGATGAGTGGAGGGCCACTATCCAGAGTTTGATCGGTTTCGCTGAAGCTGGAGGACCGCGGCAGGCAGAACCATCACAGCGCCCGCGAACGGCTGCGGCGGCCAGGGCTGATGCCCGTGTTGGGGAGGCCACAATAACGGTGCATTCCCCTCCACGGCAGCAGGTCCAGAGGCAGCCACAGCAAGAGCAACGTGCCAACGAGCCCGACGAGACGTCGATGGCCTCGTCTGGTCCGCGGGCTCACCAGGACCAGCGACGAGTTCTGGAGGATCGGCGAAGAGAAGATGCACACATCACTATAGAGCGGCGCCGGGAGACGCGTCGTGCATCGGACAGGCGCAACGGCCCAGTTATTGAAGAGCCTGCGCCCAGTGATGACGGGTACTTGCCTTACGAGGTCAGGTGCCCTGCCTTCACTCGCGAGCTGCGGCAGGTCCGCTGGCCGTCTGCCCGGGTCTTCAAGCCAGAATTGCTAGAAAAGTATGACAGAAAGTTGAACCCGACAGAGTTCTTGAGCATTTACACAATTGCTGTCAAGCTGCTGGGGGCAGAGATGAGAAGGTGTTCGCCAACTACTTCCCTTTGGCGCTCAAGCCAAACATGAGGTCATGGCTAATGCACCTACCAGAGAATTCCATTTCATCCTGGGCTGACTTGTGCAATGAATTTGTTGGCGCCTTCACGGGTGGCCACCAAGAGCCTGGAAGGCCCAGTGATTTGCAAGTCCTTCCGCAAAAAGAAGGAGAAAGTTTGCGGAAGTATATGCAGAAGTTCAGTCGAGTGCACCGCAACATTCGAGAGATACACCCGGCAGCTGTGATTGCCGCGTTCCATTCGAACGTGCGCAACAGAAGGATTCGTTCCAAAATGAGCGTTCGACTGCCCAAGACCGCCAACGAGTTGTACACCTTGGCGGATAAATGCGCTCGGGCTGAGGAAGGAAGGCGACTCCCCGAGGAAGAGGAGGGCATTGAGGTTGATTCGGAGGACGATGACGAAACCTCTAACCCGAAGGGGAGGAACCAGAGGCGCAATAAGAAGCACAAGTACAAGTCAGTATTGGCCGTTGAGGGCTCTGGCGATCTCGGCTCCGGCAAGAAGGCCAAAACTGAAGCTCCCGGCAAGGAAGCTGCCGCGTGCGCTGATTGCCGGGAGGCTGCGGCAGCAGAGAAAGCCGGAAAGTCCGATGGGCCATACTGCAAGATCCACCGCACTAAAGGTCATGACCTTCAAGAATGCCACCAGGTCGAGCAGCTTGTCAAGAAGCAGAAAGCAGAATATGAGAAACGCGACAGAGAGAGGGACCAAGAAGGCAATGGTGGGAAAGGCCACGGCAATAGAGGAGGCCGCCGCGGCAAGGCCCCGCAGCAAAAAGAGAAGTCTGCCAGGGGCCGAGAAAAGAAAGAGGAAGAAGATGAGAGTGATGGTGGAGATGGAGAAGAAACCAGCGAACAAGAATTCCAGAAGGCAACTGAAGCCATGTGTATTGACGGGGGTGCCTCTTTGCACTCCTCTCATCGCCAACTCAAGCAGTGGGCGCGTGAGGTCAATGCCGTGGAGCCAACTACAGACTCCCCGAGGCCGCTGAAGTGGTCCCGCACGCCTATCATCTTTGACGAAGAGGATCATCCCGATCGCACCACTGCGGTTGGATGTTTGCCGTTGTTGGTTTCCCCAACAATCCGCAACCTCAAGGTCACTAAGATGCTAGTTGATGGCGGGGCTGGGTTGAATCTGATTTCCCCCAAGGTGGTCAGCAAGTTGCAGATCCCCGATGAAGAACTCGAGGTAACTGGCACGTTCCAAGGAATCAACCCCGGCAGGAGCCTTCCTAAGGGGAAGATTACGCTGCCGGTGACATTTGGTGGGGAACTGAACTACCGGACCGAGAGGGTTGTGTTTGACGTTGTTGAACTCCCACTGCCGTACAATGGGATTCTTGGTCGCTCGGCTCTGGCAAAGTTCATGGCAGCATCCCACTATGCCTACAATACTTTGAAGATGCCAGGGCCGATGGGCATCATTTCCATCCCCTCAGACAAGAAGGATGCAATCATATGTGTGGACAGAATGTATCAAGACGCGGTAGCAGCTGAGGCAGCAGAAGCCACAGTTCCTGCCAAGGAGGCAAAGAGAAAGAAGGAGGCTAGCAGAGATACCGGCAAGGACTCCGGGAAGCGCGCCTCTTCGGAGTGCGCTGCACCTGTTGAGGACCCGCCGGAAAGTTCCACTAGCAAGAAACCTAAGGTTGCTTCACCTGTTGTGAAAAAGGTCCCGGCAAGACAGGATGGCGCTGATGGTACGTTCACCATCAGCTCCACCCTTGATGACAAATAGGAAAGCGCGCTCGTTACCTTCTTGCGGGCGAATGTCGATGTGTTTGCTTGGCAACCGTCTGACATCCCCGGTGTTCCCAGGGAGGTAATCGAGAACCACCTAGTTGTCTGCCCTCACGCCCGGCCTGTGAAACAGAAGGTTAGAAAGCAAGCTTTAGAGCGGCAGCAGTTCATTGCCGAGGAGATCAAGAAACTTGAAGTAGCTGGTTTGGTCAGAGGAGTGCTACACCCAACCTGGCTGGCGAACCCGGTAGTGCTGCGCAAGGCTAACGGGAAATGGAGGCTTTGCATTGATTTCACTGACTTGAACAAGGCATGCCCAAAGGACCCATTCCCCTTGCCGCGCATCGATCAGATCGTGGGTTCCACATCCGGGTGTGATCTACTTTCCTTCTTGGATGCGTACTCCGGCTACCACCAGATATTCATGTCCAAGGAAGACGAGGAAAAGACCGCGTTCATAACTCCATGTGGCACATACTGCTTTGTACGGATGCCCTTCGGGTTAAAGAGCGCCGGATCCACTTTTGCAAGAGCAGTACAAATTGGTTTTGGACCTCAGCTGCACAGGAATGTCAAAGCTTACATGGACGATATAGTGGTCAAGACCAAGGACTGATCAACGCTTATCCAAGATTTGGAGGACACCTTTGCAAACCTGCACAAGATCAATTTGAGGCTGAACCCGGAGAAGTGCGTGTTTGGTGTCCCCTCCGGCAAGCTCCTTGGCTTCTTTATATCCCAGCGAGGGATAGAGGCCAACCCAGATAAGATCAGAGCAATCGAGCAGATTCAAGCACCAAGGACTGTTAAGGATGTGAGGCGTTTGACTGGATGCGTTGCCGCGATGAGTAGATTCATTTCCAAGTCTGCCGAGCGTGCTTTTCCTTTCTTCAAAATCTTGAAGAAGGCAGGACCGATGAGGTGGACCCCTGAGGCAGAAGCAGCGCTGCGAGACCTGAAAGCATACCTTTCCTCCGCTCCCACTTTAGTCGCTCCTAAACCACAAGAGCCGTTGTTGCTATATCTAGCGACAACGAATCAAGTGGTTAGTGCAGCGCTGGTGGCGCAGCGAGAAGTGGACGGGGAAGCAGCTGCGGCAACTGTCCTCTCCGGGGAAGGGGCTGAATCAACCACGACAAAGAAGAAAGTGGTGCAACGACCAGTTTACTTTGTCAGCTCCCTACTCCAAGGGGCTAGGTCAAGGTACTCTGGGGTGCAGAAACAAATCTTCGGCCTCGTCATGGCCTCGAGGAAGTTGCGCCATTACTTCCAAGCCCACGAAATCACAGTTGTCACCCGCTTCCCACTGCAGCGCATATTGAGGAACCCTGAAGCCACCGGCAGGATAGTTGAATGGGCACTAGAATTGTCAAGCTTTGGTTTGAAATATGAGAGCACTTCAACCATTCAAAGCAGAGCATTGGCGGAATTCATTGCAGAATGGACGCCCACTCTAGATGAAGAAATAACAGAGACGGTTCTCCCCGGCAGGGAAGCGCCTCAGGAATGGGTCATGTATTTTGATGGTGCTTTCTCACTGCAGGGCGTCGGAGCTGGCGTGCTCCTCATCGCGCCCACTAGAGAGCTCCTTAAATATGTGATCCAAATGCACTTTCCCCGGAGGGAAGCCACCAACAACACCGCTGAGTATGAAAGGCTCCTTGCCGGGCTCAGGATCGCAGTGGAATTGGGAATCAAGAAATTGATCATCCGCGGCGATTCACAACTTGTGGTGAGACAAGTCAATAAGGACTACCAGAGCCCGTTGATGGAGGCATATGTGGAGGAAGTAAGGAAGCTGGAGGAGCATTTTGATGGGCTGCAAACAGAGCACGTGCCACGTGCGGAAAATAGCATCGCTGATCACCTATCAAAGTGCGCTGCACAAAAGCTCCCTGTGGAACTAGGGATTTTTGTCCTCCACTTAACCCAACCGTCAGTATCCCCCTCAACGATGGCTAGAAAAAGGAGGAAGTTGGACTCCAGCAAGTATCTCTCGGCAGAGCTTCCCGAAGCCGCGGGTAGAGAGACTGCCGGAAATAGCTCTACTTCAAATGGTGAGCAGCTCCCTCCCGCGGAACCACAGGTTCTTGCGGTCGAGGTAAGCGCTCCCACGAACGAAGAGATGCCATTGATCCTTGTTGTTGAGCCTCAGGCTCCAACTTGGGCGCGGCATATAGTCCGCTACTTTCAAACATGAGAACTTCCCGAAGAGCAAGAAGAAGTTGAAAGAGTAGCCCGGAGGTCAAATATGTATCAGTTTGTCGATGACACTCTATACAGAAAAAGACCAAATGGTGTGAAATTGAAATGCATCTGCCGGGAAGTTGGACATGAGTTGCTGGCAGAGATACACAAGGGCGTGTGCGGCTCTCACCTTGGATCCAGAGCCCTGGTCGGAAAAGCTTTCCGGCAGGGTTTCTATTGGCCCACCGCCCTCCAAGACGCGACTGAACTAGTCGCCAGATGTGAAGCCTGCCAGTTCCACTCCAAGAACATCCATCAACCAGCTCAAGCTCTCCAGACGATCCCTTTATCCTGGCCGTTTTCGGTCTGGGGGCTCGACATCTTGGGCCCCTTCCCCCGTGCTGCCGGGGGCTTTGAATTCTTGTCCATGGCAATCGACAAGTTTACAAAGTGGCCGGAAGTAGAGCCAGTGAGGAAGGTGACCGCACAGTCAGCTATCAAGTTCTTGAAAGGATTGGTGTGCCGTTTTGGAGTACCCGCCAAGGTGATCACTGACAATGGCACCCAATTCACAAGCCGCGCCTTCACGCAATACATCCAAAGCCTTGGGAGCAAGGTCTCTTTCGCTTCTGTTGCTCATCCCCGGAGCAATGGACAAGCTGAGAGGATGAATGCTGAAGTGTTGCGAGGGCTCAAGACGAGAACTTTTGATAAGCTGCAAAAGTGAGGCAGACGCTGGATCGACGAGCTGCCGGTGGTTCTTTGGTCCCTCCGTACGACACCAAATCGAGCCACCGGCCAGACTCCCTTCTCCCTTGTATATGGGGCAGAAGCAGTGCTCCCCACGGAACTCATATACGGGTCACCTCGAGTACTTGCCTATGATGAAGTAGAGCAGGAGCAGCTACGGCATGACGATGTTGTGCTCCTCGAGGAAGATCGTCTCCGGGCGGCTGTACGTGCTGCACGATACCAGCAAGCCCTGCGTCGCTATCACAGCCGCAGTGTGCGCGCCCGGAGCCTTGAGGAAGGTGATATTGTCCTTAGGCGTGTTCAATCCGCCAAGGGTTCCAACAAGTTGACGCCGAAGTGGGAAGGCCCTTACCGGGTAGTACGAGTCACCAGACCTGGCGCAGTCCGTCTGGAGACCGAAGATGGCACTAAGGTGCAAAACTCATGGAATATTGAGCATCTTCGCAAGTTCTACCCGTAAGGCGCGGTTGCCGGGCTCAGCCCCGGCGACCACTTTTTGTACAAGCTTTGCCGATGCGCATGTAACCCTTTGTACAAAGCCAGGCGCAGACCATGTGCAAAGACAATAAAATGAAGCGCTGGCGCCCTAGGAACTAACATGCATGCTAGATTAAGCATCTCTTTGATAGGATTACAATAATGCTTAGTATGAACTAGCTAATCCTTTACAAAGAGATCATATGCTGTTGTTCTCTCCCTTGTGCCTCTTTGGTTCACAGCTAGGCCTCTGCCGTGGTAAAACTTCCCAGAAGGAGAAAGGGGCGAACCAGCGCACTAGCCCCTGGCAGCCCATCGCTACCGGGAACAGCAGACACAGATAAGTTCACCTCGCCATTCATGATGTACCTCTGTGTGAAAAAAACTTGAGCGTATGAAAACTTGGTCACTCCTAAACTTCTGTGCTCCCTCCTTTCTAGACCGAAGTCTCTTCGGTCAGAAGTTGGTCGTAGTGATAGTTGGAAGGAGGCGGGCGAAGGGCCTGCTCCCATCTTCGCTCCTACCCTCGCCAAGGCGAGAGCGTAGTAGTAGCAGAAGGAGGGGGGCGGCAAGATGTGCTATCGGGAAACTTTGTTTACTTAGAAATAATAAGGACTTGTTCCTTAGCATGGACCTTACACATGCGCGAGTACCCGACAAGCACTCTTTTTCATTAATACGCTGATTAACAAGTACAAGTCATACAGAGTAGAAGCATTGGCGGGGGGTTACATAATTTGAACTAAAGATTGGCAAGTGCCTACATATTTTAGATCTAAAAACGATAAGTGCCCCATAATCCCTTTCTTGTCCCTCTCCTCCTAGTAGGTGGATCGAGACGACAAGAGGGCAAAAGGAGCACCTGGGCAGAAGCCCAGCCTGACCTTGTCGGGACCACCTGGACACCGGCCGACAGGGTCGGGAGAACCTGGACGAGGCCGGAAGGGCGGAAGGAGCGGCCAGGCAACGCCCTGGTCACCCCCGCCAGGACCAGAGGGACGCGCCAAGACAGGAACACCGGCAGGGAAGATGAAGCCGGAGTCCACGAGGAAGCCTGCCGGGATCCAGCCGGAAGACTGCTGGAGGAGGCGGAGGCATCCACGCCTGGAACCCCTGGCAAATCGCTCTGCCGGGGAGAAGACCAGGTGCAGATGATGGTGCTGCCGGCACCTGGCTAACGGTGACGGTGCGACCGGTGTTTAGCCAGACCCGTCGTCGTCGTCCTCCCCACCGGTGTCCTCCTCGTCGCTATCGCTCGAGGAGGAGCTTTCGTCATCGGTCGAGCTCTCCGTGCAGCACCCTAATCGAATACCCGAGCGCCTGAAGACCTTGATGGAGAGCAGGTCGGCCTCCATCAGCTTGAAGTGGAGCACGTGCCCCTCCGCCAGCCCGTGGGCATGTGCAA
Source organism: Elymus sibiricus (assembly GCA_039707655.1). Lineage (NCBI taxonomy): Eukaryota > Viridiplantae > Streptophyta > Magnoliopsida > Poales > Poaceae > Elymus > Elymus sibiricus. The sequence continues at coordinate 270,637,738 of CM077668.1, forward strand.
TGCATTGGTTGAACCATAACATGTGAATTGATTGCTACTTTATCATGATGAGTTTTATGAGAAAGAGTTGCTGTTATGATGCTAGGAAAAGTGATTGAAATTATCATTGATCAAACTTATGCACTATGCTAGCATTCACACTTCATAAATTATTTCTTTTATCATTTACCTACTTGAGGACGAGCAGGAATTAAGCTTGGGGATGCTGATACGTCTCCAACGTATCTATAATTTATGAAGTATTCATGCCATGTTTACAACAATTTTATATGGTTTTGGTATGATTTGATTAGAACTAACCCGAACTGACGCTGTTTTCAGCAGAACTACCGTGGTGTTGTTTTTTGTGCAGAAATAAAAGTTCTCGGAATTGGACGAAACTTTTTGACGATTTTTTTGGACCAAAAGAGACCCCCGAAGCTTCGTGGAAGAACCAGAAGCCTTACGAGGTGCTCACAAGCCACCACCGCGCGCCAGGGGGGTATGGCGTGGTGATGCCTCGTGGGCCCATCTTAGCCCATCTTCGCGTGATTCCAATGCCAAAAATTCTTATAAATAGAGAAACCCCCAGAAATAACCCTAGAACTTGGACTCCGCCGCTGCAAGCGTCTGTACCCTCGAAATACCATCTGGAGCCCCGTTCCGGCACCCTGCCGGAGGGGGAAATCATCACCGGAGGCCATCTTCATCATCCCGATGGTCTCCATGACGAGGAGGGAGTACTTCACCCTTGGGGCTGAGGGTATGTACCAGTAGCTATGTGTTTAATCTCTCTCTCTCGTGTTCTTGATTTGGCACGATCTTGATGTACCGCGAGCTTTGTTAATATAGTTGGATCATATGGTGTTTCTCCCTCTCTATCTTGTTGTGATGAATTGAGTTTTTACCTTTGAGGTTTCACTATTATTGGATTGAATATTTTTATGGATTTGAGAACACTTGATGTATGTCTTGCATATGAATACCCGTGGTGACAATGGGGTATTATATTGATTCACTTGATATATGTTTTGGCACTCAACTCGCGGATTCCCGAGGTGACATTGGGGTAATCTATGCATAGGGGTTGATGCACGTTTTCGTCCTACTTTCTCCGGTAGAAATCTTGGGGCACTCTTTGAAGTTCTTTGTGTTGGATTGAATATTATGAATCTGAAGTTGTTTGACGCATATCGTATAATCAACTCACGGATACTTGTGGTGACATTGGAGTATCTAGGTGACATTAGAGTTGGTTGATGTGTACCATATGGTGTTATTTTAGTATGAACTCTAGGGCTGTTTGTGACACTTATAGGGATGGCTCAATAGATTGATTGGAAAGGATCACTTTGAGGTGGTTTCGTACCCTAAAACAATTTCTATCTTATGTTCTCCGCTAATAGGAACTTTGAAGTGATTCTTTGTCGCACGTTGAGGGATTGTTATATGATCCAATTATGTTAGCATTGTTGAGAGGCTGCACTAGACCTGGGCATGGGCAGCCCGGCCTGGTCGGCCCGACTCGACCCGGCCCGAAAATCCTGGCCGGGCCGGGCCAAAGTGTGTCCTCGGGCCGGGCTCGGGCCTGTATTTGTGAGCCCGACAGTCGGGCCGGGCCGGGCTCGGGCCGGGCTCGGGCCTACTAAATGCACGATTTAAGCCGTGGCCGGGCCGGGCTTTTCCTGCTTCGGGCCGGGCTCGGGCCTAAATCTACGGCCCGACAGTCGGGCCGGGCCGGGCTCGGGCCTGGGTATTTAGCGTCGGGATTTTTTCGGCCCGGCCCGAAGCCCGGCCCGGCCCGAGAAATGCCCAGGTCTAGGTTGCACTAGTGAAAGTATGAACCCTATGCCTTGTTTCTAAGCATTGCAATACCGTTTGTGCTCCGTTTTATCACTTGCTACCTTGCTGTTTTTATATTTTCAGATTACAAAAACCTATATCTACTATCCATACTACACTTGTATCACCATCTCTTCGCCGAACTAGTGCACCTATACAATTTACCATTGTATTGGGTGTGTTGGGGACACAAGAGATTTCTTGTATTTGGTTGCAGGGTTGTTTGAGAGAGACCATCTTCATCCTATGCCTCCCACGGATTGATAAACCTTAGGTCATCCACTTGAGGGAAAATTGCTATTGTCCTACAAAACTCTACGCTTGGAGGCCCAACACGAGTCTACAAGAATAAGTTGTGTAGTAGACATCATCGGGGCCGAGCGATGCAGTGTGGTTTGCGCGTTTCTCTCGTACGCGTGTGTGTGTGCGAGGTGTTCGCTAACTGAACCCGAGCGAGGCATTCGCTTACTGAACCCGAGCGATCGATCGATCCCTTGCACTACTACACGCACTGAACCCGAGCGATCGATCCTACTGCGTACTGAAGCCGAGCGATCCCTTCGCTGCTAACTGAACCCAAGTGATCCCTTCGTTGCTAACTGAACCCGAGCAATTCCTTCGCTGCTAACTGAACCCGATCGATCCTTCTCACTGCTTACTGAAGCCGATCGAGCCCCCGTGCGAGACATAGCCAACCGGTGTTGGGTTGCCTCTCGATGAACAGTGCCGTTGCTGCCGCGCGCGCGATACACGTAGACACGAGTCGAGATGCATCGATCGAGCCGGTTAGTCGGCTGTGGATGAACAGTTACCGTTGCTGCCACCCGCTCGTACGCCCCACCCCAGCCGGTGGGTTGGTTGTGGATGAACAGTACCCTGGCCATGTGAAGGTGGTTGGCGTTGGATGAACAGGATCTCGAGGAGGCCGCCACACACCCTAGCCGGTTGGGGGTGGATGAACAGGACCCCAGGGAGGCTGGAGGAACTGTAGCCGGTGGAGGCCGGGGGAAGTCGACGGTGGATGAACAGTAGCTGGTGGAGGCTGGAGGGAGGTCGACCGTGGATGAACAGTAGCCCGTGGAGTCCTGTTTTGCGGTACGCCACACCCCTCCCGATGAACAAGACCCCCGTTTCGACCGTAGGCAGTTGGGGAGAAGTCTGTTTCCTCCGTTTTGCGGTACGCCAGAGCCCTCCCGATCAACAGGACCCCGTTTTGACCGTCGGCGCTCAAACATAAGTCTGTTTCCTCCGTTTTGCGGTACGCCAGACCCCGTTTCGACCATAGGCAATCGAACAGAAGGCTGTTTCCTCCGTTTTGTGGTACACCAGACCCCGAGTCGATGAACAGGACCCCGTTTCGGCTGTTCTGTCCAAGCCGGTTGGCTCCTGATGAACAGGACGCGTTCCGACCCAGTCGCTTGGCTCCCGATGAACACGATGCTGTTTCCTCCGTTCCGACCCAGCCGGTTGGCTCCCGATGAACAGGAGGCCATTGCTGCCGTCCGTTGCCTCTCTCCATGTACACGAGCCCTGGCCGTACGTATGTGATACGTCTCCAACATATCTATAATTTTTGATTGTTCCATGCTATTATAGTATCAATCTTGGATGTTTTATATACACTTACAAGCAATTATATATCATTTTTTGGGACTAACCTATTAACTTAGTACCCAGTGCCAGTTGCTGTTTTTTGCCTGTTTTTGGTTTTCCAGAATATCAGTACCAAACGAAGTCCAAATGCCACGAAACTTTTTGGAGATTTTTTTTTGGACAAAAGAGACACTAGAAGCTTTGGGAGAGGGCCAGAAGACAGAGGTGGCCACGAGCCACCAGGGCGCGCCCTGGTGCCTCGTGGGCCCACCTCTACTCCGTTTGACCTAATTCCACCTCAATAAATTCTCTAAAATCAGGAAACCAATAGAGGAGTCCACGAAATACTTTTTTCGCCACCGCAAGTCTCTGTTCTCGCGAGATCCCATCTAGAGACCTTTTCCGGTACTCCGCCGGAGGGGGAATCAATCACGGAGGGGCTCTACATCAACCTTGCTGCCCTTTCGATGATGCGTGAGTAGTTTACCACAGACCTTCGGGTCCATAGTTAGTAGCTAGATGGCTTCTTCTCTCTATTTGATCTTCAATACAATGTTCTCCTCGGTGTTCTTGGAGTTCTATCCGATGTAATCACTTTTTGCGGTGTGTTTGTTGGGATCCGATGAATTGTGAGTTTATGATCAGATTATCCATGAATATTATTTGAGTCTTCTCTGAACTCTTTTATGCATGATTGTTATAGCTTCGTATTTCTCTTCGATCTATTGATTTGGTTTGGCCAACTAGATTGATTTATCTTGCAATGGGAGAGGTGCTTTGTAATGGGTTCGATCTTGCGGTGCTCAATCCCAGTGACAGTAGGGGACATGACATGTATTGTATTGTTGCTATTAAGGATAAAAAGATGGGGTTTATTTATGCGTGAGTTTACTTTGTCTACATCGTGTCATCTTGCTTAAGGCGTTACTCCGTTCTTTATGAACTTAATACTCTAGATGCATGCTGGATAGCGGTCGATGTGTGGAGTAATAGTAGTAGATGCAGAATCGTTTCGGTCTACTTGTCTCGGACGTGATGCCTATATACATGATCATTGCCTTGGATATTGTCATGATTATTTGCTTTTCTATCAATTGCCCAACAGTAATTTGTCTACCCACCGTATGTTATTTTCAAGAGAGAAGCCTCTAGTGAAAACTATGGCCCCCGGGTCTACCTTTATCATATATTAAAAATTCTAAAAATACCTTGCTGCAATTTTACTTTATTTATTTTATTTTGTATTTTTGTTCGATCTATCTATCTATCACCATACAATTTAATCTTGCAAATAACTGCCAAGGGATTGACAACCCCTTGTTCGCGTTGGGTGCAAGGATTTGTTATTTTGTGTGCAGGTGCTGCTAACGAGTTGTTGCGTGATTCTCCTACTGGATTGATAACCTTGGTTTCATAACTGAGGGAAATACATATCTCTACTGTAGTGCATCATCCCCTCCTCTTCGAGGAAATTCCAACGCAACTCACAAGTAGCAGGAAGAATTTCTGGCGCCGTTGCCTGGGAGACATCATCAAAATCTATCAAGTACCTACGCATAAACTTTCATCTCCTTGCATTTATTTTATTTGCCTTTGCCTCTTGTTTTCATCTCCCCCACTTCTAAAAAGTTTTTACAAAAATACAAAAATATTTTCTGTTTGCCTTTTTCTTGTTTGCTTCTTTGCTTGCTTGTTATCTTGTTTGCGTAGCCACGATGTCTCAAGAAAATACAAAATTATGTGATTTTTCCAATAGTAATAATAATGATTTTATTAGTACTCCAATTGCTCCTCCCGCCGCTAGTGCGGAGACTTGTGATATTAATGCCGCTTTGTTAAATCTTGTTATGAAAGAACAATTCTCTGGTAGTCCTAATGAAGATACATCCCATCTTAACACTTTCGTAGAATTGTGTGATATGCAAAAGAAAAAAGATGTAGATAATGATACTGTGAAATTAAAATTATTCCTGTTCTCATTGCGGGATCGTGCAAAAAATTGGTTTTCATCTTTGCCACGAAATAGTATCGATTCTTGGGATAGGTGTAAAGATGCTTTTATTACCAAGTATTTTCCTCCCGCGAAAATTATTTCCCTTAGAAATCAAATTATGAATTTCAAGCAACTTGATCATGAACATGTTTCCCAATCTTGGGAAAGGATGAAATTAATGATAAGAAATTGCCCTACTCATGGTTTAAATTTGGGGATGATCATACAATTTTTTTATGTGGGATTAAATTTTGTTTCCAGAAATCTTTTAGATTCTGCCGCGGGTGGTACTTTTATGGAGATTACATTGGGAGAAGCTACTAAATTGCTTGATAATATTATGACAAATTATTCACAATGGCATACTGAAAGAGCTCCTACTAGTAAAAAAGTGAATTCTGTTGAAGAAATTAGTACTTTGAGTGATAAAGTTGATGCGCTTATGAAATTGGTTGCTAGTAAAAACACTCCTGTTGATCCTAATGATGTGCCTTTATCCACCTTGATTGAGCAAAATAATGGTCCCATAGATGTGAATTTTGTCTCGCGAAACAATTTTAATAGTAATGCTTATAGAGGTAATTTTAATCCTAGGTCATTCCCTGGAAATTCCTCTAATAATTATGGCAATTCCTATGGTAATTCTTATAATAATAATAATAATAGGATGCCCTCTGATTTTTAAAGTAATATTAAAGAATTTATTAATGCTCAAAAAGTTTTCAACACTATGATAGAAGAAAAATTGAGTAAACTTGATGATATGTCTAGGAGCATTGATAGAATTATTCATGATGTGGAAAATCTTAAGACTAAAATTTTGCCACCCAAAATTGATATTAATGAATCAATTAAAGCTTTATATGTCTCCATGGATGAGAGTAAGAAAAGAACCGCTATGCTAAAAGCTAAACGAGAATTTTTAGAAAAAGCGATTCCTCCCGATTTCTATCGTAGTAATGATGAGGATATTAAAATGATTGGTGTTTCATCTATTGATTCCTTATTTAGCAATGTAAAACTTGATGAAAAGGGGACTGAAGAAGAGTCAACTTTAGTTAGAAGGCGTCCCCATAATTCGGAGGGCGAAAATCTTGGTGAAAAAATTGATAAAAGTGGGTTTGGAGAGGTAAAAACTTTAACTAGTGATGTGCCCACTCTCGTGGATTACAAAGACTTTAATTATGATAGTTGCTCTTTGATTGAATGTATTTCTTTGTTACAATCCATGCTAAATTCACCCAATGCTTATGAACAAAATAAGGCTTTTACTAAACACATTGTAGAAGCGATGATGAAAGCGTTAGAAGAAAAGCTAGAACTAGAAATTTCAATTCCTAGAAAATTATATGATGAGTGGGAACCTACCATTAAATTTAAAATAAAAAATTATGAGTGCAATGCTTTATGTGATCTGGGTGCTAGCGTTTCCACAATTCCAAAATCTCTTTGTGATGTTCTAGGTTTTACCAATATAGATGAATGTTCTCTTAATTTGCGCTTGGCGGATTCTACTATTAAAAAGCCTTTGGGTAGAATTAATTATTTTCTTATTCTTGCAAATAGGAACTATGTTCCCATTGATTTTATTGTACTTGACATCGATTGCAATCCGTCTTGCCCCATAATACTTGGTAGACCGTTCTTACGAACCATAGGTGCCGTTATTGACATGAAAGAAAGGAATATAAAATTCCAGTTTCCATTAAAGAAGGGTATGGAACATTTCCCTAGAACTAGAATTAAGCCACCATATGAATCAATCATGAGGGCCACCTATGGAACTAAAACCAAAGATGACAACACTTGAAACTATGCATTATGCCTAGCTAGGGGCGTAAAACAATAGCACTAGTTGGGAGGCAACCCAATAGTTATCTTAATTTTTGTGTTTATTTTTATGTTATCTTGTGTGCAAACAATTATGCTACTGTCATAGTTGTGTTTTTTATGTTTTAATTTGTGTTTGTGCCAAGTAAAGCCTTTGGGATGATTTGGATGATAGTTGATTTGATTCTGTGCAAAAACAGAAACTTTTACGTCCAGTACAGAAAATTCTAAAAATCATTGGAGCGACAAAAAATTCTGAATTTTTTACAAATGATTAATATACAAATTTCCCACGTTGTCCTAATTTTTCAGAATTTTTGGTGTTACAGAAGTATGGTCAATGTTCAGATTGCTACAGACTGTTCTGTTTTTGACAGATTCTGTTTTTGATGCATTGTTTGCTTGTTTTGATGAAACTATGGATTGTATCAGGGGGTATAAGCCATGGAGAAGTTAGAATACGGTAGGTATAATGCAAAAATAAAATATGAATGGGTTTGCAACAGTACTTAAAGTACTGATTTGCTTTATTATACTAACGGGTCTCACGAAGGTTTTGTTGAGTTTTGTGTGATTGAAGTTTTCAAGTTTTGGGTGAGATCACGATGGATGAAGGAATAAGGAGTGGCAAGAGCCTAAGCTTGAGGATGCCCGAGGCACCCCAAGGTAATATTCAAGGACTCCCATGCAACTAAGCTTGGGGATGCCCCGGAAGGCATCCCCTCTTTCTTCTACCAACTATTGGTAATTTTACTTGGAGCTATATTTTTATTCGTCACATATCATGAGTTTTGTTTGGAGCATCGTGTATTATATGAGTCTTTCTTTTGTTTTATTTTTAGTTTGTCACAATCATCTTTGCTGGACACACTTATTTGAGAGAGCCACACGTTTATCATGATTTGTTAGAATACTCTATGTGCTTCACTTAAATCTTTTGAGCTAGGCAGTTGCTCTAGTGCTTCACTTATATCTTTTTGAGCACGGCGGTGATTAAATTTTGAAGAAATATTTGCACTCTCATGCTTCACTTATATTTTTTTGAGAGTTGATAATAGTAATGGTAATTTGCACAAGATATGAATTTGGTCCCAAAGTGATGAATATTCAAGAGGGATATAATAAAAACTTTCATATAGATCATTGGATATGATAAGTTTGATTCCTTGCAATAGTTTTGCGATATGGAGATGATAATATGTGAGTCATGTTAGTGAGTAATTGTGGTTTAGTAAGAATATTGGTGTTAAGGTTTGTGATTCCCTATGCATGCACATAAAGTCAATAGTTATGCAACGAAATTATATCCTACTTATGGTGCATTATTCAATGTTAGTTATGTTCAATGCATGTTTATGACCGTTTTCGCTTTTTGGTTGGTCGCTTCTCAATCTATTTGCTAGCCTTCATTTGTACTAAGCGGGAATGCTGCTTGTGCATCAAACTCCTTAAACCCAAAGTTGTGCCAAATGAGTCCACCATACCTACCTATATGCGGTATTTCCATGCCGTTCCAAGTAAATCTGCATGTGCCAACTCTAATTTTTGTGTGCCCGTACCGCTCATGAAGCGACAGGGGGTGGCCAATATTTTCCATGCTAGGTGTGTTATTCTCACGATGAGTGTTTATTCACTTGTCATCGCACGAGAAAGTGGCAAGGTATTAGGGATGCCCAGTCCCGAAATGAAAAAAATATATATAATAATAGTACGATGATAATAATAAATTCCTTGGAAAGTGTTGGTATGGAAGGCACCCGTGAATACGGCTAGCCATGGATTGTGAAAGAATGGTGGAAAGGAAATAAACTTTATTTTCTGTTTGGGAACCGCCTATAATGTGTCTAGCATGGAAGATATTAGGAATTCTCGGTCGTTTTCGTTGATAGGAAAAGCATGCCTCTCAAAATAATTTTATCTCTCTAATTTAAGCCTTGAGCTCTGGCACCTCTGCAAATCTCTGCTTCCCTCTGCGTAGGGCCTATCTATTTACTTTTATGCAATGTTTGCTTTTATTTTGAGTCTCCATCTTCCTTACAAAGCACCAACTAGAGAGCACTATTGTTATACTTGTGCATTGGGTGTAGCTAATATTGAATGTGTTTCATGAATGGATCAATGATTGAGCATAATGGGCTAGGGATAACTTTCTTTAGCGTTGATATTTTGAAAGACATGGTTGCTTGTTAGTATGCTTGAATATTGATGTCTTCATGTCAAACTATAGACTATTGCTTTGAATCATTCAAGTCCAAATGTCCATGCTACAAAATAAAAGATTATATGATGAATATGGTAGGTAGCATTCCACATCAAAAATTCTATTTTTATCATTTACCTACTCGAGGACGAGCAGGAATTAAGCTTCGGGATGCTTGATATGTCTCCAACGTATCTATAATTTTTTATTGTTCCATGCTATTATAGTATCAATCTTGGATGTTTTATATACACTTACAAGCAATTATATATCATTTTTTGGGACTAACCTATTAACTTAGTGCCCAGTGCCAGTTGCTGTTTTTTGCCTGTTTTTGCTTTTCCAGAATATCAGTACCAAACGAAGTCCAAATGCCACGAAACTTTTTGGAGAATTTTTTCTGGACAAAAGAGACACTAGAAGCTTCGGGAGAGGGCCAGAAGACAGAGGAGGTGGTCACGAGCCACCAGGGCGTGCCCTGGTGCCTCGTGGGCCCACCTATGCTCCGTTTGACATAATTCCACCTCTATAAATTCTCTAAAATCGGGAAACCAACAGAGGAGTCCATGAAATACTTTTTCCGTCACTGCAAGTCTCTGTTCTCGCGAGATCCCATCTGGAGGCCTTTTCCGGTACTCCGCCGGAGGGGGAATCAATCACGGAGGGGCTCTACATCAACCTTGCTGCCCTTCTGATGATGCGTGAGTAGCTTACCACAGACCTTCGGGTCCATAGTTAGTAGCTAGATGGCTTCTTCTCTCTATTTTATCTTCAATACAATGTTCTCCTCGGTGTTCTTGGAGTTCTATCCGATGTAATCACTTTTTGCGGTGTGTTTGTTGGGATCCGATGAATTGTGAGTTTATGATCAGATTATCCATGAATATTATTTGAGTCTTCTCTGAACTCTTTTATGCATGATTGTTATAGCTTCGTATTTCTCTCCGATCTATTGATTTGGTTTGGCCAACTAGATTGATTTATCTTGCAATGGGAGAGGTGCTTTGTAATGGGTTCGATCTTGCGGTGCTCAATCCCAGTGATAGTAGGGGACATGACACGTATTGTATCATTGCTATTAAGGATAAAAAGATGGGGTTTATTCATCCGTGAGTTTACTTTGTCTACATCATGTCATCTTGCTTAAGGTGTTACTCCGTTCTTTATGAACTTAATAGTCTAGATGCATGCTGGATAGCGGTCGATGTGTGGAGTAATAGTAGTAGATGCAGAATCGTTTCGATCTACTTGTCTCAGACGTGATGCCTATATACATGATCATTGCCTTGGATATCATCATGATTATTTGCTTTTCTATCAATTGCCCAACAGTAATTTGTCTACCCACCGTATGTTATTTTCAAGAGAGAAGCCTCTAGTGAAAACTATGGCCCCCGGGTCTACCTTTATCATATAATAAAAATCCTAAAAATACCTTGCTGCAATTTTACTTTATTTATTTTATTTTTTATTTTTGTTCGATCTATCTATCTATCACCATACAATTTAATCTTGCAAATAACTGCCAAGGGATTGACAACCCCTTGTTCGCGTTGGGTGCAAGGATTTGTTATTTTGTGTGCAGGTGCTGCTAACGAGTTGTTGCGTGATTCTCCTACTGGATTGATAACCTTGGTTTCATAACTGAGGGAAATACTTATCTCTACTGTACTGCATCATCCTCTCCTCTTCGGGAAAATCCCAACGCAGCTCGCAAGTAGCAGTATACGCGAGTACGCGTTCGAAACCCCGCCCGTATATATACGTACATGGCCGTATTTTTTGCTGTGTGGCTGTACGTACGTGTACATGATTTAGACTTGGCTACCTGAACTGCTACGTCGGGGGCTCTACTATGACATGCCGCTCCTTACACGCCCATGGTTCATCATTGCAGAGAGACCGATCGACCAGTATGTACGTACACGTTCGCGACCAGACAGACAACGCTACGTACACTTCGACCGGGTGGGTCCCAGCTATCAGGGAGGATTAGGAGGCACTTCCTTGCGTGCGAAGATATAGCTGCTGGGTCCCAGCTGTCAGGGGGGAGGAATCATTTTTTTGTGCGTAATAAGGAGGCTCTTCCTTGCGTGCGAAGATGTAGCTGGTGGGTCCCAGCTGTCAGGGGGAGGAAACATTTTTTTTCCGCGTAATGAGGCACTTCCTTGCGCGCGACCATTGACCTCGTGGGTCCCAGCTGTCAGCCTCTCCACGTACAGTCCTCTTCCGATGGCTGTCGTTCGTTGACCGCGTTGACGACGCCGTACCGAGTGCAGCAAGGCGGTGGACGACGGCGAGGCCTAGGAAGGGAATGACCCAGAGCCGGGGAAGACAAGGCAGTGGTTGCCCACGCAGAGGGAAGTACGAGGGTTTACTGGTTCGGCTGCGGTGTGAGGCTGCCATCGCCGAAGAATAACAGGAGGTGTGGGTGAGTAGAGGGATGGCCTGGCCAGCGATGGGAGTAGGGTGGGGCGGTGAGGCCTGCGCGGTAGCACAGCCGACCATGGGAGGCGGGAGAAGGCAGTCCAGCCGGCGCTGGTTTGGGCGGCTGGAGCAAGAAGATCAGAGATTGAAGAAGTAGCACGGCCGTTGGATTAACATCCAACGGTCACTGCTGCTAGAATCGTTTGTTGACTAAGTTGACAAAGCCCTGCGTACGCGTCAACTTAGTAGGCCCAAGTCAGCCTCCAAATCTATGGCAAACATCATACAACACATTTGCTATTATTTTTAATAATTTACAACCCATTTGCTCTTTCTTATGGATTTTTTTGTAGCACATATCTTTTTGTTAGCATTACAACCAATATTCTGGCCACGGTTAAAATTTCAATGAAATTTTGCATATTTTGGTGGGCTCCGAACTGTTTTTAATCCCGATGTTTCGAGTTTGATTCAGACTAATTTGAAAAATAAAATTATATTAATTATAATCCAATGATATTTTCACCGCAGAAAAATCCAATGAAATTTAAAATTTCAAAATCCGGATGAAACAAAATTTGAAACTAATTACCGGTTGCTGTGTTTTTTAAAATTTACAACCCATTTCTTATTGCTTACAGGCCATTTTCTTTTTTTTAGGGAAATAGGCCATTTTGTGGGCAAGCCGAATGCATCCTCGTCTTGAAAGATTTGAAGCCCAGCGGGGCTGAGAAAAGCAAGTAGGCCTCGGTTGGGTAATGTGCAAAAGAAAATAGAACTGGGCTAGCCGTTTCAAGACAGAAAACAAAACTGGGCTGGTGATGTGGTAAATATAAAATAAAAAACTGGTGATTGAAAATTTTGAACTATTTTTAATCCCAAAATTTCGAGCCTGATAAAAACAAATTTTAAAATATATTTAAATTATGTTAAAATACAATGAAATATGAAATATGAAAAATAAAATAAAATTCGCAATTTGAAACTAATTACCCATTTGATGTGTTTTTTATATATTTACACCCCATTTCATAATACTCACAAAATTTACAGCCTTTTTTTATGGCCAGGCCGAATGTATCCCTTGTCGTCTTGAAAGATTTGCAGCCCAGCAGGGCGGGGAAAAGGAAATCGGCCTGTGTAGGGTATTGTGCGAAAAAAAGGTGTGCTAGTCATTTTGATAGACAAAAAAAAAATAGTTGGGCTCGTCATGTTTTTTTAGGGGTGTTGGGCTCGTCATGTTGTAAATAAAACCTGGGCTAGACGGGCCACAGACACCGCACAACCCAGTTGATACCCTGCTCCGTCTCTGTCGGAAGTCGGGCTCCGGGCACCCAAAGGTTCGAACACTGGGGTGAGCTCGTTCCTACCACCTCGTCCCCTACCACGGCTTAACTACGGCGAAGCTACGGCGAGAGCGCGCTAGCGGGAGCGGGCTGGAGACACAGTGGTTTACCCAGGTTCGGGCCACCTTGCGGTGTAAAACCTTACTCCTGCTTGGTTGTGATTGCTTTGGCGCGAGAGTACAAGGTTTGGGCGGAGGAATCGATCGGTCCTCTCTACAGCGGCACCCTGCCCTCCTTTTATATCTGCCTTGGTCCTCTTCCCCCGAAAACATTGGCGGGAAGGGTTGCCACACAACGGCAAGTTTGAAGGGGGATAGGGGCGCAGTCTGTCCTGACAAAAGGTGGTCTTCGCCTACAAAGCGACCGTCCATGACACGCCGGTGGGCTCGGGGATGACCTCCGCCCTGCGCGCCCGCCGTCTTGGTCTTCTTTCACCGATCGGGCAACCTTTGGGGGTAGCTTTGGGAAACGGACTACTGGCCTTGCTCCCTTAGCACAAAAGGGGAAAACCTCTTCGTCCGCGCTCGCTGGCACGACCTCTGTCGCCGTTCGTCGCTGCGCGCGTCACCCACGTGTTGGGCACGAAACCGCACGACCAAGCCGAACAGCACCTGACTTGCGTACCTTTGGGAGGGCGCCTCGAGAGGCCGCCTCGCGAGGCTCTCGGTGAAGCCGCGGCTGGGCCTTGCTTGTCTGCTCTGGGAGGAGGGGTCCTCAGGAGGCCAGGGCCTCATGAGGGGTCTTGCTCGAGGTGTCTGCTGGTGGGCCACCTATTGGGCCGCCGCCAGGCGTAGCGCACTGGATCGCAGGCATACGGGTCATGATACCCTGGGTTCCACGGGCCCGATAGTAGCCCCCGGGCCCACGGCGTGCACGTTCCCGCCTACTCAGGGGCAAAACGGCGCGGGCCCTAACCACCTGTGGGCCAGGCGCGACGCGTGGCGCACGATGTGATGGGGGACGCCCCCACTTCTCCCACGATGCCTTGGTAACCGCGTGCGCTGACATAAAGCCTGCCCGCGCACGGCGCGAGACCATCATTGCCTTCCTTGCGCACTGCCGTCTCCCCGCGTCTTCCTTCTTGCGCACAGCCCCCCCTCTCTCTCCTAAAGCTTCGCCGTCCCAGATCCCGACCGCGCCGCCATGGCTCCTCTTGGCAGGAAAGGAAAGGCTATGGAGGCGGCGGTCGTGGAGGTGGTACCGGAGCCTACTCTGGGTAGGCCCACGATCGTCAACGCTGAGGGACTCAGCAAGGTGCTTCCGATGACCGCAGCTGCCTCCAATGAGTGGGGGGTCACTCGGATCTGGCTGGCTTCGCGCCCGACCGCCGACCTCGACGCTACCTTCGCCATCCTCTACCTTCATGCACTCTTCGCCGGCCTGCTGCCGCCGTTCTCCGATTTCTTCAACGCCGTTCTTTCTCATTATCAGGTCCATGCACTGCATCTCGAGCCAAACTCCGTTCTTCTTCTTTCCGCCTTTGCCTTTTTATGCGAGGCCTTCCTGGGCGTGACACCCTCAGTGGCGCTCTTCCGCCACTTCTTCAGCTTGCGGCTGGCCGAGGAGGACCAATGCTCCGGGTGTGCCTCGTTCTGCATCGTAGAAGAAACGGCAGGCGATGGTATCGACATGAGGCTCGCCAAGGAGGTAGAGGGTTACAGGCGGCAATGGGTGTATGTGGATGTGGCCCAATTCAGCCCCCTACTGCAGCTGCCGATGTCTCCGGCGGCGAGGAGCTCCGGATGGGGGCATGAGAGGCTCACCAATCCGAGACTGGCGCGGGTGTGGAGCAGGTTGGCCGAGCCGAGGGCCACGAAAGTAACAGTGGTCACGGTCATGAGGGAGTTCCTCCGCCGACGCATCGCCCCCCTTCAGCGGCACTCTCGCCCGATGTGGGCCTTCACCGGCCCGGAGGACCCGATGCGGCTGAGCACGAACAGCTTGCTGCCGGAGGTGCTGAACGAGGTACTCCACATCCTGACTGGCGAGGAGGCGGACAAGCCACCCAAGGATGGGCTCCCCTTGTATCGCTACAGGAACAAGGTGGCCCTGGCCGGCGCAATGCCGCGCTTCGACAAGTGGGGGCCGCTTCCAGAGGGCCTCGAGGGCCCCCGGGACAACCCTTTGCCGGTGGTTCCTGGCTCGGGGGACCGTGGCGACACTGGGGCCATGGCGGGCGTCGCGGAGGACGGCGGTGGCCCATCCCGGCGGTCTCGCTGCCAGCTCGTCCGCGGGCATGGAGGCAATGATGACATCGCCCCGCCTAGAGCCGCGCCCGCCGTGCCTGACAGGACGGGGGGTGCGGGGAGCCCTCGGGCGATGGTCGTGGGGCCACGAACCATCGTGGGCGGCGCTGAGGGCGAACCCCGTGGTCCCCCCGCGAAGGAGACCGGCGCTGAAACCGCGGCCACCGAACCCCAGGACCCTGCCCCAGGAACCGATCGCGAGAAGGGGCCTTGCGAGGGTGGTGGCGGCCTCTGAAGAGGAGGAAATGGTTCACCCATGATGAGTAAGCATCCGCCTTCCCTTCCCTTGCATCTGGCGCGCCGCGTGTGCCTGAGTCTTTGCTCTACGCAGGACCTCCCCGAGCAAGAAGAAGAAGAAGAAGAAGAGGGCCCCCGGCTTGGTGGGAGCCGCACCGCCGATCGCCGGGGCCGAGGGGCATGAGGAAAACGTGCGTCGTCTCGGCATCGGGGCCGGGCTCGCGACGACAGAGGGGCAGGTGGTCCCCCCTGAGCCGCAGGAGGTCGTGGCTCGGGAGGTTCAAGCGGACGGGCCTCAGGAGGTATCCTCAGGAGGCGGCTCCGCCGTCCCTGGGGCGTGCGCTGCAGGGGCGGATGATATGTCCATTTTGCATCATGTTTTCCTACTATTATTTATAGTGTTTTTAATCAATATAACACTTTGTGGAGCAATTCTAATGCCTTTTCTCTCTTAATATGCAAGATTTACACAAGGAGGGAGATTGCCAGCAGCTGGAATTCTGGACCTGGAAAAGCTATGTCAGAAATACCTATTCTGCACATCTCCAAATGAGCTGAAATTTCACGGAGATTTATTTTGGAATAAATAAAAAATACTGGAGCCAAGAAGTACCAGAGGGGGGCACCCAGGTGCCCACGAGACACCAGGGCGCGCCACCCTCCAGGCGCGCCCTGGTGGCTCATGGGGCCCCTGGCCAGCCTCTGGCCCCCATTTTCTGGTATATAAGTCCATTTGCCCTAGAAAAAATAAAGAGAAGACTTTTGGGATGGTGCGTCGCTGTCTCGAGGCGAAACTTGGGCAGGAGCACTTTTGCTCTCCGGCGGAGAGATTCTGCCTGGGATACTTCCCTCCGGGAGGGGGAAATCAAAACCATCGACATCACCAACGATCCTCTCATCGTGGGAGGACCAATCTTCATCAACATCTTCACCAGCACCATCTCATCTCAAACCCTAGTTCATCTCTTGTATTCAATCTTTGTCTCAAACCTCAGATTGGTACCTGTGGATTGCTAGTAGTGTTGATTACATCTTGTAGTTGATGCTAGTTGGTTTATTTGGTGGAAGATTATATGTTCAGATCTATTATGCTTTTTAATACCCCTCTAATCTTTGACATGAAGATGATTTGTGAGTAGTTACTTTTGTTCTTGAGGACATGGGAGAAGTCTTGTCATAAGTAATCATGTGAATTTGGTATTCGTTCGATATTTTGATGATATGTATGTTGTTGATTCTCTTAGTGGTGTCATGTGAACGTCGACTACATGACACTTCACCATCTTTGGGCCTAAGGGAATGCATTGTGGAGTAGTAATTAGATGATGGGTTGCTAGAGTGATAGAAGTTTAAACCCTAGTTTATGCGCTATTCCGTAAGGGGCTGATTTGGATCCATATGTTTAATGCTATGGTTAGAGTTATCTTAATTCTTCTTTCGTAGTTGCGGATGCTTGCGAAGAGGGGTAATCATAAGTGGGAGGTTTGTTCAAGTAAGAACAGCACCCAAGCACCGGTCCACCCACATATCAAATTATCAAAGTAGCGAACGTGAATCAAACCAACATGATGAAAGTGACTAGATGAAATTCCCATGTGTCCTCGAGAACGCTTTGCTTATTATAAGAGATCGTTCCGGCGTGTCCTTTGCTACAAAAAGGATTGGGCCACCTTGCTGCACTCTTTGTTACTATTGCTACTTGTCACTTGTTACAAATTATCTTGCTATCAAACTACTCGTTACCGATAATTTCAGTGCTTGCAGAAAATACCTTGCTGAAAACCGCTTGTCATTTCCTTCTACTCCTCGTTGGGTTTGACACTCTTACTTATCAAAAGGACTATGATTGATCCCCTATACTTGTGGTTCATCAAGACTCTTTTCTGGCGCTGTTGCCGGGGAGTGAAGCGCCTTTGGTGAGTGGAATTTGGTAAGGAAACATTTATATTACGTGCTGAAATTTACTGTCACTTGTCACTATGGAAAGTAATCCTTTGAGGGGTTTGTTCGGGGTATCTTCACCTCGACCGGAAGCACCAAGTGTTTCTCCTCGACCTACTGCACCCACTGCACCTACTGAAAATATTTATTATGAGATTCCTTCGGGTATGATAGAGAAACTGCTAGCTAATCCTTATGCAGGAGATGGAATGGTACATCCTGATATGCACTTGATCTATGTGGATGAAATTTGTGGATTGTTTAAGCTTGCAGGTTTATCTGGAGATGGAGTTAAGAAGAAAGTATTTCCTTTATCTTTGGAGGGAAAGGCATTGACATGGTATAGGTTATGTGATGATACTGATACATGGGACGGGAACCGATTGAAATTGGAATTCCACCAGAAATTTTATCCTATGCATTTGGTTCATTGTGATCAGAATTATATATATAATTTTTGGCCTCGTGAAGGAGAAAGCATCGCTCAAGCTTGGGAGCGGATTAAGTACATGATGTACACATGCCCCAACCATGAGCTCTTAAGAGAAATTATCTTACAGAATTTTTATGCTCGGCTTTCTCATGATAGTCAAACCATGCTCGATTCTTCTTCGACTGGCTCCTTTATGAAGAAAACTATTGAATTCAGATGGGATCTTCTGGAAAGAATTAAACGCAAATCTGAAGATTGGGAACTCGACAAAGGTAATGAGTCAGGTATAATACTTGAGTTTGATTGTGTTAAATCTTTTATGGATACCGATGCTTTTCGTAAGTTTAGCACTGAATATGGACTTGACTCTGAGATAGTAGCTTCCTTTTGTGAATCATTTGCTACTCATGTTGATCTCCCTAAGGAGAAGTGGTTTAAATATCATCCCTCTGTTAAAGAAAAGATTGAAGAACCCGTCAGTGTTAAAGAAGAAACAATTGTTTACCATGCCGATCCAGTTGTGCCTACTGCTTATATTGAGAAACCACCTTTTCCTGTTAGGATTAAGGAACATGCTAAGGTTTCAACTGTGGTTAACAAAAGTAATATTAGAGCACCTAAACCCTCTGAACAAATTAAAGTTGAACCTAATATTGCTATTGTTAAAGATCTTTTGGTCGATAATATAGATGGGCATGTTATTTACTTATGTGATGAAGCAGCTAGAATTGCTAAACCAGATTCTAAAGATAAAAACAGACCTGTAGTAGGCATGCCTATTGTCTCTATTAAAATAGGAGATCATTGTTATCATGGCTTATGTGATTTGGGTGCTAGTGTGAGTGCTATTCCGTTTACCTTATACCAAGAAATTATGAATGATATTGCACCTGTTGAAATAGAGGACATTGATGTTACTATTAAGCTTGCAAACAGAAATACCATTACACCACTTGGGATCGTTTGAGATGTTGAAGTCTTGTGTGGAAAAATAAAATACCCTACTGATTTTCTATTCCTCGGTTCTCCACAAGATGATTTTTGTCCCATTATATTTGGTAGACCTTTCTTGAACACCGTTAATGCCAAGATTGATTGCGTTAAAGAAACTGTTAGTGTTGATTTCGGTGGTACATCTCATGAGTTTAATTTCTCCAAGTTTTGTAGACAACCTCATGATAAAGAATTGCCTAGTAAAGATGAAATTATTGGTCTTGCTTCTATTGCCGTACCTCCTACTGATCCGTTAGAACAATATTTGCTAGACCATGAAAACGATATGCATATGAATGAAAGAAATGAATTAGATAAGATGTTCTTTGATCAACCACCTATCCTTAAACACAATTTGCCTGTTGAAACTCTTGGAGGCCCTCCTCCACCTAAGGGTGATCCTATATTTGAATTGAAGCAATTGCCTGATACATTGAAATATGCTTATCTTGATGAAAAGAAGATATATCCTGTTATTATTAGTGCTAACCTTTCAGAGCATGAAGAAAAGAGATTACTTAAAACTCTGAGCAAGCACCGAGCTGCTATTGGATATACTCTTGATGATCTTAAGGGCATTAGTCCCACTCTATGTCAGCACAAAGTTAATATGGAGCCTGATGCTAAACCAGTTGTCGACCACCAACGATGATTAAATCCTAAGATGAAAGAGGTAGTAAGAACTGAAATATTAAAGCTTTTGGAAGCATGTATAATCTATCCCATAGCTGATAGCAGATGGGTAAGTCCCGTTCATTGTGTC
Organism: Elymus sibiricus; assembly: GCA_039707655.1. NCBI lineage: Eukaryota > Viridiplantae > Streptophyta > Magnoliopsida > Poales > Poaceae > Elymus > Elymus sibiricus. The sequence continues at coordinate 270,657,561 of CM077668.1, forward strand.
CCTAAGAAAGGAGGTATCACCGTTGTTCCTAATGATAAAAATGAACTCATTCCACAAAGAATTGTAACTGGTTATAGGATGGTAATTGATTTTAGAAAATTAAACAAAGCTACTAGAAAAGATCATTACCCCTTACCTTTTATTGATCAAATGTTAGAAAGATTATCTAAGCATACACACTTTTGTTTCCTAGATGGTTATTCTGGTTTTTCTCAAATACCTGTATCACAACCCGATCAAGAGAAAACCACCTTTACTTGTCCTTTTGGAACTTATGCTTATAGACGTATGCCTTTTGGTTTATGCAATGCACCTGCTACCTTTCAAAGATGTATGACTGCTATTTTCTCTGACTTTTGTGAAAAGATTGTTGAGGTTTTCATGGATGATTTTTCCGTTTACGGAACTTCTTTTGATGATTGCTTAAGCAACCTTGATCGAGTTTTGCAGAGATGTGAAGAAACTAATCTTGTCTTGAATTGGGAGAAGTGCCACTTTATGGTGAATGAAGGTATTGTCTTGGTGCATAAAATTTCTGAAAGAGGTATTGAAGTTGATAAAGCTAAGGTTGATGCTATTGAGAAAATGCCATGTCCTAAAGATATTAATGGTATAAGAAGTTTCCTAGGTCATGCTGGTTTCTATAGAAGGTTTATTAAAGACTTCTCTAAAATTTCTAGGCCTCTTACCAATCTTTTGCAAAAAGATGTTCCATTTGTTTTTGATGATGATTGTCTAGAAGCCTTTGAAACACTTAAGAAAGCCTTAACCACTTCACCTATTGTTCAACCACCTGATTGGAATTTGCCTTTTGAAATTATGTGTGATGCTAGTGATTATGCTGTTGGTGCTGTTCTAGGATAGAGAGTTGATAAGAAATTAAATGTTATCCATTATGCTAGTAAAACTCTAGACAGTGCCCAAAGAAATTATGCTACTACTGAAAAAGAATTTCCAGCAGTTGTGTTTGCATGTGATAAATTCAGATCTTATATAGTTGATTCTAAAGTAACTGTTCACACCGATCATGCTGCCATTAAATATCTTATGGAAAAGAAAGATGCTAAACCTAGACTCATTAGGTGGGTTTTATTGCTACAAGAATTTGACTTGCATATTATTGATAGAAAGGGAGCTAAGAATCCCGTAGCAGATAATTTGTCTAGAATGGAAAATGTTCTTGATGACCCACTACCTATTAATGATGATTTTCCTGATGAACAATTAACTGTCATAAATGCTTCTCGTAATATTCCATGGTATGCGGACTATGCTAATTATATTGTTGCTAAATTTATACCACCTAGTTTCACATACCAACAAAAGAAAAAGTTCTTCTATGATTTAAGACATTACTTTTGGGATGACCCACATCTTTATAAAGAAGGAGTAGATGATATTATTAGACATTGTATACCTGAGCATGAGCAGGAACAAATCCTACGGAAGTGTCATTCCGAGGCTTATGGAGGACACCATGCGGGAGACAGAATTGCACATAAGGTATTGCAATCTGGTTTTTATTGGCCTACTCTTTTCAAGGATGCTCGTAAGTTTGTCTTATCTTTGATGAATGTCAAATAATTGGTAATGTTGGTAGACGGCAGGAAATACCTATGAATTATTCACTTGCTATTGAACTATTTGATGTTTGGGGATTTGATTATATGGGACCTTTTCCTAAATCCAATGGGTATACTCATATTTTAGTTATTGTTGATTACGTTACTTAGTGGGTAGAAGCTATTCCAACTAGTAGTGCTGATCATAACACTTCTATTAAAATGCTTAAAGAAGTTATTTTCCCGAGGTTTGGAGTCCCTAGATATTTAATGACTGATGGTGGTTCACATTTTATTCATGGTGCATTCCGTAAATTGCTTGCTAAATATGATGTCAACCATAGAATTGCATCTCCCTATCACCCTCAAACTAGTGGTCAAGTAGAATTGAGCAATAGAGAAATAAAATTAATTTTGCAAAAAAACCGTTAATAGATCTAGAAAGAATTGGTCTAAGAAACTTGACGATGCATTATGGGCTTATAGAACTGCTTATAAAAATCCTATGGATATGTCTCCTTATAAAATGGTTTATAGAAAAGCATGTCATTTACCTCTTGAGTTAGAACATAAAGCATATTGGGCAATTAAAGAACTCAATTATGATTTTAAACTTGCCGGCGAAAAGAGGTTATTTGATATTAGCTCACTAGATGAATGGAGAACCTAAGCGTATGAAAATGCCAAATTGTTTAAAGAAAAAGTTAAAAGATGGCATGATAGAAGAAGTCAAAAACGGGAATTCAAAGTGGGTGAGCAAGTTCTATTGTACAATTCTCGTTTGAGATTCTTTGCAGGAAAACTTCTCTCTAAATGGGAAGGACCGTATATCATCGAAGAAGTTTATCGCTCTGGAGCCATCAAAATAAACAACTCCGAAGGCACTAATCCAAGAGTGGTGAATGGGCAATGAATTAAGCACTATATTTCAGGTACCCTCATTAATGTTGAAACTAATATTATTGTAATAATTACACCGGAAGAATACATAAGAGAGACCTTCCGGAACACTCCAGAACCCTGAAAAGGAAGAGGTATGTGATACGGTAAGTAAACCGACTCCAAAAATTCCATAAAAATACTTTCTGTCAGTTTTGGAATATTAGAAAAAATAAAAAAATAAGAAACAGCCGAGGAGACCCACCAGGTGCCCACGAGGCACCAGGGCGCGCCCCTCCCTGGTGGCTCGTGGGCCCCTCGTGAGCCTTCCTGACTCCGTTTTCTCCTGGATTACTTGTTTTGCAAGATAAAAATTCTTTATATATACTCCCGGACGTTTTGACCACCGTATCGCAGAAATCTCCTCTGTTCTTGTTTCGTTCTATTTTTCTGACAGATCTAGATCGACATGGCTCCCCAAAAGAGAAAAATTCACTGTAGGTCCTTAAACTTGCGCTAGTGGTCACTTTAGTCCCCGTAGTTCAAAATACCCAAAATACCACCCCTAAACTTGCTCTAGGGGTTCACATACGGTCCATTGTACGTTTTGCTCTACGTATTCGCTGATGTGGCGTTGGTCAAGTGGTACATAGTGGCATTGACTGGACACGTCACCGAAATAGCGCAAATACACAGAGACTGGAGGGGGTTTGTGCAAATTCGCCACAAATAAAAATAATCGCCGCCGCGTTGTCTGCTCCGCGTCACGGGGGCTTGATTCGCGCCGTCACGGCAGGGTCCGCCGCCGCGCGCCGCCGCCCTTGCTCAGCTCGGAGAGGTACACCGTGCCGATGTCGCGGCAGCCGAGCCGCCGGAGCAGGCGGAGGTACCCCATCATGAGGGGCCCGTCCCGCGTGCGCCGTCGTCGTTGCCGTCGACCTGGATATCTCTCAGAGACGGGGAGTGTATCCTGAGCTCCGCCGGAAGCGCTCCGGTGAGCTTGTTATTGAACAGCCATAGAAACACCAGCGACGGCAGCTGGGCGAGGCTCGCCGGTATCCCGCCGGAGAAGATGTTGTTGGTCAAGCATAATTTGCTAAGCTTCGTCAAGGTTCCGAGCCTTTCCGGGATCACTCCAGTGAGCATGTTGTAGGACAAGTCGATCTCGACTAGACCTGCCGCTCCTATCGCTCCATTGACGACGACGTCACCGGTAAGGTTGTTACTGAATATATACAGCATCTGCAGCTTGGTGAGGTTCCAGAGCCGGCGCGGGCGGGACAGAGCCGTCGCCGTTCGCCGCCGTCGCCCATGAGTGATGGGTCGTTTCCTGCATCTGTTATGTCGCGCCGCCGTCGCTCACCGCGTGCGTCCGCCTAATGCTGCAGGCCGAATCAGCCGGAGCTGCGTCTCGCGGAGGGGGAGTCGTGGTGCGGGTGCCTGGGCTCTGGCGCAGCAGGGACGACTCAGCCATGCCGACCCCGTCCTCCAACGCCCCCAACTCCTCGCCCTTCTCCAACGACGACGGCGGCAGGGCCGCCTCTTCGAACAATAACCGCGTCCAGCCTGCCGGCACTGCCACGGCCGACGAGTTCCTCCCACCATCCAGCCTGCCGGCACTGCAGACCATAGGCTGCCGTAGGCGTACACCCACCCGCTGGCCCGGCGTTCTTGGTCGGCAACCGCACGTGGTGCTGGTCTCCAATCATGCGCGGGCGTCGGTGACGTGTGGAGGCCGGGCGTTGTCCGAGCCGGCGGTGACCCGCGTGACAGCGCCGACAGTGCTCTTGTGGCGGCGGCTGTGATGGCAGGAGCACCCGTCGCGTTGGCCAGAGCGGCTGGGCCGGCCGTAAAAAATTTCTCACATCAGATGCATAGAAGATGCAGAGCCATCTTTTCTCTGAACTCAAATTTCTCATTCAGTTCGGATAAAGGTACATAGACTAGTTTGCTTAGCAATTTCCTTTTGCTTCACTTGGCTGCCGAGTTCAGAACATAGATTTTTTACTAGTGAATCATAAATCAATTGGAAACTGGAAGTATTTTGACCTCTGTAACCTGTCAGTACTTCCAAACATTGCACAACGGTGTTCAATTATGAACTCAACGTCAGGGAGAGCCATGATTGTTGGAGTGATCTTAGCTAGCACCAACGACGCATCTGGAAAATCTGTCATACTGGGGCAAGCAGCAGAAGGGAAGATGGCCTGGGCCATGTCGAACAGGGGCGACGGCAGCAGCATGGGATGGTACGTCGGCAAAGAGATGCAGGAGAGGATGACGGGCAGAAGCAGCAACAACAACGTCCACTAGACCGAGGGAAAGCAGCCTCAGCGAAGCAGCATGGGGGCGGAGGCGGACAGCCGGCGGCGGCAACCACCGAAGCTTCACGAGGGTAGACCATGCAATCGTCGACGAGGACCTCCGGAGCATGAGGCGGGCCTTCTGCATGCACGGAGGGCCAAGTGGCAGAGGACGTGGTCCAGAGCGAGTCGGGTGTAGTCCGAGCTCACCGCCGGCTTTTCTTGCTTTATGGCCGGGGCCGTCACCGGGTCGGAGAGCGTGACCAAGTTCTCCTCCTCTGAATCCTTCGTCACGATGGTGTGGGGCTTGGCTTCCTTCCACTTGCTGAAGTTCTCCATCGAGCCGAGCACGGCTGGGTTCTCGCACGGCCTCGGCGCCTCGGCTGCGGCTCCAGTCTGGCCGGCGGTCATGGCCATCGGCAGCAGGAAGAGCGACTGTCACGGCTCCAAGACAACGAGCTTTCCAGTGAGGTGCCGGCTGCGCTCTGGGCGGAGACGAAGCTGATGACTCTGCTTTTGCAAAACAATGAAGGGCTCACGGGTACCCTGCCAAAGACGCAGTTTTGGACAAGTGGCTCCACGGCCACAGGTGGCCGACACCGGCTGGGACCATTACGCCGGCCTCTGTAGCAATTAACCTAGTTGTAGTCTACGTAAGTATGGAGTCCTAGATAGTTTAGTATTAAGTTTGCTAGGAAACTGTTCACGTGTGTAAACCGGACAAGTGCTTGTACGAGTCCGGGGGTGCGTCGTGTTGGACGCCGAGTTGGCATCGCGTTGGACGCGGCAACGTCTGTATCCCTACTATATATACGCAAGAAGAAAAGGTGAAAAGGTGCAAGTCTTACGCACCACCAAAAATCAGTTTCGATCGTAATTTTCCGTCGCTAGTTACGTCGAGAGTCGCCGGCTAAACACACATACAAGCCAGCCTCGGTTTTGTTTGTACAGGCAGAATCGATCAAGCAGCTTGCTTGCTAGCTTGTCTAGCTAGCTTGCCCGTACGTGCAAGAGAGGATTTAGCGATCTACGATGGTGGACAGCGACGCTGAGTCGGTCAAGTCCGGCAACGGCGGTCCCAAGGCGATCAAGAACGGCGACAAGGTGAAGAAGAGCGGCAAGTCAGCGACCAGTGGTGGAGGAACGGGCGGCGCCAACGTCCAGGCGCATCGCAACATCCCCATCCAGTACCCGATGCTCACCGACGCCAACTACGGCGTGTGGGCGGTGAAGATGAAGATTATTCTCCGAACCCTCCGAGTGTGGCAGGCAATCACGGACGACGACGTCGACGAGGAGTGCGACGAAGGTGCCATGGCCGCCATAGCCCAGTCCGTGCCGGATTCCGTGCTGATGACATTGGCGGAGTTCGAGATGGCAAAGGAGGTGTGGAACGCACTCAAGGAGATGAGGATCGGAGAAGATCGCGTCACCAAGGCTCGGGCACAAGTGCTGAAGCGCCAATTTCACAAGTTGCAGATGGAGGAAACTGAATCGGTGAACGACTATGCCATGCGTCTTACTACTTTGGTGGGAGAGATCCGCGCGCTTGGTGCAAAGCTCGATGAGACCGAGATTGTGGAGAAATTTTTCAGTTCGGTGACTGACAAATTCACGTACATCATCGGCACGCTCGAGCAGCTTTATGACATCGACGACATGACCATAACGGAGGCTATCGGACGCCTGCGAACGTGGGAAGAGAATGCTCGTGGCTGTCGGAAAGGCAAAGGAGGAGGTGGTGAACAACTCATGTACTCGCGCGCAGATTGGGAGGCCCCAAGTAGCAAAGGAAGGCGTGACGGTGGCGAAGGCTCAAGCAACGCGAAGCGCGACGGACAAACCGGAAAAGGCAAAGGAAAAGGCAAGCCACAAGGTCGTGGTAAGGCGGACCAATCTAAAAGGCGGAAGCCACGGAACTTGGATTTATCCGAGGTCAAGTGCTATAATTGCAACGAGATGGGTCACTTTGCAAAGGATTGTCCGAAGCCTAACAAGCGAGAAATCAAGGCAAATTTGGCGAAGCAAGAAGGCGAAGGTCCAGGTCTTCTTATGGCCGAAGTTTGTGATCTCGCTGAAACTGTGGTTGTGAAACCAAGCCGGAAGGTGCTACTTCATGAGAAGAAAGTGACACCGAAGCTATCCGGGGATCACAACGTGTCGTGGTATCTCGACACGGGTGCCAGTAACCACATGACGGGGTGCAAGGAGAAATTCCTCGAGCTGGAATACGATGTTGAAGGATCGGTCAAGTTCGGTGACGGTTCAGCTGTGGAGATTTGCGGGCAAGGATCTGTCCTCTTCGAGGGTCTCACAGGGGAACATCGCATACTCACCGGAGTGTACTACATCCCACGGCTTCGCAACAACATCATCTCTATCGGGAAGCTTGACGAGAATGGATGCAAGGTGGATATCGAGAACGGAGTGATGACGATCTTCGACAACCTCCGAAACGTGCTAGCTCGTGTTAATCGCACCCGGAACAGGCTCTATATCCTCAACCTTGATCAATCACAACCGGAGTGTTGGCTCACCAAGAGTGATGATGATTCGTGGTTATGGCATGCGCGATTTGGACACGTTAACTTCTATGCCTTGAAGAAGATGTCAAAGATGGAGATGGTATCCGGGATGCCATTTATCGACCATGTTGATCGAGTATGTGACGGGTGCTTGGTTGGAAAACAGCACCGCAGGCCGTTCCCTGCTCAGTCTACCTATCGTGCAAGTGATGCACTCGAGCTGCTCCATGGTGATCTATGTGGCCCTATCACCCCGGCAACTCACGCAGGAAAGAAGTACTTCTTCCTTGTGGTAGATGACTACTCGAGATATATGTGGGTCGTTCTCCTACGATCTAAAGATGAGGCGTTTGAAGCGTTCAAGAAGCTAAAGGCTGCAACGGAGATGGAACACAAGTTGAAGGTTCGCGCTCTACGGACAGATCGCGGCGGAGAGTTTACGTTGAACGAGTTCAACGACTACTGCGAGAAGATTGGCACAAAAAGGTTCCTCACGGCACCTTATACGCCGCAGCAGAACGGGGTTGTTGAAAGGCGCAATCGAACCGTCGTTGACATGGCAAGGAATTTACTCAAGAGCAAGAACCTGCCGGGGAATTTTTGGGGAGAAGCTGTCTCGACGGCGGTCTATCTTCTCAACCGGGCTCCAACGAAGGCGGTGATCGGCAAGACTCCGTATGAAGCAATTTACGGACATAAGCCGAATGTGTCTCATCTACGGACGTTCGGGTGCGTGGCGCATGTGAAGACGGCAGAGCCGCATCTCTCAAAGCTTGCCGATCGTAGCACCAAGATGGTGTTCATCGGATACGAGAGGTGTTCCGGCACCAAGGCATACCGCTTCTACGATCCACAAACCAAGCGTCTACGGATTTCACGCGACGTTGTGTTTGAAGAAAACAAAGCGTGGAATTGGAGCGCAGCAGCCAACGATGCTCCAAACCGTAACATATTCACAGTTGAGTTTCCTGATGATGATGCAGGGGAAGACGTCCAGGTGGTCGGCAAGACGCCCAACCAAGGTGACCACAATGGTGGTGATCACCATGGTGCCGACACCGACGACGACGCGCAAGGGTCGCAAGGTGATAGCGACAATGACGCACACGACACGAGCGGAGATCTCGGCAACGACATCGACAACGAGGCGCATAGTGACGACGACAATCAAGATGATGGTCACGGTCACAACGACTACGCCAACGACGCAGATGTCAACGACACGCCCGGGACTCAGCCGTCTTCCTCAAGTGCATCGACGCCGACACAATTTGTGTCGCCTCCTTCACAAGTCACAACGGACTCCTCCGGGCCTCGTCGCTACAAGACCCTCAAGAAAATCTACAAGTACACAAAGCCAGTTACGCTCGAGTACTCCGGACTATGTTTGCTCGGAGTTGAGGAGCCAACCAACTTTGTAGAGGCGAGCAAAAGTTCTAGCTGGACGCACGCCATGGATGAGGAAATGAAGGCGATTGAGAGCAACGGAACGTGGACTTTGGTAACCCGACCTCCGAACCAAAAGGCCATCGGTTTGAAGTGGGTTTACAAGTTAAAAAAGGACACGGAGGGTGCCATTGTGAAGTACAAGGCAAGACTTGTTGCAAAGGGCTACGTACAACGTCAAGGAGTTGACTATGATGAGGTGTTTGCACCGGTTGCTCGACTCGAGACGGTGAGAGTGCTCCTAGCTTTGGCAGCACAAGAGGATTGGAAAGTTCATCATATGGATGTTAAATCCGCTTTCCTCAACGGTGATCTCACAGAAGAAGTGTACGTGGAGCAACCCCTTGGCTACGAGAAGAAAGGCGAAGAAGGGAAAGTTTACAAGCTCAAGAAGGCACTTTACGGGTTGAAGCAAGCGCCAAGAGCTTGGAACTCAAAGTTAGACCGAAGTTTGGTCTCGCTCGGGTTCAAGAGATGTCCCCTCGAGCACGCAGTCTATACAAAGAACTCCAAAGGCTCAAACCTGCTAGTTGGGGTTTATGTCGACGATCTGATTATCACCGGAGATAGCGTACAAGAAATTGAACGTTTCAAGGTGCAAATGAAGAACAAGTTTAGCATGAGCGATCTGGGATTACTCAGCTATTACTTGGGCATCGAAGTGAAGCAAAGCTCCGGAGAGATTTCCCTATGTCAATCGGCTTATGCGGTCAAGTTATTGGACAAGTGTGGCATGTCAGATTGCTACGAGACACAAGTTCCAATGGACCAACGTCACAAGTTGAGCAAGCGTAGCTCAAATCCGCCGGTGGACACCACAATGTATCGAAGCGTTGTGGGCAGCCTAAGATACCCGGTGCATACCCGACCTGACTTGGCTTATTCAGTCGGGATCGTTAGTCGTTTCATGGAGAATCCGACAACCGAGCACATGAGCGCGGTCAATCAAATCTTGCGCTATGTGAAAGGCACTATTAATCTTGGTTGCACGTATAGAAAGGGAAAGGAAGGATTGATCCTTCGTGGATATTCAGATAGTGACATGGCAGGTGATGTGGATGACCGGAAAAGCACAACGGGCATGGTATTCTACCTTGGTCCGAATCTGATTAGCTGGAATTCTCAGAAGCAAAAGGTGGTGGCACTGTCTTCATGTGAGGCAGAATACATAGCGGCAAGCACGGCGGCTTGTCAAGCAGTTTGGCTGAGAAGACTCCTAGCTATTCTTGCAAAGCGGGACGTGCAGAAGGTATCGTTGAAGATCGACAACCAAGCTGCAATCTCTTTGTGCAAAAATCCGGTTCATCACGAAAGGAGCAAGCACATAGATACCCGGTTCCACCATATCCGGGAGTGCATTGAGGAAGGGATGATCGAAGTTCAGCACGTGAACACGAACGACCAGCTTGCCGACATTCTAACCAAGTCCCTCGGCCGACAGAAGTTCATCGAGATGAGGAAGAAAGTCGGAGTGCAAGCAATGGAGACAAAACAACCAGGTTAAGGAGGTGAATGTAGCAATTAACCTAGTTGTAGTCTACGTAAGTATGGAGTCCTAGATAGTTTAGTATTAAGTTTACTAGGAAACTGTTCATGTGTGTAAACCGGACAAGTGCTTGTACGAGTCCGGGGGTGCGTCGTGTTGGACGCCGAGTCGGCGTCGCGTTGGACGCGGCAACATCTGTATCCCTACTATATATACGCAAGAAGAAAAGGTGAAAAGGTGCAAGTCTTACGCACCACCAAAAATCAGTTTCGATCGTAATTTTCCGTCGCTAGTTACGTCGAGAGTCGCCGGCTAAACACACGTACAAGCCAGCCTCGGTTTTGTTTGTACAGGCAGAATCGATCAAGCAGCTTGCTTGCTAGCTTGTCTAGCTAGCTTGCCCGTACGTGCAAGAGAGGATTTAGCGTTTTAAATCCAACAGCCTCCACCTCCCGGCCAGCCTATGCCTTCCTCGCCGCCTGGTGCTGGCCGGCCCGGGCGACGACCCCAACATTCTCGAGTTCCCCGTCGTCCTGCCGTCTCGTCTTCGGCCGTGACACCCCCTCCTCCCCCTTTTTCTGCTCTGTCCTCTAAGATGAACACGGGGCTGTCTTTCTGTAGGAATGCTGCAGAGCTCGTTCCCCCGCATGTGCTCTGGAATGCACGGCTGCTCACCTCCGAGATCCATTTTGCAGCTTCTTACAATCACGCCATACCCTCGGAGGCAAGCCCTGCCCCAGGCGACGGAGGAGGAGACGGCGCGGGTCCCAGCCATGGCGCGCATCTCGCCGTGGGTCTGGTCGCCATCGAGAGATGGGGAGAGAGGAGTGAGGGGGCGCCGTTGGACTTTTTTCAGGGAGAAAAATTCACTGTAGGAGAGGGAGCGGTTGTGGACAGGAGAGGAGTTCTTTTATTTGTGGCGATTTTGCAAAAAAAAAACCTTGGTTCCCAGCGTATTCAGGCGGGTAAGACGACGTGGCAGTCAAGCTGCCAAGTGGATGACTGGACAAGTGCGAAATCAGCGAATACGTAGAGAAAAGCATACAATGGACCGTATGTGAACCCTTAGAGCAAGTTTAGGGATGGTATTTCAGGTATTTTCAACTACGGGGACTAAATTGACCATCGACACAAGTTTAAGGACCTATAGTGAATTTTTCTCTCCCCAAAAACTCCGTGCCAAGCACCGCATTGTGCAACCATCGCCGGGCAAACGCCCCTACAGCGAGGTTTACTACGAGTTGTCGTCGGGAGAAGAAGACAATGGCAAGGAGGACAAGGTCGAGGAAGTTGCAGGAGCCCAGGCTCCGGAAGGAGGGCAAGCCATCCCCATGGAGGAGACCGCAGAGAAGGGAGATATCCTTCAACCTTTATATGATCATCTCTCCTATCCATAATTGAAGCCCTAAGAGTCTTTGAAATAGTTAGTGCTCAGAATACATCTCTCACTCGTGAAGTTATTTTGTTGGAAGAGCAAAACATCGCCCTTCGAAGCATCAATCGTAGATTGATGTATCTGCTTGGGCTGAAGGACAAGCCCACCACTTCATCACCACCACCATCACCGAAGAAGGAAACTTGAGTACATGGGTATGGGCACTCCCCTTGGCTTGTGCCAAGCTTGGGGGAGGTGCCCCGGTATCGTATCACCATCACTTTTGCTATCTTTACCTATTTTTAGTTCGATCCTTAGTTATTTCGTGATTTAGTTGAATAAAAGTTTAGTATAATCTATTTTCGAGTGCTAGTTTCGTGACCTATCTATCTATGTAATCGAGTTGAGAGTTATATAATAAAGAGTAGTTTGAGTTTTTGCTTCTTTACTTTCATGTTTCAATCTTAGCAATGAAAATAATGAAAGAGATCATATGCTAATCTTATGGAAAGTAATGACATTACATAAAGAAAAGTATAAGTGGTAAAATTTATTGGAAGTTAACAAACATAGCATTAGTCAATGATGCAATTCATGAAAGAATTAATAAGGGAAGAGAAGATTCACATGCAAATACACTATCTTGGACATCTTTTATGATTGTGAGCCCCCATTAAGTATTTTATGTCAAATTGTTGACGTTGGACAAGAAAGACAACGTAAAGAATTATGTTTGCTTATATTCACATAGAAGTTATATTGTTATAGATACTCCAACATGTGGTGCTTGCCCAATATCTTTGCTAGCCAAAAATCCGCACCAAGTAGAGATACTACTTGTGCATCCAAAACCCTTAAACCCAGTTTCATGTCATGAGAGTCCACTATATCTACCTATGGATTGAATAAGATCCTTCAAGTAAGTTGTCATCGATGCAAAAAGCAATAAAAATTGCCTCTAAATGTGTCTGAACTTTTATTGTAAGGAAAAATAAGCTTTGTATGAACTTGTGATAGTAAAGAAATAAAAGCGACAGACTGCATAATAAAGGTTGCTATCACAAGGGGCAATATAAAGTGACGTTCCTTTGCATTAAGAGCTTGTGCATCCAACAACAAAAAGTGCATGACAACCTCTGCTTTCCTCTACGAAGGGCCTATCTTTTACTTTCATGTATTTACTTTTTATGCAAGAGTCAATAGTGTTCTCCTCTACTTCCTTTTTATTTTTCTCTTTTGCAAGCATCATGTGGTGGGGAAAGATCTAGGCATATATATCCAGTTGGATATGAGTGATCATAAGTTATTATTGTTGACATCACCCTTGAGGTGAATAAGTTGGGAGGCGAAATTATAAGCCCCTGTCTTTCTATGTGTCTGGCTGAAACCTTTTGCTCCATATATATGTTGTGAGTGTTAGCAATCATAGAAGACTATATGATGGTTGAGTATGTGGACTTGCTATAAAGCTCCTACATGAGACCCTTCCTGAAAATATTATGAATTGCAATTGCATTGTTGACTGAGAACATAGTTTGTTAGTTTTCAAAAAAGTTTATGCCTTATACTTCATTGTTGTGACGAATTGTTACTTGCTCATGAGAAGTTCTATGATAATAAATATTGCTGTTATAATAATGATCATGATGCTACTATGTCCGTACTTTGTTTTTATCGACACCTCTCTCTCTCTAAACATGTGGACATGATTATCGATATCGGCTTTCGCTTGAGGACAAGCGATGTCTAAGCTTGGGGGAGTTGATACGTCCATTTTGCATCATGTTTTCCTACTGTTATTTATAGTGTTTTTAATCAATATAACACTTTGTGGAGCAATTCTAATGCCTTTTCTCTCTTAATATGCAAGATTTACACAAGGAGGGAGATTGCCGGCAGCTGGAATTCTGGACCTGAAAAAGCTATGTCAGAGATACCTATTCTGCACATCTCCAAATGAGCTGAAATTTCACGGAGATTTATTTTGGAATAAATAAAAAATACTGGAGCCAAGAAGTACCAGAGGGGGCCACCCAGGTGCCCACGAGGCACAAGGGCGCGCCACCCCCCAGGCGCGCCCTGGTGGCTCGTGGGGCCCCTGGCCAGCCTCAGGCCCCCATTTTCTTGTATATAAGTCCATTTTCCCTAGAAAAAATAAAGAGAAGACTTTTGGGACGGTGCGCCGCCGTCTTGAGGCGGAACTTGGGCAGGAGTACTTTTGCTCTCCGGCGGAGAGATTCTGCCGGGGATACTTCCCTCCGGGAGGGGGAAATCGAAGCCATCGACATTACCAACGATCCTCTCATCGTGGGAGGACCAATCTTCATCAACATCTTCACCAGTGAAAGCACAACATGCTCCCTTGGTGGTTTTGATAATTCATGACAACATACATTGTCTCTTGGACTAATACTTTTACCTAGTATATTTCAGATAAAAGTCCATGGAGAAAAGGGTTGGCAAAGGGCTGTGTGGAGATACCCCAAGATGCAAGGAAATAGGTTGGCAAAGCTTCAAGGAAGAGGACTCTACATTTTACATTTGTGAGAAATCACTTTGAGTCCATAGGAAAGCCAATACTATTAAAAGGGGGTAAGGTTTTGTTGGTGAACAAAATGCTCATACGTGCACAAGTGATAGTCACCAAAAACACCCACAAGCTCTCCCACCAAAGTCTGTCCAAAGCCAAAATATTCAAATCGGTGCAACCAACATTTCCATCCCGGTGCCACCGATTCTCAACCCTAGACAGACTCAGCCAAACCCTAGCCACTTCGGTGCAACCGATTCCATTCCGGTGCCACCGAGTTTAGGCTGCCAACTCTCTGTTACGCAAATTCACAAAATCGGTACCACCGAGATTGTTGGATCGGCGTCACCGAGATTGGGAGTCTGACCGTTGGTCACCTTATCGGTGCAACCGAGATTCATATATCGGTCTCACCGAGATTCAAAAGTTGCCACCTTTTGGTCACTTCGGTACCACCGAGATTAACACATCGGTGTCACCGAGTTGGTCATTTTGTGTGTAACGGTTGGATTTTTTGGGATGCCTATATATACCCCTCCACCACCACCTACTCGAAAGAGAAGCACTCAGAACTATTCCATACTTGCCCCATCCAGTTTTCTGAGAGAGAACCACCTATTCTTGTGTTGAGGTCAAGATCATCCACTCCAACCATATGGATCTTGATTTCTAGCCTCCCCAAGTTGCTTTCCACCAATCCCATCTCTTCCACCAAGCCAAATCTGTGAGAGAGTGATTGTGTGTTGAGGAGTCTATCATCTTGAAGCACAAGAGCAAGGAGTTCATCGTCATTACTGAGCCTATTACCTTTTGGAGGGTGGTGCCTCCTAGATTGGTTAGGTGTCGCTTGGGAGCCTCCTACTTCGTGTTGTGGAGTGAACCAAGAAGTTTGTACGGGCAAGGAGATCGCCTACTTCGTGAAGATCTACCCATAGTGAGGCTAGTCCTTCGTGGACGGAAGCCGTTATGGAATAGTCAAGGTTGCTACTTCGTGGACCCTTATGGGTGGAGCCCTCCGTGGACTCTCGCGACCGTTACCCTCCGTGGGTTGAAGACTCCATAAACGTGGACGTACGATAGCACCACCTATCGGAACCACGGGAAAAATCCTTGCGTCTCCAATTGCGTTTGATCTATCTATCTCAACTCTTTACTTCATGTGCATTGTCTTTACTTTCCGCTGCTATACTCGTAGACATGCATGTGTAGGGTGTGCTTGACTTGCTATCTTGCTATGATTGTTAAAATCTGCCAACCAATTAACTTGGGAAAAGGTTAGGTTTTAAATTCCTGCTGGTAGTCTATTCACCCCCCCTCTAGACACTCTTCTAGTGATCCCACAGTTGGTATCAGAGCTTTGGTCTCCATTGCTTCGGTTTAATCACCGTGGAGGAAGATGGATGTGTCTAGTATAGGGAGTTTGAGCTGTAGAGTGCCCATTCTTGATGGAGAGTACTATAGTCAATGGAAAACCTTGATGCTTGAGCTGTTTAATGAGTTTCAATTGAGCAAGTATGTTAAGAGCCCTTATGTACCTCCCATTGATCCTTTACACCCCACACACGAAGAGGAAATTGATATGCTATGCAATCTTAGAACTGTTAATCTCATTGTTAGAGCATTGCCTAGAATTGTGCTTGATCAAATGAAGAATTTTGAATGTGCTTACACTTTGTGGAATGACTTGGAGAAACGATATCCAAGTTATTCATTAAGTAATCTTGATGAAGTTCTTCATAAAACTATTGCCTTACACAAAATGACGCCTAGTGATCCCAAGTTTGATGATTGTCTATTCGAGCTTAGAGACCTCATGCGTGCTAAAGGAGATGTCATAACCATAAGCAACATCATTGTAGAAGCCATTCGAATTCATAAACTTGAACATTGTCATAATCACAATCCTAACGAATCTCCTGTTCTTTATGATGAGGATTTCCCACTTGATGATGACTATGTGGAACATGGCTACTATGATGAAGATGAGCTATTCGACATCGAGTATGAGAAGATCATGAAGAATCTAAGTCTCATGGAAAACTTCAAGGATTACTTGTCCGGAGGAAAAGAGTGGATTCTCGATAGCGGATGTACCGATCATATGACCGGAGATAGAGAAATGTTTGAAGAAATCACACCAAACCATGGACCGCGAAGGTACGTAACATTTGGAGACAACTCCAAGGGTAAGGTACTTGGTCTTGGTAAGGTGGCCATATCCCATGATAGCTCTATTCAAAATGTTATGCTTGTTGAATCTCTTGGCTACAATCTTCTTTCCGTATCTAGACTTGCCGACTTTGGTTTTAATGTTCTATTCACGAAAATAGATTGCCAAGTGTTTCGTCAAGATAATCATAAAACGGTCTTTACCGGTATCCGTAGAGGTGATCTATACATTGTTGATTTCACTAAGAGATCCAAACCTCGCACTTGTTTAATTGCAAAATCTTCTAAAGGTTGGCTTTGGCATAGAAGACTAGGACATGTTGGCATGCGTAATCTAGACAAACTCATCAAAGGTGATCATATTCTTGGTGTTAAAGATGTTATCTTTGACAAAGATAGACTTTGTAGTGCTTGTCAAGCTGGAAAGCAAGTAGGTGGAAGTCATCCCGTTAAGAATATCATGACAACTAGGAGACCACTCGAGTTACTTCATATGGATCTTTTTGGTCCCAATGCTTACAAGAGCCTCGGTGGAAATTCCTATGGTCTAGTTATAGTTGATGATTTTTCCAGATTTACGTGGGTATTCTTCCTTGATGATAAGTCGCAGGTTCAAAAGATCTTCAAGAACTTCGTTCGCAAAGCGCAAAATCAATTTGAAGTGAAGATCAAAAAGGTTCGGAGCGATAATGGATCAGAGTTCAAGAACACCCATGTGGATACCTTTCTTGACGAAGAAGGTGTCTCACATGAGTTCTCGGCTACGTACACACCTCAACAAAACGGAGTTGTTGAGAGGAAGAACCGGACGCTCATTGAGATGGCAAGAACGATGCTTGACGAATACAAGACGCCAAGACACTTTTGGGCAGAAGCCGTGGAAATAACATGTCATGCCACAAACCGACTCTACTTGCACAAGCTTCTCGGTAAAACAGCATACGAGCTACTCACCGGTAACAAACCCCAAGTTGGATACTTTCGGGTATTCGGCTCAAAGTGCTACATTCTTGATAAGCATCGTCGTACTAAATTTGCTCCTAAATCTCATGAAGGATTCCTACTTGGTTACGGATCGAACTCTCACACTTACCATGTCTACAACAACTTCACTCGAAAAGTTAAAGAGATGGTAGATGTGAAGTTTGATGAATCTAATGGTTCGCAAGTCGAACAATTGCCAAATGATGTAGGTGATGAGGACCCTTCGGAAGCTATCCAAGATTTGCCCATCGGCAAGATTCGTCCCATGGAGGTGAAGGAAAGTACTTCATCAACTCAAGTGGAAGCCCCTACTTCACGTCAAGGTGAACCACAACATGACATGGAGGCATCCACAAGCGGTACACGACAAGATGATGAAGAGGAGGAAGTGCATCATGAAGATCCACCACAACCTCCTTCACCACCACCTCAAGGGAACGACACCTTCAACAACAACGAAGATGAAGGAGATGATGATGAAGAAGAAGCTCCACCATCCAACAATCGGAAGCTGACCCGAGTTCGAGCACAAGTGACCAAGAACCATCCCCTAAATCAAATCTTTGGTGACATACAAACTGGGAGGATCACTCGCTCTAAAACTCGCTTAGCTAACTTTTGTGAGCATTATTCTTTCATCTCTAGCATTGAGCCCTTGAAGGTAGAGCAAGCTCTTGAAGACGCGGATTGGGTGAACTCCATGCATGAAGAGCTTCACAACTTCGAAAGGAACGAAGTGTGGACACTCGTGGAGAAGCCCGAGGATGAGCACAACATCATCGGAACAAAATGGGTGTTTCGGAACAAGCAAGATGAAGACGGTCAAGTCGTACGCAACAAGGTTCGTCTCGTAGCCCAAGGATATACGCAAGTCGAAGGTATGGACTACGGTGAGACCTATGCCCCCGTCGCTAGACTTGAAGCTATTCGAATTCTTCTTGCTTATGCTAATCACCATGATATCACGCTTTATCAAATGGACATTAAAAGTGCCTTTTTAAATGGTGAAATTGAAGAAGAGGTTTATGTTAAGCAACCACCTGGTTTTGTGAATCCTAAGAAACCTAATCATGTTTACAAGCTTCGTAAAGCGCTTTATGGTCTCAAGCAAGCCCCTCGTGCTTGGTACAAATGCTTAACGAAGTTTCTCATTGAAAAAGGTTTTGAGATTGGTAAAATTGATGCAACCTTGTTCACTAAGAGAGTTAATGGTGAATTATTTGTGTGCCAAATCTATGTGGATGATATTATCTTTGGTTCCACTAACCCTCAATTTAGTGAAAGATTTGGAAGGTTGATGTCCGAGAAGTATGAGATGTCCATGATGTGTGAGCTGAAATTCTTTCTTGGGTTGCAAATCAAGCAATCAAGAGAAGGAACTTTCATCTCTCAGACTAAGTATACCAAGGACTTGATCAAGAAGTTCAACATGCAAGAATGCAAAGGTATGAAAACTCCCATGCCTACTAGTGGACATGTTGACCTCACCAAGGAGGATGAACTGGTTGATCAAAAGGTTTATCGATCTATGATTGGTTCATTGCTATATCTATGTGCTTATCGTCCCGATATTATGCTTAGTGTTTGCATATGTGCTAGATATCAAGCTGCACCTAAAGAGTGTCATCTTTTAGCTGTGAAACGCATTGTGAGATATTTGATACAAACACCAAACTTCGGCATTTGGTATCCCAAGGGATCTTCCTTTAACCTTGTTGGCTATTCCGATTCGGACTATGCCGGTGACAAGGTTGATAGAAAATCCACCTCGGGTACTTGTCAATTTTTGGGTAGATCTCTTATCTCTTGGTCTTCCAAGAAACAAAACTCGGTATCTTTATCTACTGCCGAAGCTGAGTATATTGCTGTTGGATCTTGTTGTGCGCAATTACTATGGATGACACAAACGCTTAAGGATTATGGAATTCATGTTAAAAATGTTCCATTACTTTGTGACAATGAAAGTGCTATTAAAATTGGTCATAATCCTGTGCAACATTCTCGAACTAAGCATATTCAAGTTAGACATCATTTCATTCGTGATCATGTTGCCAATGGAGATATTGATCTTAAGCATGTTCGCACTAACAAGCAATTGGCCGATATCTTTACTAAGCCACTTGATGAGAAAACATTTTGTCACTTGAGGAGTGAGTTGAACATCATTGATGTTTCAAACTTGAGCTAGACTCACTCGGTTGCATGCAAGGGCATGAGCTTTCTTGATATTTCCATGATCTCTAACATGTTATCTTATGCCATGGAATTCTATGCTCCCTTGCATTGCATCTAACATTTTGTAGGTACTTGGAAGATTTTCATTTCACAAGATTGCCATCAACTCCAATCATAAGCAATCTTGTCATGACCAAGTATCCACAACCCCTCTTGATGATGGAAGGAAGAAGACAACAAAAACATATCCTTGACACATGTTTATATTTCACAATTGGTATCGTGTCATATCATGTTCTTCCTTGCTTGACTAACCTATGTAGGTGACAAGTGTACTAAAACGAGAAGGATTGCTCCAACTCAAGATGATCTTCATCAACCTTGAGCATCCTCAACAAGTTCACCTACAAGCTACGTCATCAACATCACTCAAAGGTATGTACTCATATCCTTGAAAAGGCTTTGCTCCAAGTCATGAGCTAAAGCAACTCAAGTGATATGAAGACATTAAATTGCTTAATCGAAAAATGGTAACCCCATTTTGAGCTTAACGATGAGTATGACCTATGATCAAGTATTCTTGCTTGGCTCATATGTCAATATACTCTAATATAGGTGACCTAGTCACCGCCCATCATCTAGTTAAGAATCTTGTGTGGTTCATTCTCTATATTGCAAGATTTCTTGGAACCACTCAAATCTTCTCTAGTTGATATCCCTTTGTAGAATCTTTTGTATTCCCTTATTCTCTTTTGACAGTTTGTAAACAGAAACTTGGTCCCCTTTTATTCTGTTTTTGCCTCGGAGCCGCCGATTCAGATATATCGGAACCACCGAAATTGCAGACAAGCTGCACCACAAAATCTCGGTACCACCGATTTATCTTTCTCGGAGTCACCGATTTGCTTTCTTTTCTTATTTATGTTCGCAATTGCAAATCTATGTTTCTTTTGTGATCTTTCAAGTGACGATTCTGTTACTTCGATGATCCCCTCTTATTTAAAAAAAAACTTTAGGGGGAGAATAACAAAGCTAAACTTAGGGGGAGAAATTCCTTATTCAAGGATCCCTAACTCAAAGGAGGAGAAGTCTTACAAAATCTCAGAGGGAGAGAAATTCTTTTCAATGATTCCCTCAGTTTTCATTTCTATGAACCCTACATTCAATGACCCTTGTTCTCAAGGATCCCTTCTTAATCAATGATCCCTGTATCTATTCTTGTGTTTGACCTTTTTGGAAATTAATGCCAAAGGGGGAGAAATATACAAAGCTTCATGCTAAAGGGGGTGATACATGCTTATGCAAAAGGGGGAGATATAATCAAGGGGGAGAGGAGAATATCAAGTTGTTAATTAGTTAGACAAGGGGAGAACATCAAAGTAAGGGGGAGACAAATTCTTCTTGTTGTGATCATCTTAGACTTAAATTTTCTCACCCTATCCAATCCCAATATCTACATGCTAAGATTCAGGGGGAAAGGATGAACTACTATCTAAGGGGAGAAGATTCTAAATGATCTTGGAGACATATCAATCTTAATGATTACTATCTTCTATATGTTCTCCATATCTTGGTACTTCTGAGTTCTTTTATCTTTGATTGGTAGAATACTCTTGTGTTTCCTAACATTGTTTTCTCAAGTGTGTTTCTACTATTAGGATGCTCAAGAACTCAAGGTAAGTATATGCATCATATCGTTGATCAAGATGATCTCTTGCTTCTTGCACATATTGTTTGCAAGAGTGAAGTCTTGAACAAGGATACATCTCTTTCATATATATTTGATGCATATAGCCAAGATACACATGACTCATTTTATCCCTTCCACTAAATGTGTGTACATGCATTCCAAAGCAACTATCCTTTAAAGGGATTGCACACATTTAGGGGGAGCAAATCTAAGTCATGTGTCTCTCAAAGTCTTCATTATATCCATGCATATCCTTATTTGAAGCTTTGATTGTATGTTGTCATCAATTACCAAAAAGGGGGAGATTGAAAGCACAACATGCTCCCTTGGTGGTTTTGATAATTCATGACAACATACATTGTCTCTTGGACTAATACTTTTACCTAGTATATTTCAGATAAAAGTCCATGGAGAAAAGGGTTGGCAAAGGGCTGTGTGGAGATACCCCAAGATGCAAGGAAATAGGTTGGCAAAGCTTCAAGGAAGAGGACTCTACATTTTACATTTGTGAGAAATCACTTTGAGTCCATAGGAAAGCCAATACTATTAAAAGGGGGTAAGGTTTTGTTGGTGAACAAAATGCTCATACGTGCACAAGTGATAGTCACCAAAAACACCCACAAGCTCTCCCACCAAAGTCTGTCCAAAGCCAAAATATTCAAATCGGTGCAACCAACATTTCCATCCCGGTGCCACCGATTATCAACCCTAGACAGACTCAGCCAAACCCTAGCCACTTCGGTGCAACCGATTCCATTCCGGTGCCACCGAGTTTAGGCTGCCAACTCTCTGTTACGCAAATTCACAAAATCGGTACCACCGAGATTGTTGGATCGGCATCACCGAGATTGGGAGTCTGACTGTTGGTCACCTTATCGGTGCAACCGAGATTCATATACCGGTCTCACCGAGATTCAAAAGTTGCCACTTTTTGGTCACTTCGGTACCACCGAGATTAACACATCGGTGTCACCGAGTTGGTCATTTTGTGTGTAACGGTTGGATTTTTGGGGATGCCTATATATACCCCTCCACCACCACCTACTCGAAAGAGAAGCACTCAGAACTATTCCATACTTGCCCCATCCAGTTTTCTGAGAGAGAACCACCTATTCTTGTGTTGAGGTCAAGATCATCCACTCCAACCATATGGATCTTGATTTCTAGCCTCCCCAAGTTGCTTTCCACCAATCCCATCTCTTCCACCAAGCCAAATCTGTGAGAGAGTGATTGTGTGTTGAGGAGTCTATCATCTTGAAGCACAAGAGCAAGGAGTTCATCGTCATTACCGAGCCTATTACCTTTTGGAGGGTGGTGCCTCCTAGATTGGTTAGGTGTCGCTTGGGAGCCTCCTACTTCGTGTTGTGGAGTGAACCAAGAAGTTTGTACGGGCAAGGAGATCGCCTACTTCGTGAAGATCTACCCATAGTGAGGCTAGTCCTTCGTGGACGGAAGCCGTTATGGAATAGTCAAGGTTGCTACTTCGTGGACCCTTATGGGTGGAGCCCTCCGTGGACTCTCGCGACCGTTACCCTCCGTGGGTTGAAGACTCCATAAACGTGGACGTACGATAGCACCACCTATCGGAACCACGGAAAAAATCCTTGTGTCTCCAATTGCGTTTGATCTATCTATCTCAACTCTTTACTTCATGTGCATTGTCTTTACTTTCCGCTGCTATACTCGTAGACATGCATGTGTAGGGTGTGCTTGACTTGCTATCTCGCTATGATTGTTAAAATCTGCCAACCAATTAACTTGGGAAAAGGTTAGGTTTTAAATTCCTGCTAGTAGTCTATTCACCCCCCTCTAGACACTCTTCTAGTGATCCCACAACCAGCACCATCTCATCTCAAACCCTAGTTCATCTCTTGTGTTCAATCTTTGTCTCAAACCTCAGATTGGTACCTGTGGGTTGCTAGTAGTGTTGATTACATCTTGTAGTTGATGCTAGTTGGTTTATTTGGTTGAAGATTATATGTTCAGATCTATTATGCTATTTAATACCCCTCTGATCTTGGACATGAAGATGATTTGTGAGTAGTTACTTTTGTTCTTGAGGACATGGGAGAAGTCTTGTCATAAGTAATCATGTGAATTTGGTATTCGTTCGATATTTTGATGATATGTATGTTGTTGATTCTCTTAGTGGTGTCATGTGAACGTCGA
Source organism: Elymus sibiricus (assembly GCA_039707655.1). NCBI lineage: Eukaryota > Viridiplantae > Streptophyta > Magnoliopsida > Poales > Poaceae > Elymus > Elymus sibiricus. The sequence goes on from CM077668.1 coordinate 270,680,854, forward strand.
CTACATGACACTTCACCATCTTTGGGCCTAAGGGCATGTATTTTGGAGTAGTAATTAGATGATGGGTTGCTAGGGTGACAGAAGCTTAAACCCTAGTTTATGCGCTATTCCGTAAGGGGCTGATTTGGATCCATATGTTTAATGCTATGGTTAGAGTTATCTTAATTCTTCTTTCATAGTTGCGGATGCTTGCGAAGGGGGGTAATCATAAGTGGGAGGTTTGTTCAAGTAAGAACAGCACCCAAGCACCGGTCCACCCACATATCAAATTATCAAAGTAGCGAACGCGAATCAAACCAACATGATGAAAGTGACTAGATGAAATTCCCATGTGTCCTCGAGAACGCTTTGCTTATTATAAGAGATCGTTCCGGCTTGTCCTTTGCTACAAAAAGGATTGGGCCACCTTGCTACACTCTTTGTTAATATTGCTACTTGTCACTTGTTACAAATTATCTTGCTATCAAACTACTCGTTACCGATAATTTCAGTGCTTGCAGAAAATACCTTGCTGAAAACCGCTTGTCATATCCTTCTGCTCCTCGTTGGGTTCGACACTCTTACTTATCGAAAGGACTATGATTGATCCCCTATACTTGTGGGTCATCAGCGGACATCGTGACGGCAGAGGCGGGGACGCCAGTTCTCCCATCATGCACCGTGAGTGGCGGAGGTGCCGCGGAAGGCCTGTGCGACTTGCCGGTGCGTAGAGCTTCCGCCGGGGGGGGTGGGGGGGCGAGCCTGCGGGGCGCGCCACCATGGCAGGACGTGGAGGAGGCCTCTGTGAGCCCTTCGCCCCTGGTGAGCGGAGCCGGTCCCTCGCGAGCCACGATGGCGGAGGGCGACGAAGAGCCAGACCCGGACTGGGCCCTGGCGCTCGTGAGCAGCCGCACCATGATCAGGCGCAGGGCCAACTCGGAGCAGAGCTTCAGGCCGTGGAAGCGCGCCTCGCTGAAGAGCGCCTACACTTGGCTCGCGGGTGGCATCAACTTGAAGTCGCTGTTAAGCTGGGCTAGCGCCAGAACAAGGCCGCTCGCGTGAGGGGCAAGAAGACCGCCACCGAGGTGAAGGAGGCCAGCGAGTGCGCTTTCCGAGAGGCCGAGGTGACAGACCGACGGCGTGAGGCGGCGGAGGCCCACGAAATGGAGCTCCAGGATCAGAACACCGTGCTGGATCGGCAGCTTCAGGCACAGAAAAATGCCATCTCCGCTCGTGAAGAGGAACTGGTGGCCCGCGAGGCGGACCTTGAGATCCACGAGCGGGAGCTCATGTGGACGGCATCTGCGCAAGACCTGGAGTGCGAGCGGCTGGAGGCGCTGGAACGTGAGGTAGCCGCCGCTCAGGGTTCCTACGCCCAGCGCCTGGACAAGGCCAATGCCAACCTAGCGGCCAAGGAGAAGAAGATCCAGGAGGACACCAATAGGAGGGTTACGCAGAACCGCAAGGCACTTGCCGAGGAGCATAGCAAGAAACTGAAGCTGCAGGAGGACCCCTTCAAGGTGAGGCGTGAGGAGTTCCAGCACGAAATCGCGGGCCTTAAGGAGGTGCTGACCGAAGCGGAAACCCGGCGAGAGACCGCGCTGAAGGCCCAGGCCAACGCCGAGGCCGAGCTGGCCTCCCTCCAGGAGCAGGTGGGGGCGTCGCCGCCGTCGTGGAGCAGGCGAGGGATGAGGCAGCCCGAGCGCGGGGGCGGCAGCTCGAGCTCTCCAAGATGTTTCGCACCCTCGAGCTCTGAGCTCGCCGCGCCTTGGACTCCATTTGCAAGGAGGACGTCAGCAGCCCCCTCGAGGCCCACGACGCCAGCTACCTCGACTTCTTCACCAAGCTCGTGGAGTGGCTCGAAGTCGGCGCCAAGAAGGTGGACGGGGTCGTCGAGGAGGAGTGCCGCGACCTCCTCACTCAGGCAGCGACGCACATCTTCAGCCACCTTCTCCACGCCAATCCCAACTTCGACTTCGGCAAGGTGATAGCTCTTGTCCCAGAGGAGCTCCGTGGTGACCTCGGGAAGGCGGTGGAGGACCACGTGGACGCATTGCACGCGCAGTTCGCCCACGGCACCAGCGAGAGCTCAGGCGGAGCCGAGGAAGGTGAAGACGACGACGGCAGCAGCAGTGGTGATGGTGACGCGTCCTCTTAGGTCCCTTCCTCATTATCCTGCGCGTAGTTAATCGTGGCCCCGTGGGGGTGTGAAGACAATGACTTTTGCTTAAGCACATTATGACTTGCTGTAGCGAACACTTGTGCCCTCATGAAGCTTTCTCTCAAGGCCTATTTTTCTCTTTTGCTTGCCTTTTGTGCTCTACGTCGTCAGGGCCCAGCCCCCGAGTGGGCTACAACCGTCACTGGTATGTCAGGTCACGATGCCTGGACAAGGCTAGGAGGTGAGGGGCACCGGGAGCTAGTGAGGGCTCCTGAGGCGCGATGCTCAGGGAGCCCCCCTTTCATGTGCAAGCGGCTAGTGGAAGGAGAAACACTGGCGCTCGTGAGGTTGCTAGAGGGGAAAGCTTGGAAGATGGCGAGGGTAGCTCGCGAGGTAGTTAGACTTAGCTCTTGCGGAGAGTGGCGTCTGGTGAGCCGCCACTTGTAGGGTGTGTCTCGCGAGGTTTTCGCTCGCGAGATCTCCTACTGAGATGGCTGTCGTAGGTTGGCTCCTGAGGCGGGGCCTGCGAAGCTTCCTGAGGCTCAAGGGGGCGTCTTGCCGTTGGGCCGCCTCGCGAGGCGCCGCTCGTGAGGTCTCCCGGGTGATCTGCTCCTGAGGTAACTGCATACAGAAAGTTCCACAACAAGGGAGCATCGCGCGCTCGTCAGCTCGCTCATGGGTGTTATGCGAGGAGATAAGACACCAAGGACCTTGGTGGGGTGGCGTGCACGGGAGCAGGCCCGCGAGCCAGAGCCCGGTTGCTTGGGTTTTTCAGCGCTGCTGGGACTGACCCGAGCACAGACACCGTGTCCAGCCCCCGCTCGCGTGCGGCTCATGAGGGAGGTCGTGAGCACGCATGGCTCGTGAGGCAAGGATATGACGAAATACACCATGTATGGAAACCGAAGCTTTACTGAGGCAAGATAACAAATTCCATTACACAACCAAAAAGAGATGCGGCTACCGTGTCCGGCACGGGTCAGCTTGAGGTTGGTGCAGCCCGTGGGGCACCCTCAGTTACACATCCAAGAGAGAAAAAGGGCTGCCGTGTCCGGCACGGGTCAGCTTGAGGTTGGTGCATCCCGTGGGGCGCCCTCAGTTGATTGTTCTGCCCGCGCGGAGCATGGGGCTTCCACCGGGGTGTGGGTATGATCGCGGCTCGATCGTTCCGCCAGCGCAGAACATGGGGCCTCCACTTGGGCATGGGCGGGAGCTCTCGCGTGCCCGTCAGGCAAATGCATTGAGAGTCTCCGGGGCGTGTACAACCCCATTTCGTTCGTACGCGTGAGGGACATAGGTAGAACTTGCGGAGGTGTTGTATGTTCCAGGCGTTAGGCATAGGAACTCCGTCCTCCGTCTCCAGCCGGGCGGCGCCGGGCCTGGAGAGATGAGCAACCCTGAAAGGGCCTTCCCACATGGGTGAGAGTTTGTGGAGTCCCTCTCTGGAGAGGATCCTGCGTAGGACGAGGTCACCGACCTCAAGAGTGCGAGGGCAGATGTTGCGGCTGTGGTAGCGACACAGGGCCTGCTGGTACCTCGCGGCACGAAGAGCGGCCTGACGGCGGGCCTCCTCAAGGAGCAGCAGGTCGGCCTCCCGCGAGCCATCCTGATGCGCCTCGTCGAAGGCAAGGACTCACGGAGAACCGTGCTTAAGCTCCGAAGGAAGGACCGCCTCAGCTCCATAAACGAGGAAGAAAGGGGTCTCGCCGGTAGGCTTGGTTACCGTTGTGCGGATGGACCATAGCACAGACTGAAGCTCGTTGAGCCAGCCTTTGCCGCAGGCTTCATGCTTTTTCTTGAAACTTCTCGTCTTGAGGCCCTTGAGGACCTCAGCGTTGGCACGTTCGGCCTGGCCGTTGCTTCGCGGGTGCGCCACAAAGGCGTAGCAGATCTGTGTGCCGAGGCTGGCGCAGTAGGACTTGAAGAGGCCGTTCGTGAACTGGGAGCCATTGTCAGTGATGATGCGGCTGGGGACGTCAAAACGGCTCATGAGGCCCTTGATGAACTTGACGACAGAGCCCGCAGGGATGGTGCGCACGGGCTCGACCTCTGCCCACTTGATGAACTTGTCGATGGTGACGTAGAGGTAGCGGTAGCCGCCAGCCGCGCGAGGGAAAGGCCCCAGGATATCCAGGCCCCAGACCGCGAAGGGCCATGAGAGGGGAATCGTCTGGAGGCCCTGCGCTGGCTGGTGGATCTGCCTGGCGTGGAACTGTCAGGCTTCGCAGGATTGGACCAGCTCGATGGCGTCGCGGAGCATGGTGGGCCAATAGAAGCCGCTTCGAAACACCTTGCCGACAAGGGTGCGCGACGAGGAGTGGTGTCCGCAGTCTCCTCCATGGATATCGGCGAGCAACTCGCGCCCTTGTTCTTCTAAGATGCACCGCAACGAGACACCATTGGGGCGCCTGCGGTATAGCTCGCCATCTTGCAAGCAGTAAGTGGTGGCTTGCCGGGCCACGCGCTCTGCTTTTGAATCCTCCTCCGGGAGGGTGCCGTGGAGCAGGTAAGCCTTGAACTCTTAGCCCAGCTATCTGCTTGAGGCTCCAGCGCCAGCAGCAGGCGGGCTCCTGAGGCCGGGGCGCAGTCTGGCGCGCCCGTGGGCGGCGCGGGTGGGAGTTCTTCGTGAAGCAGCATGGCGCCAATGGCGGGTGGTGCAGCTGATGGCCTGAGGAGCCTTTCCTCGAAGATGCCATGGCTCCGGGGCTCGCGGCGGGATGCTCGCTTGGCGATGTCATCGGCCTCCTTGTTGCCACCGCGCGGGATGAGCTGCAGCTCCAAGCCAAGGAAACGCTTCTCAAGTTTATGTACCTCTTCTAAGTAGGCTGCCATGTGCTCGTCCTTGGGCTTGTAGCTTTTGTTGGAGAAGTTGATGAGGAGCTGAGAGTCGCCCTTGATGGTGAGGCGCTTGATGCCCAGGGTAGAGGCGGCCTTGAGGCTGGCGATGAGGCCCTCATACTCTGCAATGTTGTTGGAGACCTTATCGTCATGCTTGAAGTAGAGCTGGACAGCGTAGTTGAGCTTGTCTCCTGTTGGCGAGGTGAGCACGACCCCAGCCCCCGCGCCCTGCCGGGAGAAGGCGCCGTCGAAGTGCATGGTCCAGCCACCAGGCGCCTTGTCCCCAGGCAAGAGGGATTTGTCCTCGCGAGGCTCCTCCTTGTACGGGTCTGTCTACTCTGCCATGAAGTCGGCCAGGGCTGCGCCCTTGATGACCCTGGTGGTGCAAAACTCCAGCTAGAAGGCCTGCAGCTCGATGTTCCATTCGGCGACGCGGCCAGCAGCGTTGGGGCTGCGCAGGACTTGCTCCAAGGGGTAAGAAGAGATGACCTTGATGGGATGGCCTTGAAAGTAGTGGCGCAGCTTCCTGGAGGCGATGAGGAGTGCGAGGAGGAGCTTCTGCTACATGGGGTAGCGCTTGCGCGCATCCCTTAGCACCGTGCTGACAAAGTATACGGGGTGCTCGATGAGGCGCATGGTTGTGGTGGCAGCTTGCTCTTCAGGTGGCTCGCGAGGCTCGGCGGGCTCGGGAGGCTCGCGAGACTCAGAGGACTCAGGAGGCTCACGAGGCTCAGGAGGCTCGCGAGGCTCAGAGGGCTCGGGGGGCTCACGAGGCTCGGGAGGCTCGCGAGGCCCGAAAGGCTTCTCCTTAGCGCAGATGCGCTCCTCTCGCACCGCTACGAGTGTTGCGCTTGCCGTCTGGGGGGTAGCCGCCAAGTATAGGAGCAAGGGCTCGCGAGGGCGCGGCGCGATCATGATGGGCGGGCTCGTGAGGTACCTCTTGAGGTCTTCAAAGGCAGCGTCTGCCATAGGAGTCCATTTGAAGGGACCGGACCTCTTCATGGGCTTGAAGAACGGCAAGGCTCGCTCACCGAACTTGGAGATGAAGCGCCCCAGGGAGACCATGCATCCCGCCAAACGCTACATTTCCTTGAGGGTCCGGGGGGGACGCATTCTCTCGATGGCCTTGATCTTCTCAGGATTGGCTTCGATTCCACGGTGGGAGATTAGGAAGCCGAGGAGCTTGCCGGAAGGGACTCCAAAGACGCACTTGTCGGGGTTGAGCTTGAGGTTGACCTTGCGCAGGTTGGCAAACATTTCCTTGAGATCCTTGATGAGGGACCCAGCCTCACGAGTCTTGACCACGATGTCGTCGACGTAGGCCTTCGCGTTTCTCGCCATCTGAGGCCCCAGCATGATGCGCATCAGCCGCTGGAAGGTGGCGCTGGCACTCCTCAAGCCAAAGGGCATGTAGATGTAGCAATATACGCCGCAAGGGGTGATGAAGGACGTTCTCTCCACATCCTCCACCGCCATCTTAATCTGGTGATAGCCTGAGAAGGTGTCCAGGAAGCAGAGCAGCTCACATCCGGCGGTGGAATCCACAATATGGTCGATGCGCGGCAGCGGAAAGGGGTCCTGAGGGCTGGCCTTGTTGAGGCTCGTGAAGTCGACACACATACGTTCCTTGCCGCCCTTCTTGGGGACGACGACTGGGTTGGCGAGCCATTCGGGATGGCGCACCTCACGGATGACTCCAGCTTCTTGTAACTTGTGCACTTCTTGAACAATGAACTCTTGCTTCTCGGGCGCCTGGCGCCGTGCTTTTTGCTTGATGGGGCATGCGTTGGGGCACACCGCTAAGTCGTGCTCGATCACCTCCCCCGATACACTGGACAAATCAGATGCCTTCCAGGCGAAAACATCTAAGTTTGCCTAAAGGAAGGTGACGAGCGCGCCTTCCTATGCAGGAGGAAGGAAGGCGCCGATGGTGAAGGCAGGGCCTGAGCCGCTACCGTCAACCAACACCTTCTTCGTCTCGGCGCGGTCCTGAGAGAACACCTGCTTCTTCTTCGCGGGCGCGGCCTCAGGAGGCTCGACCGCGTCCTCGTCAGCTGCATGGGCAGTAGCGGCAGCCTTGTAGGCGTGCTCAAGGGAGCAGGCCGCGTCCTTCTCATCGCAGGTGACGGTGATGATGCCGCTGCAGCCATCCATCTTGAGGACGTTGTAGGCGTGGTGGGTCGCCGCCATGAACTTGGCGAGAGCCGGGTACCCCAAAATGGTGTTGTACGGCAGGCCGATGTGCGCCACGTCAAAGTCGATGAGCTCAATATGGTAGTTCTTGCGGGTGCCAAAGGTGACGGGGAGGCACACTTGCCCCAGAGGGATGGTGGAACCATCGGTCACTCCGGAAAAGGGCCTGGTCGACATCAGCTGGTCATAGGGCACTTGGTGCGTCTCGAAGGTCTCGATGGAGATCACGTTAAGGCCGGCGCCTCCGTCGATGAGGGTCTTGGTGACCGCGACATTGCTGATAGTAGGAGTGCACAGCATGGGGAGCGCACCTGCGGTGGCCATGGACTTGGGGTGGTCCTTGGAGTCGAAGGTGATGGCGTACTGCGACCACTTGAGGGGCCGTGGGGCCTCAGGCTTCGGGAGGGCGGCATTCACCTCGCGAGAGAACTGCTTGAAGTGGCGATTGGAAGTGGGAGCTTGAGCTCCACCGAGGATGCAGGCAACCGCGCGAGGCTCCTGGTAGCCCCCAGCGCCCTCGTCAAGCTGGTTGACGTCGTTCCTCCGTGGTGGCGGCAGCAGCGGCGGGAGAGCGGCGTTGGCCTGAGGATTTGCCTCATGAGGCTGATCGCGCCAGGCACCCTCACGAGGCTGGTCGCGCCAGGCGGCCTCGCGAGGCTGGTCGCGCCAGCCTTGGCGGAAGTTGCCGTTGCCGTTGCGGCTGTCCCAGCGGTTGCCGCCGCGGCCACCTCCGCGGCCGGCGCCGCGATCGTTGTGGTCGCCTCGGCGGCCCAGGCGCTCGTCGCGGAGCAGCTTGAGCTCCTGGCAGTCTTCGGTGCTGTGGGAGTGCACGTTGTGATAGACACAGAGCGGGCGGCCGTCCTTCCTGGGCTCGTCGCGGTCACGGCCGCGCTTCTGCTCGGGCTCCGCCGCAAGCACGGCAGGGCCCTTGCGCTTGACGTCCTTGCTCTTGGCCTTGGCGGTGTCGGGCGCCGTGTCGGGGTCGTTGTGGATGAAGAGGCGACCTTCTTCAGCCTTGGCGCACTTGTCGGCGAGGTCGAACAGCTCAAGCACCGAGTCCAACTCGTCGTTGATGGCGAGCTTCTCACGCATCTTGACGTCCGTGACGCCGGTGGAGAACGCAAAGATGACGGCCGCGTCGAAGGCACGCGGAATCTTGTTGCGCACCTGGCTAAAGCGCTGGATGTACTTGCGGAGGGTCTCGTCTGGGCGCTGCTGCACATGCCGCGGATCGTTGATCGTGAGGGAGCGGTCGTGCGTTCCCTTGAAGTTGGCGAAGAACTGGCTGCAGAGCTCGCTCCACGACGAGATCGATGCCTCCGGGAGGTTCATAAGCCAAGAGCGTGGGTCCTCCTTGAGGGCCATGGGGAACCAGTTCGCCATGACCTTGTCGTCGCCATTCGCCGCCTCGACACTCAGCGCATAGATGAAAGCACATTTGCTCCCTTGGTGGTTTTGGTAATTTATGCGAACATACATGTTGTTGGACTAATGCTTCTATCTAGTGAATTTCAGACAAGTTCAACAATGGCGTGGCAGGGACAAGAGGACGTGGAACCCCTTCAAAATGCTAAGGACAAGGATTGGCAAAAGCTCAAGACTCTACATTTTTGGTTTAGTGATCCAAGATCACATTGAGTCCATAGGAAAGCCAATACTATTAAAAGGGGATGAGGTGTTGCTTAATGGTCTTTTTGCTCAAGTGCTTAGTGACAGTACTCCTAAACCCTCAAGCATTTTCTCCATCCAAATATGTCCAAAACCTACATTACAACTCAGCCCCACCGAAATTTCCTATCCGGAGCCACCGAGTTCATCTGGACTTAGCCACTGCCAAAACCCTAACAAATCGGATCCACCGATATGGATCTCGGTCTCACCAAGATGGCCTTGCCAACTCTCTGTAATCGTTTGCACTTACTTCGGTCCCACCGAGTTTTGCAAATCAGTCTCACCGAGATGGCTTGCCAACTCTCTGTTGCCTTATTGCTTTATTTCGGTCCTACCGAGTTTATGCAATCGGTGCCACCGAGACAAGGTTTGCCCTAGCCATTGCACTTCGGTCCATCCGAGTTGTTCCAGTCGGTCCCACCGAGATTCCTAACGTTCATATCTTTTACACAGTTTGGTGCCATCCGAGTCTTTTGAATCGGTGGCACCGAGTTGGGTCAAAAGTGTGTAACGGTTGGATTTTGTGTGGAGGCTATTTATACCCCTCCACCACTTCCTTCTTAGTAAGGAGAGCCATCAGAACATGCCTACACTTCCACCATACATTTTCTGAGAGAGAACCACGTACTCATGTGTTGAGATCAAGATATTCCAATCCAACCATTTGAACCTTGATTTCTAGCCTTTCCCAAGTTGCTTTCCACTCAAATCCTTCTTCCACCATAGCCAAATCTGTGAGGAGTTGTTTGAGTGTTGGGAAGACTATCATTTGAAGCACAAGAGCAAGGAGTTCATCAACAACACACCGTCTATTACCTTTTGGAGAGTGGTGTCTCCTAGATTGGTTAGGTGTCACTTGGGAGCCTCCGACATGATGTGGAATTGAACCAAGGAGTTTGTAAGGGCAAGGAGATCGCCTACTTCGTGAAGATCTACCCGAGTGAGGCTAGTCCTTCGTGGACGTAAGCCATGGTGGAATAGACAAGGTTGCTTCTTCGTGGACCCTTCATGGGTGGAGCCCTCCGTGGACTCGCGCAGCCGTTACCCTTCATGGGTTGAAGTCTCCATCAACGTGGACGTACGATAGCACCACCTATCGGAACCACGCCAAAAACCACCATGTCTTCATTGCGTTTGATCTTCCATACTCTACCCCTTTACATTCCGTACTTTTGCATGCTTTACTATTTCCGCTGCTCAATCTCTAGATATGCATGTGTAGAAAGTATTGGAGTGATCTTAACTTGTGCCAAAATTTGCCAAAGTTCCAAGAGAAACTAAAAACTGCTACTTTGGCTGGTTAAGTGTCTATTCACCCCCCTCTAGACCTATCTCCTCGATCCCACAATAGAGCTGAAGGAACTCTGTGGGGTTGGGGGTGCCGTCGTAACATGGAGGCAGCTCCGGCTTGAACATCGCGGGCCACACCACCCGGCGCAGCTCGCGAGTGAAGGCGCGGCAACCCACGCCGCTTGAAGGAACACCACAGGCGAGGGCGGCGCGGTTCTGGCGCCCAGCTGCCGCGACCTCCTGGACCGCCCAGTCTTGGCACCGGCGCTGCTGCTCGAGGAGCACACGCGCATCAGGCAGTGCGCGGCGGATGATCTGGCAGTTGGCCTCGTCTCGGACCGGTGAGGATGCTCCGCGGGATGGCTCACGCGCCCGCGCGTCACGCTGGGGCCCGGCGAGCTCATCGCGCAGAGGAGGCGGCAGGGGAGCGCCATGTGCCACGTCCCCAGCGCGAGACGGCGGAGGGCGGAGCGAGTGGGAAGGCGTCGGAGCGTCCCCGGCGGCGTTGACGAGCTCGGTGATGCGACCAAGCCAAGCGTCGTAGCCGGCGTCCGCTGGATGGTAGCGGAGCAGCTCACGCGCCATGAGTAGCGGGGCCTGTGCGTTCGGCGGCCCATGACGGGTGAGGGAGGAACCGGCCGTGGCGGTGCGGCCGTCCGCCAGCACGGAGGGGTGCAGGGAGGAATCCTGCTTCTCACGAGAGGCGGGGTCGGTGGCGGCAGCAGCGGCGGTCTCGACAGGGCGGCGGCGGTTGCCGTGGCCCACCGGCTCCGTCAGGGCCACGCGACCGACCCTGCGCTCGGCGCGCTCGCGGCGAGCATCGGCCATGAAGCTGGCGAGGTGGTGGTCGGAGAGGAAGAACAGTAGCGCACCCCTACCTGGCGCGCCAAATGTCGGAAGTCCATCTCCGGGGACCCAAAGGTTTTGTTGGTGCAATAATGTTGCCTCCTTATGTTTTGGAGATTGTTGACAAACAGTAAGGGACTGATGTGTTTGCTAGTGCACATAGAGTAACAGGTCCCTGGAGTTGAGAGAAGTTTGGATTCATATCTCCGAAGTTTATCCCCTGCGTTGAACTGAAAGTTATCACCGAAGGATATGACGACAAGAGTGACCCTCAAAATTTGCTGACGTGAAGCAATTGGTTCGGTGCCTATCCGAAGGAAGTGACTGCAGCCGAGGAAATCGAATACGAAGAGAAGACGTAGCATTCTTTTCGTTGTTTCGTTTCTTTTCATTGAGTCATAGGACCACCGTACTATTAAGAGGGGTGTAGCGTTCGAAGCTTTGATTCTCTGATGCTAAACCCAAATCCTATGAAAGATGCGAGAGAAATCTCTTTGTGTTCCGAGCAAATACTTGCCAGCAAGAGACTGTGATCTTCTTCGCTGCGAGAGATTTGACGCTGACCGAGGAGTTAGCATTTCTTGCTCCGCAAGTAATGTTACCGTTGCTCCCAAATCCGACCATTGTGAACGTGTCGGTTGGCCATTGGCTGGACCGCGTGTCCAAAATTGTCATTTCCCACCAGGGAAGGCTGCGGCTATAAATAGCCACCCCACGCCGGCGTTGTCCGGTGGCTGCTCCATTTTGATTCTGAGAAGATTGTTGAGCAACCCCCTCTCCGAAAGATTTGAGTTTAAAATCCACCGAGAGAAAAACCCTAGAGCCAAAAAATTAGATAGTGGTTCAGCATCACTAGAATCTAAGTCCAGTACGCTCCGCCTATTACTCTTGAGAGCTGCAACTCTCTAGACGGATAGGTGTCAGCTCGAGTGTCGAAGAGTATTGTCTTCACCGAGCAAAATCTTCAGCAACCAAGAGTATTGTGGTTTGCGAAGAGAGCTGAAGAGGGTTTATCTTCAGTGAAGGTTTGGAGATCGCCGTCAAGTATCTACCATGAGTAATCGTCATTGGTTGACGAACCAATTGTCGAGGAGAATAGGGCGAAGAGAGTTTATCTTCTGTGTTAAATCACAACCCCTCCAACCAGACGTAGTCCTTGTGCAGAAGGGCGAACTGGTCTACCAAACACCTTGTCGCCATCGAGCATCACTGGTCACTTCTACTACCCTTCTTTATATTCGAACTGTGACATGCCATATTTCAATCATGTGATTTACCTCGGTACACGTGATTAGTTTCCATTCGGTAGTTTGTATTCGCTCACTGTTTACTGTATTTTCATTCGTTCCGCTGCTGGGTTCTGAGAGTTTTGATATTTCCGAGAAAATTTAAAACTCCCATTCACCCCCCCTCTGGTAGACATACTTCGATCCTACAAGTGGTATCAGAGCAAGGTACTCCTTGACTCTGCTCATTTTGGTCTAACCACCTTGGAGTTTAAGTATGTCTTCAGTGAGCTACAAGTCGCACCTCAAGATTCCCATCTTCGATGGGACGGACTATCCCTTCTGGAAGGAGAAGATGAAGATCTGTCTCCGAGCTATTGATGATGATATGTGGAATGTGGTGCAGAATGGATTCACAGTTGAAGTACCCCAGGTCCCCACTGACCACGAGAAGAAACTCATTCAGATGGATGCTCAAGCTAAAGATGAAATTGGTGGCCATCTCTCTCGTGCTCAATTTCTTCGCTGCCGTCAGTGTGAAACTGCAAAGGAATTGTGGGACATTCTCGAAAAGATAAACGAGGGTGTTTCAACTCAGAAAGAAGCTCGCATTGATACACTTCGGGCCAAGTTCAATCGGTTCAAGCGCATTGGAAATGAAAGTTGTCAGCAAACTTTCGATCGTCTGAGTGACATTGCAAACGAGCTACAGGGTCTCGGCGCCAAAGACATCACTGATCATGAAGTTGTGAAGAAGTTGCTCCGGTCTCTTGACAGTTCGTTCGACACACTTGTTCTGATGATTCGGGAACGGGCTGATTTCAAAGTTCTCGACTCTGCTGATATCATGGAAAGGCTAAACACCCACGAAGAACAAGAAGAAGAGAAGAGAGATCTCTATGGCTCAAGTCACCAAAAAAGTCATGCTCTCAAGGCTGTGCCTGATTCTTCCTCGGAAGGAAATGCCGATGAAGATTCAGATGACACCGAAAGGATTAGTCAGGATCTCGCATTGATCACAAAAAGATTCCAGCATCTTCATAGGAAAAATCAGTTTCAGAAGAAAGGATCCAGCAACTATGGCGGCTCCAAATCTTCATCAAAGCCAACAGAAGACTACACCTGCTTCAAGTGCAGAAAGCCAGGTCATTTCATTTCGGACTGCCCTCTCTGGGAAGCTGAAATCCGTGCTAGTGGAAGATATGATTCAGGAAACCGTGGCAAAAGCAAGAGCAAGAGCTACGACTCCGATGATGAGAAGAAAACAAAGAAGTTCTTCAAGAAGAAGGATTCCTCCAAGTCCTCGTCAAGATCTTCCTCGAAGAATCCCTCCAAGTCCTCGTCCAACCGCAAGAACACTTCACGCAAGGCCAAGGCATACATCGGCAAGGAAATGGATTCCGAAGAAGAAGCATCTTCTGACGACGAAGAGGTTGATGAATCAGAGGAGGATTCCGACTCTGGCATGGCTAGCATAGCATGTGGCTCTACTCCTGCATCGAACTTCTTCGAAAATCATTCGAGCGACAACGTGTCTCCTGCGTACTGCTTCATGGCCAAAGCTTCGAAAGAAAAGGTATCATCCAAACATCACAAGGTTCACTCCAGTGATCAATATTCTTCTGATGAGGATGACTATGCTAAACTGATCAAAATTGCTAATATACAACAAAACTCTCTCGAGAAAATTGAGAAAACCCTCAGGAAGTCTGAAGGGTTGTTGGTTGAGGAGATGGAGAAAAATCAGTCGTTGACCGAAGAGTATTCCGCTCTCGAGTCTCGAATGAAGGATCTCTCAGATCGTTATGATTTTCTCTCGGCTGACCACGAAAGATTGACTTATGATTACCTGAAACAGAAATAGGAACTCGAGTCGCTGAGAGAGGCTCATGATGATTTGATTAGAGAAAATTCTCTTCTCACCCAACAACTCAAAGAGAAACCTGAAGTGTTTGTACCTCCTTGCTTAAAATGTCTCGAACGCAGTAATGCTGAATCAAATGTTGAATCTTCTGTGAATGCTAACCCCTCGTTCGAGGAAAATGGTTCTTATTCTGATGAAAATGCTAGGTTGAAGGATCTTCTCCAGACAGGAATGTTCAAGTCTCTCAAAGGGCATCAAACCCTGTGTGATGTTCTGAAGAAATCCATTCTTCAGAAAAACCCCAAGAAGGAAGGTATCGGTTTCGAAAGGAAACTAAATGAGAATGGCTCCTACTGGGAACCGGATCAATATCCTCGCACTGTGTGGGTGCCTGCTAAGAGCAAAACGCTCGATCCAGCTTTACTTTCGGGATATGACTCACCAATCCCCGAATACTCATATGATGACTCCCTGGACAACTATAAGTTGTTCAAAAACAACTTGGTGAGGCTGTTGCTCGCTATGTTGGTCCAAACAGCAGGAATGGCCCCCCAAAGGAATATATCTGGGTGCCCAGGAAAACTATCGAGGCATTACCTGTCACTAGACTACTAACCATGCAGGAAGAAAATGCTCGATATGTCCTTGAAAAGATTCGACGGAATGAGTACATACTTGCTTCACCAAACCACTATACTCATTCATCAGGAAGAAACTTCAATGCTTATTCTTTCGATTATGCTCGTACTGACTCAAGTTACAATTCACATAATTTTCGAAAGAAATCATATCCTGCTCGCTCATATGTTTCGAAGCCACCTACAATGATGTGGGTGGTTAAGAAAGCCTGATTTCTCTACAGGACTATGTCTCCGGGTGTACCGAATGGATAATGGATAGTGGATGCACTAGTCATATGACCGGAGACAAGTCGTTGTTTGTCGACCCAAATTTAACTGCTTCATCTGAGAAATACATCACTTTCGGCGACAATAACAAAGGAAAGGTACTTGGGTTAGGTAAAATTGCTATATCCAAGGATAAGAACATTGATGATGTTTTACTTGTTCAGTCTCTTGGATTCAATCTTATGTCTGTCGGCAAGCTGTGTGATCTAGGCATGCTAGTTCTATTTTCTAAATTCAAATGCATTGTCTTCATGGCCACTGACAATTCCTTCGTATTCGAAGGAAATAGAAAAGGTGATTTATATATTGTGGATTTTTCTAAGGGTCCCTCAGTCCGAACTTGTTTGCTTGCGAAAGCAACCGAAGGATGGCTGTGGCACCGAAGACTTGGTCATGCAGGTATGAGAAACTTGCAGACAC
Organism: Elymus sibiricus; assembly: GCA_039707655.1. Lineage (NCBI taxonomy): Eukaryota > Viridiplantae > Streptophyta > Magnoliopsida > Poales > Poaceae > Elymus > Elymus sibiricus. The sequence goes on from CM077668.1 coordinate 270,696,250, forward strand.
TCGTGAAGAAAAATCATCTCCGTGGTATTCCTGATGTGAAATTTGACAAGGATCGTCTTTGTGCTGCTTGTGAGGCTGGTAAATTGGCCAAGAATCATCATTCATCAAAAACTGTTATGACCACAACGAGACCACTGGAAATTCTTCATATGGACCTATTCGGGCCTCAAAACTATGCAAGTTTCGGAGGCAGTCATTATGGTCTGGTTATTGTTGATGATTTTTCTCGATACACTTGGGTATTCTTTCTAGAAGACAAAACTTGCACCCAAGACATCTTCAAAAGATTCGCCAAGAAAGCTGAAAATGAATATGAAGTGCGTATCAAACATGTCAGAAGCGACAATGGCACTGAGTTCAAAAATACTCATATCGAAGATTTTCTCGATGAAAATGGTATTACTCATGAATTCTCTGCCGCATACACTCCCCAACAGAATGGTGTTGTTGAGCGAAAGAATAGAACTCTTATTGAAATGGCGAGAACAATGCTCAGTGAGTATAAAACTCCTATTCGTTTCTGGGCTGATGCTATTAATTCTGCTTGCCATGTTGTGAATCGTGTTTATCTTCACAAATTCCTTAAGAAAACTTCATATGAGCTTATCACTGGCAAGAAACCGAATTCTTATCTATGTGTTTTTGGTGCACCATGCTACATTCGTGACATGAATCATAATTCTAAGTTTGCACCCAAAGCACATGAAGGTTTTCTTCTTGGTTATGGCTCGAACTCGCATACTTATTGTGTCTATAACTCTCACCACGGGAAAGTTATGGAAACGGTAAATGTGCGGTTTGATGAATCTAACGGCTCCCAAAAGGAGCACCTGCCTAATGTGATAGATGAACCTCCGATTTCGGATGCTATTCGGCAAATGGCTATTGGAGATGTCAGGCCAGTCGAAGGAAATGTACCTGATTCTTCTGATGATGATGCTCCCATAGCTCGACGAACACGCCAAGCTATTGCCTAAGCAAATGCCGCACCGAACACAAATGGCAACCCAAATCCTAATGCCGACCAAAATGGCAATCATGATGGAAATGGCGATACTAATCCCAATCCTGATGCTGATACTGAGGAAAATGAAAATCAAGAAGAAAATCCTCACCCACGAGTGGCAAATCGAGTTGACCCTGCATTAATCCTCGAAGATCTCGAGAATCCAGGTTACAAACCCACAACTCGTTCTCGCACTCGTTTGGCTAACTACTGTGGCAGTGTCTCCTTCATCTCATTGACATAACCTACCAAGTATGAGGAAGCCATGAATGATCCCGATTGGATGAATGCCATGCAAGAAGAGTTGGTGCAATTCGAATTAAATGATGTGTGGGAATTGGTTGACAAACCGAATCCTAAGAAGCACAATATCATCGGCACAAAATGGATTTTCCGAAATAAGCAAGATGAAAATGGCATTGTTGTGAGGAACGAAGCACGTCTTGTCGCTCAAGGGTATACACAGGTAGAAGGTATTGATTTCGGTGAAACTTATGCTCCTGTTGCTCGCCTTGAGGCAATTCATATTCTTCTCGCTTATGCAAATTACAATGATATTCTGCTTTATCAAGTGGATGTGAAAAGTGCTTTTCTCAATGGTGAAATTGATGAGGAAGTATATGTTAGGCAGCCACCTGGCTTTGAAAATTCTCAGTTTCCTAACAAAGTTTTCAGGTTGAAAAAGGCGCTGTATGGATTGAAGCAAGCCCCTCGAGCTTGGTATGACACTCTAAAGAGGTTTTTGCTCGACAAAGGGTTTAAGCCAGGATCCACTGATTCCACTCTTTTCACTCGTGCTATCGATGGCGATCTTTTCGTTTGCCAAATTTATGTGGATGATATTATTTTCGGTTGTACTAACAATGCTTGCAGCATGGAATTCGGGCGAATGATGTCTGAGAAGTATCAAATGTCTATGATGGGTGAACTTAAGTTCTTTCTCGGACTGCAAATTTGTCAACAGGACAATGGAACTTTCATATCTCAGGAGAAATACCTGAGAGACTATCTTAAGAAGTTCAAAATGCAAGATTGCAAACAGAAGGGTTACAAAACTCCCATGCCCACTAATGGCCAGCTGGACGCAGATGTGTAAGGTAAAGATTTCGATCAGAAAGCTTATTGTTCGATGATTGGTCCTTTGCTTTACTTATGTGCATTCAGACCTGACATTATGTTGAGTGTTTGTATGTGTGCTCGTTTTCAAGCTGCACCGAAAGAATCGCATCACCAAGCGGTCAAGCGTATTCTGAGATATTTGGCTCACACCCCCACCTTAGGTTTATGGTATCCTAAGGGAGCACAGTTTGACCTCGTTGGCTATTCAGACTCAAATTATGCAGGTGACCGGGTTGACAGGAAATCTACTTCGGGGACATGTCATTTCCTCGGTAGATCATTGGTTTGTTGGTCGTCAAGGAAGCATAATTGTGTCTCACTCTCTACGGCTGAGGCCGAATATATTGCTGCTGGCGCATGTTGTACACAATTGCTATGGATGAAGCAGACTCTGAAGGATTATGGCATCAAGGTCAAGAAGATCCCTCTATTGTGTGACAATGAGAGTGCAATCAAAATTGCACACAATCCTGTGCAGCACTCTCGCACCAAGCATATTGAGATCAGACATCATTTCCTACGCGATCATGTTGCTCGAGAGGATATTGTTATCAGTCACGTCAACACCGAAGAGAATCTCGCCGATATATTCACCAAGCCTCTCGACGAGAAAAGATTCTGTGCGTTACGGTGTGAGCTAAATATCCTAGATTCCGCAAACGTGCAGTAAGCTGGACTCGGCACCCCTACCAACACTTCCACATCTTAGAAGGAATGTGTGCATAACACTCGAAGAGTTTGAAAATTTCGACAAAGTGAAATTTTCTTTCTGAGAGTGAATACATTAACGAAGAACTAGACTAACCGGGTTCCACGATAATTGGGCGACGCTCGGGGTCATACAGTTCTTATACGGTGGGTAACGCCACCACAATTTCTCTTGGATGAGCTGCACTTGAGGATTTTGTGTTTGTCCGAATGAATTTCACTCATAGTTTTTCTCTCGAGTATTTGTTTTTTCTTCGTCTGAGTGAAATATCTAGGACCCTGCTTTCCCTCTATTCTATCTCTTCCAGTCTATGTTGTTCTGTTATGAATGCACAAAATTCATCTGTGAACGAAACTTTATCTGGTGTCCTTGACCACGCTAAAGTTTCGGTCCGAACTTCATCTGTTTTGGCGAAAGCCGTCCAAAATTTGGGGTTTCCCGCCCAGGTCTGGACCACGTTCTTAGATGACGGTTGCCACGTGCTCATCATCAACTACCATCTTATCCCATCCGTTGAATCACAAACGTCCCTTGACTCCGTCCGTCCGATCAAATTTACAGGGTGCAGTCATTTTTCCTTCGCATATAAATACTGCGCCGCCCCCTTTCCTTGATTCACTTTGCGTCTTCACCATCGCCTCTCACCGAAGCCCTACCGCACTGCTCCTCCTCGAGCTCGACGACGCCGACCACCTTCGCCGCTTCCTTGCCGGAAAGGGGTCGCCGGAGTCCTCCCTCGCCGCCGCGGATCATCTTCGTCTCCGCGCCGCCGTAGCTGCTGCACATCACCAAGCTAGGGTATGTGCAGTGCGAACTTGTTCTTACGTTCATCCAGTTCAAGTTCGTCCGCGGTAGAAATAGCCTTGTTTTACTGCAATTTCTCAGATCCTTACTGCCAGGTAACTTTTGTGGATGTGGTTTGTAGTTGTCCCTCGCATCCAAAAAACTTCAGATCTAGGGTTTGTGTTGTGTCTCGTCCGAACGGAATGCTTAGCACGCTTACTAGTATTTTCTTCGAACCTACTAATTCGTTCTATACATTTCTTTCGCCCGAAACATTTCTCAAAGTCTGCATCTACCTCTTCATCAAAAACGATTTCTGTTTTTCCAAATCTTAGCCGTGTGCATTCGTAACCCTGTCTCCATTTTCCCTCGCATCTATGCGCCATACCCCTCAGTATGGAGTACATTGGGTCAGGATTGGATAGCAAGAGTTGTCGGTAGCCGGCATTAGGTAAAAGGAAAAGCTCTATAAAAGCGAAGAAATGAAATCGAAGGCCGATGGTAAAGCTGGGGCGGATTTTGAGTCGACCAGTTCGCTGAGGGCAAGATTGGAAAGAGTGGTAGATGATATCAGGTACTCCGTATGAAGAGAGGCGTGCGAAAAGAAATAGCAACGGGAAGAAGATGATTTTAATGGTAAGGTATCTTTATCTCGAGACGAATCGCGCGAGATTCCAGATGATGCGGAGCAAAGCGGAACCAAGCCTGAAAGAGATGATATTGTATTGGGCACTGCTAATGAATCAAAAGCTCCGAATACTAAGGGCCCAACGGTAGGCCCGTCAACCAGCAAGAGAAAAAGGGCCGAACATAATGACGACGAGCAAGTAGAAACTGCTCCGAAAAAGAAGAGGGGTGGCAGACAGGCTCTCACAAACACAGCTGAATATATTTCTCATGACCGATACAACACAGTTCCAGGCGAATCAAAACATGAACGAGATACACGACAACAATGGATTCGACGCCACTGGGTGCGCAAATGGTTCAATTATGAGTTCGTTGCCCCTCGTTTTTCTCAGAATTTTGCATTCCATCCACCGTGGGGTGACTGCCGAGAACTTTCTCTAATCAAGTCAAATGGACCTCAAGAAAGACCACCTCCTCCGGCAAATGCTCATGAGTCCTCTCTTCGCACTCCGGCCTCATATCCCGATGAACTTGCTAAGCGTCAACGCAATGCTATAAAAAGAGCTGAGAGGGCAGAAAAGAAAAAGGCTCGTGAAGAAGAAAACCTTCGTCTTCTCAGAGATGATATGGAAAAGAAAAGGGCCGAAGGGATGTCTGAAGGACGCACCAAACATAAGCATGATCCCAATGCTGCTGGTCCGAAGAGAAAGCATGCACCCAAGAAGAAAAAGGCTGTACCAGCAGATGAAGGAAATATGGATGATTCCTCGGCTGATGAAGATGATCCTCCGCTCACCAAAGAAGAGGTTGCTGCTGCTCTCAACGAGGATGTGAACATTACCACCTCAACCGTGCTGCCTAATCTTCGGATCAATTTGGCGCCATCGAAGGAGATGCCTGCCAGAAAAACGCCAGCTACCACTGTCACCATGAAACAACACGTGAACACAACTCCGCATCCAGATGCAATTGACTTGAAGGATTTGGTAGTTGATGCTCCAGTGAATACTGCAAAGCCTGGCGAAAACATTCCCATACCTGAAGTGAGGAAGATCAAGACGTCTACCGAGCAAGATGCTTCTCAATCCTCTGCTCCGAAGGAAGAGGTTGCTAAATTTGTACCTACACTGACTCAACCATTGGCTTCTAAGCCACCTTCCGAGCAAGTTCATATTCCTGTTCAGACTGCTCCCTCTGGCAAGTCAGATGCACCTCATTATTATGATCATATATTTATCATGGAGCAGCTCGATAAGTTTGTGGAGAACCCTTTCGATGGAGAAGTGGCATCTTTGCCTATCCCTACCGAAGTTATTGCTCAAGCAACATCAGTAGTGCAAGAACTGAGAGATGATGCAGTTGAGATTAATTCCCTCTCTGCCGAACTACTGGATCTTAATGAGTGAATGAAAATTGCCTCATCAAAGTTCATCTTCAACACACTCGAAGATTCCTACAAGGATATCAACCGAGCCATGAGTCTTCTACGTAACCGAAGGTTGCGCTTTCACACAGATCTTGATGAAATTGTTCGAAAAATTTGTGATGAACATCAAGCCAAAGTAACTGGCTACAATGATCTGGTTAAAGGCCATATTGATCAAGTTGCGAAGCAAAAGATCAAGCAAAGAAAGAAAATGGCGAAGAAAAATGTACCTCCGGCTCCGAAGGAAGCATCTCCTGTCCGTCAAGATACTCAGTCTCAGAAAGAAAAATCTCCTGAGCCTGCTATTCCTTCGCCACCACCTGTTAAGGACTCAGATGCTCCTCCCTCGCCAAGGCCAACTGAATCAGTGCCTGTGGCCTCTCCTACTCGGGCTGAAATTCCCTTGCAGCACATTGTTTCTGAGGAAGGTGAAATTCCTCGCTCCGAACCCCAGGCCTCTCCAGCTCATGAAGCGCCGCAAGTCCCAGTTCCATCTGTCGATGGGCAAAAACAAGTTACTGTGGAACAGTCTCTGCCTCCTCCAATGGATGTTTCGGCCTCGGTGCCCTGAGTTGATGAACCTGCTCGAGTACCAACAGCCCCTGCTGCACCATCTGTTGTGCCTCCTGCTCCCTCCCCACTAAAATTATCCATCGATACAGTCGCACGAATGGCAGATGTTGGTCCCTCCGAGCGCAAATCTGTCTCTGTCCGCCGATCTGACTCAGTTGTGTACGGTGATGAAGTTATTTCTCCCGAAGAAGAACTTAAATATCCATATCCTCGCGAAGAATTGCCATTGTTCTCAACAGGCGCAGGCGCAAAAGGACCGCTTTTCAATCGGAATGCGCATCCAAAATTCTTTCAGGCCAGTCCGTATGATGGCCCGCGCACTTCTGAATCACCTCGGTTCTGGACCAAGGAACAAGCTATTTATTACTCTCGGGTGCTTTATGAGAGCAAGAAGATTTTTCCTCATGAATTTCTGGATATTCCTACTATGCGAACTATTGGCTGCTTTAATCAATTGCTACAGGATCTAGATGATTTCTGCCTCACAAAAGTCTTTGAGTTCGAGCACCCGTGGAACAGGGAAATCATTCTTCAATTCTATGCAACTTTGTACATCTCTGGTGATGAAAATGATAGCTCAGAATGGATCATGGAATGGATGACCGAAGGGAAACGCATCAAGTGCACTTCGACAGATTTTGTCTCGCACTTCCATTTCCCTCGCTTTGAGCACGGTAACACTAACATTCAAGTTCACAACATTGACGTTATCTCAGATGAAGTTTTTCGGTGCACTATGGACAAAGACAAGATTCGTGACTACTCTGGTCCTCCTCGTCCTGAACATTTGACATTCGACAATTAGACATTGTTTCACATGCTCTCTTACACTATTTGTCCGATGGCTGGCATGAATCCAGATAAGTCAATATCATATGTTCTTCGTAATGCGATATATGTAATCTCCGAATGATATATTTTCGATGTCGAAGACATGTTCCTGCATATCCTGAAGGATTCTGCTCAGTATCCATTTTGCATCAAGGTATATGCACCCTGGATACAGAAAGTTATTGATCATGCGATGCGAACAGTGTATCTTGCGAAGGAACGCCACAAAAGCTTCATTCCTCCAGTTCACGATACTCTGCAAGTTATGGAAGATATTTCTTTGGGCAAGTCGACTGCTTCAAGCTCCCGCGACTATCACAAGCACTTTGATGGTCCTCGTCTGCCTCAGCGCGATCGAAAGATTACGCCTCAACCTCCATCGCAACTCGAAGTCAGTTTGCGTACTCAACAGCTGCTCATGCAACATATCGCAGAAGATAGACGTGAGAAAGAACATCTTGCCTCCGAGCTGAATGCAATTAACAATCGCATGAGGATAATGCATCTGATTGCTAATGAAAATAAGAAAAGACTCTGAAAATTGCTTCGCAAGTTCTTTACTGAAAAACAACTCCTGAACGTCAATCTCCAAGAGCGTTATGATTATATTGACAAAGGCTTCACTATCGAAGATTTTCAAGATAGGACTCCTTCTCTGCCTGCTCGTGAGCCTACAACTGATCTTCTTCATCTAAGGCTGCGTAAATTGCTTGATGAATCATAAGCCACATCACCAACAGAGAAACCTACCGAAGGCAATGTGTAGTCTCGTGTTCCTCCAGTGGCCACTCCAGCTATTCCTTTGTCTGCTCAACCTCAAGCTCTTGTTCTTGAAGAAAAATCTGTTGCTGCTGAAGACGAAGCTATTCCAGTCACTTCCGAAGAAGAAATCTCCTCGGACAGCTCATCTGGAGATGCCACTGATTGATCCAAGATCTGCGTTTCTTCACTCATGTTATTCGTCACCTTTTTTACACGTGTTGACAAAAAGGGGGAGAATTACATCGAGTCTCGATAGATTTGCTTTTGGTGTTTCATTTGTTTTGGTTTCGTTCGAGTTTCAAACTTTCGGTTCAAGTCCATTTGCTCCTTGTTGTCAAACTCGATTAACTTCTGTGATGTAATATTAATAACCCCTGATGCTGCACCATTTCTCTCGAAGTATTTGTCTTGCAGGTGGAATTATTATCAGAAGTTAACTTTGATTGCACTAAGATCTCGATGGATTATATCTCATCAATGCGAATCAAATGTCTCGAATGATTGAAACTTCCTCCATATATTTAAATTATTGCAGAAGAATCTATCTCATATCTTTCGTCCCTGCATACATTTAGGGGGAGTTCATTTCATATTCGAGCAAGTAACGCTTACTCACTCTTGTTTGACCCATTTTACATTTATCTATCTTCACTTTGATGATTATCTGTTTTGTCATCAATCGTCCAAAAAGGGGGAGATTGTTGGTGCAATAATGTTGCCTCCTTATGTTTTGGAGATTGTTGACAAACAGTAAGGGACTGATGTGTTTGCTAGTGCACACAGAGTAACAGGTCCCTGGAGTTGAGAGAAGTTTGGATTCATATCTCCGAAGTTTATCCCCTGCGTTGCAGTGAAAGTTATCACCGAAGGATATGACGACAAGAGTGACCCTCAAAATTTGCTGACGTGAAGCAATTGGTTCGGTGCCTGTCCGAAGGAAGTGACTGCAGCCGAGGAAATTGAAGATGAAGAGAAGACGTAGCATTCTTTTTGTTATTTCATTTGTTTTCATTGAGTCATAGGACCACCGTACTATTAAGAGGGGTGTAGCATTCGAAGCTTTGATTCTCTGATGCTAAACCCAAATCCTATGAAAGATGCGAGAGAAATCTCTTTGTGTTCCGAGCAAATACTTGCCAGCAAGAGACTGCGATCTTCTTCGCTACGAGAGATTTGACTCTGACCGAGGAGTTAGCATTTCTTGCTCCGCAAGTAATGTTACCGTTGCTCCCAAATCCGACCGTTGTGAACGTGTCGGTTGGCCATTGGCTGGACCGCGTGTCCAAAATTGTCATTTCCCACCAGGGAAGGCTGCGGCTATAAATAGCCACCCCGCGCCGGCGTTGTCCGGTGGCTGCTCCGTTTTGATTCTGAGAAGATTGTTGAGCAACCCCCTCTCCGAAAGATTTGAGTTTAAAATCCACCGAGAGAAAAACCCTAGAGCCGAAAAATTAGATAGTGGTTCAGCATCACTAGAATCTAAGTCCAGTACGCTCCGCCTATTACTCTTGAGAGCTGCAACTCTCTAGACGGATAGGTGTCAGCTCGAGTGTCGAAGAGTATTGTCTTCACCGAGCAAAATCTTCAACAACCAAGAGTATTGTGGTTTGCGAAGAGTGCTAAAGAGAGTTTATCTTCAGTGAAGGTTTGGAGATCGCCGTCAAGTATCTACCATGAGTAATCGGCATTGGTTGACGAACCAATTGTCGAGGAGAATAGGGCGAAGAGAGTTTATCTTCTGTGTTAAATCACAACCCCTCCAACTAGACGTAGTACTTGTGCAGAAGGGCGAACTGGTCTACCAAACACCTTGTCGCCATCGAGCATCATTGGTCACTGCTACTACCCTTCTTTATATTCGAACTGTGACATGCCATATTTCAATCATGTGATTTACCTCGGTACATGTGATTAGTTTCCATTCGGTAGTTTGTATTCGCTCACTGTTTACTGTATTTTCATTCGTTCGGCTGCTGGGTTCTGAGAGTTTTAATATTTCCAAGAAAATTTAAAACTCCCATTCACCCCCCTCCCTCTGGTTGACATACTTCGATCCTACAGGTTCGAACACTGGGGTGAGCTCGTTCCTACCAGCTCGTCCCCTACCACGGCTAAACTACGGCGAAGCTACGGCGAGAGTGCGCTAGCAGGAGCGGGCCAGTGACACAGTGGTTTACCCAGGTTCGGGCCACCTTGTGGTGTAAAACCCTACTCCTGCTTGGTTGTGATTGCTCTGGCATGAGAGTACAAGGTTTGGGCGGAGGAATCGATCAGTCCTCTCTACAGCGGCACCCTGCCCTCCTTTTATATCTGCCTTGGTCCTCTTCCCCCGAAAACATTGGCGGGAAGGGTTGCCACACAACGGCAAGTTTGAAGGGGGACAGGGGCGCAGTCTATCCTTACAAAAGGTGGTCTTCGCCTGCAAAGCGACCGTCCATGACGCGCCGGTGGGCTCGGGGATGACCTCCGCCCTGCGCACCCGCCGTCTTGGTCTTCTTTCACTGATCGGGCAACCTTTGGGGGTAGCTTTGGGAAAAGGACTGTTGGCCTTGCTCCCTTAGCTCAAAAGGGGTAAACCTCTTCGTCCGCGGTCACTGGCACGGCCTCTGTCGCCGTTCATCGCCGCGTGCGTCACCCACGTGGTGAGAACGAAACTGCACGACCGAGCCGAACAGCACCTGACTTGCGTACCTTCGGGAGGGCGCCTTAGGAGGCTGCCTCGCGAGGCTCTCGGTGAAGTCGCGGCTGGGCCTTGCTTGTCTGCTCCTGGAGGAGGGGTCCTCAGGAGGCCAGGGCCTCATGAGGGGTCTTGCTCGAGGTGTCCGCTGGTGGGCCACCTATTGGGCCGCCGCCATGCGTAGTGCACTAGATCGCAGGCATACGGGCCATGATACCCTGGGTTCCACGGGCCCAACAGTCTCAACAACAACAACAAAAAACTGCTCGAGCTACTGGGTCCTAGGTGCCAACCGTTCCTTGTGCAATTCTTTCGTTTATTGACTACATTGACAATGTCGTAGGTCCCGGATGTCAGCAAACCATTAGGAGGAAGCATTTTTTTTCATGTAATAAGGAGGAACTTGCTTGCGTACGACTATGGACCTGGGGGTCCCTACTGTCATCCTCTCCACATACAGTCCTCACCGATTCCTGTCATTTGTTGACAGTCGCTTGTTGTGCAATTCTCTTGTTTATTGACTACGTTGACAATGGGGTGGGACCAAGATGTCGGGAAACCATTAGGAGGAAGCATTTTTTTTGGCTTGTAATAAGGAGGCACTTGCTTGTGTACTGCCATGACCCTGGTGGGTCCTACTGTCATCCTGTCCACATACAATCATCTCCTGATTCCTCTCGGTTGTTGACCATGTTGACAACGCCAGAAGGTGGTGCCGCGGCGAGGGAACCAATGCGGAGGACGACGGCGAGGCCTCGGACGGGAACAAAAAGGAGCGATGGAAGATGCACCAGTGTGGTCGGAAACAGAGGGGAATACGAGGGTTGGTGCGGGGTGGGGATGCCATCGCCGGAAAATAACAGGAGGTGGGGCTGGGTGGGTGGGGGTGTAGAGGGATGGCCTGGCACCGGTTAGGGTACGGTGGGACAACAATGCGTGCACGGCTGCGCAGCAAGCCGTGGAAGGCGGGAGCAGGCGATCCCGCTGGCGTTGGTTTTGTTTGGGCGGCTGGAGCCTGGAGGAAGAAGACAAGAGATTGAAAAAGCATGACATACGTTGGATTGACATCCAACGGCTTAGGCTGCCACAATCGTTTGTTGACTAAGTTGACAAAGCCTTGTGTACGCGTCAACCTAGTAGGTCCACAAGTCAGCCTCTTAATCCGTAGCAAACAAATACAACCCATTTAAAAATATAACAGCCCATTCCAAACATTCAATCGGAAAGTTCAACATTCAGAGCAAAGTAACAGCACTGATTCAGAGATAGAGTACTGAACTTCCACGTTGACAACCATCATAGCCAACTTAACTATCTAGTCCCAGTAATACTCGAGTTTAGAACAACTAACATACTCTTAGCTAACTAGACGATGCCGGCCGCCATTAGCCTTTTTCAAAGAAAATATGACAGCCACAACCGAGTTGAAATGGGCAACAACATCAAACTCCAGCTTAATTACAAACTGTACAAAAGCACGAGGGTAATTGTTCATCAGGTTTAGACTAAACCCAGATTGAAAAGGGCAACAACATCTAACTCCACCACTATTTTCGGCAACTGTCACTATCAAATGGATCGGTCAGATCCATAAAATGAGCATCCCGGGTCATAAAACATAATGGAATATGACCACAAGATGGTGTAAAAAGAAGCCTGGCTCGTTCAGAAGCCCATTTGTCCACCTGAAAGTCCTTTTTTTGCTCTTCGACATATCCATCCGTCAAAACTTTGTTGTTCATATATTTAAGCCTGATGGACAATAGTACCCTCGCATTCAGCAGGAAGAATGTGACAAATCTAGTGTTTGCATGGGTGGCTATATATCCTTCCAGCGTTATTGTCTTGAAACAAATGTCATGAGAACTGAGAAAATCCCGGTGCTTACGTTGCCACCAATTGGTTATACCTTTTGTACCCCGTCCTGCTGCCTAAATAGAGATGAAGATTGAAAACAGTTAAGGTCTAAAAAAAGAGTATGTGGAAAGAGCAACAACTAAACGGTTAATTCTAGTACACTATATATGGGCTTCCAATGTGCGTGAAATCATCACCTTTATATACAACTTCTCTAGGCATGGAAAGCATCGCAACAAGCCAATAATCTTGTTCAGATCAAAAGTATTCATACTGATATATAAGATCTTGACAGAATCCAGCACCACTGATAGGCTATCCATGGACAAACTCTTCATTGAGCATATAGAACATAATATTAGTACAAAAAGTGTACTCCAAGATGATATAAAACTTATGCGCACAAATGAAAAATGCAGCTTATGATCACAAAAGTGTAGATGATAATATACAGTACCTGGATAACTGTGGAGCCAAACACCATCTTGAAATGATCACAGAGATCATGAATTACACCCAAGGTCTCCAGTTTAGGCGCAGAGACGACAGTTATTTGCGAAGGTGAATACCAAGAATCAAGGATCAACCTTTGAAGTGAAGGGGCATCTTCGATGATGAGCTCCCCTACGTCAAAAGAAATTCCAATTCTTACAAGGTTAGGTGACTTTATTCGGAAACAACCAATTTTAACTGTCAAAACAAGCACTAAGCACTCCAGGGAAGGGCAGCTGGATTGGATGATGCTGTGTAGTGAGGCCTCCGACATACGAACCAGCACAAGTGAAAGTTTTTTGAGAAGTGGGAGTCGAAGCTTTTGTACCAGATTGTCTGGTTGTCTGCACAGGGCAAAGGTGGCAGTGTGGAGAGAGGAGGAAAACCCCGAGATGGACATCGGTGGCGGCGGGTCAATATGGCGTTCGGTTCGTGGTATATCAGTTTTGTAGGAATAACAGAACTCAAGCATCTAGAGTTTGCGGAAATCAGGGGATGTCAGCCAGGCATTCACCATACGGGGCACGTGCAGGTAGCACGTCGGGATGCAGAGGCGGTGAACGGAGCCCCCGTGGGAGGAGATGATGGCTCCGGGGAGTTCAAAATCATCAACAAGAGATAGGCCACGACAGTCGAGATTAAGAGGCACGGCGCGCCATAGAGGGCGCCACCGAGATGCGAGGACTTGGGCGCGGTAGCAATCCTTGGTGGGGAGAAGCGAGATGCTCTCCCCAAGGATGGCGTCCGAGAGATCGCTGATGCGGTCCGCTCGAGATTCTTTGGGTTCCTCAGATACAGGGGGGGCCTTGCTGCTTCTCCCCGTGCTGCCGGGTGCGGGATCTACAACTGGCGTCGCCGCTGGCGGGAGCCTCATCTTCTTGGCGCTTGGGCCAGCCGACTCCATTTTCCTTGCGGGCGTCGCGTCGAGCTCACGGAATTGAGCAGAGTAACGAATGATGAGCCTAGTTGTGGTGCGAGTGAGGAAGAAGGGGAGCTGGGGTTTTTTGTAGCAGTGAGGAAGAAGGGGAGCTGGGGTTTTCTCTAGGAGTGAGGTGAGGAATTTGGGGGTACAACCGGAGGGGGAGACGAGTCGAGCGAGCGGACGTGAGGTGGGAGTGAGGAGGAAGAAGAGCAGTCGGGTTTTTTTGGGGGGCGGTGCAGTGGGGAGCGCCTCTTCTTAAGTAAAATAAGGGCTTTTGAATTGATTTTATTAATTAGGGTGGATGGGCTATTTTGTCTTGGGCCCAGAAAAACGATTACTACTAGTAATACAGTGGGGACACTCTACCACTCCCCAGAAAAACAATTACTCAATCCTAAAAAAAAACAATTACTCCTATAGTACATTGGAGACACTACCGCTTCTGGCTCCTCGTCGGTCGTCGAAACGGCTCCTGCTACTGCCATTTTACTTTGGTTCACCGACATGCGGGCCATGCAGCGCATGGGCCCAAATGGCATCCACCAAATTAGAAGGCGGTATGCAGGCGCAGAGTCACCCCGGTCGTGGCGCGGCAGTAATGAGCCGTCATATCACAAAACCCCACCTCCCCATAGTAAGTTGGTCGAACAAAACAACCATCATTTCACTTTTCGCTGAATCCGCTTCTCCCTCATCTTCTTCAAGAAAGCCACCACTCGCTTCTGCCATTGTTCTTCTGTCCCAACGAAGGGAAGGTGAGCGCATCCGTGATGTTGGTATATTTTCTTTCCAAAAAAAATCTTTTGCAAAGCAGTAACTGTTCCTCACTCCCTTTTTTGTGTCATTGTCATTGCGATTGTGTTTTCCTTTCGGTTGTCTTCTATTTGTCAGTTTCATTATGGATCATGGAGAACCGGGCAAAGATCTGCCGATGTTGGAGCAGACGCGGCAGGCTGATCCCCATAAGATAGAGAGCTCCAAGAAGATGAAGGCCACCACCGAGCCGACCCCAGATGCGCTCACAGCCACTACTGAGATGGTCAACGCCATGTTTGAGGTTACAGCCCCCGTGGTCGTGCAAGAGTAGTTTTCCCCTGGCAAGATGGACCCCTTCGAGGATGTGTCCCCCCTCCCACTGAGCTGCCCAAGGTGATTTTCTTCTTTGGCGATCTTGATTGTGGTTTTTCATCTAAGTATGAGGTGATAAATAATGCTAGATTTATTAGCTCCGATGCCATGCTACCTTCCTTGTCATGCATACTTTTGACTCTACATGGTGGTTTAAATAACTTGTGTTTTTTATATTGGAAAGTAATTCAGAATTCGTTTCTATTTCAATTAGAGCCCTGATGCAGACAAGGATTGTGTGGTTGTACATGTCACTCGCTATGAGGTGGATGACCTAAATATACGCACTGGGAAAACAAAGTTCTTAGGTTGTTCGATCCTGGAAGCCATTTCCACTTATACCGAAAATGAAATGTATTCCAGCCACACTGTTGTCCGGCGTGTTGTCCAGGGTGTACTGAAGCACAACAAGTTCACAGCTACTCCTTCGTTTGTGAGGTATAATGTTCTTGTCAAGCTTATCCATGAAGATGATGTGGCATGTGTCGGGCCCGTGGAACCCAGGGTATCCAGGCCCGTCTGCCTTTGGCCCAGGGCGCAACGCCTGCCTGGCGTAGGCCCAGTAGGCCATCATCATCAAGCATCTCTCTAAGACCCCTCATGAGGCCTTGGCCTCCTGAGGACCCCTCCTCAGGGAGCGGGCAAGCAAGACGCAGCATCTTCTCCTACAGCCTCGCGAGGCCCTCTCACAAGGCGGCCTCCCGAGGTGTCCTCCCGAGGCACTCTCTTGGAGGCGCTCAAGACAAGGGCTGTTCGGCTCGGCCACGTGGTCTCGTGCCCATCACGTGGGTGACGCGCGCGGCGACGAATGGCGACAGAGGCCGTGCCAGCAGGCGCGGATGAAGAGGGCTTCCCCTTTTGTGCTAAGGGAGCAAGGCCAGCAGTCCACTCCCAAAGCAACCCCAAAGGTTTCCTGATCGGCGAAAGAAGACCAAGACGGCGGGCGCGCTGGGCGGAGGTCATCACCGAGCCCGCCGGCGCATCACGGATCATGCTTTAGCAGGCGAAGACCGCCTTTGGTCAGGATAGCCTGAGCGCCTGTCCCCTTTCAAAACCCACCAATTGTGGCAACCCTTCCCGCCTAAGTTTTGAGGGGGAAGTGGACCAAGGCAGGTATAAAGGGACAGTGCTGCCATTGTGGTAGGGACCCGATCCGGTCGACTCCTTCTTCTCCTACCTTGTATGTGAGAACACCTTCTTGCTCACTACAATCAAAACCAATCAAGAGTAGGGTTTTACACCGCAAGGTGGCCCAAACCTGGGTAAACTGCCGAGTCCACGGTCCGTCCACGCCAGCACGCTCTCGCCGTAGCTTCGCCGTAGTTAGGCTGTGGTAGGGGACGAAGAGGTAGGAACAAGCTCACCCCAGTGTTCGAACCTTTGGGTCCCCGGAGCCCGAACTTCTGACATTTGGCGCGCCAGGTAGGGGTGCGCTACTGTTCTTCCACTCCGTCCTCCGTTCTGCCAGCTTCATGGCCGACGCCTGCCACGAGTGCGCTGAGCGCAGGGCTGGCCGCGTGGCTCAGACGGAGCTGGTGGCCCGTGGCAACCGCCGCCGCCCTGTCGAGACCGCAGCTGCTGCCTCCACCGACCCTGCTGCCCGTGCAGGCGAACAGCCACACCGCCATGGCCTCTTCCTCCCTCGTCCACCGTGGGCCGCCGAATGCGCAGGCCGTGCTACTCATGGTGCGCGAGCTGCTCCGCTACCGCCCAGCTGACGTCGGCTACGACGCCTGGCTTGGTCGCATCACCGAGCTCGTCAACGCCGCCGGGGATGCTCCGGCGCCTTCCCACTCGCTCCGCCATCTCGCGCTGGGGACCTAGCGCACGGCACTCCCCCACCGCCTCCTCTGCGTGACGAGTTCGGCGGGACCCAGCGCAACGCGCGGGCGCGTGAGCCGTCCCATGGCGCGTCCCCGCCAGTCCAAGAAGAGGCCAGCTGCCAGATCATTCGACGAGTGCCGCCTGATGCGCGAGTGCTCCTCGAGCGGCAGTGCCAGCGCCGGGACCAGGCCATCTAGGAGGTTGCGGCGGCAGGGCGCCATAACCGTGCCGCCCTCGCCGGCGGCGTCCCCTCAAGCGGTGTGGGTAGCCGTGCCTTCACCCGCGAGCTGCGTCGGGTGGTGTGGCCCGCGAAGTTCAAGCCTGAGCTGCCTCCGCGCTACGACGGCACCCCCAACCCTGCAGAGTTCCTTCAGCACTATGCGCTGAGCGTCGAGGCGGCGAACGACGACGACAAGGTCATGGCGAACTGGTTCCCCATGGCCCACAAGGACGGCCCGCACTCCTGGCTCATGAACCTCCCCGAGGCGTCCATCTCATCATGGGCCGAGCTCTGCAGCCAGTTCGTCGCCAACTTCAAGGGCACGCAAGACCGCTCCCTCACCATCAATGACCCGTGGCACGTGCGGCAGCGCCCAGACGAGACCCTCCGCAAGTACATCCAGCGCTTTAGCCAAGTGCGCAACAAGATACCGTGCACCTCCGACGCGGCCATCATCTCTGCGTTCTCCACCGGCGTCACGGATGTCAAGATGCGTGAGAAGCTCGCCATCAACGACGAGCTAGACTCAGTGCTTGAGCTGTTCGACCTCGCCGACAAGTGCGCCAAGGCCGAAGAAGGCCGCCTCTTCGTCCACAATGACCTCGACGCGGCGCTCGATGCCGCCAAGACCAAGAACAAGGACGTCAAGCGCTAGGGCCCTGCTGTGCTTGCGGTGGAGCCCGAGTAGAAGCGCGGTCGTGACTGTGACGAGCCCAGGAAAGATGACCGGCCGCTCTGAGCCTACCACAATGTGTGCTCCCACAGCACTGAAGACTGCCAGGAGCTCAAGCTGCTCCGCGGCGAGCACCAGGGCCACCGAGATGACCGCAACGGCCGCGGCGCCGGTCGCGGAGGTGGCTGCGGCAGCAACCGCTAGGATGGCCGCAACGGCAACGGCAACTTCCGCCAGGGCTGGCGCGACCAGCCTCGTGAGGCCGCCTGGCGCGACCAGCCTCGTGAGGCGAACCCTCAGGCCAATGCTGCTCTCCCGCCGCTGCCGCCGCCACCCTGGAGGAACGACGTCAACCAGCCTGATGAGGGTGCCGGGGGCTACCAGGAGCCTCGCGCGGTCGCTTGCATCCTTGGCGGGGCTCAGGCCCCCGTGTCCAACCGCCACTTCAAGCAGCTCTCTCGCGAGGTGAATGCCGCCCTCCCGAGGCCTGAGGCCGCGTAGCCCCTCAAGTGGTCGTAGTACGCCATCACCTTCGATTCCAAGGACCACCCCAAGTCCTCGGCCTCCGCAGGCGCACTCCCCATGCTGTGCACTCCCACTATCAGCAACGTCGCGGTCACCAAGACCGTCATCGACGGAGGCGCCGCCCTCAACGTGATCTCCATCGAGACATTCGGGATGCTCCAAGTGCCTTACGACCAGCTGATGCCGACAAGGCCCTTCTCCGGAGTGACCGATGGCTCCACCATCCCTCTAGGGCAAGTGTGCCTCCCTGTCACCTTTGGCACCCGCAGGAACTACCACACCGAGCTCATCGACTTCGACGTGGCGCACATCGGCCTGCCGTACAACGCCATCTTGGGCTACCCAGCTCTCGCCAAGTTCATGGCGGTGACCCACCACGCCTACAACATCCTCAAGATGCCTGGCTGCAGCGGCATCATCACTATCACCTGCGATGAGAAGGACGTGATCTGCTCCCTCGAGCACGCCTACAAAGCCGCCGCGGTCACGCATCCGGCTGACGAGGACGCGGTCGAGCCTCCTGAGGCCACGCCCACGAAGAAGAAGCAGCTGTTCTCTTAGGACCACGCCGAGACGAAGAAGGTGTCGGTGGACGGCAACGGCTCCGGCCCTGCCTTCACCATCGGCGCTAGCCTTCCTCCTGCATAGGAAAGCGCGCTCGTCACCTTCCTTCAGGCAAACTTGGATGTTTTTGCCTGGAAAGCATCTGACTTGTCCGGTGTGTCGAGGGAGGTGATCGAGCACCACTTAGCGGTGTGCCCCAATGCACGCCCCGTCAAGCAAAAAGCATGGCGCCAGGCACCAGAGAAGCATGATTTCATCGTCCAGGAAGTGCAGAAGCTCCAAGAAGCCGGAGTCATCCGAGAGGTGCACCATCCCGAACGACTTGCCAACCCAGTTGTCGTCCCCAAGAAGGGCGGCAAGGAGCGCATGTGCGTTGACTTCACCAGCCTCAACAAGGCCGGCCCCCAGGACCCCTTTCTGCCGCCGCGAGTCGGTCAGGGTGTTGACCCCGCCGCCAGCGGCGCGCGCATGCCTTTCGGCCTGAGGAACGCCGGCGCCTCCTTCCAGAGGCTGGCGCCCCTCGTGCCAGGGCCTCGTGAGCCCCCTGCTCCTCGCGAGCCCCCCAGGCCTCAGGAGCCCCCTGGTCCCGGAGGAGTGAGCTTCCGTGGCACGCCTCACCAGGCGATCTGATGACTCCCCAACACAGCTCTGCCAGGTGCGTCGTAGCATCACCTCGCGTGGCCCAAGTTCCTTCTCGCCGCGCCCCCCGCACCTTCGCTCCCGGGATCCTTCCGCCAAGGTGATTTGGTTTAACAGGACTGAGGGCGCCCCACGGGCTGCACCAACCTCAAGCTGACCTGTGCCGAACACGGCAGCCTCACCGCTCTCCTTTTTGGTTGTGTACTGAATTTTGCTAATTATGCTCTGATGAGTTTATGTTGCCTGCTCGATTGCGTGTCGGGTAAGATGCCGTCTCAAGAGCGCCACGCGCTCATGACCCCTCTCTTGACCGTTCCATGAGCGGGGGCTAGGCACGGCGCCTGTGCTCGGGTCCGTCCCTGTAGCGCCGCTAAATCCAAGTGACTGAGCTCTGGCTCGCGGGCCTGCTCCCGTGCACGTCACCTCTGTCGAAAGTGGGGCTCCGGGGACCCAAAGGTTCGAACACTGGGGTGAGCTTGTTCCTACCTCTTCGTCCTCTACCACGGCTAAGCTACGGCGGAGCAATGGTGGGAGCACGCTAGCAAGGAACGGATCGTGAACTCAGCGGTTTACCCAGGTTCGGGCCACCTTGCGGTGTAAAACCCTACTCCTGCTTGGTTTTGATCATGGTGAGCAAGAAGGTGTTCTCGCGTACAAGGTTGAAGACAGTGGAATCTCTCCGCCTCTATGGTGGCAGCACTGTCCCTTTATACCTGCCTTGGTCCTCTTCCCCCTCGAAACTTAGGCGGGAAGGGTTGCCACACTTGGCAGGTTTTGAAAGGGGACAGGCGCTCAGGCTATCCTGACTAAAGGCGGTCTTCACCTGCAAAAGCATGATCCTTGACACGCCGGTGGGCTCAGTGATGACCTCCGCCTTGCGCGCCCGCCGTCTTGGTCTTCCTTCACCGATCGGGCAAGCTTTGGGGTCGCTTTGGGAAGTGGATGGCTGGCCTTGCTCCCTTAACACAAAAGAGGAAACCATCTTCATCCGCGCCTGCTGGCGCGGCCTCTGTCGCCGCTCGTCGCCACACGCGTGACCCACGTGATGGGCACAAGACCGCGCAGCCGAGCCGAGCAGCCTTCATCTTGAGCGCCTTCGGGAGGAAGCCTCGGGAGGCTGCCTCGCGAGGCTGCTGGTGAAGATGCTGAGTCTTGTCCGCCGCTCCCTAAGGAGGGGTCCTCAGGAGGCCCAGGCCTCATGAGGGGTCTTGGTGAGATGCTTGGTGATGACGGCCTGCTGGGCCCGCGCCAGGCGCTGCGCCCTGGGCAGAAGGCAGACAGGCCTGGATACACTGGGTTCCACGGTCCCGACAGTAGCCCCCGGGCCCGCGGCGCGCATGTTCCCGCCTACTAGGGGGCGAAACGGCACGGGCCCTAACCTCCTGCGGGCCAGGCGCGACGCGTGGCGCACGATGTGATGGGGACGCCCCCACTTCTCCCACGATGCCTCGGTAACCGCCTGCGCTGACATAAAGCCTGCCGTGGGCGACGCGAGGCCATCATTGCCTTCCTTCGTGCACTGCTGCTACTTCCTGAGCTTTCCTCTCCGCGCGCAACTCCTCGTGACCCATCTCCACGCTCCGCCTCTTCCCACTCCTCAATCCGCGCCTCCGCCGTGCAGATGGCACCCGCCGGTAAGAGGGGAAAGGCGGCAGCTCCGTCCCCAAGCGCGCCCGTCATCGGGGCGGCGCTACAATGCTCCTTCATTGTCGATGAGGAGGGCCTGGTCAAGGTGCTCCCGTTTGTGGCCGGTGATCAGAACGAGAATCAGGCGACCCAGATCTGGCCGAGGTCGCGCGCGCGGCGTGACCTGGTTGCAATGGCCTACCCTTTCTTCCTCCATTGCGTTTATGCAGGGTTGGTGCCGCTATTCTCAGACTTTTTCTATGCCATTCTCTCCCATTATCAGATTCACGCTCTCCACCTTCAACCCAACTCCATTCTCCTCCTGGCCATGTTTGCCTTTTACTGTGAGGCTTTCGTGGGCGTGATGCCTTTGGTGGTGCTCTTCCGCCACTTCTTCTGCCTATGGCTAACTGCGGTAGACCAGCACTCCGGATGCGCGTCGTTCCTCGCCGTTAAGGGGATGGAGAACATCATCATCAACTTGAGGGTTGCGAAGAAGGCGGAGGGCTACCGGCAGCGTTGGGTCTATATGGACGCGCGCCGGACCAGCCGGCTCCTGATGATCCCGACAGACCCGGCTGAGAAGATCTCTGTGTGGGGGCACGAGAAGCTCGCCGACCCGAGGATGGAGCCCGTCTTGGAGCGGATGGCCGCGCATCGGGCCGCGAAGCTATCGGGGGCGATGGTCGTCTGGGAATACCTGCGGCGGCGCATCGCGCCCCTCCAGCGGAACTCGCGCCCCGTGTGGGAGTACACCGGTGCGGGCAACGCCATGAGGCTGAACCCAAGCGGCCTGAAGCCAGAAGCGCTGGACGGGGCCCTGGTGACTCTACTTAGTACTCCTGCCGCGGAGCTGCCCGAGGGGGCACTCCCGCCGTTTTGCTACAAGGAGAAGGCGGAGCTGGTCGGGGGGATGCCACTCTTTGACCAGTGGGGGCTTGTGCCAGAGGGCCACGTCGGAACCCGCGAGAACCCCCTTGTGGTGGAGCTGGATTCAGCGGGCAACGGAGATGGCGAGGACTCGGAGGAGTCCTCAAAGGAGGACGCCAACCGGGCGCCACCACGCACCCATCGTCAGCTCCTCTGCGAGCTCGAGGATGACGACGCCGAGAGCGAGCCGCACGCGGCGGAGGGGGCTCTTGGCCGGGGGGCGGTCAAGCCCCCAGCGCCTAAGGCCCATCAAGAGGCCGAAACTTCCCAGGGCCTCGAGGCTGACGACGACGCGTCCGGGTCTACTGCGGCACACCTCGGGGGCCCGAGCGGCAGAGCCGGGGTGATGCTCGACGGCGGGAGCGATGACCCGCCCCCCGCGGGGAAGAAGAAGAGGAAATTGTACGTCGGTGACGAGTAAGTCCCCCCGACTCCTCCTGGCATTTTATGCCCTTGCCCTTTGTCCGGGCTGGGGGCTGAGCCGCCGTTTGCGCATGTCGGAAGTGGGGCTCCGGGGACCCAAATGTTCGAACACTGGGGTGAGCTTGTTCTACCTACTTCGTCTCCTACCACGGTTAAGTGACGGCGAGGCGACGGCGAGAGCGCGATAGCGAGGGACGGGGCGAGGACTCAGCAGTTTACCCAGGTTCGGGCCACCTTGCGGTGTAAGACCCTACTCCTGCTTGTCTGATATTGCTCTGGTGCGTGTGTGAGTACAAGGTTGAGGATGGTCAGAACAAGAGCCGATTCCTCTCCTCTACAAAGGCTGCTCTGCCCTTTCTATCGGCCATGGTCCTCTTCCCCCCGGAAACTTAGGCGGGATGGGTTGCCACACTTGGCGATTTTGAAAGAGGACAGGCGCTCAGGCTATCCTGACTAAAGGTGGTCTTCGCCTGCCAAAGCATGATCCATGATGCGCCGGTGGGCTCGGTGATGACCTCCGCCCTGCGCGCCCGTCGTCTTGGTCTTCCTTCGCCGATCGGGCAACCTTTGGGGTTGCTTTGGAGATTAGATAGCTGGCCCTGCTCCCCTAACACAAAAGAGGAAACCATCTTCATCCGTTCCTGCTAGCGCGGCTTCTGTTGCCATCCGTCGCCGCGCGCGTCACCCACGTGACGGGCTCCAGGCCGCGCGGCAAGGCAGACAACCTTCGTCTCGAGCGTCTGCGGGAGGGGGCCTCGGGAGGCCACCTCGGAAAGCCGCCTCGCGAGGCCACTCGGGAAGCCGCCTAGTGCGAGGACCTCGCGAGACCGTTGATGGTGGTGCTGAGCGTTGCTTGCTACTCACTGAGGAGGGGGCCTCAGGAGGCCAGGGCCTCGTGAGGGGTCTTGGTGAGAGTTCGGTGGTGACAGCCCGCTGGGCCCACGCCAGGCGTTGCGCCCTGGGCCAAAGGCAGACGGGCCTAGATACCCTGGGTTCCATGGGCCCGACAGCACAGGAGCCCCACCGGGTACCAAAGGAAGAAGAAGAAGACGACGACAAAGGCGAGGGCAACCCCTAGCCCACAGGGGGCATCAGTATCCGCTGCGGGTGCTGGGGGGCATGAAGAGGCCGCCCGCCGCTCTGACACTGAGATGGAGCATGCAGAAATCGAGAGGGAGCCGGCCATTCCCCCGGAGCCGCACGCGGGCGCGTCTCATGAGGCCGAGACGGGGGAGCATCGGGAGGCAGCCTTAGGTTGCGGGGACGCACTCCCCCTTGACCCCGACACGAGGGAAGGAGCAATGACGGAAGAGGCCGAAACGCCCACTCCCCTACCAGGGGCCTCCCCAAGCGTGGGGGGAGGAATCGTGGGGCGCGCCGTCGCAGGCCTGGTGAGCCCCCACAGCGCGCCACCGCAGCCGAATGCGGCGGAGGGCCCGACGAACCCGCCGCTCCAGGCAAGCGGCGCCGAGTCCTCCCTGACCGTGGCAACGGAGAATGTCAGGGGGGCCGACCCAAACTGGCCCCTGGCACTCGTGAGCTGCCATGCCCTGCTCAGGCCTGAAGCCTTGCGTGATGCCAAGGCCGCGCTCGCTCGGCTTGGGACAAACTTCCAGGACACGGAGGCGCGCCTTGCCGAGGAGCGGCTGAAGCTTTCTGACGGGTGGTGCCGGCTTAGCGTCGCCGTCGAAACGGCTCAGCGCCAGAGCGAACATGCTCACGCACAGGGCGAGAAGGATGCCGCCGAAGCAGAGGGGGTTTGTGTGAGTGCCCTTCGGGAGGCCGAAGCGGCTGTCGCGCGCCGCAAAGAGGCGGAGGCCCGCCTGAAGGAGCTCCAGGATCAACATGCCGAGCAGGTGCAGTCGTTCCTCGCGCGGGAAAGCGCCCTTGCCACTCTTGAGAAGGAGCTTGCGGCCCACGAAGCGGGCCTCGCGACTCGCATGGAAGACCTCGAGAAGGTGGCGACCAAGCAGGCCACTGAGCGGGGGCGCCTGGAGACGCTGGGGCGCCAGCTGGCCGATGCCCAGGACGCCCACGCTAAGCATGTCAATGAAGCCAACACCCAGCTGGAGGCTAAGGAGAAGAAGGCCCAGGAGGACGTTGATGTGAAGGTTGCGGAGGCGCGCCTGCCGCTCATCGATGATTATGGTAAGGCGCTGAAGCAGCAGAAGGACACCTTCGAGATGGAGCATGAGCGGTTCCGGCAGGAAATTGCTGGTCTCAAGGCGGCACTCGCCGAGGGGCCGTGCCGCAGGCCGGTTCCGGTGCCGAGGCCAAGCCGTCCTCCCTTCATCTTCAGGTGGGCGGTGCCACCAGCACCGTCGAGCAGGCCGGAGGTGAGGTGGACCAGGAAAGCGAGCGGCATCGCGAATGCATCAAGACGCTCCACTCTCTCGAGCTCCGAGCCCGCGACTCCCTGAGCTCCATCTGCCAGGGGAGGCTTGAAGCCCTCTGCGAGTCCCACGACGCCGACTACGTTGACTTCTCCACCAAGCTCGTGGAGTGGCTCGAGGACGGGGCCAAGGAGGTGGACGGCATCTTGGAGGAGGAGTGCCGCGGCCTGTTCTCCTTGGCGGCGACCCGCGTCTTCAATCACCTCCTTTACACCGATCCCAACTTTGACTTTGGCAAGGTGATAGCCCCTGTCCCTGAGGAGCTCCGCGATGGCTTCACAAAGGCGGTAGAAGGCCACGTGGACGCGCTGCTTGGGAAGTATTCCTGCGGCAGCGGCGAGGGCTCCGGCGGCGACGACGGCAACGACGATGATGACGACGGCGCGAGCTCCTAGGGTCCTTTTTCCTTTGCCGCCCTGCGCTAGATCGATGTGGCCCCGTGGGGGCGTGAAGATGATGCCTTTGTGTTTAAGTACTTCATGATTTGCTATAATGAACGCTCGTGCCCTCGTGAAACTTTCTCTTGAGGCCTGTTTGCTCTCTTTGCTTGCCTTGATGCTCTACGTCGTCAGGACCCAGCCCCCGAGCGGGCCACAACCGTTGCTGGTATGTCAGGTCGCGATGCCTGGATAAGGAAAGGAGGTGAGGGGCACCGGGAGCTAGTGAGGGCTCCTGAGGCGCGATGCTCAGGGAGCCCCCCTTTGACGCGCAAGCGGCTTGCGCCAAGAGAAATGCTGGCACTCGTGAGGTTGCTGGAGGGGAAAGCTTAAGAAACGGCGAGGGCGGCTCACGAGGCGGGGGACTTAGCTCTGTGTAGGATGGTGTCTGGTAGGCCATCACTTGTAGAGTATGCCTCGTGAGAGTTTCGCTCGCGAGATCTCCTGCAGAGACAGCCGTCATGGGTAAGCTCCCGAGGCAGGGCCTGCGGGGCCTCCTGAGGCCCTGAGGGGGCCACCTCACAAGGCATCCTCGCGATGCCTTTCAGGGGACCTGCTCCTGAGATAACTGCATACAGAATACTTAACAACAGGGGAGCAGCGCATGCTTGTCGATTCACTCATGGGCGTTACACGAGGAGACAAGACACCAAGAACCTTGGTGGGGTGGCGTGCACGGGAGTAGGCCCGCGAGCCAGAGCCCAATTGCTTGGGTTTTTCAGCGCTGCTGTGACTGACCCGAGCACAGACACCGTGTCTAGCCCCCACTCGCGTGAGGCTCATGAGGGATGTCGTGAGCGTGCAAGGCTCGCGAGGCAAAGACAAAACAAAACACCATGTAGAGAAACCGAAGCTTTACTGAAGTAAGATAGGAACCCATTACATAAGCAAAACAAGATGCGGCTGCCGTGTCCGGCACAGGTCAGCTTGAGGTTGGTGCAACCCGTGGGGCACCCTCAGTTACACATCAAAACGAGAAAAAGGGTGCTGTCGTGTCCGGCACGGGTCAGCTTGAGGTTGGTGCATCCCGTGGGGCGCCCTCAGTTGATTGTTCCACCAGAGCGGAGCATGGGGCTTCCACAGGGGTGTGGGTATGATCGCGGGTCGATCGTTCCGCCAGCGCGGAGCATGGGGCTTCCACTTGGGCGTGGGTGGGAGCTCTCGCGGGCCCATCAGGCGAACACAATGAGAGGCTCCGGGGCGTGTAAAGCCCCATTTCGTTCCTATGCGTGAGGGTCACGGGTAGAACTTGCGGAGGTGTTGGATGTTCCAGGCGTTAGGCACAGGAACTCTGTCCTCCGTCTCTAGCCGGGCTGAGCCGGGTCTGGAGACATGAGTAACCCTGAAAGGGCCTTCCCACATAGGTGAGAGTTTGTGTCGGCCCAGTGGGAACCGGGGTACCATGGCCCGTCTGCCTCTGGCCCAGGAGGCGGCGCTCGCGTGACAGCCCAGGCAAGGTGGCCCTGGCGTCGTCGGCCAGGAGGGGTCGCCTCGTGAGGGGACAGCCTCGCGAGGCCCCTCACCGCCCAGCCTAGCCCTGGTGAGGCCGGCAAGCCCCAGATCGCCTCGTGAGGGGATCCCTCGGGAGGCCGCTTTGCAGGGCCTGGCGCACGGCGCCAGGCCCGGGGCAGCCGGCCCGTCACATGGGTGACGCCCCGACGTCAGGGCGAGGACAGCAGGATACAACTCAGACAGGTTTCCATTCTGATGATAAGGGAGCAGCGGCATCTGCCTTCCCCCGAAAAGCAAGCCCCAAGATATTTCCTCTTTGGTGATAGAAGATCAGGACGGATCAGCGCGCCAGGACGGAGGTCATCGCCATACCCACCTGCGCGTCATGGGGAGCTACTTTAGCAGGCGGAGACCGCCTTTAGTCAGGATAAGCCTGCGCCCCTGTCCCCCTTTGAATTGCCGCCCTGTGGCTACCCTTTCCCGCTCATATTTTCGGGGAAGAGGACCAAGGCACTACAAAAGGGGCATGGCTGCTTCCATGTAAGGGGATCGACTCATTTTCTCTCCCACACCTCTTGTACCTCGAGCGCAAGCTCTCCACCACAGAGCAATCCAACACAAGCAGGAGTAGGGTATTACACCGCACGGTGGCCCGAACGTAGGTAGCTCGTGCATCCCCTTCGTGTCCGGTGAGAGCCGGCAACCCGTCGTGTTCCCGCCGTAGTCGGCGTCGTGTCGTAGGTTGTCAAGCAAAGTCCCCCAGAGTTTGAATCCTAAGTTCCTGGAGAAGTTTCTTGGACGCAGATCCTAGACTCCGACATTTGGCGTGCCAGGTAGGGGGACTTGCCGTCTTTGCGCCTTCGACCTCGACATCGGCACCGACATGGACGACGCCGCCGCACGCCGTGAGCACGCTGCACGTCAAGCCGCCACCGTCGGTGAGTAGGCGGGACCGCGGCCTCTCCTCCACCGCGTCTTCGCCCACAGGGAGCGACCCCCTTGCTCCGCGCACCGCGCTGCTCATGGCTCGGGGGCTGCTGCGCTGTCCCCCGTCCAAGGACGACCGCGACACCTGGCTCGAGCGCATCACCGAGCTCATCTTCGCCGCCAACAGAGGCCAGGCGCCCCCTCGCCCCATGTCTGCTTCACCACGGTGCGCTGAGTGACCTGGGCGCGCTGCTCCCCGTCTTCTTCCTCCTCCGGGCCACGGCACGTCCGTGCTGAGCGGCGCTGGTGGCCGCCGCCCAGCCAAGGCCGTCGCCACCAGCGGGGGTTCCCAGGGGCCCTGAGGGGTGGCCTGCATCCTGGGAGGGGCCCAGGCCCCTCCGTCCAGCCGCCACCTCAAGCGCTTCACGCATGAGGTGAGCGCGGGCCTTCAGGCGCCTGAGCCCGCCGACCGCCTCAAGTGGTCTGAGTTCCCCGTCTCCTTCGACGCCAGCGACCATCCCAGGTCCGCCAGGGCTGCGGGGGCTGTCCCTCTGCTGTGCACTCTGACTATCGGCAGTGTGGCCGTCACCAAGACGCTCATCGACGGCGGCGCTGGCCTCAACGTGCTCTCTATGGAGACTTTCGAGACGCTTCGGGCGCCGGGTGGGCGCCTAGTGCCCACCAGGCCCTTCTCGGGCGTCACCGGCAGCTCCACTGCCCCCCTGGGGTAGGTGTGCCTTCCCATCACCTTTGGCACCCGCGAGAACTACCGTACGGAGCTCGTCGTCTTCGATGTGGCTCGCATCGGCCTGCCCTACAATGCCACCTTGGGCTACCCGGCGCTTTGCAAGTTCATGGCCGCAACACACCACGCCTACGGCCTCGTCAAGATGCCCGGCAGCAGCGGCACCCTCACCGTCTGTTGCGATGAAAAGGATGCGGTGCGCGCCCTTGTGCGCGCCCACAAGGCGGCCGCCGCCGCATCCCAGGCCGAGGGGGGCGCCCCTAAGCTTGCCGAGCCGGCGCCCGCAAAGAAGAAGCTGCTGTTCTCGCAGGAGCGGGCCGAGACCAAGAAAGTGTCATTTGATGGGAACGGCGCGGGCCCCTTCCTCACCATCGGCAGCGGCCTTTCCCCCGAGCAAGAGGGCGCCCTCGTCGACTTCCTTCGGGCGAATGCTGATATGTTCGCTTGGACAGCCTCAGACATGCCCGGCATGCCGAGGGAGGTGATCGAGCACCACTTGGCGGTGTGCCCCAACGCATGCCCTGTCAAGCAGAAAGTATGGCACCAGGCGCCCGAGAAGCAGGACTTCATCATTGGGGAGGTCGAGAAGCTCTAAGACGCCGGAATCATCCGCGAGGTGCTCCACCCGGAGTGGGTCGCCAACCCCGTTGTCGTCGCCAAGCCGCACGGCGGCAAGCGCATGTGCGTCGACTTCACCAACCTCAACAAGGCCTGCCCCAAGGACCACTTCCCGCTGCGCAGGATTGACCAAATAGTAGACTCCACCGCCGGGTGCGATCTGCTCTGCTTCCTGGACGCCTTCTCGGGCTATCATCAGATCAAGATGGCCAAGGAAGATGAGGAGAAAACCGCCTTCATCACCCCCTATGGAGTGTTCTACTACGTGTGCATGCCCTTTGACCTGAAGAGCACGGGGGCTACCTTCCAGTGGCAAATGCGCATCTGCCTGGGGTGACAGATGGGGAGAAATGCGGAGGCATACGTCGACGACATTGTCATCAAAACGCGCGAGGCGCGCACCCTCATCGAGGACCTGAAGGAAACCTTCGCCAACCTGCACAAGGTTAACCTCAAGCTCAACCCCGCCAAGTGTGTCTTCGGTATCCCTTCCGGCAAGCTCCTGGGTTTCCTGGTCTCTCATCGCAGCATCGAGGCCAACCCTGAGATGATTAAGGCCATCGAGGAGATGCGGCCGCCCCGCAACCTCAAGGAAATGCAGCGCCTGGCGGGATGCATGGCCTCGCTCGGTCGCTTCATATCCAAGTTCGGTGAATGGGCTCTGGCTTTCTTCAAGCTCATGAAGAGGTCAGGCCCCTTCAAGTGGACCCCTGAGGCTGACGCTGCCTTCGAGGACCTCAAAAGGTACCTCACGAGCCCTCCCGTCGTGGTCGCCCCGTGCCCACGCGAGCGCCTGTTGTTGTACTTGGCGGCCATTCCACAAACGGCCAGTATGGCCCTTGTGGCAGAGCGGGAGGAGCAAGTCTGCGTCAAGAAGAAGCCTGCCGAGCCTGTGCCTGCGGGTGCCGCGGAGACGTCGCTGGGGCCCCTCAATGCCTTGCCAGCGCCTGCCGAGGGCCCCCCTCCGGAGGCCCCTACGCCCCCTCAGGAGGCCTCTGGAGCTCAGCCTCCGGAGGCCCCCGTGGCGCCGCCCCCGGAGGCCCCCACGGCGCAGCAGCCTGATCCCCTCGGCGAGCATGACTTGGATACCACGGTCACGCACCTCGTCGAGCACCCCATCTACTTCGTCACTACGGTGCTACGAGACGCGCGTGAACGGTACCCCATGCAGTAGAAGCTCCTCCTGGCGCTCCTCATGGCATCCAGGAAGCTACGCCACTACTTCCAGGGTCACCCAGTCAGAGTGATCTCCTCCTACCTGCTCGAGCAAGTCCTGCGGAGCCCGAATGCCACCGGCCGCGTCGCCGAGTGGAACATCGAGCTGCAGCCTTTCGAGCTGGAGTTCGTCACCACCAGGACCATCAAGGGCGCGGCCTTGGCAGACTTCACGGCAGAGTGGACGGACACACATCAAGGTGAGCCACAGGAGGAGTCGTCCCTGCCCGAGGAGGCTACCTCCGGTGGCTGGAGCATGCACTTCGACGGGGCCTTCGCGCGACAGGGCGCGGGGGCTGGGGTGGTGCTCACTACACCCACAGGCGACAAGCTTTACTATGCAGTGCAGCTCTGCTTCGGGTGCACAGACAAGGTCTCCAACAACATCGCCGAGTATGAGGGACTCATCGCCGGGCTCAAGGCCGCCATCGCGCTTGGAGTCAGGCGCATCATCATCAAGGGCGACTCGCAGCTCCTCGTCAACTTCTCCAACAAGAAGTACAAGCCGAAGGATGAGCACATGCTGGCCTACCTGGAGGAGGTGCGCAAGCTCGAGAAGCGCTTCATGGGCATGGAGCTACAACACGTCCCTCACAGCGATAACAGCGAGGTGGACGAAATCGCCAAGCGCACTTCTCGCCGCGAGCCCTAGAGCCCCGGTGTCTTCGAGGAGCGGCTCCTGAAGCCTTCAGCGGCGCCCCCGATCGCCAGCATCCTGGTGCCTCGCGAAGAGCTCCCTCCCGCACCACCCATGGGCGCACGAAACTACGGGCCAGCTTCGGGTGCTCACCTGCTGCTGGCGCTTGAGTCGCAGCCTGAAAGCTGGACCGCGGAGATCAAGGCCTATCTGGAGGGCGGTGTCCTCCCAAAGATCGACGCGGAAGCGGAGTGTGTGGTCCGCCAAGCCGCGCTCTACCACTTGAGGGAGGGTGACCTGTACCGCCACCGCCCGAACAGAGTCGCACTGCGGTGCATCTCCAAGGAGCAAGGGCGCGAGCTGCTTGCCGACATCCATGGAGGTGACTGCGGCCACCATTCGTCCTCATGCACCCTCGCAGGTAAGGCATTCCGCAACGGTTTCTACTGGCCCACAGCACTCGAAGATGCCGCGAAGCTGGTCCAGGCATGCGAGGCCTGCCAGTTCCATGCCAAGCAAATCCACCAGCCGGCACAAGGGCTCCAGACCATCCCCCTCTTGTGGCCCTTCGCGGTCTGGGGGCTGGATATCCTCGGGCCCTTCCCTCACGCGGCTGGCGGCTACTTCTACCTCTACGTCGCCATCGACAAGTTCACCAAGTGGGCAGAGGTGGAGCCTGTCCGGACCATTCTGGCAGGATCATCGGTCAAGTTCATCAAGGGCCTGGTGTGCCGCTTTGGCGTCCCCAACCGCATCATCACGGACAATGGCACGCAGTTCACCAGCGGCCAGTTCAAGACCTACTGCGCCAGCATCGGCACGCACATCTGCTTCACCTTCGTGGCACACCCTCGAAGCAACGGCCAGGCCGAGCGTGCTAACGCTGAGGTCCTAAAGGGCCTCAAGACTAGGAGCTTCAAGAAGCAGCTCGCAGCATGCGGCAAGGGCTGGCTGGAGGAGCTCCCTTCAGTGCTATGGTCCATCCGCACCACGGCGACCAAGCCCACTGGCGAGACGCCTTTCTTCCTCGTCTACGGGACAGAAGCAGTTCTCCCAGCCGAGGTCAAGCACCGGTCCCCGCGGGTCTTGGCTTTCGACGAGTCTCGTCAAGACAGCCTGTGGGAGGATGACCTGCTTTTCCTCGAAGGGCGCGCTGCCAGGCCGCCCTTCGCGCGGCAAGGTACTAGCAGGCGTTGCGTCGCTATCACAGCCGCAACATACGCCCCCGCGCCCTCGAGGCGGGCGACCTTGTCCTGCGTCGGATCCTCTCCAGAGAGGGACTCCACAAACTCTCACCCATGTGGGAGGGCCCTTTCAGGGTCATGCACATCTCCCGGCCCGACGCGGCACGGCTCGAAATGGAGGAGGGTGTTCCGGTACAAAACACATGGAACATCCAACATCTCCGCAAGTTCTATCCGTGACCCCACGAATACGAACGAAATGGAGCTGTACACGCTCCGGAGCTCCCTCTACCGGCGCCGCCGTTGGCACGCGGGAGCTCCCTCCCACTCTCGTGGAAGCCCCATGCTCTGCGCCGGCGGATACCCCATGCTCCGCGCTGGCAGACGTCCCATGCTCCGCGCTGGCGGCCTACTTACTTGAAGGGCCCTCGGCCGTCACATCCTCAAGCTGACCCGTGTCGAACATGGCAGCTTGTATCTTTCTGTTATGTAATGAACTTGCTTCATGCATCAGTAAAGCTTATTTCCTTCAAAACCCTGTGCGCTTGCCGCTGCAGGGCACGCGCTCATGGTCTCGCCCATGACTGTCACGCGAGCGGGGGCTGGGCACGGTGTCTGTGCTCGGGTCAGTCCCAGCAGCACTGAAAAACCCAAGCGACTGAGCTCTGGCTCACGAGCCTGCTCCCGTGCACGTCACCTCACCAGGTCCTTGGTGCTCTTGTCTCCTCGCGTAGCACCCACAGGCGGCCTCGCGAGCGTGCCCTGATGCGCCATTTGCAAAAACTTGGCAGTTTCCCTGGTGCAGGATGCGAAGGCCTCTGGAGCCCCCCTCGGGAGGCCTCGCGGCTGGTGCCCTGCATGCAGAAGGCTTCGTGAGGGACCGGGCCTCGCGCGCTGCGCGAAGGGCTCGCTCCAAGCCGCGTGCCTCCAAAAGAGCTAAGTCTAAGCACCCCTCAGACTTTTTCCTCTCGTTTTTCTCTCGTGGCGTCCTGATTTCCTTGGCACAAGCCTCCTGTGTGTCAAGGGGGGGACCCTGGGCATCACGCCTCGGGGGCTCCTACCAGCCCTAAGAGCCCTACACCCTCTGGCCTTGCCGAGCACACACTCTAGGCATACCAGCGACGGTGTAGCCCACCTCAGGGGCTGGGTCCCAACAACATAGGGCACGAGGGCAATGTAAAAGGGAAATAAGGGCCTCGGGAGGAAAACAAAAGCGCGTGGATCATTAAGTACTTGGCAACAAAAGTGCCGCACAAACGTTTCACACCCCCGGGGGGCTACATCAATCTAGTGCAGAAAACAAAAAGAAAGAAGCCTAGGCTGGGCATCGCCGTCCTCAAGGCTCCAGCACGGGCGTCGCGTGCGCCTAGTCAGAGTCTTCCCCCTCGCTCTTGACGCGGAGAGAGCTGTCATCGCTTCCGCCCCCGTCGGAGGAGGCGCCGCCATCGTCGATGTCGTCCTCGCTGGAGGAGCCACTGTAGCTGCCATCCTCGCTCTCCGCGCAGCACTCCAGGCGGCAGCCGGAGGCTCCGAAGATCTTCAGGAAGAGGGTGGCTGCTCCGTCATACTTGAAGTGGAAGAGGTGCCCCTGCTTCAGGCCGCGGGCGAGGGTAAAGGACTTCCACCCCTGCTTCAAGAACATGAAGCCGGAAGGGGTGAACTCCGCCACCACCCAAGAGGGGCCGTTGCAGCAGCCGTCCGCCTACAGCCACAGGCCCAGGGGCGCGCACTCCTCCATCGCCCTCGCGAAGGGGTCTGAGAGACGAAGCCAGGTGCAGGGCGAGCGGTGCATGTTCATGATGAACTCGTGGGCTGCCTCCGCCGAGTGGCTCCCCGTCGGAGGAGGAAGAGCGGCTAAACCGCCGCGCCCTCCGCGCCCGCGAGCAGCACCCCTCCCACGACCACGGGTCACGGCCGTTCCGCGGGTACTGGGGCCCACCTCCGTGGTGGTGGCTGTGGAGGGCGGCCGGCCCCGGAGAGGAACCCTTGTCGCCGCCGAACCATGGGCCCAGCCTCTACCCCTCGCCACCGCCGGCTTCGGCGGCTCTACCTCCTCCGCCATCCTCTTCCCTTTCTCAACCATGGAAAGCTTCCTTTTTGGGGCCATAGCCGCGGCCGCGGCGGGTGGAGAGAGCGGAAGTTGGAAGAGAAGGAGGGAGCCGAGAAGTTGGTCGCAAGGCAGGCTGGGGACGGGGTGAGGAAGCAATGAAATGCCCACGCCCAGCGCGGGCAGGCTTTATCGCCGAGGCGGCGATTATCGAGGCGTCACAGGAAGTGGAGGCGCCGCGCCCGCAAAGGCCGCCACGTGTCACCCCTGGGCCCGGCGGCTCTGTGGGCCTCGCTGTGCTTTGCCCCCAACGGGCGGGACGCGCGCGCGCCGCGGGCCCGGGGGCAACTATCGGCCCAGTAGGAACCGGGGTACCACGGCCTGTCTGCCTCTGGCCCAGGAGGCGGCGCTTGCGTGCTGGCCTAGGCAAGGTGGCCCTGGCGTCGTCGCCCAGGAACTCCGTCCTCCGTCTCCAGCCGGGCTGAGCCGGGTCTGGAGACATGAGTAACCCTGAAAGGGCCTTCCCACATAGGTGAGAGTTTGTGTCGGCCCAGTGGGAACCGAGGTACCATGGCCCGTCTGCCTCTGGCCCAGGAGGCGGCGCTCGCGTGACGGCCCAGGCAAGGTGGCCCTGGCGTCGTTGGCCAGGAGGGGTCGCCTCGTGAGGGGATAGCCTCACGAGGCCCCTCACCGCCCGGCCTAGCCCTGGTGAGGCCGGCAAGCCCTAGATCGCCTCCTGAGGGGATCCCTCGGGAGACCACTTTGCGGGGCGTGGCGCATGACGCCAGGCCCGGGGCAACCGTCCCGTCACATGGGTGATGCCCCGACGTCAGGGCGAGGACAGCAGGATACAACTCAGACAGGTTTCCGTTCTGATGATAAGGAAGCAGCGGCATCTGCCTTCCCCGGAAAAGCAAGGCCCAAGATATTTGCTCTTTGGTGATAGGAGATCAGGACGGATCAGCGCGCCAGGACGGAGGTCATCGCCTAGCCCACCTGCGTGTCACGGGGAGCTACTTTAGCAGGCAGAGGCCACCTTTAGTCAGGATAAGCCTGCGCCCCTCTCCCCCTTTGAATTGCCGCCCTGTGGCTACCCTTTCCCGCTCATATTTTTGGGGAAGAGGACCAAGGCACTACAAAAGGGGCAGGGCCTCGAGCTTCTTCTTGAAGATCCTTGTTTTGAGGCCCTTGAGGACCTCGGCGTTGGCGCGCTCGGCCTGGCCATTGCTCCGTGGCTACACCACCGAGGCGTAGCAGATCTGCGTGCCGAGGCTGGCGCAGTAGGACCTGAAGAGGCCGCTCGTGAACTGGGAGCCATTGTCGGTGACGATGCGGTTGGGGACTCCAAAGCGGCTCACGAGTCCCTTGATGAACTTGATGGCAGAGCCTGCCGGGATGGTGCGTACAGGCTCGACCTCTGCTCACTTGGTGAATATGTCAATGTCGACGTAGAGGTAGCGGTAACCGCCAGCCGCGTGAGGGAAGGGCCCCAAGATATCCAGCCCCCAGACCGCGAAGGGCCATGAGAGGGGAATCGTCTGGAGGCCCTGCGCTGGCTGGTGGATCTGCTTGGCGTGGAACTGGCAGGCCTCGCGGGCTTGGACCAGCGCGGTAGTGTCATGCAGCGCAGTGGGCCAGTAGAAGCCACTGCGGAACACCTTGCCGACGAAGGTGCATGATGAGGAGTGGTTGCCGCAGTCCCCTCCATGGATATCGGCGAGCAACTCGCGCCCTTGTTCTTTAGAGATGCACCACAGTGAGACGCCATTGGGGTGCCTGCGGTACAGCTCACCATCCTGCAAGCAGTAAGCGATGGCCTGCCGGGCCACGCGCTCTGCTTCTGAGTCCTCCTCCGGGAGGGTGTCGTGCAACAAGTAAGCCTTGAACTCCGCGGCCCAGCTATCCGCTTGAGGCTCCAGTGCCAGTAGCAGGCGGGCTCCCGAGGCCGGGCCGCAGGCTGGCACGCCCGTGGGCCGTGCGGGCGGTAGCTCCTCATGAAGGAGCGCGGTGCTCGTGGTGGGAGGTGCAGCTGATGGCTTGAGGAGCCTTTCCTCGAAGACGCCGGAGCTCTGAGGCTCACGGCGAGATGCTCATTTGGCAATGTTGTCAGCCTCTTTGTTGACGTTGTGGGGGACGTGCTGCAGCTCCAGGCCAAGAAAACGCTTCTCAAGTTTACGTACCTCGTCTAGGTAGGCGGCCATGTGCTCGTCTTTGGGCTTGTAGCTTTTGTTGGAGAAGTTGACGAGAAGCTGCGAATCGCCCTTGATGGTCAGACGCTTGATACCCAGAGCGAACGTGGCCTTGAGGCCGGCGATGAGGCCCTCATATTCTGTGATGTTGTTGGAGACCTTGTCGGTGTGCCTGAAGTAGAGCTGCACGGCATAGTAGAGCCTGTCTCCTGTCGGCGAGGCGAGCATGACTCCAGCCCCCGCGCCCTGCCGGGAGAAGGCGCCGTCGAAGTGCATGGTCCAACCACCAGGCGCCTCATCCCCTGGTAGAAGGGATTTGGCCTCGTGAGGCTCCTCCTCATACGTGTCCGTCCACTCTACCACGAAGTCGGCCAGAGCCGCGCCTTTGATGACTCTGGTGGTGGAGAACTGCAGCAGAAAGGCTTGCAGCTCGATGTTCCATTCGGCGACGCGGCCGGCAGCGTTGGGGCTGCACAGAACTTGACCTTGATGGGATGATCCTGAAAGTAGTGGCACAGATTCCTGGAGGCGACGTGGAGCGCGAGGAGCAGCTTCTGCTACATGGGATAGCGCTCGCGTGCATCTCTTAGCACGGTGCTGACAAAGTACATGGGGTGTTCGACGAGGCGCGTAGTTGTGGCGGCAGCTTGCTCTCCAGGTGCCTCGCGAGGCTCGGGGGGCTCACGAGGCTCAGGAGGCTCGCGAGGCTCGGAGGGCTCACGAGGCTCGGGAGGCTCACGAGGCTCGGCGGGGTCACGAGGCTCAGGAGGCGTGGAGGGCTTCTCCTTAGCACAGACGCGCTCCTCTCGCACCACTACCAACGCCGCGCTAGCCGTCTGAGGGGTGGCCGCCAAGTACAGGAGCAAAGGCTCGCGAGAACGTAGTGCGACCATGATGGGCGGGCTTGTGAGGTACCTCTTGAGGCCTTCAAAAGCGGTGTCTGCCTTAGGAGTCCACTTGAAAGAGCCGGACCTCTTTAGGAGCTTGAAGAAAGGCAGGGCTCACTCGGCAAACTTGGAGATGAAGCGTCCTAGGGAGGCCATACATCCTGCCAAGCGCTGCATTTCCTTGAGGGTCCGGGGGGGACGCATTTTCTCGATGGCCTTGATCTTCTCAAGGTTGGCCTTGATGCCGCGGTACGAGACCAGGAAGCCGAGGAGCTTGCCGGAGGGAACTCCGAAGACGCACTTCTCAGGGTTGAGCCTGAGGTTAACCTTGCGCAGGTTGGCGAACGTTTCCTTGAGGTCCGCAATGAGGGATCCAGCCTCGCAAGACTTGACCACGATGTCATCGACGTAGGCCTCAGCGTTCCTCCCCATCTGAGGCCCCAACGTGATGCGCATTAGCCGTTGGAAGGTGGCGCCCGTGCTCCTCAAGCCGAAGGGCATGCAGACATAACAGTATATGCCGCAAGTGGTGATGAAGGCCGTTGTCATGGTATTCTCACGGCAGATGCCATGAGATGGCTAAAAATGGTGGGGCTACGTGAGGACGCCGGTGGGTTCCGGAAGCGAGGTTGGGGACAAGCGGAGAGGGACTCACGATGTACCCAGGTTTGGGGCCCTTCGAGGGAGGTAAAACCCCTAGTCCTGCCGGATCTACTAGGTGGATCTCACAGAGTGGTTACAATGCGCTCCTGGAGCTGTTTGATGGGAGGAGGAAGAAGAGCTAGCTCTCTCCTTCTCCTTGCTACGTGTGTGCGTGTGTGTCGAGAGTCGAACGAGAGGGAGAGCGAACCCCTCTTCATGGAGGCCTTCCGGGGGGTCTTATAGCCTGACCCCCTGGGGTACAATGGTAGATTACATGGGCAAGGGGCCCCGGTGTCATCGTCTAGGCGCCCGCCGGGTCCGCCGGGTGCGGGCCGTGCCGGGGCCGCCGGGCACGGGTCCGGTCGGCTGTGCGGCACTGTGGCACGTCTTGTCTTTCGTCACAGGGCGGCCACCGCCGCCCAGCTACAGGGTTGCACCGCCCGCTCACCGCCCACCCCAGGCGGGGGCGCAGGGCGCGCTGTAGCCACGCCCGCTTGGGCCGGTGCAAAAAGGGTTGAGCGCTGTAGCCACGCCTGCCTCGTGGCGAGGGATTGCCCTCTCGTGGCCAGCCGGCATGGGCCAGCCGGCTGGGCCGGGTCGTCGTGCCGAGCCGGCTCGCGCTGGGGAGCCGGCGAGCAGGCTAGCCGGATTGAGGGGCTTGGTCAGCTCTGATATTTTTGAAAGGGGTCCAGGCTCCATTGCCTACCCGGGGGTCACCCCCCCCACAGCCATCCTCTCCATGTCTTCGGCTGCCATCTTGATCTGGTGATAGGCCAAGAAGGCATCTTGGAAGCATAACAAATCGCACCTTGCAGTGGAGTCCACGATCTGGTCGATGCGGGGCAGCGGGAACGGATCTTGAGGGCAGAACTTGTTGAGGCTAGTGAACTCGACGCACATGCGCTCCTTGCCACCTTTCTTGGGGACGACAACTGGGTTGGCGAGCCATTTGGGATGGCGCACCTCGCGGATGACCCCAGCTTCCTGGAGCTTCTGAACTTCCTTGATGATGAAATCTTGCTTCTCTGGCGCCTGGCGCCGTGCTTTTTTGCTTGACGGGGCGTGCATTGGGGCACACCTGTTGGTGCAATATTTGCACTCCTGTGTTTTGGAGATTATTGACAGAAACAGGCATGGACTGATTTGTTTGCTAGTGCACACAGAGGGAAATAGTCCATGCAGTGCCGGAGAGAATGCTGTCTCTGGTGTCAAGTTCGAGGAACTTCACCGACGAATATCTGCACAACAGAGAAGAATGAGCTACATCAAATGAAGTTATGTAGGCGACAAGATTGATGTGAAGGAGTTAACCCCTCAAAAAATTAATTTGGTGTGTCCGAAGAAGAATGACTGCAGTCGAGAAGGTTGAAGACGAAGCGAAGATGTAGCATTTGTTTCGTTGTTCTTCTTTGTCTTATTTGAGTCATAGGACCTCCGTACTATTAAGAGGGGTATAGGTTCTCAAAGCTTAGATCCGCTGTGATGCTTAGCCCAAACCTATGTGAGACTGAGAGAAATCTCTTTAAGCCTCGAATGATTACCTGCCAGGAGAAGACGTTGTTCTTCGGTGCTGTAGGAGATATCTTTCGAACTGAGGAGTTAGCATTGCTTGCTCCGCAAGGAATGTTACCGTTGTGCTCAATTTCCGACCGTTGGACTCGTGTCATTCGGCCATTGGCTGCTCCACATGTCCAATTTGGTCTTTTCCCTTCAGGGAAGGCTGCGGCTATAAATAGCCACCCCGCTCCAACATTGCCCGTTGGCTGCTCCGCTTAAGATTTATGAGAAGATTGATTGAGCAACCCCCCTCTCCGAGTGATTTGAGTTTAAAATCCACCGAGAGAAAACCCCAGAGCCGAAAATTAGATAGTGGTTCAGCATCACTCGAATCTAAGTCCAGTACGCTCCGCCTATTACTCTTGAGAGCTGCGCACTCTCTAGACGGATAGGTGTCGGCTCGAGTGTCGAAGAGTAATTGTCTTCACCGAGCAAGATCTTCAGCAACCAAGAGTCATTGTGGTTTGCGAAGAAGTCTGTCGAAGGTTTGGAGATCGCCGACAAGTATCTACCACGAGTGAAATCAACTGGAGTCTGATCAGCTCCGAGTTGAAGGAGAATAGGGCGAAGAGAGTTTATCTTCTGTGTTAAATCACAACCCCTCCAACCAGACGTAGTCCTTTGGGAGAAGGGCGAACTGGTTTACCAAATTCATCTGTCGCCATCGAGCACCACTGGTTCATTCTACATCACTGCATTTCCCTCAGCAGTTTACATTCATGCTCTGTGTCGATAGTTTTATCTGATCAATCATAGTTCGTTACTTATCTTTCGCATTCTCATCATTCACTTCTGTCGTCTCAGTCTAATTTATTTCTCTTCGTAATTCTGCATGTCAGCGTGATTTCATTCAGTGCCGTATCCATTCACCTTGTCACTTTTTCCCGTGCATTTCCATCACAGTTCATATCTTGTTTTCCCTCGTGCTACTGCATCTGTTCATATATTGCATTACCATCATATCTGTCAAACCTGTGATATTCTATGCTCGA
This sequence comes from Elymus sibiricus, assembly GCA_039707655.1. Taxonomy (NCBI): domain Eukaryota; kingdom Viridiplantae; phylum Streptophyta; class Magnoliopsida; order Poales; family Poaceae; genus Elymus; species Elymus sibiricus. The sequence continues at coordinate 270,736,511 of CM077668.1, forward strand.
ACAATTATTGCTTCCTACATCGATAGATATGTTCCTTAATAGCGTCCTTCATTAAGTACCTTGCTACCGAACTTTATTTCCGCTGCTGTGTTTGGGATTAGTTCAGAACATTCGCAAGAATTTTTGAATCTCCTATTCACCCCCCCTCTGGTCAATATACTCTCGGTCCTAACAATTGGTATCAGAGCAGGTACTCCCTGTCTCTGTTTATTAAAGGTCTAACAACCTTGGAGTTTTTAGTGTGTCGTTTGAGGTAGATCCTCGCACTCTGAAAGGTTTCCTATCTTAAATGGAAATGATTATGTCTACTGGAAAGAGCGAATGAAAATCAGACTTCAAGCCATCAACATTGAACTTTGGCAGATTGTCGAAAATGGATACACTGTTCAGCACCCTGATGCTCCTACTTCCGATGACAAAGCTATAATGCGGTTGAATGCTCAAGCAAAAGATATTATCTATGACTGTATCTCGAAAGACATTTTCATTCGGTTTCGAAAGCTTGACACTACCAAGCAACTCTGGGATGCCATCAAAGATGTTCATGAAGAATTCATTGCCAAAACAGATCAACACACAGATATGCTTCGTGCCATATTTGCTGGTTTCAGAAGTCTTCGTAAGGAAAGTGCTATGGAACTCACTGATCGTTTGACAAATATTGTTGAAAGACTTCATCAATGTGGAGTAACAGATATCACCGATAGAGATGTGGTCAACAAGCTACTGAGTGCTCTTGATGCAACCTTCGATCCAATCATAGCTGAAATCAAGCAAAGACCAGACTATGAAGAACTTCACTACGTCGAGGTCATGACGCTGTTGTCTATTCACGAAGAAAAGATGGAACTTGAAAATGGGTATCAAGAATCTTCTTCGAAAAGTGAAGGAGAAATTCTTTCACATTATGGCAGTTCACAAGAAGAAGATATCGAGAATCAACACTCTATCACAAAAGAGCTAGAAATGCTCACAGAAAGACTAGGTAATCTCAGAAGACAAAATCCGTGTCTCACAAATGATGACGAAGTTGACCTGCCTGAATCTTCAAGAAGAATACCTCCGAAAGAAATAAAGTGCTTCAAGTGCAAACAGTTTGGTCACTTCATAGCAGACTGTCCTTGCTGGGAACTAGATGAAAAACCTAGCAACAGGTGGATTTGTCTTCACTGCACTGGATTCACTCGAATGGACCGTCACACTAAGCTCTCGAATAAGAATGAATCCTTCTCATCCTCTTTGAAGAGACCAGTCACTGACACGCAAGCCAAAGCAACCGTTGAATCTAATATGAAGAGAATATCGCAGCTGACTAGAGTATGTGCTGAAATGAATATGGAATCTGAAGATGAGGCATCCGAATCCGAATCAGAAGACAAAGAGCTTTACAGATTCTAAGAAGAGGCAATGCATTCGTCACTTATGAATCATCCGAGAAGTCACTCGAATCAGACACTGATGATAATGCTTCAAGTGGTGATGAACCAATCGCACTCTGTCTCATGGCAAAAACCTCAAAGGATCAGGTATCAGCAAAACACCAAAAATCTATGACTGAATATTCCTCTGAATACATTGCCTATGCTAAACTGATTAAGATTGCCAAATCTCGACAAGATGAGCTTGAAAAACTTGAGAAGAATCTCAGGAAATCCAAAGGATTACTGGTCGAAGAGATGAAGAAGAATCAAGAGTTGACTGAAGAGCATGATGCTTTTTCTTCAACGATTGATGATCTTTCCAAACGATATGATTCTCTTGCAGTTGACTACAAGAGTTTATCAGATGAACTCCATAGCAGGAATCAAGAACTCGAGTCACTGAAAGAGTCTTATAACGTGCTTGCGAAAGAAAAAGCTTCTCTCTTTGCCGAGCAATCCAACAACCTTCCTGATGATTTTGTGCCTCCTTGCTCAAAATGCCTAGAACGTAGCAATGCTGATTCGAATGCTGAAACGTCCAATGCTGTCATCAAGAATATTGCAACCACTACGAATGATATTTCTAAGCCCTCTTCCGAGGAATTTGTTGCTATCTCTGATGAAAATTGCAGGCTAAAAAACTTGCTTGAGACAGGAATGCTAAAGAGCCTCAAAGGGCATCAAACTCTCTGTGATGTGCTCAAGAAGTCAATACTGCATAAAAATCCCTGAAAGGAAGGACTGGGTTTCGAAAGGAAACTCAACGTTGATGGAACCTACCGGACTCTCGAACCTGCACTTCTGTCAGGATATGACACTCCCATTTCTGTTGTTTCTAACGAGTCTGATGATTCAAACTACAAATTCTTCAAACAACAGAATGGTAAGGTTTTCGCTCGGTATGTTAGGACTAACTGCAGGTCTGGTTCACCGAAGAAGCAAATCTGGGTGAAGAAGTGCATCATTGAAAATTTATCTGTCACTGCTAACCTGAATATGCAGAGTAATTCTCTTCGAGGAAATGATAATCACTCGCAGATTGGCGCTGCAACTTCCTCGAATGGATATCAGTCAAACATTCGACAAAAGGAGTACATGTGTATCTCCTCGAATCATTATGCTCATGTCTCTGGGAACAATTTCAATGCATATTCATATGATTACTCTCGAAATGTACAGGCAAACTACAGAGATCATCGAAGGAACGTCCCTGCTCAGTCAAGAAAAATGAGGTCTACGATGCCCACACAAGTGTGGGCTGCAAGAAAGAACTAACTCGTCTTGCAGGAACTCTCTCTCAGGGATTCTATTCGCTTATCCATAGCCCTGAGATTTATATTGTTGGTGCCAGTTCTTTGTGTTTATTTGTTCTTTCTTGTTTTTGTTGTTTGTCTTCGAGTTGCCATGTTTGTGTTTTGTCCGATGAACAACTCACTCATAGCTCTATGTTTAGTGTTTCTTCTCTTCTGTCCGAGTGTTTTGTTTCGGACCCTTTTATCCTTCTATTATTTCTCGTCCAAATCTATGCTGTCCGTCGTGAGGATGCAATTTGAACTAAAGATCTCTATGCGACGTCCTTGGTCGCGAAAGAAATCAACTTCGAACTTTTATCCATTTTTGGCATTTAGCCCTCCTTCAAATCTTTGAACTCCCGCTCTCTTCCCGAGTTTGCCACGTGCCCACGATCTCCACAATCGTGATCGTGTCCGTCGAATGCGGAACATCCCGCAACTGTGGGCCATAGATTTCAGAGAGGAGGTTCAACTCTCAGGCTATAAATATCCCTCACCACATCTTCTTCCTCAGTTCCTCAAACCCTCGTTCCACCTCCACCCGAGCCCGTGCTCGAAGCAACTCCGGCGAGAAGCTCCGTCGTGCTACTCTGGTGAAATCTCGTCGCAGCTGATCACGCCAGTGCGGTAATCTTCCTCCCGCATTGCCGTAGTTGATTTAAGTTGCCAAGTTAGGGCGCTTGGATCCGGAACTGCTCCTTTCCATATCTTTGTTCTTAGGGCAGTTCTTACCGATGCTATTTTCTTCGATTTATTCCACCATGGTAGATCTTTAGGAATCACTAGGATTTGACTTGTACGGTTTGTAGATCTTCCTCGTACTGGTTTTCCTCATCTAGGGTTCATGTGTAATTATCCGAAAGATTAGATAGCTATCAACCTGCCTAGAATTTTTCTGTGGCTAGCTAGTAAAATCTATCGATGACATCTTTTTGTATTACCATGAGTTCCTTGTTGGATTCCCTCAAAATCATTTTCGTTTCAAAATACTTTCTGTGCATGCTTGTGACCCTACCCTTTTTCCCTCGCATCTATTCTATTTCACAGGTTGGTCATGGCACAGAGTTCGCAAGAGTATTCAGTTTCTGAAGAAGAATTGCCTCAGTTCCCATCAAGGTCTGAACGAATCAGAATGACTGGAGGAGGAAAATCTTCGAAGCCACCCAAGGCTCCGAAGAAGAAACAAGAGACTGAATCCGAAGAAGACGAGGAGGAAATTCCCTCTGCTCACAGTCAGCCCGAGGATGAATTGGTCACCGACGCCCTAACCATCTTCTCTGATGGAAATCCTAAAAAGGGCGGTCGCGGTAGAGAAAAGAACCCCACTGCTGAAATGTCTGATCCTGATAATTACAGAACTCCACCAGAGGGTGAATCAACGACAGACCACAACAACAGGCTTCAAAGAATTCACCGCCACTGGGCAGGCAAATGGTACAGATATGAAAATGTTCACGAGAAGTACCAGATTCTGTTTGCTTTCACACCACCATAGAATGACTGCATTGCCGAAAACTGCATTGGCCCTGATGATGAAAAAGTCAGACCACCACAGCCTCCAAATGCTCACAGCGATTCCCTCAAAACCATCGCTGATTTTCCCGAGGAAGTAGCTAAGAGGGCGAAGGCCAAAGCCAAGCGTGATGCTAGGGAAGTGAAGAAAAACCAAGTTGAAGCAAAAAACATTGCGCTGACCCAGCAAGACGTACATAAGAAGAAGGATCGTGCATCTGCTTCCAAGGAAAGCAAGTCAAGGAAATCTGTTTCCCCTCGTGCACCCCGAAAGAAAACTGTCGCCAAGAGAATCAAGAAGGCAGCTCCTGACTCGTCTGATGAGTCATCCAGAGAAGATACCCCTGATGAAATTCCACTGTATGATCGACTTGCCATTCTCAACAAGCCATCCAAGAGCCCCTCTCCAGTGAAAGTTTTACCCTCTCCAAGGAAATCACCCAGGCATGAACCCATTCCATTCACTGATGAACCTTCGGGTTCTGTAGCTCCGAGATCATTGACAAACACTGTAGCGAAGAGAAAGCTGCAGTTTGAAGAAAAAGCTAATGTGGCTGCTAAGAAGACCAGGCTCACTGCTCCTGCTTCCACAGAGGAACAAAAGTATGATTTCAATTTCATGATCGATGTGATTGACAGTGCTGCATATGATGCAAAATCTGATGATGTGAGCGGTCTGGGACTGCCTGATGATGTTACTGAAATGGTGATGAAGCATTTCATTGAGCTGAGAAAAATCTCCAAGAAGCTAAATAAACTGTCAAAGACAAGCAAGCTGTCGAGAAAATGAGGAATGAGGCCAAAACTGAATCCGAAAGGAAAAAGCTAAACAAAGAAATTGTTGAACTCACCAAGGCCCTCAGTGTATTGCGCAATGAGAAAATTGATTGGCACTCGCGCTTGCACATGGAGGTATCTCAGTTGTGTGACAGAAGGAACGAGGAGATTGACCGCAAGGCAGATCTTGCTCAAAGAAGGATTCAAGAAGAAAAACGTCAGAAGGCAAGGGCGAGAATCAGCAAACCGAAAGAAAACAAAGACCGCCGCCTTCAGACTGTCGTTGCTGAGCCTATTCCATTGGACTCCCATGCACCCTTGCAACAGGTTCCACCATCTCCACCTCACGAAGATGAACCTATGCAGCAAGCTAGCACTGAGGAGGTTATTATTCCAGCTCTAGTAGCCCAAGAGCAACTTGAAGTTGTTGATATATTCCTGGAAAAGACTGATGAAGAAAATGCACCTCCTAAGCAGCAATCCCCAGTTGATGAGGTTGATGAAGAAATTGAAGTTGAGAAGACAGATTCATCGCCGCCGAGAATATTGCAAGCAGAGCCCTCCGAACCAAATAAGGAGGAGAATGACAAGATTGAGGGGGAGCTAAATGCTTCCCGAGAGAAAAAAAACCCGGTCGCATCATCTGGTACCCCTACACAGATGGATGTTGATCCTGCTCCTCTTACCAGTGCACCAAAGTTGGTAGAGGAAGAAAAGAAATCTGATGAGCCGATGGCCCGAGAAGTAATTGTACCACCAGTTGTGACTCAACCGTCTGAGAAAGAGGTCGTTGTGCCTCCAGCCGAAGAAGGTGCAAAGAAAGAAAAGGCCCTTGTGCTCGATAGCCAGAAAGCTATTGAAGGAGTTCCAGCGAGCAAAAATGATAGTCAGTCAAGTTCTTCGAAGCAATCTGCACAAGAAAAATCAAGGATGCCACGTGCTCCTCTCAAGCCTATTGAGGAAGGAGTGCCTGCACCTGATGACATTCGGACCCGATTTATGGCCGATGAAGAACCACTGAGAAACCCATTGGAAACCTATCCTTTGTTTCCTGTCGATGAAGGTCAGAATGGTCCAGCTTTCAACGAGCAGTTTCATCATTCGAAACTTGCATTCTTTGGGACCAGCCCATATGATGGAGAAAGAACTTCCTTGTCACCAAGATTCTAGATGAAGGAACATGCCGTGTACTATGCTCGCATTCTGTATGGCAAGAATCGCATCTTCAAGCACAAGATTATGGATTTTGCTGAGCTCGAAAGTTTACCTTGCTTCCATCACAGCATCGAGTAGATTGAACAAGTCTTCCTGAAGAGTTTCTTTCGTTTCAATCATGGCTGGAATCGTGAAGTAATCCTTCAGTTCTATGCCACTCTTTATATCTCAGGGAACCTTGCTAATAGCAGTACTTGGATCCTCGAATGGATAACCGAAGAAAAGATCAAATGTTCGGCTGACCAGTTCTTAGCACTGTTGAATCTTCCTCTGTGTGAATTTGATGCCACTCGGGAACACAGACTGCACTACTAGGATGTTTCCGAAGCCGAACTTCATATGTTGATGGATCCCAAACTTGTTGGTGATGAATGTACCGAGGCAAATGCTAAGAATCTAGCCTATGAGAACAAAGTGTTGTTCTATATCCTCTGCAACTCCCTCACACCAACAAACAGGCCAGAAACCATTCATGGCATCGTGGCAAATGCTCTTCAAGCAACAACTCATGGCATTCTGTTTGACATTCCGGATCTTTTCATTCGCATCTTGGCGTATGGAGCTGATACCCCTCAGGCTTTGAAGCCATATGCACCTTGGGTCATGTTTGCTATTGAGCAGCTTACTGAGAAAAAGTTTTTCTGCCCACATGTCCCGAATGTTTTCATTCCACCAGTTCGAGACACTCTCCGGATCGTGAAGGACATCGGCAAAGGAAAGACACCTATTGATGCTACTGCCTTTGCCTCTGCTAAAGCTCCGAAGGTTAAGAAGGCCACAGTCGAAATCCCTCATGACGAAAATCCCTCACTGTATGAGATTTGTCTTCGCACTCAGCAAGCCCTGGAAAGTCACATCAAGCTCGACTGCAAAGAAAAACCGGAGATGATGACTGAGATAAATCTGCTTCACAATTATGCTCGCCAAGCTCTTCTATATGAGAAGGAACAAAAGAAGCGCTCCTGGACCCTTCTGCGCAAGCATTATTCTCGCACTCAACTATCTGCCAAGGGTATCGAGAAAGATTATGATCATCTGGAGCTGTTTGAAGTTCCTCGCATCCGAAGGCAAACCCCTATGCTTCCTCAGCGTTTTGCCCCCACCGACCTGCTGTTTGTTGAACCCGATCATGTACTTGAAGACACAGCAGACACATTGATATTCAAGCCAGATGCACCACGCGCTGCTACTCCCGAAGCTGTTCCCGAAGCCCATACTACGACTCCAACTCCTGCTTCGGCCTCAACCATCGCTCGCTTTGCTTCGCCGAACAGTTCGAGTTCTGGGGATTCTTTGGACGAGTAGTTCCTCGAATGCATTCTCTTTCCTTTTTAACACTTGTTGACAAAAAGGGGGAGAAGAACATCGAGAGATAGATAAGCGGGCTATTTGCAGGGTGTTTCCATTCGCCATTTGCTTTTCAGTCGAACAATTTGGTCTCCGTCGTTGAACTTTTTGCTTTTGTTCGTGAAACTTAATCTCACCACCCGTGGTGATGGAATACTGCATCGTCATGTACCGTTAATAACCCCCCCTGCAATGCTATATTTGCTTCTAGTTGTCTGTTTGCAGGTGCTATCAAAAGCGTACTTCCTTGCGATAATTATCCTCGATACTTATCAATCGTGCATGGCAAAGTGAAAGCATTTCTAGGAGGATTGTAAATCATGCTTCTCTAAAAGATATACTACATGTATCTTCCACTTAGATATGCTATTATGATTATCTTTCGATATCTAATGATGCAGGAGAAGAAAGGTTGCTTCAGAGTAAAGTTACTCATGATTCAAAAGAGAATTCTTTCTATCTGTCTCATAAGCTGTTTTTCCTCGCATATTTCTATCACATCATCCTTGTTGCAGGAAAACCTCGTCTGAAGCATATCTACTCCGAGCAAAATAATTGTGATTCCCTTGCTCTGATTTTCTTCGAATATCTAACTTGCAGGGAACCTATGTCTCGTGTGGATTCAAACTGTGATCTGAGAAATCTTCATGTCTTATCCTTTGCCACAACTCACTATCTAACAAATCTATTTCAAAGGTTGTGTGTGGCAGGAAATACATCAGACACCGTCGAGTGCATTGGATGAAACTACGAATGAGATCATCTGTCAATGTCACTCATACGAAGATTCACGTCGCTGCCCTCCGCTTTATCTCCTATGCTTACTCTGAGTCAGAATGATGCATATCTTCAGGGGGAGCGTGCTTTATCTTCGTAATTATTTCTCGTCCTTCATTACCCTTCGCATTCCATTTAGTATGAGTGACATTGTTGGTTTTGTTTTGTCAACAATCATCCAAAAAGGGGGAGATTGTTGGTGCAATATTTGCCCTCCTGTGTTTTGGAGATTGTTGACAGAAACATGCATGGACTGATTTGTTTGCTAGTGCACAAAGAGAGAAATAGTCCATGCAGTGCCGAAGAGAATGTTGTCTCTTGTGTCAAGTTCAAGGAACTTCACCGAAGAATATCTGCACAGCAGAGAAGAATGAGCTACATCAAATGAAGTTATGTAGGCGAGAAGATTGATGTGAAGGAGTTAACCCCTTGAAATTTTTATTCGGTGTGTCCGAAGAAGAATGACTGCAGTCGAGAAGGTTGAAGACGAAGCGAAGACGTAGCATTTGTTTCGCTGTTCTTCTTTGTCTTATTTGAGTCATAGGTCCTCCGTACTATTAAGAGGGGTATAGGTTCTCGAAGCTTAGATCCGCTGTGATGCTTAGCCCAAACCTATGCGAGACTGAGAGAAATCTCTTTATGCTTCGAATGATTACCTGCCAGCAGAAGACGTTGTTCTTCGGTGCTGTAGGAGATATCTTTCGAACTGAGGAGTTAGCATTACTTGCTCCGCAAGGAATGTTACCGTTGTGCTCAATTTCCAACCGTTGAACTCGTGTCATTCGGCCATTGGCTGCTACACTTGTCCAATTTGGTCTTTTCCCTTCAGGGAAGGCTGCGGCTATAAATAGCCACCCCGCTCCAACGTTACCCGTTGGCTGCTCCGCTTAAGATTTATGAGAAGATTGATTGAGCAACCCCCCTCTCCGAGTGATTTGAGTTTAAAATCCACCGAGAGAAAACCCCAGAGCCGAAAAATTAGATAGTGGTTCAACATCACTCGAATCTAAGTCCAGTACGCTCCGTCTATTACTCTTGAGAGCTGCGCACTCTCTAGACGGATAGGTGTCGGCTCGAGTGTCGAAGAGTAATTGTCTTCACCGAGCAAGATCTTCAGCAACCAAGAGTCATTGTGGTTTGCGAAGAAGTCTATCAAAGGTTTGGAGATCGCCGACAAGTATCTACCATGAGTGAAATCAACTGGAGTCTGATCAGCTCCGAGTTGAAGGAGAATAGGGCGAAGAGAGTTTATCTTCTGTGTTAAATCACAACCCCTCCAACCAGACGTAGTCCTTTGGCAGAAGGGCGAACTGGTCTACCAAATTCATCTGTCGCCATCGAGCACCACTGGTTCATTCGACATCACTGCATTTCCCTCAGCAGTTTACATTCGTGCTCTATGTCGATAGTTTTATCTGATCAATCATAGTTCGTTACTTATCTTTCACATTCTCATCATTCACTTCTGTCGTCTCAGTCTAATTTATTTCTCTTCGTAATTCTGCATGTTAGTGTGATTTCATTCAGTGCCGTATCCATTCACCTTGTCACTTTTTCACGTGCATTTCCATCGCAGTTCATATCTTTGTTTTCCCTCGTGCTACTGCATCTGTTCATATATTGCATTACCATCATATCTGTCAAACCTGTGATATTCTATGCTCGAACAATTACTGCTTCCAACATCGATAGATATGTTCCTTAATTGCGTGCTTTATTAAGTACCTTGCTACCGAACCTTATTTCCGCTGCTGTGTTTCGGATCAGTTCAGAACATTCACAAGAATTTTTGAATCTTCCATTCACCCCCCCTCTGGTCGATATACTCTTGGTCCTAATAGGAGCTTCCTGGAGCTTCCTGGAGCACCTCGCGGATGACCCCAGCTTGCTGGAGCTTCTGAACTTCCTTGACGATGAAATCTTGCTTCTCTGGCGCCTGGCGCTGTGCTTTTTGCTTGACGGGGCGTGCATTGGGGCACACCGCTAAGTGGTGCTCAATCACCTCCCTTGGAACACCGGACAAGTCAGATGCTTTCCAGGCGAAAACATTCGAGTTTCCCCAAAGGAAGGTGACGAGCGCACTTTCCTATGCAGGAGGGAGGCCAGCGCCGATGGTGAAGGCAGGGCCGGAGCCACTGCCGTCCACCGACACCTTCTTCGTCTCGGTGCGGTCCTGAGAGAACAACTGCTTCTTCTTCACGGGCGCGGCCTTAGGAGGCTCGGCCGTGTCTTCTTCAGCCGGATGCGCGACAGCGGTGGCCTTGTAGGTGCGCTCGAGGGAGCAGACCGCATCCTTCTCGTCGCAGGCGACAGTGATGATGCCGCTGCAGCCAGGCATCTTGAGGATGTTGTAGGCATGATGAGTCGCCGCCATGAACTTGGCGAGAGCTGGGTAGCCCAAGATGGCGTTGTAAGGCAGGCCGGTGTGCGCCACGTCGAAGTCGATGAGCTCGGTATGGTAGTTCTTGCGGGTGCCGAAGGTGACGGGAAGGCGCACTTGCTCCAGAGGGACGGTGGAGCCATCGGTCACTCCGGAGAAGGGCCTGGTCGGCATCAGCTGGTCGTAGGGCACCTGGAGCGTCTCGATGGATTCGATGGAGATCACGTTGAGGCCGGCGCCTCCGTCGATGAGGGTCTTGGTGACCGTGACGTTGCTGATGGTGGGAGTGCACAACATGGGGAGTGCGCCTGTGGAGGTTGTGGACTTGGGGTGGTCCGTGGAGTCGAAGGTGATGGCGTACTACGACCACTTGAGGGGCCGCGCGGCCTCAGGCCTTGGGAGGGCAGCATTCACTTCACAAGAGAGCAGCTTGAAGTGGCGGTTGGACTCGGCGGCATGGGCCCCGCCAAGGATGCAGGCGACCGCGCGAGGCTCCTGGTAGCCCCCAGCACCCTCATCAGGCTGGTTGATGTCGTTCCTCCGGGGTGGTGGCGACAGCGGCGGGAGAGCGGCATTGGCCTGAGGGTTCACCTTGCAAGGCTGGTCGCGCCAGGCGGCATCACGAGGCTGGTCGCGCCAGCCCTGGCGGAAGTTGCCGTTGTGGCCGTCTCAGCGGTTGCCGCCGCGGCCACCTCCGCGACCAGCACTGCGGCCACCGCGGTCGTCTCAGCGCCCCTGGCGCTCGTCGTGGAGCAGCTTGAGCTCCTGGCAGTCTTCAGTGTTGTGGGAGCGCACGTTGTGGTAGGCGCAGAGCGGTCGGCTGTCTTTCCTGGGCTCGTCATGGTCATGGCCGCGCTTGTGCTCGGGCTCCGCCGCAAGCACGGCAGTGCCCTTACACTTGACATCCTTGTTCTTGGTCTTGGCGGCCTCAAGCGCCGCGTCAGGGTCTTTGTGGACGAAGAGGCAGCCTTCTTCAGCCTTGGCACACATATTGGCGAGGTCGAGCAGTTCAAGCACCGAGTCCAGCTCGTCGTTGATGGCGAGCTTCTCGCGCATCTTGACGTCCGTGACGCCAGTGGAGAACGCAGAGATGACGGCTGCGTCGGAGGCGCGTGGTATCTTGTTACGCACTTGGCTGAAGCGCTGGATGTACTTGCTGAGGGTCTCGTCCGGGCACTGCTTCACGTGCCGAAGGCCGTTGATGGTGAGGGAGCGGTCTTGCGTGCCCTTGAAGTTGGCAACGAACTAGCTGCAGAGCTCGGCCCACGATGAGATGGACGCCTCTGGGAGATTCATGAGCCAGGAGCGCGGGCCATCCTTGAGGGCCATGGGGAACCAGTTCGCCATGACCTTGTCGTCGCCGTTCGCCACCTCGATGCTCAGCGCGTAGAGCTGGGGGTGCCGTCGTAGCGCGGGGGCAGCTCAAGCTTGAACTTCACGGGCCACACCACCCGTCGCAGCTCGCGGGTGAAGGTGCGGTAGCCCACACCGCTCTAGGGGACGCCACCGGCGAGGGCAGCGCGGTTCTGGCGCCCTGCCGCCACGACCTCCTGGACAGCCTGGTCCTGGCGCTGGCGCTGCCGCTCAAGGAGCACTCGCCCGTCGGGGGGCACGCGTCGGATGATCTGGCAGCTGTCCTCGTCACGAGCCGGCGGGGACGCACGGGACGGCTCGCGCGCCCGCGTGTTGCGCTGGGGCCCGCCGAGCTCGTCGTGCATAGGAGGCGGCGGGGGAGCGCCGTGCGCCAGGTCCCCAGCATGAGACGGCGGTGGGCGGAGCGAGTGGGAAGGCGTCGGAGCGTCCCCGATGGTGTTGACGAGCTCGGTGATGCGACCAAGCCAGGCGTTATAGCCGGCGTCGGCTGGACGGTAGCGGAGCAGCTCGCGCGCCATGAGTAGCGCGTCCTGCACATTCGGCGGCCCACGGGGGGCGAGGGAGGAAGAAGCCATGGCAGTGTGGCCGTTCGCCTGCACGGAGGGGTGCAGGGAGGAGTCCTGCTGCTCGTGGGCAGCGGGGTCGGTGGCGGCAGCAGCCTCGACAGGGCGGCGGCAGTTGCCGTGGGCCACCGGCTCAGTCTGATCCACGCGGCCGGCCCTGCGCTCGGCGCGCTCTCGACGTGCGTCGGCCATGAGGCTGGTGGAATGGAGGGCGGAGTGGGAGAACAGTAGCGCACCCCTACCTGGCGCGCCAAATGTTAGAAGTGGGGCTCCTGGGACCCAAAGGTTCGAACACTGGGGTGAGCTTGTTCCTACCTTTTCGTCCTCTACCACGGCTAAGCTACGGCGGAGCAACGGTGGGAGTGTGCTAGCGAGGAATGGACTGTGGACTCAGCGGTTTACCCAGGTTTGGGCCACCTTGCGGTGTAAAACCCTACTCCTGCTTGGTTTTGATCGTGGTGAGCAAGAAGGTGTTCTAGCGTACAAGGTTGAAGACAGTGGAATCTCTCTGCCTCTATGGTGGCAGCACTATCCCTTTATACCTGCCTTGGTCCTCTTCCCCCTCGAAACTTAGGCGGGAAGGGTTGCCACACTTGGCGGGTTTTGAAAGGGGACAGGCGCTCAAGCTATCCTAACTGAAGGCGGTCTTCGCCTGCAAAAGCATGATCCTTGATGCGCCGGTGGGCTCGGTGATGACCTAAGCCCTGTGCGCCTGCCGTCTTGGTCTTCCTTCGCCGATCGGGCAACCTTTGGGGTCGCTTTGGGAAGTGGACGGCTGGCCTTGCTCCCTTAACACAAAAGAGGAAACCATCTTCATTCGCGCCTGCTGGCGCGGCCTCTGTCGCCGCTCGTCGCCACACGCGTCACCCACGTGATGGGCACGAGACCGCGCAGCCGAGCCGAGCAGCCATCGTCCTGAGCGCCTTCGGGAGGAAGCCTCAGGAGGCCGCCTCGGGAGGCCACCTCGTGAGGGGGCCTCGCGAGGCTGCTGGTGAAGATGCTGAGTCCTGTCCGCCGCTCCCTGAGGAGGGGTCCTCAGGAGGCCCAGGCCTCATGAGAGGTCTTGGTGAGATGCTTGGTGATGACGGCCTGCTGGGCCCGCGCCAGCCGCTGCGCCCTGGGCCGAATGCAGACGGGCCTGGATACCCTGGGTTCCATGGGCCCGACAACCTCACCGAGGTCCTTGGTGCCTTATCTCCTCGTGAGCCGCATGCACTCCGCATGAGTTGTGGATCGCCCGACACCGCTTTCCGCCAAAAGCTAAGTCCAACCTCCTCGCGATACGCCCTCACCATCACTCAAGCCCTCTCCCGTCGTGAATTCGCTGAGCGCTGGCATTTTTTCTTTCGCGTGAGCCGCTTGCATGCCAAAGGGGGGCTCCCTGAGCATCGCGCCTCAGGAGCCCTCACTAGCTCCCGGTGCCCCTCACCTCCTGGCATTGTCCCGGCATCACGACCGGACATACCAGCGATGGCTGATTCCCGCTCGGGGGCTGGGTTCCGACGGCGTAGAGCGCCGAGGCAAACAAGAAAGAAAAAACTGGCCTTGCGAGAAGACTTCGGGAGGGAACGCATACATTCCAAATCGTAAAAGCATTAAATTAAAACATAAAAGCTATTGTTCTCACACCCCCACGGGGCTTGCGGGATCGAGGAGATAGGTCTAGAGGGAGGGTGAATAGACTCGTAACCAGCCAAAGGTGCAGTTTTTAATTTCTCTTGGAACTTAGGCAGATTTTGGCACAAGTTAAGATCACTCCAATACTTTCTACACATGCATATCTAAAGATTGAGCAGCGGAAATAGTAAAGCATGCAAAAGTATGGAATGTAAAGAGGTAGAGTATGGAAGATCAAACGCAATGAAGACACGGTGGTTTTTGGCGTGGTTCCGATAGGTGGTGCTATCGTATGTCCACGTTGATGGAGACTTCAACCCACGAAGGGTAACGGCTGCGCGAGTCCACGGAGGGCTCCACCCACGAAGGGTCCACGAAGAAGCAACCTTGTCTATTCCACCATGGCTTACGTCCACGAAGGACTAGCCTCACTCGGGGTAGATCTTCACGAAGTAGGCGATCTCCTTGCCCTTACAAACTCCTTGGTTCAACTCCACATCATGTCGGAGGCTCCCTAGTGACACCTAACCAATCTAGGAGACACCACTCTCCAAAAGGTAATAGACGGTGTGTTGTTGATGAACTCCTTGCTCTTGTGCTTCAAATGATAGTCTTCCCAGCAGTCAAACAACTCCTCACAAATTTGGCTATGGTTGAAGAGGGATTTGAGTGGAAAGCAACTTGGGATAGGCTAGAAATCAAGATTCAAATGGTAGGAATGGAATAGCTTGATCTCAACACATGAGTAGGTGGTTCTCTCTCAGAAAATGTATGGTGGAAGTGTAGGCACGTTCTGATGGCTCTCCTTACTGAGAAGGAGGTGGTGGAGGGGTAAATATAGCCTCCACACAAAATCCAACAATTACACACTTTTGACCCAACTCGGTGGCACCAAAACCATAATCTCGGTAGCACCGAACTGTGTAAAAGATATGAACGTTAGGAATCTCGGTGGGACCGATACGAACAACTCTGATGGACCGAAGTGCAATGGCTAGGGCAAACCTCATCTCGGTGGCACCGATTGCATCAACTCGGTAAAACAGAAGTGAAGCAATAAGGCAACAGAAAGTTGGCAAGCCAACTCGGTGAGACCGATTTGCAAAACTCAGTGAGACCGAAGTAAGTGCAAATGATTACAGAGAGTTGGCAAGGCCATCTCAGTGAGACCGAGATCCATTTCGGTGGATCCCATTTGTTAGGGTTTTGGCAGTGGCTAAGTCTAGGTGAACTCGGTGGGTCCGGATAGGAAATATCGGTGGGGCCGAGTTGGAATGTGGGTTTTGGACATGTTTTGGATAGAGAGAGTGTTTGAGGGTTTAGGAGTACTGTCACTAAGCACTTGAGCAAAAAGACCATTAAGCAACACCTCATCCCCTTTTAATAGTATTGGCTTTCCTTTGGACTCAATGTGATCTTGGATCACTAAACCAAAAATGTAGAGTCTTGATCTTTTGCCAATCCTTGTCCTTAGCATTTTGAAGGGATTCCACATCCTCTTGTCCCTGCCACGCCATTGTTGAACTTGTCTGAAATTCACTAGATAAAAGCATTAGTCCAACAACATGTATGTTGGCATAAATTACCAAAACCACCAAGGGAGCAAGTGTGCTTTCAGGGCTACATCGATCCAGTGCAGGAGAATGAAAAGAAGAAAGAGGCCTAGGCGGGGCGCCGTCACCCCCAAGACTCCAACATGGGCGCCGCGCATGCCTAGTCGGAGTCCTGATCCTTGCTCTTGACGCGGGGGGAGCTGTCGTCGTTTCCGCTTCAGCCGGAGGTGGTGGCTCCACTGTCGCTGTCGTCCTCGCTGGAGGAGCCGCTGTAGCTACCGTCCTCGCTCTCCGCGCAACACTCCAAGCGGCTGCCGGAGATCCTGAAGATCTTCATGAAGAGCGTGGAGGCCCCGTCGTACTTGAACTGGAGGACATGCCCCCGCTTCAGGCCGCGGGCGAGGGCGAACGACTTCCATCCCTGCTTCAAGAACATGAAGCCCGAGGGGGTGAACTCCGTCGCCACCCAGGAGGGGTCGTTGCAGCAGCCATTGGCCTGCACCCACAGGCCCAAGGGCGCACGGTCCGCCATCGCCTCCGTGAAGGAGTCTGGGAGCCGGAGCCAGGTGCAGGGCCGGCGATGCATGGTCACTATGAACTCATGAGCCGCCTCCGCCGAATGGCTCCCTGCCTGGGGAGGTAGGGCCGCCGCCATGCCACGGCCATCTCAACCGCGCGCACCACGCAATCCGTGCCCGTGAGCGGCGCCCCTTCCAAGGCCGCTGGGGCCAATGCCGGCAGCCGCTGGGGAGCACCCGCGCCCCCGGGGCAGAGCCTTGGGTGCGGCAGCAGAAGCACGGGCACACCCTCTTCCCATCGCCATCACTGCGGTTGTCGGGCCCATGGAACCCGGGGTATCCAGGCCCGTCTGCCTTTGGCCCAGGGCGCGACGCCTGGAGTGTGCCCGGTGGGCCGTCGCCACCAAGTGTCTCGCCATGCCCCCTCATGGGGCCCTAGCCTCCTGAGGCCCCCTCCTCAGGGAGTAGCAGGCGACGCTCAGCACCACCATAAGCGGCCTTGCGAGGTCCCTCACGAAGCGGCTTCCCAAGTCCCCTCCCGAGGCGGCTTCCCGAGTGGCCTCGCGAGGCGGCGTCCCGAGGTGGCCTTCCGAGCCCCCCCCCCCCCCCGCAGGCGCTCGAGGAGAATACAGTTCGGCGTGTCGCGCGGACTGGAGCCCATCACGTGGGTGACGCGCGCGGCGACGAGCAGCAGCAGTGGCCGCGCCAGCAGGCGCGGATGCAGATGGTTTCCTCTTTTGTGCTAGGGAAGCAGGGCCAGCTATCTACTCCCCAAAGCAACCCCAAAGGTTGCCCGATCGGCGAAGAAAGACCAAGACGGCGGGCGCATAGGGCGGAGGTCATCCTCGAGCCCACCGGCGCGTCATGGATCATGCTTTGGCAGGCGAAGACCACCTTTAGTCAGGATAGCCTGAGCGCCTGTCCCCTTTAAAAACCGCCAAGTGTGGCAACCCTTCCCGCCTAAGTTTCGAGGGGGAAGAGGACCAAGGCGGCATAAAAGGGGCAGTGCAGCCACTGTAGCGGGGAGATCGATCATCTTGGGGGGGGGATCCATCATCTTCAACCTTGTACACAAGAACTCTCTCATCCACGATAATCTCAACCACAAAGCAGGAGTAGGGTCTTACACCGCAAGGTGGCCCGAACCTGGGTAAACCGCTGTGCCTTTGCCCGTCCAACGCTAGCGCGCTCTCGCCGTAGCACTGCCGTGGTAGGGGAAGAAGTAGTAGAACGAGCTCACCCCAGTGTTCGAACCTTTGGGTCCCCGGAGCCCCACTTCCGACATTTGGCTCGCCGGGTAGGGGTGCGCTACTGTTCCTCTGCTCGACCTTCAGCTCCACCAGTCCCATGGCGGACGCACATCGCGAGCATGCTGAGCGCAGGGCTGGCCGCGTGGCCCAGACGGAGCCGGTGGCCCGCGGCAATCGCCGCCGCTCCGACGCCGACGCTGCCGCCGCCACCGACCCCGCTGCCCGCGAGCAGCAGGCCTCCTCCCTGCACCCCTCCGTGCGGGCGGACGGCCACACCGCCACGGCCTCCTCCCTCGCCAACCGTGGGCCGCCGAACCCGCAGGCCGCGCTGCTCATGGCGCGCGAGCTACTCCGCTACCGTCCTGATGACGCCGGCTACGACGCCTGGCTTGGTCGCATCACCGAGCTCGTCAATGTCGCCGGGGACGCTACGACGCCTTCTCACTCGCTCCGCCCTCCACCGTCTCGTGCTGGGGACCCGGCGTACGGCGCCCCCCCGCCGCCTCCTATGCGTGACGAGCACGCCGGGCCCCAGCACAGCGCGCGGGCTCGTGAGCCGTCCCGCGGCGCGTCTTCTCCGGACCACTGCGAGCCCAGCTACCAGATCATCCGCCACGCGCCCCCCGACGCACGAGTGCTCCTCGAGCGCCAGCGCCAGGACCAGGCCGTTCAAGACGTTGCAGCGGCCGGGCGTCAAAACCACGCCGCCCTCGCTGGCGGCGTCCCCTCGAGCGGCGTGGGCTGCCGTGCCTTCACCCGCGAGCTGCGTCGGGTGGTCTGGCCCGCGAAGTTCAAGCCTGAGCTGCCTCCGCGCTACGACGGCACCCCCAACCCCACGGAGTTCCTCCAGCTCTACGCGCTGAGCGTCGAGGCGGCGAACGGCGACGACAAGGTCATGGCGAACTGGTTCCCCATGGCCCTCAAGGACGGCCCACGCTCTTGGCTCATGAACCTCCCCGAGGCTTCCATCTCGTCGTGGGCCGAGCTCTGCAGCCAGTTCATCGCCAACTTCAAGGGCACATAGGACCACTCCCTCACCATCAATGACCTGCGGCGCGTTCGACAGCGCCCAGACGAGACCCTCCGTAAGTACATCCAGCGCTTCAGCCAGGTGCGAACAAGATCCCGCGCGCTTCCGACGCGGTCGTCATCTCCGCGTTCTCCACCGGCGTCACGGACATCAAGATGCGCGAGAAGCTCGCCATCAATGGTGAGCTCGACTCCGTGCTCGAGCTGCTCGACCTCGCCGACAAGTGCGCCAAGGCTGAAGAAGGCCACCTCTTCGTTCACAACGACCCCGACGCGGTGCTCGACGGTACCAAGGCCAAGAGCAAGGACGTCAAGCGCAAAGGCCCTGCCGTGCTTGATGCGGAGCCCGAGCAGAAGTGCGGCCGCAACCTCGACGAACCCAGGAAGGACAACCGGCCACTCTGCGCCTTTCACAATGTCCGCTCCCACAGCACCGAAGACTGTCATGAGCTCAAGCTGCTCCGCGACGAGCGCCAGAGCCGCCGAGACGACCGCAACGGCCGTGGCGCCGACCGCGGGGGTGGTCGCAGCGGCAACCGCTGGGACAGCCGCAACAATAACAGCAACTACCGCCAGGGCTGGCGCGATCAGCCTCGTGAGGCCGCCTGGCGCAACCAGCCTCGTGAGGCGAATCCTCAGGCTAATGCCGCTCTCCCGCCGCTGCCTCCGCCTCCTCGGAGGAACGACGTCAACCAGCCTGACGAGGGCGCTGGGGGCTACGAGGAGCCTCGCGCGGTCGCCTGCATCCTTGGCGGGTCCCAAGCCCCCGCGTCCGTCCGCCACTTCAAGCAACTCTCTCGCGAGGTGTACACCGCCCTCCCGAGGCCTGAGGTCATGCGGCCCCCCAAGTGGTCGCAGTACGCCATCACCTTCGACTCCAAGGACCACCCGAAGTCCACGGCCTCCACAGGCGCGCTCCCCATGCTGTGCACTCCCACCATCAGCAACGTCGCGGTCACCAAGACCCTCATCGACGGGGGTGCCGGCCTCAACGTGCTCTCCATCGAAACCTTCAAGACGCTCTAGGTGCCCTACGTCCAGCTGATGCCGACCAGGCCTTTCTCCGGAGTGACCGATGGCTCCACCATTCCGCTGGGGCAGGTGCGCCTCCCCGTCACCTTCGGCACCCGCAAGAACTACCACACCGAGCTCACCGACTTCGACGTGGCGCACATCGGCCTGCCTTACAACGCCATCTTGGGCTACCCAGCTCTCACCAAGTTCATGGCGGCCACCCATCATGCCTAGAACGTCCTCAAGATGCCCGACTGTAGCGGCATCATCACCGTCGCTTGCGACGAGAAGGACGCGGCCAGCACCCTCGAGCGTGCCTACAAGGCTGCCGCTGTCGCGCACCCAGCCTACGAGGACGCGGCCGAGCCTTCCGAGGCCACGCCCGCGAAGAAGAAGCAGCTGTTCTCTCAGGACCGCGCCGAGATGAAGAAGGTGTCGGTGGACGGCAGCAGCTCCGGCCCCGCCTTCACCATCGGCACAGGCCTCCCTCCTGCATAGGAAAGCGTGCTCGTCACCTTCCTTCGGGCAAACTCAGATGTTTTCGCCTGGAAAGCATCCGACTTGTCCGGTGTGCCGAGGGAGGTGATCGAGCACCACTTAGCGGTGTGCCCCAATGCACGCCCGGTCAAGCAGAAAGCGCGGCGCCAGGCGCCAGAGAAGCAAGAGTTCATCGTCAGTGAAGTTCAGAAGCTCCAAGAAGCCGGAGTCGTTCGTGAGGTGCGCCATCCTGAATGGCTCGCCAGCCCAGTCGTCGTCCCCAAGAAAGACGGCAAGGAGCGCATGTGCGTCGACTTCACCAGCCTCAACAAGTCCTGCCCTCGTGACCCCTTCCAGCTGCCGCGAGGCGGACAGGGCGTTGGTCCGACCGTCGGCGGCACGTGCATATCCTTCGGGCTGAGGAACGCCGGCGCCTCTTTCCAGAGGCTCGCACCCTTCGCACCAGGGCCGCGTGAGCCTCCCACTCCTCGCGAGCTCCCAGCGCCTCGCGAGCCCCCTGGCTCCGAAGGAGCAGACTCCCTTGGCGCGCCGCGCCGAGTGGTCTGACGTCACTACAGTGCGGTCCTGCCGGGCGCACCCTGCGCGTCGCCCCGCGCGACCCGCACTCCTTCCCGCCGCGCCTCTCGAGCTTCGCTCCCGGAACCTTATCCTTTTGGTCGTGCAATGGATTTTACTAACTTTTACTTTGATGAATTATATTACCTACTCAATTGCCTGCTAATTTCTATGATGAATTCGATGCCGCCCGAGAGCGCCTCACGCTCGCGACCCCTCCCCTGACCAATTCCGTGAGCGGGGGCTAGGCACGGTGCCTGTGCTCGGGTCCGTCCCTGCAGCGCCGCCAAATCCATGCGACTGAGCTCTGGTTCGCGGGCCTGCTCCCGCGCACATCACCTCACCAAGGTCCTTGGTGCCTTATCTCCTCACGCAACGGCCACGGGTGAGCTAGCAAGCGCGTGCCGCTCCCCCTATCGTGAGATTTTTCGACATACAGCCCTTCAGGAGTCGAGCTGCGCGAAGGCCTCGCGGGCAGCCTCTCACGAGCCGGCCTCGCGAGGCGAAGACGCTTCGAACACCGGGCCTTGCGAGCACGCCTCGCGAGCTGCGTGAGCCCCTCATGAGCCGTGGCTCACCCAACACCGCTATCCGCCAAAAGCTAAGTGTGACTGCCTCTTGAGGCGCCCTTACCATCACTCAAGCTCTCTCCCCTCCCGATTCCGTGGGCGCCGTCGTTTTTCTTCTGCGTAAGCCGCTTGCACGCCAAAGGGGGGCTCCCTGAGCATCGCGCCTCAGGAGCCTTCACTAGCTCATGGTGCCCCTCACCTCCTGGCCTTGTCCCGGCATCGCGGCCGGACATACCAGCGACGGCTGAGGCCCGCTCGGGGGCTGGGTCCTGACGGCGTAGACCGCTGAGGCGAGGAAAGAAAAAAAACCAGCCTCACGGGAGGACTTCGGGAGAGAATGCATGCAACCCCACGTCACAAAAGTATTAAGTTCAACACAAGAAGATACTGTTTCACGCCCCCGCGGGGTTTACATCGGTTCAATGCAGGAGAACGAAAAGAAAGAAAGGCCTAGGCAAGTGCGTCCCCGTCACCGTGCGAACGGTGTCCCGGCTCTTGAGTCGTCGTCGCGCGCGCCTAGTCAGAGTCCTCGTCCTTGCTCTTGACGCGGGGGGAGCCGCCGTCGCCTCCGCCCCCGCCGGAGGGGGCGACACCGTCGGGGGAGTCGTCCTCGCTGGAGGAGCCGTTGTAGCTGTCCTCACTCTCCGCGCAGCACGCCAGGCGGCTACCGGAGAGCCCGAAGATCTTCACGAAGAGCGTGGCGGCCCCGTCGTACTTGAACTGGAGGACGTGCCCCTGCTTCAGGCCGCCGGCGAGGGCGAACGACTTCCAATCTTGCCTCAGGAACATGAAGCCCGAGGCGGTAAGCTCCGTCGCCACCCAGGAGGGGCCGTTGCAGCAACCGTCGGCCTGCACCCACAGGCCCAAGGGCGCGCGGTCCAACATCGCCGCCGCGAAGGAGTCCGGGAGCCGGAGCCAGGTGCAGGGGCAGCGGTGCATGTTCACGATGAACTCGCGTGCCGCCTCCGCCGAGTGGCTCCCCGCCTAGGGCAGAAGCGCAGCTGCTCCGACGTGGCCGCCTCGGCCTTGCGCGCCTCGCCCGCCGCGCCCGCGGACGGCGCCCCTTCCGCGACTATTGGGCCCGGCGCCGGCGGCCGTCGAGGATCGACCACGCCCCCGGGGCGGGACCTGCGATGCGGCGGCGGAGGCACGGCCGCGCCCTCGTCCTCTCGCCATCTCTCCGACAGTTCTAGCAAGGAGACGAGGAAGCTGGAGGAAGGAGAAGATGAGTGGGGGCTCCGGCTCTCCCTTCCCCCCTTTTTATCTCGGCACGGGACTCCCCTCATCGCTCCGCCTTCTCCGGCGCCAAGATTTATGTCAGCGCGGTAGTTCCCGAGGCGTCATGGGAAGTGGGGGCGTCGCCCGTCACATCGTGTGCCACGCGTCGTGCCTGGCCGCAGGCGGTTAGAGCCCGCACCGTTTCGCCCATCCGTAGGCGGGAAAGTGCGCGCCGCGGGCCCGGGGGCTACTGTCGGGCCCATGGAACCCGGGGTATCCAGGCCCGTCTGCCTTTGGCCCAGGGCGCGACGCCTGGAGTGTGCCCGGCGGGCCGTCGCCACCAAGTGTCTCGCCATGCCCCCTCATGGGGCCCTAGCCTTTTGAGGCCCCCTCCTCAGGGAGTAGCAGGCGAGGCTCAGCACCACCATAAACGGCCTCGCGAGGTCCCCTCACGAGGCGGCTTCCCAAGTCCCCTCGCGAGGCGGCTTCCCGAGTGGCCTCGCGAGGCGGCTTCCCGAGGTGGCCTTCCGAGGCCCCCTCCCGCAGGCGCTCGAGGAGAAGACCGTTCGGCGTGTCGCGCGGACTGGAGCCCATCACGTGGGTGACGCGCGCGGCGACGAGCAGCAGCAGAGGCCGTGCCAGCAGGCGCGGATGCAGATGGTTTCCTCTTTTGTGCTAGGGAAGCAGGGCCAGCTATCTACTCCCCAAAGCAACCCCAAAGGTTGCCCGATCGGCGAAGAAAGACCAAGACGGTGGGCGCGCAGGGCGGAGGTCATCACCGAGCCCACCGGCGCGTTATGGATCATGCTTTGGCAGGCGAAGACCACCTTTAGTCAGGATAGCCTGAGCGCCTGTCCCCTTTAAAAACCGCCAAGTGTGGCAACCCTTCCCGCCTATGTTTCGAGGGGGAAGAGGACCAAGGCGGCATAAAAGGGGCAGTGCAGCCACCGTAGCGGGGAGATCGATCATCTTCGGGGGGGGGGGGGTCCATCATCTTCAACCTTGTACGCAAGAACTCTCTCATCCACGATAATCTCAACCACAAAGCAGGAGTAGGGTCTTACACCGCAAGGTGGCCCGAACCTGGGTAAACCGCTGTGCCTTTGCCCGTCCTACGCTAGCGCGCTCTCGCCATAGGCTCGCCGTAGCACTGCCGTGGTAGGGGAAGAAGTAGTAGAACGAGCTCACCCCAGTGTTCGAACCTTTGGGTCCCTGGAGCCCCACTTTCGACAGCGGTGGCTCCGGCAAGATGAGGAAGGAAAGGTTGGAGGAAGAAGAAGATGGGTGGAGGACTTCGGCTCTTCTCTTCCCCTCTTTATGCTCGGCGCGGGGCTCTTCTCGTCGCTCCGCCTTCTTCGGCGTCGAGAATTGAAGCAGCAACAACGCGCGAAGGAAGGCAATGATGGTCTCGCGTCGTGCACGACAGGCTCTATCTCAGCGCGGGCGGTTACCGAGGCGTCATGGGAGAAGTGGGGGCGTCCCCCGCCACATCGTGCGCCACGCGTCACGCCTGGCCCACAGGCGGTTAGGGCCCGCGCTGTTTCGCCCCTTCATAAGCGGGAACGTGCGCGCTGCGGGCCTGGGGGCTACTGTCGGGCCCGTGGAACCCAGGGTATCCAGGCCCGTCTGCCTTTGGCCCATGGCATAACGCCTGGCGTAGGCCCAACAGGCCGTCATCATCAAGCATCTCTCCAAGACCCCTCATGAGGCCTTGGCCTCCTGATGGCCCCTCCTCAGGGAGCGGGCAAGCAAGACGCAGCATCTTCACCTACAGCCTCATGAGGCCCTCTCGCGAGGCGGCCTCCCGAGGTGTCCTCCCGAGGCACTCTCCTGGAGGCGCTCAAGACAAGGGCTGTTTGGCTCGGCCACGCAGTCTCGTGCCCATCATGTGGGTGACGCGCGCGGCGATGAATGGCGACAGAGGCCGTGCCAGCAGGTGCGGATGAAGAGGGCTTCCCCTTTTGTGCTAAGGGAGCAAGGCCAGCAGTCCACTTCCCAAAGCAACCCCAAAGGTTGCCCGATCGGCAAAAGAAGACCAAGACGGCGGGCGCGCTGGGCAGAGGTCATCACCGAGCCCGCCGGCGCATCACGGATCATGTTTTAGCAGGCGAAGACTGCCTTTGGTCAGGATAGCCTGAGCGCCTGTCCCCTTTCAAAACCTGCCAATTGTGGCAACCCTTCCAACCTAAGTTTTGAGGGGGAAGAGGACCAAGGCAGGTATAAAGGGATAGTGCTACCATTGTGGTAGGGACCCCATCCGGTTGACTCCTTCTTCTCCTACCTTGTACGCGAGAACACCTTCTTGCTCACTACAATCAAAACCAAGCAGGAGTAGGGTTTTACACCACAAGGTGGCCCGAACCTGGGTAAACCGCTGAGTCCACGGTCCGTCCTCGCCAGCACACGCTCTTGCTGTAGCTTCGCCGTAGTTAGGCTGTGGTAGGGGACGAAGAGGTAGGAACAAGCTCACCCCAGTGTTCGAATTTCCGACAGCATGCCTCGACAAACAAGTTTATGAGTGGAAAGGCCACAAGGTTATCTTCAAGAAAGTTGACATGATTGAGCTGCTGCCGGACGTTCTCGAGGATGTTCATGGCAAGATCCGTCTTGTGTCCATCCCCAATTAGATCGATGGCATGAAATAGTTGGCCCAGTTAGTGTTTCAAAGTAGCTTGGATTGTGTTTAATTACCCGAACCTTGCGTATTATCGAGCCCTCTTGGGGTAGTACTCTATTTGAATCCCTCTATGGGAACTGCTGTTACTTTTGTGTGCCCGTGAATCATGTGAGAACCCTCGCAAGTGTTGCCGAAACAGATGCATCCCCATGAGTTCTTTCATGTAATATGGCATTGTAAGACATAAGTTGCAACTGTTTATCAAACGAGCAGTGTGTGTTTGATGAAATACTTGTTTGACAACTCTTGGTGCATCGACGTATACATAGTGTAGGTAATGCACTGTTGGTGCTACCCCACTTGTAAGCACAGATGGTGCAAACACGTCACATTGGCGCAGATCGCTTCAACACTAGATCGACCAGCTCACACTCATACTGTGTTGTCTAACATATAAGCAACTACGTATCTAGTTACAGTGGTTCATGCGGTTAATTGATGCCACAATATAGATTCCAAATGTTAACACGCTACTCCAGCATTCATGTTAAACATTCACAATAAACTCGGCTACATAAAATACTTCAAATGCATAAGTTCAGTTTTTTTATACATCTCAATGATTCATAGAACATAACATCTCTTTTAGAAGTTGATAGCAAAAGACAAAGTTGTGAGATGGTTTACAAATCAAGAAAAATCAAGGCAGGCTTCTCTGAGCAAAGGGCCTCCCTAGGCAAGCTTTAATTTCCTGGGGTTCTGTTGGAAGTGGGGCTCCGGGGACCCAAAGGTTCGAACACTGGGGTGAGCTCGTTCTACCTCTCGTCTCCTACCACGGTTAAGCTACGGCGAGGCTACGGCGAGAGCGCGCTAGCGAGGGGTGGACCATGGACTCAGCAGTTTACCCAGGTTCGGGCCACCTTGCGGTGTAAAACCCTACTCCTGCTTGGTTGGGATTGCAATTGGCAAGAGTGTGTTCTCGCGTACAAGGTAGGAAGCGGTTGAATCGATCCCGGGGGGTCATCTCTCTACAATGACAGAACTGTCCCTTTATACCCGCCTTGGTCCTCTTCCCCCTCGAAAACTTCGGCGGGAAGGGTTGCCACACCTGACGGTTTTGAAAGGGGACAGGCGCTCAGGCTATCCTGACTAAAGGTGGTCTTCGCCTGCCAAAGCATGATCCATGACGCGCCGGTGGGCTCGGTGATGACCTCCGCCCTGCACGCCCGCCGTCTTGGTCTTCTTTCGCCGATCGGGTAACCTTTGGGGTTACTTTGGGGGGTAGGCTGCTGACCTTGCTCCCTTAACACCAAAGAGGAAACCATCCTCATCCGTGCCTGCTGGCACGGCCTCTGCCGCCACTCGTCGCCGCGCGCGTCACCCATGTGATGGGCACGAGACCGCGCGGCCGAGCCGAACAACCTTCGTCTTGGGCGCCTTCTGGAGGAGGCCTCAAGAGGCCGCTTTGGGAGGCCGCCTCGCGAGGGGGCCTCGCGTGGCCGCTGGTGAAGATGCCGAGCCTCGTTCCCCACTCCCTGTGGAGGGGGCCTCAGGAGGCCAGGGCCTCACGAGGAGTCCTGGTGAGATGGTCGATGATGATGGTGTGCTGGGCCCATGCTAGGCGTTTTGCCTTGGGCCAAAGGCAGACGGGCCTGGATACCCTGGGTTCCACGGGCCTGACAGTAGCCCCCGGGCCCGCGGTGCGCACGTTCCCACCAAAGGGGGCGAAACGGCGCGGGTCCTAACCGCCTGTGGGCCAGGCGTGACGCGTGGAGCACGATGCGACGCGGGACGCCCCCACTTCCCCCACGACGCCTCGGTAACTGCTCGCGCTGACATAAAGTCTGCCGCACACCGCGAGGCCATCATTGCCTTCCTTCACACATTCCGTCTTCCTGCGCCTTCCTTCCCACACACGGCTCCTTCTACCTCTCCCATAACTCCGCCGCCCTAGACCCTTGCTGCGCCGCCATGTCGTCCCCCGGCAGGAAGGAGGAGGCGGTGGAGACGGTGGCTGCGAAGGTGGTGCCGGAGCCTGCTCTGGGTAGACCCACGATCGTCAATGCCGAGGGGCTCAACAAGGTGCTTCCAATGACTGCAGCTGCTTCTAACGAGTGGGGGGGCACTCGAATCTGGCTGGCTTCGTGCCCAACCGCCGACCTCGATGCCACCTTCGCCGTCCTCTTCCTTCTCGCACTCTTCGCCGGCCGGCTGTCTCCATTCTCTGATTTCTTCAATGCCGCCCTTTCCCACTACCAGGTCCATGCGCTGCATCTCGAGACGAACTCCGTCCTTCTTCTTTCCGCCTTTGCCTTTTAATGCGAGGCCTTCCTGGGCGTGACGCCCTCAGTGGCGCTTTTCCGCCACTTCTTCAACCTGCGGCTGACCGTGGCGAACCAATGCTCCGGGTGCGTCTCGTTCCGCATCGTAGACGAGACGGCGGGCGACGGCATTGACATGAGGCTCACCAAGGAGGTCGAGGGCTTCAGACGGCAATGGGTGTACGTGGACACGGCCCAGTTCTGCCCCCTGTTGCAGCTGCCGATAGCCCCGGTGGTGAGAAGCTCCGGGTGGGGGCATGAAAGGCTCACCGACCCGAGGCGGGCACGGGTGTGGAAGAGGTTGGCCGAGCTGAGGGCCGTGAAGATAACTGTGGTCACGGTTGTGAGGGAGTTCCTCCAGCGCCGCATAGCCCCCCTCCAGCGACACTCTCGCCCGATGCGGGCCTTCACTAGCCCGGAGGACCCGATGCGGCTGAGGGCGGACAGCTTGTTGCCGGAGGTGCTGAACGGGGTGCTCCATACCCTGACCGGCGAAGAGGCGAGCGAGCCACCCATGGATGGGCTCCCCTTGTACCGCTACAGGAACAAGGAGGCGCTGGTCGGCTCAATGCCGCGCTTCGACCAGTGGGGACCGCTCCCAGAGGGCCTCGAAGGGCCCTGGGACAACCCCTTTCTGGCGGTTCCCGGCTCAGGAGATCTGTCGGGGGGATGACCCCCGGGTAGGTAACGGAGCCCGGATCCCTTTCGGAAAAACATCGGAGCAAGACAAGTCCCTCAGGCCGGCTTGCCAGGCACGCTGGCTCCCCAGCGCGAGCCGGATGGGCATGGCAACCCGGCCTGGCCGGCTGGCCCATGCCGGCCAGCCGCGAGGCGACGAAACCTTAGCGACGAAGCAAGCCTTGCTACAGCGTTCCTCCCTTTACACTGACAGAGCAGGCGAGGCTGCAGCTTTCCTTGCGCCCCCGCCCGAGGCGGGCGGTGTTAGGGAGGCGCGGTCCTGTAGAAACGGCGGCGCCGACCTCCCTCTAACGACGGACAAGACGCGCCACAGTGCCTCGTACCCAGAGTGACGAGAGACAAGACCCGCCACAGTGCCCCGCGCCAGGCAGGTGCGGCGCACCTGGCGACCCAGCAGCCCGGCGACCCGGCGACCCGGCCACCGGATCCCGGTCAGTGACACCAGGGGCCCGCGCCTCTGTAACGTTACCATTGTAACCCTGGGGGTCGGCCTATAAGACCCCCAGGGAGGCCTCCCTGCAGAGGGGTCGGTCGAGCAATCACAGAGTTGGATTTTAGGTCAGTCAATCGATCGTTTAGTTCAGCACACATTCTAGTTAGCTCCCTTGAGAACACACACACTCACATAGGAGAGGCAGAACGGTGGCCGAGCCCCTTCTCCCTCCTCCGTCCAAACAGCTCCAGGAGCAACTCTGTAACCTTTGGGCATATCAGCTCATACGGCAGGATTAGGGGTGTTACCTCTCCAGAGGGCCCCGAACCTGGGTATGTCTCGTGTCTCCCACTTGCGCGTACCAACCTCGCTTCCGGAACCCACCGGCGTCCTCTCGCGCCCTCACCTCAAGCCATCTCATGGCATCTGCCGTGAATCGCGCACCCGCTGCGAGAACACCACGACAGTTGGCGCCCACCGTGGGGCTGCTCGAGGAGCCGGCCGGAGTCAAGTTCCAGACGAGGCCCTTCACCAGCTCCGGCGAGCGCATCGTGCATGGTTTGGTCCGTGCGGCTCGCATGTCCAAACCGGCCGGTTCCAGCGCTGCGCCGGGTGCGGATGTCGCCTGCCCCTCAGGCTGCTTCATTGTCCCCTTCGGCGCGCTGCGTGTCTTCGTCGCGCTCGTCCCCGACGTGTTTCCCAGCGAAGTGTGCAACTGCATCGACTCGCCTGTCCCCGCTAGCTGCACCGTCCCCGATGACGTCGCCGCTCTCTGCGTCCGCATGGAGGTGCTAACCATCGGCACCAGTTCCGGCTCCCCGCGCGCCAAGGAGAAGGCTGCCGCGGCCGCCGCCTTGGCTGCGGCTCCGCCTCGCCGCACTGACCCGCTCCACGACACGATCCGGAGTCTGCAAGCCCCCATCACGCCTGACGCCGACACGGCTGCTGCAGCGGCCCAGCTCAACGAGGGCCGCCAGCATCTGCTGCTCGAGGCCACGGAG
This sequence comes from Elymus sibiricus, assembly GCA_039707655.1. NCBI lineage: Eukaryota > Viridiplantae > Streptophyta > Magnoliopsida > Poales > Poaceae > Elymus > Elymus sibiricus. The sequence continues at coordinate 270,766,061 of CM077668.1, forward strand.
CTTGCAGCGACCCGGCGCCGGCTGGAGTCCGCCCAGCGAGAATTCGACAGCGCACATGGCCTCACTCCGCCCGCCGCCGAGCCAAGCCGGGTTGCGGAGGTGTGGATCCATGGGGGCGCACTCGGCCGCGCGCTAGGCGCAGGCAGACCCGTCTACGACACCCCCGTCAAGAACATGCGCGCAGCGCAGGCCGCGATTGCTGATCTCAAGTTCCTGGAGGGCGAGGAGCTGCTGCAGCAGCAGCAGCGCATCCGCGACCTCATCACCGCGGCGAACGAGCAGCAGCAATGCTTCGACCCGGCCCAGCCGTCCGGCTCCGCCTCAAGAAGAACCGAGAACCCGGAGAGGGCTCTCCGGGATGGGCGGCAGACGTCTTCGCACGCCACCAGCGCGAGCCGCTCTGGTCGGCACCGGTCCGGCCGGAGCCGGCACAACCGCGCCACCACCGCTGGAGACGGCAACGCTGGCGAGACGGCCGGCGACGGCCGGGTCCAGCAGCCGGAGCCCCCCGTGCGGCCGGCTCGGCGGCCCGAGCCGGCCCCGGAAGCTCCTGCTCCCCGCGGTCCCGTGGCCGACCGAATCGGCCTCCGCGTTCCCGTGGCTGACCGACTCGGCCCCCGCGAGCCCTACGACGAAAGCGACGCCCGTCACCGCATCGACTGGCTGGCGCGCTCCACGGCCCTGGAGGAGGAAAGCTCTGTCGGCCCGACATGCTTCGGCCCCCGAATTCGGGAAGAACCCTTCCCCAAAGGCTTCTCGCTGCCCCGCGACTCGCCAAAGTACACCGGCGCCACCAAGCCGGAGGACTGGCTAACCGACTACACCACAGCTGTCGGCATAGCCGGCGGCAACCGGCGTGTGGCCGTCCGTTACGTCCCCCTCATGCTGCCCGGTTCGGCCCGGACGTGGCTTAACAGCCTCCGAGCCGGCAGTGTGAACTCCTGGCTAGATTTCGAAGACGCGTTTGTTCGCAACTTCACCAGCACCAACAAGCGACCCGGCAAGCCTTGCCAGCTCTCCATGTGCGTCCAGAAGCCGGGCGAGTCACTGCGCGACTTCCTCACACGGTGGACGGAGCTTCGCAACTCTTGCGAAGGGATCCACGAGGTCCAGGCCATCCAATATTTCATCGACGGATGCCTAGACGGCACTCTGATCAAGCACCGGCTGGTGTGCGACAAGCCGGAGACCCTGGCGGAGCTCATGGCCGTGGCGGACAAGTACGCTACGGCCGACTCTGCGATGAACGTGAAGATCACGACCGACGCCGGCGGCAAGCTTCTCCCAGTCCAGCCGGCTCCCGCCAAGCCGGCTGGCGACAATAGCCAGCGCCGGCAAGACGGCAACAACAACGGCAAGCGCCGGAATGACCAGCCGGCGCCCCGCTATGATAACCGGCAAGTCGCCGCCGTGGAGAGGGAGCAGCCGGCCAAGCAAGGCGCCAGCCAGCGCCCGCGCACTGGCAAAGCCGTCTGGCAGCCCAGGCTGACCTTCGAGCAGATGCTCGACACTCCCTGCAAGAACCACGACAGCGCAAAGCCATCGACGCACATGCTCCGGCAGTGCAGCTTCATGCAGCGCCTGTTGAAGGGCAACCTTCCACCCCCGCCGCCTGGAGTCGGCCCGCAGCAGCCGCCGCTCCCGCCGCCTCCACCGCCACCCGGCGCCCTTGCCGACAACCCTTTCCCGCGCCCGGATGCATCCTACGTCGTCTTCACCAGCGAGGGGAATGACAAGCACGCCAAGCGCAAGCACGCGGCCGAGCTGAACGCCGTCCTCCCTTCGGTTCCCCAGTACATGCACTGGTCCGACCGACTGGTGAGCTGGACCCGGGAGGATCACCCGGCCGTCATGCCCACGCCGGGAGGCTACGCCCTCGTGCTCGACCCCACCCTCGTCTCCGAGAAGCGCACCTGCCGCTTTTCGCGGGTGCTGATCGACGGCGGCAGCAGCATCAACATCTTGTACCGCGACACGATGACCAAGCTCGGCATCGAGGCGCGACAGCTGGAGCCGACCCGGACGGTGTTCCACGGCATCGTGCCGGGACTCTCCTGCTCCCCGATCGGCCGGATCCGGCTCGACGTCCTGTTCGGCTCCAGCAGCCATTTCCGCCGCGAGCCGATCTGGTTCGAGGTGGTCGACCTGGCCAGCCCCTATCACGCGCTGCTGGGCTGGCCCGCGATGGCCAAGTTTATGGCGGTCCCCCACTACGCCTACCTGAAGTTGAAGATGCCGGGTCCCAAGGGCCTCATCACCATCGTCGGCGACTACAAGAAGTCCCTCGAGTGCGCCAAAGCTGGCTCCCAGTTGGCCGAGTCGCTGGTCATCGCCGTGGAGAGGCGCCAGCTCGACAGAATCGTGGCGCTGGCTAACGCGCAGTCGGCCGTGCCGGCTCCTCCTAAGCCGGCTGACGAAGCCTCCTTCAAGCCGGCCAAGGACACGAAGCGGGTCCCGCTCAACCCGGCCGACCCCAGCTCCAGCAAGTACGTCGTCGTGGGCACCGGCCTCGACAGCAAATAGGAAGGCGAGCTCGTCGATTTCCTCTGTGAGAATCAGGATATCTTTGCATGGTCTCCCAAAGACATGCCTGGTGTCCCGAGGGAATTTGCCGAGCACAAACTTCATGTCCGCAAGGACGCCAAGCCGGTTCGGCAGCCGCTACGCCGTTTCTCCGAGGAGAAGAAAAGAACCATTGGCGAAGAGATCGCCCGGCTGCTCAAAGCCGGGTTCATCATGGAAGTTTTCCACCCCGAGTGGCTGGCCAATCCAGTCCTCGTCCTGAAGAAAAACGGCACCTGGCGCATGTGCATCGACTACACCAGCCTGAACAAGGCATGCCCCAAAGACCCGTTCGCTTTGCCCCGGATCGACCAAGTCATCGACTCCACAGCCGGCTGCGAGCTCCTGTCCTTCCTGGACGCAAACTCCGGCTACCACCAGATCAAGCTGGACTCGGTCGACGCCCTCAAGACGTCCTTCATCACGCCCTTTGGGGCGTATTGCTACATCACCATGTCGTTCGGCTTGAAGAATGCCGGCGCCACCTTCCAGCGCTGCATGCAGAAGTGCCTGCTGCCCCAGCTCGGCAGAAACGCGCACGTCTATGTCGACGATATCGTGGTGAAGACCAAGCAGCACCTCACGCTCCTGGCCGACCTCAAGGAAACCTTCGCCAACCTGCGCCGGTTCTGGATCAAGCTCAACCCGAAGAAATGCATCTTCGGCGTGCCGGCTGGCCAGCTCCTCGGCTTCCTCGTCTCGGCGCGCGGCATCGAGGCCAACCCGGAGAAGATCAAGGCAATCGAGCGCATGCGCAAGCCGACCCGGCTGCGCGACGTCCAGAAATTCACCGGCAGCTTGGCCTCTCTCAGCCGGTTCGTCAGCCGGCTGGGAGAGAGGGCCCTGCCCCTGTATCAGCTGATGAAGAAGACGACGGCGTTCGAGTGGAGCGACCAGGCGGACGAAGCCTTCCGCGACCTCAAGCGCATGCTGTCAACTGCGCCCGTCCTAGCCGCGCCGGCTGAGAAAGAGCCGCTCCTGCTATACGTCGCCGCCACCTCTCACGCGGTTAGCACGGTGCTGGTCGTCGAGCGCCCTGAGGAGGGCAAGGTGCAGCCGGTCCAGCGCTCGGTGTACTACCTGAGCGAGGTACTCTCCGCCTCCAAGCAGAACTACCCCCACTACCAGAAGATGTGCTACGGCGTGTACTTCGCCGCCAAGAAGCTAAGGCAATACTTCCAAGAGCACGCCATTACCGTGGTGAGCACGGCCCCCATCGGAGAGATCATGGGCTGCCGGGACGCCTCTGGCCGGGTGGCCAAATGGGCCATCGAGCTAGCCGGCCACACGATCTTCTACGAGCCGCGCACCACCATCAAGTCCCAGGCGCTGGCCAACTTCCTCGTCGACTGGACCGAGACGCAATACTTGCCGCCGGCGCCGGAGTCGACTCACTGGTGCATGCACTTTGACGGCAACAAGATGCGCAACGGCTTGGGAGCCGGCATCGTGCTGTCCTCCCCCAAGAACGACCAGCTGCGGTACGTGCTCCAGATCCATTTCGCCGCCTCCAACAACGTCGCCGAGTACGAAGCTCTCGTGCACGGCCTCCGGCTGGCCAGGGAGATCGGCATCCGGCGCATCCTCTGCTACGGCGACTCGGACCTGGTGGTGCAGCAAGTTTCCGGCGACTGGGACGCCAAAGACGCCAACATGGCCAGCTACCGCTTCCTGGTCCAGCAACTCTCCGGCTGGTTCGATGGTTGTGAGTTCCTCCACGTCCCACGCGCCGACAACGAAGCGGCCGACGCCCTGGCTAAAGTGGGCTCCACCCGACAAGCCATCCCGTCCGGCGTCTCCCTCGAGCACTTGCGGAAGCCGTCCATCAAGCCGTCTCCCGACTCGGAGTCCGTCTTCATCCTGGACGACCCCGGCGCGCCCCCACCCGACCCTGGGATTCCCGGTCCAAGCTCGGGGACTGCCAGCTTCAGCCCGGGGACTGCCGTCTCCAGCCCAGGGGCTGCCGTCTCTGGCTCGGGGGCTGCCGGCTCCAGCTCGGGGGCTGCCGGCTCCAGCCCGGGGACTGGCGGCTCTGGCTCGGGGGTTGCCGTCCCGGGTCCCATCCCGGCGGCTGTCCTCACGGTGGTGATGGCGCCATCCTGGGCTCAGCCCATCCTTGCCTTCTTGGAAGACGGCGAACTTCCCATCGGCGAAATTGAAGCCCGGCAAGTGCAGCGGCGCGCGTCCGCCTACAGCATCATCAACCACGAGCTCGTCAAACGAAGCGCGACGGGCGTGTTCCAGCGCTGCGTCGAGCAGAGCAAAGGGATCGAGATCCTCCTCGACATCCACCAGGGCGAGTGCGGGCACCACGCCGCCTCGAGATCCCTGGTGGCCAAAGCATTCCGGCACGGTTTCTACTGGCCCACGGCCTTGCAAGACGTTGAGGAACTGGTCCTCAAGTGCGAGGGCTGCCAACGCTTCAGCAAACGCAGCCGCCAGCCGGCTTCGGCCCTCCAAAGCACCCCGATCACATGGCCCTTTGCCGTCTGGGGACTCGACATGGTGGGGCCCTTCAAGACCGCCCGAGGCGGCATGACGCATCTCCTCGTCGCCATCGAAAAATTCACCAAGTGGATCGAGGCCAGGCCGATCAAGAAGCTCGACGGGCCCACGGCCGTCCGATTCATCAAGGATGTCGCGGTTCGCTACGGCGTGCCGCACAACATCATCACCGACAACGGCACCAACTTCGCCAAGGGCGCGCTGGCCCACTACTGCTCTGCATCCGGCATCCGGCTCGACTTGGCCTCCGTCGCGCATCCCCAGTCGAACGGCCAGGTCGAGCGGGCAAACGGCCTCATCCTAGCCAGCATCAAGCCGCGACTCGTCGAGCCGCTCGTGCGTTCACCCGGCAGTTGGCTCGACGAGCTGCCGGCCGTCCTCTGGAGCCTCCGGACGACGCCGAACCGCTCCACCGGGTTCACCGCGTTCTTCCTCGTCTACGGAGCCGAAGCAATCATTCCAACCGACGTCGAGTTCGACTCACCCCGGGTGATGATGTACACCGAAGCCGAAGCAAGAGAAGCACGCGAAGACGGCGTCGATCTGCTCGAGGAGGCGCGCCTCCTGGCCCTCAGCCGGTCCGCCATCTACCAACAAGGCCTGCGCCACTACCACAGCAAGAAGATCAAGCCCCTCGCGTTCCGCGAAGGCGACCTCGTACTCCAGCTCGTCCAGCGAACAGCCGGCCAGCACAAGCTGGCCTCCCCCTGGGAGGGCCCCTTCATCGTCAGCAAGGCTCTCTGCGACCGGAACGCGTACTACCTCATCGACGCACAGAAGCCGAACAAGCGCAAGCGCGATGCAGCCGGCGAGGAGTCCAGCTGGCCCTGGAACGCGGAGCTCCTCCGTCCGTTTTACAGTTAAACTCGTGTATGTATGTATCACCATCTTTTGTACTTAATGAAAGCAGGCAGCTCCCCCATTTTCATTTCTCCCGCCGAGTCGGCGCAGCCGGCTCGGGTGGCTCGAGGGCTCCCTTTTCCGCTTTATTCTGTGTCTACACACAGCCATGTCTTTTCTAATTCCCCCACCGAGTCGGCGTAGCCGGCTCGGGGGCTCGGGGGCTAGCCGGCTAGACCACGCCCTGCTTTTTTCCTTAGTCCGTCTCAAAGCGTACGAGCCGCCAAAGCCTTCTCTTCTCCAGCCACAGCCGGCTCCCGGTTGTCCGGCCGGCAAGAGCCAAAGGCCGGAAGCATCGTTACGCAAGAACGACTAAGGGAGACAGCCCGGCATGGTCAACCCGGCTTAACCCGTTCTCTTTCGCTTGGTCGCCGCACGACCAACTGCGCGCCAGGCGGCCTCGCCGCCTGCCGCCAGTCGGCCCAGTGGGTGTTTCACTCGCGCTCAACGTCCGAAAAAGCCTAAGTATTGTGTGTTCGCTCTCAAAGCCGAGTTCCCGTCCTAGCTACAGACCGCAACCCGGCTGTCCGGCTAGCGGGAAGGAAGCCCAGAGAAACGACAAACAGGAAAAGGCCCAAGGCCGAACAGCATAAAGTAAAATCGAATGCAAAATTTATATACAGCATGGGCCTTCGGCCACCAGTTCATTACATGGAACTACACCCCCAGTGGGTGGACCTGCTACCTAACAAAAGTTTGAGCACAGGAAAGATAAAAAGGGAAGGCGACCCTAAGCAGCACCCGCGTCGTCACCGGCCTGCGTCGGCTCAGCCGAGGTGGACGCGGTCGCCGGGTTGGATCCAGCGCTCTCAGCCGTCCTCTCGGTCGTGGCGTCGTCGTCCGCGTCGGCCTCGTCATCGGCGTAGGTGCCCGTATCGGCCGAGCTGCCATCCGGGTCGTCGAGCAGTAGGCCGAGCGTATCGGCAGGGAGCTCCTCGCCGTCTTCCGTCCGCTCGACGACGAACTCGTCGTGCGGGGCGAACGCTGCCAAGTAACTAGCCCGCCCGGCGATCTGCCGCGCCCGCGCCGCCAAGTCCTCCTCCGCGCCGGCCCGCTGCGCCGCCAGACGGTCGAGGTCCACGCCCGGATACCACGACACGACGAAGCGCAGCGCCGTCTCCGCGCCGGCCCGGGCCGCGGAGGCCATCCACGTGCCGAGTCGCTCCACCCCGGCCTCCAGCCACCGCGCCAGCCGGGTGACGCTGTTCGGCACCACCACGCTTGGCCAGAGGCCGCTCACCATGCCCAAGCCGGCCTCGTACAGGCGGTGCATCTGCCCCTCCACGGCCCGAAGGCGGGCCTCGCCGGCAAGAACGAGCTCTGAGAAGGACCAGGCGGCGTAAGCATCGATCTCCGCCCCCAGCTCGCGTTGCTCGGCCCGGTGGGCGTCCACGGCCGCATCGGCCGCCTCCTGTGTCTCCCGGAAGACTCCTGGCAAAGGAAGGAAACAAGTCAGTTAAAGAAAGCAACTTGCCGGCTATGTCAGCCGGCCCAAAGGAAGAAACGGTACTTACGGGCGAAGGTCTCGTCAAGGTGTTGCGCCTCGCCCAGCATCCCGTTCTCCCGGATCGCCGACGCGCGAGCCTGGGCTTCGAGATCCTTCTCGAGCCGGGCGATCTTCATGCCGGCGTCCGCCAGCTCCTCGGCCGCCTTGCCGCGCTCCTCCGCCAACCGGCCCAGCTCCGCCTGGTGGGCATCCTCCGCCCTGGCCTTCTCGGCCACCAGCCGGTCTACCTCGGCCTGGAGCCGGTCGCGGTCGCCGACAGCGTGGTCGCGCTGCTGGCCGGCTTCGGCAAGCCGGCCTCGAAGGCCTGGCACCTCGGCCGCGTCAGCTGCGCGACGAGATTCCCGGTCAGATGCCGGAGGCAAGGATTAGAAGAAAAGTCAAGGCTCTAAGATTCGACCTGGCTGCACCGCAGTCCGGCCCGAATCTCGGGTGCTACACCCAGTGGGTGCGCTGGCGCGCACCCACTGAAGGCATGTAAGACGTACCTTGGACCCGACGCAGCTCCTCCTCCTTGGCGGCGAGCCGGGTGTTGACCTCGCGGTACCGCTCCCGGAGCCAGTTGTACGCGCTGGCCCGCAGGTCGTACAGATGCTGCGCGCAGACAGAAGATTAGAAGAACGCGAAAGACGAGCTATAAGATTCGACCCGGCTGCTCCGCAGCCCGGCCGAACCTCGGGGGCTACACCCAGTGGGTGCGCTGACGCGCCCCCACTGATTCAGCAATCAAGACAAGAAAAGAAGGAAAAACTCACCGTGATCGCCTGCTCCAGCTGCTTCGCCCGGTCCTGCTGCTCCCGGACGAAGGCCTGCAGACGCTCGCCGCAGCCGCGAAGCTGCGAGCGCAAGGCGTCCGCCGCATCGTCCTCCCGGGTCCGCGGTCCCACCACGACCTCGCCGGAGCTCGCCCACGGCTGCTGGACTGTGGACCCGGCGCCGGATGCACTTCCACCCGGCCGCTCGAGGTTCGGGGCGGTTTGGGGCGGCACGACCACCAGGGTGCCGGCGCCCCCTGTCGCGGCCTCCGCGGCCGGCGTCGGCTGCGCTTGGCCGGATGGCGCGGAGTCCGCTTCGCGCCTCTCCCCGCCGTCCTCGCCTCCCTCCGCCGGGTTGGCCCGGGGCGGCGTGTCCACGGCGATCTCCTCATCAACGTCCGACCCGCCGCCGGCCGGCTCCGCCCTCCTCTCCGGCTCGCCCGCTCCCTCCAGCTGCGGCTCGATGATTGTCACCACCGGCGCCGAGCCCCTCTCCATCTCCGGCCAAGCCAGGTCCGCGGTGGGCCTGGCCCGCTTCGCGGAGGCCCTCTCCCACGCCTGGGCCGAGGCCTCCTCCATCGCCTTCTCGGCCTCAGCCCGGTCCCGCCAGGCGGCGCGCGTCGCCGCGTCAAGATCCTGGCCGGACTGGTGGGCCTCGAGTTCTTCCTCCATGGACCGACTCGGCGGAGGGTCGACGGCGCTGCTCCGGGTTTTCCGCCAGACGGCCTCGCCCGCCGCGGCCTCCGTCGCCGCCACCGCCAAGTCAAGAGCCGACCTGTACACGGCAGATTCGTCATGGCGAAGGCATAAGGAAGAAAAAAGACAAACCACAAGATCGCGCGCCCCCACAAAATCAGCAAGCAGGGATCAGAAATAAGGCAAGAAACACTTACCCGATGACCGTCGGGGGCTTTCGCCTCGGCCCCACGGACGGGGCGAGCCGGCGCTTCTTCTTCACGACGGCCCTCTCGCGCGCCGGCCCCGCCGCCGGGAGTTTCACGGCCGCTCCCGCCTCGACCGCCTCCTTCCCGTGTGGCCGGCTGACGGTCACCGCCGCGCGAGCCGGCCCGGCACCAGCTGCCTTCCGCAGCCGTCTTGGGGGGTCGACGCTGGCGTCCTCCCTAGCCGAGGGCGCTGCACCATGGGCGTCGGTCAGGCTCTCCTCGTCGTCATCCGGCTAGTCCCGTAGTAGATCTGGAGGCGAAGACTTACCTGCATTCCGCGAGCCGCCGGCTGCGGCGTCGGCCAGGCGCGCCTCGACCGCCCCCTCCTCCGCCTCGGCGCCGGCGTCCTCCACATCCGAGTCGGGCAGGTCGGCCAGCCGGATCTGGGCGTTCGGCCCGTCGTGATTCCGCTGGCTGGCGAATAGCTGCGGCCATCCCGCGGCGTCAGGACGCAAGAATAATGTCGAAGCGGCAAAATATATAGACCAAAGACTCACCGCCGGCGCCGGGTTCTCCCGGTGATAAGGCTCCTTCCCGAAGCGCCACTCCGACTCCTTCAGCCTGGCCTTGGAGATGTAGTTGACCCGTTGGACGATCCCAGCCGGCGACAGCTCCTTGGTCGACATCCGGGTCGGGTCGTGCCGGCCGCTCATATCGCAGATCCGGTGCGCCCGGCGCTGCAACGGCAGAACCCGGCGGGCGATGAAGGCCGCGATGAGATCAGCCGGCTTTAGCCCCTCGCGCTTTGTCAGCTCCCCGACCCGGCCGCAGATGTTCTCCATCTCCTGCGGCAGCTTCTTGGGGCAGTAGCCCCAGTTCGGCTTCTCGAGCGGTGGCGCATCGACGAACGGCGGAAGGTTGATGACGTCCACCGCCGGGTCGGCGTTCCGGACGTAGAAGAACGTCGTCTGCCACTTCTTGGCCGACTCCTCAAGCGGCAGCTTGGGAAACGGCCCGTTTGGCCGGCCGGTGACCACCGCTGTGCCGCAGTCGGATATGACGCCGGCTGACGCCCCCTGCTGCTTGAGGAAGAACATCTTCGCCCACAGCTCCATAGTCGACAGCATCCCGAGATTGCCTTCGTAGAGCGTGGCGAAGCTGGCAACCTGCAGCACGGCATTGGTGCCGAGATGATGCGGCTGCAGCCCGAAGAAGTCGAGCCACGCGCGGAAGAAGAGACTCGCGGGGAGGCCGAGCCCGCGCTCGAAGTGCGAGAAGAAGACCACCTGCTCGCCCTCCTGTGGCTCCGGCACCCTCTACGAGACCGGCGCGCGCGCGAGCAGTACCTCCGCCGGCGGCAGCCGTTTCGTGCGGCGGAGGTACCGAATGTTCTGCTCCGTCACAATGGAGCCCTCCCAAGAACCTTTCGGCAGCGCCATTGGGGAGGGTTTTCCGCGGGCGTCGAGATTCAACGATGAAGAGGAGGAAAGGGAGAAGAGCGGCGCGCTGCGGGCTTCGAGTCGCGACGCACAGCAGGCATAGGTGAGGCGTGCGGAGGCGGCAGCGCTTCGCTCGGGCACGGCAACGAAGAAGAGGAAGCAGAGGAGGAGCGAGGGGCAGGGGTGCGAGCGCGAGCGTCTCCGTCACACTCCCCCCTCCTTCTCATTTATAGCCACGCGAAATCGTGGGGGAGTGGGATCGTCTGCGCCCACAATCCCCACTCCCCCACACTGTGCGCGCACGTTCCCCACGCACATTAACTACGCGGGGAAGCGCAATCGCCAACGGTCGCCACAGTTAATCCCTCGTGCGCGGGCCGAGGGCGTGTCGTGGCGGGCCCGAGCCACAGTCACGTCCCGTCGCGTGCGTGGGCTGGCAGGCCTCACCCACCGCGAGGCTGCACATGGCGGCCCGTCGAGCTGCGGCGGGCGTGAATCGGCGTACAAAGCAAGACTCATCTGGCAGGCGTTTCCGTTTCCCGCCCAGGCCGGGGTGCCGCGACCCGGTCTCCGGAAACCGGCCCCCAACGGGTGTTCCCGGCGCCCGCTGCCGCGGAGCCGGCGAACGGCCAGGCGAAGCCGCCCGACCGGACTCCGGCACTACATCAACAAACCGGCTCCTCAGGGTGGTAAGCTGCAAAGGCCCCCCTGCCTGAAGCCGGCGAGCCTTCACAGCTTCGGGGACTACTGTCGGGGGGATGACCCCCGGGTAGGTAACGGAGCCCGGATCCCTTTCGGAAAAACATCGGAGCAAGACAAGTCCCTCAGGCCGGCTTGCCAGGCACGCCGGCTGCCCAGCGCGAGCCGGCTCGGCACGGCAACCCGGCCTGGCCGGCTGGCCCATGCCGGCCAGCCACGAGGCGACGAAGCCTTAGCGACGAAGCAAGCCTTGCTACAGCGTTCCTCCCTTTACACTGACAGAGCAGGCGAGGCTGCAGCTTTCCTTGCGCCCCCGCCCAAGGCGGGTGGTGTCAGGGAGGCGCGGTCCTGTAGAAACGGCGGCGCCGACCTCCCTCTGACGACGGACAAGACGCGCCACAGTGCCTCGTACCCAGACTGACGAGAGACAAGACCCGCCACAGTGCCCCGCGCCAGGCAGGTGCGGCGCACCAGGCGACCCGGCAGCCCGGCGACCCGGCCACCGGATCCCGGTCAGTGACACCAGGGGCCCACGCCTCTGTAACGTTACCATTGTAACCCTGGGGGTCGGCCTATAAGACCCCCAGGGAGGCCTCCCTGCAGAGGGGTCGGTCGAGCAATCACAGAGTTGGATTTTAGGTCAGTCAATCGATCGTTTAGTTCAGCACACATTCTAGTTAGCTCCCTTGAGAACACACACACTCACATAGGAGAGGCAAAACGGTGGCCTAGCCCCTTCTCCCTCCTCCGTCCAAACAGCTCCAGGAGCAACTCTGTAACCTTTGCGCATATCAGCTCATACGACAGGATTAGGGGTGTTACCTCTCCAGAGGGTCCCGAACCTGGGTACGTCTCGTGTCTCGCACTTGCGCGTACCAACCTCGCTTCCGGAACCCACCGGCGTCCTCTCGCGCCCTCACCTCAAGCCATCTCAAGGCATCTGCCGTGAATCGCGCACCCCCTGCGAGAACACCACGACACGATCGCGGCGACGCCTGGGCCTTGGCGGGCGCTACGGAGGGCGGAGGCCGTGGTCCTCCCGCGAGGGGGGCCGGTCGCGATAAGGGGCCCCGTGAGGGCGGCGGCGGCGATGTTCCGCCATGGCCACTGAAGAAGAGGAGATGGTTCGCCAAGGATCAGTAAGCGTCCGCCTTCCCTGCTCCTGCACCCGGTGTGTTGCGCGTGCCTGAGTCCTTGCCCCCTTTTTTTAGGGCCTCTTTGAGCAAGAAGAATGAAAGCACATTTGCTCCCTTGGTGGTTTTGGTAATTCATAACAACATATATCTCATTGAACTAATGTCCATTCAAGATTAAGATTTCAGGATGTTCAATGATTGGCATGGCATGGACTAGAGATGTGGACCCCTCAAAATGCTAAGGACAAGGATTGGCAAAAGATCAAGACTCTACATTTTTGGTTTAGTGATCCAAGATTGCATTGAGTCCATAGGAAAGCCAATACTATTAAAAGGGGATGAGGTGTTGCTTAATGGTCTTTTTGCTCAAGTTCTTAGTGACAGTATTCCTAAACCCTCAACCACTTTCTCTACCCAAATATGTCCTAAACCTAAAGTCCAACTCAGCCCCACCGAAATTTCCAATCTGGCCCCACCGAGTTCATCCAAGACTTAGCCACTGCCAAAACCCTAACAAATCGGATCCACCGAAATGGATCTCGGTCCACCGAGATGGCCTTGCCAACTCTCTGTAATCGGTTGCATTCACTTCGGTCTCACCGAGTTATGCATATTAGTCTCACCGAGATGGCTTGCCAACTCTCTGTTGCCTTATTGTTTCACTTTGGTCTTACCGAGTTGATGCAATCGGTGCCACCGAGATGAGGATTGCCCTAAGCCATTGCACTTCGGTCCATGCGAGTTGTTCGTATCGGTCCCACCGAGATTCCTAAAGTTCATATCTTTTACACAGTTCGTTGCTACCGAGATGATCGTTTCGGTGCCACCGAGTTGGGTCAAAAGTGTGTAACGATTGGATTTTGTGTGGAGGCTATATATACCCCTCCACCCCATCCTTCTCAGTAAGGAGAGCCATCAGAACGTGCCTACACTTCCACCATTCATTTCTGAGAGAGAACCACCTACTCATGTGTTGAGATCAAGATATTCCATTCCTACCATTTGAACCTTGATCTCTAGCCTTTCCCAAGTTGCTTTCCACTCAAATTCTTCTTCCACCATAGCCAAATCTGTGAGGAGTGTTTGAGTGCTGGGAAGACTATCATTTGAAGCACAAGAGCAAGGAGTTCATCAACAACACACCGTCTTTTACCTTTTGGAGAGTGGTGTCTCCAAGATTGGTTAGGTGTCACTTGGGAGCCTCCAACCTGATGTGGAGTTGAACCAAGCAGTTTGTAAGGGCATGGAGATCGCCTACTTCGTGAAGATCTAACCCGAGTGAGGCTAGTCCTTCGTGGACGTAACCCATGGTGGAATAGACAAGGTTGCTTCTTCGTGGACCCTTCGTGGGTGGAGCCCTCCGTGGAATCGCGCAGCCGTTACCCTTCGTGTTGGTTTTGAACAAAAGTTCAATGCCGATGGAGTTGAGTGGGAAGAAGGTCAATACCCCAAGACGAAGTTTGTTCCTCAACAAGAGAAGTATGATGCTACTTCCTTCAAGGGAACACAAGCTCATGAAGACCTTCCACCACAAGACCACAAGATAAAAGGCAAGGACAAGCTTCAAGAAGAGATTGATTCATTTGAAGAAGCTCCTCAAGCCATGGTCAAGTGGGTTCCCAAGACTTCATCAAGTTCTACTTCATCAAGTGCTACTACCACTCCAAGGATTCCCATCAAGTTGATGTGGATCCAAAAGAAGAAGAACTAGAGAGTTCTTGAGGGTGACTCCGCCAACAAACTTCACTCATATTCTTTATGGCAAGGATTTGTGCAACCAACTTCCACATTTTGCACTAGTTCATGGAGTCACAAACCCTCTTGTTGGTAAGGCAAGGGACAAGGTAATCAATGCATTCATGGACATCATCATATGTGTATTTCACTCTATGTCTATGGATATCCTTGTATGTTCCTTGTGTGGGACTAACCCATGTAGGTATTGAAAGCACAAAACTCCAAAGGATTGCTCCCAACTTTTGATGGTCTACATCAACATTGAGCATCCACATCTTCAACATCTACATGAAGTCATCATCGACAAAACCCAAGGTTAGATCAACCCTCTTAGGGGGGATATCACATCTAGGGGGAGCTTTGCTCTAAAAATTGAGCTAAAGCAACTCCAATGGTGTGAACACATTAATGCTTTATGTAAAAGTGGTAACCCCACTTGTGCTTAAACGATGAGTATGACCTATGATCAAATGTTCTCATTTGGCTCCTAAGTCAATATACTCATATATAGATGACCTAGTCATCGCCATTGCTTGATAGATGCTAGAATTGGTTGTGCATGTTTGACACATATTTCTTTTGCTATCTTATTGTGTGAGCATGTTGATTTGCATGTTTTCATCATTCGAGGACATCCATTTGTTGTTTTGATTGTCTTGGTTTTTCTGGCCAAGTGGATGTACAAGAATGCCTAAGAACCTTCTCTAGCTATCTATGCTTTCTTGTCTCAAATTCTATTCTTGCTGCATCACAAAAATTGAACAAGTCATTTTCGGACCCTTCGGGTGAGGAGCACTCGGAGCCACCGATCTGAAAGGGCTGAACCTCCAAAACCTTCTAATTGATTTCGGTCAGACCAACCTACTCAAACTCGGTCGAGCCGAAAGCATTTAGACTGATCTAGGCTTTCATCTCGGTGCTACCGATTTGCCACTCGGTGCCACCGACAGCAAATGGGTATATATTCCCAGCGAACCGTGCGGTTGAAAATTTCTTCAAACGTCACACGCCCGTGCCCCATTGCTGCCGCCCCTTTGGTCTTCGGATCATCGCCGTTGTCTCCAGCGCGCCCTCGCCGCAGGATTCCGTTGCCGTCAATGGTAATCTCCACCGCCGTTGCCGCCATAGAGAAACTCCACCGAGTTAGGGTGAGTTTTGATCCCTTTCGTGCTTCCCTTTTCCGATTCAATGCACGATTGGATTGCCTGTAATCTTGCCACGAATGCAATCCTCTTTCCACCAGATTAGTTCGTTTGAACGAGATTCGAGCAAAAAATTTAGGGTTAGGTTTCCGCCGAACGCATCTCGGACCGACCGAATAGGAATTTTCGGTCCCACCGATTTGGCCCTAGCCATATCACTAGTAGATCTCGGTGCCACCGAGTTGTGCGAATCGGTAAGACCGAAAGTAACGTCTCAGTGAAACCGTAGCATCTCGGAGCCACCGAAACCCATCTCGTTCTGACCGAAATGGCGTGCCATGTCTCTGTAGTGTGCTTCGGCGTCACCGAGATTACCAACTCGGTCCATCCGAACTGCATTCTGTGAAAACCTAGAACTAAAGTTTGAACTCATTTTTATGAAAAACTATCTGCTTTTTGTGATGACTCATCTACTCTACCCATACCCATCTATTCATAGGGTCAGCTCAGCAAGATGTCTAGTGGCAGTGACAGTCAGAACAGGTCTGAACAGCAGGCAGAGATGAGTGAAGGATCAAACCATAATGAAAGTTTCTATGAGGGAGAGAGAAGCTCTCCAGATCTTCCTAAAGCTGCAACCAGAACAAGGATGAAGAAAACCTCTAACAGTGAGGATGAGGATTTTGTTGCAAGTGAAGCTGCAACTAAGAAAAAGAGAGTAGTGCTTGCTAAGGAGTATAGCACCAAGCCTACTTCTACCAAAGAGAGGACTGTTGTGAGGAAGGTGCCTCAGCAGACTATGCAAAAGCCTAGTGACACAGAGGCAGCTTAAGGAACTAAGAAGAAAAGAGTAAGAAAATCATTTGCCCGTGTGATTGGCAAACCCTCCATGATGATTGATGAGGAGGAAGAAGAGGAGGAGGATGAGCCAGCTGCTGCACCCCCTGCAAAAGCACAGAAGCTCATGTCTGATGCAATCAAGACTGCTGCACCTCCCAAGTCAAAGCCTAAGGCACCAGCACCCAAGAGATCAACCAGGAACATATCTGCTGCAGAGAAAAATAAGGCCCCAATGCCTGAATCAAATGTTGATGAAGAGCCTCTAGTGCTCAGAAAGTTGAAGCCAAAGATACCAGACCATGACAACGCACACCCAGTAGCTGAGAACATGATGTTGAGAAAGGACAAAGGACTGCATCAATGGAGATTGTCAGATCCTTATGCTATCAGAAGAAGGACTGCTTGTGATTATCGTTTTCACACCCGTGAACAACAGGACTTTTATGAGACAGTATTGCTTGACAAGAAGCCCATAGTCAGTGACATGAAGTGGGTGGATTGGGAATACATCGATGAGAACGAGGATTATTTCCCCCACGTCCATGAAAGCTTCAGAATTGCAGGAGTTGACAAATTTGTTGGAAAGAAGTTGACCAAGTGGAATGACGAGATGATCATGCAATTTTACTCTACTGCACACTTCTATCCAGATGGCCGCATTGTGTGGATGCTGAGGGTATAAGATACCATTCAACCATCTCAGAGTGGGCAAATCTTGGTGCACCCAAGGAAGAGGATGACGATATTGACATATATGCCAAGCTCAAGATGGATCACAACTCTATGGCCAACATGTACACTGCAATTCCATAGAAGGACCTTGAAACACATAAGCTTGGATCAGTGAAGCATTTGCTACCAGGTCTGGCCACCTCAAACACAATCTTGTGGTACACCTTGTTACCCAAGTCAGGTGATGATAAGATGATTCGTGGCCACTCGATCAACTTGCTGCACTTATTTGATACTCCTCAGAAATTCAAGGTGATGAGCCTGATAGTTGAGACTATCAAGAGGACAGCAGCAGATCAGAAGAGATCGTGTGGTTATGCTCCACATATTCAGTTGTTGATCAATTCCAAGGTTGGAACCAGCACGTATCTTCTTGATCGAGAGCATTTGCCACTCCGCCCAGAGTTTGAGGACAACGTCATAGTGATGGATTCTTCGCATCCCACTTCTGCACAAGCTCAAGAGGAAATCCGCAAAGCCCAAGAAGCTAAAGCAGCTCAGGAAGCAGCAGCTCCCAATGCTCCAATTGCGAATCTCAAGACACCAAAGGATCAAATGCAATATCTGCTTGAGGCCACTCTGAGGATTGAGCGAAGTATGGCCAACCTCACCCAGACCCAGGCTAGTTTTGAGCGGATCATTGAGACCAAATTTCATGATTTGGATGTCAAGGTGACTGAGATTCAGACCACAGTGGAACAGCTGCAAGGAGATGTAGATGCTGTCAAGCAAGCCAGATCAGATGACAGTGAAGATGAGAGACCAACTACAGAGCAGTTTCAGCAGGTGCCTACGGCTGCCAGGTCAGCTGCAGTGCCAGTAGTGGATCCACGGACCACAGTATCTGCACCAGCTGCCACAGCCACAGTACCACAGCAGGTCTCCACTCCTCCAGTCCAGCAGTCATCAGCAGAAGCATTCGCGGACGTTCTTATCTCAACGCCGTCTACGCACACCAGAGCCGCCAGCAGAAGATCGCCTTCAGGAGCTTCGGAGGACCGTGCCTAGAGAGCCGACTAGTGCTATATGCTTCGAACTTTTGGTACTTGTTACCAAAGGGGGAGAATTTGTATAGATCATAGGCTTCGAGAGAGAGTGTTTCGTTGGTTTTTCTCTCGAGTTCTTTTGCTACTTGTTTGCTTGTTCGTTGATACTTTGTTATGTGTGTGCTTGCTACAGTGTCTGTGAGATATTCTGTTTACGCTTATCATGATGGTTGATCATACTATGCCTATTGTGATGATCCAAGTTTATCTCTGTCATTATCTGTATGATCATTCATTTATGTATCATTCCTTATGTTGGTGATGCGTGCTTACCTTTCCAATCATATCATTTTGCGCGCTCCACCAAGATGTATGTGACATGGAAGAGTAACCCATGAGCCTAATCGATTGTGCATTTGCATTCAAACGCAAATTTTTAATAATGCACAAATTTAGGGGGAGCTCTTGCTTATCACATACTTCTCAAAGTGACGATGTATTTCATTCACTTAATCATCTGTCGAAGCTTTGATCAATATGTTGTCATCAATTACCAAAAAGGGGGAGATTGAAAGCACATTTGCTCCCTTGGTGGTTTTGGTAATTCATAACAACATATATCTCATTGAACTAATGTCCATTCAAGATTAAGATTTCAGGATGTTCAATGATTGGCATGGCATGGACTAGAGATGTGGACCCCTCAAAATGCTAAGGACAAGGATTGGCAAAAGATCAAGACTCTACATTTTTGGTTTAGTGATCCAAGATCACATTGAGTCCATAGGAAAGCCAATACTATTAAAAGGGGATGAGGTGTTGCTTAATGGTCTTTTTGCTCAAGTGCTTAGTGACAGTATTCCTAAACCCTCAACCACTCTCTCTACCCAAATATGTCCTAAACCTAAAGTCCAACTCGGCCCCACCGAAATTTCCAATCCGGCCCCACCGAGTTCATCCAAGACTTAGCCACTGCCAAAACCCTAACAAATCGGATCCACCGAAATGGATCTCGGTCCCACCGAGATGGCCTTGCCAACTCTCTGTAATCGGTTGCATTCACTTCGGTCTCACCGAGTTATGCATATCGGTCTCACCGAGATGGCTTGCCAAATCTCTGTTGCCTTATTGTTTCACTTCGGTCCTACCGAGTTCATGCAATCGGTGCCACCGAGATGAGGATTGCCCTAAGCCATTGCACTTCGGTCCATCCGAGTTGTTCGTATCGGTCCCACCGAGATTCCTAAAGTTCATATCTTTTACACAGTTCGGTGCTACCGAGATGATCGTTTCGGTGCCACCGAGTTGGGTCAAAAGTGTGTAACGGTTGGATTTTGTGTGGAGGCTATATATACCCCTCCACCCCATCCTTCTCAGTAAGGAGAGCCATCAGAACGTGCCTAAACTTCCACCATTCATTTTCTAAGAGAGAACCACCTACTCATGTGTTTAGATCAAGATATTCCATTCCTACCATTTGAACCTTGATCTCTAGCCTTTCCCAAGTTGCTTTCCACTCAAATTCTTCTTCCACCATAGCCAAATCTGTGAGGAGTGTTTGAGTGCTGGGAAGACTATCATTTGAAGCACAAGAGCAAGGAGTTCATCAACAACACACCGTCTTTTACCTTTTGGAGAGTGGTGTCTCCTAGATTGGTTAGGTTTCACTTGGGAGCCTCCAACCTGATGTGGAGTTGAACCAAGCAGTTTGTAAGGGCAAGGAGATCGCCTACTTCGTGAAGATCTACCCCGAGTGAGGCTAGTCCTTCGTGGACGTAAGCCATGGTGGAATAGACAAGGTTGCTTCTTCATGGACCCTTCGTGGGTGGAGCCCTCCGTGGACTCGCGCAGCCGTTACCCTTCGTGGGTTGAAGTCTCCATCAACGTGGACGTACGATAGCACCACCTATCAGAACCACGCCAAAAACCACCGTGTCTTCATTGCGTTTGAAATCTCCAATCCCTCCTATACATACATATGCAATTGCTTACATTCCGCTGCTATACTCTTAGAATTGCATGTGTAGGGTGATGCTTAACATGTACTATTGCTAAAATCTGCCTACAACTAAAATTTGGGAAAAGGTTAGGTTTTATTTGGTCAAGTAGTCTAATCACCCCCCCTCTAGACATTCTTTCGATCCTACAAAGAAGAAGAAGGAGGAGAGGTCCCCCGGCCTGGCGGGGGCTACACCGCCGGTTGTTAGGGCCGGGGGGCGTGAAGAGAACGCCGGCGGCCTCGACACCGAGGCTAGCCTCGTGAGGGCAGAGGGGCAGGCGTCCCCTCCTGACCCGCAGAAGGACGCAGCTCGGGAGGCCCAAGAGGGCGAGCCTCAGGAGGCGTCGTCAGGAGGCAGCCCCGCGGTTCCTGGGGCACCCGTTGCCAGGGCGGACGTTGCGGCGGCAGAGGCGGAGACGGCGGCTCTCCCACCCCGCAACGCTGGTGGCGGCGGTGTTGTGGGGGGCCCGTGGGGCTCGCCGGTACGCGGGGCCCCTGCCGGGGGGCCGCCAGGCCCGCGGGGCACGTCGCCCCGGCGGGACGAAGAGGGGGCCCTCGCGAGCTCTCCGCTCCTGGCGGACGGCGCCGGGCCTTCGCGAGAGGGCGGCGTCGAGACACACGCCGGCTGGGCCCTGCAGCTCGTGAGCAGCAGCGCCGTGCTCAAGCGCGGGGCCCTGCAACGGGATAGGGCTGCCCTTGATTAGGTAGAAGCGGACCTCCAGGCGGAGGAGACGCGCATCATCGAGGAGCGCCGGCGCCTCGCGGTGGGGTGGCGCCAGCTTGATGTGGCCATCAAACTAGGCCGCCGTCAAGACGACGCTGTGCGGGAGAAGCGCGAGAAGGCCACCCAGGACGCAAAGGAAATTTTCAAGAACGCTGTCAGGGAGGTCGACGAGGCTGACAAGCGGCACTAGGCGGCTGAGGCCCGCAGGAGGTAGCTCCAGGACCAGAACTCCTCGCTGGAGCGGCAGCTCCGGTAGCTGAGAGACGTTATCTCCGCCCTCGAAGAGGGGCTGGCGGCCCGCGAAGTGGACCTTGGCATCCGCGAGCGGGAGCTCACGTGGTCGGCGTCCGCGCAGGACTTGGAGCGCGAGCGGCTGGAGACGCTGGAGCGAGAGGTGTCCGCCACCCAAGGTTCCTACGCGGAGCGCTTAGACAAGGCCAACGCCAATCTGGTGGCCAAGGAGAAGAAGATTCAGGAGGACACCGATAGGAGGGTCACGCAGAGCTACGAAGGGCTTGCCAAAGAGAACAACAAGAAGCTGAAGCGACAGGAGGACCGCTTCAAGGCCAAGCGAGAGGAGTTGCAGCACGAGATCGCGGGCCTCAAGGAGATGTTGGTCAAAGCCGAAAATCAGTGGGAGACCACGCTGAAGGCCCGGGCTGACACCGAGGCCGAACTGGCCTCCCTCCAGTAGCAGGTGGGGGCGTCGCCGCGGTCGTGGAGCAGGCGAGGGACGAGGCGGCCCGAGCGCGGGGGCGACAGCTCCAGCGCTCCAAGATGTTCCGTGTCCTCGAGCTCCGGGCCCACCGCGCCTTGGGCTCCATTTGCAAGGAGAACGTCAGCAGCCGCCTCGAGACCCACGACGGCAGCTATCTCGACTTCTTCACCAAGCTTATGGAGCGGCTCAAAGTGGGTGCCAAGAAGGTGGGCGGAATCGTTGAGGAGGAGTGCCGCGATCTCCTCACCCAGGCCGTCACGCGCATCTTCAGCCATCTTCTCGACACCGACCCCAACTTTGACTTCGGCAAGGTGATAGTTCCCGTCCCAGAGAAGGTTCGCGACATCCTTGGGAAGGCGGTGGAGGATCACATGGACGCTCTGCATGAGCAATTCACTCCTGGCAGCAGCGAGGGCTCAGGCGGAGTCGAGGGAAGTGACGACAACGGTGACAGCAGCAGTGACGGTGACACGTCTTCTTAGGCCCTTCCCCATATCCTGCATGTAGTTGATTGTGACCCCGTGGGGGTGTGAGGACAATGCTTTTATATCCCAAGTACTTTGTGTCCGGTTGCACCGAATGCCCGTGCCCTCGTGAGGCTTTCTCTTGAGGCCTGTTTTGCTCTTTTTGCTTGCCATGATGCTCTACATCGTCAAGACCCAGCCACCGAGCGGGCCATAGCCGTCGCTGGTATGTCAGGTCGTGATGCCTGGACAACGCCAGGAGGTGAGGGGCACCGGGAGCTAGTGAGGGCTCCTGAGGCGCGATGCTCAGGGAGCCCCCCTTTGACGCGCAAGCGGCTTGCACTAAGAGAAGTGCTGGCTCTCGTGAGGTTGCTGGAGGGAAGGCTTAAGAGACGGCGAGGGCGGCTCACGAGGCAGGGTACTTAGCTCTGTGCGGGGTAGCGTCTGGCAGGCCATCTCTTGTAGGGTACGCCTCGTGAGGGTTCCGCCCACGAGATCTCCTGATGAGACAGCCGTCGTGAGTTGGCTCCCGAGGCAGGGCATGCGGGGCTTCCTGAGGCCCTGAAGAGGCCACCTCGCGAGGCCTTTCAGGGGACCTGCTCCTGAGACAACTGCATGCAGGGTACTTAACGACAGGGGAGCAGCGCACGCTCATCGATTCACTCATAGGCATTACGCGAGGAGATAAGACACCAAGAACCTTGGTGGGGTGGCGTGCACGAGAGCAGGCCCACGAGCCAGAGCCCGGTTGCTTTGGGTTTTTCAGCGCTGCTGGGACTGATCCGAGCACAGACACCGTGTTCAGCCCCCACTCGCGTGAGGCTCATGAGGGACATCGTGAGCGTGCGAGGCTCATGAGGGAAAGACAAAACGAGACGCCATGTAAGAAACCAAAACTTTACTGAAGTAAGATAACAGCCCATTACACAACTAAACAAGATGCGGCTGTCGTGTCCGGCACGGGTCAGCTTGAGGTTGGTGCAACCCGTGGGACGCCCTCAGTTACACATCAAAATGAGAAAAAGAATGCTGCCGTGTCCGGCACGGGTCAGCTTGAGGTTGGTGCGGCCCATGGGGCGCCCTCAGTTGGTTGTTCCGCCAGCGCGGAACATGGGGCTTCCACAGGGGTGTGGGTATGATCGCAGGCTGATCGTTCCGCCAGTGCGGAGCATGGGGCTTCCACTTGGGCATGGGTGGGAGCACTCGCGGGCCCATCAGGCGAATGCAATGAGAGGCTCCGGGGCGTGTACAACCCCATTTCGTTCATACGCGTGAGGGTCACGGGTAGAACTTGCGGAGGTGTTGGATGTTCCAAGCGTTAGGCACAGGAACTCCGTCCTCCGTCTCCAGCCGGGCTGAGCCGGGTCTGGAGACATGAGTAACCCTGAAAGGGCCTTCCCACATAGGTGAGAGTTTGTGAAGTCCCTCTCTGGAGAGGATTCTACGCAGGATGAGGTTGCCGACCTAGAGAGTGCGAGGGCGGATGCTGCGGCTGTGGTAGCGACGCAGGGCCTGCTGGTACCTTGTGGCGCGGAGGGCGGCCTGACGGCGGCCCTCCTCGAGGAGCAGCAGATCGGTCTCCCGCGGGGAATTGTGCTTAAGCTCCAATGGAAGGACCGCCTCCGCGCCGTAGACGAGGAAGAAGGGGGTCTCGCCGGTAGGCTTGCTTGCCGTCGTGCGGGTGGACCACAGCACGGACTGCAGCTCATCGAGCCAGCTCTTGCCGCGGGCCCCGAGTTTCTTCTTGAAGCTCCTTGTTTTGAGGCCCTTGAGGACCTCAGCGTTGGCATGCTCGGCCTGGCCATTGCTTCACGGGTGCGCCACTGAGGCGTAGCAGATCTGCGTGCCGAGGCTGGCGCAGTAGGACTTGAAGAGGCCGCTTGTGAACTGGGAGCCATTGTCGGTGATTATGCGGTTAGGGACGCCAAAGCAGCTCACGAGGCCCTTGATGAATTTGACGACGGAGCCCGCCGGGATGGTGTACACAGGCTCGACCTCTGCCCACTTGGTGAACTTGTCGATGGCGACGTAGAGGTAGCGATAACCGCCAGCCGCGCGAGGGAAGGGCCCCAGGATATCCAGCCCCCAGACCGTGAAGGGCCATGAGAGGGGAATCGTCTGGAGGCCCTGCGCCGGCTGGTGGATCTGCTTGGCATGGAACTGGCAGGCCTCGCAAGCTTGGACCTGCGCGGTAGCGTCACGCAGCGCAGTGGGCCAGTAAAAACCGCTGCGGAATACCTTGCCGACGAGGGTGCGTGATGAGGAGTGGTGGCCGCAGTCTCCTCCATGGATATCGGCGAGCAATTCGCGCCCTTGCTTTTCAGAGATGCACCGCAGCGAGACGCCATTGGGGCGCCTGCGGTACAACTCGCCATCTTGTAAGCAGTAGGCGGTGGCCTACTGAGCCACGCGCTCTGCTTCTGAGTCCTTCTCTGGGAGGGTGCCATGAAGCAAGAAGGCCTTGAACTCCGCAGCCCAGCTATCCGCCTGAGGCTCCAGTGCCAGCAACAGGCGGGCTCCTGAGGCTGGACCGTAGTCTGGTGCGCCCGTGGGCGGCGGGGGCGGCAATTCCTTGTGAAGAAGCGCGGTGCTCGCGGCAGGAGGTACAGCTGATGGCTTGAGGAGCCTCTCCTCGAAGACGCCGGGGCTCTGAGGCTCATGGCGAGATGCTCGCTTGGCGTTGTCATCAGCTTCTTTGTTGCCGCTGCGGGGGACGTGCTGCAGCTCCAGGCCAAGAAAACGCTTCTCAAGCTTACGTACCTTGTCTAGGTAGGCGGCCATGTCCTCGTCCTTGGGCTTGTAGCTTTTGTTGGAGAAGTTGACGAGGAGTTGCGAATCGCCCTTGATGGTTAGGCGCTTAATGCCCAGAGCGAACGCGGCCTTGAGGCCGGCGATGAGGCCCTCATACTCTGTGATGTTGTTGGAGACCTCGTCAGTGTGCCTGAAGCAGAGCTGTACGGCGTAGAAGAGCCTGTCCCCTGTTGGCGAGGTGAGCATGACTCCAGCCCCCGCGCCCTATCGGGAGAAGGCGCCGTCAAAGTGCATGGTCCAGCCACCAGGCACCTCATCCCCCGGCAGAAGGGACTGGGCCTTGCGAGGCTCCTCCTCGTACGCGTCCGTCCACTCCGCCATGAAGTCGGCCAGAGCCGCGCCTTTGATGACTCTGGTGGTGGAGAATTGTAGCTGGAAGGCTTGCAGCTCGATGTTCCATTCGGCGACGCGGCCGACGGCGTTGGGACTGCGCAGAACTTGCTCCAGGGGGTAGGAGGAAATGACCTTGATGGGGTGACCCTGAAAGTAGTGGCGCAGCTTCCTGGAGGCGACGAGGAGCGTGAGGAGGAGCTTCTGCTGCATGGGGTAGCGCTCGCACGCATCCCCTAGCACGGTGCTGACGAAGTACACGGGGTGCTCGACGAGGCAAGTAGTTGTGGTGGCAGCTTGCTCTCCAGGCGCCTCGCACGGCTCGAGGGGCCCACGAGGCTCAGAGGGCTCATGAGGCTCGCGAGGCTCGGAGGGTGCGGACGGCTTCTCCTTAGCACAGACGCGCTCCTCTCGCACCGCCACCACCGCCGCGCTGGCCGTCTGAGGAGTGGCCGCCAAGTACAGGAGCAAGGGCTCGTGAGAGCGCGGCGCGACCATGATGGGTGGGCTCGTGAGGTACCTCTTGAGGCCTTCAAAAGCGGCGTCTATCTTAGGAGTCCACTTGAAAGGGCCGGACCTCTTCAAGAGCTTGAAGAAAGGCAGGGCCCGCTCCCCAAACTTGGAGATGAAGCGTCCTAGGGAGGCCATGCATCCTGCCAAGCGCTGCATTTCCTTGAGGGTCCGGGGGGAACGCATTTTCTCGATGGCCTTGATCTTCTCGGGGTTGGCCTCGATGCCATGGTGCGAGACCAGGAAGCCGAGGAGCTTGCCGGAGGGGACTCCGAAGACGCACTTCTCGGGGTTGAGCTTGAGGTTGACCTTGTGCAGGTTGGCGAACGTTTCCTGGAAGTCCGAGATGAGGGATCCGGCCTCGCGAGACTTGACCACGATGTCGACGACGTAAGCCTCCGCGTTCCTCCCCATCTGAGGCCCCAACGTGATGCGCATTAGCCGCTGGAAGGTGGCGCCCGCGCTCCTTAAGCCGAAGGGCATGCAAACGTAGCAATATATGCCGCAGGGGGTGATGAAGGCCGTCCTCTCCACGTCTTCGGCCGCCATCTTGATCTGATGATAGCCTGAGAAGGCATCTAGGAAGCATAGCAAATTACACCCGGCGGTGGAATCCACGATTTGGTCGATGCGGGGTAGTGGAAATGGATCTTGAGGGCAAGACTTGTTGAGGCTGGTGAAGTCGACGCACATGCGCTCCTTGCCGCCCTTCTTGGGGACGACGACTGGGTTGGCGAGCCATTCGGGATGGCGCACCTCGCGAATGACCCCAGCTTCCTGGACCTTCTGAACTTCCCTAACGATGAAATCTTGCTTCTCTGGCGCCTGGCGCCGTGCTTTTTGCTTGACGGGGAGTGCATTGGGGCACACCGCTAAGTGGTGCTCGATCACCTCCCTCGGCACACCGGACAAATCAGATGCTTTCCAGGCGAAAACATCCGAGTTTGCCCGAAGGAAGGTGACGAGCGCGCTTTCCTATGCAGGTGGAAGGCCAGCGCCGATGGTGAAGGCGGGGCCGGAGCCGCTGCCATCCACCGACACCTTCTTCGTTTCGGCGCGGTCCTGAGAGAACAACTGCTTCTTCTTCACGGGCGCGGCCTCAGGAGGCTCGGCCGCGTCCTCGTCAACCGGATGCGCGACAGCGGCAGCCTTGTGGGTGTGCTCCAGGGAGCAGATCACCTCCTTCTCGTCGCAGGTGACAGTGACGATGCCGCTGCAGCCAGTCATCTTGAGGACGTTGTAGGCGTGGTGGGTCGCCGCCATGAACTTGGTGAGAGCCGGGTAGCCCAAGATGGCGTTGTAGGGCAGGCCGATGTGCGCCACATCGAAGTCGATGAGCTCGGTGTGGTAGTTCTTGCGGGTGCCAAAGGTGACGGGGAGGCGCACTTGCCCCAGAGGGATGATGGAGCCATTGGTCACTCCGGAGAAGGGCCTGGTCGGCATCAGCTGGTCATAGGGCACTTGGAGCGTCTCGAAGGTCTCGATGGAGATCACGTTGAGGCCGGCGCCCCCGTCGATGAGGGTCTTGGTGACCGCGACGTTGCTGATGTTTGGAGTGCACTGCATGGGGAGTGCGCCTGCGGAGGCCGTGGATTTGGGGTGGTCCTTGCAGTCGAAGGTGATGGCGTACTGCGACCACTTGAGGGGTCGCGTGGCCTCAGGCCTCGGGAGGGCGGCATTCACCTCGCGAGAGAGCTGCTTGTAGTGGCGGTTGGACGCAGGGGCCTGAGCCCCGCTGAGGATGCCCCCAGCGCCCTCATCAGGCTGGTTGACGTCATCCCTCCGGGGTGGCGGCGGCAGTGGCGGGAGAGCGGCATTGGCCTGAGGATTCGCCTCGCGAGGTTGGTCATGCCAGGCGGCCTCGCGAGGCTGGTCACGCCAGCCCTGGCAGAAGTTGCTGTTGCCGCTGCGGCCGTCCCAGCGGTTGCCGCCGCGGCCACCTCCGCGGCTGGTGCCGCGGCCATTGCGGTTGTCCCGGCGGCCTTGGCGCTCGTCGCAGAGCAGCTTGAGCTCCTGGCAGTCCTCGGTGCTATGGGAGCGCACGTTGTGGTAGGCGCAGAGCGGCCAGCTGTCTTTCCTAGGCTCGTCGCGGTCGCGGCCGCGCTTCTGCTCGGGCTCTGCCGCTAGCACGGCGGGGCCCTTACGCTTGACGTCCTTGTTCTTGGTCTTGGCGGCCTCAAGCGCCGTGTCGGGGTCGTTGTGAATGAAGAGGCAACCTTCTTCGGCCTTGGCGCACTTGTCAGCGAGGTCGAGCAGCTCAAGAACTGAGTTAAGCTCGCCGTTGATGGCGAGCTTCTCGCGCATCTTGATGTCCGTGACGCCGGTGGAGAACACAGAGATGACGGCCGCGTCGGAGGCGTGCGGGATCTTGTTGCGTACTTCGCTGAAGCGCTGGATGTACTTGCAGAGGGTCTCATCTGGGCGCTGCCACACACGCCGCAGGTCGTTGATGGTGAGAGAGCGGTCCTGCGTGCCCTTGAAGTTGGCGACGAACTGGCTGCAGAGCTCGGCCCACGATGAGATGGACGCCTCGGGGAGGTTCATGAGCTAGGAGCGCGGGCCGTCCTTCAGGGCCATGGGGAACCAGTTCGCCATGACCTTGTCGTCGCCGTTCGCCACCTCGACGCTCAGTGCGTAGAGATGAAGGAACTCCGCAGGGTTGGGGTGCCGTCATAGCGTGGAGGCAGCTCAGGCTTGAACTTCGCGGGACACACCACACGACGCAGCTCGCGGGTGAAGGCGCGGCAGCCCACGCCGCTTGAGGAGACGCCGCCAGCGAGGGCAGCGCGGTTTTGACGCCCTGCCGCCACGACCTCCTGAATGGCCTGGTCCTGGCGCTGGCGCTGCCGCTCAAGGAGCACTCGCGCATCAGGGGGAGCACGTCGGATGATCTAGCAGCTGGCCTCGTCTTGGACCGGCGAGGACGCGCCACGGGACGGCTCACGTGCCCGCGCGTTGCACTGGGGCCCGCCATGCTCGTTGCGCAGAGGAGGCGGCGGGGGAGCGCCGTGCGCTAGGTCCCCAGCGCGAGACGACAGAGGGCAGAGCGAGTGGGAAGGCGCCGGAGCATCCCCGACGGCGTTAACGAGCTCGGTGATGCGGCCAAGCCAGGCGTCGTAGCCCGCGTCAGCTGGACGGTAGCGGAGCATCTTGCGCGCCATGAGTAGCGCGGCCTGCGGGTTCGGCGGCCCACGATGGGCGAGGAAGGAGGCCATGGCGGTGTGGCCGTTTGCCTGCACGGAGGGGTGCAGGGAGGAGTCCTACTACTCGCGGGCAGCGGGGTCGGTGACGGCGGCAGCTTCGGTGTCGGGGCGGCGGCGATTGCCGCGAGCCACCGGCTCCGTCTGAGCCATGCAGCCAGCCCTGCGCTCGGCGCGCTCGCGGTGTGCGTCGGCCATGAGGCTGATGGAACAAAGGGCGGAGTGGGAGAACAGTAGCGCACCCCTACCTGGCGCGTGGGCCCAAAGGTTCGAACACTGGGGTGAGCTCGTTCTACCTCTCGTCTCCTACCACGGCTAAGCTACGGCGAGGCTATGGCGAGAGCGCGCTAGCGAGGGGCGGACCATGGACTCAGCGGTTTACCCAGGTTCGGGCCACCTTGCGGTGTAAAACCCAACTCCTGCTTGCTTGGGATTGCAATTGGCAAGAGTGTGTTCTCGCGTACAAGGTAGGAAGCGGTTGAATCGATCCCGGGGGGTCCTCTCTCTACAATGGCAGCACTGTCCCTTTATACCCACCTTGGTCCTCTTCCCCCTCGAAAACTTAGGCGGGAAGGGTTGCCACACCTGGCGGTTTTGAAAGGGGACAGGCGCTCAGGCTATCCAGACTAAAGGTGGTCTTCGCCTGCCAAAGCATGATCCATGACGCGCCGGTGGGCTCGGTGATGACCTCCGCCCTGCGCGCCCGCCGTCATGGTCTTCTTTCACCGATCGGGCAACCTTTGGGGTTGCTTTGGGGGGTAGACTGCTGGCCTTGCTCCCTTAACACCAAAGAGGAAACCATCCTCATCCGCGCCTGCTGGCGCGGCCTCTGTCGCCACTCGTCGCCACGCGCGTCACCCACGTGATGGGCACGAGACCGCGCGGCCAAGCCGAACAGCCTTCGTCTTGGGCGCCTTCAGGAGGAGGCCTCAGGAGGCCGCCTCGGGAGGCCGCCTCGCGAGGGGGCCTCGCGAGGCCGCTGGTGAAGATGCCGAGCCTCGTTCCCCGCTCCTTGAGGAGGAGGCCTTAGGAGGCCAGGGCCTCATGAGGAGTCCTGGTGAGATGGTCGATGATGACGGCGCGCTGGGCCCACGCCAGGCGTTGCACCCTGGGCCAAAGGCAGAAGGGCCTGGATACCCTGGGTTCCACGGGCCCGACAAGTTCACTCTGGTTTTTCTTGTTGCCACCATCCAGGGTTAGGTTCTCTCGTTCCAGAATAACAAATTATAATTGTGTTCTCAGTTGGAATATTGAACTGAACCTTGAAGTGGATTGACCATCTGAACTTCTTGTGCAGTTCCACTAAATTTAAGTACCGCTATTTGCAGAAATAAGCAGACCACAATGCCTCTTTTACACGCACGTGACCCCAAAACCTCCGTGCAGCCATGCAAGCTCGTCCTCGGGCCGTCCTTAAATTGGGAGTGAGTGTAGTTCACGGCGCGGACGCACTGCTTGTTTTCTCTGCCACACATGACAGGCTCGTTCCTGCACTGCAATCAGGAAGTCCACGTACGAATCAGCTTCTTTTTAGCTTGCGTTGGTCATTCTAGCTAGTTATGAATGTAGGAATACCTGGAAAACGGGTGGCTAGAGGACGGCAGGTAGGAATAGCCATCTGATTTTGTACAGTTCTACTAAAATGGAGGTGTGTGCTTATGATTGCACAAATAGAAACGATATGGAGATAGACATCCCTGTTTGCACAAATATGTAATATGGTTATTTAAGCAGTGGCATATGATTAACAACAACATCTCTTGTGTTATGAATGGCATTACATTGACAGTATAAAAAAGTGCCATTAAGTAAGAAGTAGCATCACATCACATCAACACTGGCAGTAGATTAACATGCAGAACAACAGCACTAGTATTACTGTCATGAGAGTAGCACATGGTCAGTAGCTCCGTGCACGGTGCAATCAAATTTGTGCAGTTCCAATGGGATGAAGCAATGTTAGCAGTGTGAGATTTAAGTGTAACTGGCGAAACAGAATTCATGGGAAATAAAGCAAGACAGAAGCACTTCATAAAATGGTGGTGTCATTGCTTCAATTTATCGATGGCACTAGACTGACAGCAGCATTACTTAGAAGTGACATTAGGCTAACAATGGCACTGCTTCATTTTTCCTCTGATATTAGATAAATGGTAGCGATAAGGGCAAAGGGATAGCAGGGGCATAAAGTGGTGAAGCAGATCTGGTTGCCGAGAGCGGCAAACATTCAGGCAGCATGTCTGCATTTGTCCAATTTTTTATCTCCTCGGCGACCTTTTCCTATGTGAGCACAGCAAATCTAGACCTGCTCGTTCTCACTTGCATTGTCCCCCCAACACCCCCTCACTTTCTTCCCTTTTTCGACCAAAAGACCGGTCTAGCCAGTATCTTACTAGTACTTCCCCCCACGCTTTGCTATCCACCCCACTTTCTTCCCCTTTTCAACCAAGAGACCGGTTGGGTAGACAGTCTCTACTACTTTCCCCCTTTTCTTTCCTCTTTGAACCAAGTCCTAGATTCATGCTACAGCTTCCCCCCTTTCTTCCCTTTTGAACAAAGTCCTAGATTCGACTGCATGAAGTAGGTTTACCTCTAATAATAGTAAAAATTTAGGTGGCTTTGGAACAGCCGAAGGAAGTAGAAAAAGATCCACATGCAGCCACGTGGTGAGCTGGGGCAGTAGAGCAAGCCCGGTTTCGAAGGAAGTTATACCTGAGGGTCGTTCGGATGTGGCTAGGAGGGCGGTGGGAGGCCAGATCTGCCCACAATACGGCAGGGAGGAAGAAGGGGTCGGAGGCCCTCCTGAGCTGGCACTGTGTCGGACAGAATGGAACGGGCCGCCGATCGGTATGCGCCGGCAGCTGTGGGTCTCCTCCCTCGCTGCCGACTACCGCGTGAACGCTGCACCTTCTTCGCTTCGCCGGCGGAGGGGATCCGGCCGGAACTGTGACCAGCGGTGAGCAGAGAGAGGGTGTGGCCACCGCTGTCTTGTTTAGATCTGGAGAGGATGAGAGAGTGAATGACAACAACCCTAGTAAAGCAAGCGCTGAAGCTCCTGCTTATATATATAGTGGAGTGATTTTCTTGTAGCAATCCTTTTTAAAATGAATACGCGCGAACCACTATTTTCATTTAACGTTCCAGTAAAAAAAACTCAATCAATAACGTGCCACCACGTCCAGGTCGCACTATGTACACATGTGGTCCCTGACCCTCCATGAAGTTGAAAACTGCACGAGTCAAATTGTCACTTGGGATGCCTCTGTAAACAAATGCGCTCGTACGTGTACCTGCGCGTGGGTGTTAGAGAACTGGTGCGTGCGTGCGCCGCTTCTCTTCGTTAACTACGTACTCCACCTAGAGTAAGATGTATACGTGTGTGACGTCTGAGTTACAAGAAAATATGTGTGACATCTTTTATTTTTTAGAAGTTCTTAGGGAAGGGTGTGAAGAGCACATATATGTGTGTCACGTCTACCTACAGAGTATAGATAGATGGTGTGTGCGAGAAGTCTCTGGAGAGTCGTGAGGTGCGTCTGTGCATGCGTGAGAGGGAGGGTTAATGTGTCAATGCAATGCATGTGTCCGTAAATCATATCTAGCGAACATTCACCACAAGCCATTTCCTGGTGAACACCCAAAGAACCGTCAGATCTGCATCTGACGGTGGCAGTTTTGCCATGGCATTTGACAGAACAGCCACTCCTCTGACACATAAAATTTCCACGTGAGCGATCGCAACTGCCTTATGCTCCCTCCGTTCCAAAATATAGTGCATATAGCTTTATTGAAAATTCAAACCTCACGATCTTTTACCGAGTTTTCGTAGAACAACATGCACATATAGAAAACCCATCATATATCATTTCATTCATCATTGAGAGATATCTATAGAGATGGGGGAGGAATGTACGAGTGTGTCTTCGATAAAGAGGGGCCGTATGTGTGTGTTTGTTGTGAGAGAGAGCGAGAGACATCGTAGGATTGAGTCCTCTAACTAGGAGAGAGAAAGAACGATCGGGATCAGTAGAGAGATGAAATATAGTGTGTTCCTTCATTAGAAGAACCGGGCAAATATTTTGCTGAGTTCTAAACTCAGCAATGTCCCATCGAGTAAGGACTCGATGCGCGGCACTGCTCTATTGCCGAGTGCCACACTTTGCCAAGTTTGTTAGGCGAGTCTCCGTTAGCCGACACTCGGCAAAGGAAGACCACCATATCACCTACAGAAATTTCAAGCCTCCTTTGGTGTGGAGGAATATTATCGGAATTCTATATGATCGGATTTTTATAGGAATTTTTCCTTTAGAGCCATTTGGTTCATAGGAATGGATTCCTATACTCCACATTTAAGAGGAAAATAAACATTAAGATTCAATGGAAAAATTCATATGATGTGAACCAAATGACATCTATTTTCCTATCCCTACTCAAAGGATTTGAGATACATGTCGGCCTCCTCTGGTTCATAGGATAGGAATATCATAGGAATAGAAAAAATATAGGAAGTGAGATGACATGCATCTCAATTCCAATAGAGAAAGAAATGTCATTTGATGCATAGGATAGGAATTTTTCCATTGAGTCTAGGGTAATGGTTTTTTTCCTTTAATATGTGAAGGACTGGTTCCTATCCTACATAGGATTAGGAATCCATTCCTACAAACCACAGAGCTCCATAGGATTTTTTCCTTTGAAAATCCTATACTATGAAATTCCTACAAACCAAAGGAGGCCGTACGTCATCTCTTTTCCTACAACTTTCATATTCCTATAATATTCCTACCCTGTGAACCAAAGGAGGCCGCGGGTAAATCAAAATGCGGGACCCACGCGTCACTACCTTTGGGTCGAAGCTGCGTCCACAATTTTTTGTACTCCCCTACTCCGTCCAGCTTACTGCGGGCAAGGTGGGGCTTTGTGATTTGATGCCTCATTGCTCATTTACTAGTACTGCGGAGCTACGACCGGGGTGCCTCCCCCGCTGCTTCGAACTTTGGTGCATGTCACATGGACCAGGATGGTGGATGTCCCATATGTCAGCGAAAGGCGTGTTGTTCGTGTGCGGATGAGCGATGCTAGACTCACGGGGAGGATTTTTACAGACTTTACGCAGTAGCAAACGTTGAGGATTAGGATTGGATTTAGGGGGTGGGAAGGGGCCCACCCTCTGAAAATCAGGGGGGGTCTAGTTTGA
The DNA here is from genome assembly GCA_039707655.1 of Elymus sibiricus. Lineage (NCBI taxonomy): Eukaryota > Viridiplantae > Streptophyta > Magnoliopsida > Poales > Poaceae > Elymus > Elymus sibiricus. Next base: position 270,799,835 of record CM077668.1, read on the forward strand.
TTAGTTGGAAGATGCCCGTATTAGCCCTGTAAAGACCCGTGAGTGCAGCATTTTTGGTGTCGCCATTTCGTTTGCGGATTGACCCTGCGGACTTGCGACGCGAACGCGAAAGCTGTGTTGGAAGTGTGCCATCGTTTCGTTTTGAACTGTAAAGCGTACCACTTGGTTTTGCTTCTTGGTGCGATATATACAAATCTTGATTATATTGATCTAAAAGTAGATATCCAGATTGGTAAAAAGGAGGTGCTTTTGTCGAGTGGTGGGCGGGGGAGCTTGGCCTGTCGGTTTGCTAACGTGCGGTCACACGTGTCAGTGATGTACCAAGCCGATGCGCGTCCCTCGTGAAAAACCAGAACAATGGCAGAAGCAACATGTGGTTTTCTTGAAGAAGATGATGGAGAACCGGACTCAGCAAAGAGTGAAATGATGGTTGGAAAGGTGCGGCTTTATGATTTGACGCCTCATTGCTCATTAGTTCTACTACGGCGCCACGACTAGGGTGCGTCCCCCCTGCTGTTCTGCACTGTTATTTGGTGCATGGCACGTGAACCCGGATGCTAGATGTCCCACATGTTGGTGAATGGAAGCAGAACATTTATGAAAGCAAGCGTCTCCACTCTTACGACGGAGGAGTACAAGACAGGGCAGCCCAGTGTATTGTAGTAGTACGTAGTACTAGTAGTCTTGTAACACTTGGTTTTGCTGCTTCGCGCGGTCCATCGATACAAAACCCAATTAAAAAGCGAGGGAGGGAATTTTCCCATGCGGTAGGCAGTGGAGTTTGGCATAGTCGGTTTGACAGAGAGAGCGAGAGAACGATGTGAAATGCTTGAATGTGTAGTGGGCGATAATCCAGTTCTGAGCCCAGGCTCATCGGCACCCGCGCTGAAGAAAAAAATCAAAACAAATACTAGAAAAATTCAAAAAATTCCAATTCTTTTTTGCATGGTAGTTAATATGATGCATGAGGCCCGCTCCAATTTTGAAATCATTTGGACATCTGAGCAGCTCTCGGCAAAAAAGATAAATTCGGGGTCTGTAAAAAAGGTTTACTGTTCATGCACTGTTCTGGCCCGATTTGTCTTTTTTGCCGAGAGCTGCTCAGATGTCCGAACGACTTGAAAATTGGAGCGGACCTCATGCATCAAATTTTCTACCATGCAAAAAAATTGGAATCTTATGATTTTTTTTAAAATTTTTGTGATTTTTTTCCGACCGGGTTCAGATGAGCCTGGGCACCAACTCGCCTTTCTTTCTTTTTTGAAGTGGGCCCTTTCAGATCACTAGATGATACTATCCCCTGGCGAACTCCCCCTCTTATCGCGCGGGAAAAGCACCGCCCTAGCATTTTCAATTGTTATTTGTGTCTAAAGGAGCAGAACCAAATGTTACAACTTACGAGTTCAAAATGAAAAGCCTGCTGCATTCGCGTCGCACCTCCACACGGTCGGTCCGGCACGCCGCTCAAGCTAGGGAACGCATGTTGTCTTGCATTTTCACTGACATCTGGGACTGTTGTTTAGCAAACCGACTATCGACAAACCCTCACCCTGCCCGTCGCGCGTCGCCTGAGTTTAGAGGAACGAGGAGGGAGAAGTGCTAGCTGTAGCATGGACTCCAAGAAAATTGGTGTCCGATGGGACTCGTACTGGTTTGTACTCTACTACCACTGTAGTGCTCCTGCTCCTACTACTCTACACTAGTAGTACTAGTGCTAGTACAAACTAATATGAGGCCATTCAACCGTGTCCCGGGGTATGATACTAACCGCTACAAGCAGCCTTTATATCACAAAGAAGATTAATACTATTAACAATTCATGAACTTAACAAAGGGTGCAATGATGACTGCAGCTTATCACATCTGGACAACCCGGCTATTTGAGCTGGTCGACCAGCTGCTCACGCGGCAAGGTGGGACTAAACATCCGAAACCCGCCGGCCCAATATGGATGTGAAAATCGTAATTACAAATTGCACTCAGTTGACCGGTCAAAAAGTCTACATGGCACTCTGTCGACTGGTCAAACTGGCCACGTGGCTTGCGGGTCCCACCTATCAGTTGGTAAACAAAAATTTACGCAGGCGCGTGAGGGGTCGAACCTGCGACCCCGCGAAACTGGACCTTGCGCGCGAACTACCATGGCTGTGTATATGTGTGCATGCATGTGTAGGTTGAGCACTTGAGCATGAGTGTGTGTGTTGCGTCTTGTGTTGTGTGCATGCATGCGTGCGTGTGTTCGTGTGAGTGTTGCGTGCGTGCATGTGTACGTGTGAGTGTTGCATGCATGCTTGAGTGCGTGTGTTCGTGCGAGTGTTGCGTGCGTGCATGTGTACGTGTGAGTGTTGCATGCATGCTTGAGTGCGTGTGTTTGTGCGAGTGTTGCGTGCGTGCATGGTTACGTGTGAGTGTTGCATGCACGCTTGAGTGCGTGTGTTCGTGCGAGTGTTGCGTGCGTGCATGTGTACGTGTGAGTATTGCATGCATGCATGCGGGCGTTGCGTGCGTGTTTGTCCGCATGTGTGATGTGTGTGTATTCACCACAGTAGCTCCTGTGGATCCAGGTGATATGTGGGTTAGGCGACCTTGTCCGCTGTGGTTATCGCGCGCGGGCTACCAACCTGAGGTCTCGACTTCGAATCCCCACCGATCACTAATTTATTACCATTTGTTTCTTTCTTATACCCCCTGATAGGTGGGCCCTACATTAGGGAGATAATGTGCACTTCTGATGCAACACTAGTTGCGCCACGTGGACTATTTGACTGGTCAATTGATTGTGTCATCAACAAAATACGTAGCTGTATGGTGAGCCAGTGATTGTATAATCACCACAAAATGTATATGCTGACCGTATCATGCTTTCGTTTCAAATACAATGACCGTCAGTGTCACCATCAAAATACGGAGCTGTACGGTGAGCTAGTGACCATATAATCACCAGAAAATGTTTATGTTGACCATAATGAGTGCATTCTAAATCCAGAGACGGTATTGCGCTTTCGCTTGAAATACAATGACCGTCACGCATGAATGTGTATGGGGGCGTACTTTTAGAGGGCCGAGAGATAGTTTGTGTGCGTACGTGAAAGGGACGTAGAGAGAGGGGGTGTGCGATGGAGAGAGTGAGAGAGAGAGATGCCCTTCGTTCTCTTTATTGTGACTAATTTTATAGGATAAAAATGTAAACATTCACAATGCGGAACAAATATCATTGGATGCACCATGCAATTAACTTTCATATATAACTTTGTAGTATTGTATATGTAGATTTTCTTAAATATTTGTTTTGTCACAATCTGTGTAGTTTCAATTCAAAACAAATATTGTATGCGGAGTAAAAGTGAATGGATGCCTTTTTTAGATCATTGGGAGCACATGATAATGAGATGTAACATGCGTGAATGTGTGGTTGACGTATTTTGGAGGGCCTGGAAAGGGTATGTGTACGTATTCGAGAGAGGCGTGGATACAAGGGGGGGGTGCGATGGGAGAAAGAGAAAGCACGAGAGATGAGAGAGAGAGAGAGATGAATAGGATGTCTCAACGAGTGATGGTGAGTTTGTGTATGCAGAGGAGAAGGGGAGAGAGGCATGAGCAGAAATAGTGTGTGTGTTGGTATGTGTGGGTTTGAGAATATAGTGAGACCTATGGGGGTAGAGAGTGTGTGAGGTGTGGTGGTGGCACATCATTTTTTGGTCTGGTGGATCGAGGTGAGGACCCCTAGGTCGGTTCCGTCCTGCACCACATAGGTCGGCCCGAGACGCGTTATACAAAGACTGACTTGACGTACAAGACGAAGATACCAGAGCCGTGGAAGACTCTATCTCCACTAACGAAGCGGACTACGATTTGTAACCCTAGGCCCCGGGCATGTTATATAGGCCAAGGGCCTAGTTCGTCGATAGTATATATACACACAATCCCTTGGTATTTACATGTACTTTGTACACACCCCAATCAAAGTATACACGACCAGGAGTAGGGTATTTCCTCGATCACAAGGGCCCCGACTTGGGAAAATCTTTGCCTCTTATCACCATCCACTTTAACCGTGAGGGATATCCTACCGAATGATCTGATGGAATCATATCTGTCAACTAGTAAGAGAGGTGGAGACAATGCGTGCGAGAGAGGACTAAAGAGAGTGTGCGTGTGGGAGACACGATGCAGAGAGGGGAGGGCGGCGGAGACCATGCATGCACATGCATGTGAGAGAAATAGTGTTTGTGACTAGGATTAGTGAAAAGAGTCATAGATAGTAGTAAGAGAGAGAGGGAGATATATAGAGTGTGTGTGTGTGTGAGAGAGAGAGACACTTTCGGGAGAGAGGGTGAGCATTTGTGAGAGAGAAAGGCCGCTAGATATATAGTGTGTGTGCGTATGCGTGAGAGAGAAAGATAGCGCGCGTGTGAGGAGGGGTCGAGGGAGAGTACATCTACGCGTAAAGGACTGTTCTACGCATTAAATTAAAATATAAATTGTATTTAAAAAATTGGATGAGATCATGAAATTTGCAATTCACATATGAACGAACATTGGTCTAGCAAACATCCATACTCTATCGAATTCGAGCATGTGTATGGTATTATTTCACATTATTGAACCATAGTCAGTAGTTTGAAATCCAGACAATGCATGGCTCTTGCAATTCATATATAAACATGAGTACACTCTGCGGTCAGTGTCAAGCACATTATACATAAGAAACATACATGGTATACATTCCAAATTGCTAGCGACGAACTAGAATACATTTTGAATTCAACATAAAAGTGGTTTCAAATATTCGAATTCATAGGAAGTGCATTCAACTATTTGAATTCGAGATAATGACTTTTGTAAATCACATCTAAAAGGGGCATCAATCTTTGTTGATAATACATAGTCGTGTACAAAATATATTCAAGTTTACCTCCTCCATTCCAAAATAATCATAGTTATAGGATTTTCAAGAGTCAAAAATTTCAAAAGAATCACATAATTTAATGAGGTTTTTAAACATACAAGGTCAAATATAATGAGGTCTAATTAGGAAAGTTCAACTGAAGAGTACTGTAAACGTGAATGCTTCTGGTTCAAAATTTTGAACGAAGCGCCAAAAGATCCTCTCCTCGCCCGAAACCGTGCGAGACCAATGTTTGGTAGAAGGAAATTACCGTCCTAACTCTGACCCGTGAAGCCTACCGGCCCGATGTCCACAAGTCTAAACCGGGGTAGGTTTGTAACTTCACCGAGACGCCACACAACCGCCTCCGAAAAACATTCATATACTGCGGGCGCCTAAACACCGATGCGCTCGGCTGAAATCACTCCTGCCCACTATTTTGGATACGTGAGATTACCGTCCTACCCCTGACCCGCAGCATGTCCGAAATTTTAGATGGGGGCAAAGTTTGTAACTTTCCCCAAATTTCAAACAAGCGTGTCCCGGAAACATGGTTCCCCCTTAGCTTCCCCCTCCCCCATCCGATTCCCCATTCATACTCCGTGGGCGCCAAAACTCCCTCTCCAGCAGCCGCGAAACCCCAGCCTCCTCCGTCCGCCACCCCATCGCACCAATCCACCGCCGCCCTCCTCCATCACGCTGGAGCCGATATCCCGATGTCGTCGTCCACCGCAACCTCAACCGCAGCGCCCTCCATGACTTAGAAGTTGAAGCCAAGGCAGAGCTGCCTCCACGACGAGGACGTGCGCCGTACCCAAGCCACTTCAACCCCTCCGTCCTGCGCCTCACCGCTGCTGCTCCAACGTCGCAACCGTCCACCGCACCGGAGCTGTTCCCGCTATGCCATCGTTCGCCGCCTCGGATTTGCTTCCCCGCCGCCGACAGAAGGCCACTGCACCACACTCAACTACTTTGCCATGGGTTCGTCCAAGGCTCCACCGTCCTCCACAACATCTTGTTTCTAGTGAACCACAAGAGGATCTTCAAAAAAACAGAAGGAGGACACAACATCGCCAGCCGATATTGGTACTCCTCTTCCCTTATTCTTGCAAATCTCTCGCACGGTATTCATCCCATGAAGGAAACTAGTTGATCGCTTCTTACTACACATTCTTCCTGATACTAGATGTTCCAAGTAACTCACGATGCACAAGGTTTCCCCCCATTTACTATTTCACTTTAGCTAGACGTCCGTCGCCTGCCTGGATTTCAATTCAGTGTCAGTTGATTCCCAGTTAAAGGAAGCACCACCCGTGGAGGCACGCGGAGCACCTAGTCCGCCTGTTCACTGGGGAAGCAGTGCCTCAGTGTCTATCTTAGAGGTGTGTGTGGCGCAGGAGCTGCTGGCGCCCGATCTGGAGGTTCGCCGGGCTTAAAGGGATGGCCGGGGGGCGCTGCCAAGCACGGCGGTGGGGTGAGGTCGAGGGGAGGCCGTGGCTGCGGAAGCAGGGGTCTGGGCCGGTGGTCGCTGGCGGTTCGAGGAAGATCGTCAACGGTGGCTGGCGGGAGGTAGATGAAGGCCATCTGCCCGTTCCTTGTAGATCGGACGGTGTAGAAAAAATCGGCTGACCTATTTGTTTTCAGTCGATTGTTATTTTCATAGGACCACATGTGGTGGTTTGCTGGAGGATTACCTGCACTTCCCAGCCATCTCTGTGCTCATATTTCAAAAGCCTGGAATCTAATTTTGTGTGCCATGCATGTTGTAGAGCTATCATATGCCTGCCGTCATTTATTTTTGACCCACCTGCTATCTGATACTTTTACACTGTACTACTTGTGCACAAAGCCACAAACTACACCCATACTCTCTCACTATTGTTTTATTACGCATGGGTATTTCAGAATCTGAAGCACAATATTCTAAAAAGAAAACAGAGCAGTCGCTCCAGTCTGCATCGAGGATTGGGAAGACGCGGTTTGACGCACTAATGAAGAGTGTAGTGTCATTCGATGAAGACTGTCAACGTAGCTCTGTAGTTGATGACTCCATTCGCCATACACCAGCATCGCAGGTGCTTGCTTTAACTTCGGTGTCATATGTGGTTGCATGTTGCATATGGTGTCTACCTTGTATTGCTTCTAAATTGGTTAAATTGCATCTGCTTAGCCATATACTGTGAATATGACATGCCTTCCTGTTTTTGGTACATATCTGTCTATTAACCATGTTCTTACATCAAAATAATGTTCTTGTGTATCCCTCATCAATCACTTATGATGAGACAGGCACACCCGTGGGTTAGTGTGAGACGCGCTACTCTTTTAAAGAGTGCAGTGTCATCCTCCCTAGATGATTCTCAACAAACATCAAGGCTAGATCAAGATAGTCAACCTAGCTCTGTAGTTGGTGACCGCATTTCCCCTACACCACCATCGTAGGTGCTTGCTCTAACTTGGCAGTGTGATATGTGGTTGCATGTTGCATATGGTGTCTAGCTTGTAATTCTTCTAATTTGGTTAAATTGCATCTGCTTAGTTTACACATTATAGCTGTGAATATGACATGCCTTCCGGTTTTTGGTACATAGTGCATCTGTCTATTAACCACGTTCTTACATCAAACTAATGTTCTTGTGTATCCCTCATCAATCACTTATGATGGGACAGTCACACCCGTGGGTTAGTGTAAGACACACTACTCTTTTAAAGAGTGCAATTTCATGCTCCCGACATGATTCTCAAGAAACAGGAAGGCAAGATGAAGATAGTCAACGTAGCTCTGTAGTTGATGACCACATTTCCCCTACACCAGCATCGCAGGTGCTTGCTGTAACTTGGCAGTGTGATATGTGGTTACATGTTAAGTATGGTGTCTAGCTTGTATTGCTTCTAATTAGGGTAAATTGCATCTGCTTAGTTTACACATTATACCTGTGAATATGACATGCCTTCCTGTTATTGGTACATACTACATCTATCTATTAACCATGTTCTTACATGAATTACTATTCTTGTGTATCCCGTAGCAATCACTTACGATGAGACCTTAATTCATTGCATATTGCATATGATTTCTAGCATGTAGCTATTTATTGCTTCTAATTTGTTGAAATACCCTTATTAGCCCGCCATTTTAATTTGGTAGAGTGATATTGGTTGCATCTTTCATATGGTGTCTAGCTTGCATTGCTTCTAATTAGTTGAAATGCCTTCTGCTTAGTTCACACATCATAGGTGTGAATATGCAATGCTGTCGTTTTTTCGTACATATTCCATCCTCCTATCTTGCGGCAAAGTAGTGTTCATCAGTATCATGCATCAATGAGTTCTGAAAAGCAATTTTTATTCCTTTTTCTTGTGGGTTTGACTTTACAAGGCAAAATCAAAAAAGAGGAAGGAAGGGGATGATGGTGGTCCTCTGGAGCAACATAAATGGACCATCTCTACACATTCTCCTTGTACTTCTAGTGCATTACAAGTTCCAAGTCTCATCTCCCCTACTCCACCATCCCAGGTGCTTGCTCTAACTTGGCAGTGTGATATCTGGTTGCATGTTGCATGTTGCATATGGTGTCTAGCTTGTATTGCTTCTAATTATGGTAAAAATGCATCTGCTTAGCTTACACATTATACATGTGAATATGACACGCCTTCCTGTTTCTGGTACATACTATATCTGTCTCACACCATGTTCTTACATCAAAGTACTGCTGTTGTGTATCCTGCATCAATAAGTTACGATAAGACACCTTTAACTTGGCAGTGTGATATTGGTTGCATCTTGCATTGATTTCTAGCTTGTACCGCTTCCAATTTTTCGAAATTCCACTTATGATGAGACACTTTTAATTTGGCAGAGTGATATTGGTTGCATCTTTCATATGGTGTCTAGCTTGCATTGCTTCTAATTAGTTGAAATGCCTTCTGCTTAGTTCACACATCATAGGTGTGAATATGCAATGCTGTCCTTTTTTCGTACATATTCCATCCTCCTATCTTGCGGCAAAGTAGTGTTCATCGGTATCATGCATCAATGAGTTCTGAAAAGCAATTTTTATTCCTTTTTCTTGTGGGTTTAACTTTACAAGGCAAAATCAAAAAAGAGGAAGGAAGGGGATGATGGTGGTCCTCTGGAGCAACATAAATGGACCATCTCTACACATTCTCCTTGTACTTCTAGTGCATTACAAGTTCCAAGTCTCATCTCCCCTACTCCACTATCCCAGGTGCTTGCTCTAACTTGGCAGTGTGATATCTGGTTGCATGTTGCATGTTGCATATGGTGTCTAGCTTGTATTGCTTCTAATTATGGTAAAAATGTATCTGCTTAGCTTACACATTATACATGTGAATATGACACGCCTTCCTGTTTCTGGTACATACTATATCTGTCTCACACCATGTTCTTACATCAAAGTACTGCTATTGTGTATCCTGCATCAATAACTTACGATGAGAGACCTTTAACTTGGCAGTGTGATATTGGTTGCATCTTGCATTGATTTCTAGCTTGTACCGCTTCCAATTTTTCGAAATTCCACTTATGATGAGACACTTTTAATTTGGCAGAGTGATATTGGTTGCATCTTTCATATGGTGTCTAGCTTGCATTGCTTCTAATTAGTTGAAATGCCTTCTGCTTAGTTCACACATCATAGGTGTGAATATGCAATACTGTCCTTTTTTCGTACATATTCCATCCTCCTATCTTGCGGTTGCCTTACATCAAAGTAGTGTTCATCAGTATCATGCATCAATGAGTTCTGAAAAGCAATTTTTATTCCTTTTTCTTGTGGGTTTGACTTTACAAGGCAAAATCAAAAAAGAGGAAGGAAGGGGATGATGGTGGTCCTATGCAGCAACGTAAACGTACCATCTCTACACATTCTCCTTGTACTTCTAGTGCATTACAAGTTCCAAGTCTCATCTCCCCTACTCCACCATCCCAGGTGCTTGCTCTAACTTGGCAGTGTGATATCTGGTTGCATGTTGCATGTTGCATATGGTGTCTAGCTTGTATTGCTTCTAATTAGGGTAAAATGCATCTGCTTAGCTTACACATTATACATGTGAATATGATACGCCTTCCTGTTTCTGGTACATACTATATCTGTCTATCACACCGTGTTCTTACATCAAAGTACTGTTGTTGTGTATGCTGCATCAATCACTTACGATGAGACACCTTTAACTTGGCAGTGTGATATTGGTTGCATCTTGCATTGATTTCGAGCTTGTACTGCTTCTAATTTTTTGAAATTCCACTTATGACGAGACACTTTTAACTTGGCAGAGTGACATTGGATGCATCTTTCATATGGTGTCTAGCTTGCATTGCTTCTAATTTCTTGAAAATCCTTTTGCTTAGTTGACACATCATAGGTGTGAATATGTCATGCGGTCCTGTTTTCGTACATATTCCATCCTCGTATCATGTGTTTGCCTTACATCAAAGTATTGTTCGTCAGTCATTCATTCATGAATGAGTTCTGAAGAGCGAATTTTATTCCTTTTTCTTGTCGGTTTGACATCACAATGCAAAATCAATACAGCTGAAGGAAATTAGTAAGGTAGTGGATGATGGTGGTCCTTCCGAGCAACTGAAACAGAGGGTCTCTACAGATTCTACTCAGCCATCCTCCCAACAAGATTCGCAAGACAACGCAGGGCTAGACAGTCAACGTAGTTGTGTAGATGATGAACACATCTCCCCTGCTCCACCATCACATGTGCTTGCTCTAACCTGGCACTATTATATGTGGTTGCATGTTGCGTATGATGTCTAGTTTGTATTGCTTCTAATTTTGTTGATTTGCATCTGCTTAGTTTACACATTATACTTGTGAATATGACACGTGTTCCTGTTTCTAGAACATACTAAATCTGTCTATCACACCATGTTCTTACATCAAAGTACTATTGTGTATCCTGAAACAATCACTTACCATAAGACACATTTAACCTGGTAGTGTGATATACATTGCATCTTGCATTGTCTTCTAGCTTGTACTGCTTCTAATTTATTGAAATGGCACTTATGACGACACACTTTTAAGAGTGATATTGGTTGCATGTTCATATGGTGCCTAGCTTTCATTTCTTCTAATTTGTTGAAATGTCTTCTACTTAGTGTTTTCCATACATATTCCATCCTCCTATCATAGGTGTGAATATGCAACGCTGTCCTTTTTTCGTACATACTCCGTCCTCCTATCATGCGCTTGCCTTACATCAAAGTAGTCTTCGTCTGTATCATGGACCAATGAGTTATGCAGAGCCAATTTTATTCCTTTTCTTGTGGTTTTGACTTTAGAAGGCAATATCAAAAAAGAGGAAGGAAAAGAGTAAGTTAGGGGATGTTGGTGGTTCACCGGACCAACACAAACGGAGGCTCTCTAGATTTTCCACTGCTACTGCTTCTGCAGTTGAAGTTCCAAGTCTATATGATGACTACATCTCCCCTACTCCACCATCGCAAGTGCTTGCTCTAACTTGACAATGTGATAATTGGTTGCATGTTGCATATGGTGTATAGCTTGTATTTCTTCTAATTTGATTAAATTGCAGCTGATGAGTTTATACGTTATACATGTGAATATGACATGCCTTTCTGTATATAGAATACACTGCATCTATCTATCACACCATGTTCTTACATCAAAGTACTGTTGTTGTGTATCCTGCATCAATCACTTACGATGAGACACCTTTAACTTGGCAGTGTGATATTGGTTGCATCTTGCATTGATTTCTAGCTTGTACTGCTTCTATTTTTTTGAAATTCCACTTATGACGAGGCACTTTTAACTTGGCAGAGTGATATTGGTTGCATCTTCCATATGGTGTCTAGCTTGCATTGCTTCTAATTTCTTGAAAATCCTTCAACTTAGTTGACACATCATAGGTGTGAATATGTCATGCCATCCTGTTTTTCGTACATATTCCATCCTCCTCATACGGTTGTCTTACATCAAAGTATTGCTGGTCTCTATCATGCATCAATGAGTTCTGAAGAGCAAATTTTATTCTTTTGTGTTGTGGGTACGGCTTGACATGGCAAAGTCAAAAAAGAGCAAGGAAAATAGTATGCTAGGGGATGCTGTTAGTCGTCGGGTGCAACGGAAAAGGAGCTTCCCTCAAGATTCTACTGGTACATATAGTGCAAAAGAAGGTCAAAGTCCACCGGCTAAATCTACAAACACAGTATCCCCTACCCCACCAGCTGCAGCACCTCCTTCCACAGTACCGACATCTTAACGAGTTACCCGTTCGAATGCTCCGCAAGTGGCATGTTCCCAAGCTGCCTTCCCACCTAACACTACTTCTGAAGCACTACTGACACTACAGGACTTGGCAAGATCAGATGATCCTCATGTGCATGAACACCAAGATGGTACGTGACCGAGTCAAGTTGCAGTTGTTTGCTCCTTTATATGTACTCTCACAGTTTGATGTGCACTAACAATTTCCATATTTGTTGTTGAACTAGCACCTCGGCGCAAGAGGAAACAGACATCAGGGATAATGCTTGACAAGTTAACAAAATCTAAAGGAGGAAGAATGGAGATCCATTTTGAGGCAGGTTTAAAAAGGCCACGTGATGCTACAGAGTCAGCCAAGTTAGTATCAGAGGCAGCCATTGCTGTTAGGTGTCATGCACGTATCCTGCCAACGTGGATCCAGTATAGGAATGACAAAGGCGAAACCCAGTTTAACACCTTCCTTGACCATTTATCCGTAAGTAATGTTATTCATCGCAATTTGTAATATTGTCTTGCTCTGTCCCATACTTTCTAGGTTGCTCCTAATGAGACTCCCATTCTTTTTTCAACAGATGAGGTTCAAGTTGGAACCGAAAGATGATGCAACCAAACAAGCATGCACTCATGTTTTTTAGTCTGCTCTATGACAGTATCGGTATCACCTTAGAAAAACTCACTTTGAAGGCAAGGCTAACAATGAAATCGCCCAAACATCTCTAGTAGAATATATTACGGACGAAGACTGGACAGCCCTTGTTAAACACTGGTCTGATCCGAAGTATCAGATAGGGTATATGTATGTGATTAGATCACATATTGAACTCGTATTTACGTATGTGCCTTACAAGTCTATCTTCTTCTAGGCTAACTATTTGAAGAACAAGACCAACCGTTCTAAAGTGAAATTTCAACAGACAATAGGATCTCGTAGCTATATTGCACACTGCGAGGCTCTTGTAAATAGCTGCTATTTCCTCCTTTTTGTTGTGCCATATTATCGTATCTGTATTGACTTGTTCCAAATATAGAGGAAAGCCCGTGCGGACCAAAAAGAACCTGAACCAAATGCACTGCAAATCTTCAAGGATTATCACACCAGCAAGATGAAGGGCATGACTACACCAGTCCAAGCCGCTGTTGTAAGTCCTTACTCCTCATGCCTTTGAACTGCTTGTTACTGCAACGTGTTCATTTAACTGCTTGGTTTGCAGCCAATGTTAGTTACTCTGTTCACTTTTATACATAGTTATCTTAACATATCACTTCACCTTACATGGTTTTAAAGAAAGGAAGGATATTCTTTTGGTCTTGATCTGTAATCTAGTTGTGATGTTCACGTGTCCACACAATGATACAATAGCCTGTTTGTTTGATATCTATTTGCCCATGATATGAATGATGTCATACTATGTTCATCGTATTTGAAACCGTGTCTCTTTATCCTTAGATAGATGTCAATAAATGTGAGGAAATAGACAATACATTAGGCATGCTACATGGACATATGTTCCGAACGTGATTTTATTATGTACTTACCACTAAAATACATGCTAAAGTATTACAGTGGTTCACCAAAATAAGTTATGTATGTCTCATTAGTAACTTCTTATCTGATACACTAATCTACAAAATTCAAACTTTCAGCAAGCTATGGAACAAATGATTGAACAGGCACAACCTCCTGAAGGTGACGAGGCTACCACAGGCACAATGTCACCTCTTCCTGCAGTGCATCAGTATCTCTCCACTAACAGTGCAAAAAGCACCTTCCTGAGTAATTCTGGGTTGGTTGTTAAGGTAGCCTCGTCTAAACCGCCTACTGAACAAAATCCTCTGGTTAGACAAAGTGATATATCTGTGCTCCAGACACAAGTCCAATCCCTAATGGAGGTCGTTTCTGAAAAAAGAATAGTGGTTGACAAATGTCGTCAAGATATGAATGGTTTTGAAACCAGACTATCGGACATTTGCTTCGTTGTTCAAGAGGAATGGCGCAAAAAAGGGGAAGGTCATGCTGCTCCATCAGATTCTACAGCCTGAAACATTACCACTCTGCTGGAATGATCTTTGCTTCTATACATCTCATGGTGCATTTATCTGCAATGACTGTAAACTTTTATGCCAATAGGCCTTTTGTTGTATGGCTGTAATTTATTTTGTTGCGATACAACATTTATCATGCTGCCAAAGGCCATAGAAATTAGCAAGCTATTTTTGTATAGTGTAGGTTTATTCTTAGTAATGTATTCGGCATCATCGGTCTCCTTTAGGCCGAAAGCACCGTAGGAGCCCAAAGGGCCAATATTCGTCCGGCTCACAACTAGAATGGAGCTAAAAACGATTACGGGCCGTATTCGGTATTTAGCCCACAGAAAATAACTGGGCCGAAATCAGCATAAGCTCTTCTTATTTCTGATCATTCCATTGGTAGGCCTGTGACCACAGTGGGCCATTAACAGGCCTAAACATAATATGGGCCCATTGTATTAATGGGCCATTAACATGTCTAAATATCACACGGGCCTTATTTGGCCCATAAATGACACGGGCCATTAACAGGCCGAATCGCCGATTGGGTTTTCATTGGGCCAGTATATATCTAGGGATTGTAGTAGGCCGAAAGATGATTGGGCCTAAAATGTGCCAAATAGCCCACTGGTCATTAACAGGCCAAAATTTAGCTCAGCCCAAGGTGGCCCATTTACATGGTGGATCGTTAACAGGCCGAAAGTCAGCACGGGCCGTAATTGTACCGACCTACTACACGGGCCCTTAACAGGCCGAAAGTGCTAGCAGGCTGGATGTGTGTCATCGAGGATATGGGCCGTTAATAGGCCCGAAGTGACGTCGGGCTGCATATGGCCCATGGGTTGCGTCGGCCGATAACAGGCCGAAAGTCAGACCGGGCCGAAAATGGCCCAGTTCCATCACAGTTAGTTTATGGGCCGAAAGTTTCGGGCCACATATGGGCCCAAATGTAGCAGGACCTTAAACAGGCCGGAAACACACCGGGCCGTAATTGGGCCCAAATACAAAGTGGACTGTTAACGGGCCGGAAGTGACCATGGGCTGCAATGATGAGAAATCTACAATGGGCCGGTGACGGGCCGATTTGACACTATTCAAACGGGCCTCACCTGCAAATGGGCCATGTGCAACCAGGCCATTAATGGGCCAGCCCGCTAACTTTGACTGGGCCGACCCTTTTAACCTAAATGGGCCACTATTAGGCCTTGCCACGTGTCACTGTTACATAGGCGCATATCATCCAGTGGATGGTTGACATCTGTCGCCACATCGAGCTGACACGTGGATCTGTTGGCGAATGAGAATTTTACACGTGGAAAATCGCCATTGGCCAGGGCTGTTAATGGGTTATCGGATCCAAACTGGAACCCGATAGCTTAACGGCGACCCATTACGGTCGATGCCACGTGTCGGTCACCCTTGACGAAAACACTTCTATGACGCGACATTTATCGTCATGGAAGTGGACACTTCCGTGATGATAATTTCAGTATTGTCATGGAACACTTCTACGACAGTACAGGTATGACTATCTTGATTCTGTCATAAAATTGTCACGGATGTACATGACAGAAAACTTGACCTACTGTGACAAAGACGTATCATCACGGAAGTGTTTTTTTTTGTAGTGAAGGTCCGTGTCCAAAGCACAACTTTGATGGTAAGCCGGCCAACCACTCGTGGGAAAACTACTTCATCATGCAGGAGTATTCAAAACGAATCTTTCAAAATCATCAGAACAGTGGTGGTGATGACGGACATCCAGGAAATCTTGGACCCGACGGTTCAGGAGCCGACTTTCAGGGAGCTGGCTCTCATGGTCATTATCCTGGTGTGGGGTTCCAGGGAAACAATGGTCAGGGAGCTAGGTTTCAGGGGGCTTGTTGGGGATATAACCCCACGGAATGACCCGCCCGTTCAGGGCCGGGTTATCCAGTGGTTGCTTAAAGAGAGCTGCGGCTATCAAGACTCCAAGGCCCATTAGGGCGACTCATAAACGGGCCGGCTGGGCGGTCCAATACCTGAGGTGGCGGCTTACCTAAGGACGCAATAAATTTTCCTTTACTTGGGGAAGACGATGAGTAGGAAATAGATTAGGGCACGGGTCATGTTATGACCCGGACTCTGTTGTAAACCTGGGGTCTCGACCTGTATATAAAGGCGAGCCCCTGAGGCGGAAAGGGACCAAGTTACAAGCTCTCGAGTACTAGGTTAGCCAAGTTGCACCCTTGTAGTCGAGATCATCATCATCATCAAATAACAATCAAGCAGGACGTAGGCTATTACCTCCATTGCGAGGGGCCGAACCTGGGTAAACCCTTGTCTCTCGACTCTGATCAACCCGTTCGGGTTATCACCTAGCTGCAATGGCCTCACAACTAAGTCCTTTCACGAGGACATCTGCCATGACAAAACAACGACAGTTGGCGCCCACCGTGGGGCTATCGCTTGGTGGTGTTGAGTACTTGAAGGGAACTCCCGCAGGGATCGAGGGATACGCGATCGGCCGCATGACCAAGAGTCGCCGCGGCAAGCTCTACATCGACGATTCAGACTGGGGCCCCGAGGCCGACTCAATCGAGTACGGGTACCGGGTCCCCTTCGGCAAAATCAACGTCTTCATCGGCAAAGCCGGTGGATTTGAACCCGAGCCGGACATCTGCACCGACATCGTCGAGCCGGCTCGGCGCGCGCAACCCGCCCAGGCTCAGGCCTGCCGGAAGCACGTCTTCATCGGCTTCACTCAGGGGGTGGACCTTGCAGATAACTCTACGTCCGGCAGCGATACCCTCGTCTACTCTGATGGCAAGTCCTCGGTAGGCGAGACCAAGTCGATCCTCCTGCTTTACGATGGCGGGCTTGGGGGCTACCCCGATGACCGACCGGCTCAGGATTCCTTCAACACGCCCCCCTGGGCTGCTGTCTACATGGCGGGCTCTACCCCAGCCCTTAATTCTACGGTGGCCGGCACAGCGGCGGGGACTGGCACCTCAGGAGCCGGTTCAGCCATACCACCGGCTCAGGCCTTGGCAGAATTGGCAACCGCCCTGGCGACGCTCCTTGCGACGCCGGTGACCACAGAGAACCAGGCGGAACGCAACACGGAGGTAACAAAACTCTGCGAGCAGATGGCATGAGTCTTTTCGTTTTTGATCATTGGTCACTTGGGGGCTTTCAACTCACCGAGTTTAGCTATCTCACCCTCTTGACCCGGCAAATGACGCCACATTATCTTGGTTAAACCTGCCTGTCTGCTTGATGCTACTCCGATTAGGTGACCCGGTGTACTCTTGACAAGTCAATCATCTCTATGACCCTGAACTTGTCTTGGTTAAAACATCGGATATGTCACATGAGAGCCGGCTTACAGAGAGCGAGGATAAACCATGGGCTATCACGCCAGCTTCATTGAAGCAAGACTCGAGCCTCGAAAGCCGGTCTATATTGTCGTGCCTCGAAAGCCGACTTAACATTGATATCTATTCACGATTTCTATTCAATTTTTTACAGGGGTTATCTTTGTTTCCTTTTGGCCATGAGCCGCCGGATCATGGACAAACCGGTTTAAAACAAAAGACAGATGCCTATTGACCATGAGTCAACAAAAATCATAGCAGTTTATTTCAGACTGGTGCTAACCACAAGCCGGACAGCTATTAAGCGCCCCGGGTTATTCTAAACCTGTGTTATGCAGAGAAGGATAAACTATTGATGGTTCATACAAATATGACTCGCCACACTGTTACTCAACGAAGCGTAGATTTTTTCAAAGGTGACTGGGCGGGTTAACATACAACCACACCAGTGCAGCTGTTTCATCCAAAATACTGCCTAATATTTAAGTGTGCGAAGGCACGTTAGAGCACCCAAGTGTTTCCAACTATCCTATTACAAAGCCACAGCTGGGCTCCATGATATCAAAAGTTTTTTGGAGACATCTACTCCTAGGCACCAGTTTCTGTGCCCTCCGGGTCATTAGGTCCCGGGTTAGCCCCTTCCTGGTGTTCATCGGCGGCTTGGGCCTCCGGGTCATCCTGCTCCGGCTCCGCTCTTCTTCCGATCTGAAGATTGTCCAGATCCCAGTCGATAGTTGTCAAGGCCTGAAAGACGGCATCCTCTTTCATGATAATTGATGGGTCAACATCAGGAGCAAAGATATGCTTACGCCATGCCGGAGTTAGGTCGATGGGCGTGTAAGATGGCAGGGTGACCCGCACGTTCTCTTCGTTGTAAGCCGGATGGTACCTCTTCAAGTCCAACTCTTCAACAAGTTGACTTGCCAAAACACGAGTCTCCTTCAAACACCGGGCATAATCTGCTGCAGAGAATTTGCTGCCATCAGTGTTGAACTCTGGAAACCCGCCGGTCATCTCGGAAGGATCCATATCTGGCACATAAGCTTTGGCCCGGCTTAAGGACATCATGGCACCCGCTCGGGCGGCTGATTTCTTCAACTCTACAATTTGTCCAGGCATGGTTGAAAGTTGATTCACCACGTCCCTTATAAAATGTGGCAGCTCTTTGTGACCCATCACAGACATAATTGTGAACAAGCTCCCTGCATAAAGTTGCTCCAAGAAAGTGTAAACCGCCTTGAGCTTGATACGGGGATCTTGACGCAGATTGATGCTTCTGCTACCTGCAATATTTGAACACATTCTATTACAGCATTCCAATACAAATATCAGAGATTTCGGGCGAGTTATTCCTGACTGATTGGCGGGTCACTTACCAAAGATGGCCTGGGTCATATTGGTAATATAACGCTTCAGGCCGTTTACTTCATCAGTAATGGGCTTGAGCCGATTCTCTGCTTCTTCAGCACGTTTCAACAACGCTGCTTTTTCTTCCTCATGAGAGGTCTTCACAGATTTCAAGTTTTCAGCAGCTGTTGATACAGATTTGTGCAAGGCTGCGACAGATGACTCGGCGTCTATACGAAGCTTCTTCTCAGCTTTGAGTTGCTCTTGTAAGCTGGCCACCTTTGACTTGGCGTCATTGAGCATATCCTGTCACAACCAGATCTTGTCAGTGGAATGCTATATGCTATTGAGCCCACAAAATTGCACAACCCGGCCCATGGGGGCTATGAGACGGCTAAAAATTCTCACTTAAAGTCCCAAGCAGTTTGCTACCAATCTACATGGCACTTGGGGGCTAATGCAGGTCATTTTTTCTCTTCTGATGATCACTAAGGGAATAAGATCCGGCTCATCTTATCCAAATGAGTCGGCCCTTGGGGGCTACACGTCACTTCTAAAAGACAATTGTTAAAGAACCGGTTGGTTATATACATAACTACCCGGCCCTTGGGGGCTACACGTTGCTTTTAAGAGACAGATGTTAAAGAACCGGTTTGTTATATACATAACAACCCGGCCCTTGGGGGCTATAGTCCCGAAGCGAGTATATCATACTGAAAGTCTTACACATATTCATTCTGACCTATGTCTAAGACTTGGCGGCTACACAAGATATATACAGTATGGAAAGAAGGGACATTTCTGACCTCATATTTCCTCTTCGGCATATTGACCAGGCTTACTTCCATTTCCCGGCTTACAGATAGCCAGGTCAAGTACGCCTCATGGAGATCGGCCGCGCTGAGATCTTCAAAGTTTGGGAGCTCAAGTTTCCCTTTTCCTTTCTCAGACGCGACTGGCTCATCTTTTGATACAATCTTGGTCAGAACGCTTGACGTCTCTGGAGTCTTGAAGGATACCCCTGTGATGCCAACATCATCATCGGCTTGGGGAGATGATAAGACCATATCTTTAGCCGCCTTCATCGGACTAGAAGGGCAAATAGGACTTGGCGGGTTAAGATCCTCCACCACGTCAGTCGTGCCAACTTGAGTATCCACCTCTTCAGTAGTTGGCGGCTCATTTTGCTTGGGCGGATCAGCATTTTCACCAGGATGATCCTTCGCCGTCTCATGTTGACCTTCAGTGATCACCAAGTTTGGGTTTTCTGACTCAAAGTTCTCTGGGGTCGAAGATGACTCGCCAGTTTTCCTCTTCTTAGCCTTTGCCCTATGAATTCATAAGCAGACTTAAATAAGCGAGACAATGGTTACGAGGAAGCACGGTTTATTGAGAAGAACTTACCCTTGCTTAATGACCAAGGGTGGCAGTTGAGTGGCAGATGAGTCACCAGATGATGGTGGTGACTCCTGGTAATTTGAATCAGACGGGTTAAGAGGATGCTTAAAAAGGCCGGCTCGTGGAAGAGATGGGGTTGGACTGTGAGGCAGCTCATTGCGTCGCTTACGAGCGGCTGAAGCATCAGGTAAGCCGGTCAAGAGTTCTCCAGAACCACTTCGAGTCTGGTGTCGTGCAGAGTCGGCATGCTGCGATTTCTTTAAAGAAAATCTGGATCGAAAAACAGCAGTGAAGGATGAACAGACGAGCGCCGATGAACTAGGTAAAATGGATAAAGAACTGCTATGGATCTAGGAAGAAATGGGGCGTACCTAGATGCGGCAGAAGCTTCGAGAGGCTCTTGATGGTGTCGACGGCGGCGTGCGTGGAGCTGTTGAAGCGGTTGGCATCGTCGGAGACACCAAGGTCGCGCGGCGGCGGTGTTGTTCTAGTTGTGAGAAGGCTCGGATGCGAGGAGGAAGAAGACGAAGCAGTAAAAAAATAAAACTATGGCCCTTGAGGATATTTATAATATGATAAGAAGGGGAAAAGGCAGATGCGAAAACAGAGGAGGCACAATAACTTTTGGCGAAGAGGCGCCTCGATTCTCGCGCCTAGCAGATATACATCCAGATTTGCTGTGACGTCACACTTAAGCACCGTTGATTCCGGAAGATGACGTCCTGACACGAGGGAGCAAGGAACGCTAAGGTAAAGAGGTATTATGAGCCAGCAAATTCATATGACCCGGAAGTACAACAAGACTAAAGATTGACGTGAATGAATCCACATCACTCTGGGGGCTAATGTTGGGGATATAACCCCATGGTATGACCCGCCCGTTCAGGGCCGGGTTATCCAATGGCGGCTTAAAGAGAGCTGCGGCTATCAAGACTCCAAGGCCCATTAGGGCGACTCATAAATGGGCCGGCTGGGCGGTCCAGTACCTGAGGCGGCGGCTTACCTAAGGACGCAATAAGTTTTCCTTTACTTGGGGAAGACGATGAGTAGGAAATAGATTAGGGCACGGGTCATGTTACGACCCGGACTCTGTTGTAAACCTAGGGTCTCGACCTGTATATAAAGGCGAGCCCCTGAGGCGGAAAGGGACCAAGTTACAAGCTCTCGAGTACTAGGTTAGCCAAGTTGCACCCTTGTAGTCGAGATCATCATCATCATCAAATAACAATCAAGCAGGACGTAGGCTATTACCTCCATTGCGAGGGGCCGAACCTGGGTAAACCCTTGTCTCTCAACTCCGATCAACCCCATTCGACTTATCACCTAGCTGCAATGGCCTCACGACTAAGTCCTTTCACGAGGACATCTACCGTGACAAAACCACGACAGGGCTAGTAGTGGTGGAGGCAATAATCAGCGCAATAACCAAGGAAATCAGAATAAGGGAGGTCAGTCTGGGTTTCAAAGCAATCCTAAGCAGTTGAACAGTGGACAATATCATGTCTTTACTACAAGTACATGCAAACACGACCGGAAGCTCGAGAGACTAGCCGTCAATCTGGTCGAGCCGGCAGTTCCTGAGTATTTAAACTGGTCAGAGCAGCCAGTGACTTGGAGTAGGGCAGATCACCCTCCACGGATTGACAACCCAGGGGGTCTAGCTTTGGTGCTCGCCCCTCAAGTCGGCGATTACAAGTTAACTAAGGTACTCATGGATGGAGGGAGCAGTATCAACATACTTTATTATGACACCTTCAGGCGGATGAACCTATCAGAGAAGCAATTGACTCCGTCATCTACTGTCTTTCACGGTATTGTTCCCAGCAAGTCGACTTACCCCATTGGCAGGATTTCTTTGGAAGTCGCCTTTGGTACAGAATGCAACTATCACTCGGAGTTTCTGACGTTTGAGGTGGTCAAACTCAAGAGCCCATATCATGCTCTCTTTGGCAGGCCAGCTTATGCACGGTTCATGGCACAACCATGTTATGTTTATCTGAAGCTAAAAATGCCTGGGCCCGATGGCACTATCACAGTCAATGGTGATAGGAAAATTGCAATCGAATGCGTGGAAGGAGATGCAACTTACGCTGAGACAGCATGTGTAGCCGAGGAGTTAAAGTTCTACCAGGCTAATGTTAACCCGGCTGATATGACTTCCCTGAAGAAGCCAACAACTGAGTCTGACCCTTTGCTCAAGTTCAAGTCGGCCAGATACACTAAGCAAGTTGATTTCACCCCTGATGATTCTTCTCAGCAGTTCACCATTGGGGCAAATATGGATCCTACATCGGAAAGCGCGCTCATTGAGTTCATCCATGAGAATCGGGACATCTTTGCATGAAACCTTCTAACATGCCTGGTGTACCGAGAGAACTCGCTGAGCACTCCCTTAATGTTGATCCTAAGTATAAGCATGTACGGTAGTACCTCCGTCGCATCAACGAAGAAAGGCACAAAGCTATTGGTGAAGAGGTGACCCAGTTATTGGTTGTCGGGTTCATCGTCGAAGTATTTCATCCTGAGTGGTTGGCTAACCCAGTGCTTGTTCTGAAGAAAAACGGGACTTGGCAGATGTGTGTTGATTACACTGACTTGAACAAAGCGTGTCCTAGCAATCCATTTGCTCTGCCCGTATTGACCAGATCATCGATGCTACTGCTGGCTGCAAGTGCTTGTGTTTTCTAGATGCTTACTCTGGTTATCATCAGATCAAGATGAAGGAGGAGGACCAGGAAAAGACAGCTTTTATCACACCTTTCGGAGCTTTCTATTATACATCAATGTCGTTTGGTCTGAAATGTGCAGAAGCAACTTATCAGCGCTGTGTCCAGAATTGCTTTCAAACACATTGGGGCAATGTTCATGCTTATGTTGATGATATTGTGGTCAAGTCTCTAAAGAAGGAAACCTTGCCGGATGATTTGAAGGAGACGTTTGATAACCTACGGGTTTACCAGATGAAGCTTAACCCGGCAAAGTGTGTCTTCGGTGTACCAGCTGGAAAGTTGCTTGGGTTCCTTGTCTCTGAACGTGGCATTGAGGCTAACCCAGAAAAAATTAAGGCTATTACAACTCTGACGAAGCCGTCCAGTGTCAATGTTGTCCAGAAGTTGGCAGGCAGTGTTGTAGCCTTAAGACGGTTCATTAGCCGGCTTGGTGAGAAAGCAATCCCTTTATATCAGCTTCTGAAGAAAACAGATAACTTTGTCTGGAATGATGTTGCTGACAAGGCTTTCGAGTCCCTCAAAAAGCAGTTGTCCAAGCCGCCAATCCTTGCCGCTCCTCGGGACAAGGAGCCGATGTTGTTATACATTGCTGCCAACAATAAAGACATCAATGTCACAGTTGTTGTGGAACACAAGGAAGAAGGCAAGGAATACCTAGTCCAACGACCAGTGTATTATGTCAGCGAAGTTTTAACAGAGTCTAAACAGCGATACCCGCATTGGCAGAAGCTGGTCTATGGAGTATTCATGGTGAGTCGCAAGCTGAAAGACTATTTTTAGGAGCACCCCATTACCGTCGTCAGTTCTGCACCTCTTGGAGATATCATCCAGAACAGGGAAGCGACAGGCCGAGTTGCAAAGTGGGCCATCGAGCTTAGCCCACATCACCTCAAGTATGTGCCGCGGAGTGCCATCAAATCTCAAGTTCTGGTGGATTTCATCAATGACTGGACTAAATTGCAGGCTCCTTAGGAGAAGCCGGATACTACATACTGGACGATATACTTTGATGGGTCCAGGCAGTTGGAAGGCTCGGGGGCTGGAGTTGTGATAACTTCCCCACAAGGTGATAAATTTTGTTATGTTTTGAGACTTATGTTTTCCTGTACTAACAATGCAGCAGAATATGAGGCTCTGCTTCATGGGCTTCTTATGGCTAAAGAGATGAATTTAAGCCGGGTCAGATGTCTGGGCGACTCAGACTTGGTGGCTCAATAGGTTTCTGGGACTTGGGATTCCAAGGACCCCCTCATGGCGGCTTACAGGCATGCTGTTACAAATATCATTGGACACTTCAAGGGATACCAGGTTGATCGTATTGATTGCTGGCTCAATGAGGCAGCTGATGCTCTGTCTCATTTGGGGTCTTAGTGAAAGCTTGTTCCACCTAATGTTTTCCTAGATGTTCTGCACAACCCGTCAGTCAAGTTACCGACGGAAGAGGACATTGCTATTCCAGACCCAGAAGCAGCACTGGTGGCCACTATTCATGCTACACCAGACTGGACAGTACCTTACCTAGCATGTCTTACCCGTGGTGTGCTCCCAACAGAGGAAATCATCGCTCGGTAGATCATCAGGAGATCCAAGTCCATGACCATAGTCAATGGTGAGTTACACAGAAGGAGTGTTATAGGTGTTTTTCAACGTCGTGTTTCTCCTGAAGAAGGCCGAGAGATTCTTAATGAAATCCACTCGGGCCACTCTGGGCATCATGCCGGCTCAAGATCCTTGGTGGCAAAGGCTTTTCGACATGGCTTTTACTGGCTTACAGCTCATGCAGATGCAGAGGAGATTGTTCGCAAGTGTGATGGATGCCAGAAATTTGCACGTCAAGCCCATGTGTCGGCTCAAGAGTTGAGGATGATTCCAATCACTTGGCCTTTTGCGGTCTGGGGGCTTGATATGGTCGGACCTTTTAAAAGATCCAAGAACAAACATAGTCACTTGTTGGTGGTAGTGGACATGTTTACTAAGTGGGTTGAAGCAGAACCAGTCAGTCACTGCTGCTGCTACAGCTGTCAAATTCCTGAAAAAGTTGATTTATCATTACAGCTATCCACATAGCATCATCACTGATAATGGTACCAATCTATCCAAGGGAGCCATGAAGCAGTTTTGTCAGCGGGAACATATCCGGCTTGACTTGGCGTCCGTTGCACACCCTTAGTCCAATGGACTGGCAGAACGAGCTAATCAGGAATTACTGCGAGGGATTAAACCAAGACTCATGGTACCTCTTGAGAGAACCCCAGGATGTTGGGAAGAGGAATTACCTGCAGTGCTCTGGAGCATACGGACTACTCCCAACAGGTCAACAGGTTATACGCCGTTCTTCCTGGTTTATGGTGCAGAAGCGGTGCTTCCAAGTGATATCCGTCATGATTCCCCCAGAATAACGGCTATGTGGAGGTTGATAATGAACAAGCTCATCAAGATGCTCTTGATGCTCTAGAGGAAGAACGCGATCTCGCAGCGTCTCGATCTGTGATATATCAACAAGACCTACGTCATTATCACAGCCATAGGGTTCGAAGCCGTGCCATTCAGGAAGGTGATTTAGTACTCTGTCTGATACAAGACCAGACAGGCATGCATAAGCTCTCCCTTCCCTGGGAAGGACCCTTCGTCATCAGCAAGAATCTCAACAATGGGTCATATTACCTTGTTGACATACATGAAGCAAACAAGTCACGTACCTCTGAGGAGGAGGGCAGCCGACCCTGGAACATTGCACATCTTCGGCCATATTACACCTAAGTCAAAGACTTGGCAGTATCTTCTGTACATACCTTCATGTATATATCTATTATGATCAGTGAAAATAAAGTCGGCATCTATGAAAATATAGTTTGTGTTTCTCCTCAAAAAGTTGTGTGTTGAGACTTTATTCTTTGATCATTGGTTACTTGGGGGCTTCCAACTCATCGAGTTTAGCTATTAACATCCCTCTTAACCCGACATATGCCATTATACACTTGGTTATACCTGCCTATTAGCAAGATGCTACTCACAAAAGGTGACCCGGCTGAACGCTTGATGAGTCAATCACATTGTTGACCCTGAACTCATCAAAGTTAAAACACTGGTTAAGTCACGTTAGAGCCGGCTTTCAGAAAGCGAGGATAAACAAAAGAGGCTACAAAGCCTGCTTCCACTGGAAAACAAACTCAGACTCGAGCCTCGAAAGCCGGTCTTCATGTCGTGCCGCGAAAGCCGGCTTTTCTTTTAACAGTTTGCATTATTATGCTTACCATGTTATATATTATTTTGCATTTATATTACATTTATTTTTACATGTTACATCTTTCTGCAGAAGTCGGCCTTATTTTCACAAAGGCCGGGTTTCATCAATTCTGATATTCACATAACGGCAGCATGCATTGCCGGGTTGCAAAGCAACCACAAGTCTTGGTTTATCACCAAGTCTTCATATTTGAAGAATCAAGCTGTCATCAAAGTTGCCGGGTTACACATTTACCGGGTCTCATGATTCATACAAGTACAATTTTATGATCAAAATACTGCCTTGTAACATAGCCATGGAGTCAAACATCAAATCATCCAAAAGTACTGCACAAAGTATTAAGTGCTCGATGGCACTGCCAGAGTTACATGACTTGTTGTGAACATCGTCGCATGCCACAGCTGGGCCACTTTCAAATATTAAGTTTTTTCGACAAAGTTCAAGCTTGAGCGGTTGACGGCAGAGATCCGGTATTTGGTTGCTCCAGGTTGCAGTGCTCTTGCTCCTCTTCAGCTCTTGCTGTTGCCGGGTCATCCTGCGCCGCCTCAGAAGATCTCCCTTCTCCAGCTTCATTGGTCTGGCGGCTTTTGCCTAGCCACTGGATTGAAGATAAATCCTCAAACACCATGTCTTCAGTTATCACATCTGCAGTGTTGATATCTGAGGTGAAATCTTTCTTACGTGGCGGGTCAAGCCCGACGGGTTGCGGATTTGGAATGCTTCCGCGCTTGCCCTCTTCAGAGTAGCCAACTTGGAACTTGTTGAGATCCAACTCGTCAGCAATCTTGGTGGCAGCCGGCCGAATGGCCCGTACGCAGCGAATATAATCTTCTTGAATAAATTCCGAGTCATCTTCTTTTAGCTCTGGGAACCCGGCAGCTAGAAGAGCCGGATCCATCTCTGGATGATAGGCCCTGGCCAGAGTTAGCACACTCATAGCTCCTTATCGAGCAGCGGATTTCTTCAACTCGGCGACCCATTCTAGCACAGTTGACAATTCTCTGAGCATATCCATAATATGGTGGGGTGACACTTTGGTGTTCTTCACAGCCATGATACATTTGGCCCCACCAACATACAGATGCTCAAGGAATTTGTAGACTGCCTTTAGTTTCACCAGTGGAAGCCCCACCAATGGAAGCCCCATTATGTTATGACCCCTCTTGCCTATGAAATGCAAGACATGCAATTCAGTAACCTGGATTTCTATTGGCGAGTTGACATAGAGAGGGTTTTTACTTACCAAAGATGGCTATGCACATTTTCAAGATGTGATCTTTCTGAGTCGCCAGTTCTTTGGATATTTGCTTGAGTTTTGACTCGGCCTACTCTGCGCGCTTCACCAGAGCGTTTTTATCTTCATCGAAGGACTTCTTGGTCTTCTCCAGAGTGTCAGCACAGTTAATAAGCGATTCTTCAAAATCTGAAGACAACTTTTCTGCCGACTCTCGCAGTTTCTTCTCGGCCGCAACCTCTTCTTTCAAGCTGGCAATCTACGACTCGGACTGTTTCAGCATATCCTGCAGAAATATATGCAAGTTATCAATAGTTATTTTAAGTCCCAAGTTGCCGCAGGCGTACGACTCAACACTTGGGGGCTACATTGTGCAAATTCAAGTTATCCAAAAATATGAAGTCCCACATCACTGCAAGCATGCAACATGGCACTTGGGGGCTAATGCATGGTCATTTTAAATTTGAGACCCGGCCCATCACATGATGATGAGCCGGCCCTTGGGGGATAACACTTGCTCCTATTACAGTTCATACATGCAAAGCTCCAGCCTACTATTAAATAGTAACCCGGTGCTTGGGGGCTACAGTTGACTACAGCTACAAGATTGTTTTGAGTTCTAGTTCTAATAAATCTCAAGCAAATTACTAAAGTATCTTTACTTAAGATTTGGAGGCTACATGTATGTGGCACCCCGGCTCAGAGAGACCGGAACACCCCGTATTCCAGCCCAGAGATCAAGTCTTCTGGAATACGACACTGCTTGGCATAGAACAAATCAGCTCTTTATTACAAATAACACGGGTACAAAGGTTTTGAAGTCATGAAGGTTACAGGGGCACGGCGACACTTCGCCTGCTCAGGTAGTTCTATGCTAGCAGCGGCACATCTCGAAGCGAAAAGAATTCTAGCAGCGGAACAACCGCGACGGTGATGAACTCCACTCCGCAGGGACTCTGGCTGGGACGTATCCTAGAGTGCAACCTCGGGGTCCTCGACAAACAATCAATCATGGCATCACCTGCAATCTGGCATGACACGCCAGGTGAGTACTTTGAATGTACTCGCAAGCTCACAACAACCAAAGCAATCAAGACATACAACAGCATGGCATTTACAGGTTAATCATCAAAGATGAACACTATATTACTCGGACAACATGAGCATGGCAACAACATGAACATGGCAACAACATGAGCATGGTAACAGCCTGAGCATGGCAACAACATGAGCATGGCAACAACATGAGCATGGCATGGACATATAATTCATGATATTAACAGGATGATACTAGCATGCAAGGGGGTCGACGTTTAAGGTCTCATGGACCAACTTACTCTGCTCGGGGGTTATCTTGTAACCACCAACTTACCATCGTGATCATCACATGACCACATCGGGCTTGATCTCTACCTTTGATCAACGCATGACCACATAAAGATCAACCAACTTCTTTCCTCATGGAACCGGGGTTGTTTATTATTCAGATTTTTATTACTGTTGACCCATAGTGTGACCTACTACGAACTGTGTCCATGACCGAGGACGCGGCTATCGATAGATTATACACTCTGCAGAGGTTAGTACACTGTACCCACACTACGGAACTCATGGCCTCGTGCTCCCATTCGGGTGGACCAACAACGTTCCGACAAAACCAGTCTATTGCATGACACTCTCCCGGCCACTCCGACAAACTCCCCTTTGGGCTATGTCCTGGGTGACCCCGGTGTCAACATGTGACACCTGCCACCTCTGTGGCTGCCACCGTCGTGGCCAAACAAAACTGTCCCAAATGGGGACCTCGGTATACCATCAAAACTCGGGTCCTCAAGGCTTATGGTAGCCTACCTGATCAGGGTAGCGCGCACCCATAACCTTCCCTAGTAGGAGGCACCGGCGAGAGGCATGACAATAGACTGCATTAGGGCCTCCCCATCCAGGCAAGTGTGGTTGCACTGCTGAGCTCGATTCGGTGGCACCATGACTCAGCCAACAGATTTGTTCAAGTTCGATTAATGTCAGGTTCAACTTGAATAGTGATGAGCTGAGTCATAATGAAATAACAATGCATATGAGCATGACAACAGTGTAACCATGGATGGGAAACATAACTATTTAACAATACAGCAGTCAACAATGATAAATCATTTAGTCTATGGGATTCAAATGAGCATGGTATAACGATGATCACGAATATCACAAGTAATTTCATAACCAACCGGTAACTATTCATATGAGCATATTATTATCAATAGCATCGGGAATGATTACAAGAATAAAAGATGATATGAATATCCTTAGCAATTAATCATATCACTTACTAGATAAAAATGAACATGGCATAAGCAATGAGCATGGATTCACAAGCATATTCGAAGCATTCACAAAATAATTAAATGAGCAAACAAATATTAAATATTCAAGTGGAAACCATGGCTATTGCAATGCCATCATGCAAGTGGCCGTTGTGGCTTGCCTGGGGATGGAGGAACCATCGGGGAGAAGTGCGGAGACACTCGCGGAAAAATCGCCGGAAAAGTTTCCCTCCCGGCGGAGCTATTTTAAGGGCAAGGGCAAAATGGTCATTTTCACAATGTGACAACCTCATGAAAATGATGCCATCGGAGTGGGCTTGACGAACTAAGATCGTGGGCTTTGGAATCACCTGATTCGGAGTTGTGGGTGAAAAGTTACGGCCGTTCGTTCGATAGACAGAAATCGAATAAAAATCTATTCTTTTCTGCTGCTAACCGACGAGCGCCCGCTAATTAAGGATTTCGGCGTTGGCTGAAAAAAAACAGAAAGCGCCTTCTCAGAAATACGTCTTCACCGTACTGAAAACGTATTTTCAGCGGAAGAAGTACCAAAGTACGCTTTCAATTACCGAAAACGTTCTTTTAGAAGTGCGTTTCCACTTATTCCACGCGGGCCCGTGGTTGACTTCATGGGTTAGGTTGACTGGTGGGGCTGCGTGGGGTGGGGCCCGCCTGGCTGGTCGTCGTCTTCAAGCTCCCGCTCGAGCCTGCGTACAGAGGAGAGGCGCGGCTGCGGGTGCCCGTCCCGGCGACTCCGGCCACCGTTGGCGGAGCTCCGGCCACCGGCGAACTCAGGGGAGCGCCGCGCATCCGTTCAGGTGGAGCACGAACGCCGAGGAGGGATGGGTCAATGGTGGCTTGGAGTGCCCGCGGGAGATGGCTC
Organism: Elymus sibiricus; assembly: GCA_039707655.1. Classification (NCBI taxonomy): domain Eukaryota; kingdom Viridiplantae; phylum Streptophyta; class Magnoliopsida; order Poales; family Poaceae; genus Elymus; species Elymus sibiricus. The sequence goes on from CM077668.1 coordinate 270,830,528, forward strand.
GGCCGGCGATGGAGCTCGGTGCTACGGGGCACCAGAGGAAGGGGGAAGTTGCGGGGATGGCTCACCGTGACTTGGTGGAGCTACTGGTGGCGATAGAAAGGAGGGAAGAGCTCCAGCTTGCTCGAATTTGAACTAGGTGGGGCGGCGGCCGTGGCAGGAATGGTGGGCGGGGAGGGCGGCTCGAGCCCGTTGGAGAGATCGGGGAGGCTCCTGGGAAGGTGGAGAAGAGGATGGTGAGCTCGAACGGGCTCGGGGTAGCCTTTAAATAGGTGGGGAAGGAGAGGTTCGGACCGGATGCCGCCTACACCGGATGGACGAGCTCCGGCGAGGGGTCAGGCACACGTGCGGGCTTGGACGGCGGCTGGAGAGAGGCTGAGAGGTGGGGCAGCAACGCGGGGGGCAGAGGAGCAGAGCATGCGCGAGCAGCCCCACGCGGTTCACTGTTCCCGCGTGCTCTTGGATTTGACTCGGTCCGGCAAGCTCCTAGCGGGGGAGGGCGGTCCGGGGAGGCGAGGAAGAACCGGGGAAGGCTGCGGCAGAGCTAGGTGGAGAACGGAGGGGATTTGGACGGTGGCCGAGCGGGGCCGAGGCGCAGAGCACGCCCGCTGCAGCCAGAGCGCGTGCACCGCCCATGCCAGTGGCGCAGTCACCGCGGTCACGGGCGCGCACACGACGACTAGGCCCAGCCAACCATGTCCAGAGATAAGTCCATCCACCCAGTAGCCACCTTGAGTTGATAGATCGACAAAAGGCCTTTTGGGATGATCACGCACATCACACAAAGTTTGCAGCAGCAACCTTTTGCAAAGTCCTGAGGTCAAATCAAGAGGTAAATTGGTAAAAGAAGTTGTCAAAGAGGTTAAAGGGAGGAGGAACTATTGCCTGGTAAAATTTGAGGTCATTAGGACCAGGATAGAGTGCAGTTGCTTCACAACTGCAAAAATTTGACCAGAATCTAGATCAGGAAGTAGCACTCACATGGTTGCTTGGATTGAGCTGAAAATGGGTGAAGGGTGATCATTTAGGCATATGAAGGTGCCATAAAAATTTCATCCCATTTGGATAAACCAAAATGGTACTTCCTTCACAATGATACCCACTGGACAGAAACTTGGGGGAATTTTTCAGAGAAAATGGCTTGGAAAAATAATGTTAATTTTGGCATGCTCACAGTATTTATGGATATTTAGGCCCTGGATTAATTTCAGAATTTTTGAAGCAATATAAAATATAGTTGCTTCACAAACTGAAATTGTGACCAGAAACCAAGATTGGATGTTGTGCTCACATAGATTGTTGGATGGAGATGAAATTTTGTGTAGAGTCATTATTTGATCACATGAATGATCTCCCAAAATTTCAACTCATTTGGATAACCTATCTGGTACTTCCTTCACAAAGCTTCTCTTTGGACAGAAACTTTGGAAATTTGTTGAGGAAGATTTACTAGGCAAACGGAGTTGAATTTTGGCATGTGGCAATAATTTTGATAGGAGAGAGTGCCCAAAAATTTTCAGGGCAATCAAGAAAAGGTAAATGGCACTTCCTTCACAAAGTGCCATTCTGGACAGAATGGAAAATGAATATTCCTGAATTATTTTTGAACTAGGCAAGGATGGGTTTTGACATATTTGTGGAAGATATGATCCAAATAATTTATGAGAATTTTGTGGGAATTTTTGGAATGGCAGAAATATAGGTTGCTTCACAACCTAGGGCAAACATGGTTATTCCTTTAATAGAAAAAGGAATATTCCCAATAAATAAATATTGGAGTTGGGCTAAGATGGAAATGACATGGCCTTGGGATAGATTTGAGAATGACAAGCCACTAGGAAGTGGCAGGAGAGAAGATCTTCCCAGGTTTCAAGACCACATAGCCACGGAAAAAGAACTCCAAATGAAAATTCGAAGAAATCCAAAAGAAAAAGAAAGGGCCAAAAATCGGGGTGTTACAAACCTACCCCCCTTACGATAAATCTCGTCCTCAAGATTTGGTTGCTCAGGGAACAAGTATGAATATTCTGACTTAAGGAGACCGTTTCCAACTCGGTATCCTTTTTCTTGGTGTTCCCTCTGAATTGCATCTGACTGACTGCCTTGCTCTGGGGTGGTTTGGTTCACTGTATCCAACATTCTGACAAATCTTTCTTCATATGTTCATCCTTGCTCTGACTTCACTTCTTTTATGTCTGCTGACTTATCTGATATTATCATGGCTGGAATTTTCATAAGTCCGGAAGTGACTTCCATTTGGCGTGACATTCTTTTATCCAGTACCGATAGTATCAATGGAGTTGTGCATAAATTTCCTTGATGGACATGAATCATTTAATCATTGCCTCGGGTTACTCACGTAGGTGCATATCCTCCGGGTTCAAAATAATGCTGAGAATCATAACCGTTCTTTTGGCAGAATCTGACTGCTTGCAGGGATTTCTGAATCTTGCTGACTTCTTTGTCTCAGATCCGTACTGACGATTCAATTGTCACCTTGATATGAGGTCCTTACAAATAGAGTAGACTCCTTGGGTGTGTGTTCATGGTGATTAATACAGAATTAGACTATCGTGGGTATTCGTACCATGTGGTTCATGACACAATTATCATACCTGTGTTGCCGGTCTTGCTCCTTCATTATCGTTTTCTTTTATCCGAATCTTTTGCTGAAAGAGCTTGGCCATAAATATCTTTAATTCTTTGTGTGACCATAGGCGCTGTCAGGTGCAATATTCCGGCAATCATACATTATCCTTATCCTATGATCGTGCAACAATGCTTAACTGGCAAGTTCATCATCTCCCACGCTTTAACTGTATGGCAATGATCATCCGAACCTTTGCATGAAATCGGCAAATAACTCAGTAGCCACCAGAACGGTCTTTACAACTCAGATCTGGGACATTACTGAAATAACTCAACCTTGGCTCACGACGGCTGAAAAGCAGCTCAGAGCATGAGGCAGTGTTGATAAGAAGAATGTAGCAGTTCCCTAAGATGGCCGAAGAACAGCTCAGAGCATAGGGTCGCTGCTATAAAAAGAAACTCAACAGTTGCCCAAGACGGCCGAAAATTAGCTCAGAACACGGGCCAGTTGTTGACAAGAGAAATAGAAAATTGGCATCCACCCTGGACGGCCGAACGCAGCTCAGAACACAGGCATGGTGCCGTTTACCAGGAAAAAGGTAGGCAAGGGTTCATCATGATCATATAACAGGTTCACAGTTATTTGTATAGAGCTCACTGATGTGGTCAATCATACATGACAGTGACAGAGGTTAATGATATCACTTTGTCGGTTGAGATGAAGCTGGCCTTGATATCCACTGTCAGGATTGTTGTCCCAACATTGTCTTGCTTCATAGCTTGCGTCACGCTGAGGTGTATATTCTTCCTCTTACATAATTTATGTGGTTGTCGGATTCTCATCATGCTTGCATCATCGTTCGAGTGACTTGAATGACCTTGGCAGCATGCTCGCAATATTTATATGGAAGCATGTGTATCTGGGCATTTGATTCCCAAGGCAGACACTTGTGTGTTGACTGATTCTTGCTTCTGACAAACTGTTGCGGACCTGGTTCTTGGGATGCATTGCCATATGCTGCCAACTCACTGTGTAATATTTTGTTCCAATGCCGATGACTGTTTATAGTGCCGTACTGACGAAGACTGGGTGGCTTGTGTTGGAAGCTATCTGAGAGTATCATGCTAAGGAAGACTGGGTACTGTGCTTCAGAAGATTCTCCCTTGGTTGCTTACTGAGGACGATTCGGTGCCTTATGCCGGAAGCTTTCTGCGGTGGCTTATAGGAGAAGGCAGAGTACCTTATGCTGGAAGCTATCCACATATCGTACTGAGGAGGACTGCGGAACCTTGCGTCGTAAGCTTCCCTGGTAGCGTGCGGAGGAAGACTGGGTTGCTTACTCCAGAAGCTTCTCTTCGTGATATGCAGACTGAATGCCATACATACATATATATATATATATATATATATATATATATATATATATATATATATATATATATATATATATATATATATGCCCCTGATATTCCTTTGACTGGAAATGTACTGTTGTCTTGTACACAAATTATCTTCCAGCTGGTTCATTACGATTGTGATGGTTGCACACTGATGTAACCTTGATGCTGATAATCAATCTAGGATATCCTTTGTATTCAGATCAGATATTCCCAATATAATGCAGTCGGCTGAGAGTTTCATAATGTTTGGCTGATCTTCCAAATATTTGAACTCCTCACTGATTCTTCGAGTCCGGTGTCCGTTTGATGAGCAACTTTCATAAGGGGAAATAAGGTAACACCGAGGGCCCAAAGAAAGAAGCAAACGAAACGACTAAAACAAAAGCACACACAGCATTAAGATTACATACAAGCAACTGCACACTTCACAGCTATTCTCCTCACTATGCATGCCTACTTAAGCACACAATTCTCGAGGAAACTCCGATACTACGATCTAATATGCTGTGGCGGTGTGCACGAAAGTGAATTAGCATGTGGAGAGGTTGGTGTAAACAGGGCTACACCAAGCGCTGGCTCAGCACCGGTTGCATCTGGACGGGCTTAGCGGTGAGGACCTACTCGGTGATCCTGTAGCGTGATACGGATGTCACGACCACATCATCATCAAGCGTACGGAAGGGAACCGTACTCGTCCAGGGAATGGGTGATAGGGTAGGATAGCGGTGGAAAGCAGGGCCTGCTGGCATTGCCCTTTGCTGGTAACAAAGACCAGTGAGGGTTACCAAACGGCGGGTTGGATGGCAAGATCCGGGGTAGAAGCATGTCTACCACCGAAACAATAGGTGTGGTTGAAGAGAAAAATATTGGTGCGATACCTGTGCATCAATCCGGCAAGTGATCGACACCACAAGGTACCTTGGCGTCACTCCGCTGGGACAGAGCTGACACCAAACACCAATGAGCAAGTATGCAAAACAGGAGGGTGCAGGTAGTGGATCAAAAACGATGCCACCTACACTCACAAGATCAACCGTTAGCGACAAAATAATAAGTCTATATGCATGCTATGCAGCAAACAAATGCAACAACCAAATGCAACAAACAAACTAGACTCAATACTACCGGTTTCTAATGCTCGCGCTGACTAGGGCGTCCTACAGCCAGACCTGCTCTGATACCAAGCCTTGTGGCACCCCGGCTCAGAGAGACCGGAACACCCCGTATTCCAGCCCAGAGATCAAGTCTTCTGGAATACGGAACTGCTTGGCATAGAACAAATCAGCGCTTTATTACAAATAACACGGGTACAAAGGTTCTAAAGGCATGAAGGTTACAGGGGCACGGCGACACTTCGCCTGCTCAGGTAGTTCTATGCTAGCAGCGACACATCTCGAAGCGGAAAGAATTCTAGCAGCGGAACAACGGCGACGGTGATGAACTCCACTCCGTAGGGACTCTGGCTGGGACGTATCCTAGAGCGCAACCTCAGGGTCCTCGAAAAACAAGCAATCACGGCATCACCTGCAATCTGGCATGACACGCCAGGTGAGTACTTTGAATGTACTCGCAAGCTCACAACAACCAAAGCAATCAAGACATACAACAGCATGGCATTTACAGGTTAATCATCAAATATGAACACTATATTACTCGGATAACATGAGCATGGCAACAACATGAACAAGGCAACAACATGAGCATGGTAACAGCCTGAGCATGGCAACAACATGAGCATGGCATGGACATATAATTCATGATATGAACAGGATGATACTAGCATGCAAGGGGGTCGACGTTTAAGGTCTCATGGACCAACTTACTCTGCTCGGGGGTTATCTTGTAACCACCAACTTACCATCGTGATCATCACATGACCACATGGGGCTTGATCTCTACCTGTGATCATCGCATGACCACATAAAGATCAACCAACTTCTTTCCTCATGGAACCGGGGTTGTTTATTATTCAGATTTTTATTACTGTTGACCCACAGTGTGACCTACTAAGAACTGTGTCCATGACCGAGGACGCGGCTATCGATAGATTATACACTCTGCAGAGGTTAGTACACTGTACCCACACTACGGAACTCATGGCCACGTGCTCCCATTCGGGTGGACCAACGACGTTCTGACAAAACCAGTCTATTGCATGACACTCTCCCAGCCACTCTGACAAACTCCCCTTTGGGCTATGTCCTGGGTGACCCCGGTGTCAACATGTGACACCTGCCACCTCTGTGGCTGCCACCGTCGTGGCCAAACAAAACTGTCCCAAACGGGGACCTCGGTATACCATCAAAACTCGAGTCCTCAAGGCTTATGGTAGCCTACCTGATCAGGGTAGCGCGCACCCATAACCTTCCCTAGTAGGAGGCACCGGCGAGAGGCATGACAATAGACTGCATTAGGGCCTCCCCATCCAGGCAAGTGTGGTTGCACTGCTGAGCTCGATTCGGTGGCACCATGACTCAGCCAACAGATTTGTTCAAGTTCGATTAATGTCCGGTTCAACTTGAATAGTGATGAGCTGAGTCATAATGAAATAACAATGCATATGAGCATGACAACAGTGTAACCATGGATGGGAAACATAACTATTTAACAATACAGCAGTCAACAATGATAAATCATTTAGTCTATGGGATTCAAATGAGCATGGTATAACGATGATCACGAATATCACAAGTAATTTCATAACCAACCGGTAACTATTCATATGAGCATATTATTATCAATAGCATCGGGAATGATTACAAGAATAAAACATGATAAGAATATCCTTAGCAATTAATCATATCACTTACTAGATAAAAATGAACATGGCATAAGCAATGAGCATGGATTCACAAGCATATTCGAAGCATTCACAAAATAATTAAATGAGCAAACAAATATTAAATATTCAAGTGGAAACCATGGCTATTGCAATGCCATCATGCAAGTGGCCGTTGTGGCTTGCCTGGGGATGGAGGAACCATCGGGGAGAAGTGCGGAGACACTCGCGGAAAAATCGCCGGAAAAGTTTCCCTCCCGGCGGAGCTATTTTAAGGGCAAGGGCAAAATGGTCATTTTCACAGTGTGACAACCTCATGAAAATGACGCCATCGGAGCGGGCTTGACGAACTAAGATCGTGGGCTTTGGAATCACCTGATTCGGAGTTGTGGGTGAAAAGTTACGGCCGTTCGTTCGATAGACAGAAATCGAATAAAAATCTATTCTTTTCTGCTGCTAACCGACGAGCGCCCGCTAATTAAGGATTTCGGCGTCGGCTGAAAAAAAACAGAAAGCGCCTTCTCAGAAATACGTCTTCACCGTACTGAAAACGTATTTTCAGCGGAAGAAGTACCAAAGTACGCTTTCAATTACCGAAAACGTACTCTTAGAAGTGCCTTTCCACTTATTCCACGCGGGCCCGTGGTTGACTTCATGGGTTAGGTTGACTGGTGGGGCTGCGTGGGGTGGGGCCCGCCTGGCTGGTCGTCGTCTTCAAGCTCCCGCTCGAGCCCGCGTACAGAGAAGAGGCGCGGCTGCGGGTGCCCGTCCCGGCGACTCCGGCCACCGTTGGCGGAGCTCCGGCCACCGGCGAACTCAGGGGAGCGTCGCGCATCCGTTCAGGTGGAGCACGAACGCCGAGGAGGGATGGGTCAACGGTGGCTTGGAGTGCCCGCGGGAGATGGCTCGGCCGGCGATGGAGCTCGGTGCTACGGGGCACCAGAGGAAGGGGGAAGTTGCGGGCAGGGCTCGCCGTGACTTGGTGGAGCTACTGGTGCCGATAGAAAGGAGGGAAGAGCTCCAGCTTGCTCGAATTTGAACTAGGTGGGGCGGCGGCCGTGGCAGGAATGGTGGGCGGGGAGGGCGGCTCGAGCCCGTTGGAGAGATCGGGGAGGCTCCTGGGAAGGTGGAGAAGAGGATGGTGAGCTCGAACGGGCTCGGGGTAGCCTTTAAATAGGCGGGGAAGGAGAGGTTCGGACCGGATGCCGCCTACACCGGATGGACGAGCTCCGGCGAGGGGTCAGGCACGTGTGCGGGCTTGGACGGCGGCTGGAGAGAGGCTGAGAGGTGGGGCAGCAACGCGGGGGGGGCAGAGGAGCAGAGCACACACGAGCAGCCCCACGCGGTTCACTGTTCCCGCGTGCTCTCGGATTTGGCTCTGTCCGGCGAGCTCCTAGCGGGGGAGGGCGGTCCGGGGAGGCGAGGAAGAACTGGGGAAGGCTGCGGCAGAGCTAGGTGGCGAGCGGAGGGGATTTGGACGGTGGCCGAGCGGGGCCGAGGCGCAGAGCACGCCCGCTGCAGCCAGAGCGCGTGCACCGCCCATGCCAGTGGCGCAGTCACCGCGGTCACGGGCGCGCACACGACGACTAGGCCCAGCCAACCATGTCCAGAGATAAGTCCATCCACCCAGTAGCCACCTTGAGTTGATAGATCGACAAAAGGCCTTTTGGGATGATCACGCACATCACACAAAGTTTGCAGCAGCAACCTTTTGCAAAGTCCTGAGGTCAAATCAAGAGGTAAATTGGTAAAAGAAGTTGTCAAAGAGGTTAAAGGGAGGAGGAACTACTGCCTGGTAAAATTTGAGGTCATTAGGACCAGGATAGAGTGCAGTTGCTTCACAACTGCAAAAATTTGACCAGAATCTAGATCAGGAAGTAGCACTCACATGGTTTCTTGGATTGAGCTGAAAATGGGTGAAGGGTGATCATTTGGGCATATGAAGGTGCCATAAAAATTTCATCCCATTTGGATAAACCAAAATGGTACTTCCTTCACAATGATACCCATTGGACAGAAAGTTGGGGGAATTTTTCAGAGAAAATGGCTTGGAAAAATAATTTTAATTTTGGCATTCTCACATTATTTATGGATATTTAGGTCCTGGATTAATTTCAGAATTTTTTAAGCAATATAAATTATAGTTGCTTCACAAACTGAAATTGTGACCAGAAACCAAGATTGGATGTTGTGATCACATAGATTGTTGGATGGAGATTAAATTTGGCGGAGAGTCATAATTTGATCACATGAATGATCTCCCAAAATTTCAACTCATTTGGATAATCCTATCTAGTACTTCCTTCACAAAGCTTCTCTGTGGACAGAAACTTTGGAAATTTTCTGAGGAAGATTTACTAGGCAAATGGAGTTGAATTTTGGCATGTGGCAATAATTTTGATAGGAGAGAGTGCCCAAAAATTTTGAGGGCAATCAAGAAAAGGTAAATGGCACTTCCTTCACAAAGTGCCATTCTGGACAGAATGAAAAATGAATATTCCTGAATTATTTTTGAACTAGGCAAGGATGGGTTTTGACATATTTGTGTAAGATATGATCCAAACAATTTATGAGAATTTTGTGGGAATTTTTGGAATGGCAGAAATATAGGTTGCTTCACAACCTAGGGCAAACATTGTTATTCCTTTAATAGAAAAAGGAATATTCCCAATAAATAAATATTGGAGTTGGGCTAAGATGGAAATGACATGGCTTTGGGATAGATTTGAGAATGACAAGCCACTAGGAAGTGGCAGGAGAGAAGATCTTCCCAGGTTTCAAGACCACATAGCCACGGAAAAAGAACTCCAAATGAAAATTCGAAGAAATCCAAAAGAAAAAGAAAGGGCCAAAAATCGGGGTGTTACAATGTACACAAGCAAAGGAGGGAGCAGTAAAATTTACCTCATATTTCCTTTTCAAGCTATTGATTATAGCTACTTCAGAATCCCGGCTCTCAGACAGTCGGGTCAGAAAAGTTTGATGCAAAGAATTAATCGATGTCTTGATCTTCAATGGACTGAAAATGAAGACTCGCCTTTCCCTTATCCTTCATTGGCGACTCGCCTTTAGCTATGATTTTAGCCAAGGCGGTTGAAGTTTCTGGAGGGGTGTTCCGGGTCTCACCAGTGACGACCACCTCATCTTGTGCCTTTTCAGGTGGCTGCTCTGCTATTAAGGTTTCTTTTTCCCTCTCAATAGGGGGAGGAGTGGGAGCGCAAACAGGACTCGCCGTTCTCTCTTGTTGGGGCGGCTCTTCATTACCGGCCGGGTCGTCAGTGATGTCCGGGTTGTCCATCGTTATATTCTGAGAAGGGCCCCCCTCAATCTCAGTGGTGGGAGCAGAAGACCCGCCAGCTTTCTTCTTCGTGATAGCCTTGGCACTATATCAACCAAAGGAACAATAATCAGTAGATGCAACAAGATATGATCAAAAATAAAACATGTTCTTTCAGTCTTACCCCTTATTAATTGTGACACCCTGGTTTTTCCCAGCTTTTCTTTTCAAAATTTAATTAAAAATTTTAGTTGGAATTTGGCTTGGTTTTGTTTCTGAATGGCTCTATGGACTTAAAACTTGGGAATATTTTCATGATTTTCTTTCCCAAGTGACTCAGGCTCTCAAAAGCTTCTCTCAAGTCATGTCACTTCCATTCTTGCTCAATCTCAATTGTATTCCAACCTAATATTCCTTTTTCCATTAAAGGAATAACCCTTGGAGCTCTAGATTGTGAAGCAACCTATATTTCTGTTCTTCAAAAAATCCCAAGAAAATTCTCATAAATCCTTTGGGCCATGTAAACCTTGGATATGTGAAAATATTCAAGATTTACTCCTCATGGTGAGCACAACATCCAACCTTCGATTCTAGTCATAATTTCAATTTGTGAGGCAACTATGTTTTATATTGCTTCAAAAATTCTGAAATTAATCCAGGACATTCTCCTACCCATATTATCATTCTCCACAAATTTCTAGCTTATTTCATTCAGCCAATTTCTCTATAAAATTCTTCCCAGTTTCTGTCCAGAGGGAAGTGTTGTGAAGGAAGTACCCTATACACTAACCCAATTGGACTGAAATTTTTATAGCATGTTGGCATTCCCAAATCACCCACCAATACCAAGTTTCAACTCCAGGAACCCATCCAAGTGAGTGCAACATCCTCTGCAAGATTTCTGGACCAGAGAGGCAGTTGTGAAGCAACTATGCTCTACACATGTCCATTTGGTCTGAATTTTTACCAGCATGTGCACCTTCGTACTGCATTTCAGTGTGGCAAACTTTGACTCCTAAAGCCCTAGCCATTTCTCCTCAACTTGCTGCACAAGTTTCTATCCAGAAACTTGCCTGGAACCAATCCAGCTGTCCTAGCCACCTCCTGTCAAACCAGCTGGACCGGGAGGCCTCTGGAAGGAAGGACTATCGCATGGACATGACCGGGCAGGCCAGAGCGCGCCGCGTGCACCAGTGCACGCAGTGACCACGCGTCTGGCTGAGCCAAAACCGTGCTCTGCACGTAGACCGCGTCGGACGCGACTGCTCCGGCCACTTCGCGATGCCTCTCCTTGTCCAAACGTGCCGACCGCGTCGCCGTCGTCCACCTGGACCAGCTGGAACCCTCTCCCTCTCCGGCGAAGCACGCCGGCAGACACGGCCAAGCTCCACCCCTATGCACCGTACGGGCACTGTGGCCGCGCTGGCTGTCTCCTTCCTCGCCGCTCCGCGCCATCGCTATTAAGTCTCTGGCCTCTCCCGTCACTTCCTCACGCGGCTCGGGCGCCAGCATGACGGCCAGCGTAGCACCATCGCCGGCATCTTCCTCGTGGCGGGATCCGGTGCTGGCATCGCCGCCCGCCTATAAAAGGCCCCGCTCGGCCTCTCCGCACCTCACCCATCGCTCTCTCTCCCTCTCCCAATCGCCGCCAGCAGCACCAGAGTGAGCCGGAGAGCTCTTCTACTCCATCTCCGGCGACCTGCTCCGCCACTCTGCCCCAGCTCCGTCCGCTCGCCTCTGTCCACTCCAGGCCCAGCTAAGACCACCAGTGAGCTTATGAAGCTCCACTGACCATCCCCAGCCTTTCCTCTGCCCGAGTACTCGCCGGAGTCGCCAGATCCGTCGACCCCCGAAGCACGCCGCCGCCTGAGACGAAGGGGGCGACGCCGTCTGGCCATCTCCCAATGAGATACGAGTACAGGAGTACTCGTCAGCGTCCGTCCGATCCATCCCCGCCGTCCCCGAAGCTCGCCGCCGTCGCTATCGCCGGCAACCCTCGCCGGTGAGCCTCCCTGCTTCTGTTCCTCTCTCTCCTCTTCAAATATGACAGGCGGGCCCCGCATGTCAGCGATCCAGCCGTGCCCGAAGGGGTACGCAAGTGGAGGTGCCCGGCTGGTTTACGCCTTCAACGTGGCCTCCCCTGGGTTTTTCTGTTTTTCAGTTAAATTCAAATAATTCCAGAAACTTTGACTGAAATTTGACCATCAATAACTTTTAAACCATAAGTCCAATTTAGTTCATTCTTTTTGCATTATTTTTCTTATAAGCTCCTCTTTTTGCTGTAAAAATTTGGTATTTTTCTCTGCTGTCTAGAATTTCTGGTCAAAAGAAAATGCTTTATGTGGTATTTGAAAATGTTTTCAAAAATGCTTTTTAGATTGTTTTGCCTAGTTGATGAAGGCCAGGAGTACTCCCACACTCTATTGGTGCAAGGCAAGCCACAACTCTCATTTTGCATAATTGCATTGCAATATCATAGTTTAAATAATTATCTTAATGCTAAATATGAATTATTTATGAATGGGTTAATTCATGCAACACTTTGAAGATTTTGGATAAGTTACTGTCATGATGATGATGGGATTATAGGTTAGTAGTAGATTTCCAGATTTATGTCGTAATGCTGTCGGACTGTGAGATTACCGTCTATGATTATTTTGTGATTCCGCCGGCACTGCATATATGGGATCGGTAGTAGAAGTTGATCACGTTGCTCATTGGATTTCTAGTTGGTTATTGTGATAACTTGGATCACTTGCATATCGGAGTGTCGGTGATGACTATGAGTACTCGGGGATAAATTCCTTCATCGTTGATCGAGTGCCACTGAACCGAACTTTCCAGTGCAGCCACACCTGCCGGAATGGGACGGCCTTGGCTTGGTCTAACCGCCTGCTCTTTTATCGATACCACCAAAGAGGGGAGGTTATGCGTGCATGCTGCCCTGATCAGGTAGACGACGATAATCTTGTGAGCCCGGTTTGGTTATTGAGCTCAGGTCCCCGTTTGGGACAGTTTGTTGGCCACGACGGTGGCAGGTGTCAAGAGTGACACAGAGGCCACCCAGGGCATGACTCCGGGGGAGGATGATTGTCGGTGGTACGGTGGAGGAGTCACGGGTTAGGCAAGTTTTGTTGGAGCAGCACCGGTCCACCCGGAAGGGAAGTGTACCGAGGTACGGGGCCAGGAGCTTCATAGTGTGGGTAAAGTGCGCAACCTCTGCAGAGTGTAAGAATCTATTCGAATAGCTGTGTCCACGGTATTGGACACAGTTCGTACTAAGTCACACTGCCTGATCAACACCAATGAGGGAATGACGTGTTAATGATGGAAGAACTTGTCTCAGTATAGTTAGGTGACCGATTGCTGAGAACCGCTGGTAATTGTTGAGGATGATTAGCAGAGATGATTGTCAGAAGTTCTCAAGGTGACCATGAGTTGGTCACGAGAGTAAGCGGTTCAACTATGTGGCTCGGGGCAAAGTGGTTCCATAGTAGTAGCAAGATTGATGGTTGTAGCAACAGCATGTTATTATTTTCTTCCACCCTTTTAGTAGCATTTGAATCTGATTTAATCATGATTGCTATGACATTGTTATGCCTTGATGCTCTTGATCATTGTGAGCTTGCGAGTACATTCAAAGTACTCACCTGGCGTGTCATGCCAGTTTGCAGGTGCTGCCATGTTTGCATAGTGGAGGTGTTCGCGTTGCGAGCTAGGACGTGTCCCAGCCAGAGTCCCTGTGGAGTGGAGTCCATTTTGACGCTGTAATTCTGCTGCTAGGATTCGAGCCGCTGCTAGCATAGAACTACCATAGCAAGCATAGCTTTGCCAAGGCAACGCTTTGTAATATCTCAAACTTTGTACCCCATTTACTAGTAATAAAGAGCTGATTTGTTCTATGCCAAGTAGTGCCGTATTCCAAAAGACTTGATCTCTGGGCTGGAATACGGGGTGTTCCGGTGACTCTGAGCCGGGGTGCCACAAGGTTTGGTATCAGAGCAGGTTTGGCTATAGGACACCCTAGCTAACCCGGACATTAGAAACCGTTAGTTTAGAGCCCCGCCTGCTTGTGTGTTGCATCTGAGTTGCTGCACTTGGTTGATGCATTTGTTTGTTGCATAGCATGCATATAGATTTGGCTCACTAATCAGTTGATTTTGTAGATGGCATCCGTTCCGGTTGACTACAACTCAGCCCCTGCACCACTCCGCTTCGCATCCCTGCTTTGGGATGTCTGGCGTCTTCTCTATCCCAGTGGGGAGATGCCAAGGTATCAAGTGTTCCAGACCTCGCTTGCGGGACTGGTGCTTGAGTGTCATGCTAATGTCATTCTGTCAGTCGACCTACCTTTGGGGAAGCGAACCTATAGTCTCCATGGTGGTTATGCCTCTACCCCGGATCGCGCTGTCCAACTTGTCGCTCTGGCAGGCCTCACTATTATTCGCCATCAGGAAAACGCAATGCAGGAGAATCGTGCCTTCCAGTACTATCCCACCATGGCCACCACTCCCAGACGGATTAGATTTCCTCTTGTCCACTCAGATGACGATATCGCTGTGGCATACATGTCTCGTTACATGGTCGCAGAGTACGTCCTTATCGCTGAGCTAGTCCAAGATGCAACTCATGCCCGAAGAGCCCTTGGTATGGCTTTAGCTCCGTCAACCTCTCCGCCAGCTCCTTCGCTCTGCAGCAACCCGCCATCCAACCCTAGTACCTAAGTATTTGCGAAGTTCATGTTGCCTGAGTTGTGGTAGTGCCAAGTGCTGTAAATTACCCTGAGTAGCAATAAAGTGTGGTTTTGCAAGTTTGGTGCTTTTCCTTGAGTAGTCTTATTTGCTCTTCTTTGGTTCCTCGGTGTCATACTACCTTCTCTATGGAAGTTGCTCATTAACTATCGGACACGAAGAGATAATAAGGATTGCAAGTGCTTGGAGGTTAATTTGAGCAGTATGAAATTCTCAGGATCACATTGCTCAAGGAAGCATTTGGTTGAAAGAAAATAGTATTCTGAATTGACTATCAGTATCAAGTTTACATCAGCGCTGCAATTGTCATAGTAGTAATGGTTAAACAAGCAGGAAGACCAGTATGTGCAAGGCCAGTAACATGTTTACAGTACAAGTCGGAATTCAAGAAGGATAGTCGGCCAACTCGTCCACAGGTAACCAACAACCGGAGTTATGAGGATGTACACATAGCAGCATGGCACAGCAAGAAACTTCTGGTATAAGCAATCCAGTCGTCCTCTGCACGCCACCAGAGAAACTTACGAGGTAAGGCTCTTCGAGTCTTCCTCAGCATGATATATGGATGGCTTCCAGCACAAGATACCCTGTCGTCCTCGATAAGCTACCATGGGAAAGCTTCCAGCATAAGGTACAAAATCTTCATCGACAAGTAACCAGGAGGGAAAGCTTCTGGGGGACGCTACCTAGCCTTCTTCCGCACGCTATTCCGGTAGAAGCTTCGAGCACAGTTACCTAGTCTTTCTCAGCACGATACCCGATGGCTTCCAACATAAGCTATCCAACCTTCGTCAGCACAACACTACAAAAAGTTGGCAGCATTGGTATAAGTTAGTACATGGTGTATTGGCAGTACATTACGAGAAGCTAAGCCATAATCATTCGGTCAGAAATATGAGCTGGTCAGGACACAAAGATCAGCCTCGGGGAATCAGATGTTCAGCTACACATGCTTCTATATACATGGTGGAGTATTGCCCGAATCATGACAGTCACTCGTACCGAAGCAACTATGCTGAAGCCGGGCTACCAAAGGGAGGTAAGGATCCAACACCTACATAAGTTATGCAAGTGAACGAAGGCCAATATAACCATCAGCATGTTAGGAGGACTCACAAGCTTGGAACCACAATTTGGGCAGTGGATACCAAGGTACTTATGAACTTGGTATATGGTTCCGATGAACCCTTGCTTGCTTTTCCTTGGGCACGGCACCACGCCCGGGTGTTGAGCTGTTTTTTGGCCGTTCGGGGTGGATGCCGGCATTATATTTCTCTTTTCAACAACTGTCTTGTGTTCTGAGCTGTTTTTTGGCCGTCTCAGGCAGCTATTGAGTTTCTTTCAGTAGTGGTGACTCTATGTTCTGAGTTGTTCTTCGGCTGTCTTAGGGAGCCACTACATTCTTTTTGTCAACATGGTCTCATGCTCTGAGCTGCTTTTCAGCCGTCTTGAGCCATGATTGAGTTATTCCAGTAATGTCCCAGATCCGTGTTGTAAAGACCGTTCTGGTGGCCACTGGTTTATTTGCCGATTTCATGAAAGGGGTTCAGACGACCATTACTTTATCATTACAGCTTGTGAGATGAAAAGCTTGCTAGATAAGTGTGACTGCACTAGGTTAAGGACCAGGCATGCTTGCCGAGATTTTGCACCTGATAACACCCATGGTTAAATGAAAAGTTGGGGAGTACGTGACCAAGTTTCTGCGGCACAGGAATCAGGAAAGAGAACAATAAGGAAGAGCAAGATTGAAGATGCGGGTATAATGATCATTATAGAAACCACAAGTTACGAATACCTAAGATTGGCTGATTTCGTATCAATCATCATGAATACACCACCAAGTGGTCCGCTTTGCTCCGTATTGAAGGATTTCATATCAGGCATCGCAAGACTTATGGATATCTCGACAGAATGGGCACTTGCAATGCTACACAACAACTTCGGATCAAATGCCCACGCATGCGCTCCTCTGTCATGAGCAAGGTTATTCTGCCAGGACCACCGTCAGTCAAGGTATTGCTATAAGGCATTACTCCTTTGGACATGACGAATAGCATCCAAAACATCAATGCAGAATGGAGACGTGGTCTCCCCTGGGTTTTTCTGTTTTTCAGTTAAATTCAAATAATTCCAGAAACTTTGACTAAACTTTGACCATCAATAACTTTTAAACCATAAGTCCAATTGAGTTCATTCTTTTTGCATTTTTTTATGAGCTCCTCTTTCTGTTGTAAAATTTTGGTATTTTTCTGTGCTGTCTAGAATTTCTGGTCAAAAGAAAATGCTTTATGTGGTATCTGAAAATGTTTTCAAAAATGCTTTTCAGATTGTTTTGCCTAGTTGGTGAAGGCCAGGAGTACTCCCACACTCTATTGGTGCAAGGCAAGCCACAACTCTCATTTGGCATAATTGCATTGCAATATCATAGTTTAAATAATTATCTTAATGCTAAATATGAATTATTTATGAATGGATTAATTCATGCAACACTTTGAAGATTTTGGATAAGTTACTGTCATGATGATGATGGGATTATAGGTTAGTAGTAGATTTCCAGATTTATGTCGTAATGCTGTCGGACTGTGAGATTACCGTTTATGATTATTTTGTGATTCCACCGGCACTGCATATATGGGATCGGTAGTAGAAGTTGATCACGTTGCTCATTGGATTTCTAGTTGGTTATTGTGATAACTTGGATCACTTGCATATCGGAGTGTCGGTGATGACTATGAGTACTCGGGGATAAATTCCTTCATCGTTGATCGAGTGCCACTGAACCGAACTTTCCAGTGCAGCCACACCTGCCGGAATGGGACGGCCTTGGCTTGGTCTAACCGCATGCTCTTTTATCGATACCACCAAAGAGGGGAGGTTATGCGTGCGTGCTGCCCTGATCAGGTAGACGACGATAATCTTGTGAGCCCGGTTTGGTTATTGAGCTCAGGTCCCCGTTTGGGACAGTTTGTTGGCCACGATGGTAGCAGGTGTCAAGAGTGACACAGAGGCCACCCAGGGCATGACTACGGGGGAGGATGATTGTCGGTGGTACGGTGGAGGGGTCACGGGTTAGGCAAGTTTTGTTGGAGTAGCACCGGTCCACCCGGAAGGGAAGTGTACCGAGGTACGGGGCCAGGAGCTTCATAGTGTGGGTAAAGTGCGCAACCTCTACAGAGTGTAAGAATCTATTCGAATAGCGCATCCATGGTATTGGACACAGTTCGTACTAAGTCACACTGCCTGATCAACACCAATGAGGGAATGACGTGTTAATGATGGAAGTACTCGTCTCAGTATAGTTAGGTGACCGATTGCTGAGAACCGCTGGTAATTGTTGAGGATGATTATCAGAGATGATTGTTAGAAGTTCTCAAGGTGACCATGAGTTGGTCATGAGAGTAAGCGGTTCAACTATGTGGCTCAGGGCAAAGTGGTTCCATAGTAGTAGCAAGATTGATGGTTGTAGCAACAGCATGTTATTATTTTCTTCCACCCTTTTAGTAGCATTTGAATCTGATTTAATCATGATTGCTATGACATTGTTATGCCTTGATGCTCTTGATCGTTGCGAGCTTGCGAGTACATTCAAAGTACTCACCTGGCGTGTCATGCCAGTTTGCAGGTGATGCCATGTTTGCATAGTGGAGGTGTTCGCGTTGCGAGCTAGGACGTGTCCCAGCCAGAGTCCCTGTGGAGTGGAGTCCATTTTGATGTTGTAATTCTGCTGCTAGGATTCGAGCCGCTGCTAGCATAGAACTACCATAGCAAGCGTAGCTTTGCCAAGGCAACGCTTTGTAATATCTCAAACTTTGTACCCCATTTACTAGTAATAAAGAGCTGATTTGTTCTATGCCAAGTAGTGCCGTATTCCAGAAGACTTGATCTTTGGGCTGGAATACGGGGTGCTCTGGTGACTCTGAGCCGGGGTGCCACATTAATGGTGTAAGCCGGCACTTGGGTGGCGTTGGACTCATCAGATGAAGGAGAAGTCTGATAAGCCGAGTCGTCTCGTGGTAGCGGCTGCTTAAAAAGGTCGGCTTGTGGGTGACTGGGCATGGGACTTGTTGGAACTTCATGACGAGCTCGACGAGGAGATCTTTCATAAGATAACCCGTCAGACAACTCGCCCAAACTACTCCGGGTCTTCCTCTTCAAGTTTGCAGCATGCTGCATTTTCTTCAAAGACAAATTACGGTCCAAGTGAGCAGATGGATGGGAAAATGGAACTTTGCGGACCGCAAGCGGGTTTTCTTTTGACCAACTATTTTTGAGTCCGAGTCTGAGGAAAGTAAGTTTACCTTTGCTCCGCCGGCTCTGCTCGTCTCAGCCTGATCCTGGGATAAGTCAGCGTCAACAAGTTCGATAAATAGACGACCAAGGGAGTCAAGTTCTCCCTCATGATCTTCATCGTCATCTTCTATCTCCTCCTGGTTCCGGTCCTTAGGAGGAGCGGGGGACTCCAGCTCAGTTTCCACCATTTAGAATCCTCCTAAAATCATGAGTCGGCACATCAGATAAAGCAAGAATGAAAATTGCACAAATTAGTTTAACTGTGGAAGTAAAGAGGCGACTTACAGCTAGAGCCGGGTTGCCAGCATAGAAGGGGGCGAGGCCAACGAGGGCGATCTTCTCTTTGGTCTCACCAAGGAGTTTCTTGGTGACCTTGATCAGATCAGTCTTTGACAGATTTTGCTTGCTGAAGCGCAAGCCATCATCTACCTCGCCTGTGCACTCATGGATGAGCCGGGTTCTGAAGCTGAGGGGCTGGATCCTCCATTTCATCGAGGTCCGAGTCAAATCAACCCCAGTCAGGCCATGAGCAATCAATGCATTAATCTTGGCATAAATGGGTTTCATTGCTTCCCTTTCTTCA
The DNA here is from genome assembly GCA_039707655.1 of Elymus sibiricus. Taxonomy (NCBI): domain Eukaryota; kingdom Viridiplantae; phylum Streptophyta; class Magnoliopsida; order Poales; family Poaceae; genus Elymus; species Elymus sibiricus. Next base: position 270,850,198 of record CM077668.1, read on the forward strand.
GCGGAAGCGTAAGCATCAAAGTGAATGGCAGCTGCAAGTCGTTCTGATCTGTAACCCGGCAATTGGTTTTGCTGTTGGAGAGATGTGTCTTTGCAGTTAAACCAAGTTCTGTGCCAGGCCTTGGGGTGACTCGCTAGGGCCATCTCAGGAAATGCGGAGTTCCTTCTCCGTTGGATGGTGACTCCCCCACATTCTAGAGCTGGCCCGTTCTTGTACTCTGTCTGGCGATTGCAATAGAAAAAAATCTTGAAATAAACTGATGGTTGGTTCAATCTGGAGATATACTTCGCAGAAAACCTGGAAGTTGCTCAAGTTAAGGATTGAATTGGGAGCAAGGTCTTGTGGCCTGATTCCGAAGTGGTGAAGAATGTCATGGAAGAATTTGGAACCCGACGGCCAAAAGCCTCTGTCCAATGACCTCCAAAGATGATGATTTCGTTAGGACCTGGAGCTGGCCGGGTCTCTTCTGCGGGAGCACGCCATTCGATCTGGTCTTTGGCGGGAAGCAACCCGGTGGTCATCAGATCATTAAGCATCAGTTCAGACATGCATGACTTAGCCCAATTGGCAGTTGTAGGGTCGAGAAGATAGGTCTAAATGGGGGTAAATAGACTCTTAAGCAACCAAAGGTGCAGTTTTTAGTTCTCTTGGAATTTAGGCAGATTTTGGCACTAGTTAAGATATCACCAAGACTTCCTACACATGCATATCTAGAGATAAAGCAGCAGAAATAGTAAAGCATGCAATTGTGCGGAAAGTAATGGGGTAGAGAAGAAGAAGATCAAATGCAATGAAGACACGGTGGTTTTTGGCGTGGTTCCGATAGGTGGTGCTATCGTACGTCCACGTTGATGGAGACTTCAACCCACGAAGGGTAACGGTTGCGCGAGTCCATGGAGGGCTCCACCCACGAAGGGTCCATGAAGTAGCAACCTTGCCTATTCCACCATGGCTTATGTCTACGAAGGACTAGCCTCACTCGGGTAGATCTTTATGAAGTAGGCGATCTCCTTGCCCTTACAAACTCCTTGGTTCAACTCCACATGATCTTGGAGGCTCCCAAGTGACACCTAACCAATCTAGGAGACACCACTCTCCAAAAGGTAATAGATGGTGTTGTTGATGATGAATTCCTTGCTCTTGTGCTTCAAATGATAGTCTCCCCAACACTCAATCACTCTCTCACAGATTTGGCTTTGGTAGGAGAAGGATTTGAGTGGAAAGCAACTTGGGAAAGGATAAAAATCAAGGTTAAAATGGTTGGATTGGAATCTCTTGATCTCAACACATGAGTAGGTGGTTCTCTCTCAAAAAATGAATGGTGGAGGTGTAGGCACATTCTGATGGCTCTCTTGAAGAGTAAGTGGGGGTGGAAGGGTATAAATAGGCAGCACCAAAAATCCAACCATTGCAAGTCTTTGACCCAACTCGGTGACACCGACATGAAAATCTCGGTGAGACCAACTAGTGTAAAAGACTTGACTGTTAGGCTTTTCGGTGAGACCGAACAAAATATCTTGGTGAGACCGAAGTGCAATGGCTAGGGCAAGACCATGTTTCGGTAGTTCCGAAAATTTCATCTCAGAAATTTCGAAGTGAAGTGACATCATTACAACAACTTGATCAAGCCGTCTCGGTGAGACCGAGAACCATTTTGGTTGCACTGAAGTGTTAGGGTTTGGCATGTGGCAATGCATATGGTAATCTCGGTGGGTCCGGATAGGAGTGTTTCAGTGGGACCAAGATCAACTATAGGGTTTTGGATAAGAATGAGGTGGAGAAGTGTTTGAGGATTTTGGAGCAATACCACTAAGCACTTGAGCAATTAAGTCATGACCAAAACCTCATCCCCTTTTAATAGTATTGGCTTTTCCTATGGACTCAATGTGATCTTGGATCACTTAACCAAAAATGTAGAGTCTTGAAGCTTTGGCAATCTTTGTCCTTAGCATTTTGAGGGAGTCCACTTCTTCTTGTCCTTGCCATGCCACTGTTGAACTTATCTGAAATACACTGGATAAAAGTATTAGTCTAACAACATGTATGTTGAAATTAATTACCAAAACCACCAAGGCAGCAAATGTGCTTTCAATCTCCCCCTTTTTGGTAATTGATGACAACATACATCAACGCTTGAAATAAAGATGTAATAGAAGATTGTATGAAAGCTTTGAAGGAAACATGTAACATGCATAAGCTCCCCCTATAGATGTGCAGCTAATAACTGATGATAGCTTATGGATAGTAGAAGCACATAGTGAAGGAATTGCACTTGTAACATGTATCCTGGCTATATACATCAGAGCAACAAGATGAAAGTGAAATACCCTCATGTCCATGATTTCTCTCTTGCAAACAATATATGCAAAAGCAAGAGGTCATCATGCACATGAGTATGATGCATATACTTACCTTGAAGTTCTTGATCATATTCCTGAAGAAATACACTTGAGAAAACAAGGTTAGATAACACAAGATAACTTCTCCAAGAAAAGACACAAGATTAACAAGAATACCAAGATTGGGATGACATGTAGAAGAGAGTATCACTGAGTGAATACTTCTTTCAGAAGCAGACATGTCCCCAAAAGATCAACTAAGACAAACTAAAATTCTCCCCTAAAGGAACTTCCTCTCCCCCTGAATCTAACATTGGATATTGGGAGTAGGTAGGGTGAGATAACTAGAGCAAATAGAAACAGAAAGACATACATGTTTCTCCCCTCTTAGAAACATGTAGAATTCTCTCCTCTTATAAAATGCATCACTCTCCCTTAGGATATACCTTTTGATATGGAAGAGGTTATGGTGATAAGCTTTGATGTGCATCTCTCTCCCCCTTTGACATCAATTTCCAAGAAGGGATAGCTTCAAGGTCATTGGTCAAGTGGGTGTGGTCCTTGAGAAACACAACCAGCCATGATATAGTGTCAGATGCAAGTAGAGGGAAAGAATCATTGAGTGGAACTGGAGCAGGAAGGACAGAAAACTTTTGACAGAAAAAATTCTATGAGCAATGAAATTGGTGACTCCGAGTTGGAACAAATCGGTGTGACCGAGTTCAGTGCAAATAGAAAATTTTGTCAACTCAGCTCACTAGGTAATAGACTCTCACAAAGATTTGCAATGAATTTACTGGATGACAGTAAACTAGCAAAAGAAAAGAGACAAAGAAACATCTAGATGAAGTTTTTTTTTGAAAAAGAAAAGAGATACATACAAATAAACAAGAGAAACACAAGAGAACTTCATCTAGAGGGGTCGGCGACTAGGTCACCTAAGTTAGAGTATATTGACTTAGGAGTCAAGTGAGAACACTTGATCATAGGTCATACTCATCGTTAAGCTCAAAATGGGGTTGCCATTTTTCATTTTAGCATTTCAATGTATTCACATCTTGTTGAGTTGCTTTAGCTCATAACTATGAGTAAAGCTTCTCTAAGATGTGAGAACTTACATTGGGGATTTTTGGTGTAGATGTCCATCATGTAGTTGAACTTGAAATGGATGCTCATGGAGTGAGGTTGGGAGCAATCCTATCATTTGTAGTCCATCTTCCTACATGGGTTAGATTTGCAAGGAACAACATATGTATCCAAATTGACAAGAATGAAGTATAGAAGTAAATATTGTCAAAGGATATGTCCGAGTGTCTTGTTCCTTGGACACACCAAAGATTTACATACTTGGTCCAATTTGCTTGCTCAAGATGAGAGTTTGTGAGCAACCTTATGGAGTGATGTTCATCCAAGTACCTACAAGAGGTTAGATGCAATACAAGGGAGCAATGTATCCAGGATATGAAATGATAAGTGTATCATCAAGGATTAGTCAAGAAAACTCATGCCCTTGCATGCATCCAAGTGAATTTCTAGTTCACATTTGAGGCATAAATGATATTCAAGTCACTTCTCAAGTGACAAAATATCTTCTCATCAAGAGGTTTAGTGAAGATATCCGCCAATTTCTTGTTGGTACGAACATGCTTAAGGTCAATGTCACCTTTAGCAACATGATCTCGAATAAATGGTGATGAACCTCAATATGCTTAGTTCAAGAATGTTGCACGGGATTATGTGCAATCTTAATAGCACTCTCATTGTCACAAAGTAATGGAACATGTATCACATGTACCCCCATAGTCTTTGAGAGTTTGTTTCATCCATAGTAATTGAGCACAACAAGATCCGGCGGCAATGTATTCCACTTCGGTGGTAGATAGAGATACCGAGTTTTGTTTCTTGGAAGACCAAGACACAAGAGATCTACCAAGAAATTGACATGTAGCCGAAGTGGATTTTCTATCAACCTTGTCTCCGGCGTAGTCCGAATCGGAGTAGCCAACAAGATCAAAAGAAGATCCTTTGGGATACCAAATGCCAAAATTTGGTGTATGTAAGTATCTCACAATTATTTTCACGGCCTTAAGATGACACTCTTTTGGTACCGCTTGGTATCGTGCACACATGCACACACTTAGCATAATGTCAGGACGGGAGGCACATAGATGTAGCAATGAACCAATCATAGATCAATAAACCTTTTGAAGAACCGGTTTGCCATCCTTTGTCATGTCAAGATGTCCACTAGTAGGCATGGGAGTTTTCATACCTTTGCTTTCTTGCATGTTGAACTTCTTGAATAAGTCTTTGGTATACTTTGTTTGAGAAACAAAGGTACCCTCCTTAGTTTGCTTGATTTGCAAACCAAGAAAGAATTTGAGTTCACACATCATAGACATCTCATAATTCTCCGGCATCAACCTTTCAAACTTTTCACTAAAAGAATGATTAGTGGATCCAAAGATAATATCATCAACATATATTTTGCATACAAATAATTCTCCATTGACCATCTTAGTGAACAAGGTCGAATCAAATTTCCCAATTTCGAAACCCTTTTCAAGAAGAAACTTTGTCAAGCATTTGTACCAAGCTCTAGGGGCTTGTTTAAAACCATAAAGAGCTTTACGAAGTTTATAAACAAGGTTAGGTTTCTTGGGATTAACAAAGCCAGGAGGTTGTTTAACATAAACCTCCTCCTCAATTTCACCATTTAAGAAAGCACTTTTAATATCCATTTGGTTAAGGGTGATATCATGGTGATTGGCATAAGCAAGTAATATGCGAATGGACTCAAGTCTAGCAATGGGGGCATAGGTCTCACCATAGTCCATACCTTCGACTTGTGGGTAACCTTGAGCTATGAGACGTGCCTTGTTGCGTATAACTTGTCCATCTTCATCTTGCTTGTTATGAAACGCCCATTTGGTTCCAATGACGTTTTGCTCACCCTTAGGCTTCTCAACCAACGTCCAAACTTGATTCCTCTCGAAGTTGTGTAGCTCTTCATGCATTGCATTTACCCAATCCGGGTGTTCGAGGGCTTCTTCTACCTTCATAGGTTCAATACTAGATATGAATGAGTAATGCTCACAAAAGTTAGCTAAACGAGATTAAGAGCGAGTGATTCTCGCGGATTTGACGTCACCAAGAATTTGTTCGACGGGATGATTCTTGTCAATTCTTGCTCTAACTCGAGGTAGCTTTTGCTTGGGTTGTGGTGAGGCTTCCTCATCATCATCATCATTGTCTTCCTCATTGTTGTTGTTGTCGTTGTTCGCTTGAGGTGGTCGAGAAGGAGGTTGAGGTGGATCATCTTGTTGTACTTCCTCATTCCCCTCGTCTTGACATGTTCCACTTGTGGATGCCTCCATATCAACTTGCGGTTTACCTTGACGTGAAGTTGGGGCTTCCACTTGAATGGACGAAGTACTCTCCTTCACCTCCATGGGACGAATCTTGTCAATAGACAAGTCTTGGATTGCTTCTGATGGTTCTTGATCTCCTACATCAATTGGCAATTGCTTGACTTGCGAGCCGTTAGTCTCATCAAACTTCACATCTACCGTCTCTTCAACTTTTCGAGTGAAGTTGTTGTTGACACGGTAAGTGTAAGAGTTCGATCCATAACCAAGTAGGAAACCTTCATGAGATTTAGGAGCAAATTTTGAACGGCGATGCTTATCAAGAATGTAACATTTTGAGCCAAATACTCGAAAGTATCCAACTTGTGGTTTGTTACCGGTGAGTAGCTCATATGCCATTTTACCAAGAAGCTTGTGAAGATAAAGTCGATTTGTAGCATGACAAGCCGTCTCAACCGCTTTCGCCCAAAAGTGTTTTGGCGTCTTGTATTCATCCAGCATTGTTCTTGCCATCTCAATAAGAGTCTGGTTCTTCCTCTCAACAACCCCATTTTGTTGAGGTGTGTACGTAGCTGAGAACTCATGTGAAATGCCTTCTTCGTCAAGAAAGGTATCCACATTGGCGTTCTTGAACTCCCTTCCATTGTCGCTCCGAACCTTCTTGATCTTCACTTCAAATTGGTTTTGAGCCTTCCTAGCGAAGTTCTTGAAGATCTTTTGTACCTGTGATTTGTCATCGAGAAAGAACACCCACGTAAATCTGGAAAAATCATCAACAATGACCAAACCAAAAGAGTTACCACCAAGGCTTTTATAAGCGTTGGGACCGAAGAGATCCATATGAAGTAGTTCTAGTGGTCTCCTTGTGGTCATGATGTTCTTCACGGGATGGCTTCCTCCAACTTGTTTTCCTGCTTGGCAAGCACTACAAAGTTTATCCTTGTCAAAGATAACATCTTTTACACCAAGAACATGATCTCCCTTAACAAGTTTATCAAGATTACGCATGCCAACATGTCCTAGTCTTCTATGTCATAACCAACCTTTAGAAGATTTAGCAATAAGACATGTACGAGGTTAGGCTCTTTTAATGAAATCAACAATGTATAGATCACCTCTACGAATGTCGGTAAAGACCATATTATGATTATCTCAACGAAATACTTGGCAATCTACTTCGGTAAATAGAACATTGAAACCAAGGTCGGCTAGTATAGATACGGAAAGAAGATTGTAACCAAGAGATTCAACAAGCATAACATTTTGAATGGAGCTATCATTGGATATGGCCACCATACCAAGGCCAAGTACCTTACCCTTGGAGTTATCTCCAAAAGTCACATACTTGCGTGGACCATCATTTTTTGCAAGCTCACGAAACATGTCTCTATCTCCAGTCATGTGATCGGTGCATCCACTATCAAGAATCCACTCTTTTCCTCCGGCCATGTAATCTCGAAGATTTGCCATGAGACTAAGATTTCTCTTAGTCTTCTCATATTCGATGTCGAATTACTCATCATCATCATAATAGCCATGTTCAACATCATCATCATCATCAACATGTATGTGATCATCACCTAAGGCAATGGATTCATTAGTTTCATGATCATGACAATGTTCAAGTTTATGAATTCTAATGGCTTCCATGATGATGTTACTAATGGTTATAACATCTCCTTTAGCACGCATAAGATCACGAAGCTCAAATAAGCAATTATCAAAGTTAGGATCACTAGGCTTCATCTTGTGAAAAGCAATGGTCTGATGAAGAATCTCATCAAGATTCTTTAAAGAGTAGTTGGGGTACCGCCTTTCCAAGTCATTCCATAGAGTATAGGCGCACTCAAAATTTTGCATACAACCAAGCACAATTTTAGGCAATCCTCTAATGATAAGATTGATGGTTCTAAGATTACGAAGCATGTCAATTTCTTCCTATAGAGTGGGATGCAAGGGATCAATGGGAGGCACATATGGGGTATGAATATACTTGCTCAAATTAAATTCATCAAAGATATCAAGCATTTCATCCTTCCAAAAGTGATAATACTCTCCATTGAGAATAGGCACTCTACATCTAAAACTCCCAAAAGTAGACACATCCATCTTCCTCCAATGGTGATTAAACCAAAGCAATGAAGACCAAAGCTCTGATACCAATTGTAGGGTCGAGAAGATAGGTCTAGAGGGGGGGTGAATAGACACGGTGGTTTCTGGCATGCTTTCGATAGGTGGTGCTATCGTACGTCCATGTTGATGGAGACTTCAACCCACGAAGGGTAATGGATGCGCGAGTCCACGGAGGGCTCCACCCACGAAGGGTCCATGAAGAAGCAACCTTGTCTATTCCACCATGGCTTACATCCACGAAGGACTATCCTCACTCGGGTAGATCTTCACGAAGTAGGCGATCTCCTTGCCCTTACAAACTCCTTGGTTCAACTCCACATGATCTTGGAGGCTCCCAAGTGACACCTAACCAATCTAGGAGACACCACTCTCTAAAAGGTAATAGATGGTGTTGTTGATGATGAATTCCTTGCTCTTGTGCTTCAAATGATAGTCTCCCCAACACTCAATCACTCTCTCATAGATTTGGCTTTGGTAGGAGAAGGATTTGAGTGGAAAGCAACTTGGGAAAGGCTAGAAATCAAGGTTCAAATGGTTGGATTGGAATCTCTTGATCTCAACACATGAGTAGGTGGTTCTCTCTCAGAAAATGAATGGTGGAAGTGTAGGCACGTTCTGATGGCGCTCTTGAGGAGTAAGTGGGGGTGGAGGGGTATAAATAGGCAGCACCAAAAATCCAACCGTTACAAGTCTTTGACCCAACTCGGTGACACCGACATGAAAATCTCGGTGAGACCGAACAAAACATCTCGGAGAGACCGAAGCACAATGGCTACGGCAAGACCACGTTTCAGTAGTTCCGAAAATTTCATCTCGGAAATTCCGAAGTGAAGTGACATCGTTACAGCAACTTGGTCAAGCCGTCTCGGTGAGACCGAGAACCATTTCGGTTGCACCAAAGTGTTAGGGTTTGGCATGTGGCAATGTATATGGCAATCTCGGTGGGTCCGGATAGGAGTGTTTCAGTGGGACTGAGATCAACTGTAGGGTTTTGGATAAGAATGAGGTGGAGAAGTGTTTGAGGATTTTGGAGCAATACCAGTAAGCACTTGAGCAATTGAGTCATGACCAAAACCTCACCCCCTTTTAATAGTATTGGCTTTTCCTATGGACTCAATGTGATCTTGGATCACTTAACCAAAATGTAGAGTCTTGAAGCTTTGGCAATCTTTGTCCTTAGCATTTTGAGGGAGTCCACTTCTTCTTGTCCTTGCCATGCCACTGTTGAACTTATCTGAAATACACTGGATGCAAGTATTAGTCCAATAACATGTATGTTGGCATTAATTACCAAAACCACCAAGGGAGCAAATGTGCTTTCAGCAGCTTTACTCACTTTGGGAGCCATCATCTCAGTGGCAGGAAATTAACTACAAAGGTGAAAGAGGAAATATAAGCTGGCTGTTTATCAGGGCATGTTTACCGGGTTACAACACAAAGTTACAAGCCGGTTATGAGCATCCAGTTTGTGATTATCAAAACAAGCAAAGATATTTACAAGGTATAGAAATGGCTATGGATTGTGATGATCTGAGAGTCGGCAATACTGCAAGCCCGCTAAAGACGCTAATATTTACCGTGACGCACTCGACGGGCTTCTGTGCTGACATTGGGGCCGTCGCTGGTGCTGTGTTCAGCAGCGGCGGGCTCGATGGGGTGCGGCGACGTCAGAGGCGGGAGGAAGAAGAAAAGTGTAGAATATGCGAGGTAAAGAGTGAGCTGGAGGGGCTGCCGACCTATTTATAAGGGAAGTAGAACCCGAAGCGGCAGGAGCACAACCCCAGGCAATGCCATAAATCTAGGCTCAAGGAACGCCTCGATTTTCGCGCCTGACAAGATTTAACATATTTGTTCAAAGATCCGTTGTGATGTCATGCGTATATTTTGGAGACAAATATGGTGATGTCATGAGAAGAATTGCAAAGATTGCTAAGTGTGGAGAAGCTGCGAGACCTGGCAAACATAAGACTCGGGCAAAAAGCTTGATAGAAGGAAAGAGGACAAGAATTAGAGGGACGAAGAAATTGCTGGCTCAAGGAAAATCCGGGTCAGGACATAACCTTTTCATGATTGCCTTTGTTCTTATTTCCAGGATGGAGTTTAACATGGATAAATCCAAGCTAAACTGGGGGCTAATGTTGGGGATGTTCCCCATGATTGAGACCCGGCACAATTGTGAACCGGCCCTGGGCTTTGAGGCTCAGTGGGTCACATCGTTACCGGGCTTTTCAAGACAAGATGGCTGCCCTAGAGCAAGACCCGACAGACGGGCCAGCTCTCATAGACCTGACGGGCTGGATCTCGAAGAAGGCCCAGATGGGAAAGCTCCGTAACTTGGAAGGCAAGATAGATGAGAATTAGAGTAGGATACGGGTTAACAATATGACCCAGAATCTTCTGTAAACCAAGGGACTCAACCTATTATATAAAGGAGAGCCCCTAGGACGAAAAGACTAAGTTGCAATCTCTCGAGAGCTAGGTTAGCAAATCCGCACCCTTGTAATCGAGATCCACATCAATATCAATCAAGCAGGAGTAGGATTTTACCTCCACCGTGAGGGGACGAACCTGGGTAAATCCGTGTCTCTCATTTCCGATCAACCCCGTTCAAGCTTCCACATAGTTGCGATGGCCTCACCACTAAGTCCTTGCACGAGGACATCTGCCGTGACAAAACAACGACACCATGTCATCGATATCTGGGACGATGAGGAGTAGCTTGTTTTTTTGGCTTACTATAAGGACCTATGTTCAGCTAGCTACACCGGTTAAGCATGTTCGGTTTACCTGTTGCATGTGCTGCTCTTGCCTTTCCTTTAGAAATTCTAGTGAATTTTCCTATGTAATGTTATACTATGCAATCTGATCTTCTAGTATATATGTTCTATATATTGTGCAATGTGGTGCTCAGTTAACTGTTTGGTTCATTTGTTGTGATGTTCAGTTAACTGTTTGGTTCAATTCTGCAATGCGATGTTCAATTCTTGTGGGTACAATTTTGGCTTGTTATGCATGTGAGAAATAAATTGAATTTGGTTGTACTAAATACATGAGAAACATATACAATTGCTATATTTCAAAGTTGTTAAGCTTGCTTGGTTTGGTTAACTGTCTGATCTTCTAGTATGTTCGATTGTGCAATGTGGTGGTCAGTTAACTATTTGGTTCATTTGTTGTGGTGTTCAGTTAACTGTTTGGTTCAATTCTGCAATGCGATGTTCAATTGGTTTGGGTACAATTTTGTATTATTCTGCATGTGAGAAATAAATCAAATTTGGCTATACTAAATACATGAGAAACATATACAATTGCTATATTTCCTAGTTCTTAAGCATGCTTGGTTTGGATAACTGGCTTTTCCATGTGACTCGAATTAATCTGCTGGATCTGCAATGTGTTTATTTTTCATCAACATATTTTACTGATAGTATGCCAACTCTCACTTAACCTGATCAATAACTACCTTATATGTGTTGCAGGGAAATAATGGGAGGCACTGAGGTTTACCATCGAGGTTTCCACATGCATGGTCCTTTGGCTAATAGCACATTATTGTGCAATTGCAGGAACCATTCTAATATTTAGGTTTTTAACAATTTGGTCTTGCACATGTAGGTCCTGCTATCAGAGGTTTTGACCCACTATTCGACCCATTTTGCATATGGGGAAATGAGGTGTCCATGAATATCAGTCAAGTTAAGAAACTTAGAAAGATTGTTAGGATAAAGAAACTAGCGACAAAAAACATCAAGATCTTTGTTTGCACAATGAAGAAGACATCAGTCAACTAGAGGATGGTACTAACTCTTATACCTTGTTTTTTTATTCCTTTGCGCCATTTCAAAATTTAGAGAAGATATTTATGCATATCTTTATTTTCAGGCCTTTCCAAAGCAGTTCACCGATGATTACCTCTCAAACCACCTGTATGGTCAAGAGGCGAGGAAGGTATTCATACAACACCCACGGTACAATATTGAAATCTTCCTCAAGAGGACGAAGGATGGGCGGTCAATCATCCACAGACACTGGCCTAAAGTTGCAAGGACCTTCAACATCATTGAAGGCTCAATATTTGCCTTCCGCTTCAGTAGTTTTCCATATGAGATTCATATGTCTATCTACCGTCTATGATGCTAATTTCCAAAGGTTTTAGATTTTGCATTTGAAACTTGGTGTTGTTGTGTAATGGGGTAGCTAGGTATATGCCTATATGGTGTAACTGATTGCTGAAGCTATATGATGTTGTACATACTCTGATGTATTTCAATTATGAAATCCTGGTTGCCGTAATAGGAAAATGAAATATATTGTGTGTTTAATCTGCAATGTCAATTTGATTACTAAATGGATTTTAAATAATAGGGCAATTAGCCTGCTTATTGGGTTTTTCTATTGCGGACGGTTATTGAGACAAAACTGTGGGCGATGACCTCAGACAACCCACACGATTTCTAGGAACTAAACGCGTTGGATCAGTGAACAATCACACACGAGTTCCTCTGGACAACCGTTTGCGTTAGGCCACCTTGCACAAACATTTTCCACATAAAAAAATATGTGTGATGGACAGCCAATGGCATACAGTTTTTTCTAGGCACAGTGAGTGATGCATTCAATAACGCAAACGATAAAATTATAAATATCATCTGCGATGTCAGCGCTATCACAGACGATGTGATGCGGTAAATTGTGTGTGATGTACATACAAATGGAAATGTTTGTATGGGATTCACTGTGTGGGATGCTATGTATATCTACACGATTGGGCCTATATAATTGTCTGCGATGGCTCGCCCGATCGCACACGAGCTCTTTTTCCCAGCATGTGTGACCGGAGGACCTATCGCCGACGGTTTCTGGGTCGTGTGGGATGGACCCCCCCCCCCCTATCGCAATGATACGTCTCCAACGTATCTATAATTTTTGATTGTTCCATGCTATTATAGTATCAATCTTGGATGTTTTATATGCAATTATATATCATTTTTTAGACTAACCTATTAACCTAGTGCCCAGTGCCATTTGCTATTTTTCTGCTTGTTTTTGGCTTTTCAGAAAATCAAAATCAAACGGAGTCCAAACACAGAAAAAACTTTGGATTAATTTTTCTGGACCAAGAGAGACCCTAGAAGGTTCGGGAGAAGACCGGAGGAATCACGAGGGAGTGACAAGCTTGGGAGGCACACCCAGGGGGTAGGCGCGCCCCCCAGGCTTGTGGGCCCCTCGTGGCACAACTTGACCTAATTCCGCCTCTATAAATTCTCAAATATTCCCAATATGCCAGAGAGCCACACGAAATAACTTTTCCGCCACTGCAAGCTTCTGTTCTTTCACAATCCCATCTGGAGGCCTTTTCCGGTACTCTGCCGGAGGGGGAATCGGTCATGGAGGGCTTCTACATCAACCTTGCTACCCTTCCGATGATGTGTGAGTAGTTTACCACAGACCTACGGGTCCATAGCTAGTTGCTAGATGGCTTCTTCTCTCTCTTTGATCTTCAATACAATGTTCTCCTCGATCTCCTTGGAGTTTGATACGTCTCCAACGTATCTATAATTTATGAAGTATTCATGCCATGTTTATTATAGTTTTGTATGACTTTGGTGCACTTTTATATAGATTTTATATGATTTTCATGGACTAACATATTGACCTAGTGCCCAGTGCAAGTTGCTGTTTTCTGCTTGTTTTTGGTTTTCCAGAAAATCCATATCAAATGAAGTCCAAATGCAGCAAAACATTTTGTCGATTTTTTCTGGAAGGAAACAGACCCAAGAAGCTTTGGGGGAATAGCTGAACACCCACAGGGGCCCCACAAGCCACCTGGGAGCGCCACCCCCCCCCCCCAGGCGCGCCCTGGTGCCTCGTAGGCCCCTTGTGGCCCTTCTTCGCGTGATTCCAACGCCAAAAATTCTTATAAATACCAAAAACCCCAGAAATAACCCTAGAACTTTGACTCCGCTGCCGCAAGCCTCTGTATCTCCATGATCTCATCTACAGCCCTTTTCCGGCACCCTGCCGGAGGGGGGAATCATCACCGGACGCCATCTTCATCATCCCGGCGGTATCCATGATTAGGAGGGAGTAGTTCACCCTCGGGGCTGAGGGTTTGTACCAGTAGCTATGTGTTTTATCTCTCTCTCTCTCACATTCTTGATTTGGCACGATCTTGATGTACCGCGAGCTTTGTTAATACAGTTGGATCATATGGTGTTTCTCCCTCTCTATCTTGTTGTGATGAATTGAGTTTTTACCTTTGAGGTTTCACTATTATCGGATTGAATACTTTTATGGATTTGAGAACACTTGATGTATGTCTTGCATATGAATACCCGTGGTGACAATGTGGTATTATATTGATTCACTTGATATATGTTTTGGCACTCAACTCACGGATTCCCGAGGTGACATTGGGGAAATCTATGCATAGGGGTTGATGCACGTTTTCGTCCTACTTTCTCTGGTAGAAATCTTGGGGCACTCTTTGAAGTTCTTTGTATTGGATTGAATATTATGAATCTGAAGTTGTTTGATGCATATCGTATAATCAACTCACGGATACTTATGGTGACATTGGAGTATCTAGGTGACATTAGAGTTGGTTGATGCGTATCATATGGTGTTATTTTAGTACGAACTCTAGGGCTGTTTCTGACACTTATAGGAATAGCTCAATAGATTGATCGGAAAGAATAACTTTAAGGTGGTTTCGTACCCTACAACAATTTATATCTTATGTTCTCCGCTAATAGGAACTTTGGAGTGATTCTTTGTCGCACGTTGAGGGATTGTTATATGATCCAATTATGTTAGCATTGTTGAGAGATTGCACTAGTGAAAGTATGAACCCTAGGCCTTGTTTTCAAGCATTGCAATACCGTTTGTGCTCACTTTTGTTACTTGCTACCTTGCTGTTTTTTTTATTTTCAGATTACAAAAACCTATATCTACTATCCATACTACACTTGTATCACCATCTCTTCGCCGAACTAGTGCACCTATACAATTTACCATTGTATTGGGTGTGTTGGGGACACAAGAGATTTCTTGTATTTGGTTGCAGGGTTGTTTGAGAGAGACCATCTTCATCCTACGCCTCCCACGGATTGATAAACCTTAGGTCATCCACTTGAGGGAAAATTGCTACTGTCCTACAAAACTCTGCGCTTGGAGGCCCAACACGAGTCTACAAGAATAAGTTGTGTAGTAGACATCAAGCTCTTTTCTGGCGCCGTTGCCGGGGAGGTGAGTGCTTGAAGGTATATCTTTAGATCTTGCAATTGAATCTTTTAGTTTCTTGTTTTATCACTAGTTTGGTTTATAAAAGAAAACTACAAAAAATGGAATTGAGGTTGCCCCATATTATTCATCTTTATAATGTCTTTCTTGAAAATGATGGAGCAGAAAATTGTGCTCAATTGATAGAAGAAGAATTCAATAAAAATTTTGGAATAAAATCTTTGAATGATGAGCATGATGGCAATGTTGTTAGTATGAATTCTATGAATATCCAAAATACTAAAGATGATTGCACTAGTCATGACAAAAATGTTTATTATAAGCATGTCAATTTTTGTGGAGTGCATAAAGTTTGTGAAGACATGCTTTATAGGGATGATAGACTTTGTAAGAAGCATAAACATGATAGAACCAATTTTTTGCTCAAAGTGATAGTTGAATTTGCTACAAAATTATGTTCTCTTTATCCTATTAGTTGTGAACTTTGCAATAAAGTTGGTCACCATAATTTCCAATGCATGCTTTTTCATGATCGAATCATTTCCAAATATTGCAATAACTTAATCACCCTTGAACTTTATAATGAACTTTGTTTATTTTTGGGGTGTGAAGAATTGACACATAAAAATAGTTGGTTTGAAGTATTCATTCTCACAAAAGACATTGAAAATAATTTAGAGGAAATCTATATGTTTTGTGTGGTAAATTGCAATGACAGTGCTTATATAGCCAACTATAGAAAACGGGAAAACAAATAGAATATAAAAGAAATACTAATGGAAGGGTAAAGATTCCCCCTTTCCCTCCTATTTTCTCTCATGATGAAACAGGTAACGAGGAGGAGCTTCCTATCCAACCAATCTCTTCAATAAGAAGCTCGAAAGAATTAAATAAACCCACACATATTATGGTAAAGAAAAATAAAAGAAGGAAAAGTAGAGGTAAAGAGGTATCTCTCCCAAATAATGTTGCTCCTATTATTGTTGTACCTCATGAGAATGAATCAAAAATAATTGTGGAAGATGATACACTTGATGATGATTTTGTTATGCCTATTGCTTGTTGTGATGATTATGATTGGGAAGATAATGATACTTCTTATGATCTTGAAAATCTTTATGGCACCAACTTGTAGGAATATGATAATAATTGTTATACTATTGATGCTATTCATACTATTGATGATAATAGTGATAATGCTAATGATATGCAAACCAACAAGCTTGGGGATGCTATGTTTGATTGGAATGATATGTTTGAGAATTTATTTGCTGCAAATAACGTTTGCCCTAAGCTAGGGGATGCTATGCTTAATGAAAATGATCTTTTTATTCCCCCTACTTTTTCTGAGCAAATTTATTATGATGATGACATGCCTCCTATCTATGATGATTATTGTGATGATACTTATGTTATGAAAAATAGTGATGATTATTATTATAATACTTGTTATAATTATGAAAATCCTTTTACTGAACATCACACTTTTAATGTGGAGACAATTTATAGTATTCGAGTTTCATACGATGCTCCCACTATTATGAATGAGAACAAATTTGCTTATGTGGAGAGTAGTAAAAATTAATTCTATGCTCGTAGATCATGAAAAGAATGCTTTATGTGATAGCTATATTGTTGAATTCATTCATGATGCTACTGAAAATTATTATGAGAGAGGATCATATGCTTTTACATATCCCAATAATATCAAGTTTCCTCTCTATGTGTTCAAAGTTTTGAAGTTATGCTTGTTTTGCCTTCCTATGCTAGTTGATTCTTGCTCCCATAAATTGTTTGCTCACAAAATCCCCATGCATAGGAAGTGGGTTAGGCTTAAATGTGCTAGTCATATGCTTCATGATGCTCCCGTTATATTTCAATTCTTTACTTTTGTGTGAGCATCATTGAAATCATCATGCCTAGCTAAAAAGGCATTAAAGAAAAGCGCTTGTTGGGAGACAACCCAACATTTACCCCAACTGTTTTTTTGTGTTCACATGATTAAGCTACTGTGGTAATCATGTTTTATATTTTTCTTTCAATAATGTGCCAAGTAAAGCCTTTGGGATAGTGTGGATACTTGTTGATTCGATTCTGTGCAAAAACAGAAACTTTTGCGTCCAGTGCTGGAATTTCTATTCTGTACTGGAACGTGAGAAAATTCTGAAATTTTTACAGAGCATTGGGTTAAAAATTGTTTACGTTGTCCTAATTTTTCAGAATTTTTGGAGGTACAGAATATGGTTTTTATATCGCTCACTACATGTTGTTCTGTTTTTGACAAATTCTGTTTTCGGAGCATAGTTTGCTTGTTTTAGTGTTTCCATAGCTTATATTGAGTAATATAAATTGTGGAAATGATGGAATGCAGTAGGAATTATGTGAGAACAATTATGAATCTTGTCTTGACAGTACCTAAGTGGATGATTTATTTTTATTATACTAACCTATCTCACAAGATCCGTTAAGTTTTGTGTGATTGAAGTTTTCAAGTTTTGGGTGAGATATCGATATGAGGAGAATAAGGAGTGGCAAGGCCCTAAGCTTGGGGATGCCCAAGGCACCCCAAGGTAATACTTAAGGATGACTCAAGCGTCTAAGGTTGGGGATGCCCCGGAAGGCATCCCCTCTTTCGTCTTCAACATTATCGGTAACCTTACTTGGAGCTATATTTTTATTCGTCACATGATATGTGTTTTGCTTGGAGCGTCATTTTATTTTGTTGAGATTTTCTTTATGTTATCAATAATCAGGTTTTGTATCTTTTAGTTCAATAAAATGCCAATTATAGCCTTTACCATGCTCAGTTTGCAAGTTTATGTGTTGCTGTTTGAAAACAGAAAGTTTTTTGTTATGTCCAGAATATTCCTGAATAGTCAGAACATGATAAAAATCTTAAATTTTTACACAGTAAGTATGCATGAGTTCTCTGTCATGTGGTAATTTTTCAGAATGTTTGGAGTTAGGGAAGTATGAATTTTAAAATCCCCTTTACAGACTCTTCTGTTTTGACAGATTTCGGTTATGGCTGCATTGTTTGCATATGTTTGCTTGTTTAATGATTCTATTTGAGGATAGGAGTATTAAATATGCAGAGCCATTTAGTATGCAATGTTTAATTATAATTTTAGTGATTTTTTACAGTAGAGAATGTTAAGGTTTTGAGTTGATTTATACTAACTTATCTCACGAGTTCTTGTTGAGTTTTGTGTGGATGAAGTTTTTAAGATTTAGGAGAAACCATGATATGAGAGGAATTAAGGAGACATAATAGCTCAAGCTAGGGGATGCCCGGCATCCCAAGTATTTATTCTAAGAAGTCTCAAGCAACTAAGCTTGGGGATGCCCCGGTTGGCATCCCACCTTTCTTCATCAACACCTATCGGTTAGCCTAATTTTTGCTTCTTCACATGAGATGTGCTATTCTTGGAATGTCATTTTATTTTGTTTTCTTTGCTGTTTGAATAAAATTATCAAGATCTGAAATTTTAAATGAGAGAGAGTCCTCACATAGCTACCTATTTACTTAACTACTCATTTGGTCTTCACTTATATCTTTTTGGAGTAGTTTGTCATTTACTCTCGTTCTTCACTTATATCCTAAGAGTAAATTGTTGAATGAGTTGAATATCATAAATTTGAAATTATATGTGCTTCATATACTAGTCTCATACCTAGTAGTAGCTTCACATTGGGTTTAGAAAGCAAAATCTATTGAATCCTGACAATCACAATATTGGTCATACAAGCAATTCATGAATGATTAGTATAAGGAAGAGAACTTTCACATATAAATATAGTATCTTGGACATCTTTTATGATTGTGAATACCCATTAATTATTTTCAACCTTGAGCAAATTAGTTGAAGTTGGACAAGGAAGACAACGTAATGAGTTATGTTTGGGTATATTTGCATAGAAGTTATACTGTTATGGATACTCCAACATGTGGTGCTTGCTTAGGATCTTTTGCTAGCCAAAAATTCGTACTAAGTAGAGATACTACTTGTGCATCCAAAAACCATTAAACCCAGTTTCTTGCCATGAGTGTCCACCATATCTACCTATGGATTGAATAAGATCCTTCAAGTAAGTTGTCATCGGTGCAAAAAGCAATAAAAATTGCTCCTAAAATATGTATGATCTTTTATTGCAAGGGAAAATAAGCGTTGTACGAACTTGTGATGGTAAAGAAATAAAAGCGACGGACTGCATAATAAAGGTTGCTATCACAAGGGGCAATATAACGTGACGTTCCTTTGCATTAAGAGCTTGCACATCCAAAAATAAAAAGCGCATGACAACCTCAGCTTCCCTCTGCGAAGGGCCTATCTTTTACTTTATGTATTTACTTTTATGCAAGAGTCAATAGTATTACTTCTCATTTCAACCTTAATTATTCTCTAGTGTGCAAGCATCATGTGGTGGGGAAAGATCCAGGCACATATGGCCAGTCAAATATATTTGATCATGAATAATTATTGTTGACAATTATCTCTATGATAAATAAGTTGGGAGGCGAAACATTAAGCCCCTATCTTTCTCTGTGTTCGATGGATGCTATTTGTTCTAAAAATATGCTTTGAGTACTAGCAATCATAGAAGACTATATGATAATTGAGTATGTGGAGCTCTTACTTAGACTTTGTTGAAAATAAGTTGAATTGCAATTGTTTGGTGACTAAGAACATAGGTTGTTAAGTTTCAAGAGAATGCACTGTTTAAACCATAACATGTGAATTGATTGCTACTTTATCATGATGAGTTTGATGAGAAAGAGTTGCTGTTATGATGTTAGGAAAAGTGATTGAACTTATCATTGATCAAACTTATGCACTATGCTAGCATTCACACTTCATAAATTATTTCTTTTATCATTTAACTACTCGAGGACGAGCAGGAATTAAGCTTGGGGATGCCGATACGTCTCCAACGTATCTATAATTTATGAAGTATTCATGCCATGTTTATTATAGTTTTGTATGATTTTGGTGCACTTTTATATGGATTTTATATGATTTTCATGGACTAACATATTGACCTAGTGCCCAGTGCCAGTTGCTGTTTTTTTGCTTGTTTTTGGTTTTCTAGAAAATCCATATCAAATGAAGTCCAAATGCAACGAAACTTTTTGACGATTTTTTCTGGAAGGAAACAAACCCAGGAAGCTTCGGGGGAACAACAGAAGACCCACAGGGCCCCCACAAGCCACCTGGGTGCGCCACCCCCCCAGGCACGCCCTGGTGCCTCGTGGGCCCCCTGTGGCCCTTCTTCGCGTGATTCCAATGCCAAAAATTCTTATAAATACCCAAACCCCCAGAAATAACCCTAGAACTTCGACTCCGCCGCCGCAAGCCTCTGTACCTCCACGATCTCATCTACAGCCCTTTTTCGGCACCCTGCCGGAGGGGGGAATCATCATCGGAGGCCATCTTCATCATCCCAGCGGTCTCCATGATGAGGAGGGAGTAGTTCACCCTCGGGGCTGAGGGTTTGTACCAGTAGCTTTGTGTTTTATCTCTCTCTCTCTCGCGCGTTCTTGATTTGGCACGATCTTGATGTACCGCGAGCTTTGTTAATATAGTTGGATCCTATGGCGTTTCTCCCTCTCTATGTTGTTGTGATGAATTGAGTTTTTACCTTTGAGGTTTCACTATTATCGGATTGAATACTTTTATGGATTTGAGAACACTTGATGTATATCTTGCATATGAATACCCGTGGTGACAATGGGGTATTATATTGATTCACTTGATATATGTTTTGGCACTTAACTCGCGGATTCCCGTGGTGACATTGGGGTAATCTATGCATAGGGGTTGATGCACGTTTTACGTTTTCGTCCTACTTTCTCCGGTAGAAATCTTGGGGCACTCTTTGAAGTTCTTTGTGTTGGATTGAATATTATGAATCTGAAGTTGTTTGATGCATATCGTATAATCAACTCACAGATACTTGTGGTGACACTGGAGTATCTAGGTGACATTAGAGTTGGTTGATGCGTATCATATGGTGTTATTTTAGTACGAACTCTAGGGCTGTTTGTGACAGTTATAGGAATAGCTCAATAGATTGATCGGAAAGAATAACTTTAAGGTGGTTTCATACCCTACAACAATTTCTATCTTATGTTCTCCACTAATAGGAACTTTGGAGTGATTCTTTGTCGCACGTTGAGGGATTGTTATATGATCCAATTATGTTAGCATTGTTGAGAGATTGTACTAGTGAAAGTATGAACCCTAGGCCTTGTTTTCAAGCATTGCAATACCGTTTGTGCTCACTTTTGTTACTTGCTACCTTGCTGTTTTTTTATTTTTAGATTACAAAAACCTATATCTACTATCCATACTACAGTTGTATCACCATTTCTTCGCCGAACTAGTGCACCTATACAATTTATCATTGTATTGGGTGTGTTGGGGACACAAGAGATTTCTTGTATTTGGTTGCAGGGTTGTTTGAGAGAGACCATCTTCATCCTACGCCTCCCACGGATTGATAAACCTTAGGTCATCCACTTGAGGGAAAATTGCTACTGTCCTACAAAACTCTGCGCTTGGAGGCCCAACACGAGTCTACAAGAATAAGTTGTGTAGTAGACATCAGAGTTCTATTCGATGTAATCTTCTTTTGCGGTGTGTTTGTTGGGATCCGATGAATTGTGGGTTTATAATCAGATTATTCATGAGAAATATTTGAGTCTTTTCTGAACTTATTTATGCATGATTGTTATAGCTTTGTATTTCTCTCCGATCTATCCGTTTGGTTTGGCCAACTAGATTGATTTATCTTGCAATGGTAGAGGTGCTTTGTGATGGGTTCAGTCTTGCGGTGCTCTATCCCAGTGACAAAGTAGGGGGCAAGACACGTATTTGTATTGTTGCCATTAAGGATAAAACAATGGGGTTTATTCATATTGCTTGAGTTTACTTTGTCTACATCATGTCATCTTTCTTAAGGCGTTACTCTGTTTTCACTAACTTAATACCCTAGATGCATGCTGGATAGCGGTCGATGGGTGTAGTAATAGTAGTAGATCCAGGTAGGAGTCGGTCTACTTGTCTCGGACGTGATGCCTATATACATGATCATTGCCATGAATCCTTCATAACTATGCGCTTTTCTATCAATTTCCCAACAGTAATTTGTTTACCCACCGCATGCTATGTGTTCGAGAGAGAAGCCTTTAGTGAAAATTATGGCCCCCGGGTCATTTATCTATCATATATAAAATCCAAAAATACCTTGCTACAATTTCATTTCCTTTATTTTGTTTTGAAATTTATTTATCTATCTATCACTATCAGAATTAATCTTTGCAAGTAACCGCCAAGGGGATTAACAACCCTCTTGTTCATGTTGGGTGCAAGTATTTGCTTTTGTGTGTGTAGGTGCTGCTAATGAGGTTCTGTGTGGTTCTCCTACTGGATTGATAACCTTGGTTCTTAACTAAGGGAAATACTTATCTCTACTGTACTGCATCATCCTCTCCTCTTCGAGGAAATCCCAACGCAGCTCACAAGTAGCAGGAAGAATTTCTGGCGCCGTTGCCGGGGAGACATCAACAAAACCTATCAAGTACCTTTGCATAAACTATCATCTACTTGCTCTTATTTTCATTTGCCTTTTTATTTGCATTTGCCTCTCGTTTTAATCTCCCCCACTTCTCATAAAAATTACAAAAACACAAAAATATTTTATTTGCTTGTTCCCTCGTTTGCTTGTTTGTTCTTGGTTGCTATCATGACTAAGTTTGGAAAAGTTAGTAATTCTCCCGCCACTAGTGTAGAGTCTTTAGACAATCCGTCCATGCTTTTAAAACTTATAAATAATGATAATATTAAAAGAAGCTTTTCTAGCTAAAGAAAAATTAGATAATCTTGCCAATGATGATCCTAATAAAGAAGAACATATTATTATGCATACTAAAAAACTCCGTGTAGGTAGTGGTAATATTGTTGGAAAAAGTGTTATTCAGGATTTCTTTACTTGTGCTGGCACGTTACCTATGTTAGGAGGGTCAATTCTTAATAACACTTCTAGCCTTGCGGATGCCATATCTTTGTTATAGTTGAATTTGAAAGACAATTTGTGCATATGCATCCCGCTATACAAAGGATACTTCTAGAGTTTTCAAATATTCATGATCCTTCTGTTAAACGTGTTGTCACTATATTCCTAGCTTATGAATTTGGCCATATCATGAAAGAGGCCCATTAGATATTTGCTTATTATAATATAAATAGTGGATGTCATCCTATCGAAGAAATTATTTACAATCAAGAGGAAATGAGGAGATTACAATCTCCTGATTATGTTGTTTACAATGAAAATCTTAAAAAAAAAGGTTCCCCCATCTATTTTACTTGATAAAATTTCTGAACATAATGATAATTTTGTTATACAAAATAATGGATTGGGGCTTGTGCATGAGAAAAAAAAACTAAAGGAACATATTCAAAGGATCATGTACAATGAAGACATAGTTATTACTTACAAAGGGCCAAAGGAGGAATATCCTCCTCCTAAACTTGATCTTACGGACCCTTACCCTATTCAATTTAGCCCTTTTGATTACTTTTGCTTACCTGTTAGGAAGCTTGCTGCTGAAAGAAGAGAGTATGAGATGAGCATGGATGATCTCCCTTACTTTTATGATAATACTTGAAACAATGCATTATGCCTAGCTAGGGGCATAAAACAATAGCGCTTGTTGGGAGGCAAACCAATATTTATCTTTATTGCAATTTTTATTATGTCACACAATTTGAGCTTCTATTATGATTGTGTTTTTATCTTTTAATTAGTGTTTGTGCCAAGTAATGCCTTTGGGATGATTTGGATGATAGTATAATTGATATTGTTTGAAAACACAAACTTTTGAGTCCAATAGAGAATTTCTCTGACTTTACTGGAGCATGATAAAATTCTGAATTTTTTACACAGTATTGTTATATGAATTTTTTATGTTGTACTAATTTTTCAGAATTTTTGGAGTTACATAAGTATAGCTTTTAATTGGATCTTTACAGACTTTTCTGTTTTAGACAGATTCTGTTTTTGTTGCATAGTTTGCTTATTTTGATGAATCTATGGATTATATCGGGCGGTATAAGCCATGGAGAAGTTGGAGTATAGTAGCATTATGCCAATATTAAATATGAATCAATTTATAATAGTACCTAAAGTTTATGATTTGTTTGTTATACTAACGGATCTCACGAGGTTTCTGTTGAGTTTTGTGTGAGGAAGTTTTCAAGTTTTGGGTGAGACCACGATGGATGAAGGAATAAGGAGTGGCAAGACCCTAAGCTTGGGGATGCCCAAGGCACCCCAAGGTAAATTAAGACCCAAGCGTCTAAGCTTGGGGATGCCCCAGATGGCATCCCCTCTTTCGTCTACAATCTATCGGTATATCACTTGGAGCTATATTTTTATTCATCACATGATATGTGTTTTACTTGGAGCATCTTGTGCCATAGTTTTATTTTCTTTGTTTTCTTTTTAGTTTGCACAATCATCTTTGCTGAACACACCTTTTGAGAGGGACACACATTTATCATGATTTGTTAGAATACTCTATGTGCTTCACTTATATCTTTTGAGCTAGGCAGTTGCTCTAGTGCTTCACTTATATCTTTTAGAGCACGGTGGTGGTTATATTTTAAAGAAATAGTTGCACTCTCATGCTTCACTTATATCTTTCTGAGAGTCTAATAAATAGTAATGGCAATTTGCACGGGTTATAAGATTGGTCCATAAAGGATAGGTATTCAAGAGGGATATAATAAAAACTTTCTTGTAGATCACTAAATATGAAGTGTTTGGTTAATTTTATTAATGTAGTAATATGAAAGGATATAGGTTCATGATCATTGGTTAGTAGAAATATTGGTATTAAAGTTTGTTATGACTACTCATCTAAGTATTGGTCATGGCATGGTGAGGAAGTTTGAGCATTTATAGGTCTGGAATGAAATCCTTGAGTGCTGTTACAATCGGGGGCGCGCGATTGTTAACTCCTACCAACCTCCCTCCTAGGGGCATGCGGTTAGTGCTTTGCTTCGAGGGCTAAAAGACTTTTGCAATAAGTATGTTCTTTATGACTAATTGAGTCCATGGATTATATGCACTCCAACCTTTCCACAATTTGCTAGCCTCTTCGGTACCGTGCCTTGCCCTTTCTCACCTCGAGACTCGGTGCAAACTTCGCCGGTGCATCCAAACTCCGTGATATGATACGCTCTATCACACATAAGCCTCTTTATATCTTCCTCAAAAGAGCCACCATACCTACCTATTATGGCATTTCCATAGCCATTCCGAGATATATTGCCATGCAACTTCCACCGTTGTTTTTATATGACACACATCATCATTGTCATATTGCTTTGCATGATCATATAGCTGACATAGTATTTGTGGCTCAGCCACCGTTCATCATTTTTTATACATGTTACACTAGATCATTGCACATCCTGGTACACTCCCAGAGGCATTCATACAGAGTCATATTGTTCTAGTATCGAGTTGTAATATTGAGTTGTAAGTAAATAAAAGTGTGATGATCATCATTATTAGAGCATAGTCCCAATGAGGAAAGGATGATGGAGACTATGATTCCCCCACAAGTCGGGATGAGGCTTCGGACGAAAAAAAAAGAGAGGCCAAAAAGAGCCTAGCAAAAAAATTGAGAGAAAAAGAGAGAAGGGGCAATGTTACTATCGTTTTCCACACTTGTGCTTCAGAGTAGCACCATGTTTTTCATATAGAGAGTCTCCTGAGTTGTCACTTTCATATACTAGTGGGAATTTTTCATTATAGAACTTGGCTTGTATATTCGGATGATGGGCTTCCTCAAATGCCCGAGGTCTTCATGAGCAAGCAAGTTGGATGCACACCCACTTAGTTTCAGTTTGAGCTTTCATACACTTATAGCTCTTAGTGCATCCGTTGTATGGCAATCCCTACTCCTCGCATTGATATCGATTGATGGGCATCTCCATAGCCTGTTGATCCGCCGAGTTGATGCAGGACTTTCTTCTTCTCCTTTCCATTATACCGCGTTCTATTCCACCTAGTGCTATGTCCATGGCTCACGCTCATGTATTGCGTGAGAGTTGAACATGCTGAAGCGCGTTAGAAGTATGATCCAATTGCCTGGTTTAACACCGGGGTGCTCATGATTTACATATTTGCAATGAAGATAGAGTCATGCCATTGCCAATATGAGAAAGTGAGTAGGGATAACACTAGTTAAGGATCATATATTTTGAAAGTTTAACACTGCTGCAGGCGACTGCTAATGCGACACATGAATCAGAGACCCCGCGACCAAACTGCGTGCGATGCATGAATCGCAAACGGTGTCGTAAAAAAACCCGTTGCCAATAAGACAAACTGTTTGCGATGCAGGAGACATAAAAAATGATTCAGATTAGAGACGCGTGTGCGATACGTGGCATACAGTTGATCCATACGACTGTTTACGATAAGCCAGAACAACAAACACGGTCAGCCAGTGATACGTCTCCAACGTATCTATAATTTATGAAGTATTCATGCCATATTTATAACAATTCTATATGGTTTTGGTATGATTTGACTAGAACTAACCCGGACTGACGCTGTTTTCAGCAGAACTACCGTGGTGTTGTTTTTTGTGCAGAAATAAAAGTTCTCCAAATGCAGCGAAACTTTTTAACAAATTTTTTTGGACCAAAAGAGACCCCCGAAGCTTCGTGGAAGGACCAGAAGCCTCACGAGGTGCTCACAAGCCACCACGGCGCGCCAGGGGGGGTGGCATGCTGTGGTGCCTCGTGGGCCCATATTAGCCCATCTTGACGTGATTCCAATGCTGAAAAATCCTATAAATAGAGAAACCCCCAGAAATAACCCTAGATTTTGGAATACGCCGCCGCAAGCCTCTGTATCTTCGAAATACCATCTAGAGCCCTGTTCTGGCACCCTGCCGGAGGGGGAAATCATCACCGAAGGCCATCTTCATCATCCCGGCGGTCTCCATGACGAGGAGGGAGTAGTTCACCCTCGAGGCTAGGGGTATGTACAAGTAGCTATGTGTTTGATCTCTCTCTCTCGTGTTCTTGATATGGCACGATCTTGATGTATCGCGAGCTTTGTTAATATAGTTGGATCATATGGTGTTTCTTCCCTCTCTATCTTTGTTGTGATTAATCGAATGTTTTCCCTTTGAGGTATCGTTACTGTCGGATTGAATATTTCAGATTTGTGAACACTTGATGTACGTCTTGCATATGGATACCCGTGGTGACAATGGGGTATTATATTGATTCACTTGATGTATGTTTTGGCACTCAACTCGCGGATTCCCGAGGTGACATTGGGGTAATCTATGCATAGGGGTTGATGCACGTTTTCATTGTCTTTTCTCCGATAGAAACTTTGGGGTGCTCCTTGAAGTTCTTTGTGTGGATTGAATATTATGATTATGAAGTTGTTTGATGCATATCGTATAATCAACTCACGGATACTTGTGGTGACATTGGAGTATCTAGGTGACATTAGAGTTGGTTGATGTGTATCATATGGTGTTATTTTAGTACGAACTCTAGGGTTGTTTGTGACACTTATAGGAATAGCTCAATAGATTGATCGGAAAGAATAACTTTGAGGTGGTTTCGTACCCTACAACAATTTCTATCTTATGTTCTCCGCTAATAGGAACTTTGGAGTGATTCTTTATCGCACGTTGAGGGGTTGTTATATGATCCAATTATGTTAGCATTGTTGAGAGATTGCACTAGTGAAAGTATGAACCCTAGGCCTTGTTTTCAAGCATTGCAATACCATTTGTGATCACTTTTGTTACTTGCTACCTTGCTGTTTTTTTTTATTTTCAGATTACAAAAACCTATATCTACTATCCATACTACACTTGTATCACCATCTCTTCGCCGAACTAGTGCACCTATACAATTTATCATTGTATTGGGTGTGTTGGGGACACAAGAGATTTCTTGTATTTGGTTGCAGGGTTGTTTGAGAGAGACCATCTTCATCCTACGCCTCCCACGGATTGATAAACCTTTGGTCATCCACTTGAGGGAAAATTGCTACTGTCCTACAAAACTCTACGCTTGGAGGCCCAACACGAGTCTACAAGAATAAGTTGTGTAGTAGACATCAAGCTCTTTTCTGGCGCCATTGACGGGGAGGTGAGTGCTTGAAGGTATATCTTTAGATCTTGCAATTGAATCTTTTAGTTTCTTGTTTCATCGCTAGTTCGGTTTATAAAAGAAAACTACAAAAAAATGAAATTGAGGTTGCCTCATATTATTCGTATTTATAATGTCTTTCTTGAAAATGATGGATCGGAAAATTGTGCTCAATTGATAAAAGAAGAATTCAATAAAATGTTTGGCATAAAATCCATGAATGATGAGCATGATTGCAATGTTGTTAGTATGAATTCTATGAATATCCAAAATACTAATGATGATTGCACTAGTCATGACAAAAATGTTTCTTATAAGCATGTCAATTTTTGTGGAGTGCATAAAGTTTGTGAAGACATGCCTTATAGGGATGATAGATTTTGTAAGAAGCATAAACATGATAGAACCGATTTTTTGCTCAAAGTGATAGATGAATTTGCTACAAAATTATGTTCTCTTTATCCTATTACTTGTGAACTTTGCAATAAAGTTGGTCATCTTAATTTTCAATGCATACTTTTTGATGATCGAATCATGGCCAAATATTGTAATGACTTGAACGCCCTTGAGCTTTATAATGAGCTTTATCTATTTTTGGGGTGTGAAGAATTGACACATAAAAATAGTTGGTTTTAAGTATTCATTCTCACAAAAGACATTGAAAATAATTTAGAGGAAATCTATATGTTTTGTATGGTAAATTGCAATGAGAATGCTTATATTGCCAACTATTGAAAGACGGGAAAACAAATAGAATATAAAAGGAACACTAATGAAAGGGTAAAGATTTCCACTTTCCCTCATATTGTCTCTCATGATGAAATAGGAGACGAGGAGGAGCTTCCTATTCAACCAATCTCATCAATAAGAAGCTCGGAAAAGTTGATTAAACCCACACATGATGTGGTGAAGAAGAAGAAGAAGAAAAGAAGAAAAAGTAGAGGTAAAAAGGTATCTCTCCCAAATAATGTTGCTCCTATTATTGTTGTGCCACATGAGAATGAATCAAAAACAATTGTGAAAGATGATACACTTGATGATGATATTGCTTCATTGTCTTATGGCACAATGTCCGAAGGAACTATTGAGGATGATTTTGTTATGCCTATTACTCATTGTGATGATTATGATTGGGAAAATAATGATACTTCTTATAATCTTGGAAATCTTTTTGGCACCAACTTGGAAAATTATGATGATAATAATTGCTATACTACTGGTGCTATTCATACTATTAATGATGAGAGTAATTATGCTTATGATATGCAAAGCCACAAGCTTGGGGATGCTATGTTTGATGAGAATGACATGTTTGAGAATTTATTTGCAGCAATTAATGTTTGTCCCAAGCTTGGGGATGCTATGCTTAATGAAGATGATCTTTTTAGTCCCCCTACTTTGAATGATCAAATTTGTTATGATGATTGCATGCCTCCTACTTATGATGATTATTGTGATGATACTTATGTTATAAAAGTAGAGATGATTATATTTATAAAACTTGTCATAATTATGAATACCCTTTTACTGAACATTACTCTTTTAATGTGGAAACAATTTATAGTATTCGAGTTTCATATGATACTCCCACTATTATGAATGAGAATAAAATTGCTTATGTGGAGAGTAATAAAAATTCTATGCTCATAGATCATGAAAAGAATGCTTTATGTGATAGCTATATTGTTGAATTCATTCATGATGCTACTGAAAATTATTATGAGAGAGGATCATATGCTTTTACATATTGCAATAATATCAAGTTCCCTCTCTATGTGTTGAAAGTTTTGAAGTTATGCTTGTTTTGCCTTCCTATGCTAGTTGATTCTTGCTCCCATAAAATATTTTCTCACAAAATCCCTATGCATAGGAAGTGGGTTAGGCTTAAATGTGCTTGTCATATGATTCATGATGCTCTCTTTGTGTTTCAATTCTTTACTTTTATGCGAGCATCATTGAAATCATCATGCCTAGCTAAAAAGGCATTAAAGAAAAGCGCTTGTTGGGAGACAACCCAACATTTACCCCTACTGTTTTTTTTTTGTGTTCACATTATTACGCTACTGTGTTAATCATGTTTTATATGTTTTCTTTCAATAATGTGCCAAGTAAAGCCTTTGGGATAGTGTGGATACTTGTTGATTCGATTCTGTGCAAAAACAGAAACTTTTGCGTCCAGTGCTGGAATTTCTTTTCTGTGCTGGAGCGTGATAAAATTCTGAAATTTTTACACAGTATTGGGATGCAAAATTTTTATGTTTTCCTAATTTTTCAGAATTTTTGGAGGTACAGAAGTATGGTTTTTAAATCTCTCACTACACGCTGTTCTGTTTTTGACAGATTCTGTTTTCGGTGCATAGTTTGCTTGTTTTAGTGTTTCTATAGCTTATATTGAGTAATATAAATTGTGGAAAAGATAGAATATAGTAGGAATTATTTGAGAACAATTTTGAATCTTGTCTTGACAGTACCTAAGTGGATGATTTATTTTTATCATACTAACCTATCTCACCAAGTTTCGTTAAGTTTTGTGTGATTGAAGTTTTCAAGTTTTGGGTGAGATATCGATATGAGGAGAATAAGGAGTGGCAAGACCCTAAGCTTGGGGATGCACAAGGCACCCCAAGTTAATACTCAAGGAAGACTCAAGCGTCTAAGCTTGGGGATGCCCCGGAAGGCATCCCCTCTTTTGTCTTCAACACTATCGGTAACCTTACTTGGAGCTATGTTTTTATTCGTCACATGATATGTGTTTTACTTGGAGCGTCATTTTATTTTGTTGAGATTTGATTACTGTTATCAATAATCATGTTTTGTATCTTTTAGTTCAATAAAATGCCAAGTACAACCTTTACCATGCTCAGTTTGCAAGTTTATGTGTTGCTGTTTGAAAACAGAAAGTTTTCTGTTATGTCCAGAATATTCCTGAATAGTCAGAACATCATAAAAATCTGAAATTTTTACACAGTAAGAATGCAGGAGTTCTATGTCACGTGGTAATTTTTGAGAATTTTTGGAGTTAGGTAAGTATGAATTTTAAATCCCCCTTTACAGACCGTTCTGTTTTGGCAGATTGCCGTTATGTTTGCATATGTTTGCTTGTTTAATGATTCTATTTGAGGATAGGATTATTAAATATGCAAAGGCATTTAGTATGCAATGTTAAATTATAATTTTAGTGATTTGCTACAGTAGGGAAAGATAAGGTTTTGTATTGATTTATGCTAACTTATCTCACGAGTTCTTGTTGAGTTTTGTGTGGATGAAGTTTTTAAGATTTAAGGAAACCGTGATATGAGAGGAATTAAGGAGACACAAGAGCTCAAGCTTGGGGATGCTCAAGGCATGAAAAGTTATTATTCCAAGAAGTCTTAAGCATCTAAGCTTGGGGATGCCCCGGTAGGCATCCCACCTTTCTTCTTCAACAACTATCGATCAGTCTTGGTTGAGCCTAAGTTTTCGCTTCTTCACATGATATGTGTTATCCTTGGAATGTCATTTTATTTTGTTTTCTTTGCTGTTTGAATAAAATACTTAAGTTCTAAAAAATTTAAATGAGAGAGAGTCCTCACATAGCTACTTAATTACTTAACTACTCATTTGATCTTCACTTATATCTTTTTGGAGTAGTTTGTCATTTACTCTTGTGCTTCACTTATATCCTATGAGTAAATTATGAAAGAATTGAATACCATAAAGTTGAAATTATATGTGCTTCATATGCTTGTATCATGCCTAGTAGTAGTTTCACATTGGGTTTAGAAAGTGAAATCTACTGAAGCTTGACAATCACAATATTTGTCATACAAACAATTCATGAATGATTAGTATAAGGAAGAGAACTTTCACATATAAATATATTATCTTGGACATCTTTTATGATTTTGAATACCCATTAATTATTTTCAAACTTGAGCAAATTAGTTGAAGTTGGACAAGGAAGGCAACGTAATGAGTTATGTTTGGGTATATTTGCATAGAAGTTATATTGTTATGGATCCTCCAACATGTGGTGCTTGCTTAGGATCTTTTGCTAGCCAAAAATTCGTACTAAGTAGAGATACTACTTGTGCATCCAAAAACCCTTAAACCCAGTTTCTTCCCATGAGTGTCCACCATATCTACCTATGGATTGAATAAGATCCTTCAAGTAAGTTGTCATCGGTGCAAAAAGCAATAAAAATTGCTCCTAAAATATATATGATCCTTTATTGCAAGGGAAAATAAGCGTTATACGAACTTATGATGGTAAAGAAATAAAAGCGATGGACTGCATAATAAAGGTTGCTATCACAAGGGGCAATATAACGTGACGTTCCTTTGCATTAAGGGCTTGCGCATCCAAAAATAAAAAGCGCATGACAACCTCTGCTTCCCTCTGTGAAGGGCCTATCTTTTACTTTATGTATTTACTTTTATGCAAGAGTCAATAATATCCCTTGTCATTCAACCTCAATTATTATTTAGCTGGCAAGCATCATATGGTGGGGAAAGATCCAGGCACATATGGCCAGTCAAATATATTTGATCATGAATTATTATTGTTGACAATTATCTCTATGATAAATAAGTTGGGAGGCGAAACATTAAGCCCTTATCTTTCTCTGTGTTCGATGGATGCTATTTGTTCTAAAAATATGCTTTGAGTACTAGCAATCATAGAAGACTATATGATAATTGAGTATGTGGAGCTCTTACTTAGACTTTGTTGAAATTAAGTTGAATTGCAATTGTTTGGTGACTAAGAACATGGGTTGTTAAGTTTCAAGAGAATGCATTGTTTGAACCATAACATGTGAATTGATTGCTACTTTATCATGATGTGTTTTATGAGAAAGAGTTGCTGTTATGATGCTAGGAAAAGTGATTGAAATTATCATTGATCAAACTTATGCACTATGCTAGCACTCACACTTCATAAATTATTTCTTTTATCATTTACCTACTCGAGGACGAGCAGGAATTAAGCTTGGGGATGCTGATACGTCTCCAACGTATCTATAATTTATGAAGTATTCATGCCATATTTATAACAATTTATATGGTTTGGGTATGATTTGATTAGAACTAACCCGGACTGACGCTGTTTTCAGCAGAACTACCGTGGTGTTGTTTTTTTGTGCAGAAATAAAAGTTTTCCAAATACAGCGAAACTTTTTGACCATTTTTTTTGGACCAAAAGAGACCCCCGAAGCTTTGTGGAAGGACCAGAAGCCTCACGAGGTGCTCACAAGCCACCACGGCGCGCTAGGGGGGTGGCGTGCCGTGGTGCCTCGTGGGCCCATCTTAGCCCATCTTGACGTGATTCCAACGCTGAAAAATCCTATAAATAGAGAAACCCCCAGAAATAACCCTAGATTTTGGAATACGCCGCCGCAAGCCTCTGTATCTTAGAAATACCATCTGGAGCCCTGTTCCGGCACCCTACCGGAGGGGGAAATCATCACCGGAGGCCATCTTCATCATCCCGGTGGCCTCCATGACGAGGAGGGAGTAGTTCACCCTCGAGGCTAGGGGTATGTACAAGTAGCTATGTGTTTGATCTCTCTCTCGTGTTCTTGATATGGCACGATCTTGATATATCGCGAGCTTTATTAATATAGTTGGATCATATGGTGTTTCTTCCCTCTCTATCTTTGTTATGATGAATCGAATCTTTTCCCTTTGAGGTTTCGTTATTGTCAGATTGAATATTTCAGATTTGAGAACACTTGATGTACGTCTTGCATATGGATACCCGTGGTGACAATGGGGTATTATATTGATTCACTTGATGTATGTTTTGGCACTCAACTGGTGGATTCCTGAGGTGACATTGGGGTAATCTATGCATAGGGGTTGATGCACGTTTTCATTGTCTTTTCTCCGATAGAAACTTTGGGGTGCTCCTTGAAGTTCTTTGTGTGGATTGAATATAATGATTATGAAGTTGTTTGATGCATATCGTATAATCAACTCACGGATACTTGTGGTGACATTGGAGTATCTAGGTGACATTAGAGTTGGTTGATGTGTATCATATGGTGTTATTTTAGTATGAACTCTAGGGTTGTTTGTGACACTTATAGGAATAGCTCAATAGATTGATCGGAAAGAATAACTTTGAGGTGGTTTCGTACCCTACAACAATTTCTGTCTTATGTCTCCGCTAATAGGAACTTTGGAGTGATTCTTTATCACATGTTGAGGGATTGTTATATGATCCAATTATGTTAGCATTGTGGAGAGATTGCACTAGTGAAAGTATGAACCCTAGGCCTTGTTTTCAAGCATTGCAATACCGTTTGTGCTCACTTTTGTTACTTGCTACCTTGCTGTTTTTTATTTTCAGATTACAAAAACCTATATCTACTATCCATACTACACTTGTATCACCATCTCTTCGCCGAACTAGTGCACCTATACAATTTACCATTGTATTGGGTGTGTTGGGGACACAAGAGATTTCTTGTATTTGGTTGCAGGGTTGTTTGAGAGAGACCATCTTCATCCTATGCCTCCCACAGATTGGTAAACCTTAGGTCATCCACTTGAGGGAAAATTGCTATTGTCCTACAAAACTCTGCGCTTGGAGGCTCAACACGAGTCTACAAGAATAAGCTGTGTAGTAGACATCAGCCAGTTCGTGGTGTGTGTGATACACGGCATACAGTTCACTCGGATGAACTGTTTGTGATTACCCAACACAACAGAAACAGTCAGGCAGATCAAGGTGTGTGCGATATACGGCATGCGGTTTACTCGGATGAATTGTTTGCGATTACCCAACACAACAGAAACGGTTCAACTTAACAAGATGTGTGTGATACGTGGCAAACAGGTCAGTAATCAGAAATGTGTGGGAAGACCGATAACAACACAGACGATTCCTGCTAATAACCTGTGTGTGTTATGGGCAAACGCTTGCTAGTAAACAATTGTCAGCGATTGTTGAAATCATCATCGACGGGTTCCGTAGTTTAATCCGTGTGCGATGTGATTTGCTCAGTCTGCACAACATCTATGCTCTCTGTCTACAGAACAACAACATCTATACTTATAAGGACATGATTGCATAACCAAATTAAACATCCAATTACATAACTGACTACACACATAACATATGCACACATCAAAGTAAACTATTACATGCATAATAAACTAGGATAAACGATCATATCTAATCATCATCTACTTCTTCTTGTGACGCTTGCCGTTGCTACTCTGCTGGTGGCTCGATCCCTCGTCATCTACAGGAAGGAGGCACTCCCTCATGTTGACGATCCGCCTGTGCATCTCGTAGCATGTGTACACGTTTGTGGCTACAAACTTGAGGTGACGTTCATCCAGTCTCCGCACCCAGGCACCGTGCCAGGATCCAGGATTTCTCTTGGAACCTTCCTTCATGTTTTCATAGTAGGGGTCGATGATGGCCGCGGTGAATTCAACCAGGGAGTCCTTCATGCTGCCCCTGACCCTGTAGTGGCCACAGATGTCGACAAGCTTCGGGCAGGCCAAGCCCAAAATCTGGAGTGCTTTTACATCATTGACGGTGTCCACCGTAGCGAAGTTGTAGTCGGAGCTCTTGACAAACCTGGTGAAACGCTCGCAAGCACTTGTGGCCAGGCAGTAGTGGTAGACGAGGACGTGATGGCCCATGCACAACTGGGCGACGGCAACAGCCTGATCAACCCCGGGACGACCGGTGGTGTACTGGAGGTCGAAGCCGACCACTTTGTACTTGTCGTCCTTAGCAAGCAACTGCTCCATGGTGTTGATGGAGTCCTCCACCATGGCCGGGTCGATGGTGTACACCACCGAGAGCTCCTTCCCCCTCACGTGGGTGTCCACACGATGCACGCCGAACTCCATTGGAGCGCCGCTGGATATCCTCTCTCTCTATGTGTCATCGTGGGTGTGCTTGTTGTGTTGTGGGGCGTGATGTCTACTACACAACTTATTCTTGTAGACTCGTGTTGGGCCTCCAAGCGCAGAGTTTTGTAGGACAATAGCAATTTTCCCTCAAGTGGATGACCTAAGGTTTATCAATCTGTGGGAGGCGTAGGATGAAGATGGTCTCTCTCAAACAACCCTGCAATCAAATACAAGAAATCTCTTGTGTCCCCAACACACCAAATACAATGGTAAATTGCATAGGTGTACTAGTTCAGCGAAGAGATGGTGTAACAAGTGTAGTATGGACAGTAGATATAGGTTTTTGTAATCTGAAAATATAAAAACAGCAAGCTAGCAAGTAACAAAACTGAGCACAAATGGTATTGCAATGTTTGAAAACAAGGCCTAGGGTTCATACTTTCACAAGTGCAATCTCTCAACAATGCTAACAGAATTGGATCATATAACAATCCCTCAACGTGCGATAAAGAATCACTCCAAAGTTCCTATTAGTGGAGAACATAAGATAGAAATTGTTGTAGGGTACGAAACCACCTCAAAGTTATTCTTTCTGATCAATCTATTGAGCTATTCCTATAAGTGTCACAAACAGCCCTAGAGCTCATACTAAAATAACACCATATGATACGCATCAACCAACTCTAATGTCACCTAGATACTCCAATGTCACCACAAGTATCCGTGAGTTGATTATTCGATATGCATCAAACAACTTCAGATTCATAAAATTCAATCCACACAAAGAACTTCAAAGAGTGCCCCAAGATTTCTACCGGAGAAAGTAGGACGAAAACGTGCATCAACCCATATGCATAGATTACCCCAATGTCACCTCAGGAATCCGCGAGTTGAGTGCCAAAACATACATCAAGTGAATCAATATAATACCCCATTGTCACCACGAGTATTCATATGCAAGACATACATCAAGTGTTCTCAAATCCATAAAAGTATTCAATCCGATAATAGTGAAACCTCAAAGGTAAAAACTCAATTCATCATAACGAGATAGAGAGGGGAAAAACACCATATGATCCAACTATATTAACAAAGCTCGTGGTACATCAAGATCGTGCCAAATCAAGAACACGAGAGAGAGAGAGATCAAACACATAGCTACTAGTACATACCCTCAGCCCCGAGGGTGAACTACTCCCTCCTCATCATGGAGACCGCCGGGATGATGAAGATGGCCTCCGGTGATGATTCCCCCCTCCGGCAGGGTGCCGGAAAAGGGCTGTAGATGA
Source organism: Elymus sibiricus (assembly GCA_039707655.1). Classification (NCBI taxonomy): domain Eukaryota; kingdom Viridiplantae; phylum Streptophyta; class Magnoliopsida; order Poales; family Poaceae; genus Elymus; species Elymus sibiricus. Next base: position 270,887,622 of record CM077668.1, read on the forward strand.
GATCGTGGAGGTACAGAGGCTTGCGGCGGCGTAGTCAAAGTTCTACGGGTATTTCTGGGGGTTTCTCTATTTATAAGAATTTTTGGCGTTGGAATCACGCGAAGATGGGCTAAGATGGGCCCACGAGGTACCACGGCGCTCTTGCCCCCCCCCCAAGCGTGCGGTGGTGGCTTGTGTGCACCTCGTAAGGCTTCTGGTCCTTCCACGAAGCTTCGGGGGTCTCTTTTGGTCCAAAAAAAATTGTCAAAAAGTTTTGCTGCATTTGGACTTCGTTTGATATGGATTTTCTGGAAAACCAAAAACAAGCAGAAAACATCAACTGGCATTGGGCACTAGGTCAATATGTTAGTCCATAAAAATCATATAAAATCTATATAAAAGTGCACCAAAATCATACAAAACTATAATAATCATGGCATGAATACTTCATAAATTATAGATACGTTGGATACGTATCAGCATCCCCAAGCTTAATTCCTACTCGTCCTCGAGTAGGTAAATGATAAAAGAAATAATTTATGAAGTGTGAATGCTAGCATAGTGCATAAGTTTGATCAATGATAATTTCAATCACTTTTTCTAGCATCATAACAGCAACTTTTTCTCATAAAACTCATCATGATAATGTAGCAATCAATTCACATGTTATGGTTTAAACAGTGCATTCTCTTGAAACTTAACAACCTATGTTCTTAGTCACCAAACAATTGCAATTCAACTTATTCAACAAAGTCTAAGTAAGAGCTCCACATACTCAATTATCACATAGTCTTCTATGATTGCTAGTACTCAAAGCTTATTTTTAGAACAAATGGCATCCATCGAACACAGAGAAAGATAGGGTCTTAATGTTTCGCCTCCCAAATTATTTATCATAGAGATAATTGTCAACAATAATAATTCATGATCAAATATATTTGACTGGCCATATGTGCCTGGATCTTTCCCCACCACATGATGCTTGCCAACTAGAGAATAATTAAGGTTGAAATGAGAAGTAATACTATTGACTCTTGCATAAAAGTAAATACATAAAGTAGAAGATAGGCCCTTCGCAGAGGGAAGCAGAGGTTGTCATGCGCTTTTTATTTTTGGATGCACAAGCCCTTAATGCAAAGGAATGTCACGTTATATTGCCCCTTGTGATAGCAACCTTTATTATGCAGTCCGTCACTTTTATTTCTTTACCATCACAAGTTCGTACAATGCTTATTTCCCCTTGCAATAAAGGATCATACATATTTTAGGAGCAATTTTTATTGCTTTTTGCACCGATGACAACTTACTTGAAGAATCTTATTCAATCCATAGGTAGATATGGTGGACACTCATGGGAAGAAACTGGGTTTAAGGGTTTTTGGATGCACAAGTAGTATCTCTACTTAGTACGAATTTTTGGCTAGCAAAAGATCCTAAGCAAGCACCACACGTTGGAGGATCCATAACAATATAACTTCTATGCAAATATACCCAAACATAACTCATCACGTTGTCTTCCTTGTCCAACTTCAACTAATTTGCTCAAGTTTGAAAATAATTAATGGGTATTTACAATCATAAAAGATGTCCAAGATAATATATTTATATGTGAAAATTCTCTTCCTTATACTAATCATTCATGAATTGCTTGTATGACCAATATTGTGATTGTCAACCTTCAATAGATTTCACTTTCTAACCCAAATGTGAAACTACTACTAGACATGATACAAGCATATGAAGCACATAAAATTTGAACTTTATGATATTCAATTCATTCAACAATTTACTCATAGGATATAAGTGAAGAACAAGAGTAAATGACAAACTACTCCAAAAAGATATAAGTGAATATCAAATGAGTAGTTAAGTAAATAGGTAGCTATGTGAGGACTCTCTCTCATTTAAAAAAATTAGATCTTATTATTTTATTCAAACAGCAAGAAAAAAAAATTAAAATGACATTCCAGGAATATCACATATCATGTGAAGAAGCAAAAACTTAGGCTCAACCAAAACTGACCGATAATTGTTGATGAAGAAAGGTGGGATGCCCCCCGGGGCATCCCCAAGCTTAGATGCTTGAGACTTATTGAAATATTAATTTGGGATGCCTTGGGCATCCCCAAGCTTGAGCTCTTGTGTCTCCTTAATTCCTCTCATATCATGGCTTCTCCTAAATCTTTAAAAGCTTCATCCACACAAAACTCAACAAGAACTCGTGAGATAAGTTAGTATAAATCAACTCAAAACCTTAACATTCTCTACTGTAGAAAATCAATAAAATTATAATTTAACATTGCATACTAAATGTCTCTGCATATTTAATACTCATATCCTCAAATAGAATCATTAAACAAGCAAACATATGCAAACAATGCAACTATAACAGCAATCTGCCAAAACAGAACAGTCTGTAAAGCAGGATTTAAAATTCATACTTACCTAACTCCAAAAATTCTGAAAAATTACCAAGTAACAGATAACTCAAGCATTATTACTGTGTAAAAATTTCACATTTTTATCATGTTCTGACTATTCAGGAATATTCTGGACATAACAGAAAACTTTCTGTTTTCAAACAGCAATACATGAACTTGCAAACTGAGCATGGTAAAGGCTATAATTGGCATTTTATTGAACTAAAAGATACAAAACATGATTATTGATAACATAAAGAAAATCTCAACAAAATAAAATGACGCTCCAAGCAAAACACATATCATGTGACGAATAAAAATATAGCTCCAAGTGAGGTTACCGATAGTGTTGAAGACGAAAGAGGAGATGCCTTCCGGGGCATCCCCAAGCTTAGTTGCTTGGGTATTCCTTGAATATTACCTTGGGGTGCCTTGGGTATCCCCAAGATTAGGGTCTTGCCACTCCTTATTCTCCTCATATCGATATCTCACCCAAAACTTGAAAACTTCAATCACATAAAACTTAACGGATCTTGTGAGATAGGTTAGTATGATAGAAATAAACCATCCACTTAGGTACTGTAAAGACAAGTTTCATAATTTTTATCACATAATTCCTACTTTATTCTATCATTTACACAATTTATATTACTCAATATAAGCTATGGAAACACTAAAACAAGCAAACTATGCACCGAAAACAGAATCTGTCAAAAACAGAACAGCATGTAGTGAGCGATTTAAAAACCATACTTATTTACCTCCAAAAATTCTGAAAAATTAGGACAACATAAAAAAATTGTAACCCAATGCTCTGTAAAAATTTCAGAATTTTCTCACGCTCCAGTACATAATAGAAATTCCAGAACTGGATGCAAAAGTTTCTGTTTTTCCACAGAATCGAATCAACAAGTATCCACACTATCCCAAAGGCTTTACTTGGCACATTATTGAAAGAAAACATATAAAACATGATTAACACAGTAGCTTAATCATGTTAACACAAAAAAACAGTAGGGGTAAATGTTGGGTTGTCTCCCAACAAGCGCTTTTCTTTAATGCCTTTTTAGCTAGGCATGATGATTTCAATGATGCTCACATAAAAGTAAAGAATTGAAACACAAAGAGAGCATCATGAAGCATATGACTAGCACATTTAAGCCTAACCCACTTCCTATGCATAGGGATTTTGTGAGAAAATAGTTTATGGGAGCAAGAATCAACTAGCACAGGAAGGCAAAACAAGCATAACTTCAAAACTTTCAACACATAGAGAGGAAACTTGATATTATTGCAATATGTAAAAGCATATAATCCTCTCTCATAATAATTTTTAGTAGCATCATGGATGAATTCAACAATATAGCTATCACATAAAGCATTCTTTTCATGACCTACAAGCATAGGATTTTTATTACTCTCCACATAAGCAATTTTCTTCTCATTCATAATAGTGTGTGCAAACTCAACAAAATAACTATCATGAGATACTTGATTGGCATAATCCAATGGAAAATTAAAATCATGATGACAAGTTTCATAGTTATCATTATTCTTTATAGCATACATGTCATCACGATAATCATCATAGATAGCAACTTTTTTGTCATAATCAATTGAAACTTCTTCCAAAATAGTGGATTCATCATTAAATAAAGTCATGACCTCTACAAATTCACTTTCATAAATATAATCATCATAAATAGGAGGCATGATATCATCATAATAAATTTTCTCATCAAAACTTGGGGGGCTAAAAATATCATCTTCATCAAACATAGCATCCCCAAGCTTATGGCTTTGCATATCATTAGCATCATGGATATTCATAGAATTCATACTAACAACATTGCAATCATGCTTATCATTCAAAGATTTAATACCAAACATTTTATTGAATTCTTCTTCTATCAATTGAGCATAATTTTCCAATCCATCATTTTCAAGAAAGACATTATAAAGATGAATAATATGAGGCAACCTCAATTCCATATTTTTTTGTAGTTTTCTTTTATAAACCAAACTAGTGATAAAACAAGAAACTAAAAGATTCAATTGCAAGATCTAAAGATATACCTTCAAGCACTCACCTCCCCGGCAACGGCGCCAGAAAAGAGCTTGATGTCTACTACACAACTTATTCTTGTAGACTCGTGTTGGGCCTCCAAGCGCAGAGTTTTGTAGGAGAGTAGCAATTTTCCCTCAAGTGGATTACCTAAGGTTTATCAATCCGTGGGAGGCGTAGGATAAAGATGGTCTCTCTCAAACAACCCTACAATCAAATACAAGAAATCTCTTCTGTCCCCAACACACCAAATACAATGGTAAATTGTATAGGTGCACTAGTTCGGCGAAGAGATGGTGATACAAGTGTAGTATGGATAGTAGATATAGGTTTTTGTAATCTGAAAATATAAAAACAGCAAGCTAGCAAGTAACAAAACTGAGCACAAACGGTATTGCAATGTTTGAAAACAAGGCCTAGGGTTCATACTTTCACTAGTGCAATCTCTCAACAATGCTAACATAATTGGATCATATAACAATCCCTCAACGTGCGATAAAGAATCACTCCAAAGTTCCTATTAGTGGAGAACATAGGATAGAAATTGTTGTAGGGTATGAAACCACCTCAAAGTTATTCTTTCCGATCAATCTATTGAGCTATTCCTATAAGTGTCACAAACAGCTCTAGAGTTCGTACTAAAATAACACCATATGATACGCATCAACCAACTGTAATGTCACCTAGATACTCCAATGTCACCACAAGTATCCGTGAGTTGATTATTCGATATGCATCAAACAACTTCAGATTCATAAAATTCAATCCACACAAAGAACTTCAAAGAGTGCCCCAAGATTTCTATCGGAGAAAGTAGGACGAAAACGTGCATCAACCCCTATGCATAGATTACCCCAATGTCACCTCAGGAATCCGCGAGTTGAGTGCCAAAACATACATCAAGTGAATCAACATAATACCCCATTGTCACCATGGGTATTCATATGCAAGACATACATCAAGTGTTCTCAAATCCATAAAAGTATTCAATCCGATAATAGTGAAACCTCAAAGGTAAAAACTCAATTCATCACAACGAGATAGAGAGGGGAAAAACACCATATGATCCAACTATATTGACAAAGCTCGCGGTACATCAAGATCGTGCCAAATCAAGAACACGAGAGAGAGAGAGATCAAACACATAGCTACTAGTACATACCCTCAGCCCCGAGGGTGAACTACTCCCTCCTCGTCATGGAGACCGCCGAGATGATGAAGATGGGCTCCGGTGATGATTCCCCCCTCTGGCAGGGTGCCGGAAAAGGGCTGTAGATGAGATCATGGAGGTACAGAGGCTTGCAGCGGCGTAGTCAAAGTTCTAGGGTTATTTCTGGTGGTTTCTCTATTTATAAGAATTTTTGGCGTTGGAATCACGCGAAGATGGGCTAAGATGGACCCACGAGGTACCACGGCGCTCTTGCCTCCGCCCCCCAAGCGCGCGGTGGTGGCTTGTGTGCACCTCGTAAGGCTTTTGGTCCTTCCACGAAGCTTCGGGGGTCTCTTTTGGTCCAAAAAAAATCGTCAAAAAGTTTTGCTCCATTTGGACTTCGTTTGATATGGATTTTCTAGAAAACCAAAAACAAGCAGAAAACAGTAACTGGCACTAGGCACTAGGGCAATATGTTAGTCCATAAAAATCATATAAAATCCAAATAAAAGTGCACCAAAATCATACAACACTATAATAAACATGGCATGAATACTTCATAAATTACAGATACGTTGGAGACGTATCAGGGCGCGATCAAAAGGTCAAAGAGACTAAGGTTATAATGGCCGTGGGAATAAATGGGGAGGCCGAATGGCCTGGAGTATCGGCGCGCATGGATTGCAGTTGTTGCAGCGCGTAACTGCATCATGACGCACGTATTAACTACATCGTGGCGATGCGTGCGGACGCAACCGCATGCATATGGTGCCCAAAACATGATCGTGCGCCGGCCCCAACCGCTGAAAGAGCGCGTGCGGAGGGACGCAAGCAGAGCGTGTCGCGGCCGCCTCAACGTCGAGTAGAACGCGCGAAGGGACGCGAGCATAGCGCACCGCGGCCGCCTAAATGGCGAGCAACCACCTGTGTATAGCAGTTCTGGTCAACCGTCTGGCACGCGTGGGAGGCGAGACGACCCATCCATCGGACACGCTGACACACCGATCAAACCTAAACGTGTTCGCACCGATCAAATTACCATGCATTGAGTAATTGCAAATCTGTTCACACCGATCAAACCTAAACATGTGCCAACTTAGCACCGGGCTATAAAAACTAGTACCCACTCAAAAATTACTACACATTCCTCTCCTCAGCACCAAAAAATAGGTCTTTCCTCTTAAGTCATTCCTTGCGTCTACCATGGCCGGTAGGAGGAGTTCTAGGTCGACATATAACCAGGGAGCAAAGACCAAGGCCGCGGAAGCACTAGAGTGGTCCCGCCGCAACGCGGCAGCCGCAGCAGAGATGTCCTGCCGCACCGCGGGGCCCTTGAACGAGCTCTCACGGACAGGCGAGGGCTCTCACAAGCGCACTCGCCGCGTCGGCGAACTCAATGAGCTGGCGGGGCTGAAGTCCTTAGCCAGCAACGACGACATTCCTGCTGGCCTAATTAACCAGCAGGAGCTGCTCGCCGGCTTGGAGAAGCTGCTCGAGATTAGCGATGCCTCGGTTGATAAGGCGACCAGCCTCATCGTGAAACTCATGGGTGACAATGCGAAGCTCCACGAGGAGCTCGACAAGCAGAAGGAGGAGGCCACCGGCTGGAGGGAGCTGTATGAGAAGAGCGTTGCCTCGCGAATGACGCTGACAGTCATCGTTCATGAACTTGGGGATGACTTGAAGAAGCTCCGCATCGAGCGCGAGCTGCAGGTGGAGGAATTCGTGGCTGCTGTCAAGCAAAGTCATGAGATTATGAAGAAGGAGCTGGAAGAACTCCTTGCCCAGCGATCCATCGAGAAGTAGAGAGCAGTGACTTCCTTCTTCCTTTTTTTTCTTCTTCTCTTTTCCCCCTGTGTCTTTCGGGCGTTGCCGCATGTGGCATTTCAAATTATCCAGGATATGTAAGACAATTATTATCCGTTGCCATTGTCAATTTTTCGTCGTATTATTTCGTTCGTAACCTCGTAGGTACATGTATACGAGTCGAAAACAGGCTAAAAGTCACGTTCTCAGCGAGGCACGAACAAAACAATGCTAGCTAGCGTTGAGCGGGGCCATGGGATCACAAGCTAACACCTTCCATCCATGTGCATTAACCGCATGTTAAACAGCGGCTCGGCCGCCATTAATGGAGAAGTTGGTAGCGAGGTGGCGGGTGGAGGTCAAAGACCTCGCTTCCCGGTGAGCCTGCTCGGCCGCCATTAATGGAGAAGTTGGGAGCGAGGCGGCGGGTGGAGGTCAAAGAGCTCGCTTCCTGGTGAGCCTGCGCGGCAGACAGCTCGCACGGGTCTCATCAAGCCTGCGCGACGGACTGCTCGCACGCGTCCCGTCGATCTGCGTGGCGGACTTCTCGCACTCGACCCGTCTAATCAAACAGCTACACGCACGCCACCTAGTATGGTCAAATTTTTGCACAAAATACAAAGAGGACCAGTAAACCAGGACCGAGGTAGTATTCTCCAATAAAGAGAGGGATGCGTGGACGCACGTAAATGGTTAGTAGAACGCCCACGGTTCAAACAATACAACCGTTTGCGATATTAACGTGTCATCTATTTGTTCCAAAATGCCTATGTTGGCTATTAATGTGTGTGCCTTGTCTCAAATTGGACAAATTTTTTTACCACGGCATATATGTGCCATATAATGACACTATGCCAAGTTTCATGAATTTCGGGTGAGTTTTGGGTTTACGGGGATTTAAAAACCGAGATTCTCAATGTTTGAAGCCGAGCCAGGACGCCAAGATGTTTGTAATTCATTCCCATTTCTTGCATGGGACCTAAACATGCACCCAAGGACACATGTATTGTATTTGAAGCTATTTTGGTGCACTAGAGCATGTGCTTGTAATTCAAATTTGAATTATGGAGATTAAATGCCTAGAAAACACAATTAATGTATAAAAAGGCCAAACGAACCCTGAATAATTCCATATTTCAGCGCGAATCTCCTACTGGTCTACGTTGCCTGTAGAAAAAAAAATACAAGGCGATAAGTGTAGGATCGAAAGTATGTCTAGAGGGGGGGGGGTGATTAGACTACTTGACCAAATAAAAATGTATCCTTTTCCCAATTTTAGTTGTGGGCAGATTTTAGCAAGTACACAAGTCAAGTAACACCCTACACATGCAATTCTAAGAGTGTGGCGGCGGAAGGTAAACAATTGCACATGTAAGTAAAGGAGGGAATCGGAGATCTCAAACGCAATGAAGACACGAAGATTTTTGGCGTGGTTCCGATAGGTGGTGCTATCGTACGCCCACGTTGATGGAGACTTCAACCCATGAAGGGTAACAGCTGTGCGAGTCCACGGAGGGCTCCACCCACGAAGGGTCCACGAAGAAGCAACCTTGTCTATTCCACCATGGCTTACGTCCACGATGGACTAGCCTCACTCGGGTAGATCTTCATGAAGTAGGCGATCTCCTTGCCCTTACAAACTCCTTGGTTCAACCCCACATCATGTCAGAGGCTCCCAAGTGACACCTAACCAATCTAGGAGACACCACTCTCCAAAAGGTAATAGACGGTGTGTTGTTGATGAACTCCTTGCTCTTGTGCTTCAAATGATAGGCTCCCCAACACTCAACTCTCTCTCACAGATTTGGCTATGGTGGAAGAAGGATTTGAGTGAAAAGCAACTTGGGGAAGGATAGAAATCAAGGTTCAAATGGTAGAAATGGAATCTCTTGATCTCAACACATGAGTAGGTGGTTCTCTCTCAGAAAATGTATGGTGGAAATGTAGTCACGTTCTGGTGGCTCTCTTTAGTGAGGAAGAGGGGGTGGAGGGGTATATATAGCCTCCACACAAAATCCAACCATTACACACTTTGGACCCAACTCGGTGGCACCGATCAGAAATCTCGGTGGCACCGACCTGTGTAAAAGATATGAACGTTAGGAATCTCGGTGGGACCGACTGGAACAACTCGGATGGACCGATGTGCAATGGTTAGGGCAAACCTCGTCTCGGTGGCACCGATTGCATCAACTCGGTGGCACCGAAGTGAAGCAATAAGGCAACAGAGAGTTGGCAAGCCATCTCGGTGGTACCGATTGCAATTCTCGGTGGGACCGAAATAATTGCAACAAGTAACAGAGAGTTGGCAAGGCCATCTCGGTGGGACCGAGATCCATATCGGTGGATCCGATTTGTTATGGTTTTGGCAGTGGCTAAGTCCAAATGAACTCGGTGTCTCCGGATAGGAATGAATCGGTGGGGCCGAGTTGGAATGTAGGTTTTGGACATATTTGGATGGAGAAAGTGGTTGAGGATTTTGGAGCAATGTCACTAAGCACTTGAGAAAATAGATCATTTAGCAACACCTCATCCCCTTTTAATAGTATTGGCTTTCCTATGGACTCAATGTGATCTTGGATCACTTAACAAAAATGTAGAGTCTTGAGCTTTTGCCAATCCATGTCCTTAGCATTTTGAGGGGTCCACATCTCAAGTCCTTGCCATGCCAATCATTGAACATCCTGAAATATTTAACTTGAATGGACATTAGTTCAATGAGATATATGTTGTTATGAATTAGCAAAACCACCCGGGGATTAGTTGCACTTTCAATCTCCCCCTTTTTGGTAATTGATGACAACATATAGATCAAAGCTTCGACAAATGATTAAATGAGTAAAGTACATCGTCGCTTTGAGAGCTATGTGATAAGCAAGAGCTCCCCCTAAATTTGTGCATTATTTAAAATTTGCGTTTGAATCCAAATGCACAATCGATTAGGATCATGGGTCACTCTTCCATGTCACATACGACTTGGTGGAGCGCGCAAAATGATATGAATGGAATAGTTAGCACTCATCACCAAAAACACAAGTGAAAGATCATACAAATATAATGATAAGGATAAGCATTAAGCATCACATGAAGCATAGTATGATCAATCACACACAAAGTATCTCACATGCACATTGTATCTCACAAGCACATCAAACCAAAGTAGCAAAGACCAAATAGTAGCAACAACTCAAGAAAAAACCAACGAGCAAAAGTGAGACAAAAGCGAGACACTCTCTCTCGAAGCCTAATGATCTATACAAATTCTCCCCCTTTGGCAACTGATACATCTTCGTCGTATCTACTTTTCCAAACACTTTTGCTCATGTCTTGGCCCCTAATTTGCATGATTTGAATGGAACTAACTCGGACTGGCGTTGTTTTCAGCAGAATTGCCATGGTGTTGTTTTTTGTGCAGAAATAAAAGTTCTTGGAATTGGATGAAACTTTTTGGAGATTTTTTATGGAATATATAAAAAATACTGGAGCCAAAACCTACTGGAGGGGGGCCACCCAGTGCCCACGAGGCACCAGGGCGCGCCACCCACCCCCCCCAGGCGTGCCCTGGTACCTCGTGGGGCCCACATGGCTCCGTCTGACCTAATTCCAACGCTATAAATTCACAATTCCAGAGAAAAAAATAGGAGGGGAAGTTTTATTGCGTTTCACGATACGGAGCCGCCGCCACCTCCTGTTCTTCATCGGGAGGCCAGATCTGGAGTCCGTTTGGGGCTCCGGAGAGAGGGGATCTTCCGGCAACGTCATCATCAACCATCCTTCATCACCAATTTCATGATGCTCACCGCCGGGAGTGAGTAATTCCTTCATAGGCTTGCTGGACGGTGATGAGTTGGATGAGATTTATCATGTAATCGAGTTAGTTTTGTTAGGGCTTGATCCCTAGTATCCACTATGTTCTGAGATTGATGTTGCTATGACTTTGCTATGCTTAATGCTTGTCACTAGGGCCTGAGTGCCATGATTCCAGATCTGAACCCTTTATGTTTTCATGAATATATTTGTGTTCTTGATCCGATCTTGCAAGTTATATGCACCTGCTATGTGTTATGATCCGCATACCCCAAGGTGACAATAATTGGGATTATTTTCGGTGATTGCCATAGTTTGAGGAGTTCATGTATTCACTATGTGTTAATGCTTTGTTCCGGTTCTCTATTAAAAGGAGGCCTTAATATCCCTTAGTTTCCTTATGGACCCCGCTGCCACGGGAGGGTAGGACAAAAGATGTCATGCAAGTTCTTATCGCAAGCACGTATGACTATATACGAAATACATGCCTACATTACATTGATGAATTGGAGCTAGTTTTGTGTCGCCCTAGGTTATGACTTTTACATGATGAATGTTATCCAACAATATCACCGATCCAATGCCTACGAGTTCTTCACATATTGCTCTTGCTAAGTTACTACTGTTGCTACTACTGTTACAATTGCTACTACTATTGCTGCTATCGTTACTGCTACTGTTACTATTATTGCTACTGCTATCAAACTATCATACTAATGTGCTACTGATCACTCTGCTGCAGATATTTAGTCTCCAGGTGTGGTTGAATTGACAACTCAACTGCTAATACTTGCAAATATTCTTTGGCTCCCCTTGTGTCGAATCAATAAATTTGGGTTGAATACTCTACCCTCGAAAACTGTTGCGATCCCCTATACTTGTGGGTTATCAAGACCTTTTTCTGGCGCTGTTGCCAGGGAGCATAGCTTTATTTACTAAGTCACTTGGGATTTATATCTGTTGATCACTATGAAGAATCTGAAAGACGCTAAGACCAAGATCGTTCCCTCTAAGACGAGGGGAGGTAAGGAACTGCCATCTAGCTCTGCACTTGATTCACCTTCTGTTTTGAGTAAACTTGCAACACCACCACATGCTATTAATTCTGATATGTCGCAAGTTATTGATGATACCACTTCTGCTATGAATGATACTCATGATGATGCTAGTACTATGCTTGATAATGTTGTGCCACTTGGTGAATTTCTTACTGAACAAATTGCTAAAGCTAAAGAAATTGAAAATATTGAAACTCTTGAGAATTATGATTCACCTATTTTGCCTAGCTCTCCTACTAGAGTTGAAATACCTGATGAACATTGCTTTGATAGGGAGACGGCTAGAGCCATCCTTGCTTGTAATGATAGACATGAAGTTATAAAGTTGCTTGCTGAAATGAAAGAAAAATCTATGAGGGAGAGAATGAAATATGATCCTAAGTTTGCTACCTCTCCCATATTTATTACTGATAAGGATTATGAATTCTCTGTTGATCCTGGGTTAATTACTTTGGTTGAATCTGATCCTTTCCATGGCTATGAAACTGAAACCGTTGTGGCACATCTTACTAAATTAAATGATATAGCCACCCTATTCGCTCATGAGGAAAAAATTCGCTATTACTATATTCTTAAATTGTTTCCTTCCTCATTAAAGGGTGATGCTATGGAATGGTATAATACTCTTGCTCCTGGATGTGTGCGTAGCCCCCAGGATATGATTTATTACTTCTCTGAAAAGTATTTTCCTGCTCATAAGAAACAAGCTGCCTTACAGGAAATATTTAACTTTGTGCAAATTGAAGAAGAGAGTCTCCCTCAAGCTTGGGGGAGGCTTCTCCAATTACTTAATGCTTTGCCAGATCATCCTCTTACGAAAAATGAAATACTTGATATCTTCTATAATGGACTAACCGATGCTTCTAGGGACTACCTAGATAGTTGTGCGAGTTGTGTTTTCAGGGAACGGACTATTGAACAAGCTGAGGAATTATTGAATAATATATTGAAGAATGATAATGATTGGACACTTCCTAAACCACCGTCTAAACCCACTCCGAAGAAGAGGGGTATTTTATATCTCAGTCCTGAAGATATGCAAGAAGCAAAGAAATGCCAGAAGGAAAAAGGCATTAAAGCTGAAGATGTTAAGAATCTACCACATATTGAAGAAATACATGGTCTTGACACACCGCCACAGGTAGTAGAGGTAAATTCTCTTATAAAATTTGATGAAATTGATATTCCTTACAACAAACCTCCTAGTCAATGCTTGTATGAATTTGACAATTATATTATTAAGCAAGATCACTTCAATGCAAATGTTATGAAACAATTAAAATGAAATGCCTACATGATTGATCGCTTGAGTGACTTGTTATTTAGAATTGCTAATGATGTCAAAGGTGTGAGTAAATATGCATCTATGGTTCAAACTCAATTAGAACAAGTTGCTAAATCTGAAAGTGAATTGCTCAATGAAATGAACAACAATATGAATGATCATGCTGTTAGAGTAATGACTAGAGGAGGTAGAATGACTCAAGAGCCACTTTATCCTGAAGGTCATCCAAAAAGAAAAGAACAAGACTCTCAAAGAATTAATGTTGATGCACCTAGTCCATCTAAAAAGAAAAATAAAAATAAAAATGATAGGACTTTGCATACTTCTAGTGAACCCGAGGTAGAAAAACCCTTGGAGGATAGTAATGATGTTTCTATTTCTGATGCTGAAACACAATCTGGAAATGAACAACCACCTGATGATAATAATAATGATGATGCTCATGTGGATACCCAACCAGATAATGATAAAGAACCTGATAATGATGTTGAAATAGAACCTGCTATTGATCTTGATAACCCACCTTCTAAAAATAAACGTTATGATAAAAGGGACTTCGTTGCTAGAAAACATTGTAAAGAAAGAGAACCATGGGTTCAAAAACCCATGCCCTTTCCTCCTAAACCATCTAAGAAAAAGGATGAGGAAAAATTTGAACGCTTTGCTGAAATGCTTAGGCCAGTCTTTTTGCGCACTCGTTTGACTGATATTATAAAGATGCCTCCTTATGCTAAATACATGAAAGACATTGTCTCAAATAAAAGAAAGATACCTGAGGCTGAAATTTCCACCATGCTTGCAAATTATTCTTTTAAAGATGGAGTACCTAAGAAACTAGCAGATCCAGGAATACCAACTATACCATGCTCCATTAAAAAAATTATGTCAAAACTGCTTTGTGTGATTTAGGAGCCGGTGTTAGTGTTATGCCTTTCTCTTTATATAAAAGACTTGATTTGAATAAACTCACTCCCACTGAAATATTATTGCAAATGGCTGACAAATCAACTGCCATACCCATCGGTGTTTGTGAGGATGTGCCCGTTGTAGTTGCAAATGTTACTATTCTAACAGACTTTGTTATACTTGATATGCCCGAGGATGACAACATGTCGATTATCCTCGGTAGACCCTTCTTGAATACTGCAGGGGCTGTTATTGATTGCAACAAAAGCAATGTCACTTTTCATATCAATGGTAATGAACATACGGTGCACTTTCCGAAGAAACAATTTCAAGTAAATGGTATTCATATTATTGAAAAAACTCCGACAATTACTATTGGAAGTTTTCAACTCCCTCCTCCTACTGTTAAAAGGAAATATGAAACTCTTATTATCGGGGAGATGCATATCCCCGTTGAGGTAACTTAGTGTTATACGAAAGTTCTTCGGTTTCATGTTACTCGGAAATGGTTTGTTAATAAGACCTGATCAACCTTATTAATGGATTCTTTTTGAGAGGCATGTGGTCGATGAATTTAGTAAGCACAACCTTCTGTACTCACTTTTTGTTTTCTGTTATTTTTAGTTAAATAAAATAAAATGCCATGATTACCCTGTTTTCTGATTTATCCGTGTAATAAAAAATTGTCCAGAAATAAAACTGCTCAGAATGCAATAAAATTTTGATATGAATTTTTATATAATATTTAAGAATTTTTGGCACTGGAAACATACCAGGGGGGTGCCCCAGGTGCCCACGTGGCACCAGGGTGCGCCACCCCCCTGGCGCGCCGAGGTACCTCGTGGGCCCCACAGGGACCCCCTCACTTATTCCTTCAGCCCACTTCGTCTCTTACCTCCAGCAAAAATTCCTGGTAGCTCTCTCTCTCGTGTTCTTGCTCACAAAACTAAATTTTTTGATCTCTTTGCTCGGAGCTCCGTTTCTGAAACTATTTTGGGAGATTGCTCCTTGGTATGTGACTCCTCCATTGCTCCAATTAGTTTTTGCTCTAGTGGATTATATTTTGCATAATTAGCTGCTCTTGGTGTTACTAGAAATGAGCTTGCATGTTGAATTCTTTTAGTTTCAAGTAGTTTGAATGCTTGATATAGCCTCTAGACATCCATATGAGTAGTTGCTATCAATCTTGTGAAGTTTTATTGATATCATTTTGTGGCCCAATTTTTTTTCCAGAAATTGTTCTTAGGAAAATGAATATCTTCCGGAGAAGTTCTTCGAGGAGGAGGCCCTCGGAAGCGTCATCAAGTGAAAGCTCGGCACGCCAATCATATGAGGAACCAAGGGCAAGTTCGGTGCGAGGT
This sequence comes from Elymus sibiricus, assembly GCA_039707655.1. NCBI lineage: Eukaryota > Viridiplantae > Streptophyta > Magnoliopsida > Poales > Poaceae > Elymus > Elymus sibiricus. The sequence goes on from CM077668.1 coordinate 270,903,459, forward strand.
GCCGAAGCAAAATCGTGTCGATGGCCGTGCAACGAGTTCATGCTAGGTGCAGGCATCAAGGAAGAATTTGACCAATATATTCACAATGCCGAGATCTCCGCCTTCATCGCAGATAAGCCACCACAACATTACAACCTCACTCATTCCTTTACTCAAAACTTTGATTATCACCCGCGCACTTCTAGAGTTTTATTTCACCTCTATGACAAATCCTATAATATGCCTCTAGAAGAATTCTGTGATGCATGCAAAATTCCATATTGGGGTTCGTTAGATGAACCACCAAGATCTGATTATGAGTTGTTTCTTAATAGCCTTTGCAACGGTGAGGATAGGGGAATCACGCAAGCCAGAATAATTAGCATTCACTTTCCCGCTATTCGGTATTTTGCACTTTTTAATGGGAAATGCGTTGTTGGTAAGCAAGACTGTAGTGCACTTTGTGCCCCTGATCCGAGTCTTATTCATACAGCTTTGACTGGTAGCAAGCTTTATAATCTTGGGGCTATTGTTGCACGTAGGCTGCAGCGTAATGCGGGTAATGGTGATTTGTATGGAGGAGTTTATGCCTCCCGCTTAGCTGCAAAGCTAGGGGTGTCACCCAAATTCAATGATCCCCTCTTGCCTTATAAATATTTAAATTTTGAAGCAATGCGAGAACATAGGTTCTTAAAACGCAATGCACAGGGTTATGAATATAACTTAGTTTTTAATAAATATCACTCTGTGTATGTTGCTTTGCCTGCTCCTGCCCTCTTTGATTTTTAGAACAAACAGAGATATTTTCTTCATGAGAGTGAGGTGCACGAGTACAATGCGACTGTCGAGGCTGCTCGTCTGGCTGAGGAGGCGGCTCAGAGTGCCTCTACGAGCTACCATTTCGATTATTATCCAGGAGAGCCATGGCAGTAGACCAAGCTAGGCCAAAAGCCTAAGCTTGGGGGAGTACGTATCTCTCACCGACATTACATTCATGCTCATACATTTCATTTCAGTTGTCGGTGTTCAAACTTTTTCATTGTATAATCCATGCTAGTTTTATTTTCTCGTTTTCTTCTAGTGTGTTCGAAAAACTTGAGAAAATCCAAAAACATTTCTCGCTTCTTTTTGGTTTTTCTTTCCAGTTTAATTAGTTGTAGTTTCGTAGTAGTAAAAGAAAACCCAAAAAGATTTCCCGTTTCTTCTTTTGCTTGTTGGGAGCTTTCCCATGTAAATAGTTTTTTCTTGTTTTTCGTTTATCTTCTTTATTTCGTTTTCCTTAGAAAAACTAAAAACTCCAAAAATATTTCAGTGTGTTTCTCTGAAATTCTTTTCTTTTGTTGAGTCATTGTAAGGAGAAGACCACGATGAAAATGTTGAGTGGCTCCCATATGCATTGTTGTTGATTTAACAAAGAGCCCATTTTACCTTGTCTTCTCCTTTGAATAAAATGCTTGCAGATTCTAGCTTAGTCCACGGCACACTTGCACTATTTTCATTTTCATATCATTCGGTCATGCAAGTGAAAGGCCATAATGACGATTATTTGATGAAGTGACTGTGGCAAGGAAAAGCGGGTATGAACTCAACTTGTTCTTTGTTTTTGTAGATATGTTTAACTCAGTATCCATGATTCAGCATGTTATGATTAAACATGTTTATGATGACAATTAGAGATTATAGTAGCTCATGCCATGCTTAAGTAGCTAGGAGTGGATAATGATTTATCTTGAGTGTCAACATGCATTAAAATGTTCATGATGTAGTATGATGATATGGTATCCTCCTCTGAATGTTTCAAGTGGCTTGACTTGGCACATGTTCACGCATGTAGTTGATTCAAAACCAACATAGCCTTCACGATATTTATGTTCATGGTGTTTATATCCTACTCATGCTAGTATTCAATGTTGATTATTCATAATGCATGATTATGACCGTTTTCGCTCTCTAGCTGGTCGCTTCTCAACCTATTTGCTAACCTTCGCCTGTACTAAGCGGGAATGCTGCTTGTGCATCAAAATCCTTAAACCAAAGTTATTCTAGATGAGTCCACTATATCTACCTATATGCGGTATTACTCTACCGTTCTAAGTAAATTTGCATGTGCCACCTCTAAATATTCAAATGAACATATGTTTTGTGTGCCCGTACCGCTCATGGAGCGACAGGGGGCGGTCAGTATCTTCCATGCTAAACGGGTTATTCTCATGATGAGTGTTTATTCACTTGTCCTTGCACGAGAGGGGCTGGTAATCGGGATGCCCAGTCCCACTATTAAAATTGCAAAATAATAAAACAAACTCCCCCGGAAAGTTGTTGGTATGGAGGGCACCCGAGGATTCGGCTAGCCATGGCTTGTGATTGTTGGTGGAGGGGGAGTAAACTTTACTTTATCGCTTGGGAACCGCCGCTAATGTGTTTAGCATGGAAGATATTGAAAACTCTCAGTCGTGACGTTGACAGGAAAGGCATACCTCCCAAAATTATATCTATCTCTGATTTTAGCTTCGAGCTCTGGCACCTCTGCAAATCCATGCTTCCCTCTGCGAAGGGCCTATCTATTTACTTTTATGTTATTTTACTTTTATTGTTGAGTCATCACCTTCTCAAACAAGCACCAGTCCTGAGAGCACTATTGTCATTCTCATGCATTGTGAATAATTAATGTTGTGTGCATCATGACTGGATCTCTTCTACCATGAATTACAATGTTTAGTCGCTACTTGAACTTTGGAGGTGCTCTGCATTTATGTTTTGCGGTCTCAGAAAGGGCTAGCGAGATACCATGTTGTCATATTATATCATGATCGTTTTGACAAAGTACTGGCATTTGAAATATCTTATTATTGCTCGCTAGTTGATTATGCCATTGATATGAGTGAATATAATTTCTAAGAGTTATCATTTGCATGGTTAGTTATAATCTTTGCTGAAAACTTGGGTGCTATTTAAGCATATATATAGATACAAGAACAAAAGAGTTTGTAAAAGTTTTTCTTTATCACTTTCAGTTTGTCAACTGAATTGCTTGAGGACAAGCAATGAGTTAAGCTTGGGGGAGTTGATACGTCTTTGTCGTATCTACTTTTCCAAACACTTTTGCTCTTGTTTTGGCCCCTAATTTGCATGATTTGAATGGAACTAACCCGGACTGACGTTGTTTTCAGCAGAATTGCCATGGTGTTGTTTTTTGTGCAGAAATAAAAGTTCTTGGAATTGGATGAAACTTTTTGGAGAATTTTTATGGAATATATAAAAAATACTGGAGCCAAAACCTACTGGAGGGGGGCCACCCAGTGCCCACGAGGCACCAGGGCGCGCCACCCCTCCAGGCGCGCCTTGGTACCTCGTGGGGCCCACGTGGCTCCGTCTGACCTAATTCCAACGCTATAAATTCACAATTCCAGAGAAAAAAATAGGAGGGGAAGTTTTATTGCGTTTCACGATACGGAGCCGCCGCCACCTCCTGTTCTTCATCGGGAGGCCAGATCTGGAGTCCGTTTGGGGCTCCGGAGAGGGGGATCTTCCGGCATCATCATCATCAACCATCCTTCATCACCAATTTCATGATGCTCACCGTCGGGAGTGAGTAATTCCTTCGTAGGCTTGCTAGACGGTGATGAGTTGGATGAGATTTATCATGTAATCGAGTTAGTTTTGTTAGGGCTTGATCCCTAGTATCCACTATGTTCTGAGATTGATGTTGCTATGACTTTGCTATGCTTAATGCTTGTCACTAGGGCCCAAGTGCCATGATTCCAGATCTGAACCCTTTATGTTTTCATGAATATATTTGTGTTCTTGATCCGATCTTGCAAGTTATATGCACCTGCTATGTGTTATGATCCGCATACCCCAAGGTGACAATAATTGGGATTCTTTCCGGTGATTGCCATAGTTTGAGGAGTTCATGTATTCAGTATGTGTTAATGCTTTGTTCTAGTTCTCTATTAAAAGGAGGCCTTAATGTCCCTTAGTTTCCTTATGGACCCCGCTGCCACTGGAGGGTAGGACAAAAGATGTCATGCAAGTTCTTATCGCAAGCACGTATGACTATATACGGAATACATGCCTACATTACATTGATGAATTGGAGCTAGTTCTGTGTCGTCCTAGGTTATGACTGTTACATGATGAATGTTATCCAACAATATCATCGATCCAATGCCTACGAGTTCTTCACATATTGCTCTTGCTAAGTTACTACTGTTGCTAATACTGTTACAATTGCTACTACTATTGCTGCTATCATTACTGCTACTGTTACTATTATTGCTACTGCTATCAAACTATCATACTACTGTGCTACTGATCACTCTGCTGCAGATATTTAGTCTCCAGGTGTGGTTGAATTGACAACTCAACTGCTAATACTTGAAAATATTCTTTGGCTCCCCTTGTGTCGAATCAATAAATTTGGGTTGAATACTCTACCCTCGAAAACTGTTGCGATCCCCTATACTTTTGGGTTATCAAGAGCAACAAGTACCAAAAAGTTTGAATAGGTATAGAGCTATACGTCTCTCTAGGCACGATCCTCGGCAGCTCCTGAAGGTGATCTATGGCTGGCAGCTCCGGTGTGCATAGATGGCATTGAGAGAAGTGCATCTGCGAAGGCTTCAGCTGACGTCCGCTGGGCTGGTGGAGCAGAAACTGTAGTCCTTGTATCTGCATCAGGCACTGCAGCAGACCTGGGTGCCCTAGGCACTGTCTGGAACCTATCAGTCGTTGGTCTGTCATCTCCACTATCCTCAGCAGTAGCAGCTCTGGTTGTGTTAACATCATCTCTGAGTTTCTCCACAATAGTCTGAACCTCTGTGATCTTCACATCAAGATCATAAATCTTGGACTCGACTATCTGCTCTAGGCTCGCCTGGTTCTTGGTGAGGTTGGCCAGACTTCGCTCAATCCTCAGGGTGGCTTCCAGTAGATAAGTCATTTGATCATTCTTGGACTTGAGGTTAGCAATAGGTGCATTGGGATCAGAGGCCTTCTGAGCTTCTTTTGCTGCTGCAGCTGCCCGAATCTTCTCTTGAGCTTGGGCAGATGTAGGGTGTGAAGGGTCCATCACCACTACATTGTCCTCGAACTCTGGACGCAATGGGAGATGCTCACGATCAAGTAGATACGTGCTCGTTCCAACCTTGGAGTTGATGAGCATCTGAATGTGTGAAGCATATCCACAAGATCTCTTCTGGTCAGCTGTGGTTCTCTTGATTGTTTCAACAATAAGGCTCATGACTTTGAACTTCTGCGGTGTGTCAAACAAGTGTAGCAGGTTGATGGAGTGGCCACGGATCATCTTGTCATCTCCAGACTTGGGCAACAGAGTGTACCTCAAGATTGTATTGGTGGTGGCCAAACCAGGCAGTAAGTGCTTCACAGAACCAAGCTTGTGAGTCTCAATGTCTTTCTCTGGAATTGTTGTGTACATATTAGCCATGGAATTGTGGTCCATCTTGAGCTTGGCATATATATCAATATCATCATCTTCTTCCTTTGGAGCACCAAGAAGATCAGCCCACTCAGAGATGGTTGACTGGTATTTGGATCCCTCAGTCATCCACACAATTCTGCCATCTGGATAAAAGTGTGCAGTGGTGTAGAATTGCATGATCATCTCATCATTCCACTTGGTAAGCTTCTTCCCAACAAAATCATCAACACCTGCAATTCTGAAGCTCTCATAAACATGGGGGAAGTAGTCTTCATTTGCATCAATGTACTTCCAATCCACCCATTTCATATCACTGACAATAGGCTTCTTGTCTAGCAGCACAGTTTCATAGAAATCCTGTTGCTCTCTGGTGTGGAAGCGGTAATCACAAGCAGTCCTCCTCCTTGCAGCATATGGATCAGTCAATCTCCACTGACGCAATCCTTTGTCCTTTCTGAGCATCGTGTTCTCTACAACCAGATGAGCATTATCATGATCTGAAATCTTTGGCTTCAACTTCCTGAGCACTAGTGGCTCTTCATCAGCATCAACTTCAGGCACTGGGGCCTTGTTCTTCTTAGCAGCAGGAATATTTCTTGTAGATCTCTTGGGTGCTGGAGCTTTGGGCTTGGACTTGGTGGGGACAGTAGACCTCATAGCATCAGACATGAGCTTCTGAGTCTTGGTAGGAGGTGCATCAGCTGCTGGTTCCTCCTCCTCCTCCTCATCAATCATGGAGGGTTTGCCCATAACATAAGCAGTTGTCTTCCTTACCCTCTTCTTCTTCTTTCCTGCAGCTGCTGTCTCTGAGTCACTTGAATCCTCAAGTGTAAATGCCATGCTCTTCCTTGTAACTTTCTTCACAGCAGATTTGTCCTTGGCAGCAGGTCTTGTGCTAGCAGGTCTGCCATACTCCTTAGCAATCACTTTCTTCTTCTTTGATGTGGCTTCACTAGCTACAAAATCCTCATCCTCATCATCTGTGATTCTCTTCTTCCTAGTTTTGGTGGCTGCTTTTGGAAGATCAGGAGAACTTCTCTCTCCTTCATAAAAACTTTCCTCAGGACTTGATCCTTCACTGAGATCTGCATGCTGTTCTGACATATTCTGACTATCACTTGCATCTGACATCTTGCAAAGCTGACCCTGTGAATAGATGGGTATGGGCAGAGTAGATGAGTCATCACAAAAAGCAGATATTTTTCAAGAAAATTGAGTTCAAATCTTAGTTTCAAGTTTTCACAGATGGCATTTCGGATCCACCGAGTTGATCATCTCGGTGATACCGAAGCACTTAACAGAAACATAACACTCCATTTCGGTCAGACCGAGATGTGGTTCGGTGTCTCCGAGATGCTAGGGTTTCACTGAGATTTTACTTTCGGTCTCACCAATTCGTACAACTCGGTGGCACCGATACGTACTAGTGCAATGGCCAGGGCCAAATCGGTGACTCCGAAAATCTCAAATCGGTCGGTCCGAGATGCTTTCAGCGGAAACTTAAACCTAATTTTTTTGCTCGAAGCTAATCTACGGAATTTGTAGTGTAAAAGCAAGGTTTCAATCCATGGCAAGAATAATGGCAATCCATCCGTGCATTGAATCAGAATTTGAGCACAGAGGGGGTCTAATCTCACCCTAACTTGGTGGAGATCCTCTACGGCGACAACGGCGGGGAAGATTCCCGTTGACAAGAATAGAGTTTGAGACAAGAAAGCATAGATAGCTAGAGAAGGTACTTAGGCATTCTTGTACATCCACTTGGCCAAAAAAAACAAAACAATCAAAACAACAAATGGATGTCCTTGAATGGAGAAAAAATGCAAACCAACATGCTCACCCAATAAGATAGCAAATGAAATATGTGTCAAATATGCACAACCAAATCTAGCATCTATCAAGCAATTGGCAATGACTAGGTCATCTATATATGAGTATATTGACTTAGGAGTCAAATGAGAACATTTGATCATAGGTCATACTCATCGTTTAAGCACAAGTGGGGTTGCCACTTTTACATAAAGCATTAATGTGTTTACACCATTAGAGTTGCTTTAGCTCAATTTTTAGAGCAAAGCTCCCCCTAGATGTGATATCCCCCCAAAGAGGGATGAACTAACCTTGGGTTTTGTCGATGATGACTTCATGTAGATGTTGAAGATGTGGATGCTCAATGTTGATGTAGACCATCAAGAGTTGGGAGCAATCCTTGGAGTTTTGCACTTTCAATACCTACATGGGTTAGTCCCACACAAGGAACATACAAGAATATCCATAGACATAGAGTGAAATACACATATGATGATGTCCATGAATGCATTGAATACCTTGTCCCTTGCCTTACCATCAAGAGGGTTTGTGACTCCATGAACTAGTGCAAGATGTTGAAGTTGGTTGCACAAGTTCTTGCCATAAATGAATGTAAGTGAAGTTTGTTGGCGGAGTCACCCTCAAGAACTCTCTAGTTCTTCTTCTTTTGGACCCACATCAACTTGATGGGAATCCTTGGAGTTGTAGTAGCACTTGATGAAGTAGAACTTGATGAAGTCTTGGGAACCCACTTGACCAAGGCTTGAGGTGCTTTTTCAAATGAATCAATCTCTTCTTGAAGCTTGTCCTTGCCTTTTAATTTGTGGTCTTGTGGTGGAAGATCATCTTGAGCTTGTGTTCCCTTGAAGGAAGTAGGATCATACTTCTCTTGTTGAGGAACAAACTTCGTCTTGGGGTATTGATCTTCTTCCCACTCAACTCCATTGGCATTGAACTTTCGTTCAAAACCAACACCTTGGTTCTTCCGGTGCCTTCCTTGCTTGCGTACAATTTCCTCAAATTGCTTACTCCCGGCAAGGCTCTTGTAGACACCTTTTTTTATAATTCCTTTCAATAGATTGTTTTCTTGCTCAAGTGCAACTTGGCTAAGAGAATCATTAGTGGAATCAATAGAACTACTAGAAGCAACAACATTGGATATAGGATTGTTATTGTTACTACTAGAGGTAGAACCGTTTTTTACCCTTGTTACTAGTTTGCTTAGGTTTAACTTGTGGCATAAAGGTAGACAAGAGTAAACGTTTGGCAAGATACGAAGAACTCTTCTTTCGAAGATCATCATTGATAGCTTTAAGAAACTCATGCTCTTGCTCTAAATTTAGCTTCTCGAAGCGTAGCTTCTCATGAGTTCTTAGAAGTTCTCTATGATCCTCTTGAGTTGTTTCATGAGCTAACTTAAGAGCATTTAGTTCTTTAGTTAGACGCTCAATCTCCTTCATAGCATTGTCACTCGTTTCCTCTTGACTATCATGATTACTAGCATTTTCATTATAGCTCACATCACTAACCTTATCAACAAGTAAATCGTCATCACCAAGCAAATCATCTTCATCACTATTGAAATCAAGATACTCGGAGTGTGATACCTTGGGGCCTTTTTCCATGAAGCATCTTCCAATTCCTTCATTTGGTGAATTAAAGATATCATAGGAGTTGGATGACACAAGAGCAAGTCCGGCAACACCTTCATCTTGACTATAGTCGGAGTTGGAGTGATAGCTTCTCTCAGAGTGGTTGTCGGAGTCGGAGCCGGAAATCCATTCACCAACATGAGCTTGATGTCTTCTTCTTGTGTAGCTCTTGGATGACTTGTCCTTCCTTTCCGAATCCTTGCTTCTTCGAGAGGGTCTTCGTTCATAACGATCATCTCTACTCCTTCTCTCCTTGTGAGGTGATTCATCTCTTTTATATCTTCCTCTTGGTGATTCGTCTCTAGAGCTTCTTTCTTTCCCTTTGTTCTTGTAAAACTTGTTGAATCTTTTCACCATTAGGCTTATCTCTTCATTGGATACTAGCTTGTCACTTGAAGTTGTTGGAGCATCGGTTGAAGCTTTGTAAGCACCACTTGATTTGTTGTGTAGCTCCTCTTTGTCCTTGAGTGACATTTCATGAGCAACAATCCTTCCAATGACTTCCGTGGGCTTGAGATCTTTGTAATTGGGCATCATTTGGATCAATGTGCAAACGGTATCATATTTTCCATCCAAAGCTCTAAGGATCTTCTTGATGATGAATTTGTCGGTCATCTCTTCACTTCCTAAGCCGGCAATCTCATTTGTGATGAGAGCAAGCCTAGAGTACATTTTGGCGACTCCTTCACCATCCTTCATGTTGAACTTGTCAAGTTGACTTTGAAGCACATCCAACTTAGATTCCTTGATGGACTCGGTACCCTCATGCATATCAACCAAAGTATCCCAAATTTCCTTTGCATTCTCGAGGCGGCTGATTTTGTTGAATTCCTCGGGGCACAAACCGTTGAAGAGAATGTCATAAGCTTGAGCATTGTATTGCAACATCTTCAATTCTTCCGCGGTTGCTTCACGATCTGGTTCCTTGCCATCCTCAAAGAATTCACCTTGCAAGCCAACACGAACAACAGCCCAAACGGCGGGGTTATGACCAAGAATATGCATTTTCATCTTATGTTTCCAACTAGCAAAGTTTGTACCATAAAAATATGGACCTCTACGGTGTTAATTACCCTCACCAGACGCCATACTCTCCTAGGATGTGAAACCAAGGCTATGATCACCAAAGCAATGGAAATCAAGGCTTACGGAGACCAAAGCTCTTATACCACTTGTAGGATCGAAAGTATGTCTAGAGGGGGGGTGATTAGACTACTTGACCAAATAAAAATCTATTTTTTCCCAATTTTAGTTGTGGGTAGATTTTAGCAAGTACACAAGTCAAGTAACACCCTACACATGCAATTCTAAGACTGTGGCAGCGGAAGGTAAACAATTGCACATGTAAGTAAAGGAGGGGATCGGAGATTTCAAACGCAATGAAGACACGATGATTTTTGGCGTGGTTCCGATAGGTGGTGCTATCGTATGTCCACGTTGATGGAGACTTCAACCCACGAAGGGTAACGGCTGCGCGAGTCCACGGAGGGCTCCACCCACGAAGGGTCCACGAAGAAGCAACCTTGTATATTCCACCATGGCTTACGTCCACGAAGGACTAGCCTCACTCGGGTAGATCTTCACGAAGTAGGCGATCTCCTTGCCCTTACAAACTCCTTGGTTCAACTCCACATCATGTCGGAGGCTCCCAAGTGACACCTAACCAATCTAGGAGACACCACTCTCCAAAAGGTAATAGACGGCGTGTTGTTGATGAACTCCTTGCTCTTGTGCATCAAATGATAGTCTCCCCAACACTCAACTCTCTCTCATAGATTTGGTTATGGTGGAAGAAGGATTTGAGTGGAAAGCAACTTAGGGAAGGCTAGAAATCAAGGTTCAAATGGTAGGAATGGAATCTCTTGATCTCAACACATGAGTAGGTGGTTCTCTCTTAGAAAACGTATGGTGGAAATGTAGGCACGTTCTGATGGCTCTCCTTACTGAGGAAGAGGGGGTGGAGGGGTATATATAGCCTCCACACAAAATCCAACCGTTACACACTTTTGACCCAACTCGGTGGCACCGATCAGAAATCTCGGTGGCACCGACCTGTGTAAAAGATATGAATGTTAGGAATCTCGGTGGGACCGACTGGAACAACTCGGATGGACCGATGTGCAATGGTTAGGGAAAACCTCGTCTCGGTGGCACCGATTGCATCAACTCGGTGGGACCGAAGTGAAGCAATAAGGTAACAGAGAGTTGGCAAGCCATCTCAGTGGTACCGATTGCAATTCTTGGTGGGACCAAAATAATTGCAACAAGTAACAGAGAGTTGGCAAGGCCATCTCAGTGGGACCGAGATTCATATCGGTGGATCCGATTTGTTAGGGTTTTGGCAGTGGCTAAGTCCAAATGAACTCGGTGGCTCCAGATAGGAATGAATCGGTGGGGCCGAGTTGGAATGTAGGTTTTGGACATATTTGGATGGAGAAGGTGGTTGAGGATTTTGGAGCACTGTCACTAAGCACTTGAGCAAATAGATCATTAAGCAACACCTCATCCCCTTTTAATAGTATTGGCTTTCCTATGGACTCGATGTGATCTTGGATCACTTAACAAAAATGTAGAGTCTTGAGCTTTTGCCAATCCATGTCCTTAGCATTTTGAGGGGTCCACATCTCTAGTCCTTGCCATGCCAATCATTGAACATCCTGGAATATTTAACTTGAATGGACATTAGTTCAATGAGATATATGTTGTTATGAATTAGCAAAACCACCCGGGGATTAGTTGCACTTTCAATAAGAGGCAGTGATGATTGTCGTTTTGCCCACAAGGGTGACACGTTCCCTATCGGAACCACGAGGCTTCTTGCTAGAAGCTCCGGTTTGTAAGAGGCTTGTACCAAAACTTGCCCCAAATTGGACAAAAAAATTACCACGGCATATATGTGACATGCATGTCATGACACGATGCCAGGTTTCACGATTTTTGGGTGAGTTTTTTAGGCTGAGCCAGTACGCCGAGATGTTTGTAATTCATCCCCATTTCTTGCATGGGACCTAAACATACACCCAAGGACACATGTATGGTTTTTGAAGCCATTTTCGTGCACTGGAGCATGTGCTTCTAGTTCAAATTTTAATTATGTGCCTAGAAAACTCAATTAATATATGTATAAAAAGGCCAGACGAACCCTGAATAATTCAATATTTCAGTGCGAATCTCCTGTTGGTCTATGTTGCCTGTAGAAGAAAAATACAAGGCGAGAAGAGGCAGCGATTGTCGTTTCGCCCACAGGGGTGACACGTTCCCTATCGGAACCACGAGGCTTCTTGCTAGAAGCTCCGGTTTGTAAGAGGCGTGTACCAAAACTTGCCCCAAATTGGACAATTTTTTTACCATGGCATATATGTGCCATGTCATGACACGATGCCAAGTTTCATGAATTTCGGGTGAGTTTTGGATTTACGGGGATTTAAAAACCGATATTCTCAATATTTGAGGCCGAGCCAGTACACCGAGATGTTTGTAATTCATCCCCATTTCTTGCATGGGACCCAAACATGCACCCAAGGACACATGTATGGTTTTTGAAGCCATTTTGGTGCACTGTATCATGTCATTGTAGTTCAAATTTGAATTATGGACATTAAATGCCTAGAAAACTCAATTAATGTATAAAAAAGGCCAAACGAACCCTGAATAATTCCATATTTCAGCACAAATCTCCTATTGGTCTATGTTCCCCGTAGAAAAAAAATACAAGGCAAGATGAGGCAGCGATTGTCGTTTCACCCACAAGGGTGACACGTTCCCTATCGGAGGCTTCTTGCGAGAAGCTCCGGTTTGTAAGAGGCTTGTACCAAAACTTGCCCCAAATTGGTCAGTTTTTTTACCATGGCATATATGTGCCATGTCATGACACCATGTAAAGTTTCATGAATTTCAGGTGAGTTTTGGATTTATGGGGATTTAAAAACCAAGATTCTCAATGTTTGAGGTTGAGCCAGGACGCCGAGATGTTTGTAATTCATCCCCATTCCTTGCATGGGACCTAAACATGCACCCAAGGACACATATATGATTTTTCAACCCATTTTGGTGCACTGGAGCATGTATTTGTAGTTCAAATTTGAATTTTGCACATTAAATGCCTAGAAAACTCTATTATAATGTATAAAAAAATGTCAAACAAATCCTGAATAATTTAAAGCAGTTCTGTTCAACCCGTGGGTAAGCACTGTGCGTACGCGTCGTGCTAGCTCGCGCTTCCTTCTTTTCCAAGTTTTCCATATTAATGGTGTTATATATCCAAACACGCTACCGTTTCCCGCCACTCCCCCAATCAGTTTCCCGCCACTCCCCCCAATCGATTTCCCGCCAATCCCCCCATTGGTTTCCCGCTGCCAGTGTCAGTGGGCGTAGGAGGCTAGGCGGCGACCCACCGGCCATACCGCAGTATACCATTCCAAGCATGCCAATCCGGTGAAGCGCCGCCGCCGTCATCAACCTCCACGACGAGGAGAATGAGCCGGAGCAGGCCGGAGAGCCAGAACAGCCGTGCGCCGCCGAGCAAGAGAGGCAGCGCGCCGCCGAGCGTGAGCGGTATCATCGCGCCCCAGTGCTTGAGTGGGCCAATGTCTACACATGTGTTCGTCGCCGCCCATGGAGCGGAGCGGAGCAAGAGTGGCAAAGCGCTGCCGCGCAAGAGCGAGAGAATGCCGCCGCGCATCAGGTGCGGTGCGCCGCACTATCTGAGCGGAGCCGTGTCAGCATCCTGTTGACTCAACCACTCGAGAGGCCGTTTCCAGGGCTGGTAAGCATCCCGATTCCCCGCCAGGAATGGGCAGACGCCGTCAGCGGCATAATTGCGCCGGACGAAGTTCGCAATGCCAGAATCCGCCGCCACGGCGCCAACGGGCTGGTCGATTGGCTCTTCGACCTCCTCGGCCCCCCAGGTGCCGCTAACAACGAAGCAGAGCAAAATACTCATCGTGGCTTGGAATCGACCGCCGCCGATGAAATATCCTGGGCAGAGATCGATATTGCGGTACAGCAGTTCCGCGAGCGTATCAGACGCATGGACGAAGGCATGTACCAATTCATGCTTAGCCAAGAGTTCCCGTAGGTTTAGGCCCTATTTGTATCAGTTTTCGCCCGGTTTTCCGCAATTAACTGGACAACTATCTTGTTCTTAATTAATGAAAATGCAAAGCTTTTGCTTCTTTCGGCTAGTTTTAAGTAGTAAAAAAATAATGTAAGTTTGAATGGAAGTGGTCCGGTATGTAAAGATTGCACACAGTTTCTAAAAGCACAAACGTGTGTGATAGTAAGGAGTAGGTCCCACACGGTGACCATCGGTAAACGCCTTAAACGCGAGGAGGCAACTCTTATCAGTAAGGGGCAGCTTCCCATCCTCTAGCATAGTCGAATAGAACGCACAAGTTAAGTGAGCTTGGGGCTGGAGCAGTCTAAGGATGGGTGACCGGGTGAGAAGTTGCTATATCTCAAGCTTCATTTAAGTGCCATGATACGGTCATTATAGACATTTAGCATCTAAATGTGTCTGTAGTGACCTGTCATGTCGATTAAATAAACCTTGAGATCCTTGTTTTGAAAATTCTGAGAATGATGTTTTTTGTTATTTGTTGTTTTGAAAAATCAGAGAATGATCGCGAGATTGATGTGTGGGCCCGCCACGTTCTAACTTGGAGAATGATGTTTTTTGTTATTTGTTGTTTTCAGAAATCGGAGAATGATCGAGATTGATCTGTGGGCCCGCCACGTTCTATTTTGGAGAATGATGTTTTTTGTTATTTGTTGTTTTGAAAAATCAGAGAATGATCGAGATTGATCTGTGGGCCCACCACGTTCTATCCTTTGACCCACAACGTTCGAGATCTATGGGCCCGCACATTCTATCCTTTGACCCACAACGTACGAGAAGGGTTTGACCATGACGGGTTCCTCTTGGTATAGGTCATGACATGTCAGACCAAATTTAGTTGGGGAACATTTGTTCGATTCCCTCCCGCCGGCTCAAAGTTGGGGAACCGTGACATCATACGTAACGTGGCTTCCTCGGGGTATGGTGTTCGGTTTCTAATGCAGCTGGTGCCCCATCGAAGTTGTGCACTAGGGATTTGATCACATCACACACCACCCATATATACATATATTTGGGTCGCATGCAGGGTAACGGGTCTTCTGATCGACCCCGTCTCCCATGTGCGGTTTTCAATGACACGCCTATCTGTGGGCCTGGTCTATATATATCATCCCTTTGGCCGACAACGAGGGGGTTTGGCCATGAATGGATTCCTCTTGGTTCGTGTTACCGCGGGTCATGGTGACATGTCCGAGCAAAGTTCAAGCTCATGCGTTCTCAGGATTCCCTCCCATGCGCTCGAAATGGTGGGTTGGATCGACACCCTACGTACGTCGACATCCTCCTTAATTACTACCTACCTTTCATGGGGGTTGTCCATTTTGTGAGGTAGGCGCCACATCAAAATTGTACATTATTGGGTATTTAAAACACATCACCCTTCCAACGTACATCAATTTGGGCCCCATGCAGGTGGTGTTGGTTTTGTGGCCCCTCTCGTGCGGTTTACGGTGATGGTCCAATCTATGGGCCCGAGCGGTCTATTATATCCCTTTTTGACCGACAACAAACAGTGGTTGTTTGGCCAAGATAGATTCACTTGGTCCGTCTTATGGTAGGTCATGGTGACATGCATGCATGTCCGACCAAAGTATGAGTACGTGCATGCATCCCGCCGACATGAAGTGGGGTGGGGCAGGCACCTAGCTACGACCTTAACCCGTCATTATAGATATCCAAGGGGGCTTTCCGGTTTGCGAGGGAGGTGCCACATCAAAGTTGTACATTGTGTATTTAAACATCACACCCTTTATTCCTACATATATTTGTCCACTTTCAGGTGGTTGTTGTCTTCTGGCCCCTCTCATCCGATCTTCGACGACGCGCCCACCCGTGGGCCTGCGCGTCAAAGTTGTGCATTGGGAATTTGAACATCACACACCACCATTTTCATACATATATATTTGGGCCACATGCTGTTGTGGTTGTGTTCTTATCCTTTCTCGCGTTTTTTTGTTGCCAAATGGTGCTATTTAAAATAGCAGACGCCTCAGATGAAAAACTGCGTGCGAACGTACGCGCAATGGACACGGGTGCACTGGCTTAACCGTGTGCGAAGCTCGTGCCCTATAAAATCGCCACGACTTCGCAAGCACTAGCAAGGGTGAAGGGGTAATGTGTACACGATATTTAGGATGAATTCCACATATGCGTTTGAAAATTAGGATGAACCGTGTGCGATAAACCAGCTAGCTAGAAATCTAAAAAAAACTACCCGCCTTGAGCGATGCAAAAATTGGTGGTTCCGCGGCTTTTCCTTATTACCATACACAATTATTATGTTTGGACCATGTGTGATCTGGTTGCTCCCGCCCCGCTTCATTTCCTTTACCCAAAATTTAGTTGTTGCGGTATTTCAACCGTCGCCCTCACTCCTCCACCACCGACCTCATAGTAAAATTCCAGTAGCCGAGGCATTTGAACCGTCGCCCTCCCTCGTCCACCACCATCTCCACCCACCATTACTAAAAATTTCAGTAGCCGCGGCATATCCTCAAACACCACCCGCCCTAACCCCGCCCCCCTCCACAATCTACACCCTCCCCGCTCGAACCCTAGCTCGCCGCCGCCGCCGCCACCAACCCCTGCCGGTCTGCCCGTGCCTCCTAGCTTAGATAAGTTCAGGTTACCCACCGATTCCCATACCCTCGCCGCCCTGAGTTTTTAGATGAGGCATGCGGTGTCCCCCCCCCCCCAGATCCCCATCCCCTACTACAGAGAGTCACAGCCTAAGCCCGACCACATATCCCGGGGAGCCCGAGGAGCGTACGGCCAAAAGGAGGTCTATCATGGCCTCTCCGCCGGACGATGTCGGGGTGGCCGCCGTTCGTGCCGACTTGTCGATCCCGGAGGAACACCTCGCCGCGGAAGCCGGCGAAGATGTTGACTATGTCGCCATGGCGAAGGCTTCACGTCAGCGGGCTCACGTATTACTGAATCTCAGGACAGCCGCTTCGACATCAAGCTCGTCGACAGCGAAGGCTTCACGCGGGCCATGTCACAGGTTAAGTGGTCCATCCCCAACGCCTCTGGTTCAACCGCTGTCGATCTCTTCGAAGGCCCCGCCGCTGATCTCCTCCACCTCGCGGCCAAGGATTTGCGATCCTTGTACGCCATCGAGCCCATTATGTCATTTCTGAAGGACACGTTCTACGGCGGTGGCTTGGGATCCTCAGCTGCCAAGTCAGATCTCATCGACCACGACCACGCGAAGGGCACCCACTACGGCTCTTCCAAGGTGAGACAGCCCATCTGCGACATCAGGGATCGCACCCTGGGTCTGTGCTCTTCCAAGTGGAAGGATCCCGTCCATGACAAGTGAGGCAATATTCTATAAGCAAATCTTACTTTTTCTAGCTAGCCAACTCGTACCCATTGTTGTAGTAGCTTTTGTCATGCGATGTTCTAACTGTGCCGTGTTTAATTATTTCAGTTATGCAAAAATGTAATGTTCAATAGGGCTATCTGATGTTTAAGTATGAATTGTCCACTTCAGTTTCACGAATGGCTATATTTGGTTGTTTATAGTGAGTAGATGCCTTTTTTATCTGTATTTGATTGTTAGGTTGGTTGCAGTGAGCATTTGCCCAGTTTTCAAGCAGATGCCCTGTTTATCTGTATTTGGTTGTTAGGTTGATTGCAGTGAGCATTTGTCCAGTTTTCAAGGAGATGCCTTGTTTATCTGTATTTGCTTGTTAGGTTGGTTGCAGTGAGCCTTTGTCCAGTTTTCAAGCACATGCCTTGTTTATCTGTATTTGCTTGTTAGCTAGGTTGGTTGCAGTGATCCTTTGTCCAGTTTTCAAGCAGGTGCCTTGTTTATCTGTATTTGCTTGTTAGGTTGGTTGCAGTGAGCCTCTGTCCAGTTTTCAATGGCTATATTAGGTTGTTATAGTGAGCATATATGCCTTGTTTATTTCAGTTATTCATAATGTGATGTTCATTATGTGCAACTATGAACCGTGCAGTTCGATTTCATCAATACCAGTTTGAACGGCTATATTTGGTTCCTGTTGTGCCTGGTGAAGTTAACACATGCCCTTTATTTCAGTTTTACACATTTATGCGGTGTGATGTTTAAGCATGAGCTATGTTCTATTCATTTTCAACAGTACCTGTTTGAATTACAATATTTGGTCCCTGTTAAGCCTGTTGTACTTAACATTCCCTTCCATTTTTTAACTGATTTAATATCATGCTGAAACCAACACATTCAAGCTGTCATTTTGAGATATTGTTGTTTACCATGGCTATATTTGGTTGATGTTAAGCCTGTAGTACTTATCACGCCTTTCCATGTATTTACGCAGGACAACAACAGGAGTGGCTAGCATTTTCCACCGAGGTTAGTTTCATCCCTCGGCTTATACTGCCTCTATTTCATAATGTAGTGCATACAAATCCACGGCTGGACACTTTTTAGCTTCTAATATTGACTTGTCGCTTGTAGGTACATATGTCCTAGGCAAAGATCCACGCCTCGGCCCTTTTTGCGTATGGAGCAATGAGATATTCATGAACCAGCATCAAGTGAGGAAACTGATAAGAATTATTAGCAAAAAGATACGACCGATGGCAATTAAATTATTTGTCTATGCTCTATCCAACACAAAAGTGAGCTGTAGGATGGTAACTATGAACTCTGTAGCCTTCTCTTTTTACTGCCCTGAATGAGTTGTTAGACAACAATGTCTGAATCTTTTTCGTTTGCAGTGGTTCCCAAAGCAGTTTACTCAAGATTACCTCGCAAAGTACATGATTGGTGAACATGCAATGAAGGTTAAAGTATTTCATCGAGACTACAATGAGCATCGAGAAGTCCTAATGAAGACAGTGAAAGGTGGGCGGGCGGCCATCACAAGGGGTTGGCCTAGAGTCGTGCGCGCATTAGGCATGGATGAGGGCACAATATGGGCATTCCACTTTACCTTCTCCAGCAACCAGAATGTCTTCCACCTCTCTCTTTACAGTCTTTAGTACAACTGTGGTTCATCATTCTTTCCTTGCTACTTCTCTAGTTCTTCAGCATATGTACCTGTGCATCGAATTAATCATTCGTCCTTGAACTTGTATTTGTAATAAACATGGTTCGATATGAAATAAGTGATTGCCTACTTTCATATTAAAAATCTGTTTCAATTTAAAATTAATTTTAAATGCAGGGATTAAATTAGGGATAAATTATGATCTGCATGCCATTACACTGCACACGGTTTGCGAAAGCAAAACGTCTGTGATAAACGTCAAGATCAGACATGTTTCTCAGATCAGTACGTGTGCGATGAAACTCTACTGCACACACGATCAGACAAGAAAAAACGTGTGAGATTAACAACAACAACGCACACAGTTCCTTCTTAATAAATGTTTGTGAAAGTCACCTTATCACACACGCTAGGCAATTATGAACTATTTATGATGTCGTGTGCATCGTAAATGTTTGCTCATAGAAGAACGCGTGCGATAGGCCTTCATCCAACACGGGTAATACGGATGAATCGTTTGGGACATTTTATACATCTCAAACGTTTATATACATACAAATGTGTGGGATATTCAAGCTTCGCATACGGTGTACAATTGTGAACTGTTTGTGATGGGGTGAGCATCGCAAATGTTGCAGCACTGAATACCGAGTGCGATGGTAATGTGAGCACAAACGAGTAGCAAGGACGGAGCGTTTGGGAAATATGCGGGCATCGCATACGCTTAGTTCTGCGAAACGTATGCTTGCATGCTCCCTATCGCCTACGGTTTCTGGGTCGTGTGGGAAGACCCCCCCCCCTATCGTACACACAGGCAAGGCGACGGTTTAAAACTACGTCGCGGAAAGGGGTTAAAAACCGTTTGTATAGCAACTCGTTGTACCAGTGTAATGATTATGCTTCTTATGTTCACGGATATTATTATGTTGATATTGTTAATTCATCGCTTCACAATTTATATGCCATAAAAGACATTACATGATGAACATGTTAGGTAGCATTCCACATCAAAAATTCTGTTTTTATCATTTACCTAGTCGAGGACGAGCAGGAATTAAGCTTGGGGATGCTTGTGTTGGAAATATGCCCTAGAGGCAATAATAAATTAGTTATTATTATATTTCCTTGTTCATGATAATTGTTTATTATCCATGCTATAATTGTATTGATTGGAAACTCAAATACATGTGTGGGTACATAGACAACACTGTGTCCCTAGTAAGCCTCTAGTTGACTAGCTCGTTGATCAAAAGATGGTGAAGGTTTCCTAGCCATGGACATGAGATGTCATTTGATAACGGGATCACATCATTAGGAGAATGATGTGATGGACAAGACCCAAACTACGAACGTAGCATATGATCGTGTCAGTTTATTGCTATTGTTTTCTGCATGTCAAGTATCTGTTCCTATGACCATGAGATCATGCAACTCCCTGACATCGGAGGAGTACCTTGTGTGTATCAAACGTCGCAACGTAACTGGGTGACTATAAAGGTGCTCTACAGGTATCTCCGAGGGTGTCTGTTGGGTTGGCATGGATCAAGACTGGGATTTGTTACTCCGTGTGACGGAGAGGTATCTCAGGGCCCACTCGGTAATACAACATCACAATGAGCCTTGCAAGCAATGTGACTAAAGTGTTAGCCACGAGATCTTGTATTACGGAACGAGTAAAGAGACTTGCCGGTAACGAGATTGAACTAGGTATAGAGATACCGACGATCGAATCTCGGGCAAGTAACATACCGAAGAACAAAGGGAACATCATACGGGATTAACTGAATCCTTGACATAGAGGTTCGACCGATAAAGATCTTCGTAGAATATGTAGGAGCCAATATGGGCATCCAGGTCCCGCTATTGGTTATTGATCGTAGAGGTGTCTCGGTCATGTCTACATAGTTCTCGAACCCGCAGGGTCTACACACTTAACGTTTGGTGACGATTAGTATAGTTGAGTTATTTTGTTGGTGACCGAAGGTTGTTCGGAGTCCCGAATAAGATCCCGGACATGACGAGGATCTCCGGAAGAGTCCGGAGGTAAAGATTGATATATGGGATAATAGTGTTTGGTCTCCGGAAGGGTTCCGGAATTCACCGGAAGTGGTTCCGGATGTTTCCCGAAATGTTCGGGTACGAGAACACTTTATTTGGGCCAAGGGGTAAAGCCCACGAGGCTTAGGCAAGGTGCAAAAGGAAGTTTTGCTGGCATCTGGGGTGGTACTACCGCTTATCGTAAGCGGTACTACCGCTACAGGCGGTACTACCGCTTATCGTAAGCGGTACTACCGCTTGTACGCGATACTGCTGGAATCCGAGTTGGACTCTTTCCGTGCGGGCCAAACCGACCTTGTGCGGGCAAAACCGACCTTGTGGAGGTTTTCTCTCCAAGTTTAGACCCCAGGGCTCAACATATAAATAGAGGGGCAGGGCTAGCACACGGGACACATTAAGATTTCCCAAGCCGTGTGTCAGCAACCCTAACCCTCTAGTTCTCCCGTCATAATCTCCGTAGTGCTTGGCGAAGCCCTACAGAGATTGTTCCTCACCACCATCACCACGCCGTCGTGCTGCCGGAACTCATCTACTACTTCATCATCGCTCACTGGATCGAGGAGGTGAAGGCGTCATCAAGCCGTACGTGTGTTGAACGCGGAGGTGCCGTCCGTTCGGCACTAGTTCGTGATCGGATCGAGGGACGACTTGCGATTTGGATCGCGGAGACGTTCGACTACATCAACCGCGTTTTTAACGCTTCCGCTTAGCGATCTACAAGGGTATGTAGATTCACTCTCCCTCTCGTAGATGCTCATCACCATGGATAGATCTTGTGTGTGCGTAGGAAAATTTTTGTTTCCCATGCAACGTTCCCCAACAGCTTGATACGTCTCCAATGTATCTATAATTTTTGATTGTTCCATGCTATTATAGTATCAATCTTGGATGTTTTATATGCAATTATATATCATTTTTTGGACTAACCTATTAACCTAGTGCCTAGTGCCATTTGCTGTTTTTCTGCTTGTTTTTGGCTTTTCAGAAAATCAATATCAAACGGAGTCCAAACGAAGAAAAAAGTTTGGATTAATTTTTTCTGGACCAAGAGAGACCCTAGAAGGTTCGGGAGAAGACCGGAGGAATCACGAGGGAGCGACAAGCTCGGGAGGCGCGCCCAGGGGGGTAGGCGCGTCCCCAGGCTTGTGGGCTCCTCGTGGCACATCTTGACCTAATTCCGCCTCTATAAATTCCCAAATATTCCCAATATACCAGAGAGCCACACGAAATAACTTTTCCGCCGCCGCAAGCTTCTGTTCTTCCGCGATCCCATCTGGAGGCCTTTTCCGGTACTCTGGCGAAGGGGGAATCGATCACGGAGGGCTTCTACATCAACCTTGCTGCCCTTTCGATGATGTGTGAGTAGTTTACCACAGACCTACGGGTCCATAGCTAGTAGCTAGATGGCTTCTTCTCTCTCTTTGATCTTCAATACAATGTTCTCCTCGATCTCCTTGGAGTTCTATTCGATATAATCTTCTTTTGGGGTGTGTTTGTTGGGATCCGATGAATTGTGGGTTTATGATCAGATTATTCATGAGAAATATTTGAGTCTTTTCTGAACTTATTTATGCACGATTGTTATAGCTTTGTATTTCTCTCTGATCTATCCGTTTGGTTTGGCCAATTAGATTGATTTATCTTGCAATGGGAGAGATGCTTTGTGATGGGTTCAATCTTGCGGTGCTCTATCCCAGAGACAAAGTAGGGGACAAGACACGTATTTGTATTGTTACCATTAAGGATAAAACGATGTGGTTTATTCATATTGCTTGAGTTTACTTTGTCTACATCATGTCATCTTGCTTAAGGCGTTACTCTGTTGTCATTAACTTAATACCCTAGATGCATGTTGGATAACGGTCGATGGGTGTTATAATAGTAGTAGATGCAGGCATGAGTCAGTGTACTTGTCTCGGACGTGATGCCTATATACATGATCATTGCCATGAATCCGTCATAACTATGCGCTTTTCTATCAATTGCCCAACAGTAATTTATTTACCCACCGTATGCTATGTGTTCAAGAGAGAAGCCTCTAGTGAAAACTATGGCCCCCGGGTCATTTATCTATCATATATAAAATCCAAAAATACCTTGCTGCAATTTTATTTTCTTTATTTTGTTTTGCAAATTATTTATCTATCTATCACTTTCAGAATTAATCTTTACAAGTAACCGCCAAAGGGATTGACAACCCTCTTGTTCGCGTTGGGTGTAAGTATTTGCTTTTGTGTGTGTAGGTGCTGCTAACGAGGTTCTGTGTGGTTCTCCTACTGGATTGATAACCTTAGTTCTTAACTGAGGAAAATACTTATCTCTACTGTACTGCATCATCCTCTCATCTTCGAGGAAATCCCAACGCAGCTCACAAGTAGCACGGACACACGGGCAAGGCGATGGTTTAAAACTCTGTCATGGAAAGGAAGTAAAAACCGTTTGCATAGCACTCGCCTGCACTAGTGAGGGTGGCACAACGGAGGAGGAAGAGGAGGGTAACGCCGGGTCGTCGTCGGCCGCGTCCTCCATTGGGACGTCGTCGTCGGCCGCGTCCTCCATTGGGACGTCGTCGTCCTCCGGCTGCCTGCCGGCCCGCTAGCCAGCTGACAGCAATGGCGGCCATCTCCTTCTTCTGGTCCGGCGTCAGCCTGTCCCAGAGAGCTTTGGCAGGGAAGGAATCCTTGGTGGGATTTGTGCGGAGAGGGATCGAAGGCTGATGAATGCGACTATGGCCGGGGCAGCGGTTTATATAGCAATGGCGGACAGCAGACGGGCGGATGGGTGGCGCCGGAGGAGACGCCTCGGCAACCGCGTGCCATCAATGTGGGCGGCAAACGGACGGACGGGCGGCCATCGTGTCGTTTGAACGCGCAGCAGTCGCCTGCACCGGGAAGCGGCGCGGGCGGCGCTCTCTCGGCCGGCGCGCCGCTTCAATGCCGGTGCCAGTGAGCGGTCGCGTCCGCTCTGGCCGGGCATGAATGCGGGCACTGACGCTCTGGAGAGGTGCTAACCGTTTCGGGCGGGAAGCGCGCGCGGGGGGGGGGTTTGGGTGGGCCAGGGCGGTCAGAAGTGGGCGAAGCAGCGGTCCGGACTCCCGCAAAGCCCCCCCCCCCCCCACGTTTGTCTCCGGTTTGCGGGAGAAATCGTGTCCGGACCGCCCTGCGGACCGATACAGGACCGTGTTGGATGGCTTCCGCGGTGCGGACCGCGATGTCCGGACGGTTGCGGGAGGTTTGCGGGTCGCCGTTGAAGATGCCCTTAGGTATGTGAGGAGAATCAAACTCAGGTGGATTGAGTGGAAACAGAACCCACCGTCTACTTTATTTTAAAAAAATGAGGCTAGGGGGAGTCTTCTTTATTTTACTTGTAACTGCAATGTTGTTGTCCTCGGTCTATGGTGCTCGTAGGCAGGATTGATGCTCCTCGGTCCGAAGCGAGAGGGTAGGGGGAGGCTTCTTTGACGGTGGTTTGGCAACAACTATGTGGTGCAGTCCGGTGGTTTTCTTCTGAAGATGCGAGTTTGTTTCTCATCGTTGTGATTCTTGTTGCTCGGTTTTCTTTGATCTTCTTTGTTGGAAAGTCGTTTGGTTTTACTTTTTTTTAAACAAGGCAAAAGATTTGCCATTTTCATTAATTAAGGGAGAAGGTTTAGACATATCCCCGCAATGTGGGGAAGAAAACAACTACTCTCGCGGCATTACATTACTCAAGTACTTCGCACCCGCTAGAACCCAAAGATGAGCCTCTTCCTTGATCCTCCCGACAATTACCATGGTGGGTGCGGCGGTGTTGCGGAAAACTTTCGCGTTGCGTTTCTTCCAAATCTCCCAAGATACCAACATCATCAAAGAAGTGAGAGCCTTCCAGTGCGGTCTTGTATTGTTCACTGTATCGGTCCACCAACCACTCACCGAGGTGGCATTTGCCCAAGCCAAAGTAGAGAAATCCAGGAGTCCGAGCCAGTTGGTGATCTCGGTCCAAATACGGGTCGTGAAGCGGCATTGGGCGAGAAGGTGCACAACGGACTTAGGAGCTTGTTGGCAAAGAGGGCAAAGACCGCAGTTTGGCCATCCACGGCGACTTAGTCTATCAGCTGTCCAAATCCTGTTTTGTAAGACCAACCAAGCGAAGAACTTGCACTTGGGGGGGGGGGGGGGTTGTCAGCATGGTCGAGATGGTAAGACCCTCAAATTGCGCCTTGTAAGCCGAGGACGCAGAGTACACGCCATCAACAGAGAGCTTCCAAGTAATTGAATCACGAACCCCCTCCGTGAGAGTCTTTCCCAAAGCATAACCACTTTCTGGATGTGTGTGAGAGAGATGCCCTGCTGGGTATTAATTTGGGTAATCCAATTGTTGTCCGTCAACACCTTTCTCGCCGAATAAGACTTCTTGCGCGAGAGCTCAAAAACAAAAATCTTGGACGCAATATCCATCGGTCTGAGCCCCTCCAACCATGGAGATTCCCAAAACTTGGCCGTGTTTCCGTCCCCAACAGTTACTTTTGTGGCAGCAGCAAACGAATCACGATCCTCGGTGGTGCAGGAGGATTCTAGGCCAAGCCACGTCCTCGGGGGTCAGCATATTTCAAGCTTTTGGTCAGTAGTTGCCGTCAAACCCTGTCTCATCGTTGATGCTAGCTCAGCACCATCGCAACGTCACCCGCGCATGGCCCAGCCTGCCTGTACGAGCGATGCACACCCGAGGCGACTTGAAATATGCTGCTATGATTGTTATTTGCAATTGGAGAGAACACTCTAGTAGTAGAGTATAGTAGTGTACTCTCTTCATCCCGTAATACAAGAGCGTTCTTGACACTAGTGTAGAAGATAATGAGGGTCAGTACTACTGTCGCTGTGGCCTGTGGCCTGTGGATGTGTGGGAGAAATGTCCATACGCAGTCTCTCTTCTCGTGGTCCACACGATGCCCGGTTGCTTTCACGGAAAAGTCGCAGCCACGATGTTGCTCGACAAGTGTCATCTTCAGATGGTGTTGCAACAGAAACTCAAATGTTCAATTCAATTACGATTTTGACTAAGGATTGACTTGCTGAGTTATTTGCAGTATCATCATACACGCACCTAGCGACCCCCACCGAGCATTCGCCCAGCAAGCTCATCATCATCCATCCATGGCTGCTAAGCCTTTGCGCCTGCTCTTCTACTCAACACTAGTCATGCTTGTTTCCCGTCGGGCCGCTTCACCTTCGGCTTCTACGCCACGGACGGCGGCCTCGCGATCGGCGTCTGGCTCGCCACCGCGCCCAACGTAACCGTCACGTGGACCGCGAACCGCAACGACACGCCGGACACGGGCGGCTCGCTAAGGCTCACCTACGACGGTCGTCTCATCTGGATCGGCGCGAGCATCCAGGACAGGCCGGTGGCAGCCCCGTCCCGGCCGGCCGTCTCCGGCGCCATGCTCGACGACGGCAACTTCGTCCTGTACGGCGCGGACGCGTCGGTGGTGTGGTCGACGTTCGCGTCCCCGACCGACACCCTGCTCGCCGGGCAGGACCTCGTGCCCGGGGCGCAGCTCTTCTCCAGCGTGTCCGACACCAACAGGGCCACCGGGAAGTACCGGCTCACCAACCAGCAAAACGACGGCAACCTCGTGTTGTACCCGGTGGGCACGGACAACGTGGCAGCCGCGGCGTACTGGGACACGGTGACCTTCCAGATTGGCTTCACCCTCACCCTGCGCCTGGATGCCAGTGGCGTGCTCTACCAGGCGAACAGCAACGGTAGCTACATCAACAACCTGACACGGCCCGGAGCCGCAAAAGCTGGGGAGCAAGCCTACTACCGTCTCACGCTTGACCCTGACGGAGTTCTGCGTTTGTACCGCCACGCCTTCGTGTCCGGCGGTGCTTCAAAGGCCAACGTCCAATGGAGCAAACCGAGCGATCGGTGCCTTGTGAAGGGCGTTTGTGGGTTCAACAGCTACTGCGTCCTCGATCGCGACAAGCAGCCCAGCTGTTCGTGCCCGCCTGGGTTCGGTTTCCTCGACGCGACCAACACGGCCCTCGGTTGCACCGTGAACTCCAGCGCCGGCGAATGCAAGGGGGGACAGCAAGACGCCGCAGGCTTCTCCATGGCACCCACGTCGAACATGTCGTGGGCGGACACGCCGTACGAGGTGGTGGGCGCGGGCACGAGCGCGGCCGACTGCCAAGCGGCGTGCCTGAGCGACTGCTTCTGCGCCGCCGTGCTAAGGGACGCCAACGATGGCAGGTGCACGAAGCAGCAGCTCCCTCTGCGTTACGGCCGCGTGGGCGGCGGGTACACGCTGTCCGTCAAGACCGGGGGAGCGGCGAGCCCGGCGTCGGGCGGCAGCGGCAGGGACACCCACAACAAACCCATCGGCGTCGGGCGCGCAACCACCATCGCGTTGGTGTGCATCGGCATCCTAGCATGCGTCGCGTTGTCCGCCTTCATCGCCTCCGCGCGGCTGCTCCGGGTGAATCGGAGGATTTTACACCGGCATGTGGCGCTTGCGAACGCTGACGCCGGCGAGGGCTTGGAGGAGGAGACGGCGCCCCTGAGATCGTACACCTACCAGGAGCTGGAGCGCGCGACGCACTGCTTCCGAGACCCGCTGGGCCGCGGCGCGTTCGGCACGGTGTTCAAAGGCACGCTGCGCAACGGCGAGAAGGTCATCGCCGTGAAGCGGCTGGAGAAGCTCGTGGAAGACGGCGAGCGGGAGTTCCAGAGAGAGGTGCGCGCCATCGGGCGGACGAGCCACCGCAACCTGGTCCGCCTCCTGGGCTTCTGCCACGAGGGCGCGAACCGCCTCCTCGTCTACGAGTTCATGAGCAACGGCTCCGTGGCAGACCTGCTCTTCAAGGGCGGCGCCTCCTGCGCGCCGGCGTGGCCCGACCGCCTAGGAATCGCGCTCGACGTGGCGCGGGGCCTGCATTACCTCCACGACGAGCTCGACAGCCGCGTGATCCACTGCGACGTCAAGCCGCAGAACATCCTCATGGACGCGGCCGGCACGGCCAAGATCGCCGACTTCGGGCTGGCAAAGCTGCTCCAGCCCGACCAGACGCGCACTTTCACGGGCGTCCGCGGCACGCGCGGGTACCTGGCCCCCGAGTGGTACAGGGGCGCGGGGCCGGTCACGGTGAAGGCAGACGTGTACAGCTACGGCGTGGTGCTGCTCGAGATCGTGACGTGCAGGAGGGGCATGGAGATGGAGGAGGCCGGCGAGGAGCGCACGCTGATGGAGCTGGCGTACGAGTGCCTGCTGAGGGGTGAGGTGACGTGGGCCATGAACAGCGACGAGGTGGTCGACGCGGCGGCTGTGGAGCGGGCGGTGAAGGTTGGGATCTGGTGCGTGCAAGGAGAGCCTGAGTCGAGGCCGTCCATCAAGAGCGTCATCTTGATGCTGGAAGGACATTTGGAGGTGCCATTTCCACCGCCTCCCGCTTCGTAGAAATGCAGCTTTAGTTTACTACGTATATAGGTTTTTGTAGAAATCAACAATATGTATATTTTGTAGTACTTTGTTTTGCCCAAATTATCCAACTGAGAAATCAGGACAAAGAATTCCAAATTGAAATTAGACTCAAAGCTCGAAAAATAAAATAAAAACAAATACGACGCTCCATTTTGATAGCTCAATTTATTTCACAGCCAGTTATTTTCTTTTTACCAACCGGGCAATTCACCTTTCCACTAGTGATATTGGACCAATGTTTTTGAAGAGAAAGAAGTTCCAAACTTCCATGAATGAAAATGATCGTTTGTCTGAATTCTGATACTCCACTAAACGAACAGATTAAGAATGTTCCCTCTCCTTTTGAGCTCCTCATAGGAGACCAAAATTAAAACAAACACTTGGCAAAAGAGATTCAGGTCGCTGGGGAGTGGGGATCAAGAACTCATGCGATCTGCAGTCTTGCTAAGTCTCGACTGAGACCTAGCCACACGCTGCGATCTGTTACCTCTGTGTTTCCTGTATCCCAGTACACGTTTTTTCATTGCATGTAATGCTGCATCAGCAATAACGAAATTCTTTACAAGGAGGGTCTTCCATGAGACCATGACTGTCAAAGTGGTGAAAAAATATACACCAACATTTAATACAAGCACGAGCGGTACAAGAATTGACCAAGCGGCCAACGCCTGACAGATGGCGGGCAAACCTGGGATTGACATTTGTGACGCGAGGAAATTGAACGAACTTCTCAACACGCAGTATGTAACTCTGGAACCTGGGTTGGCATTGCGCCCGCAACCTGTATGTAACTGTGTCTGTACGGTGTGAAGCTATATAAGTTGGGCGGCTCCAAACGGGTTGGCTTGTGCGTGCATTCCATTTCCATTTGCTGCCGGGAAAGGGCCGAAGCCGGCATCGAGGAATGGGTTTGGCACAGGCTGTGGGTGCGACGGTGGTCCGAAGGGATTTGGTTGCATCTGCTGGGGCTGCTGTGCCATGGCGGCCATTTGAACCGATGGCGGGGAAGCTACTTGATTCAACGCCGCGAAAGGATCGCTCGCCATGAAGGGATTGTGAGGTACTGCACCGTATGGCGACTGTTGCTGCATCTGCCTGTAGGTTCCATCGTCGTACAAGCTGTCCAATGTGAGCTTGTCGAATCCACCGCCCTGCAAGCAGGAATAAGAGTGACAAGTTTGACAATCAGACGGATACACATAGATAATTAAGGAAAGACATTACAATTTTGATAACAGAAAAATATAATCAATGCAAGAAATCTATAGCTTTCCATACATCATCTGGCTGCAAGCCCTTACATCAATTTTTATTTGCAGATGCATTTGGGTAGCTGAGCTCCTTCTGTGAACTTTTTTGAACTTGAGACTTTGTTATGGAACTTCAGATCAATAAAATGGCTGCATGCATCATTTTGATGCAGAGGCCAGGGGAAATCCTCCTTTTCGAAAAAAAAAATTGGGTAGCTGAGAAGTGGTTTCAGCTGGCCTGAAATATTGAGGCGGCAATTTATACCTCCAAAAGGTTCAGGTGTTGACAAACTCGCGTGCCTAAAGTTGTGAACCTGAAGACTATTACTGACGAGACAGTGAATGATTGCAGGTATTGGATGAGTTAGACCAGTTTTGTACCACCAGGCATGCCTGACACTCCATGAGAGCCATTATGTAATTATGAAGGAATGTCTACGAATTATAATTTCAACTATTCCTTCATATATTATCTAAAAAAACTATTCCTTCGTATTAATGTCTGTGAATGATAGAAGACTAGCAGGTTCCAGATAAAAAACAGAACATAGAGGCAACCAACAGGAAGGTAAATATACTCAGAGAAAGGGTAAAGACACCAACCAAATTACTGTCCACAGCCAGTGAATTGGTGTTGCTACTAGAGGTTGTGACAAGAGCAAGTTCCCATCCCGTTGGGTCAAATCCTGTATCTTGCATTGTAGCTGTGCTAGTTGTTAAAGTATTAACACCTGTTGCATTTATGCAGATAATCTTCAGAATTACCTAATATCAGATTCATGTCAGACATCACTACGAATTGAATGCTGACTAATTACCTGTCGGAGTAATAGCCAAGGCCAAAGCATTGCTTTCCTCTATTGCCGATACACTGGGGTTTGGATCACTTAATCCCTAGGAGCAGACATGACATTAGATTGTGAAAAAATGCGCTGGTGTACAATTCAGCAAATGTTCTGTTTTGCTTACCAGTAAATCACCGGTATCTGCAACCCTGGTGTTGGGAGGAGATGAAGCTACTTCAGTTAAAGATGGTACTGGAGCAGGTTCTTCCATTTGCGGAACTTCCTCCTGAACAGGAACAGGCTCAGGAACTTCTTCTGATTCTTCCGGTTTGTATGTAAGAAGAAGCCTCTCAGGAAACTCCTGATAAAATAACAATTACGCAAGTGTAAGAATAAATTCTAGCCATCAATACATTGTTTAAGTGAAAAAAAAAAGTCTACATGTGCTTTCATAGTTGTGACACAATGACCATTACAAAACCTATTAAAATTGCTAACAGTGTCACTTGGATGGTAACAAAATACATGTTTCTATCACTATAGCAGTGAAAGAAGAATGGGCAAGTTAACAAGATTGCTGTCTAGACTTGTGACATCCCCAGATTACTAAACAGTAGTCATGCTAATTAGTCATGCCAAGTCATCATCATTAAGCCCTATAAAAACAATTAAGAATAATCCAACTTGAAATTCAAATTTTAGAATAAAGTCAAAATTAAAAGTTATCCCAACAGTAGAACAAAATAGTTCATAATATTGCAAAAATTCCCATAGCAATTATAAAAATAAAGTCAACATTTATTGAATATCAAGTTTGACCCTAACATCCAGAAAACAGTACATAGACAGCCCCATTTAAACCATTTCTTTTAAATAAAATTCAAATGAAACCATCCTGCCTCCAAACTTTTTGTGGCAGTGCCATAAATTGCAAAGTATTTTTATGGCCAAGACCCACCTTTTTCAAAAGTCCTTTGGTGGCTTAAATTATCTGCAAAAGTTTTTGTAAAAAGAAAAACAGAAAAGCAGAGAAAAGAAAAGGGAAAACTTACTGTGCACTAAGGCCCACAGTGGCAGGAGCCGGCCCAGCCCACTGAGGCCTTCTCCCACCTGCTCCCTCGTGCGTGTCGGCGCCGCCATGGCAGGAGCTCGCCGCGCCGCCCGCGCTTGCCACGGCGCCGGGGCAGTTGGCCCCGGATAAGGCCAACCCCCCTGCCTCTCCCCTGGACGCTCGCAGCTCTCCTCTCCCTCTCTCCCTCGCTCGGCCACTCTCCCCTCTTCTTCTCTCCCGTGCCCGAGCGCTGTCGCCGCCGTGAGCTCTCACAGCCGCGGCGACCGTCGTCCTCTGCCTTCTCCGCCGTGTCCGTCGGCCTCGCCGTTGTGCGCCTCGTCCGTTGGAGCAGCTGGTTGGAGCCGGGGAGCCCTGCATCACCGGGACGTCGTCACGTCCTCCTCGGATCCCCGCCGCTCCGCCGCCGCCGATCTGCGTCCCTCTGCGCTACTAAGCCTAACGCCGGCCACCGTGTGCCCCAACGTGAGCCTCTCCCTCTCTCCTTCCCCTCCGCTTGTGCGCTGCTGCTCCGTAGCTAGCTCGACGTTTTGCCGCGCTCCGGCCGCCGCGGTACCTCGCCGTCCGGCCACCTCCGGTCATCCCCGTAGCCCCGCGATAGCTCGTTTGGATGCGGCGTTCCTCGCTCGTTCGAACGCAAGTGGAATCACGCGAATCGGTCCACCGTAGCAAAATCCCGCCGCTCGCCGTGGCTCGCCGCCGCGTCTGGAGCTCGCCGTGGTTCCGGCGCCGGCTGCCAGCGTGGCACCGCCTGGGGCCCACCTGGGTCACTGCCAGTGGGCCCCCTAGCCACTTTTGACACCGTTGACCACGGTCAACTATTACTGTTCATCGCTGACTTCTGTCAGGTGGGTCCCCCGCGTCAGCACTTTAATTAGTGGCTAATTACATTTAGTTAAATTAACCCCCTGATTAGTTAGGTCACTGACAGGCCGGGCCCACTAGCTAATTAACTTGTTAGTTTAAATTAAAACACTGTTAAAAGCTTACTGTGGCTGACAGCTGGGCCCCACTGGACCCGCTGACCAGTCAACAGTTGACCAGTCAACTGCTGTGTCAGCAGTTGATTGGGCCCACCAGTCAGTGACTGTGGCTGGCTGGAGCTGGGTGTAAAAAGTATCTACACTGCTTTTTCGAAATTAATAATAAAATCCAGTATTTCAGAATATTGTTAAAACTTGCAAAATTCGTAGAAATTCAACCGTAGCTCGGATCGAAAAACTTTCTACATGAAAGTTGATCAGAAAAACGAAACGAATCCGAATACGTGGTCAAAATGCTTGACCATCGCTCCTATCTATCTGAACATGAAACCTTCCCCTCCGGTTCAGTATACCGAAATCCGCCTAAACGCCGGGAAAATATCCCCGTCTGCGACATGTAGCATTGCATTAAGTCACCACCAACACAGCATTTTGCCATGCCATGCATCTGAATTGCTTTTTTTGCTTTTATTTATTGTTTCTTCCCCCTCTTCTTTCCGATAGCCTCCGAGATCGACGCAGCTCCGGAGTCCGACTACACTGTTGACGACCCCTCCTTTGCTGCAGAGCAACCAGGCAAACAAACCCCCTTGAGCATGCCTATATCACCTACTATTTCTCCCTCCTGCTTGCATTAGAATTTGCTACTGCTTTTGATTGATCCTATTCTGATGCATAGCCTACTTTTGTAAACTGCTATTGATACCTTACCTGCTATCCCAAATGCTTAGTATAGGTTGGATGGAAATCCATCTGTGGCCCCTCTTCCTTGTCCTAGTTGCCCCGCTTAGTTATCGGTGCCCTGATCGATGTGATCGACGGGCTGAGACCAGCACCTCACCACACCCCCCCCCCCCCTAAGTTGCTCGACTCTGCAGAGCCATTATCGAGTGCCGAGGGTGATACCTCTTATCTCACTCCTGATGTTGCCTCTGTGGTACCAGCTAGTTGGTTGTGGGTTACCGAGGGTGATTCCTCTTTCACCACCTTCGACGAAGCTTCTGTCGTGCAACCCCGCAAGTTTGAATACCATCGAGGGTGATTCCTCGGGGTTCACCTTGACGGGTACATCGAGTGGGAATCCAACGAGGGTGATTCCTCGGAATTCCCCCCTTGATGTATGGACACACGGTTACTCTACATTTAATTCAGTCCCTTGTTAAAGACGGGTCGATCCCGAGGGGTACCCGCGAGAGAAACACATGAAAGTCGGGCGGGCCCGGAGAGCACCCGCGAGAGTTACTGTGGCGGCTGGCTGTTTAGCGGTACCACCCAGGTTGTGGTGGTAGCCCGGACTTGTCCCGACAGCCGTCACTAAAATTAATAATGCACTAACGGATTTGGGTATTGATCTGAGTTGGCCACTGGCCTATACGCACTACCACCACGCGGGATAATGGTTTAATGGGGCCCTCGGCGCCGTATGTATCAGCCGAAAGCTCTGTCAGACGTCCAGTTCAGCATTGCAGCACGGCAGGATCGGCGCCATCCAGGAGAGAGGTGGTGCCTGGATCTAACCATGTGCGCAACAACCCGGAGTGCAAAGGGCGATGGGCCCAAGACCCCTGAGCACTTAGGATGTAGACCGGCGGGGACCTCTCTGCTGAGCTCTAGGTAGGGCTGCGGTGTGTCGATCAGCCGAGGCCGGGCATGACCCAGGAAAGTGTGTCCGACCAGAGTTAATCGAGCGTGTTGGATAACAGTAGTGCACCCCTGCAGGAAAGATTATCTATTCGAATAGCCGTGTCCACGGTAATAGGACGCTCAGTGTTGTATCCCGATCTACTACAACTTGAACTGGATACATGTTGTTTAATTGTAAGCTCCGGGATCGCTTTCTCGTAGGGAGTCGAGGAAGGATCCCTAGGCTTTACTACTACATGCTTATTGCTTTATTGTATTTTTCCAATCTGCACCCTTCTAATGCTGCAAGACGTTGAAGGTGCTAGTCTTCGATAGGCTAGGCCTTTCCCCCTATTCTGGCATTTCTGCAGTCTAGTCCACAGATACAGCCTCCCCTTTGATACCGATGCATACTTAGCATAGATCTGATGTAAGTCTTGCGAGTACTTTGGATGAGTACTCACGGTTGCTTTGCTTCCCCTTTTTCCCCTCTACCCGATTGCTGCGACCAGATGACGGAGCCCCGGAGCCTACTGCCCCAGCCGACGACTACTACTACCCCTCGGGAGGAGATTACTATTACGTGGAGACCGCCGACGACCAGGAGTAGTTAGGAGGCTCCCAGGCAGGAGGCCTGCGCCTTTTCGATCTGTGTCGTTGTTTTGCCCCGCCTGTTTAAGGCTTATCTGTTTAACTTTTATGTCTGTACTCAGACAGCTGATGCTTCCGCTAATGCTTGTATGGCATCGAGCTTATGTATTCGAGCCCTCGACGCCCCTGGCTTGTAATATAAAGCTTGTATGACTTTTATTTGTGTAGAGTTGTGTTGTGATATCTTCAAGTGGGTCCCTAGGCTTGATCGTGTGCATTTGCGTGTATGATTAGTGCACGATTAAGTCGGGGTGTCACAAGACTGAAATAGGTAGATCTTAACTAACCAAGGGATCTTTAATTGGAACCATACGTGGAGCCTCCTTCACGTACTCTTCCATGGTTGAAAGGAATGTCTGTGGTGGCTGAGAACAAATAAAATCGAAGTGAGTACAGTGATATACCGGATAGTAAACAATGGGAACTTACACCATAAACACGAAACCTCACCTCCCTCAAAGTGGGAAACTGGAAATTTCTTGCGAGTTCTAATCCCCGGCAATTTTCATAGAAATCAGATAGGTTTCCAGCCTGAAGCATCCAAGTAAAGTTGTTCGGTAAAAATACCAAAATAATCACAGGCAGTTACTATCATCTTGATCCTCTACGATGTAAGATAAATTTTACACGACCACCCTACAGATTTACCTGTTGGCCAGCCCTCCTGTATATTTCAAGGGATTTAAGAGCTTCATGCCTTGGCATCTCAAAAAACTACATAGTTGTTCAGCAAAAAGAATGAAAAATTGCACATAACTTGTCACGACAAGAAAAATGATGCTATCACTTTGAAAAATAATTTACCTTATCAACAAGGTTGATAATTCCGTCGTTTATCGCGCAATAAATTTTGAAGCTTTCTTTAAGGACCTGGGGGAAATAAAGGCATCCACTCAAATTACCAAGTTAACAACTAATGAGGCATGTTTTCGAGAAAATACAGGAGCCATTTGCCCATTCATGTTGCCTATGTGAACAGAATGTTTTCCCTCATTTTATAAGGTGTGCAGAATCAAAGTAATCAAAGTACAGATGTGAAGTTGTGATTACTTTTCATAAAAGGAACAAAATTATATCCTTTTATGCAGGATGGGAGATGGGGTGTAATTAAATAACCAACCCGGCAAGTAGAAATTTCTGTGAATGTGCTAAGGAATCGCTAGCTGACTGTAATATTACTCGGTTTACTCCCTCCACTTTTGTATACAAGGCCACTATCACATTTTTCATATACCAAGAAAACAAAGCCAACTAACAAATAACACAATTAATTGTGTGGAAAACCACTCGTGTTCCGAGCTAATTAAATATGTTGCATGTGATGCCTCTTTCTCTATGGCCACATGCAACGTTTGCATTAATAAGCACCATCGTACAAGGCAAAAAACTAATAAATTCTTCTCGGGAAGAGATAGTGGCCTTGTATAGATGTAAATTGTATTTTTGATAGTGGCCTTGTATTTAAAATCAGAGGAAGTACTAGAAATAACAAACAATAAATTGTTAGAAAAGAAATAGAACATGTTATGTTACTGCATAAATTTTGCTCTTTTACAGAAAATATATATGGAAGGAAAAGAACTGCTCAATCATAACACCACCGGCACACATTATTCTCTGTTCAGAGAAACTATTAAGTGCCCAAGGCAACCAAAGAGGTTCGCAAAAGTCCGGTTGCACGGTCAAATGAAATATGATTTTTCAGATTGAATAAAAAAAGGAAAAAAGTGATCACTAAACAATAAATCTTACAAGGGCTAGAGCATATTGCACCAAATAATTGGTATTCGCAGCTCCTTCTGGCTGCATCAGAAAAGGAAAAGGCATGTCATGTTCTGTCCATAAAAATACTGAGGGGGAAACGGATTATCCAAAATATTCATTTTTTCAACCAGTGCAGAGTAGTGGATGGTAGGTATAAGAGAGAATCACCCGGCATCCAATAAGTCGATATAGTAACTGCTGAAGTGCCGGCATCTGCTCCAGCAAGGCCTGAGAATCTAATTCTCTGGTTTGACTGTGCGCCTGAAAATTAGTCTAATGATAAATTAAAGCAGCACCAGCAAGATAATCAACAGATAACAACTGGCAAAAATTATATAACTTTTCCGATTTAGTCATAACCCTGAAAGCTGATTTTTATTATATTACAAAATGAGAATGCAAATGCTCAAACCTTTTCAGTCCCTTGACCTTGCTTGGGCAAACGCTCAGCTTCAATATCATACTTCAAGATCCTGAAGCATTGCAGTCTTTCCTCCAAAAATAAACCATATGTTCGAACCCATGAAGAATAGTCCCAAGCTGGATACATAAATCAATATTAGAAAGGAAATTTAGCATGCAGAATGTTGAGCTGAACAAAGCATGATGCCATGCTGCAAATAGATAAATAGAAATACTGACCAATAGGACTGGAGTTATCCTTGAAGTTAGATAACTGCAAAATCTGGACCCTTTGTGTAAAATTAAGAAGTTCTTCCCGGAATGTAGGATCACCATCCCGGAGGAGTCGATGGATCACCACAAGTGCCTTCAGTGCAACCTGCATAGTGCGTGAAAGTGTATGCTAAATTAATTGGCTCCCACGATTATGGACAAAGACTTCACCTATCAAGTTAACTGAAAAGATGTAAAACACTACAAATTTTACTAGATAACAATTTTTGAACTCAAAACAACTTTGAGGTTATTCCTGTTAAAGTAATTGCAAGAAGAAAAAAGTAGCAGATCAAAGCATGATTGGCTGAACATGATTCTTCTTCAAAATATTTAACTTCACCTATCAAGTTAGTAAATAAGAAATATTCCTGCATAAGCACTTAATATGATACTATAACATCACTGGATTGAGGATATGAAAGCTAACCCAAGAAAATACAGAAACTAAGAAGACAGGGAATTTTAATTAATTATGTGCGCATGTTATGTTTGAACTCGGCAACTCACAGCTCCAAGGTATAAGCTATTTCAGCTGTCTAGTATGCACACCAGATACCATGTTAGCAAATTTCATTGCCACATGGTAATGCAATGAAAACTGGCAAACCGAATTGGAATTTCACAGACATCAGTGCAAGTACGGGACCCCTGACCCCCGTTGTTCTGACTTCTGATGGTACAAACAGTTTTGGACATTTTCATGTATGTTCATCTTTTTGTGCTGGGAAATTGGCAATGTATGTGCAATGCAATACGAAGAAGAAACATAAGCAAATTAAGCTACAAAACAAACCCAGATACTGTAATTTCCAACTCGGCTATATAAACCGTATTGTGTAAAGTCGTTTTCTGACCAAATTGCACAGTTGTTGGCCACACTTGTGGTTTTAGGTTCCAAATCAACCAATATCAGCAATCAACCGTCAGTAGAAACTGGGTTCGCACTGGAGATCATACGTAGCAACATGATGGTATTCTCAGTGCCAAATTCAAACAAGTGAAGTATCGATCCGAGAATAAACGCATATTTCTATTGCCTTAGATTAGATAACAAAGTCAGTACACCAAACTACGTCCAATTTAGGCTCAACAGGTAGCAGTTGGACAATCGATTACTGATCACATTTGGGGATACTGCACAAATTTCAGTCACCGTGCAACAGTTAAGCGGCAGCAGTACGGAGAACGCAGGGAGAAAGGCCTCATGGTTATCCATAGAGTATCAATCAAATATACCAAATGAATGGAAGAAAGATTTCACGGGAGAAGCGAGTGCACAGTGCTTACGATCCAACTCCGGGTCTTAGTGAGGCGGCGGGCAAGCGCATGGATGCAGTAGGCGACGTCCGCTTGGGGCCTGGCGATGGACGAAGCCGCCACAATCTCTGCAACACCATCAACAACTGATCAAACACCAAACTCAACCGAGACTGGGGACAACCTACGGCACCCTCCCTCCCACTGCTCAACCCAGCACACACTAGATTAGATTAAGCGAGAAATATAAGGCGAACTCGGGGTGCGAGAATCGATGGACGTACTGCGCAGGTGGCGATCCTTGGGCGGGCACTCCACATGGTTCGTGGCCTTCACGATCGCCACATCCAGATCCTAGGAAAAATGGCAAAATAAATCTCGAGTTGATGGATTACGAACCACAGATCCAAAAGCGCGTGCGCGCAGCAACTGAACCCCTCGCCTCGGAAAGTTGGGGGAATGGGGGAGAACCGAGCAAACTTAGCGCCCGGAGATGGCGAGGAGGGGGAACCTTGAAGTCGGAGTTGAGGCTGGCGAGGCTGACGGTGGTGGTGTCCTTGAGCGCGCCGTACGCCTTGCGCCAGCTCTGCAGCGCCGACATTTGCCGCTGCTCCCTCCCTTGCTCGTCGTCGGCTGCCGCCTCGCCTCGGTTTTTATTTTTTTTCGCCTCGTTTGGTGGCCTGGTTTGAGTTTGGGCTGGGCGTTTCTCCCCGTGTGTTGGTGCATCCAATCGACGACGCACGGAACAGCCAAAAAAAATATTGGTTTCCTTTCTTTTTCGCGGAGCTGCCGCCTACCAGTGAAGCAGATGGCGCGTTTCCCACTCTTCAGTTTTCATTCACGCCTTCTTTTTAAAAAAAATAAAATAAAATCTGATCTATTGGTAGTTTATCGTGATCTACTAAAAAAAAATAAAAATAGCAAAAAATAAATCCAGATCTGTATGACTATAAGTACTTGAGCGAGCCGAATGTGCGCCGCCGTCATCGGCCCTTCCTCACCGGAGCCGGGCAAACTTATTGTAGTAGACAGTTAGGAAGTTGTCGTGTTAAGGCTCCACAAGACCATCGCATCAGAATATCAACTGCCATCAATGAAGAGAAATGTAGATCAGAAGGATCTAAGCTGTGGTCACACGAACGAAGACTGGATCCACGAACATCCATCAAAGACGAACACCGACCCAATCTCACAAGATCCATCGAATACACACCTCCACACGGTCTCCTTTGTTTTTTGTTCATATGATAGAAACATCATAAGAATGGAAAATAGAGGAGGGGGGAACCTTGAAGTTGGATATGGCTATAAGGAAAAAAGGATATTGTTTGGTTCATAGGATAGATTTTTTTTTAGGTCCAATCTATTTTTTCTTTGAAGTGTGGAGGATAGAAACCAATCCTACATAGGAATATGAATTCATTCTTACAAACAAAAAGATCCAGGCCTACTTTGGTTCGTAGAATAGGAATATCGTGAGAACAGAAAAATCATAAAAAGTGAGATAACATACATCTCAAATCCTATAGAAAAAGGGATGTCATTTGGTTCATAGGGTAAGATTTTTCCTATTCAGTGTAGGCTAATTTTTTTTTCTTTTAAATACAAAGGACATGTCCATATCTTGTGTAGGAGGCGGAAGAAAGATTCCCCTCCCTCCATCCCGCGGCGCTCCCGCGAGCGCCCGGGGGGAACCCTAGCCTCCCACCTCCCCTCCCCTCCTCTCGTGGACCTCCTCCCTCGCCGTCGCCCAGCAGTGCCGCCGGGCAAAGCTCGGCCGGCAAGGGCGGCGGCGGGGCCTCCTTCTCCCCTCCGCACGGGATGCACGGCCGGCGCGGGACGGCTGCTCGTCTGGGGGCGCTGGCCTACGGCGGGGGCCAGCGGCGCGGCGGCGCAACTCCAGGGTGGCGGCGAGGATGCCTGGTGGCGTCACGACGACGGCTGGGCGAGCATCTGCGGCGCGGCGGCCGCGGCAAGACCAGATCGGGCGGTGACGGGCCGGCGCGCCTCCGGCCAGATCCTCCCGGATTTGGTCCCTGGTGGCGGCGGGACGTCGCGGGGTGGTGGCGGAGGCCCATCCAGGGCTCGGCGTGGTGGGGCTTGCAGCGGCGTGGCTGCAACCTCATGGTCGGCCTGGTCTTCCCGCGACGACGGCGGGACATGCTCCGGCGGTGGTTCGTTTGCGATTGACTTGGGGTGAGCTCCCTCCCTCTTCTACGGTTTCAGCTACGGGCTCGTCAGGCCGGGGTGGCTCCATGGTGCGGTGTGGGTGCGCGCGAGGCCTGCCGGAGGTGGCAGGGGACTTCGGGAAGGGGGCAGGGTGCCCCCTCCGTGGCATCTGGCGGCTGCTTCTGGTGGCTGCCGGAGTTCCCTGACCCAGATCTGGCCGCCGAGGACACCAACCCTGCCAAGGTGTCGGCTTTAGGGTGGAAGGGAGGTCTTCTGCTCTGTTCCGGTCGGCCACGTCGGTTTGGTGTATCCATGGATGAGGGTGGGGCTCGGATGCCGTGGCGGCGGCCCGGTTGGTGGAAGCCGGGGTGCTCATGGGCGGAGCACGCGGCTCGGGCGCTGTTCGGTCACCATGGTCGTGTGGGCGGCATGTTGACCGGGGTGTGTCCTTCAATGGCGGCGTGACGGTGAGTGTTGGCCGGGGTGAAAACCCACTCTGTCTCGCCAGGCCGGCGGCGGCGGCGTTCTGGCGTCGTCCCCTTCTTGAAGGTGCCGTCGCGGCATCTCATCTGTCGCCGTGGTGCTCCGGGGGAAACCCTAATCCTTGGATTGGGCGGTGGCGCCGCTACGGTGTCGTTCCCTTGCTGAAGGCGCCGCCTTGGAGCCCATTGTTCGTCATACACGGCTTCTCCTCTTCGCGGTGCCTCTCCCACGGTTGAGGGCCCGACGACTTCGTAGTAGTGCTTAGTGTTTCATCTGATGTTTGCTAGGAGGTTGTTGGGGTGGTGTTGCTGTTTTTAGCGTCCCTGTATCCAGCCTAGGGTGTGTGTGTGTGTGTGTGTGTGTGTGTATCGGCTTGTTCGGTGATGGTTGCTTTATATATAAAGCGGGGGGAAACCCTTTTTCGTCATATCTTGTGTAGGAATAGGATTCTATTCCTATAAAATAAAGAGCTCCAAAGAAATTTTTCCTATAGAATTCCTATCATTTAAATTTCTTATAAAATTCTTGTAAAAGAAGCCTTCGAAAAGGAAAATTTTCTATAAGAATCTTATCTATAGAATTCCTACTAAATTACTGTGAATCAAAGGACGCCTCAGTTCTAATGAGTGATTTTGGGATTTTGCACCCTTAAAACATGAGTACAATGTAGACACGCATAGGGTTCACAGAAGAATGGAGACATGTAGAAACCGCCACGAACTGGCGCTCTTCCATTCCCATCTCCCAATACCCACGCCTCTTGCCAACGCCGTTGTCGGTCCGCCCTCGCCCTCAGTGGCCCTATGGGCTTTGGAGGTGCGACGGATCCCAGTCCTCGTCGGTTAAAGGGCTCCC
Source organism: Elymus sibiricus (assembly GCA_039707655.1). Lineage (NCBI taxonomy): Eukaryota > Viridiplantae > Streptophyta > Magnoliopsida > Poales > Poaceae > Elymus > Elymus sibiricus. Next base: position 270,945,524 of record CM077668.1, read on the forward strand.
ATTCTTTACTTAACTAAATTCAGTGTTTTTTTAGAGGTGGCGGCGTCTAACATTCTTGAAAACATTTGTATTTCTTTTAAGATATTTTCAACTTGAAAACAAATTTTTTTCACGTGATTTTCACCGAATATTGGTTTTCATATGATATTCTCCCGCACATGTAAGCCAATTAAAAAAATTAGCCAAGAAATGTCAAATATTTCTACAACGTTTTTGAAAAAAAAATATGGCCTAGTCTTAGGAGAGTGATATTCTGTTGCCATGCGAAATTCCAAGTTCAAACACATTACGTGATGCGAGCTATGAAAATAACAAAATCGGCATTGAATAGTGCCGGACAGTAACGTCACTATTCATTACTGAATTATTTGTTTTTTCATAGCTCACATCTCGTAAATCATAATGTGTTTCAACTTGGAATTTCGCAAGTTAATAAAACTTCACCCTCTTAACATCCCGTATATTTTCCAGATTTTTTCGAAACATTCAAACAAGGTTTCCACAAAGTTTTATTTAAATGTTGGTTTACATGTGATATTCTTCACCCTAGACTGGCTAGGTATTTCCGAGCTACGGTTGGCTTTTCATTTTCTGTCGGCCCAACATGCACCATCCATGCATTGTAACACCCCCAGTAGGTTAGCTACAGTGACCTCACACTAATGATGCCAAGTCATCATCATTATATCCTAAGAAATGCAATTAAGAAATAATTCAACTCAAATTAAAAATTCAAATAACAAGTGAAATTAGAAAAACTCCAAACTTATAGACAAAATAGTTCATAATATTGCAAATAATCCCAAAGCAATTATAAAAATAAAATCAACATTATTTGAATTCATAAGTTGACCCTAACATCCAAAAACAGTACCCAAAACAGCATTATTAAATCCATTTTCATTTTTGCAAAATTCAAATGAAATTATTTTGCCCCCAAACTTTTTGGGGCAGCGAGATATATTGCATACTAAATTTTGAGACCAGCCACACATTTTACAAAAGTGAATTACCAGCTAAAGAAAATGTAAACAGAAAGCAGAAACAGAAAAAGGGAAAAAATGGCCTATTCTACTGTGCACTTAAGCCTCTGGGCTACAGTGCTGGCCCAGCCCAACCCCCGCCGTCTCCCACCTCCCGCCTCTCTCTCCTCGCTGTCGACCGTGCGCGCACGCCGCGCCCCGGCCCCCCCCTCTCCTCGCTCGACGATGCGCCGCTACAGAGCCGCGGCGGGCTAGAAGACCCTTCCCCGCACCCTGTGGCGAACCCTAGCCCTCCTTCTCCCCTTCCCTCGCTCTCTCCCACCGCGACCGAGCGCGTCCGCCGCCATAGCCGTGGCCACCGCACCCTCCTCGCCGCCTCACCGTGCCAGACGAGATTGCCGACGTCCGCTCCGCCATCTCCGACCCCGAGCTTGACCCCTACGCCTTCACGACGACCGCATCGACCTCTTCTTCGAGCGTCGGCCGCCGTGATCGCCGGCGACCTTGCACCCTCTCCGACGCCTCCCCGAGCTCGCTTTGCACCTCTACAGGCTCAACGTGAGCCCCTCTTCCTTTCCCCCCTCTTCCCCGCGTTGGTTGCTGCCCCTAGGCCGTAGAACGACCATGGCCAAAGCGCTCCGCCGCACGAGCTCGTCGCCAGCCAAGTTCCGGTGACCATTTGGTCTCTCTGGCCTGTCCATCGTTTTTGCGTGGACGCGTAGGGCACAATGGCCCCTGTCGTTTGCTCGTTAGCGCACTTCTGCCACTGCTTCACCTCCGCCCGAGCGCCGCCGCCGCCTGCCGTCGTCGCTGCGCCCAACTGCGGCCACTTCAGCCCCCGCGACCGCCACCATTAGACGCGCGAGAACGCCCGCAGCCGAACGAGCCCAACCACGGGTCCGGAGACCCTCTGTAGCTGATTTCCGCCGCTGGCCGACGCGCGCCACCGTGTTTTCTGGAGCCGGCGGCTTAACGCCGGCCGCGCGCTGACGTGGCCGCCCTGGGGCCCACCCCTGGGTCAATGCCAGTGGGTCCCAGGGGCCTAGTTGGCCGAGTTGACCTGGTCAACTCTGCTGACTGGGCAGCCCCAGCCACTGACAGGTGGGCCCCCACACTAATTAAACGTTTTTATAAATAATTAATCTGTTAATTAAACTGTGTCATTGACTGTGGGTCCCACTAGCTAATTAGATTAATCAGTTAATTTAATCCACTGCTTAATACTACAGTCTATGACAGAGGGACCCTACATGTCAGTTTGACCAGTCAACTGTCAGTGTTGACTGCTGACTGAGCTTTGACTGGCCCCACATGTCATTGACTGTGGCTGGCTCAGTCTGAGTATAAAAAGTATTTCACTATTTAAATTCGAATTTAATAATTAAAGTAATTCCAGAAATTTCAGAAAATGATTTAAAACTTTGGAAAATCATAGAAAATAAACCGTAGCTCGGATGAAAAAGTTTTCTACATGAAAGTTGATCAGAAAAACGAGACGAACCCGAATATGCCCTCCATGTAGCTGTCACATGCCTCTAACACTGCAAACATGGAACCTTCCCATCCGGTTCATCTGTTTGACAAATGCCTAAAGCCGGGAAAATATTCCCAGATATTTCCCCGCTCACTCAGTAACGTGTAGCACGGTGATAGGTCACCCCTAGCACAACATATTGCCATGCCATGTATTTGTGTTGCATTTGTTTGCTCTGTATTTATTGTTTCCTCCCCCTCTTCTCTCCGGTAGACTCTGAGACCGACGCTGCTCCCGAGTACGACTACACCGCAGAGGACCAGTCCCTTTCAGCAGAGCTTCCAGGCAAGCAAACCCCCTTGATCATTCCTATATCGCATATTCCTTCTCTCCCATGCTTGCATTAGAATTTGCTACTGTAATTAATTGCTCCTATTCTGATGCATAGCCTGTTTTTGTAACTGCTGTTGATACCTTACCTGCTATCCTAAATGGTTAGTATAGATTGGTTAGTGATCCATTAGTGACCCCTCACCCTTGTCCCTGTTGCCCCGCTTTGTTACTGGTGCCCCGATCAATGTGATCGATGTTCAGAGACCGACACCGCATCGCACACCCCCTTAGTTGTACGATTCTGCAGAGCTACCATCGAGTGCCGAGGGTGATACCTCTTACCTCACTCCTGATAATATCTCTGTAGTGTGGCTAATCGGTTGTGGGTTACCGAGGGTAATTCCTCTTTCACCACCTCCGAAGAAGCCTTTGTCGTGCAACCCCTCAAGTGTGAACCCATCGAGGGTGATTCCTCCGAGTTCACCTTGACGGATACATCGAGTGGGAATCCATCGAGGGTGATTCCTCGGATTCCCTTGATGTTATGGACACACGGTTACCCTACTTTTACTTCAGTCCCCTGTTGAAGTCGGGTCGACCCCGAGGGGTACCCGCGAGAGATGTGAAGTCGGGTTGACCGTGAGGGTACCCGCGAGATAATTATGTGGCACGGCCGGGCAGGTAGACCGCCCCAGGAGAGGGTTGGGCCTGGCCCTTGCCGTAAGTCCACGAGACGGGGCGACGGGGTCACATGATCGTGGATCTCTGCTCGTTTCCGCGAGCTCCCAATACACTAACGGATTTGGGTATTTGATCTGAGTTAGCCACTGGCCTATACACACTACCACCACACGGGATAATGGATTAATGGGCCCCTCGACACCGTATGTATCAGCCGAAAGCTCTATCAGATGTCTAGTTCAGCATTGTGGCCGGGTCGGATCGTGCCATCCAGGAGAGGGGTGGCGCTGGTATCCACCCTGCACACAATGACCCGGAGTGCAAAGGGCAATGGGCCCAAGACCCCTGAGCACTTAGGATGTAGACCGACGGGGACCTCTCTGCGGAGCCTAGGTAGGACTACGTCGTGTCGATCAGCCGAGGCCGGGCATGACCGAGAAAAGTGTGTCCGGCCAGAGTTAATTGAGCGTGTTGGGTAACAGTAGTGCACCCCTGCAGGGAAGTTATCTATTCGAATAGCCGTGTCCACGGTAACAGGACGCCCAGTGTTGTATCCCGATCTACTACAACTTGAACTGGATACATGTTACTTTAATTGTAGCTCCGGGATTGCTTCCTCGCAGGGAGTCGAGGAAGGATCTCTGGGCTTTGCTACTACATACTTATTACTTTATGTTATGCTACTAATCTGCACGCTTCTAATGCTGCAAGACGCTGCAAGATGCTAGTCTTCGATAGGCTAGGTTTTCCCCTCTATTCTGACATTTCTGCAATTTAGTTCACAGATACAACCTCTTCCTCTTGATACCGATGCATACTTAGTATAACTCTGACGTAAGTCTTGCGAGTACTCATGGTTGCTTTGCTACCTCTTTTTTCCCATACCCGATTGCTGCGACCAGATGACGAAGCCCCGGAGCCAGTTGCCCCAGTCGACGACTACTACTACACTGGCGGAGCCTACTACTACGTGGAGATCGACGACCAGAAGTAGTTTAGGAGGCTCCCAGGCAGGAGGCCTGCGCCTTTTCGATCTAGATGTCGTTGTTTTGCTCAGCCTTCTTAAGGCAAACTTGTTTAGTTATGTCTGTACTCAGATACTAACGCTTTCGCTGACTCTTGTGTAACTTGAGTTTATGTATTCGAGCCCTCGTGGCCCCTGGCTTGTAATATAAAGCTTGTATTATTTTATTTTGTGTCTAGAGTTGTGTTGTGATATCTTTCCGTGAGTCCCTGGGCTTGATCGTGCGCATTTGCATGTATGATTAGTGCACGATCGGGCCGGGGGCGTCATATGCATCCATGAAGAACCTGGACGAGTATAGAGGACACGAGCCTATTTGCATCGTTTCATGTAATAATCATAATTTCCCCTAAAAAAATGTAATAATCATATTTATGTAGTGTATACGTACAGAACAGAAGCGCGGTGGTCTGGCTGTAAAAGACGAAGGACAACTCAGATGACCCAACCGAAATGGTCCTACCCCGAAAGAAAGCTAGGTGGGAGGTGCCAGTTAAGGGAGAAGCACGTACGTCTCACCGGTGCTGCGATTGAAGCTGTCGTTAATTCTCTTGCGAGTTCCCCTGGTACAAAAAGTCAATCTCACGCAACGCATCGCGCCATCAGGTTGATTTCTTAGAGAAAGAAAATGGATCGATCCGAAGAAAAGATTGAGCACAGAATGAAGGAACGGTGGCTCCTCCCTTTCAGTCGGGCAGGCCTCAAGGGTCTGGCGCGCGGTATCCCTTTCGCCAGCGGACTTGGATGTGAGGCGCTGGCGTCGAGTGGTTGCAGATGTTTCTGTTGGGCGTTTACAGGGTTCGTACGCATGGTGCCCACAAGGCCACAACACAGGTTTTCCCGTGATTATCAGAAAATGAAGTTCATCTCAAGATCACCTTTAGAAGGTGCCTTACTCAAGAGCTACTCAATGAGCGGTTTGAGCTTTTTAACATTGTTATGAAACTTTGCACCTTGTAGACAGTGAGGATACCCTGATTTGGAACTTTGATTCCAAGGGGGTTTATACTGATAATTCTTTTTATAAAGTTATTAATTTCAGAGGGGTGCTTCCAGTCAACACTACTGCAGTTTGTTCTGAAGCTGAATCTTGCAAGCATTTATTTTTTGAACGTGTTGCTTCGGTTGAACTCTGGAGAGTGATCACCAATCTCACCGGTTTTAGAGATGATCCTGATATGATATCTGTCTCAAATTGGTGGTATGACGCTGATAGCCGCGCCGTTGCTAACACTCTTCATGCGGCTTCCCTTTGGGCTCTCTAAAAAATCAAAATGACATTTGTATTGTTTCAATTGTGTTGTCTTGTCTGGTATGCAGACAATTTAGCGAAAAATGGCGTCAATTATTTCACTGTGGGAGGTACTATGCTCCGGGCTTGCCAAGGATTTGCTGAAAAAACTGGAACAATTAAGTTGCTCGCGATCCACCTCCGCTGATGTGGCCTCATCCCGGGTGGTCCTGGCTAGATGTTCTGGACTTCCTTTTGGACTTGCCTCGTCTGGTCCTCGCGCTGGACTTCTACGCCCCCTCGCTGGCTGTAGTTGTTGATCTTGTTCTTAGTATTTTCAGCTATGCGTGCGTTTTTCGGCTTGTTCCTTCTGTTTTTATGTCTTTTTTATAGACCTATTCTGTTTTAGTCATGTTGCTGAGGCAGGCCTTCTTGTTGTTTCCTCCGTGAGCCTATTTTAATGTTGTAATAGATACTTCTTCTCTAAAAAAATATAAGATCGTTTAGATCACTTTACAGAGAGAGTACTTGGTAATAAATACTTGGTTTCATTGTTATGCAATGGAGCTAGGGCTGGATCCCTTTTCCTCTAAAAATTTATCGAAAAATGGAATGATCGTCCAACTCAGCGCACAAGTCACAAGTGTCGGACTAGTAGACCATATGTCTAAGTTTTTTCCCCTCAAGGATACACCCAAGATGAACGCACCAGTAGCATAGAAGGAAGGAACTAGGTGCTCGGTACAACACCCCTTCGACAAATACAACGCCTTCATAAGGAAGGCAAATAAAAAATTCAATACAACTATTCGCTATATGCCCATCCATCTACCATCCCTGGCGACCGAATCAACAACGCCACTCTTCAATTCTCCCCCTCGCTTCTAATTTTGCGCAGAAACGTCGTCGCAAGAGGGGCATTGTCGGAGCTAAATCCGGAAGATCCCTTGGTAGGTGTCGTGGTTACTAGTCTGACAGTAAGTACTGAGGGTACCAATGAGGAGCAGAGCCTACCTACAGCACATGTGTGGCACTCGGTTTTCACGAGTTCGGGCCCCTCTCAGAGAAGGTAACAGCCCTACGTCTCGTTGCCCGGAGGCTTGTTTTCTCTTGGAGTATGCGATTACAGGGGGTGCTTAACCCTGCGACGGAGGGAGAGGGCAACTTATATAGGAGTGCGCCACAGCCTCTTTACCACCACGTCGCTAGGGTATTAATGACAATAATTACAGCAGTTAAGAGTGTTTAACACAGCTATGACTATGGCAGTTACAGGTAACGGTAGCCATAACTATGTTTAAAGCCTAATTGAAGACTACTCGACCGTTGCAGATCCCACGCCGTCCTTACGTCTCCTTTGTCCGAGTGATAGTGACTGGCCGACTGGAGAGTGGATGTCCGAGTGTTGTCGGTGTGCGGTCCGAGTGAGTCCTTCATAGTGTGCGTCCGATTGCACTTGTGACCCTGGGGTCTCTGAATAATTGTGTGGGCCTTAGGTGGGCCCTAGATGTCAGGTCCTTGTCCCTACCGGTGGTAGGTGACCCCATCATTAGCCCCCGAATCGGTTGAGGCTTAACAGGATGAGTGAGTTGAGCTTTCGGAGTGGTCCGAGTGTTTCGGGGGCACTCGGCCTCCGCTCTTCCCGCGGTTATCCTCAGGAGAAGCCGCAACAGATTCTGGACTAGAGGTTTTCCGAATGAACGGATGGTGTCGATTGCTAGGCAAAACTTGGTGGCATTCGCATGTCTCTCGGGAGAGATGGAGTTGAGGCCCGAGTGAAGGCATGCCATGAAACCCGTGTGGCGACGCCGGCGCGTGGACTGACTCTCCGGAGAGATGCCACTCCATATCCCTGGGGAATGCCAGCGCGGGCCAGCTCCGAGTCCAAATTTATGAGACTCACGCCTTGGAGCCTAGTGAAAGGGCCAAGTTAACCCGCGGAGGGGCGTCGAGCTCATCCTTTCGCAATCCTGGAGGTGACTCCAGTCGTGTGTTTAACGTGTCCGAGTGCACGGAGGCCTGCGGAAGGCGGTCGGTCGGGCCAACGGGTGTTTTTTGGAAAACGGGCGGACACAATCTGTCAGGCCGATTCGCCGCGAGAATTCCGGGATTCAAAATCATGCGCGCGCGCGCGTGGGAGCGGTTACGCCGCGGCAAGAGGGGAAAGTGGGGCGTGGTGCCTCGATTTTCGCCCTAATTACCACCACGTGCCCAGTTACTTCTACGAGCACCGCTGCGGCAGGTGCCGTCAGATCCGGGAATCTACGGCCGAGATCTCACAGAGAGATTTCCCCCGTGATATAAAATTCGTGCGGGGTGGGGTAATTCTCAGATCCCCCTTCTCCCTCGCGCCCTCCGTTCTTCTTCTCCACCTGCTCCCCCACTCCGAGTACTCAGGCGAGCGACACAATGGTGAAGGAGACGACCGCCAAGTTGGAGAGAGCGAAGAGGGTGGGGAAGGGCCCATCTTCGAGCGCCGGCCCGACGGCAGGCCGAATCCAAGGGGACTGGATTCCGTCGCGGGTGACGGAGGGCCGGCTGCAGGAGCTGGAGGCCGAAGGGCTGATCCCCGCGGGCATTTGGAGAGTGCCTGAAGCGGACGAGACGGAGCCCGCGCCGCAAGACGACGAGCGAGTTCTCCTCGCCACCCACATTGAGTGAGGTTTTCGATGCCTCCCCACCCTTTCTTCCGTGCATTCTTGGATTTCTTCGGAGCGCGGCTTCACCACCTCCCGCCGAATGCGGTGGTCTACTTGGCAGCATTCGTCTCGCTGTGCGAGAACTTCATCGGCTGCTACCCCCATTGGGGGTTGTTCAAGCACATCTTCACTTGTCGATCGATGACAGTGAAGAAAGATTCGCCGAGAGGGGAGAAGACCAACGTGACCCAGCAGTGCGGGGGGTTGGGCATCCAACTCAGGGGGCACTCGGCCTTCCCCAAGATGAGCTTCCCCGAGTCCGTCAAGGGCTGGCAGGACAGCTGGTTCTACTGCAAGGATGTGCCGAGTGAAGGGAATCCGACTGGGCTCCCGCTGTACTCGGCAGCAAGGGTTGCTGCTCCGCCGTCCCTCAGCGTGGCCAAGGAGGAGAAGGTGGAGGTTGGGATCCTGGTGGACGCCCTGGTAGGGGTGGTGCGTGCTGGAGTCGACGGGATGGACTTGCTGGAAGCGTTCCTCAGTCGGCGCATTCAGCCGTTGCAGGACAGAGAGCACCCAATGTGGAGGTACGAAGGGTCGAGTGATCCCACCCGAGTGCTTCCTGGCGACCTGACCGAGAAGGCCGTCGAAGAGAAGATCAAGGCGATCACCTCCGCGCGTGACAACCCACGTGGATCCAGAAAAGTGCCTCCGTATGACCTAGAGCACCCGCCCGCAAATGTAAGTTTGTCCTTCACCCGAGTGATTTCAGTATAGATTATTCCATATGATTGACTCCGGTTTCAACGTGTGTCTTTCTTTCAGCAGAGCTTTCAGAAGATGATCTCGCAGATCCCACGTGTTGACCGCGACCCGGAGGACGTGACGAGTGATACCGAACAACAGTACCGCGAAGATGACAATGATGGAGAGGAGGAGGACAGCGACGAGGACACCGAGACCGAGGAAGGCGAGGAGGCGGAATCCTCTCCGTCCGGGGGAGGTCCTAAGGAGCCCCGCACCAAGGTGCAGCATGATCCGAGCGTCCGAGCGGGCGAAACCCAAGCGCCGAGTGGTTCCAGGCCGGCCACCGCGGCCCCCGTAACTCGTGGGGCGAAGCGCGGACGAGCCAGGTCGTTGGGGACACCTGGGAAGCAGCTCAAGCAGCCCAAGCTTACCACCACCAAGCCTCGGAAGGCCGCTCTTCCCAAGATCAAGATGACGGTGCCCGTGGCCTCAACGTAAGTGACGAGTGTTAATCTTCTTTGCCGAGTGAGTCTTAGCTGGCCAGTAACTGAGCAGCTTCGCGAGTGCAGGAACGATACGTCTACCACATCGCCAGACCCAGATGCTCCTGAGAAGGCGTGCCCTGAGGCCCAGGCCGCGGATGTTGCGACTTCCAAAGGTATTGTCTGGCCTGTTTGAAATTGAACCTGAATGCTTGTTCGTTTAGCGTGCTGATCTTTAGATGACTGTAGCTCCGAGTGAAATCATCCATCTTGACGATGATGACAAAGCTGACCCACTGAGCTCAGGAGCTAGTGCAAGGGCCCCGCCGAGTGGCGACATCATCATGCAAGATGTTGTAGGTGGCCGGGTGGAGCAGGTCTCGCCCGCCAAGGTCTTCACCAGGAATGCTTCGCCAACTAAGGGTGCCATAAAGGCGACTACTATGCCCCCACTGGCGCCGACCTCGGACCCCGCTCCAGCTACTCTGTTCTCATTACAGAGGGTCCCTGAGGACTAGGTGGGAGCTAGCAAGGAGGCCTTGCTCCAGGTCGAGGTGGTGTACGACCAGTTGAAGGAAGCGTACAATGCCAGCGAGGCCTTGAAGGCTAACGTCCGAGTAAGTGTCGTAGTAAGTACTTTGGCATCCTTTGAATCTTTGTCTGTTCTCCAAATAGCGATTGACTTTCTGTTAGTGAGTTTGCACGGGGCACACCCACTGGGTGTTGTTCTTTATCCAGTGGGGGCACGTTGAGTGCACCCACTGGGTGTAGTCCCCGAGGCTCCCGTTGACTGGATACAGTTGGCGGGAGTCTTAGAGCTCTGTATTGTCGTTTCCACTTGGATCGACCGGGGTCTTTGTCGAATGTTTTTGTTCTAGGTGTAGTCCTCGAGGTTCCCGTTGACTGAATACAGTTGGCGGGAGCCTTAGAACTCTGTATTGTCGTTTCCACTCGGATCGACCAGGGCCTTTGCCGAATGTTTTTATTCTAGTGGGGGCACACTAAGTGCACCCACTAGGTGTAGTCCCCGAGACTGCTATCGATTGCGGACAATCGGTGGGAGTCTGATAGAACTTACACATAGGGTTTTTTTAGCTCATCAACACGAGTCATTCTCTAGTGGGGGCACGCTGAGTGCACCCACTGGGTGTAGTCCCCGAGACTGCCATCGACTGGAGGCAGTCGGCGGTAGTCTTAGAGTTTTTTATAACACCCGGAGTGTCACTCCTCACTCGGCTGGCTGAGTGGGAGGCTTGGCAGACTAGAAAGCTTCGAGCTGATCGAGCTTGTCTGTCTTGAGGTCGACGATGAAGACCAGCGTGTTGTTGTCCTCGATCTTCTTCATTGCCGACTCAGTTGTAAGAGGGTACTTCAGGGTTTGGTACTGGTCAAGCTTGTTCCTTCACCTGACTGACAATTTCCTTGTTTTGCGACAGAGGGCCTGCAAGCTGGGGACTCGCTACGCCGATCTGGAGAAGGAAGTGTTGCAGCTCCGAGTGGATCTGGACGCGGAGAAGCACAAGAGCAGCCACCTTGATAAGGAGAAGAGCACCCTTGGAGGTAAATCCCGTTGTTCGACTGTTTGCCGAGTCATGTTTTTTTTTATCCGAGTTAATTCGCTTCAACAGATGTCCGTGATGAGAATGCCCAACTTGTAATGAGGTTGAGGACTTCTATTTCTTTAGAAACCATGAAGCATGCCCTGGAGGACAAGGACAAGGAGTTGGCGCAGGCGCAGAAGGAGGCCAGGAGTAAGACCAAGGCCGCCGAGGAGAAACTGGCTTCGGTCAGTAAGCTCGAGGAGGAGGTCAAGACCCTGAAGGCTGCTGCTGAAGCGGCCAGAAATGAGATTTCTGAGCTCAGGAAGACCAATGCCGAGTGGGAGACGAAGCGCAGAACCCAGCGCGAGTGTTTTTGAAGGGGAGAAGAAGACACTAGATGACCAGATCGCGAAGCTTCTTGAGAAGAAGGGCGAGCTGGAGCAGTACGTCCAGGAGTTCGGTGAGGAGATGGGCAAAAAGCTCGAAGGTAAACTGCACCGCCGAATGGTTTTTAACCGTTTACTTAGAATTTTCTGCCTTCTCTGATCCCGAGTCATTTTTTTTCTCGACAGAGTTCTGCTACAACTTTGAACTGGAGACGGACCGAGTGGAGAAGGACCTGGATCCCTCAAGACAGCTTCTCAAGGATAGTGTCGTGATACGTCTCCAACGTATCTATAATTTTTGATTGTTCCATGCTATTATAGTATCAATCTTGGATGTTTTTATATGCAATTATATATCATTTTTTGGGACTAACCTATTAAGCTAGTGCCTAGTGCTAGTTGCTGTTTTCTGCTTGTTTTTGGCTTTACAGAGAAACAGTACCAAATGAAGTCCAAATGCCACGAAACTTTTTGGAGATTTTTTTCTGGACAAAAGAAACCTGAGAAGCTTCGGGAGGAGGCCAGAAGCCTCACGGAGGCTTCACAAGGCACTAGGGCGTGCCCCAGGGGGGCGCCGTGCTACCTTGTGGGGCCCACGTGACTCCGTTTGACCTAATTCCACTTCTATAAATTCACAAATATTGGGAAACCCCCAGAGAGCCAGAAGAGAAAACCTTTCCGCCGCTGCAAGCCTCTGTTCTTCTGCGATCCCATCTGGAGGCCTTTTCCGGTACTCTGCCGGAGGGGGAATCGATCACGGAGGGCTTCTACATCAACCTTGCTGCCCTTCCGATGATGTGTGAGTAGTTTACCACAGACCTACGGGTCCATAGCTAGTAGCTAGATGGCTTCTTTTCTCTCTTTGATCTTCAATACAATGTTCTCCTCGATGTTCTTGGAGTTCTATCCGATGTAATCTTGTTTTGTGGTGTGTTTGTTGGGATCCGATGAATTGTGAGTTTATGATCAGATTATTCATGAGAAATATTTGAGTCTTCTCTGAACTCTTTTATGCATGATTGTTATAGCTTTGTATTTATCTCCGATCTATTGGTTTAGTTTGGCCTACTAGATTGATTTATCTTGCAATGGGAGAGGTGCTTTGTGATGGGTTCAATCTTGCGGTGCTCAATCCCAGTGACAGAAGGGGACATGACATGTATTTGTATTGTTGCCATTAAGGATAAATAGATGGGGTTTATTCATATTGCTTGAATTTGCTTCTCTACATCATGTCATCTTGCTTAAGGCGTTACTCTGTTTCATACTTAATACCCTAGATGCATGCTGGATAGCGGTCGATGGGTGGAGTAATAGTAGTAAATGCAGGCAGGAGTCGGTCTACTTGTCTCGGACGTGATGCCTATATACATGATCATTGCCATGAATCCATCATAATTATTTGCTTTTCTATCAATTGCCCAACAGTAATTTGTTTACCCACCGTATGTTTATGTGCTCAAGAGAGAAGCCTCTAGTGAAAACTATGGTCCCCGGGTCTATCTTTATCATATAAAAAACCTAAAAATACCTTGCTGCAATTTATTTACTTTTATTTTAATTAGTCTTTTAGTTTATCTATTTACCTCGATAAGATTTAATCCTTGCAAATAACCGCTAAGAGGATTGACAACCCTCTTATTTGCGTTGGGTGCAAGTGTTTGCTCTTGTGTGTGCAGGTGCGCTTAAACGGGATTTTGCTTGGTTCTCCTACTGGATTGATAACCTTGGTTCTTAACTGAGGGAAATACTTATCTCTACTGTACTGCATCATCCTCTCCTCTTCGGGGAAATACCAACGCAGACTACAAGTAGCCGGAAGAATTTCTGGCGCCGTTGCCGGGGAGACATCATCAAAATTACCAAGTACCTTCGAACAAATTATCATTCACTTGCATTTACTTTATTTGCCTTTTATTTTCATTTGCCTCTCGTTTTCATCTCCCTTACTTCTAAATTTTTTACCAAAAACACAAAAATATTTTATTTGCTAGTTTGCTTGCTTAAAGTTGCCACTATGTCTGATTTTGTTATTGAAAAAGATGAGGATGCTAAAATTCCTAAGATAGAAATTCCCTCAAATTTAGACTCAAATTTTTTTGTAGTAGGGAGTGGAAATGTCATAGGGAAAAATAGCATTCAAGAGTTCTTTAATTACACGTGAAATTGGGTATGTAATGACACCCCAATTCTTAAAAGAACCAACAGTTATGGGGAGGCTATCTCCGCAGTCATTCTTAAACTCGAAAGATTTATTCGTACTCATCCTACCTTACAAAGATTGTTTTATGAGTTGCCGGTTATAAATAACCCCAAAGCTAAAAAAATAGCTACTCTTATCCTTATGAATGAGTTTGATTACATAGTATGAGAAGCTAGAGAGATCTTTGATTTCTATAATATGAGTCGAGAAAATCCTGTGAAAGATGAAATTTTATATAATGAGGAGTATATGTTGTGATATGTTTTTCAGGATCACCATGCTTTTGATGAAAATACTATAAAGGAAGTTCCTCCCATACATATCATCCAACAAGTTTTTAATGGAATTAATCGTAAGTATGCTTGGATCGTAAAAGGGAACCAAGAGGGGTTTGAAGAAGGTAGCCTTAATAACCCTAGTATTTTGGTTGATGATGTGTTCCCCATTGTTTTTGAGAAACCTCCCGAAAATCACACACCTAAGGATGTCAAAACTATGGATGACAACACTTGAAACTATGCATTATGCCTAGCTAGGGGCATAAAACAATAGCGCTTGTTGGGAGGCAACCCAACGAATAAAATAAAATTTTCTTTTACCCACTGTTCTTGAGTGTTTGAAGGATTATAGCCTCTGTTATTATTGTGTTTTTATGTTTTAATTAGTGTTTGTGCCAAGTAATCCCTTTGGGATGATTTGGAAGATAGTATAATTGATGCTGTTTGGAAAACAAAAAGTTTTGTGTCCAGTGCTGTAATTTTAGTTCTGTACTAGAGCATGAGAAAATCTTAAATTTTTACACAGTATTGGTATATGAATTTCCCACGTTCTACTAATTTTTCAGAATTTTTGGAGTTACAGAAGTATGGCTTTTAAATAGATCTTTACAGACTGTTCTGTTTTAGACAGATTCTGTTTTTGTTGCATAGTTTGCTTATTTTGATGAATCTATGGATCGTATCGGGGGGTATGAGTCATGGAGAAGTTGGAGTACAGTAGCATTATGACAATATTAAATATGAATCAATTTACTACAGTACCTAAAGTTAAATATTTGTTTGTTATACTAACGGATCTCACGAGGTTTCTGTTGAGTTTTGTGTGCTGAAGTTTTCAAGTTTTGGGTGAGACTACGATGGATAAAGGAATAAGGAGCGGCAAGAGCCTAAGCTTAGGGATGCCCAAGGCACCCCAAGGTAACATTCAAGGAAGGCTCAAGCGTCTAAGCTTGGGGATGCCCCGGAAGGCATCCCCTCTTTCGTCTACAATCTATTGGTAACTCACTTGGAGCTATATTTTTATTCATCACATGATATGTGTTTTACTTGGAGCGTCTTGTGAAATAGTTTTTTGCTTTTTAGTTTGTCACAATCATCTTTGCTGAACACACCTTTTTGAGAGGGACACACATTATTCGTGATTTGTTAGAATACTCTATGTGCTTCACTTATATCTTTTGAGCTAGGCAGTTGCTCTAGTGCTTCATTTATATCTTTTAGAGCACGGCGGTGGTGATATTTTAAAGAAATAGTTGCACTCGCATGCTTCACTTATATCTTTTTGAGAATCTTATGATAGCAATGGTAATATGCACGGGTTATGAATTTGGTCCTGATATGATAGGTATTCAAGAGGGATATAATAAAAACTTTCATGTAGATCACTGAATATGATAAGTTTGATTCCTTGCAATAGTTTTGCGATATTAAGATGGTAATATGTGGGAGGTATTAGTAGATAATTGTGGTTTAGTAAGAATATTGGTGTTAAGGTTTGTGATTCCCGAAGCATGCACGCATGATCTGTCGTTATGCTAAGAAGTTGGAGCATGATTTATTATTGATTGTCTTCCTTTGTGTGGCGGTCGAGGGCGCGCGATGGTTAACTCCTACCAACCTCCCCCCTAGGGGCATGCATAGTAGTACTTTGCTTCGAGGGCTAATAAACTTTCGCAATAAGTATGTGAGCTCTTTATGACTAATGTGAGTCCATGGATTATACGCACTCTCACCCTTCCGCAATTTGCTAGCTTCTTCGGTACCGTGCATTGCCCTTTCTCACATCGAGAGTTGGTGCAAACTTCACCGGTGCGTCCAAACCCCGTGATATGATACGATCTATCACACATAAGCCTCCTTATATCTTCCTCAAAATAGCCACCATACCTACCTATCATGGCATTTCCATAGCCATTCCGAGATATGTTGCCATGCAACTTCCACCGTTCCGTTTTTATGACACACATCATCATTGTCATATTGCTTTGCATGATCATATAGCTGACATAGTGTTTGTGGCTCAGCCACTGTTCATCATTGTTATACATGTTACGCTAGCATCATTGCACATCCTGGTACACTGCCAGAGGCATTCATATAGAGTCATATTTTTGTTCTAGTATCGAGTTGTAAGTGAATAGAGGTGTGATGATCATCATTATTAGAGCATTGTCCCAATGAGGAAAGGATGATGGTGGCTATGATTCCCTCACAAGTCGGGATGAGACTCCGGACGAAAAAAAGGAGAGAAAAAAAAGAGAAAAAATAAATATAAAAAAAAGAGGCGAAAAAGAGCCATGAAAAAAAATGAGAGAAAAAGAGAGAAGGGGCAATGTTACTATCCTTTTCCACACCTGTGCTTCAGAGTAGCACCATGTTTTTCATATAGAGAGTCTCCCATTTTGTCACTTTCATATACTAGTGGGAATTTTTTATTATAGAACTTGGCTTGTATATTCCGATGGCGGGCTTCCTCAAATGCCCGAGGTCTTCATGAGCAAGCAAGTTGGATGCACACCCACTTAGTTTTCATGTTGAGCTTTCATACACTTATAGCTCTTAGTGCATCCGTTGCATGGCAATCCCTACTCCGCGCATTGACATCAATTGATGGGCATCTCCATAGCCCATTGATTAGCCTCGTTGATGTGAGACTTTCTCCATTTTTTGACTTCTCCTATTCATTTCTATCATCATACTCTATTCCACCCATAGTGCTATATCCATGGCTTGCGCTCATGTATTGCGTGGGGGTTGAAAAAGCTGAAGCGCGTTAAAAAGTATGAACCAATTTCTTGGCTAAAACCGAGGTTGTTCATGATAAATATTTTATGTTAAGAAGATGGAGCATGACAGGATTATATGATTTTATAGGGATAACGTTCTTTAGCATTTTTATTTTGAAAGACATGATTGTTTATTAGTATGTCTGAGTATTGATTTCTTTATATCAAATTATAGACTATTGCTTTGAATCATTCAGATCTTATTATTCATACCGTAAGAGAGAGATTACATGATGAAACATGATAGGTAGCATTCCACATAAAAAATGCTATTTTTATCATTTACCTACTCGAGGACGAGCAGGAATTAAGCTTGGGGATGCTTGATACGTCTCCAACGTATCTATAATTTTTGATTGTTCCATGCTATTATGGTATCAATCTTGGATGTTTTTATATGCAATTATATATCATTTTTTGGGACTAACCTATTAACCTAGTGCCCAGTGCCAGTTGCTGTTTTTGGCTTTTCAGAGAAACAGTACCAAATGAAGTCCAAATACCACGAAACTTTTTGGAGATTTTTTCTGGACAAAATAAACCTGGGAAGCTTCGGGAGGAGGCCAGAAGCCTCACGGAGGCTTCACAAGGCACTAGGGCGCGCCCCAGGGGGGGCGTGCCGTGCTTCCTTGTGGGGCCCACGTGACTCCGTTTGACCTAATTCCATTTCTATAAATTCACAAATATTGGGAAACCCCCAGAGAGCCAGAAGAGAAAACCTTTCCGCCGCCGCAAGCCTCTATTCTTCCGCGATCCCATCTGGAGGCTTTTTCCGGTACTCTGTCGGAGCGGGAATCGATCACGGAGGGCTTCTACATCAACCTTGTTGCCCTTTCGATGATGTGTGAGTAGTTTACCACAGACCTACGGGTCCATAGCTAGTAGCTAGATTGCTTCTGTTCTCTCTTTGATCTTCAATACAATGTTCTCCTGATGTTCTTGGATTTCTATCCGATGTAATCTTCTTTTGCGGTGTGTTTGTTGGGATCCGATGAATTGTGAGTTTATGATCAGATTATTCATGAGAAATATTTGAGTCTTCTCTGAACTCTTTTATGCATGATTGTTATAGCTTTGTATTTCTCTCCGATCTATTGGTTTAGTTTGGCCTACTAGATTGATTTATCTTGCAATGGGAGAGGTGCTTTGTGATGGGTTCAATCTTGCGGTGCTCAATCCCAGTGACAGAAGGGGACATGACACGTATTTGTATTGTTGCCATTAAGGATAAAAAATATGGGGTTTATTCATATTTCTTGAATTTGCTTCTCTACATCATGTCATCTTGCTTAAGGCGTTACTCTGTTTCATACTTAATACCCTAGATGCATGCTGGATAGCGGTCGATGGGTGGAGTAATAGTAGTAGATGCAGGCAGGAGTCGGTCTACTTGTCTCGGATGTGATGCCTATATACATGATCATTGCCATGAATCCGTCATAATTATTTGCTTTTCTATCAATTGCCCAACAGTAATTTGTTTACCCACCGTATGTTTATGTGCTCAAGAGAGAAGCCTCTAGTGAAAACTATGATCCCCGGGTCTATATTTATCATATAAAAAACCTAAAAATACCTTGCTGCAATTTATTTACTTTTATTTTAATTAGTATTTTAGTTTATCTATTTACCTCGATAAGATTTAATCCTTGCAAATAACCGCTAAGAGGATTGACAACCCTCTTATTTGCGTTGGGTGCAAGTATTTGCTCTTGTGTGCAGGTGCGCTTAAACGGGATTTTGCTTGGTTCTCCTACTGGATTAATAACCTTGGTTCTTAACTAAAGGAAATACTTATCTCTACTGTACTGCATCATCCTCTCCTCTTCGGGGAAATACCAACGCAGACTACAAGTAGCATGCCGCCATGGCCATTCTTCGTCTGGAGGAGCGCCTCGAAAGCGTCATGGGGTACATTATCCGACTGAGGTTTGCCTTGTCCAAGATTGATCAAGAACTGCTCCCTGGCGAAGAACTTCAGAGTGACGTGGAGTCCATGATGACTTGGCCGAAGGATATCCCAAGCCGTGTGCAAGCCTGGAAGAAGGCTGCTGCTCGCTGTGGCACCGATGTGGCTCTCGCACTTGTCCGCGTCCACTGCAAGGATGTGGACGAAGAGAAGTTGAAGTCACTGAAGGTTGCCAACACTAAGAAGCTCAAGTTCAAGGACTTCATGGAGACGTTCATCGAAGCTGCCACCCGGATCACAGACAGCATCGACCTGGACACCTTCGTTGACCCGGCCAATCCTCCCGCAGCGGAGTAATCGAAAACATTTAAGTCCTGATTTGCCTCGGAATGCCGAGTGGTCAATGTAACCGCGATACTATAATGGGCCCATGGCTCGCGTACTTTGCTTTTGCTGGGAGAACTCGAACAGATCGAAGTTTGCTCGGATATTTGGGTCTTTGTTCCGTTTGCCAACATTGTTCTTTTTAAGTTAGGCGAAATCCGGTTCGCGGCTAAGCCCCCGAGTGTGGAGCGCGTCCGCACTCGGATAGTTTTTAACTCAGGCGAAATCTGGTTCGCGGCTAAGCCCCCGAGTGTGGAGCGTGTCCGCACTCGGATAGTTTTTAACTCAGGCGAAATCTGGTTCGCGGCTAAGCCCCCGAGTGTGGAGCGTGTCTGCACTCGGATAGTTTTTAACTTAGGCGAAATCTGGTTCGCAGCTAAGCCTCCGAGTGTGGAGCGTGTCCGCACTCGGATAGTTTTTAACTTAGGCAAAATCTGGTTCGCGGCTAAGCCCCCGAGTGTGGAGTGTGTCCGCACTCAGATAGTTTTTAACTTAGGCAAAATCTGGTTCGCGGCTAAGCCTCCGAGTGTGGAGCGTGTCCGCACTCGGATAGTTTTTAACTTAGGCGAAATCTAGTTCGCGGCTAAGCCCCCGAGTGTGGAGGGTGTCGGCACTCGGATAGTTTTTAACTTAGGCAAAATCTGGTTCGCGGCTAAGCCTCCGAGTGTGGAGCGTGTCCGCACTCGGATAGTTTTTAACTTAAGTGAAATCTGGTTCGCAGCTAAGCCCCCGAGTGTGCAGCGTGTCCGCACTCAGATAGTTTTTAACTTAGGCGAAATCTGGTCCGCGGCTAAGCCTCCGAGTGTGGAGTGTGCCCGCACTCGGATAGTCTTTAACTTAGGCGAAATTTGGTTCGCGGCTAAGTTAGTCTAGTACACCCACTGGGGGCGTGTATGTTAGTTTCCGAATGCTGTTAGTCACCGGAGTGAAAACATGGAACTGGCCCAAATTAGACGAAATATAGGAAAAGTAAGACTTTTATTCATCTGATTTCATTCGGAATGCTATTGCAATGGGAAAGAAATTTATTCTAAGTGAAGAATTTGTGGAGCAGATCCGCGTTCCAAGCTCGGGGCTCTTCTTCGCTTTTAGCAAAGTTGTAGAGCTGATAGGCTCCGTTGTTTAGTACTTTTGATATCGCAAAGGGCCCTTGCCATGGCGGCGCCAGCTTGTGAGGTTTCTGCTGGTCCAGTCGGAGGACCAGGTCGCCTTCCTGGAAAGCGCGTCCCCTCACGTGTCTATCATGATAGCGTCGCAGGTCTTGCTGATATGCAGTCGTCCTAATAAGAGCCAACTCGCGCTCCTCCTCCAGCAAGTCGAGGCCGTCTTGACGTGCTTCTTCAGCCTCTGCCTCCGAGTATAGATCCACTCAAGGAGAGTTGTGGAGCAAATCACTCGGCAGGAAGGCCTCCGAGCCATACACCAGGAAGAATGGAGTGCGCTTTGTGGATCGGTTTGGGGTCGTCCGCAGGCCCCAGAGGACCGATGGCAGCTCGGTGACCCAGGCTCCCGCTGCGTGCTTCAGGTCGCGCATGAGACGTGGCTTGAGCCCTTGGAGTATCGATCCATTCGCCCGTTCCGCCTGTCCATTCGACTGAGGGTGAGCCATGGAGGCGTAGTCAACCCGAGTGCCTTGGGAATAGCAGAACTCGCGAAACTCGTCCGAGTAAAAGTTCGACCCATTATCCGTGATGATGCTATGAGGGACTCCAAACCGGAAGATTATCTCCTTGATGAACTTGATCGCAGTCGAGGAGTCTAACTTCTTTATGGGCTTCGCTTCGATCCACTTGGTGAACTTATCCACTACCACCAACAGATGTGTAAACCCGCTGGCCCCAGTCCGAAGTGGCCCGACCATGTCGAGTCCCCAGACTGCATAGGGCCATGCGAGTGGGATTATCTTCAACGCAGACGCTGTCTTGTGCGACTGATTTGCATAAAACTAACACCCAATGCACTGGTCAACGATATCATGAGTAGCTTCATTGGCTCTGGGCCAATAGAAACCTGCCCGGAACGCTTTGGCGACCAAGGTCCGAGAGGAAGCATGGTGACCACAAGTTCCCGAATGAATCTCCTGCAGGATCTGCCGCCCTTCCTCCGGCGTGATGCAACGCTGAGTGACGCCAGTGGCGCTCTTCTTATAGAGTTGTTCTCCCATGACGGTGAAGGCTTTCGATCGGCGGACGATCTGTCGAGCTTCTTCTTCATCTTCAGGGAGTTCCTGCCTAAGCAGATATGCAAGGTAGGGCCCGGTCCACTCGGGAGTGATGACGAGCAGCTCTTGGACCAGATCCAATACCACTGGGATGTCAACTTCAGTTGGATTCGATGGCCTGACTGGTTGCGGGGGCTCCTCCACAAAAGGATCTTCCTTGATTGTGGGCGAGTGCAAGTGCTCTAGGAACACATTCTTTGGGACTGCTTTCCGAGTAGAACCTATCTTGGCCAAGTCATCAGCCGCCTGGTTTTTGATTCGCGGGATGTGGTGGAGCTCCAGTCCTTCGAAGTTCTTCTCCAGCTTTCGGACGGCATTGCAGTAGCCTGTCATAGTTGGGCTCCGGATGTCCCACTCCTTCATTACTTGGTTCACCACCAGGTCCAAGTCGCCATAAACCATCAGTCGACGGATTCCAAGGGAGATTGCCATGCGCAACCCGTGCAAAAGGGCTTCGTATTCTGCCTCATTGTTTGAAGAGTCGAAGTGGATTTGAAGTACGTAGCTGAGCCTGCCGCCCTTAGTAGACACTAGGACAACACCAGCCCCTAAGCCGTTCAACATCTTGGAACCATCGAAGAACATAGTCCAATGTTCGGGGACACTCGGGAGCGGCTGTTCCTGTTCAATCCACTCGGCTAGGAAGTCCACCAGAGCCTGCGACTTGATAGCTTTCTTGGCCTCAAACTTGATGTCCAAAGGGAGGTGTTCGATGGCCCACTTGTCTACTCGACCCGTGGCATCTTTGTTGTTCAGGATCTCCGACACGGGAGCATCGCTTATCACCGTGATCGAGTGCTCTTGAAAGTAATGAGCCACCTTGTTCGCAGTCAGGTAAATCCCGTACACTAGCTTCTGGTAGTGTGGATATCTTTGCTTGGAAGGGGTCAGAACTTCAGACATGTAATAAACTGGCCGCTGGATTTTGTAGGCCTTGCCTTGTTCCTCACGCTCCACAGTGAGCACGGTGCTAACAACTTGGCTCGTGGCCGCGATGTACAAGAGCAAGGGCTCTTGGCTGCCCGGAGCAGTGATGTCTACTACACAACTTATTCTTGTAGACTCGTGTTGGGCCTCCAAGCGCAGAGTTTTGTAGGACAGTAGCAATTTTCCCTCAAGTGGATGTAGGATGAAGATGGTCTCTCTCAAACAACCCTGCAATCAAATACAAAAAATCTCTTGTGTCCCCAACACACCCAATATAATGGCAAATTGTGTAGGTGCACTAGTTCGGCGAAGAGATGGTGATACAAGTGTAGTATGGATAGTAGATATAGGTTTTTGTAATCTGAAAATATAAAAACAGCAAGGTAGCAAGTGATAAAATGGAGCACAAATGGTATTGCAATGCTTAGAAACAAGGCCTAGGGTTCATACTTTCACTAGTGCAATCTCTCAACAGTACTAACATAATTGAATCATATAGCAATCCCTCAACGTGCGACAAAGAATCACTCCAAAATTCTTATCTAGTGGAGAACATAAGATGAAATTGTTTGTAGGGTACGGAACCACCTCAAAGTTATCCTTTCCGATCAATCTATTGAGCTATTCCTATAAGTGTCACAAACAGCCCTAGAGTTGGTACTAAAATAACACCATATGATACGCATCAACCAACTCTAATGTCACCTAGATACTCCAATGTCACCACAAGTATCCGTGGGTTGATTATTCGATATGCATCAAACAACTTCAGATTCATAATATTCAATCCAACACAAAGAACTTCAAAGAGTACCCCAAGATTTCTACCAGAGAAAGTACGACGAAAATGTGCATCAACCCCTATTCATAGATTACCCCAATGTCACCTTGGGAATCCGCGAGTTGAGTGCCAAAACATACATCAAGTGAATCAATATAATACCCCATTGTCACCACGGGTATTCATATGCAAGACATACATCACGTGTTCTCAAATCCATAAAAATATTCAATCCGATAATAGTGAAACCACAAAGGTAAAAACTCAATTCATCACAACAAGATAGAGAGGGAAAAACACCATATGATCCAACTATATTAACAAAGCTCGCGGTACATCAAGATCGTGCCAAATCAAGAACACGAGAGAGAGAGAGAGATAAAACACATAGCTACTGGTACAAACCCTCAGCCCCGAGGGTGAACTACTCCCTCCTCGTCATGGAGACTGCCGGGATGATGAAGATGGCCTCCGGTGATGATTTCCCCCTCCGGCAGGGTGCCGGAACAGGGCTGTAAATGAGATCGTGGAGGTACAGAGGCTTGCGGCGGTGGAGTCGAAGTTCTAGGGTTATTTCTGGGGGTTTTGGTATTTATAACAATTTTTGGCGTTGGAATCACGTGAATAGGGGCCACAGGGGGCCCACGAGGCACCAGGGCGCGCCCAGGGGGGTGGGTGTGCCCAGGTGGGTTGTGGGGCCCCTGTGGGTCTTCTGCTGCTCTCCCGAAGCTTCCTGGGTCTGTTTCCTTCCAAAAAAAATCATCAAAAAGTTTCGCTGCATTTGGACTTCATTTGATATGGATTTTCTGGAAAACCAAAAACAAGCAGAAAACAACAACTGGCACTGGGCACTAGGTCAATATGTTAGTCCATAAAAATCATATAAAAGCCATATAAAAGTGCAACAAAATCATACAAAACTATAATAAACATGGCATGAATACTTCATAAATTATAGATACGTTGGAGATGTATCAACATCCCCAAGCTTAATTCCTGCTCGTCCTCGAGTAGGTAAATGATAAAAGAAATAATTTATGAAGTGTGAATGCTAGCATAGTGCATAAGTTTGATCAATGATAATTTTAATCACTTTTCCTAGCATCATGACAGCAACTTTTTCTCATAAAACTCATCAAGATAAAGTAGCAATCAATTCACATGTTATGGTTCAACCAATGCATTCTCTTGAAACTTAAAAACCTATGTTCTTAGTCACCAAACAATTGCAATTCAACTTATCTTCAACAAAGTCTAAGTAAGAGCTCCACATACTCAATTATCATTTAGTCTTCTATGATTGCTAGTACTCAAAGCATATTTTAGAACAAATAGCATCCATCGAACACAGAGAAAGATAGGGGCTTAATGTTTCGCCTCCCAACTTATTTATCATAGAGATAATTGTCAACAATAATAATTCATGATCAAATATATTTGACTGGCCATATGTGCCTGGATCTTTCCCCACCACATGATGCTTTCCAACTAAAGAATAGGTTGGAATAATAAGAAATACTATTGACTCTTGCATGAAAGTAAATACTGAAAAGTAAAGGATAGGCCCTTCGCAGAGGGAAGCATGGATTTGCAGAGGTGCCAGAGCTCATTGCTTAAAACAGAGATGAATATAATTTTGAGAGGCATGCCTTTCCTGTCAACGTCACGACTGAGAGTTCTCAATATCTTCCATGCTAAACACATTATAAGCGGTTCCCAAGCAGGAAGGTAAAGTTTACTCCCCCTCAACCATTCAAACACAAGCCATGGCTTGCCGAATCCTCGGGTGCCCTCCGTACAATCAACTTTTCGGGGGAGCTTGTTTCATTATTTTTCGTTTTGATCATAGGACTGGGCATCCCAATTACCAGCCTCTCTCGTGCAATGACAAGTGAATAAACACCCATCGTGAGAATAACCCGCTTAGCATGGAAGATACTGACCACCCCCTGCCGCTTCATGAGCGGTACGGGCACACAAAACAGATGTTTATTTGAATGTTTAGAGGTGGCACATGCAAATTTACTTGGAACGGCAGGGTAATACCGTATATAGGTAGATATGGTGGACACACGTGGAAGAAACTTGGCTCAAGGATTTTTTTGATGCACAAGTAGTACCTCTACTTAGTATGAATTTTTGGCTAGCAAAAGATCCTAAGCAAACACCACATGTTAGAGGATCCATAACAATATAACTTCTATGCAAATATAACCAAACATAACTCATTACGTTGTCTTCCTTGTCCAACTTCAACTAATTTGCTCAAGCTTGAAAATAATTAATGGGTATTCACAATCATAAAAGATGTCCAAGATAATATATTTATATGTGAAAGTTCTCTTCCTTATACTAATCATTCATGAATTGCTTGTATGACCAATATTGTGATTGTCAAGCATCAATAGATTTTACCTTCTAAACCCAATGTGAAGCTACTACTAGGCATGATACAAGCATATGAAGCTCATATTATTTCAAATTCATGATATTTAATTTATTCAACAATTTACTCATAGGATATAAGTGAAGAACAAGAGTAAATGACAAACTACTCCAAAAAGATATAAGTGAAGACCAAATGAGTAGTTAAGTAAATAGGTAGCTATGTGAGGACTCTCTCTCATTTAAAAATGTCAGATCTTAAGTATTTTATTCAAACAGCAAAGAAAACAAAATAAAATGACATTCCAAGAATAGCACATCTCATGTGAAGAAGCAAAAACTTAGGCTCAACCAGGACTAACCGATAATTGTTGATGAAGAAAGGTGGGATGCCTACCGGGGCATCCCCAAGCTTAGATGCTTGAGACTTTTTGAAATATTAACTTGGGATGCCTTGGTAATCCCCAAGCTTGAGCTCTTGTGTCTCCTTAATTCCTCTCATATCACGGTTTCTCTAAATCTTATAAACTTCATCCACATAAAACTCAACAAGAACTCGTGAGATAAGTTAGTATAAATCAATGCAAAACCTTATCATTCTATACTGTAGAAAATCACTAAAATTATAATTTAACATTGCATACTAAATGCCTCTGCATATTTAATACTCATATCCTCAAATAGAATCATTAAACAAGCAAACATATGCAAACAATACAACTATAATAGCAATCTGCCAAAACAGAACAGTCTGTAAAGGGGGATTTAAAATTCATACTTTCCTAACTCCAAAAATTCTGAAAAGTTACCACGTGACATATAAATGATGCATGCTTACTGTGTAAAAATTTAAGATTTTTATCATGTTCTGACTATTCAGGAATATTCTGGACATAACAGAAAACTTTCTGTTTTCAAACAGCAACATATAAACTTGCAAACTGAGCATGGTAAAGGCTATACTTGGAATTTTATTGAAATAAAGATACAAAAAATTATTCTAAATAACATCAAGCAAATCCAAATAAAATAAAATGACGCTCCAAGCAAAACACATATCATGTGACGAATAAAAATATAGCTCCAAGTAAGGTTACCGATAATGTTGAAGACGAAAGAGGGGATGCCTTCCGGGGCATCCCCAAGCTTAGTTGCTTGGGTCTTCCTTGAATATTACCTTGGAGTGCCTTGAGCATCCCCAAGCTTAGGGTCTTTCCACTCCTTATTCTCCTTATATCGATATCTCACCCAAAACTTGAAAACTTCAATCACACAAAACTTAACGGAACTTGTGAGATAGGTTAGTATGATAAAAATAAATCATCCACTTAGGTACTGTCAAGACAAGATTCATAATTGTTCTCACATAATTCCTACTGTAGTATATCATTTCCACAATTTATATTGCTCAATATAAGCTATGGAAACACTAAAACAAGCAAACTATGCATCGAAAACAGAATCTGTCAAAAACAGAACAGCATGTAGTCAGCGATTTAAAAACCATACTTATGTACCTCCAAAAATTCTGAAAATTTAGGAAAACGTAAAAAATTTGTAACCCAATGTTCTGTAAAAATTTCAGAATTTTTTCACGCTCCAGTACAGAATAGATATTCCAGCACTGGACGCAAAAGTTTCTGTTTTTGCACAGAATCAAATCAACAAGTATCCACACTATCTCAAAGGCTTTACTTGGCACATTATTGAAACAAAACATATAAAACATGATTACCACAGTAGATTAATCATGTGAACACACAAAAACAGAAGGTATAAGTATTGGGTTGTCTCCCAACAAGCGCTTTTCTTTAATGTCTTTTTAGCTAGGCATGATGATTTCAATGATGCTCACAAAAAAGTAAAGAATTGAAACACAAAGAGAGCATCATGAAGCATATGACTAGCACATTTAAGCCTAACCCACTTCCTATGCATAGGGATTTTGTGAGCAAATAGTTTATGGGAGCAAGAATCAACTAGCATAGGAAGACAAAACAAGCATAACTTCAAAACTTTCAACACATAGAGAGGAAACTTGATATTGTTGCAACACCTACAAGCATATGATCCTCTCTCATAATAATTTTCAGTAGCATCATGAATAAATTCAACAATATATACATCACACAAAGCATTCTTGTCATCATACATAAGCATAGAATTTTTATTACTCTCCACACAAGCAATTTTCTTCTCATTCATAATAGTGGGAGTATCGTATGAAACTCAAATACTATAAATTGTTTCCACATTAAAAGAGTGATGTTCAGTAAAAGGATTTTCATAATTATAACAAGTATTATAATAATAATCATCACTATTTTTCATAACATAAGTATCATCACAATAATCATCATAAATAGGAGGCATGTCATCATCATAATAAATTTGCTCATCAAAAGTAGGGGGAATAAAAAGATCATTTTCATTAAGCATAGCATCCCCAAGCTTAGGGCAAACATTATTTGCAGCAAATAAATTCTCAAACATATCATTCCAATCAAACATAGCATCCCCAAGCTTGTTGGTTTGCATATCATTAGCATTATCACTATTATCATCAATAGTATGAATAGCACCAATAATATACCAATTATTATCATATTCCTCCAAGTTGGTGCCATAAAGATTTTCAAGATAATAAGAAGTATCATTATCTTCCTAGTCATAATCATCACAACAAGCAATAGGCATAACAAAATCATCATCAAGTGTATCATCTTCCACAATTATTTTTGATTCATTCTCATGAGGTACAACAATAATAGGAGCAACATTATTTGGGAGAGATACCTCTTTACCTCTACTTTTCCTTCTTTTGTTTTTCTTTACCACATTATGTGTGGGTTTATTTAATTCTTCCGAGCTTCTTATTGAAGAGATTGGTTGGATAGGAAGCTCCTCCTCGTTACCTGTTTCATCATGAGAGAAAATAGGAGGGAAAGGGGGAATCTTTACCCTTCCATTAGTATTTCTTTTATATTCTATTTGCTTTCCCGTTTTTCTATAGTTGGCAATATAAGCATTCTCATTGCAATTTACCATACAAAACATATAGATTTCTTTCAAATTAGTTTCAACATGGTCTGTGAATATGAATGCTTCAAACCAACTATTTTTATGTGACAATTCCTCACACCCCAAAAATAAACAAAGTTCATTATAAAGTTCAAGGGTGATCAAGTTATTGCAATATTTGGATACAATTCGATCATGAAAAAGCATGCATTGGAAATTAAGGTGACCAACTTTATTGCAAAGTTCACAAGTAATAGGATAAAGAGAACATAATTTTGTAGCAAATTCATCTATCACTTTGAGCAAAAAATTGGTTCTATCATGTTTATGCTTCTTACAAAATCTATCATCCCTATAAGGCATGTCTTCACAAACTTTGTGCACTCCACAAAAATTGACATGCTTATAAGAAACATTATTGTCATGACTAGTGCAATCATCTTTAGTATTTTGGATATTCATAGAATTCATACTAACAGCATTGCAATCATGCTCATCATTCAAAGATTTTATGCCAAACATTTTATTGAATTCTTCTTCTATCAATTGAGCACAATTTTCCGCTCCATCATTTTCAAGAAAGACATTATAAAGATGAATAATATGAGGCAACCTCAATTCCATTTTTTTGTAGTTTTCTTTTATAAACAAAACTAGTGATAAAATAAGAAACTAAAAGATTCAATTGCAAGATCTAAAGATATACCTTCAAGCACTCACCTCCCCGGCAACGGCGCCAGAAAAGAGCTTGATGTCTACTACACAACTTATTCTTGTAGACTCGTGTTGGGCCTCCAAGTGCAGAGTTTTGTAGGACAGTAGCAATTTTCCCTCAAGTGGATGACCTAAGGTTTATCAATCCGTGGGAGGCGTAGGATGAAGATGGTCTCTCTCAAACAACCCTGCAATCAAATACAGAAATCTCTTGTGTCCCCAACACACCCAATACAATGGCAAATTGTATAGGTGCACTAGTTCGGCGAAGAGATGGTGATACAAGTGTAGTATGGATAGTAGATATAGGTTTTTGTAATCTGAAAAATATAAAAACAACAAGGTAGCAAGTGATAAAACAGAGCACAAACGGTATTGCAATGCTTAGAAACAAGGCCTAGGGTTCATACTTTCACTAGTGCAATCTCTCAATAGTGCTAACATAATTGAATCATATAGCAATCCCTCAACGTGCGACAAAGAATCACTCCAAAATTCTTATCTAGCGGAGAACATAAGATGAAATTGTTTATAGGGTACGAAACCACCTCAAAGGTATCCTTTCCGATCAATCTATTGAGCTATTCCTATAAGTGTCACAAACAACCCTAGAGTTCATACTAAAATAACACCATATGATACGCATCAACCAACTCTAATGTCACCTAGATACTCCAATGTCACCACAAGTCTCCGTGAGTTGATTATTCGATATGCATCAAACAACTTCAGATTCATAATATTCAATCCAACACAAAGAACTTCAAAGAGTACCCCAAGATTTCTGCCGGAGAAAGTAGGACAAAAATGTGCATCAACCCCTATGCATAGATTACCCCAATGTCACCTCGGGAATCCGCGAGTTGAGTGCCAAAACATACATCAAGTGAATCAATATAATACCCCATTGTCACCACGGGTATTCATATGCAAGACATACATCACGTGTTCTCAAATCCATAAAAATATTCAATCCGATAATAGTGAAACCTCAAAGGTAAAAACTCAATTCATCACAACAAGATAGAGAGGAAAAAACACCATATGATCCAACTATATTAACAAAGTTCGCGGTACATCAAGATCATGCCAAATCAAGAACACGAGAGAGAGATAAAACACATAGCTATTGGTACAAACCCTCAGCCCCGAGGGTGAACTACTCCCTCCTCGTCATGGAGACCGCCGGGATGATGAAGATGGCCTCCGGTGATGATTTCCCCCTCCGGCAGGGTGCCAGAACAGGGCTGTAGATGAGATCGTGGAGGTGCAGAGGCTTGCGGCAGCGGAGTCGAAGTTCTAGGGTTATTTCTGGGGGTTTTGGTATTTATAATAATTTTTGGCAATGGAATCACGCGAATAGGGGCCACAGGGGGCCCACGAGGCACCAGGGCACGCCCAGGGGGGTGGGCGTGCCCAGGTGGCTTGTGGGGCCCCTGTGGGTCTTTTGCTGCTCCCCCGAAGCTTCCTGGGTCTGTTTCCTTTCAGAAAAAATCGTTCAAAAGTTTCGCTGCATTTGGACTTCATTTGATATAGATTTTCTGGAAAACCAAAAACAAGCAAAAAACAGCAACTGGCACTGGGCACTAGGTCAATATGTTAGTCCATAAAAATCATATAAAAGCCATATAAAAGTGCACCAAAATCATACAAAACTATAATAAACATGGCATGAGTACTTCATAAATTATAAATACGTTGGAGACGTATCAAGCAGCAAGCACCGGCTGGGTGAAAAGTAGGGCTTTGAGTTCCTGGAACGCGGCCTGCGCTTCTGTCGTCCACTCGAACTTCTCTGACTTCTTCATGAGTCGGTAGAGTGGCAGGGCCATCTCACCGAGTCGTGAAATGAATCTGCTCAGGGCTGCTAGACAATCCGTGAGTTTCTGAACATCATGCAGACGTTGCGGCTGCTTCATTCGGACTATGGCGCCGATCTTCTCGGGGTTAGCATCGATCCCTCATTCGGAAACAAGGAAGTAACTTGCCTGTGGGCACCCCGAAAGTACACTTGGCCGGATTGAGTTTGATGCCGTATTGACGCAAGCTCGCGAAGGTTTCGGTGAGGTCAGTCAGGAGGTTGGAACTCTTCCTTGACTTGACCATGATGTCATCCATATAAGCTTCCACGTTCTGACTGATCTGCTTCTGTAAGCATTTCTGGATCATGCGCATGAAAGTTGCTCCGGCATTCTTCAATACGAAGGGCATTGTGGTATAACAGAAGCACCCGAATGGGGTGATGAATGCAGTCTTTATTTCATCTGGACCATACATTCGGATCTGGTGGTACCCGGAGTACGCATCCAGAAACGATAAGCGCTCGCACCCCTCAGTAGAGTCTATGATCTGGTCTATGCGGGGGAGAGGGAAGTGGTCCTTCTGGCAGGCCCGATTGATGTGCTTGAAGTCAATACACATCTGGAGAGATTTATCTTTCTTGGGAACTAACACGGCATTGGCGAGCCACTCGGAGTGGTAAATTTCACAGATGAATTCGGCGGCTAAGAGCTACGCGATCTCCTCGCTAATCGCCTTGCGCTTCTCAGGAGTAGAGCAGCGGAGATGCTCTTTGACAGGCTTCGCTTTTGGGTCAACTCTGTGACGATGCTCAGCCAGTCCCCTGGGAACACCCAGCATGTCAGAGGGTTTCCATGTGAAGATGTCCCAGTTCTCATGGAGGAACTGGATGAGCTCGCTTTCCTATTTGCTGTCGAGCGTCGTGGATATGTTGGTCGGGGCGGCATTCGGGTCTTCCGCGTGGATGTGAACTTGGTTTGAATCGCCAGCCGACTGGAAAGCGGATTCCACAGCCGGCTTCTTGCTCTTGAGCAGATCACTCGAATCGACTATTTTCTTGTACTCGTCTAGCCCCGCCAACGCCATCTGCTCGTCAGCGATCTGGGAGCCTTTCTGCAAGCACTCCTCAGCTATCTTCCGGTTTCCTGTGATGGTGATCACGCCCTTCGGCCCCGGCATCTTAAGTTTAAGATACATGTAACATGGTCTGCCCATGAATCGTGCATAGGCGGGCCTACCCAGGATGGAGTGATAAGCACTCTTGAAGTCTACCACCTCAAAGGTCAACCTCTCCTTTCTGAAGTTCTTCTCTCTGCCGAATACGACGTCGAGGGCAATTTGCCCGAGTGACTTCGCTTTCTTCCCGGGAATAACCCTGTGGAATTGCATATTGCTTTTACTCAGTCGGGACATCGGAATGCCCATCGCCTCTAGAGTATCAACATAAATGATGTTCAGCCCGCTGCCGCCATCCATGAGGACTTTGCGCAGTCGGACTCCTCCAACAGCAGGATCGACTACCAGCGCCTGCCGCCCAGGGGTCGGTACGTGAGCTGGGTGATCCGACTGGTTGAAGGTGACAGGGGTCTGGGCCCAGTCTAGGAGCTTGGTGACAGTCAGAACCGCCATATTGACCTCTCAGTTAATCACCTTGAGGCGACTCTTGCTTTCGACGTCAGCAAAAATCATCAGGACCTTCTCGATGTGGGGGTACGCGGAGGTCCCTTTATCCCCATTGTCGTCGTTGTCCTCATCCTTCCCCTCAGAGGGATCTTGTCTCATCTCTTGCTTGAGAAGCCGGCATTCCCGAGTGGTATGCTTCGGCAGAATCAAGTTGCCTTCTTCATCCTTCTTCGTGTGAATCTGGCACGGCTGATCAAGGATGTCGTTCTTCGGGGCAACTTTCTTCTTGCCAGCCCGCTCCTTCTTTTGCTTCGGTGAACCTTTGCATTTACTTTGGCCAGCCAGGGCTGCAGCCTCCGCATTGTTGGCCGCCTCGGCCTTACGCTTCTGCTTATTATTCTTGTTGCCGTCCGACTGATTCGCATCTCCAGCTCGGCCCTTGCCGCTCCTCAGTCGATCTTCCTCTTCACCATTAGTGTACCGATTGGCAATTTCCATCGCCCGACTAAGAGTCGGGATCTCAGTGCGGCCGAACTTTAGGGCCAACTCACGATACCTAACGCCAGCCCTGAAGGCGCAGATCGCCTGGTGCTCGGTGACGTTTTCCACTGTGTTATGAAGGATGGTCCATCGTTGGATGTACTCTCGGAGAGTTTCATTCTGCTTCTAGACGCAATGTTGTAGCTCTGACAATCCATCCGGGCGCTTGTATGTGCCCTCGAAAGTCTTGATGAAGACCCGGGAGAGATCATCCCAACAGTAAATACTGCCGGGTGCCAACTGGTTGAGCCATGCCCTGGCTGACCCCTCGAGCATCAGTGGCAGATGTTTCATCGCCACACTGTCGTTGCCGCCACAGATCTGGATGGCCAATCAGTAGTCCTCTAACCAAATTTCTGGCTTTGACTCGCCAGTGAACTTGCTGATGCCTGCCGCCAATCTGAAGTTGTTCGGGATATTTACTGCATGAATATACCGACTGAAACACTCAGGTCCGGAGGGTGCGAAACCACTCGGAACATTAGCGTCCAGGCCTTCCCTCAGGGCCCACCCTCTATCGACCAAGTTCTGAGTGAGGACAGATCTCACGTTAAACTGGGGGTCCCGGAGGTTGCCCGGACGGTAAGAGGGGCTCGGCCTGCGATCGTTCCCGGGAGAGCGCCTGTCACCATAGGGCTGGCGCCCGTATGGGACGTCCTGCGGAGGGGGCATCCGGGTCCGATTGTAATCATCATATCACCGAGGCAAAACGACTCAGTCGCGCCTCCGCTCCCCGTGGTGGTCCCTGGAGGGAGGTGAAGCCCGGCGTCTTCCTGAGCCCAGAGGGCTATGAGCTGACTCGACAGTCTCGGCGCGCAGTGATGCGCTGCGAATGCGATCCCAGGACTGCGACACCGCCGCGTTCTGCGACAGCGCCGTCTTTAGTTGCGCTTGGATCTGACGGATCCCTTCTCTGGCTGTGGAATCGGAGGGCTAGATGGAACCAGCGATCCTGGTAGCCGCCGCCAGGTTTTGCAGAGGAGTGTTCAGCACCTGGTATTTTGGAGGCTGGTCACCCGGGAACAGCCGACGCTTGTGCCGACTGGAACTGGGTTGTTGGCAAGTGCGATCGCCAACTCCCTCTGTAGCCGCTCTAGGCGGTCTCGTTCGGCCAGAGTGGCCAAACGCGTTGACTCCATGGCCAGGGCCTCAGGAGTCGTCCCGGTGACGGGAGTGTGCAAAGCTTGCTCGTTTACCCACCGGAGCTCGTCGTTCTACTCCCGAGTGAGAGCTTGCGGGATGTAAGGATCGTGGTGAGGCGAACGGTCATTCCCATGGTTGTCATTGTCGTTCCCACGCGAAGTGCCCACGTGCCCGTCACGGGGACCGTAATAACCCGGAGGGCCGCGCGGCTCCGAGCTGGCCATGAGAACCTCGGCGGTGGACTCCACGCTCTCACACTCGGACTCGCTAACGGAGTCCTCGTGGAGCTCAGCGAAGAGGTTGAGGGCGGGCTCGTCAGGTTCAAGAGTCGCCACGTGCCCCGCCGCGGCCTGAACGACCACCGCGTGCTTGATCCATCGTTGGAGCCATGAGTGCCCAGAGCGCTTGCGATGACGTCCAGTGGGGAGGACGGAAACCACTCGGTACAGAACCGATGGCTATCGAAGGAGGACTCCGTACGAAAATGCGCGGAAGTGCGCCGCGCCACGGATGGGCAATGACTCCACGTCCAGCGGGGCCTCCGGGAGCCATGCTGAGTCGTCGGCGATGAAACTGAGAGCCCCGAAATGGATTTCGCCGCCGACTAACATGGTGATGATGGAATTCCACCTGCATTGCTAAAAGTCGCTAGACGCACCGCCCCACGGTGGGCGCCAACTGTCGTGGTTACTAGTCTGACAGTAAGTACTGGGGGTACGAATGAGGAGCAGAGCCTAGCTACAGCACAGGTGTGGCACTCGGTTTTCACGAGTGTGGGCCCCTCTCGGAGAAGGTAACAACCCTACGTCTCGTTGCCCGGAGGCTTGTTTTCTCTTGGAGTATGTGATTACAGGGGGTGCTTAACCCTGCGACGGAGGAAGTGGGCAGCTTATATAGGAGTGTGCCACAACCTCTTTACCACCACGTTGCTAGGGTATTAATGACAATAACTACAACAGTTAAGAGTGTTTAACACAGCTATGACTATGGCAGTTACAGGTAACGGTAGCCATAACTATGTTTAAAGCCTAATTGAAGACTACTCGACCATTGCAGATCCCACGCTGTCCTTACGTCTTCTTTGTCCGAGTGATAGTGACTGGCCGACTGGAGAGTGGATGTCCGAGTGTTATCGGTGTGTGGTCCGAGTGAGTCCTTCATAGTGTGCGTCCGATTGCACTTGTGACCCTGGGGTCTCTGAATAATGGTGTGGGCCTTAGGTGGGCCCTAGATGTCAGGTCCTTGTCCCTACCGGTGGTAGGTGACCCCATCAGTAGGGTATCCTAAGGTAGATGTCTTGTGACGATGGTAGCAAGTGGTGCACAATCCTGGTGCAAGCCCTCCGTCACTGCCGCTCCGATGCCAGAAAGGTATTACATCCTCCACATATAAGGACATACGGTGATGGAGCCTTGACACCGCCAATAGCGCGACAAGACTCCATGTGCCACGACCCCACTCAGAAGGTAGTGCAGACCATCCATAACTAGCACAAAGAGTGGGGAAGAGAGGACCTTCCCGCTGAAGTCCTTTCCTATCGGGATCACCTCCCTTGGTACGCCATTCAACAGGTACCTGTTAGATGACGTCGAGAGAAACCCAGTGATCCACTACCGCCACCGACGGCCAAACCCAAGTCTTGCAAGCATCTCGAGGAGGAACGCCCAATGCACTGCATCAAAGGCTTTCATGATGTCGAGATTTAGCATGACTCCTGGTCTTCTAGAGCTATGGAGCTTCCTAGCCATCCCTTGAACTAGCATAAAATTTTCATGCAAGCATCAACCACGAATGAATGCACTCTGATGCGCCCCCACCGACCAGCCAGCAAGAACTTTGGCCACAAGTTTCATAAAGCTACGAATTAGTCTAATCATCTAGTAGTCTCGTATCTCCACCGCCTCCCCACACTTAGGAAGCAAGGTGATAAGGGCCTGACTAACCGCCGTGTATGAAGGTAATTAAGTTTGGGCTAAACACAGGACAATTTGCATGGGCTCCTTTAGGGGCTTTTAGTACAATACAAAGTGCATGAAGGTAATTAAGTTTGGGCCTAACTAATTATAACTCCGGTCATTAGCACGTGTAACTAACAAAAATTAGGTGTGTTTTGTTTAGGGCTGTAGTGTTGGGAAACGTAGTAGAAAATAAAAAAATCCGTGCCTACGCACACCCAAGATCAATATGAAGATGCATAACGGCTTGAGATCACGATCGTTACCGTCATCGAGTTGCAGCGGAAGAAGAACATGTCAGTGTAGATCGTTCTTGGAGTCCCTCGAACCGTCGATGAACGATCCCACGAACCGCCCACGAACAGTCCCTCGAACCAAAGACCGAAAGCACGGCCTCTCTACTTGGTTGCAAGCGTGCAGCCTTCACGTTCCGGCAGCGCTTCGCCGTCCAGAGCTAACCGTCGCCGGAGAATTAGAGCGAGGAGATTATAACCACATGGGGCTTCTTATTATGAGGACAAGAGGATTAGCCTAGCTCTAATTAGTCAACTAGGACCAACTAGAACTAGAACTAGAAGAACTAGAGCAGGCTCCAAAACTTATGTGTTCAAAGGGCCAAAGTCCTCAAGTATATATAGGTTGAAGCGAGGTGGAAAGGGGGCACCACAAGGGAGAAAAACCTCCCCCTTTGGCCGGCCTAGGAGGGGGAATCCCCCTCCAATTCGGCCTCCCCTTCCTTCCACAAGGAGGAGCGCCTCCACCTATTTGGGCCCAAGTGGCCCAAGTAGCTCTCCACCTCTTGGCCTTTTAAGGCCCGTTGATATTAAATTAAATATAAAAGCCTCCTAACTATTATTAGAGCCTTTTATTATTAATTTAACATCACTGAAAACATTTTCCACCTATATATCATTTATCGGTAATACCCGGTATTCCCCGATAAACCCCGAAACCCTTCCGGTGACCCCGAAACGCTTTTGGTTCCTCTCAGAACTATTCCAAATATTAATGAAACAATTCCACAAATAAATCATCATCACTCCCGTCCTACTAACACTCAGCAGACCGTGATTGCCTTAAGCTTGTGACCCTGTAGGTTCGGTAACTCATATACATGAACGGAGCCCCTTCGTTCAATGACCGATAGCGGAACCGTGGATGCCATATCGATCCCTATGAGCACACGAATGATATTCGAGTGAACCTTTTGTTATCATGTGATGTTCCCTTTGCTTTGCGATACTTCACAAAACCCGGGATGCATCGGTATCCTCCTGAGTCATCACATGCTCACTATACCTTTATCCTCGTTACCGGTTTTGTTCTTCTTTCTCGTTGTCGTGTTCCGGCATCCCCGTGACGTAGTCACCTGTGTCTGGCCAGACGATGATGGATGCCGTTACACCGAGAGGGCCCTAAGAATATCTCTCCATCATCGGAGGAGCAAATCCCACTCTCGAGTTACCTAGTCCCTTGTCAAACTTTCCGATGAGCCTGTAAGTTGTCATTATGATCACCGTGTTACAGATGACGTTTGAGCAACCCCAAAGTCCACCGTACGGTAAGAAGTGACTACGATACTCTCATGGTCTAAGGAGCAAAATCACACATTAACACTCTGTGTTATTACAATTGATTATAGACGATATTATCTCAATGCATAACAAACAAGTTTGGGTCGATTCAATATGACCGTTGTTCTAACGTCATATTCTCAATGTTGTTTTAGGACTATCGTTACGCTTAACGATATCCTAAGATCCAGATAATGTGATCACCAACAACACTTGAGCTAGTCCTAGAGGCAAGACTAGGAACCTTTAATTTATCCGTTTATCATTTCACACGTGCATATGAGTTTTCCACTGAATTGCATATTCCAGGATAATAGCAGTTATAGCATGAAATATAAACACTTAATTATGAATATGGATCTGAGAGATGGGGGACCTTGCATCTTGGCGCTGAGAGATGGGGGACCACGCATCTTCAAGAGGTCTACGTTCTTCGTCATCATCTAGTGATCATCTTTTTTTGTGAGAATAAATTTACTCTCGTTCTTTTGGCGGTGTCATGAGATTGGAGAGTTTTCTGTCCTCGCAGATCTGATTATTCGGATCTGATGAGTTTATGTT
Organism: Elymus sibiricus; assembly: GCA_039707655.1. Lineage (NCBI taxonomy): Eukaryota > Viridiplantae > Streptophyta > Magnoliopsida > Poales > Poaceae > Elymus > Elymus sibiricus. The sequence continues at coordinate 270,983,847 of CM077668.1, forward strand.
GGCGTGTCAAACTTTTTTTTGTTGGTTTGATTTTTTGTGGAGTTGAAATCTTTCATCGACACCATGGTGAAGATATTGTGATCCGACGGCCTGCACTTCTAGGGGATCATCCCCGGCCCAAGTACGTTCATCGATCAAGGCTTCCCATCTTTTTAGATGGGCGACTCAAGGCGCTTTCAAAAACCATTATTGGTAATGTTTGTGCGGGTGATAGAGTGACAACATCGTTGCTCCAGTCCAATTGCAGCCTCTATATCAAAGTCTTTGGAGTATTTCTTCTAGTAGAGATTGATACCGCGAAGAAGGTGTTTCCAAGAGATTTTATTGTAATTCTTAGTCATAGGAGTTACTTTGTATTTTCTTGGATTTTAGGTCCAAATCAGTGTACATGTAATTGTTATGAGTATGAATAAAATAAAAGATGTTTCTCAAAATAAAATAAGTGCTACCTTTCTACGCCCTTAGGAGACGAACAAGCCCAAGCACTTCCCGCATGGAATTTTTAGTCCCCTCGCCTTCAAGTGTCACTTCATGTTAGGAGGTGAGGGGGGGTCTCGGTTCTTCAAGATTTTAATATTCTTTGTCAACATTTAGCAACCATCGTGATCTTTTTGACAATAAGTTACTCTGTATTTTTGTGGTGGTATCATAGAGACCTAGAGTTCAATGTTCCCGAGGAGCCAATTATTCGGATCTGATGAGTTTATGTTATTGTGTCATGTTGCTTTTGTTCCGTTGATTTTTGTGGAGTTGGAATCTTTCCACAACATTATGATGAAAATATTGTGGTTCGATGACCTGCACTTCTAGGGGATCATCCCCGGCCCAAGCATGTTCACCACGGCTTCCCATCTTTTTGGATGGGCGACTCAAGGGGCATTCAGAAACCTTTATTTGTAATCAAGTTCATGCAGGCGAACAAGTAGTGCTACTTGTAGACTGCGTTGGTATTTCCCCGAAGAGGAGATGATGATGTAGTATAGTAGAGATAAGTGTTTCCCTCAGTTAAGAACCAAGGTTATCTATCCAGTAGGAGAACCAAGCAAAATTCCGTTAAGCGCACATGCACACACAAAAGCAAACACTTGCACCCAACGCAAATAAGAGGGTTGTCAATCCTCTTAGCGGTTATTTGCAAGGATTAATTCTGATAGTGGTAGATAGATAAACTAAAATACTAAATAAAATAAAAGTAAATAAATTGTAGCAAGGTATTTTTGATTTTAATATATGATAAAAGTAGACCCAGGGGCCATAGTTTTCACTAGAGGCTTCTCTCTCGAACGCATAGCATACGGTGGGTAAACAAATTACTGTTGGGCAATTGATAGAAAAGCAAAAAATTATGATGGATTCATGGAAATGATCATGTATATAGGCATCACGTCTGAGACAAGTAGACCGACTCCTGCCTGCATCTACTACTATTACTCCACCCATCGACCGCTATCCAGCATGCATCTAGGGTATTAAGTATGAAACAGAGTAACGCCTTAAGCAAGATGACATGATGTAGACAAAGTAAACTCAAGCAATATGATTAAACCCCATCTTTTTATCCTTAATGGCAACAATACAAATACGTGTCATGTCCCCTTCTGTCACTGGGATTGAGCACCGCAAGATTGAACCCATCACAAAGCACCTCTCCCATTGCAAGATAAATCAATCTAGTAGGCCAAACCAAATCGATAGATCGGAGAGAAATACAAAGCTATAATAATCATGCATAAAAGAGTTCAGAGAAGACTCAAATATTTCTCATGAATAATCTGATCATAAACTCACAATTCATCGGATCCCAACAAACACACCGCAAAAGAAGATTACATCAGATAGAACTCCAAGAACATCGAGGAGAACATGGTATTGAAGATCAAAGAGAGAGAAGAAGCCATCTAGCTACTAGATATGGACCCGTAGGTCTGTGGTCAACTACTCACACATCATCGGAAGGGTAGCAAGGTTGATGTAGAAGCCCTTCGTGATCAATTCCCCCTCCACAGAGTACCGCAAAGGGCCTCCAGATGGGATCACAGAATAACAGAGGCTTGCAGCGGCGTAAAAGTTATTCGGGGTGGCTCTCTGTTGGTTTCCCAATATTTGAGAATTTATAGAAGTGGAATTAGGTCAAATGGAGCCACGAGGGCCCCACAAGGCATCAGGGCGCCCCCCCAGGGTCGCGCCCTTTTGCCTTGTGGAGGCTTCGTGAACCTTCTGGCCTCCTCTCCAAGTCTCCAGGGTCTCTTTTGTCCAGAAAAAAATCTCCAAAAAGTTTTGTGGCATTTGGACTTCGTTTGGTACTGATTTCCTGAAAAACCAAAAGCAAGCAGAAAACAGCAACTGGCACTCGGCACTAGGTTAATAGGTTAGTCCCAAAAAATGATATATAATTGCATATAAAAACATCCAAGATTGATACTATAATAGCATGGAACAATAAAAAATTATAGATATGTTGGAGACGTATCAAGCATCCCCAAGCTTAATTCCAGCTCGTCCTCGAGTAGGTAAATGATAAAAATAGAATTTTTGATGTGGAATGCTACCTAACATGTTTCATCATGTAATCTTTCTCTTACGGTATGAATAATAAGATCCGAATGATTCAAAGCAATAGTCTATAGTTTGACATAAATACATCAATACTCAGGCATACTAATAAACAATCATGTCTTTCAAAATAATAATGCTAAAGAACGTTTTCCCTACAAAATCATATAATCCTGTCATGCTCCATCTTCTTAACACAAAATATTTATCATGCACTACCCCGGTTTTAGCCAAGCAATTGGTTCATACTTTTTAACGTGCTTCAGCTTTTTCAACCCCCACGCAATACATGAGTGCAAGCCATGGATATAACACTATGGATGGAATTGAGTGTGGTGATAGAGATCAATAAGGGGAAGTCAAAAATAAGAAGATAGTCTCACATCGACGAGGCTAATCAACGGGCTATGGAGATGCCCATCAATTGATGTCAATGCGAGGAGTAGGGATTGCCATGGAACAGATGCACTAAGAGCTATAAGTGTATGAAAGCTCAACATGAAAACTAAGTGGGTGTGCATCCAACTTGCTTGCTCATGAAGACCTCGGGCATTTGAGGAAGCCCGTCATCGGAATATACAAGCCAAGTTCTATAATGAAAAATTCCCCCTAGTATATGAAAGTGACAAAATAGGAGACTCTCTATATGAAAAACATGGTGCTACTCTGAAGCACAAGTGTGGAAAAAGGATAGTAACATTGCCCCTTCTCTCTTTTTCTCTCATTTTTTTCGTGGGCTCTTTTTGGCCTCTTTTTTTTAGAACAGTCTCATGGACCTCATCCCCACTTTTTCGAGGACTCATTAGTCTCCACCATTCTTTCCTCACTGGGACAATGCTCATATAATGATGATCATCACACTTTTATTTACTTACAACTCAATATTACAACTCGATACTAGAACAATATGACTCTATATGAATGCCTCTGGCAGTGTACCAGGATGTGCAATGATACTAGCGTAACATGTATAAAAATGATGAACGGTGGCTGAGCCACAAATACTACGTCAGCTATATGATCATGCAAAGCATATATGACAATGATGATGCGTGTCATAAAAATGGAACGGTGGAAGTTGCATGGCAATATATCTCGGAATGGCTATGGAAATGCCATGATAGGTAGGTATGGTGGCTGTTTTGAGGAAGATATAAGGAGGCTTATGTGTGATAGAGAGTATCATATCACGGGGTTTGGATGCACCGGCGAAGTTTGCACCAACTCTCGATGTGGGAAAGGGCAATGCACGGCACCGAAGAGGCTAGCAATTGCGGAAGGGTGAGAGTGCGTATAATCCATGGACTCACATTAGTCATAAAGAACTCACATACTTATTGCAAAAGTTTATTAGCCCTCGAAGCAAAGTACTACTATGCATGCCCCTAGGGGGGAGGTTGGTGGGAGTTAACCATCGCGCGCCCCGACCGCCACACAAAGGAAGACAATAAAGAATAAATCATGCTCCAACTTCTTAGCATAACGATAGACCATACTTGCATGCTTCGGGAATCACAAACCTTAACACCAATATTCTTACTAAACCACAATTATCTACTAGCACCTCCCACATATTGCCATCTTAATATCGCAAAACTATTGCAAGGAATCAAACTTATCATATTCAGTGATCTACATGAAAGTTTTTATTATATCCCTCTTGAATACCTATCATATTAGGACCAAATTCATAACCCATGCATATTACCATTACTATTCATTAGACTCTCAAAAAGATATAAGTGAAGCATGAGAGAGCAACTATTTCTTTAAAATATAACCACCGCCGTGCTCTAAAAGATGTAAGTGGAGAACTAGAGCAATGATAACCCACAAGTATAGGGGATCAATTGTAGCTTTTTTGATAAATAAGAGTGTTGAACCCAACGAGGAGCTAAAGGTAGAATTAATATTCCCTTCAAGTTCTATCGACCACCGATACAACTCTACGCACACTTAACGTTCGCTTTACCTAGAACAAGTATGAAACTAGAAGTACTTTATAGGTGTAATGCTAGAACTACTTTGCAAGAATAAAACTAGGAGTACTTTGCGAGATAATAAAAGTTAGTTTGTTTTAGTAGAGAACTTTTGTAACACAAGAGAAGGATTTGTCCCTAGGCAATCGATAACTAGACCGGTAATCATTATTGCAATTTTATACGAGGGAGAGGCATGAGCTAACATACTTTCCGTACTTGGATCATATGCACTTATGATTGGAACTCTACCAAGCATCCGCAACTACCAAAGATCATTAAGGTAAAACCCAACCATAGCATTAAGTAACAAGTCCACTTTACTCCCATACGCAACAACCCCCTTACTCGGGTGTAAGCTTCTGTCACTCTAGCCGCCCACTACAAGAGAATTATGAACGTATTGCAAACCCTACAGCGGGAATCCCTCACGCTTGCACGACACGGAGGGCACCATAGGATAGCACCAAAATAAAACATACAACTCAAACCAATCACGATCATCAATCAACCCATAGGACAAAACGAATCTACTCAAACATCATAGGATGGCCACAAATCATTGGATAATGATATATAGCATTAAGCACCATGTTCAAGTAGAGAATTACAGTGGGAATAGAGAGGTTACACCGCTGCATAGAGGGGGAGAGAGTTGGTGTTGACGGCGGCGAAGTTGTTGGTGTAGATCACCGTCACGATGGTTCCCCCGGCGGCGTTCCGACGCCACCGGGAGAGAGGGGGAGAGAGCCCCCCTCCTTCTTCTTCTTGCTTGGCCTCCCCCCTAGATGGGAGGAGAGTTTCCCCTCCGGTCCATGGCCGACATGGCTTCCGAAGGGCAGGAGCCCCTCCGAGATTGGATCTCTCTCTCAGTTTCTCTTCTGTTTCGCGTTCCTGTTTTCTGGCCGAAAACCGTTTCTTATATTCCTGGAGATCCGTAACTCCGATTGAGCTAAAATTTTAACACGATTTTTTTCTCGGTATAAGCTTCCTTGCGGCCAAAGAAGGACCCCAACCGACTTACGGTGTGCCCACAAGGCAACACCACGTGGCCTGGGGGGTCATGCCAAGATGCCTTGTGGAGGCTGTGGGCCTCTGTTTGCGTTGATTCCACCTCCCAAAAATCACATATATTCCAAGATAATTCTCTGTAAAATTTTATCGCATTTGGACTTCGTTTGATATGGATTTTCTGCAAAACAAAAAACAAGCAGAAAACAGGAACTGGCACTGGGCACTAGATCAATATGTTAGTCCCAAAAATAATATAAAATGTTGCCAAAAGTATGTGAAAATTGTAGAATATTGGCATGAAACAATCAAAAATTATAGATACGACGGAGACGTATCAAGCAACTGCCTAGCTCAAAAGATATAAGTGAAGCACATAGAGTGTTCTAACAAATCACGAATAATGTGTGTCCCTCTCAAAATGTGTGTTCAGCAAAGATGATTGTGACAAACTAAAAAGCAAACACACTATATCACAAGATGCTCCAAGTAAAACACATATCATGTGATGAATAAAAATATAGCTCCAAGTGAGTTACCGATAGATTATAGACGAAAGAGGGGATGCCTTCCAGGGCATCCCCAAGCTTAGACGCTTGAGTCTTCCTTGAATATTACCTTGGGGTGCCTTGGGCATCCCCAAGCTTAGGCTCTTGCCGCTCCTTATTCCTTTATCCATCGTAGTCTCACCCAAAACTTGAAAATTTCAGCACACAAAACTCAACAGAAACCTCGTGAGATCCGTTAGTATAACAAACAAATCTTAAACTTTAGGTACTGTTGTAAATTGATTCATATTTAATATTGGCATAATGCTACTGTACTCCAACTTCTCCATGACTCATACCCCCGATACGATCCATAGATTCATCAAAATAAGCAAACTATGCAACAAAAACAGAATCTGTCTAAAACAAAACAGTCTGTAAAGATATATTTAGAAGCCATACTTCTGTAACATCCAAAAATTCTGAAAAATTAGGAAAACGTAAAAAAATCATATACCAATACTATGTAAAAAATTCAAAATTTTCTGACACTCCAGTACAGAATCAAAATTCCAGCACTGGATGCAAAACTTTCTGTTTTCCAAACATCATCAATTATACTATCATCCAAATCATCCCAAAGGCCTTACTTGGCACAAACACTAATTAAAAGATAAAAACACAATAATAACAGAGGCTATAAATGTGTAAATACACAAGAACAGAAAGTATTGGTTTGTCTCCCAACAAGCTCTTTCCTTATAGCCATTAAGATAGGCTTCGAGATTTTAATGATGCTCACATAAAAGATAAGAATTGAAGCACAAAGAAAGCATCATATAGCATGTAAGAAACATATTTAAGTCTAACATACTTCCTATGCATAGGCATTTTATAGGTAAACAAATTATCAAGACAAAAAGTATCTAGCATATGCAAGGAAGAAGAATTAAACATTAACAATTTCAACACAACGAGAGGTAATTTAGTAACATGAAAATTTCTACAACCATATTTTCCTCTCTCATAATAATTACATGTAGGATCATAGTCAAATTCAACAATATAGCTATCATATAAAATATTCTCTTCATGATCCACATGCATAAAAGTTTTATAATCTTCCAAGATAGTGGGATTAACATCAACTAAAGTCATGACCTCTCCAAACCCACTTTTATAAAAAAAAATCATAAGATTGAACACTCTCCAAAGTAGTGGGATCATTATTACCTAAAGTTGACGCTCTTCCAAACCCACTTTTAATAGTATTGCAAATATTATTATCAATAGCATATTCATCGTGAGGCTTAAATAAATTTTCAAGATCATAAGAAGCATCATCACCCCAATCATGATCATTGCAATAAGTAGTGGACATAACAAAATTTTCATCCCCAAGCTTGTAGCTTTGCATATCATTAGCACAATTGACATTAATAGAATTTATAATAACATCATTGCAATCGTGCTTTCCATTAAAGGAGCTATCAAGTATGGGTGCTACAGCAATAATTTCATTTTTAACATAAGGAACTATAGCAAGTTCATCTCTATAAGCATCATTAATATTGGCATCATGGCCATAGCAAGCATCACATTCATCAAGAGGGGATATTTCAATCGAATTAACGGAATCATAATTATCTATGGATTCATGCATATCATTATTTTCTTCCAAAGTAGCAGACATTCTCTCAATAAATTCATTAACATAGGCATTAGGAGCATAGTTTTCATAGCAATACTTAAGTATGTCAAAATTTTCAGATTTGTAGAGAGCAGCATCATACTTTTCAATCAAAGAAGCAACTTCATAAGCACCCTTAAAACCAACAAATTCTTCAATTTGTTCGATATCATAGTAACTATAAACACCATTGGCATAAGAAGATAGGATTTCATTATCATTAAACTCACATAGATAGGGAAGGTGTTTTTTAGGATTCTTAGAGTAACAAGTAAAATCATAAATTTCACATAGATTCCAAGCATAGCATAGCAAACAATTTATTTGATTCCATAAGAGTCTCCCTTTTTTAGACAAACGGTGACGCACAAAATGAGCATGCTCATCTAATGATTTTCCCTCAACTAAGCTAGTTGGGGTTTCAGCACGAGCACAAATGGATCGAAGATGATCCAAGTAGAAAACTTTAAGGTGATCCATAGTGATCTTTAAATTTTTGTTTTACTTTCTGTTTTTGTGTGTTGACATGGCAATAAAAGCAAGCAAGCAAACAAAATATTTTTGTGTTTTTGTAAAAAATATTAGAAGCGGGGGAGATGAAAACGAGAGGCAAATGCAAATAAAAAGGCAAATAAAATAAATGCAAGTGGATGATAGTTTGTGCGAAGGTACTTGGTAATTTTGATGATGTCTCCCCGGCAACGGCGCCAGAAATTCTTCCTGCTACTTGTAGACTGCGTTGATATTTCCCCGAAGAGGAGAGGATGATGCAATATAGTAGAGATAAGTGTTTCCCTCAGTTAAGAACCAAGGTTATCAATCCAGTAGGAGAACCAAGCAAAATTCCGTTAAGCGCACCTGCACACACAAAAGCAAACACTTGCACCCAACGCAAATAAGAGGGTTGTTAATCCTCTTAGCGGTTATTTGCAAGGATTAATTCTGATAGTGGTAGATAGATAAAATAAAATACTAAATAAAATAAAAGTAAATAAATTGCAGCAAGGTATTTTTGATTTTAATATATGATAAAAGTAGACCCGGGGGCCATAGTTTTCACTAGAGGCTTCTCTCTCGAACGCATAGCATACGGTGGGTAACAAATTACTGTTGGGCAATTGATAGAAAAGCAAATAATTATGATGGATTCATGGCAATGATCATGTATATAGGCATCACGTCCAAGACAAGTAGACCGACTCCTGCCTGCATCTACTACTATTACTCCACCCATCGACCGCTATCCAGGATGCTTCTAGGGTATTAAGTATGAAACAGAGTAACGCCTTAAGCAAGATGACATGATGTAGACAAAGTAAACTCAAGCAATATGATTAAACCCCATCCTTTTATCCTTAATGGCAACAATACAAATACGTGTCATGTCCCCTTCTGTCACTGGGATTGAGCACCGCAAAATTGAACCCATCACAAAGCACCTCTCCCATTGCAAGATAAATCAATCTAGTAGGCCAAACCAAATTGATAGATCGGAGAGAAATACAAAGCTATAATAATCATGCATAAAAGAGTTCAGAGAAGACTCAAATATTTCTCATGAATAATCTGATCATAAACTCACAATTCATCGGATCCCAACAAACACACCGCAAAAGAAGATTACATCGGATAGAACTCCAAGAACATCGAGGAGAACATGGTATTGAAGATCAAAGAGAGAGAAGAAGCCATCTAGCTACTAGCTATGGAGCGTAGGTTTGTGGTAAACTACTCACACATCATCGGAAGGGCAGCAAGGTTGATGTAGAAGCCCTCCGTGATCGATTCCCCCTCCGGCAGAGTACCGGAAAAGGCCTCCAGATGGGATCACGGAAGAACAGAGGCTTGCGGCAGCGTAAAAGTTATTCGGGGTGGCTCTCTGTTGGTTTCCCAACATTTTAGAATTTATAGAAGTGGAATTAGGTCAAACGGAGCCACGAGGGCCCCACAAGGCATCAGGGCGCCCCCCCGGGGCCGCACCCTGTTGCCTTGTGGAGGCTTCGTGAACTTTCTGGCCTCCTCTCCAAGTCTCCAGGGTCTCTTTTGTCTAGAAAAAAATCTCCAAAAAGTTTCGTGGCATTTGGACTTCATTTGGTACTGATTTCCTGAAAAACCAAAAACAAGCAGAAAACAGTAACTGGCACTGGGCACTAGGTTAATAGGTTAGTCCCAAAAATGATATAATTGCATATAAAAACATCCAAGATTGATACTATAATATCATGGAACAATAAAAAATTATAGATACTGATGAGGACATCCCTACTATGGTTCCATCCCTTGAAGATGAACAACCTGTTGCTGCAAAGAAGACATCCAATGATGAAATCAGGATTGGACCAACTACAAGAGCTCGTGCTAAGTTACTAGAACAACAGGTGAATTCTCTCTTAGTTGATAATGCTATTTCTTTTAATGAGAGCTTTATACTGCCTAAATCCTTGTGTGTATGTGTCATTAGGTACAATGGAGAGGAAGGCATGGCACAAGGGAGCAAGGAGGAAGGCATGGCACAAGGGAGCAAGAGGATTCTGCAGTTCTCAGGCGGCAGTACCGCCTGTCCGAGCGGTAGTACCGCTTAGGCGGTACTACCGGCCCAGCACTACCGCCCAAGTACCGCTTAGCAATTTTCTTCTGGAATCAAAGCGACCCAAGCGGTACTAAAGCGGCAGTTAGAATTCTCAGAGCGGTAATACCGCTTCTAGCGGTAGTACCGCTTGCTGTGAGCGGTACTACCGTGCTGCCTGCGCGCAGACTTTGGGGCTGACGGCCCGTGTACCCCTTCGATCTATCTTAGGATATAAATACTCTTCCTTAGGGTTAGTTAGAGGCAGACCACGTTTAAGATAAACCCTAGTTCATGAGATTGCTTGTAAGCATTCATCTTGAATCCTCATCACCAATTCGTATCGATCTGGTGATTATATACTGCAAGTCAAGTGTGATCTGCTGTTCCATTGGGAATTAGTATATTGCAATTATACCGTTCGTGGTCGACGGCTGCGTGCGCAAGTGTGTGACGTTGTGAATATCCAAAGGGTTGAGACCTTTTGCATTGGCATCAGGGATCAAGCGAGGGAGAGTTCATCGGCGACATACAAGTTATCCTAAACCATCATCATCACCACCGCCGCTTACTGAGAAGATCGGAACACCCCATATCATCTTGGTATCAGATATCCAGCGTTGCCTCGGTAAGCATCCACCAAATCATCCGTAGATTAGTTGTGTTTTTCATCCTATCCAGAAAAAGCCTCACAAAAAGATTCGGGTTAGGGTTTTTGCCATAGCCTAGATTGCATCGTAGATTGGTTTTAGTTGCTGGTCGTTGTGTCTTTCTTTTTGCGTAGCTTTTTCCTTCGAATCCGTTGGTTTTTAGTTTCCATCATAGATTGCATCGTAGATTGGATTGTTGTTTCGATCAGCTATCCTGTTTTGCAAATTCCAATCCATAGCCACAGCCTGTCTACACAAAGGTGTTAGGAACTTACCCACGAGACTAGTTTCCGCTCTACAGGCTGCTCATATAGGTTTTGGTGCTTTGCAATTTCTGGACGTGATCCAAGAACAGTTGCCGCTGCTTGCGATCTATTGTGGCCTCAAAAAAAAAAGAGGAGAGAGAAAAAGTTTTTTACTGTTCACGTACTGTTCACGTGACAGTTGAAAAAAAACAGAGAGAAAGAAAGAAAAGAGAGAAACAGTGGCTGGACGTTGTTGCTATCTATTGCACTGTTGGATTCTTGCGATTGTGCACTAGTAGAATTGAGCAATCTTGTGCCTGTTTACATTGAGCATAGCTAGTGTCTCTCGAGTGCATTGCAACACATCCTGTTTTGCTAGTTGCTCTGCCACATTTTTCTCCACCGTGTGTGTTTTCCTTGGTTGTTGGCTCACACGATTAGCACTAGGACTTGTCTTCGGTGTAGATAGGATACCATACCTAGCTCCACCATATAATCCTGCTCTGTCGTGTGATTGTTCTCATACCCGGGTATTCACTTCATCACATCCGTGCATTAGTCATCCATCTGAACGGGTAAGCATTACTATTCACTTTCGAACGGTAAGATTTCCTTTTCTTGTCAGTTTTGAGTGAGTTGTGAGTGTGCCACCACACAGATTTTGATTTTTGCACTAACCTACTAATCATGTCTTCTAGTGATGTTGATGTGCTGCAGAAAAAGGCTGATGACGAGTGTGTTTCATGGAAGGACCATGAAGCTCTCTGCGTTCATTTGACAGGGGTTATCGATAGATCCGCTGAAAAAATTGAGGCTGATATTCAAGTTATACAAATGAAAGTGGACGCCACTGACACTACCGTCAATGCTATGCAAACACAAGTCAATGCTGTCCAACTAAGTATACAGCAGTTGACCACTTCAGTCAATGGGCTGCGTGTCGCTATTGAGCAACGACAACATGACGGTCATGACGATGCTGATAGTGTCCATGACGACAATGACAACATGGTGGGCAATCATGGCCGTGGGCGTGACTTGCAAGGGCATGGTCATCTACCACTACATGGTGCTCAGCGTGTACCGCTTCAGGAGGATGATGTTTTGGGCAAGCCCAAATTCATGATTCCTAGATTTGAAGGCTCCACTGATGTCGAAGAGTATCTCACTTGGGAGCTTAAGATGGAGAAATTATGGCGTTTGCATGATTATACTGAAGATAGGAAGGTCAAGCTTGCTTCTTCTGAATTTGATGGCTATGCCTTGCGTTGGTGGGATAGCATTGTGAGTACCCGTCGCGATGACAATGAACTTCCTGTTCGCACATGGCGTGAGATGAAGGCGGTTATGAAAGCTCGTTTTGTTCCCACTAATTACTTGCGGACAGTTTATGATAAATTGACACAATTGAAGCAAGGTTCCATGACGGTTGATGCATATTACATGGAGATGGAGATGTTGATGCAGCGTGCTCGAGTAAGAGAATCTGTTGAGATGACTATGCAACGTTTTCTCCATGGGCTGAAATATAACATTAAGGGTATTGTTCGGCATCACCAATACAATACAATGAACGAGCTACTCCATCATGCAAGAGAAGCTGAGTCCCAGTTGGCCGAAGAAGCTCAAATTAAAGGCCGTTATACTACGGCTGGGCGGTTCTCCAACAGAACACAGCCGCCCCCTAGTGAGGGCGCTGCCAGCCGCCCCTCTTCTTCTACAACCAAACCAGCCTCCACTGTTCCACAATCCAAGCAACCTGCCGCTCCTGCTGCTAGCTCAGGTTCCAATATGTCTACAGCCCGTAATAGAGATATGCTCTGTCATACATGTGGAGGCAAGGGACACTTCAAGAGAGAGTGCCCAAATAGAAAAGTGATGATTGTGAACGATGACAATGAGTATGAGACTGGAGATGATGCTGATCCATATGCTTCAGATGACGATGGGTACACACGTGACGACGGCATAGATGCTTTTGCTTCTCCAGCACCTACTATTGTTGTCTCGCAGCTTGCTCTTAGTGTGCAGCCACATGTTGATTCACAGCATTGCAATTTGTTCCAAACAAAAGCACTAGTTGGCCCCAACAAAGCTTGCAAGGTAATCATTGATGGAGGTAGCTGCCGCAATCTTGCAAGCAAGGAGTTATGTGCCAAGCTAAATCTGAAATATTTACCTCACCCCAATCCATATTACGTACAATGGTTGAGTGACAATGGTGAGATGAAGGTGAGTCATATGGTGCGCGTGAATTTTGAGATAGGACCATACACGGATTCCATTGAATTTGATGTGGTGCCTATGACTGTTTGCCATCTTTTATTGGGTCGGCCATGGCTCTATGACCGCCATGTGCAACACAATGGCCGTGCCAATACTTATCACTTGGAGTTCAAGGGCAAGAAAATAAATCTGCAGCCTATGTCACCACAGCAAATTTTCACTGAGTCTCGTCAGAAAACAGAAGTGAATATCGAACAGCCACCTGCACGAGAGAACAATGTAAAAGCCGTGAGTGATAATATAACGAAAAGTGTGAGAGAGCCTAGTTTGCTTATATTAGCCACCAAAGAAGACATGAGAGAATTTCGAGAGGATCCTACAGCCCTGCCTCTTGTGCTTATGTACAAAGGTGAGGTTTTAGTTTCTAATGATACGCAATCTGTTTCTCTTGGTGTGTCTACTGTTTTGCAGGAATATGGCGATGTGTTTCCGGAGGAGGTACCAGCGGGGCTGCCACCATTGCGTGGAATTGAGCACCAAATTGATCTCATACCAGGCGCCACCCTCCCCAACCGAGCGCCATACAGGACCAACCCCGAAGAAACGAAGGAAATACAGAAGCAGGTGCAAGCACTACTAGACAAAGGGTATATTCGTGTTTCTCTTAGTCCTTGTGTTGTTCCTGTTATTTTGGTACCTAAGAAAGATGGTACATGGCGCATGTGCATAGATTGTAGAGCTATTAACAACATCACTATTCGATATCGTCATCCTATTCCACGCTTAGAGGATATGCTAGATGAATTGAGTGGTGCTGCTGTTTTCTCTAAGATTGATTTGCGTAGTGGTTACCATCAAATTTGGATGAAGGAGGGGGATGAATGGAAAACTGCTTTCAAAACTAAATTTGGTTTATATGAGTGGTTAGTTATGCCTTTTGGTCTTACTAATGCACCTAGTACCTTCATGCGATTAATGAATCATGTTTTGAGAAAGTTTATTGGTCGTTTTGTGGTTGTCTATTTTGATGATATACTTATTTACAGCCGCAATGAATCTGAACATTGTGATCATATTAGACAGGTTTTGCAAGTGTTGCGTGATCATAAATTGTATGCTAATCTTGAGAAGTGCACATTTGCAAAAGATAAAGTGATATTTCTGGGATACGTTGTCTCTAAGCATGGGGTAGAAGTAGATTCATCTAAGATTGAAGCAATTCAAAATTGGCCTACTCCCATGAATGTTAGTCAAGTACGAAGTTTTCACGGTCTTGCTGGTTTCTATCGTCGTTTTGTGAAAGACTTTAGTACTATTGCTGCACCATTGAATGAATTAACAAAGAAAGGTGTGCCTTTTGTGTGGGGCGTAGCCCAAGATCATGCTTTTGACGAGCTGAAACGTTTACTTACTTCTGCACCATTACTTGCACTACCAGATTTTTCCAAACAATTTGAGGTTGAATGTGATGCTAGTGGTATAGGTATTGGTGGTGTGTTGATGCAAGAAGGTAGACCTATTGCTTATTTCAGCGAGAAACTTTCTGGTGCTAGACTGAATTATCCTGTTTATGATAAAGAATTGTATGTGCTTGTTAGAGTTCTTGAGATTTGGCAACATTATCTATGGCCAAAAGAATTTATCATACATTCTGATCATGAAGCATTGAAGTATTTGAAAGCTCAATCAAATCTGCATCGCCGCTTAGCTAAATGGGTTGAGTTTATTGAGTCTTTTCCGTATATCATTAAGCATAAGAAGGGAAAAGATAACATTGTTGCTGATGCTCTATCTAGGAAGAACATGCTCTTGACACATCTCGATGTTCAAATTCCTGGTTTAGAGAGTTTGTGTGATTTGTATGCAACTGATCATGATTTTGTTGAACCATATCGTTTATGTTTGCTTCGAAATGCATGGGAGAAATACCACATCCATGATAGATACTTGTTTCGAGCTAACAAACTTTGTGTTCCAGAATCGTTCGTCCGTTTGCTATTGTTGCAGGAATCACATGCAGGAGGATTGATGGGTCACTTTGGGCGTGAGAAGACGTTGCTCATGCTGGCTGATCACTTTTATTGGCCCAAGATGAGGCGCGACGTGGACAGGGACATTGTACGCTTGCATGGAGTGCCAAAAACAATTGTTTCTGACAGGGACGTGAAGTTTATGAGCTACTTCTGGAAGACATTGTGGGGAAAGCTAGGAACGAAGTTGCTGTTCAGTAATACCTGTCACCCACAAACTGATGGTCAAACGGAGGTGGTGAATCGAACATTGTCCCAATTGCTGCGAGTTATGATCAAGAAAAATCTGCGTGAGTGGGAGGAGTGTTTGCCACATGTTGAGTTCGCCTATAACAGGGCTGTGCACACTACCACCCAGTTTTGTCCTTTTGAGGTGGTGTATGGCTTCAAACCAATTACACCACTAGATTTGCTGCCTCTTCCATTGCCTGAGAGGGTTAATATGGAGGCATCAAACAGAGCAGATTATGTGAAGCAGATTCATGAGAAGACACGAGAGACTATTGAGAAGCAAGGCAAGAACATTGCTGCTGCACGAAACCAATCACGAAAGAAAGTTTTGTTTCAGCCTGGCGATATGGTATGGGTGCATCTTCGCAAGGACAGGTTTCCACAGTTGCGACGTTCTAAACTTCGGCCGCGTGGTGCTGGTCCTTACAAGGTGTTAGCCAAGATAAATGACAATGCCTACTCGATTGATATTCCTATTGCTGACTTTGGTGGCGTTAGCAACAGTTTCAACGTTGCTGATTTGTCCTCATGTGACGTCGATGACCTTGGAGCGTCGGGGTCGACGCCTTTTGAAGGGGGGGAGGATGATGAGGACATCCCTACTATGGTTCCATCCCTTGAAGATGAACAACCTGTTGCTGCAAAGAAGACGTCCAATGATGAAATCAGGATTGGACCAACTACAAGAGCTCGTGCTAAGTTACTAGAACAACAGGTGAATTCTCTCTTAGTTGATAATGCTATTTCTTTTAATGAGAGCTTTATACTGCCTAAATCCTTGTGTGTATGTGTCATTAGGTACAATGGAGAGGAAGGCATGGCACAAGGGAGCAAGGAGGAAGGCATGGCACAAGGGAGCAAGAGGATTCTGCAGTTCTCAGGCGGCAGTACCGCCTGTCCGAGCGGTAGTACCGCTTAGGCGGTACTACCGGCCCAGCACTACCACCCAAGTACCGCTTAGCAATTTTCTTCTGGAATCAAAGCGACCCAAGCAGTACTAAAGCGGCAGTTAGAATTCTCAGAGCGGTAATACCGCTTCTAGCGGTAGTACCGCTTGCTGTGAGCGGTACTACCGTGCTGCCTGCGCGCAGACTTTGGGGCTGACGGCCCGTGTACCCCTTCGATCTATCTTAGGATATAAATACTCTTCCTTAGGGTTAGTTAGAGGCAGACCACATTTAAGATAAACCCTAGTTCATGAGATTGCTTGTAAGCATTCATCTTGAATCCTCATCACCAATTCGTATCGATCTGGTGATTATATACTGCAAGTCAAGTGTGATCTGCTGTTCCATTGGGAATTAGTATATTGCAATTATACCGTTCGTGGTCGACGGCTGCGTGCGCAAGTGTGTGACGTTGTGAATATCCAAAGGGTTGAGACCTTTTGCATTGGCATCAGGGATCAAGCGAGGGAGAGTTCATCGGCGACATACAAGTTATCCTACACCATCATCATCACCACCGCCGCTTACTGAGAAGATCGGGACACCCCATATCAGATACGTTGGAGACGTAACAAGTAGCAGTAGCACTGGTCCAGTTCAATTGTAGTCTCTTTGCTGAAGTCTTGGTGGTATTTCATCTTACCAAGATTGATACCACGAAAAAAATGTCTCCAAGAAGTTTTATTGTAAATCTTAGTTGTGAGAGTTACTTTGTGATTTCTTAGTTCTTGTATCACAATGTACTTGTAATGATTTTGAGTATGAATAAAGTTACAATTGTTTTCAGAAGAAGAAAAAAGAAACATGTCTTCGCCCTTCAAGGGACATTTTAAGGCTTGGGGCTTTCGCCCGTGGGATGATCAGTGGGGTTGATGCCCTGTAATCATACATAGTTGGACTTGTCCTTGCCTTGCTTGTACAATTAGAAGCTGCAGGAGGAACCTTCCATGGAGGACAGGCAGTGAGCTCTGGATCCTAGGACTGTGACACAATGCAACACTTCCCATTTTAGGCAAAGCTTGCTTTGGGACTGTGGATATACGACCTTTTTGAGGACAATGCTATCAGGATATGATGGGCCTTGTAAGGCTCAAATCATGGGATCTTAGTGAGTGGTTGTGTCTTTGGACGCTCTATAAGCCAAATGCTTCTCTTGTTGCCTCTCCTAATATAGAAGTAGGTGATGATTCACGTGGTGATTGTACCTATTTACAAATGTTGACATTTCTATTGGAAATATGCCCTAGAGGCAATAATATTGTATTATTATATTTCCATTTTCATAATTAAGAGTTAATATTTCATGCTATAACTGCTATGATCCTGGAATATGCGATTTAGTGGAAAACTCATATGCATGTGTGGAATGATAAACAGTAAAGAATAGGTTCCTAGTCTTGCCTCTAAGACTAGCTCAAGCGTTGTTGGTGATCACGTTTTCCGGATCTTAGGATATCGTTAAGTGTAACGATAGTCCTAAAACAACATTGAGAGTATGAAGTTAGAATAACGATCATATTGATGCAACCCAAAACTTGTTTGTTATACATTGAGATAATATCGTTTGAAATCAATTGTTATAACACTGAGTGTTAGCATGTGTTTTAGTTCCTCAGACCATGAGAGTATCATGGTCACTTCCTACCGTACGGTGGACTTTGTGGTTGCTCAAACGTCATTTGTAACTAGGTGATCATAACAACAACTTACAGGTTCATCGGAAAGTTTGACAAGGGACTAGATAGCTCAAGAGTGGGATTTGCTCCTCCGAAGATGGAGAGATATTCTTAGGGCCCTCTCGGTGTGAGGGCATCCATCATCGTCTGGCCAGACATAGATGACTACATCACGGGGATACCGGAACACTTTAACGAGAAAGAAGAACAAAACCGGTAACGAGGGCAATGGTATAATGAGCATGGTGATGACTCAGGAGGATACCGATGCACCCTGGGATTTTTAAAGTATCGCGAAGCGAAGGGAACATCACATGATAACCAAAGGTTCACTCGAATGTCATTCGTGTAATCATAGGGATCAATATGGACGTCCACTATTTCGCTATCGGTCATTGAACGAAGGGGTTTCGTTCTTGTCTATGATTTACCAAACCTACGGGGTCACAAGGTTAAGGTAATCATGATCTGCTGAGTGTTAGTAGGATGAGAGTATCGAGGATTTATTTGTGAAATTGTTTCATTAATATTCGAAAAAGTTCCAAGAGGAACCAGAAGCGTTTCGGAGTTTATCGGGCAATACCGGGTATTATCGATAAATAATATATAGGTGGAAAATGTTTCCAAAGGTGTTAAATTATATATAATATGCTCTAGTAATTGTTAGAGAGCTTTTATATTTAATTTAATATCAACGGGCCTTAAAAGGCCAAGTGGTGGAAGGTATATTGGGCCACCTTGGCCCAAAAGGAAGTGGTGCCCCCCCTTTCCTTGTGGGCGGGGGGGGGGGGGGGGGGGGGGGCGAATTGGTGTGGGGGAGGAGTCCAACTCCTCCTCCCCTGGCCGGCGCCCCAAGGAGGGAAGGGCCTTTCCCTCCTTGGTGGCAGCCCCTCCCTCCACCTCTAACCTATATATACTAGAGGATTTTGTCTTTGGAGACACACAAGTTTTGGAGCCTCCTCTAGTTCATCTAGTTCTAGTTCTAGTTGGTACTAGTTGACTAATTAGAGCTTGACCTAGTTCCTCTAATCCTCATAATTAGAAGCCCAGTGTGGTTCTAATCTCCTCCCTCTAATTCGCCGGCGACGATTAGCTCTGGACGGCGAAGCGCTGCTAGATCGTGAAGACCGTACGCTTGCAACCAAGTAGAGAGGCCGTGCTTTCGGTCTTCCGTTCGAGGGATCGTCCGAGGGTGGTTCGCAGGATCGTCATCAACGGTTCGAGGGACTTCAAGTATGATCTACACCGACTCGTCTACTTCCGCCACACTCCGGAGTCGGTAACAATCGTTGATCCTAACCCTATATGCATCTTCATATTGTTCCTGGGTGATCGTAGGGCATTTTTGTTTTGTTTTCTACTACATTTCCCAACAATTTCAACCTTGTCAGTATGATGATCTTCGCATAAACCCCCCTTAAACAACCCTACTAACTTCACTTTGCAAGTTCTAACCACGAGATACCTCATAATATCATGTTGTTTTGACCACAAGAACAAGTAGGTTGCCTCTGCCGTCAATCCTACGTGACAAGCCAAGTCTAGCACTAGCTAGGGCACATACTCTTCATGGGTGCTACCAACATGGAGGGGAGGGGGCTAGTTAGCTAGACCTAATTGGTCCTCTTGGGCCAAACAACACCCAGGCGACCCATTCCCCTCTCTCCCAATGCGACATGCGAGATATGGTTTGAAAGCGGAAGCGATGGTGGCGGTGTAGAGTTAGAGGAACTTTTGGTGACATCGGCAATAACTCAAGTAGGATCAACGCACTAGTTGCGTTGTTCCTTCGCTGGGGAGATAGAGCACACAAAGAGGTCGGTGCACAGTGCCGGAGTTGGAGCTAGTCTTGAGACATTCTAGACGCCTTCGACCGCTATGAGGTACCCTATCGTATGCAACCATAAGGGTGATGCCATTGTTAGCATCCACGTCTCGCCTTCTTTACCTCCGGCGATTGTCGATGATCACCAACCATGCGGTGACATAGCGCTCGCCTCTCGTCTATCTCATCTCCCAATTTTCCCACGCAAGGTCGCACCGCTTTAGCATAAGTTTGGCTAACCCATAAAACATGTGTTGTTTTACACGTCTATATCACATAGGAGGAGTACAAGTCCCAGGTGGCATCTGAAGTGGTCGCTACATAGGACTGACCACTTGCCTAAAATATTAGGGTTAAATATTTAAAAGGTAAAGAAAAGTGAAAGAACGGTCGTTAACTTAGATAAATTTGAGGAATTTCTATAAAATGGGGTAAATGTGTCGTAAAGTCGGTCTTATAATGAGTTAAGAATGGGATTCACTCTAATTTACAACTAGGCAAAAAATTTCTTTATAAAAGGTCTAATGGTGTGGGCAGTAATATTTACAACAAGTTGTCTGACAAATGTAATCAAGAACTTGAACTTTTTCTGCAACGCCGAATGGGACATCCATTTCAATACCCACATCCTTCATGCCTTGTCTTCGTCACTCTCCGACCATTTCCCACTCTTGCTTGCCCACTCTTGATTGCCAATGATTGCGGCCCTAGAAGGCCTCGAAGCTTCAAATTCGAGAATTTTTTGCCTTCCCTACCGCGATTCAATGAGATTGTGCATAAGGCTTGGAACGAGCATTCGGTGCACACCGAGCCTTACCAAGTGTTGTTCCATAAGCTCAAAAAGACCGGTGTCCGACTTTCCGAATGGAGTAGAAGCCTCTTCTCCAAATCCAAACTCCATCTTCATGCTGCTCTTAGGATAATTCTTGAGCTTGATGTGGCTCAAGAATCCCGCATCTTAAGCCATGCCGAGCATGATCTCCGGGCTCGGCTCAAGAAAAGAGTGGTAGGTTTGGCGGTCCTTGAGCGTTCAAGAAAGAAGCAATGTGCCCGTATTGCCAATTTGCAGGAGGGCGACGCCAACACAAAATACTTCCATAGGCGCATCAATGCTATAAGGCGAAAAAACCATATTCACAGATTGAAGCATAATAATGGTTGGGTCACCGAGCATGAGAGGAAGGAGGAAATCATTCTTGACCACTTCTTCGGCGTCATCGGAAAGAAAAATGCTAGAAAAAAAGACTTCAATTGGGATCACTTTCATTTTGAGGATTGTGACCTTGGCAATCTTGATGAGCCCTTCACCATGGAGGAAGTCCAGAATGTCATCAAGCAAATGCCCAATGACAAGGCCCCCGGACTGGATGGGTTCACCGGAATGTTTTTCAAGTCATGTTGGGGCATTATTAAAGAGGATGTTATGCGGGTGATCCACCGATTTGGTAACCTCCATGTGGCCAACCTCCATTGGCTTAACTCGGCGAACATTGTGCTCTTGCCAAAAAAAGATGGGGCAGAGGGGATTGGTGACTATAGACCTATTAGCCTAATCCATGCCATAGCCAAGATCATTGCCAAGTTACTTGCGGTCCGTCTTGGGCCTCGTATGGACAAGCTTATCTCCAAGGCCCAAAGCGCTTTCATCAAGAAGAGAAGTATTCATGATAACTTCATGTATGTGCGCAATCTTGCTCACCGGCTCCACAAAAGCAAAACGCCATCCATCCTTCTCAAGCTTGACATTCGGAAGGCTTTTGACTCCATACGTTGGGATTACATTCTTAATCTTCTCCAACGGGAAGGCTTTCCTAGCAAATTTTGTGAGTGGGTTGCGGCCCTTCCCCCACCCCCCCATTAAGCATGGTCAGGGCCTTCGCCAAGGAGACCCATTCTCGCCCCTATTATTCGTCATCGCCATTGACCCTCTCCAACAAGTGCTAGATTTGTCCACTGCTCATGGCTTACTCCACAAGATTAGAGGTCGTGGGGCTGTTTGTAGGACCTCACTCTATGCTGACGATGCAATGGGATTCATGCCCCCCATCAAACAAGATATGGACAACCTCTCGTCCATCTTGGGCTGTTTTGGTGACGTCACCGGTCTAGAGACCAACTTCCAAAAGAGCTCCTATGTCCCCATCCGGTGTGGCAACCGCAATCTGGGAGAGATCCTCCATAACTTGTTGGCGACCTGAGCTTATTTTCCCATCCGTTACTTGGGCCTACCCCTATCCATATGGCAACTCAAGAGAGCAGATTTTCAATTCCTTGAAGATAAGGTTGCCGCAAGGCTTGTACCTTGGGATGGGCAGAACGTCACCACTACGGGTTGTGGTACCCTTGTCAAGTCGGTGCTCACCTCGCAAGTCATCTACCATGCCACTCCACTTATCATGCATCCCGCCGCCCGTAATAAAGAGCATCAACAAAATCGAGAGGGCTTTCCTTTGGGCGGGAACTGACAAAATCACCGGTGCCAAGTGCAAGGTTAATTGGGCTACTGTGTGTCGGCCAAAGCATCTTGGTGGATTTGGTGTGCTCGGCCTTGACAAGTTTGCTTGGGCCTTGCGTTTGCGTTGGCTTTGGTATGAGTGGAAAGACCCGGGCAAGCTTTGGGTGGGTATGGGGAACCCATGCGACAAGGTGGACATCGACCTATTCTACGCCTCTACCATCATATCAATTGGCAATGGTGCCATTGCCCCCTTTTGGGGTTCCCCTTGGCTCAATGGAAAGAAACCGAAGGACATTGCTACCCTCATTTACTTGGCCTCCTTGCGAAAAAATTGGAAAGTCAAGGAGGCCTTGGCGGATGATGCTTGGATTCGCAAGATAAACCTCAATATGATTCTCACCATGGAGCACATTAGGCAATTTGTCACGCTTTGGGAGCAAATTCGCCACACCCACCTACGCGAGGATGCCATCGACGAGATGGTTTGGAAGCACTCAATGAGTGGTCTTTATTCCTCGGCATCGGCTTACCACGCGCAATTCATTGGATCTACGGGCACCACCTTCCACTGCTACGTTTGGGGCGCATGGGCTCCGCCGAAGGTGAAATTCTTTGCATGGCTTGCAACCCGTAATAGGATTTGGACGGCTGACAGGCTCGCTAGGAGGGGCTGGCAAAATTGTGGACTGTGTCCGATGTGCCAGCGTGTGCAAGAAAGTGGAGCCCATCTTTTCTACAAGTGTCGCTTCACCGTTAGGATTTGGAACCTCGTCAAAAATTGGCTTGGTCTCCATATGATTGACATGGCAACTTGGGACAATTTGCACTCTCTCTCGCATTGGTGGAGAAACATGTCCAGAAGCAACATCCCCAACAGAAAGGCCATGCCATCCCTCACTATGCTAGTTGGGTGGACCAGTTGGAATGAGAGAAACGCTCGTGTGTCCAGGCACAAGTCAACACCGGCGCCGGTCATCTTCGACACCATCAAAAGAGAAGCTAGACTTTGGGTTATTACGGGTGCACACAAATTGGGTAACATAATGCCGAGAGAGTAATGGACCTTCTGTAATACGTGTGGTGTAACAAACTCTATTCTCCTTCTTAATTAATGGATGAGGCAAAGCCGTTTCGAAAAGAAAAGAAAAGAACTAAAACTTTTACATCCACATGAAAGAATTACAGTGCATGTATACAAGTGTGCGATAAATATTCTTGATTTCTTATAACATAACGAACAGATGACGAAACTAGGAAACACTTGAAGTGCATTCTCTTCTCGGGTCACTCATCCCCAGTCGAGAACCACTAGTAAAAACATGGCACCACGAGGCCGCCTCTGCCTGACGCAAGTATGCAACGCACTCTCTCCCTAATAATCCGGCCGCTCCAGGAGGCCCCCAAAAAAACGAAGGGCAACAGCCACGTTCGTAGGAAAGGCCCCCTCGGCGATCGGGGAAACAACGAGAGAAAGAGATGCGGCAGGGCATCGGCTAGCAGCAGGCCAACGCGCACAAGACACACGGCGAGTCCGGCCGCGACACACGGCCGGAAACACAAACGGATCACTCCAGTAACACTCGCATACACGTAGAGGTCCATGGAGGGATGGGTTTCAGTCGCGGTAGCAGACGAGCAGCACGACGCAGCGGCAGATGATGCGGAGCCTCGCATTGTGCTCCCGCACCACCCTGCCCAGCCCCAGGCCCCGGCCTCCCGCGGCCGCCCGGCGCTTCCCGTGGCTCACGACGGCCAGCTCCATCTCTTCTCCGGCCTTCTCCTACGTCTCCGGCGACGGAGAAAAACTCGCGTGCTTGATGCGCGCACACGTACTGTTGGATCCTAGGCTAGACGGAGCTAGGCGGCGGCGTTGCCAAACCACTTTGGCCCCCTGAGGCTTTATACTGCACTGCACGCGGAGGGAACTGGGCAGTTCAGTGTATCTGTCGCACTGCTAGCTGTAGGTAGGAGTACGTACGTACGTACGTACGAGGGTTTTGACCGCGTTGGCAGCTCACGGTGAGCGATCCCGTGCAGATACACCAATACCCTTTTTTCTTACGCGCCGGTCGGCCGGCCGGCCGGATTCATCCTCCCAAATGGATAGTCCAGCATGTGGGCCGTGGATCCGAATCCGCGATCTTCATCGTTTTCCGCGCTCGGCCTACTCGATCGATCGACACCGCACGTTGCTGAATTAATAGTATCTGTATCTCCGTGGGAGGTTTTGATTGATGCTAATTTTTTTAAAATAATACATTTTTTTAATTAATTTTCAGAAATATTACGCCGAAATTATTTTTTTCAAAAATAATACATAGTCGGTCAGGAGGAAGCCGATAGGTGCCCTGTCGGCTGGTTGGAGGCCGATTGGCTACCTAGGATACGAGCTGTCTACGAGGCTATCACGTGCACCCGGAGAAGCAACGTTGTTCACCACCAGCATCAGCAGCAGCCGCGTCCCTCCACGCACCGACATCAGCCACGTCCCCGTCTAGCACATCAGCCGACGACCAGGCCACCCCGTCCTGACCAAGCTGGCAGTTCGACGTGGCAGTACCCACATCAGCAGGGTCCCACGTCGAGCTTCGTGTTTCAGCCACAACTACAGCAGCAAGGTCCCACGTCGAGCTTCGTGTTTCAGCCACAGCCACAGCCAGCTGGTATGACTTAATTCTCTTTATTGTTTTCAATATCAATTGAGGCAGGAGCCTACGGATATCAGCCGCCTATGTTCGGACATGAGGCGTCTATGTCCGGATCCGGGTGGGAAAGCAGGAAAATGTGGCGGGAAAATATGGCGGGAACTAGAAGGCGGGAAAATGTGGCGGGAGATACTGGCGGGAAACGACGGCCCGAGATATAAGCGGGAGTCCAGAAGCGGGAAACGGAGGACTGAGAAAATGGGGCATGCACCTATCGACTTAGAGGAAGCCAATTATAACTAATCGTCCTACGGGAAGACAATTAGACCTTATCGTCCTATTGGAAGACAATTAGTTTCAATCGGCCAATAGGTAGCCGACAGGATCTACAAGAAAGGAGGCAGGAGCCCAATCGGCCTCCTGCCAGCCGACAGGGCACCTAGCGGCTTCCTCCTGGCCGACTGGACCCAGTCGGCCACCAGTCGGCCACCTGGTGGCCGACTATGTATTATTTAAAAAAAATCGGCGTAATATTTCTGAAAATTAATAAAAATAATATATTATTTAAAAAAATTAGCTTGATTGATTGCGTTTTATTCTGGCCCCGGATCCAGAGGGCGCCCCCGCCCGGTATGGCCGGTCCGCCTTGCTTGTCGGTCATCGCCGACCGTTCCTTGCACCGCGAGTTATCTGCTTTCCTTCACACATTTGCAAAGAGCAAATACTTCCTGTCTGTCTGCGTTCGTACCTTGACCGAGCAGCAAGAATCTTTCTTTCAGTCCAGCGCCTGATTTCATGATCTCAAGTCTATACATCGTCAGCTGGTCCGCCCGTCCATTTCGGACTTGCGTTTTACCCGGCCAAATTTTGCAGGATTGGTGGTATGTGGTGTGGACGGCTCAGGGCCAGTGACGAGGCCGGCTTCTGAGGTTTTATTTCTCGTCCACGCGAGCGACACATTTGCTATCTTGGCGCACAAGCGAGTTGACTGAAAACCTTGGAGGCCACAAATGTTTAAGGTTGGCAGAACTGAGCCACATCACATTTAAGTGTCTAAAATGCTGGTCAAACAAAAGCTAGCTTGGTTTTCATGCAATCAGAACGTACAAAACCTCAGAGTCAAAGCCTCTAATAACCTGAAAGCAAAGGGAGAAGAAAATATACAGTTACAATCTTTTTTTCTTTTGCGGGGGATATACAGTTACAATCTCTTCTCTTGCAGTTACACTTATCTCTTCCGAGTTTTTTCCTACTTCCAGCGTCGCTACCATTTCCCCATTCGTCGTCTCGTCAGATCTACTCCTCCCCCTCCCCTCTCCCTCTCGTTCGCGGTGGCGCTCTGCATGGAAAAATCGCGGGGCTCCTCGAGCGAGGCGGTCTTGGGCGGTAAGCGCCGTCGCGAGGGCTCGGCCGAGGTGGCCTCCGATCTGGCCTACGAGGCGGCCCTGCGCTCCAAGTTGGAGGCTGAGCAGGCGGCTCGCGTGCAGGTGGCGTGCGAGCGGGCGGCGTGGGCTGCGGGGCCGGAATGACTGCAGAGAGACGAGAGGGCGCGCTCAGCAGCGACTGAGGCGGAGGCTGCGGGTGGATCTGGATCTGGCTCGGGCAAGGCGCCTGCGGTGACGTCCGGCGGTTGCTGATCCCTGGGACGCAGCGGCCTCTGGTGCTGCGGCGGCTCCGTCCGCTCCCGCGCCACGCTCACATCCCCCCCCCCCCCCCCCCCCCCCCCCCCCCCCCCGCGGCGACGTGGCCCCTCCTCGCCCGGCGGCGCGCTCGGGCCCTGCTGGTCAAGGGTTTGGTGGTCGTCAGATCCAGCGTGGTGGCTACAGTCCTGCCCCTTACCAACCCAAGGCGCACAAGTTTTCTCCCGCTGATCCCGGTTCTTCCTCGTCCAACCACGGCGACGGCATTCTCCCCCCTCCCCCTCCGCATCCTGCTCGCCCGGCTCCGCCTCCCTCATCGGGTTCTGTTGCATCGGCCTTCAGCACTGCCCTGCGGCTGCGGTGGCCCTGGTTTGAGTGGGACGCCATGGATAGACCGTGGAAGGGGACACCGACGCCTTGCGAGGCTGCGGACCGCCAGCTCTTCCAGTCCTGCACCAAAATTTCTGTTGGCAATGGGGTGAGGACTGTTTTCTGGTCTGATCGTTGGATGGATGGGGTGGCACCAATGGATTTGGCTCCTGGTCTCTTCAACCTTGCAAGACACAAGCAAATTTCGGTTGCGGATGCTATCCGTGAGGGGGGTTGGATGAAGGGTCTACAGCGCATGTCCACGGCTGATCTGTTGCATTCCTTTGTCACTCTTTGGCATAAAGTTCAACAATTCCATGTGAATGAGGAGGATGACAAGATTACATGGACTCTCACAGCCAATGGGGACTACTCTGCCAAGTCGGCCTATGAACAACAATTCATTGCTCGTATTTCATTGCCGCGTTTGCTCAGAGTGTGGAAGATTAAAGGTGAATCAAAAGTTAAATTCTTCATCTGGACCCTAATCCAGAATAGACTTTGGACGGCCGATCGGTTGCAATGTAGAGGTTGGGAGCATCAGGCCTCTTGCTGTGCCTGTGACCAGGCCCTTGAATTAGCTAGCCACATCATTTTGCGCTGTCCATTTGCTAAGGAGGTCTGGCACTTGATGGCCAATCAGTTCAAAGATGCAACTGCGGCTGCCTTACAAGTTACTTCAATCAACATTTGGTGGGACAAGACGTTCAAGCTGAAGAGAAAAGGAACTCCGGTGGATGAGTGTACGGTGGCGATCTATGTGGCCTGGAACCTCTGGAACGAGCGCAACAGACGTATTTTTAAGCAGGAACGACGCACTGCTGCGGGCGTGTGCTCTCTGATTAGAGAAGAGTTAGGCCTCCTGAAGGAGGCTTGGGAGTAGTTCCTTTGTTGTTTCGCCAGGATGCGTTTGGCATCTTTGGCTTTGTGTTTGTTTTTGCTGTTTTGGTAGTCTTCCCGGCTGTTTATTCAGTCCGTTGTACAGTTTGTTCCCTCTCTTAAATGAAAAGGCAGAGCACCTGCCATTCCGGTCAAAAAAAGAAGAAGATGGTTTCGTCTTGCACCAGTTTCACTCTTCCTCTCAATCAACTGGTGGTTTCGGTCAAGGCAGCGGAGGGTGGGGCTCGTTCGGTGGGATCTTTGTTTGATATTTGGGTGCTGGTGGATTACGTCCCTCCGGGCCTGTGTACCACTTCTTTCCTCATGGCTTTTGGTGTGTTGGTGGGCAAACCTATCGAGGTGGATGCTTCTTCGCTGGATCACCTCAGTCCGGCTTGTGTGAGGATTTGGTGCCTTGATCCTGTTCGTGTGCATGGTTCGGTGGATGTCTTTCCCTCCTCTGACGCTTATCGTCTCCGGGTCCAGGTCGAGGGCGCGGCGGTCCAGCAAGCGCCTCCTCCTCCTCCTCCTCCGGCTATGCCTTCTCCTCTTGGCCCATGTGGCAATGACGGCCCTGGCGGCAGCAACAATGGTGGTGGCTCGGAGTGCCGGTTTACCATATCTGAGTGGGACGACCTGGGCTCGGAGGCCCGCGAGCTTTTCAAGGAAAATGCTCCCAAGGGTGGTGCCACGGAGGGGGTGGCAGACGGCCTGGCGGCTTCGGCGGCTGTGGCGGTTGTGGCGGCTTCTCAGGATCCGGTTACTAAGGCCTCGGGCACCCCTTTTTCTGGTGTGTGCTCCAATATGCCGGCTCGCCCTGCTTCGCCCTCTATCTCTGGGATTGTGGATGTGCCCCTGTCTCCTACTCCGGCTGCTGTGGTGCCCTCGAGCAAGAAAAAGAAATCTTCGGTCAGGAAGTTCTCGGCCAAGAGCAGAGCCTCCTCGGGCTCCAAGTAGTCGATGGCTGGTCTGTGTCGTCGGCTTGATGAGGACTTGGGCGCGGCAACGGGGTCGGCTTCTGCTGGTGCGGCGTCTTCGCCGGCGGCGCACTCCATCCCGCTACGGTCCCCTGTCTCCACTGCGCGCAAGGGCCGCAGGGTTAGGGACAGCGGGGAGCCGGTGGCTGCGTGCGCGGCGCGGCTGGCAGCTGCCAAGGATCTTCCTCACCCAGGTACTACTCCCCCCCCTCCATGTCTTCTCCTGTTCGGTTGGTTCTTCCATCTTTACCTGATAGTCATTTAGTCAATGTGTTGGCGGATGTTGGGGTTTCTTTTGATCCTCTTGTTGGGTCTCCTTCCACCCTTCTATCTTTGGTTCGTGCTAATGAGGTGGCCCAGGCTACTATCGCCAAAGCCAAGGAGGTGGCGGCGGGGAAGCTGCCGTCTCCTTCTGTGCTAGATGTTGGGACGGTGGAGGCTGGTAGGGGCCAGCCTTCTCCGGTTCCTGCCAAACGGGTGCCAGCCAAGCGTCCTAAATCCTGTGTTGCCCCATGCAGGTCGAGTCTTCGTATTAAGAATTTATCTTTCAAATGAGGTCTTTGTTCTGGAACATTAGGGTTTTTGGGGCTAGGGGGTGCCGGGACCAGATTCGCGATCTGGTTAGAGGTGATAACGTGGACCTGGTTGGCTTCGCCAAAACTTTTAAAGCTTCGTTTTCTAACAATGAACTTTCTTCCATCGCTGGGGCTGATAGATTCCATTGGAAATTTTTACCTGCCTCCGGACATTCGGGGGGGATTCTTATTGGGGCCAAGATGGATGTTTTTGACTTTGTGGCTTTTGAGCACGGGGTGTTTTGGGCTAGCATGGTGCTGTTGCACAAGCAGTTGAACACTCTTTGGGAGGTGATTGTTGTTTATGGTCCGGCTGATCACTCGATTTCTTCTTTATTTCTGGATGAGCTTTCTGCCAAGATTGAATCTTGCTCTCTTCCGCTGCTAATAGGAGGAGATTTTAATCTTATGAGGTCACCTGCTGATAAGAATAACAATAATTTTTCGTGGCCTCTTGCTGATGCTTTTAATGAGTTTATTCGTGATTGTGCTCTGCGGGAGATCCCGCGGGTGGGCGCTCGCTACACTTGGTCTAATCATCAGTCCTCTCCTGTCAGGTCGGTCCTTGACCGTGTTTTTGTCTGTTCTCATTGGGATTCTATCTTTCCCCGTGCTTCCTTGGTTGCTAAATCCCTTGTGGGTTCGGATCACTCCCCGCTCCTGTTGGATGCGGGTATTTTTTCTCCGCCTGTCTCCTCTCATTTTCAATTTGATGCTTCTTGGTTACTGGTGGAGGGCTTCCATCCTATGCTTTCTGAGAAGATTATTTCTTTGCTTACCACGAGCAGACGCTCCTTTGGTCCTATGGATGATTGGCATTTTTGTTCGTATAACCTTAGAAAGTTTTCGAGGGGTTGGGGCCGTAATAGGGCGGCTGAGGCCAAGAGGCAGAAATCTGATTTGTTGGATCAGATTTCGGCTATGGATGAGGTGGCTGATGGGCCTGGGCTATCAGGGGTTGAGTGTCAGCTGAGATATGGCTTGGAAGGACTGTTGATGCAGTTGCATCATCAAGCGGAGGTTTATTGGCGTCAGAGGGGTTCTCTGAATTGGACGTTGAAGGGGGATTCTTTGACGGCCTATTTTTTTGCTATTGCTAATGGGAGGAGGCGCCGCTGCTTTATTGATTCTTTACTTGTGGATGGTGTTCGTATCTCTGACCAACATCTTATTCTTGCCCATGTCTATGATTTTTTTGCTTCGCTGCTCGCTGCTAAACCTGCGTCTGGGTTTGTCATTTCCCCTCTTCTGTGGCCGCAACGATGGAAAGTTTCTAGTGAGGAAAATGAGGCCCTTATGATGCCTCTCTTCGAGGAGGAGATTGAAGCTGTCATCAAATCATCTAATGCTAATTCGGCTTCGGGTCCTGATGGCTTTTCTATCCCTTTCTTTAGAAAATTCTGGTCTGTCTTGCGGCCCTTGGTGTGTGCGGTCATTTAAGGGTTCTGTTTGGGGACTGTGGACATCTCGCGGCTCAGCTATGCTGTCATTTCTCTCATCCCTAAGGTTAAAGGGGCTGATCTGATTACTCAATTCTGCCCTATTGCTTTAATCAATGACTTTGCTAAGTTTCCCGCTAAGGGCTTTGCTACTCGTCTCTCTCCTGTGGCTCACAGGGTGCTTAGCCCTTACCAATCGTCTTTTGTGAAGGGTAGGTTTATCTTAGATGGGATTCTTAGCCTCCATGAGATTGTCCATGACCTCAGGGTGAGGAATTCTAAGGCGATCATTCTTAAACTTGACTTTGAGAAGGCGTATGACTCAGTTAGCTGGGATTTTTTGCGCCAGGTTCTGTTGGCCAAAGGGTTTGACAGTGCTTATGTGCATCGGATTATGCAGCTTTTGTCTGGTGGCCATACTGCCGTGTCTGTTAATGGGCAGACCAACAAGTTCTTTGCCAACGGGAGGGGCCTGCGGCAAGGGGATCCCATCTCTCCCATTTTGTTTAGTTTTGTGGCTGATGCTCTCTCTTGCATTCTTCCGCGGGCCGCGCTGCGGCTGGGCACATATCTCCGGTAGTATCTCATCTCATTCCGGAAGGGGTCTTGCATCTTCAATATGCGGATGATACGATCATCATGGTGGAATCGAATGATTCTTGCATTGCTCATCTTAAATTTATACTTCTCTGCTTTGAAGCTCTCTCGGGGCTTAAGATTAACTTTTCCAAGAGCGAGGTTATTACCACGGGTGTTCCTAAGGACGAAGCTCTTAGGGTTTCTCAATTGTTGAACTGTTCTTTGGGTCCTTCCCTTTTAAATATTTGGGGTTACCCATCAGGCTGTGCGCCAAGGAGTTCGCTCCTCTAGTGACCAAGGTTGGGAACCGGGTTATGCCTTGGTGGGGCAGATACAACACCAATGTGGGCAACGTCTGCCTCATTAATGCTTGCCTCTCATCCCTCCCTATGTTCACCATGGGATTTTATCTTCTATCTGGGGGGACCCACGATTGTTTCGATAAGCATAGGGGGGCTTTTTATTGGAACGCTGCGGATAACAAGCTCAAGTATAGATTGGTGAAATGGAAGCTTATGTGTAGACCTAAAAACCTTGGGGGGCTGGGTATTTTGAACACTTTCGTGATGAACAAATGTCTCATTATTAAGTGGTGGTGGAAGATTATGACCATTGGGGATGGGTGTCTCTGGTTTTCTCTTTTAAAAGCTAAGTACTTCCCACATGGCAGCCCGATGTTCGCTTCGGCCATAGGTGGCTCCCAGTTTTGGGAAGATCTGGTGAAAGTCTGAGATGTTTTCAAAGATCATGTTAAGTTTGTGGTGGGTAATGCCGTTCTATTAGGTTTTGGCGTGACTGGTGGTGCGGTGAGTCTTCGTTAGCTGTTTCCTTTCCGGTCCTTTTCTCCTATTGCTCGGAACCGGAGATCTTCATCTCAGAGCTCTCTGCTAATAACTGGGACCTTGCTTTCCGACGCTCTCTTTCTCCTGAAGAGTTGAATGACTGGCAGCATCTCGTTGCCTGCATTCCTGTGCTCTCGGAGGAGGAGGATTCGGTTACTTGGCCCCACTCCTCCTCTGGCAAATTCTCCGTCAAGTCATTATATTCCAGGTTGATTTCGGGCTCTCCTACTTCTAGGTTTAAGCCTATTTGGGAAGCTAGGATCCCCCCTAAAATCAAAATCTTCATGCGGCAAGCTATTAGGGGCCGGCTACCTGCGGCGGATCAAATTCGTAAACGTAATGGGCCTGGCTCGGACCGATGTGCACTGTGTTCTGCTCTCGAAGACTCTAACCATATTTTCTTTGGCTGGGTGTTGGCCAAGGTGGCCTGGTGTTGCATCAGATCCTGGTTGGGGGTGTCCTGGGCGCCCTCTTCCTTTTCCGAGCTGCGTTTGCTTACGGCTCAGCTTGTGGGCATTAACAAACGCTTGTTCTGGTTGGGGTTTGCTGCTTTGTGCTGGTCTCTTTGGACGACCAAGAACAAGTTTACCATCGAACAAGTGTTTCCTAACAAACCTGCTGATTGCTTGTTTAAAATGTGTTTGTTTATGCAGCAGTGGAGATTATTGACTAAAGTTGCGGATCGTGATGCTCTGGATGTGCTGATTGCGAAAGTGCGTGCTTCGGCTGTCTCCCTATCTCAGCAAAACTCGGACGACCAAGCTTAATCTTAGCAGCTCATCCTTCTTTTGGTAGTAGGTTGTTGGCCTGCGTGCCAGTTTCTCTTCTGGCCTGCGCAGTGGCGGAGCTAG
Source organism: Elymus sibiricus (assembly GCA_039707655.1). Classification (NCBI taxonomy): domain Eukaryota; kingdom Viridiplantae; phylum Streptophyta; class Magnoliopsida; order Poales; family Poaceae; genus Elymus; species Elymus sibiricus. The sequence continues at coordinate 271,017,218 of CM077668.1, forward strand.
CATTTGACAACAGGGTGGGCCGCTTCCATTTTTTTTTGACAACAAATATGACATGTCAACGATCTAACTAATTATCAATAACACATAGAAATAGATCAATATGGTCTTACAAACACACTAAAATTCTTAATTATGTCTCAGTTTTGCATAAAAGAAGACTACATAGACATAGTACATGCTACATACCATGAGAAGTCCAAAGAAGACTATGTTTCCGGCCTACGCTTCTGCATGGCCATGAAAGTATCAATTATGTCATCTTCATTCACCTAGGAGAAAATATCCCGCTCAATGTATGTGACCAGGCAATCATCCAAAAGACTATCACCCATCTTATTTCTCAACTTGCTCTTGACTAAACTCATGCCAGAAAATGCTCTCTCAACATTTGCCGTTGCCACTGGTAGAATCAATACCAATTTTAGAAGCAAGTACACAAAATTATGAACTATATGCCTCCCTGTTTGAACAAGCTTAACTGAGAGATCAACAAGATTTCCAAGGCCTTGGAAGTTCTCATCTTTTCTCATGTCATCAATATAGTTATCAAGTTGTAGTTCAAGGTGTATCAAGTCAGCACTTGAAAAGTCTTCGGGATAGAACTCAGCAAGTTTGCGTACCTTGTGTGCATCAAAAGCAGCAAATGAGTTGGCAGGATTCAAAGCAGACATACAAGATAGCAACTCCATATTGATCTCGTCAAACCGATTTTCAAGCTCTTGACTAATTTGATCAATTACTCCAAGAAAAACTTCTCTTCTAAAGTGATCATCATTTGTTTGGGGTCGAACAAACCGTGTTGATCTTCCATAAGGCACATAATTATCTTCCATTGTAGGAACTTAAATGCTATGCTTGTTACAAAATAATGTGACCCTTTGAAGAAATGCATCCCACCCATTAGACCTCAGTTCTTGTATTCTATCTTTTGCCAATCTAACCATTGCCATTGCAGAAAGAATGTCTTGGTCTCTTCTTTGCAAACAATCAGACAAATCACTTGTGTATCCAAGAATGACAAGCATCAAGTGGGCATTGAAAATAAAGTCAAATGACTCAAACACTCCAACAATAGTATGGATTTTTGGCCAATCACTCCTTTGTGAAGCATCTTGTCCAAGAGTGATGATTACATCACGAATTGTGGGATACATAGCAATAATGTTGAGAACAGTTTTGTAATGAGAGCCCCACCTAGTATCACCAGGCCTAGGTAACCCCATCTCTTGATTCAGACCACTCTCAGTTTGTAACTCACCACATTCAAGTAGTTTCATGATATTATGAAGTCTAGCATCTCTAAGCATGTCATGGCGCTTACAAGAAACTCCAATAATGTTCAACAATAAAGACACTCGATCAAAAAACCACACACAATCATCATTTCCCTTGGCAACAGCAACAAGAACTAGTTGGAGTTGATGTGCAAAACAATGGATGTAATAGGCAGAAGGTGACTCTTTCATGATCAATGTTTTCAGTCCTTTAATTTCTCCTCTCATGTTACTAGCCCCATCATAACCTTGCCCACGAATTTGAGTTATAGTCAAACCATGATTGACAAGTAAAGTTTGAATTGCTTCCTTAAGTGACAATGCAGTAGTGTCACTTACATGAACAACTCCAAGAAAGTGCTCACTTGGCCTTCCTACTTTATCAACAAAACGCAAGCATAGAGCTAGTTGTTCTTTATGTGATACATCACTAGACTCATCAGCTAGAATAGCGTAATGATCATCACCAACTTGTTCAATAATTTGACTTCTAGTATGTAGTGCACAACATTGAATAATCTGATTTTGTATCTGGTGAGAAGTCAATTTGCAATTACCTGGAACATTCTTCAAGACATACTTATTCACCTCCTCACTATTTGTTGCAAGCCATTTCAATAGCTCAATGAAGTTTCCCCTGTTGCTAGATTGTTCACTTTCATCATGCCCACGAAATGCCAATCCTTGATGAAGAAGAAACTGCAAGCATCTAAGTGAATACTTCAACCTCATCATGTAAAGACGTAGATCCTCACTATTCACCTTCACAAGAAGATCATTAATTGTTGCACGGGGATTCACAAATAAGTCATATTTATCTTGAGCTGCATTGTGCACACTTGTTACACCACCAACATGCTTATCAAGAGCATCATCTCTATTCCAATTTCTCCAACCGCCATCAGTAAATGCATTAGTTCCCATCCCACTAGTTTTTTTCTCTTTGAACAAGAAGCATACAAAGCAAAATGCAGCTTCCTTCTTGATACTATATTCAAGCCAACTATGTTTATGAAGCCAAAAAGGACTGAATGACCGAACTCTATTCCCAATTCTTCTTGCTTCAAAGTTATGTGCATAAGGTTTGAATGCAGCCTTTAAGGATATATGCTCTCCGAACTGCGTCTTGATCATTGACAGGATAACTTGCAATGGGTGGCCTTTCCCCAGGATCATGTTTAAGACGGCTAAAATCATAAACCGGCGGTGGCGGTGAGACATCTTCAAGTCGAATCATTGGTTCTGGAGTTTGCTCAACCGTCACATTTGACATAGACACCACTGTTTCTTGAGTTTGCTCTTGAACCACAAATTCTTTGGTTTGCTCTTCGGCCACATCCGCTGTCCCCTGCACATCCCGCATACTAGCTTTCTTCCCTGTCTTCTGAGCATGTCGCTCAAAAAGGGAAGCAATGTTTCCTGCCCTCTTCATTCTTCAATAATTCTGCAAAATTATGTGTATGTGTTCATCAGTCCACAGTTCATCTACTAGTTTGTTAACAGACAACATACAAGAACATCTATATAATATGTAAACATTGCTTCTCCTTTCCATTCCCTCCCTGTCAAACAAACTAAGAAATTTAACTGAAATAGGCCGATGTGGATTGGGGATTTCAGAGTTGGGGTCACCGGATCAGTACCTCTCTTTCTCTGAGCTGATGAGCTTTCTGCCTCTCTCGGAAGCACTGCAGTAGTGCAGTGGACTAGGCTGGAGCCTGGAGGGCTGGAGGCGCTGCTGCTAGTCAAAATTATGTGTATGAGTTCATCTACTTATGTACTGCATCTAGTCAAAATTTTCTAAATCAGAGATTCAGAGATGGGGTACCTCTCTCTGAAGAAGGCCTGATCAGGATGGGGTGGATCCAGTAGTTGCTGAGCGCCTGAGCGGACTGCCGGACTGGGCGGCTCTGGCCAGCGGGGCGGCTGGGCGCGCTGCTACGCGGTGGTGCGCCGAGCGCACCTGCGCGGATAGCAGCCGGCCGGGCGGCGGGCGGGACAGGCAGTGGTCGGCGGGCGGCGGGCTGGCGCCCGGCGAGGCAGGCGGCGGATTGAAATCGGAAGAGGACGATTGGGCGAGAGCAGCACTGGGCGAGATGCACATTGAGAATCTGGGACTCGACTGGGTTGACCGCTGTGTGCCTGTGCGTGGCGGACGCAGCGTTCCGCTTCGGCTGTTACTGGGCTGTTTTTCCTCTCGGCCCAAATCTTATTAACCTATGCTATATAGGTCAGGCCGAAATCCCAGGGTGGAGCGCGGCCCACCCTGTCCACCCTGTGGCTCCGCCACTGGGCCTGCGTGTCGTAAACTCTGCTGTCCTGCGGGCCTTATTTGGTCTTCATGACTCCTTATGATTCCTGTTGTGGCTGGGGTCTAGGTATGTTGGTTGCTATGTCGTACTCTGCCTGGTGGCTTTATTTATAAAGTCGGGCGCATGCCCTTTCTCTAAAAAGTTTTCCTAATAAGAACGCGATGTCATTCCCAGTCAATGGGCGGTCAGATATATACTCCCTTTGTGAGCATGTACTGAATCTCAGACCTTTTTGGACCTTTTGCTTAATAAAATGGCTGCATGCATCACTCTGATGCAGAGGACGGGGCGATCCTCCTTTTCAAAAAAAAAATAAAAAAAAAATCATCCACAACAACTGGTCACAAAATTCTAAATCTCGTTCATATTCTATGACAGCAAAAATGTGAAATGCATGCAACCTCTGCTGATAGCACTAAACAAAACGCAATCTGCTGTGATATACACATGTCTGCACAACTCAGTGCAAATGAGAAGACAATGAGATCATTGATGACTAGAACTTAGCATTGCGACCATTGTTTAGGGGAATCTTATCATTACAAACTCATCAGGATCTCTCGGGGTTGAAAAGAGGAACTAGGATATGTATGCCCAAGGCTAGACAGAAACAAGTTGATGCCAACCAAGTGGGAATGTTAGCAGCCATACACTTGTCTAAACATATCACAGAGCGAGATATCTGTATCTGCATGCAATCAGAACGGTTCGTGAGCAGGCACTATGGTCCACAGATTTCAGAGCCGCTATTCCCTAGATCCTGCATTCAGGTTCGTGCAGTTAAGTTGTCAAGTGCCATGTGCACTGTGCTTGTGGAGTGGCAGCTGCCGACTTCAGAGAAAGCATTTTTTATTACAACATCAAAGTGGAATATGTTGTCACAAGCTACAGCTAGGCAAGGTAGCTAGTGATCTGGCACTATTTAGGGCTTCTCCCCTATATAAGCACACCAAATGCTATGAGATTAGGCACACTAAGCAGAGGCAATTGACAACCCAATCGCTCATGTCTTTTTCTGAGCAGAAACCCCTTAATCGCTCAACCATGATGAACAAGTCAAGGTGTCAGGGCAAGCACAGAGGAGGCCTTCGCAGAATGATGAGAGAGCACAAGGCGAGGCTCTACATAATCCGGCGATGCATCGTCGTGCTTCTTTGTCACCACGACTGATCAGTGATCAGTGTGTTTTGCTCGAGTGAAAGGGCACCAATTTTTTTTTCTGGTCTCTGTCTCAGAATTCAGAGTATATTGGTCTTGACAATTCTTTGATGTGTATATTGAGTGGATATTTCATAGTTTTCAGACATTCTTGTTTTTACATTGGGAGAAATCTTGACATTCTCGTTGTGCATTTAGTAGATTATAATGCAATATATGGATATTACTCAACTAGTGCTCACTTTTACTTGCACATTTGATGTGTGGGTGATACTGGTTAGTCAAATGTAGTATGCCTATTTTTTCCCCGATAAAGGGCATTTCCATTCAATCGATATATCGAGATGATACAACTGCATTGAGCTAATCCTAAGCCTCTGCATAGCATGTTGCACACATCCAAATGTAGTGTATCTAATGGAACATAGTAGTTGTTCCCCAAGCCGTTCCTCTGAGAGGCCATCTCTTAGCGCACCACGCCGCCATCTCTCCAGTAGTATGTCGCCCTCCAACAACTTTGTTTGTGTGGGAGTACAGGGAGGCCCGGATCTACCGAATGGAACTGTAGATTCCTCGTTTGGGGCTTTTAGGCAGGTTTTTGTTGTGTGTTGCTTCGACCCTTTCGACATCAGTAACCGGGGTGTACAAATAAAGTCTTTTGCGGCAGCACGTCGTTGGTGGTGGCCGCGGCACCAGCCCGGCGAATAAGTTCTCCTCAAGCCTCCCCATTTCGATGGATGTACGCTACGACGGCATACATGGTTCGATGGCATATTTTCCCGCCGAGTGAGGTTATGGTTTGCAAGGTTTGTTAGCGCAATGGTGATGGCTTCCCTTTGCAGTTTAATCCTCCGACCTCGTCTCCATCACACCTATGCAGCCTCCGGTGTCGGCACGATGTATGTGAGAAATAATGGAGGTTTGGCTCTTGGAACCCAGGCTCTTCCGGTGATGACGACTTCTTCTCCAGGATGCTTGTCCAATAGGACTGTGGCCTTGATGACTTTCCGTCCACCATAGAAAATGACATGCTGACTTCGACGTTGGAGCAGCATGCGACGATGCCACATCGGCATGTCCGGGAGGATGAAGACGGTGAAGCCCCAATAACTTCGATGCAATATCTTTTTTTTTTCAAGGGTGATCATACCGCTGAATTGGTTAATCGATCTAAGTATTTTTCATGAAAAAAAAGATAGATTATCCACAAGAAATTTGGAATAGTTTGCAACAAGGTAAGCGCATGTCATCTCATATATTCGCAATAGAGGATGTGCTATTCAACAGACCTGGGTATGTCGGTCTTGTGGTCGCCACATCGGTTTCATGAGATCTAGGCTTTTCTACTCGTTATGACTTTCACCGTAAAAGCTAGTGAATAAGCTATGAATTTTGTAGCACAAGGTCATATTGATAAGCAAATCACTAGTTTCATCATTTTCCGACATTACTCTTTCTGACTTTCATGGTAAACCTAGTGAATAAGCTATGAATTTGGTAGCACAAACTCATATTGATAAGGAAATCACTAGTTTCATCCTTCAATTTTTTTTGATTTTTTATTTTGTACCTAGACTTTAGTGCCACACAAACTTTGCTTGCGTACTCTTGAAATCATTTGGTTCCATCTCTTAGATCATTCCATGGTGGTGGCTTTTCACATGTGGTAACCCATTTAGTGTAATCAACAAACTATTATTGTAAAGCTAAGATAATTTTGGAAGGACATAATCAAGGGAAATTAGAGGGTTTTGACTCTTGGAAACTGTAAATTTATAAACAAATGGCAGGAAAAAACAGGTCATACAAAAAAAATCAGTTTTTTTCAAGAAAATATATTACAAAGATTCCAAAAGGTTGACATCTTAAGAAATCAACATCAGTATATGGTATTTTCAATTCATGACCATAATAACCCATTTACTAGTTTGCATGCATACTTATATTATTTTTGGTTTTTACATTTTAGAATCTTTTTCCAAAATTATCTGAAAATTTCCATTTAGTTATTATTATTATATTGGTAATTCTTTTGTAGTGTTTATTTTCTCACTATTTTTTATGTTCACTTTATCTTTCCCTAGAATGGAAAATAACAATATTATTAGTAATAGAAATGGTTTCATAAAGAAGCCAACAAACTTCTCTGGAATACTTGTGCATTTTCCATAATACTTCTAAATTTCGAAGTTTCCTACTTGTTCCTCCATTTTCTCCCAATTTTATTGTTTCTTTGATATATTCTTCCTTCTGTTTCCAATTTTCCTTACTTCTTCCTCTAAATACAGTTTATTAAATATATTTGTTGAATATTCTATCCGGAATACCATTCTGCAAAAATTTCCGTCATATCATCCAAAACTACTTGCATGGGTTTGAAGGCAAAAATCCAGAGGTTTTAAGACTTGGAAATCAATGGTGTCTATTATTAAGGAATGATCCGCTCCGCACATTCGCTGTAGTTTGTGTTGATTGGGTATTGGATAACTGGCTGAAAATTGGACATCGGAGATTACTCGTCTACGCGAAACATTTGCTATATTGGCGCGCAAGCCAATTGACTGATGAAACCTTTGTGGCCACAAACGCTAACGTTGCCAGAACCAAAGGCACATACATGTGTTTCGAAAATGTCAGTCAAACAAACGGTAGCTTTTGATGCAATCAAATAATACGAAGCTTCCTAATTCCTAAAGTTATCATAGTCTCTGATTTTCAATCGTTGATTCATCTGATGAAGTAATCCAAGTTTTCACGTTTCGAAATGTACTGTCTCGTGGTCACAACTTTGTCATTCTCACTTTATCGGTGGTTTAGTCCCTCCGTTTTTATCTTTTGAAGAAAAATGTGAAATGCATGCAGCCTCTACTTTTATAGAATTAAGCAAAGTTCGATCTAGAGTGATATGCACTGATACACATGTCTGTACAACTCAATACAATTGATAAACACGGCGCGATCAGTTGCCTAGAAGGCTGGAACTTATACACTAATACACATGTCTGTACAGCTCAATGCAGCTGATAAGCACGGCGAGATCAGTTGCCCGGAACTTAATTAGCCTTGATACCATTGTCTAGGGGAACCCAACGATCTCAACTCACCAGAATCTCTCAAATTGAGAATAGATAACTGAGATATGTATGCCCAGGGCTAGACAAATCAGGTCAAGTGGATGCCAAACAAGTAGGAATGTCTATCGGTCAATCCATACATGCATGTGGGTGAGCAAATCCCAGCCGGAGATCTCTCACTGTCACTGGAATCAGAACGACTAATGGGGCACCAGATGGTCCACAGATTTTGGAGACATCGCCCCCAAGATCTTGCATCAAAGTTCGCGCGAGATGTCAAGCTGCCATGCCATGCCATGCCATGTGCATGTGGAATGACAGCTGCCGTCTCCAGACTCCGGAGAAGTGGCATATGATTTTTCTGAACAACGAAACATGTCGTTGCACGCTACAGCTAGCCAAGAGAGCCGGTGATCCGGGGCTCCTCCCCTATATAAAGCACACCAAATGCTATGAGATCAAAACACTAAGCAGAAACACTTTGAAGAGCCCAGACGCCCAGACTCGAGTCTATTCTGAAGAAGATTCAACACCTTGACTGTTCTTCAACCAGGATGAGCAAGCCAAGGAGCCAAGGGAAGCGGGGAGGAGGCCTCAGCAGGATGCTGAGGGAGCACAAGGCGAGGCTCTACATCATCCGGCGGTGCGTCGTCATGCTGCTCTGCCACCACGACTAGATCAGGATCAGTGATCGGTGTATTCAGCTCAAGCCCAAGACTCCCAGTTTTGCCCTGGCTTTCAGGCTTCAGAGTTAGGTCTTGACAGATTCGTTCATGTGTAGTACTTGGTAGACTTTTTAGGGAATCCTTGCTAGATTTTTCACTCTCTTTTTTTGGCGAGAAAGCTTGATATTCTTGCTGTGCACTTGGTAGATCAGAAATGCAATATCTGAACTTTCCTTACACTTGATCAGTTGATGTTATTGTGCTGTGGAAGTGCAGTATCTTGGGTTACTTTCTTTCTGCTCCAGATAATTCGCAACCGCACGCACTGCGAAATTTGCCTGAAAATCCGCACTTGAGCTGCCATCGAATCGTAATATTGCTGCCGATCTGCCCATGATACTTCTGTGCCTCAGTCAGGCGACAAGTTTACCCAGAATATTGCAGACACAAATCGAGGCATCATGCCGTGTCCGTGGATTAAATATGGCCTTAACTCTGCCAGATTAGTTTTGTCAGATCTTTTCAGATAGGTTGTATTGGTTGAGTGTTGACGCATTCTCATGCATGCCAGATTGCCAGCTACTCATGCATGCTCGGGTGGCTGGAGAAGATTGTATAATTTGAATGTCACCTTGAAGAATTATGGGCATCTTCTTAGAACTGAGTTCGCCACCGCACACGCTGTCTACAGGAGCCAAAATGTTTTCTAGTGGTTCTGCTAGCTAACCACATCGCACCAGCAGTGCACACTCTACGTTCCTCCGTATTCTGGGCAATGTATAAATTCCGATGTCATTTTTTATTTTTATTATAAAAACGGTAAACGCATTAAATAAGTTTTTTTTTGAAGAAAAAAAATACAAAACGGTGTGAAGATTTCATTTTTTTCAACTATTTCACTATTTTAAAAATAGTGATTTTAACTACTTCACTATTTTAACAGTAGTGATTTCAACTATTTCAGAAAAGATGTCACTTCAATAAAGTAATTTCAATTACTTCACCACATCCATAAATTTTTGAAATATTATTTCACCCCATCCATATATTTAAATTGTTTTCGAAGACTGATTTCAGTTACTTACAATAACTGATTTCAACTATTTTAAAAATGTGATTCCATCTATTTCAAAGAGGTGATTTCAGATATTTTAAAAATGTGATTCCAACTATTTCAAAGAAATGATTTCAGTTAATAAAAACTTCAAAATTGGTTATCAATTTTTTTTCCTTATTTTACCATTTATTAGACTTATTTTTAATGGATGTGTTCGCACATGAACACGTCACCGTGTACCCTCGACGCCGGGGATGATGCACTGCAGCTCACGTCGAAGGAGACCCGTCCGGAAGCGCGGTACGCAAGCAATCTGGCGGGCGCTTTTGTAGACCCGAAACCCCACACGCACGGGAGGGACCCCGTCAGGGCGCGCGGCGGCTATGGGCTGCCCTAGGTCGATTCGCTCGCCTCTAGGGCCTCGAGGATCACTGCCTTTCAACACGAAGAACGAGAAGAAGAAGAACTAGGGTTAAGGAGAAAAGATAAAAGATAAAAAGTGGTAGATGGATTGATCGATTGTGTGTTGTTCAATCGGCCGTCACCTCTCATCTATTTATGAGGCGGTTGGACTTCCGGTACAAGAAAAGGACTAAAAATTCCATCCAAAACGTCAAAAGCCCTAACCCAACTCGGACAGGAATCTTTGGCAATTTTTCGGATCAACTCGGAGCCTCCAAGTGGTTTCGCTCGGTCTGACCAAGTGGACGTGGCCAACTTTCTGTAATCTTCTGTATCTCACTCGGAATTTCCGAGTGGTTTCATTCGAAATTACCGAGTCAACTCGGTCTCACCGAATCAAATCAACTCGGTCAGTCCAAAATGACTCTGCAGTTTCTGTTTCTGACCTTGTTTTGGCTCCATAGGTTGCATACAACCTCGGATTAAGACGATGTTTATATCAAAATCACCATTTCGACGAGACGCACAACTTTCATGTTGACACTTTTTCCATCCGAGCCCATCTTAATTTAGTTTTTGGCCATTTTATAATCCGGTGTCAACATGAGCATCTCTGAAATTGTCACAACTTTTGCATCCGAGCTCTGTTTTGGACCATCTTCGTATCATCTTGATCTTCTTGAAGAGAGCCATCTGATGGTGACTTCCAATCATAAGTTTGAATTAATCTTGACATAGCTTTAAGCAACTTTTACGATTGTGCCACTTTTGAGCGTCAACACATGTCCCCCTGTTTTTTGGCAAAGCTAGCGTGCCGAAAAATAACTTGTACCGTGTTTGCTATAAGGACGATGTCAACAATCCATCGGCCATCTATATGTCTGCTTAAGACGATAAGTATATATCAGCCATTGCTTGTGTGAACCTTTTGATGCAAACTTGCGTGAAACATTCTCGACTTCATTAATCCGACGATAAACTTCCATAGATATGCATGTCAAAGCCATCCGCCAAACTATATTGTCCACCCTTCTGCTAGGATCTTGCAGATAATCAAAAATGTACTTTCTCTAATCCTTACTTTCACCTGCATAAAAATTTCATTAGTGGCCGAAGCGGTGGGCTTCGGTTCGGCCTTACCCATGTCGATGAGACTAAGCATCGGCTTTGATAGATATGCAATACACCATGCTCAACATAGTAGCCGGATGCTTGTTGTGCCAACTCTTTCCAATTTTCATGTCTAGATATATGAACAATTTGAAAGCAACCCAAGGAGAATATTACATCTAGACATGCCTCAAGATAAATTATAAGTGATTCGTCAAAACATTAATAACTTTTTGATATTCGTTGCACTACTAGTAACAAATCACTGAAAGCCTCAATATGTATAGCACCTTGCCCCGCTCTCCAATGGTACTAAGGACGATTGTAGAATGCCACACCGGCCATGATTAGATAGTTTCTTAGGGCGATAGTTAAATATCGGACATTACCATGTGGTCCATGTAGAATTCATCCACCAAAGCATGTATAGCCGAAATAAACAGATGAAATAACAATCAAATATTTCGGCTCTTTTGGATTAGCAACAAAAATGTAACTAACCAAATGTATAGTGATTTGGTAATACCCTCTCATGATGTAGAAAATTATGTTGCATCCATGGATCAAAATAAATCCATGGAAGGTAATTGATCATACCTGGGGATGAATTCCATGGCAAAGGCATCAATGGCATGGTTAAAGAATATGCATGATGTGCTAACCGAAGATTTTGATGGGGTGATGGAAACCTTCGGCTGAATTGTTTAATGCTTTCATTCTTCTCCTTCTTCACTTTTGTTGTACCCACATCATTTTTGTTTTGATTGCCCCCCTTGGGAATGTAGGAGATATGCCCTAGAGGCAGTAATAACAGTTATTTTGTATCTCCGAATTTGTAATGAATGTTTATGTTCCATGCTATAACTGCAATGATTCTCGAGTCTGCAATATCCACGAGGCTCGGAGGGAAACTCATGTGCACGTGTAGCATAATAAACGGTAAAATGTATTCCTGGTCTTGCCTCTAAGACTGACTCAAGTATTGCATGATGATCCTGTTTTCCTGATCATGGGCATGTCTATGCCGGCAATTTTGAGGGCACAATGTTAGTAGAACACTTGTGTTGAATCGACACGAATTGATGTTATGCTATGAGATACATTCGTCACAAGTTAATGGTTAATAACACAGAGATAGTTAATGTTTGCATAATTCCTTAGACCATGAGAGTATCAAGTTCCTTCGTACTTGCTTCGTGAACTTTGGGGTTTGTTAAACGTCATCCGTAACTGGGTGGCTATTACGGCAGCTTACGGGTTCACGGAAAAGTATGACAAGAAATGAGATAGCTCGAGATTGGGATTTTCTCCTCCGACGATGGAGAGATATTCTCGGGCCCTCTCGGTGTTACGGTATCCATCATCGTCTGGCCAGACACATTGTGATTTGATCACTGGGATGCCGGAACGCGGAAACGAGAAAAGAGAACAAAACTGGTAATGAGATAACTGGCATAGTGGACAAGTTGTTGATCCGCGGGGATGCCAATAAATCTCACCTCGGGTGTTTGTAATATATCGCGAAGCAACAGGAATAGCACACGGCAACTGGAGGTTCACTCGAATATTCATTCGTGTGGGTATGGGGGTCAATATGGGTGTCCACGGCTCCGATGTTGATCATTGATCGGAAAGTGTTCCGGGTCATGTCTATACTTCACCGAACCTATAGGGTCACACGCTTAAGGGTCATCTATATGCTGAATACTAGACAGGGAGTCTGAGAGAAAGTCACCGGAAAAGTTTAGGAGACAACGGAAACGTTCCAGAGAGGACACCGGAATAGTTCCGGTAAAACTAGAAAGTTGTTTCGGGGTATACCATTAAGTCAAATTGGTTTCGGCACACGCCTGGAAATTCTTGGAGGGTGCCAGAATTGTTCTCGAAACTTCTGGAATTTTTCCGGGATAAAAACCGGAAATGTTCCGGAGCTGCCGGAACCGGTTTGGTTGCTTTTCGCAAATGAAAATCACTAATCCGAAATTGTTTCGGAACGAATCCAAAATCATTTTAGTGGGTACTGGAATTATTCTAAGACCCACAGAAATATTTTCGGATTTAACGGTCGCGGAAAATTGGTTTCGTGAATAGTGAAAATCACTTTATGGTTAATTTTTTGGAAAGCCACCTTTTGGGATTTTTCCCAAAAGGCTTCTAGAAGACTTAGGGACTAAGGAACCCCCTTTGGGGGGGCCCCCATGAGGGTGGCCGGCCAAGGTGGAGCTCCTCCATGGAGCTCCACATGCCATTCTTTTTGCCTTTTATTCCCTTTATGTTTGACATAAAGTGAGGGTACTTTGGTATTTTTTGTGCCAATCCTACCCCTTGGCTTTCCTATAAATAGAGGTGGAGAGGTGGTCTCCACACTTATCCCTTGCTCTCATACACATGCCATGCTTTGTCTGGCTCTCTCTCTCCCTCCCACGAAATAGTTTCGTAGAGCCGAAAGGCTGTCTGGGTTCCGGCAGGAACTAGTTCTGGACAGCGAAGCCCTGCCGGATAGCTGACACCGTATGTGTGCAACCCCATAGAGAGGCCGTAGTTTCGATCTTTTGCCCGAGGGGCTGTTCGAGGGTCCTCCCGAAGGGCTGTCCGAGTTACCGTTCGAGCTTCGAGGGTCCTCCCAAAGCGCTGTCAGTGACATCGTCCGAGGGACTGTCCGACCGGCTCCCAAAGGGCTGTCCGACGAGGGAGTACATCCTCGCGGTTGGGAGGTTGTAAATCCTAGCTGCGGGGATCTGCACCGATGATCTACACTGACTCTTCTTCCACTGCGCTACGACTCGGTAATGATCAGATCAAACCCTGTATGCAGTCTCCATAGTGGTCCTGGGCGTGCTCGCTATACCGATTTTTTTGTTTTCTGTCGTGTTCCCCTACAGGGAACCCATGCCATGTTCTTCTTTCTCAGTTCTTGTGCCCTAAGCTTTTGTAATTTCTTCTTTTGCCAATATGATAAGCCGAGTGGGCACCTCGGCTGTGATTCTGTTTCGACCAATGGCAATTCTTTTTTGGCCTTGTTGTAACACCCTGGATTTTGTCTTTTTCTTTTATTTGGATTTATTGAATATTTTTATTTGCATTTGAGGTTTTCTGTCAATTCTTTTGGACCTACCACTTGGATTTATTTTTGATTTTCTTCCAAGTGGGTTCTATCATCCATAAACCCTCACTAGACCTCATCCCTCCCAAAATAATGCCATTGGATATTTTTATTTAATGGCATTATATTCTTTTTCTCCCTGATAATGCTCCTTTTCTCTCTAAGCTATGAAGCAACCCCTATTTTTATTGCTCCAAAAATTCCAAGAAAATTTCCAAATATTCTTTGGATCATGTCTCACCTTCCTATGCAAAATTATCCCATGGTCATTTGGAAAGTTTCAGCCCAGAAAAATATTTTTGCTTCTGGACAGAAAAGTCACTTTGTGAAGCAACTATATTATTCCTTGATCTTTTTAAACTCAAATTTTTACCACATGACTACCTTCCTAAGCAATGCTTAACCACCAAAAATCAGCTCAAGATTCCCAGCCATTTGTCCCCAGTGCTTGGAGCAAGTTTCTGTCCAGAAACTTTGTTGCTTCCTCTAGTCACCTCCAGTGAGCCACCTGTCAAGCCAAGAGCATTTTTAGGCACCGCGTTGAAGGGACAATACGGTGGACATAGTGTGGCAGTGCCGAAAGCACCCCGCGTGCCAGTGCACGCGGTGACCGCGTGAGAGCACGGTGCACTGCATGCGCTCGCCGCGCTCTATGCGTCGGGCCCGCGGCCACCGCCCATCCGCCCTCCCCGCGACACCTCGCCGTGCCCCAGCGCCGCAGCCAACCCCAGCGCGCCACCCCAACCTCCCCCTGTTCCTCCCCGATGCCGGCAAGCTGCTCGCCGGAAGAGGCCGAGAGCTAGCGGTGGAAACAGTGAGCTCACGTGCCCGTTTTCCGCGCGTAGTGCGCGCCACTGTGGCCGCACGCGTGAACCGCGTCGCCCTGTGCTCCTCTGCTCCTCCCCACGCCGCTGCCCGTGCTTATCCTCCCCTCTCCTCCTCTGCAGCTCAACTCCGGCGGACACCCGAGAGCGGGCGACCTCCGCCTATAAATAGAAGCTCCCCCGACTCGTTTTGAGCATCCCCCTCCACCTCTCTGGCCACAAAACACTTCCCCACGAGCGCGGCAAGGCCGGGAGGGCCTCTCGCCGCCGTTGATCGCCGGAGACAGCCGCGGATCCACCACCATCATGCACTCATCCTAGCCCACCCCACTTCCAGCCACTGCCACCATCGAGACCGTAGTAACCTCCTGAACACGACGGTGCCAAGAGCTCGCCGGATTGTTGCCGGAATCGCCGAGTCTGATCAGCTCCGCCGCCGCTGTCTTTGGAGAGGAAGATTCCGACGCCGTTCGTCCACCCCCGCCGTCACTCCGGGTACGCACGTGATCGCCGTACTGCCCTGAGTCCATTCCGCCCATCGCCGGTGACCGCCGTGGACTCCTCTCCGGAGTATCGCCGACGAAAGCGCCGCTTGCTCTGTTCCCTCCCTATCCTCTGTTTAACCCTGACAGCGGGCCTTGCCCGTCAGCCTCTCACCCGCTCGGCCGAAGCGGTATAAGTGGAGGCGTATTCTCTGAATACGTCTTCGACGTGGCAGCTGCTGGATTTTCTTTTAACTAGAAATTTTGACCAGAACTAATCCAACTTTGACCAGCTATAACTTTTAATCTATAAGTCCAATCGAGTTGATTCTTTTTGCTACTGGTTTGTAAAATTCCAAAGTTTCTGTATGCCAAGTTTCAGAATTTTTCCTGCTGTTGAGAATTTCTGGTGCAATAAACAGTGTTATGTGACATTTTCTTTTTGCATTTAAATTATTTTTAGAAGAACCTAGTTGTGTTGGAGAAGGCCAGGAGTATTGTGACACTCCTCTGAACCAAGGCAAGCCACAACATTCATATGCAAGGATGGCATTGCAATGACTTTGGTTTAATTGAATTAAATCCATCATATATTCACTATTTAAAATAATTTGCTATATAACTCTTATTGCATAGACTTTGTTCTGTCATTTTGATATTTATGCAGTAGGATACATGATCTCTTGCTAGTGTGCAGTAGGTATCATGACATGTACTCATATGATAACATGATGCATTTGTTATTCATGATCATGACCCGTGCATCCATTCGCGCACTATGGCTCGAATCATTTTCATTTCAAGTGAAACCTAATATTAATCCAACTTGAACATGCTGTTGATCGAGTCATGGTGCCACCGAATCGAGCTCACCAGTGCAACCACACTTGCCTGGATGGGGAGGCCCTAATGCGGTCTATTGTCATGCCTCTTGCCGGTGCCTCCTACGAGGGAAGGTTGTGCTCTGGAGCTACCCTGGCCCGGTAGGCAGTCATAACCTTGAGGACCCGAGTTTTGATGGTACCGAGGTCCCCGTTTGGGACAATGTTGATGTTTGGCCACGACGGTGGCAGCCACAGAGGTGGCGGGTGTCACATGTTGGCACCGGGGTCTCCCAGGACATAGCCCAAAGGGGAGTTTGTCGGAGTGGCCGGGAAAGTGTCATGCAATAGATTGGTTTTGTTGGAATGTCGTTGGTCCACCCGAATGGGAGCACGAGGCCATGAGTTTCGTAGTGTGGGTACAATGTACTAACCTCTGCAGAGTGTATAATCTATCGATAGCCATGTCCTCGGATATGGACACAGTTCGTAGTAGGTCACACCGTGGGTCAACAGATATAATAAACTTGCACACTAAGACTCACAAGATGGCACATGCAGAAGTGGTGATCGAGTGAGGATCACTATGAAAGATATGACGTGATCAAGTGAGGATCACGTTGGTGAGTTATGAACGGTGGTTACGCGGTAACCCCGAAATGGTAAGTTGGTCCCAAGGACCATGGCAATGTTTCACACACACCTCATGTTGAGTAGTATCATGTGCATGCATTAAAACTGTTAATTGCCTTGTTGTTGTTTGTCGCCCTTGTTTTGTTTGCTGTGAGCTTGCGAGTACATTCAAAGTACTCACCTGGCTTATCATGCCAGATGCAGGAGAAGCCGTGCATGGTGTGGATGTCGAGCAGTATGTCACGCTCTAGGCCGTGTCCCAGCAGTGTCCCTGTGGAGTGGAGTTCCGCTACCTCGTCGTTCCGCTGCCGCGTAGTAGTTCCCTTATCATCGAGGCCCCTGCCATGTCTACTAAATAATGTACATAAGTGCAGCCGCACCGTGTGTGCCGCTTGGCCTCGCTCATCATGTAATATGTAAACCTATGTTTCTGCTATGAGATCAATAAAGCGGTTGTTTTCTGTACCAAGTTGTTGTTTATTGCCAGAAGACTAGATCTCTGGGCTGGCAATGCAAGGTAAACCGGTTGCTCGGAGCCGGGGTGCCACAACGCTTGGTATCAGAGCCGCGCTGACTGTAGGACGCCCTAGACAGCCGACGCGCTAGACAGCGGTAGTTCTAGCCTCTGTAGCAGTTTGAGGTTTGATTCTGCACTTGGGTGTTGCATTGCATGCATATAGCTTACTGTTAATGCTGATCAGCTAATGTTGTGAGTGCAGATGGCACCAGTCCCTTATCCGTACCAGCCTGAGCCGACACCTTCCACCTTTCCGCATCTGCTTACAAACGTGTGGCTCCGACTCTACCCCGATGGCGATGACCCCATATACCAGGTGTACCGAGAGCAGCTTGCTGACGGTGTTTACGAGTATCACACGGAGGTCATCATGCACAACAGTACTGTGGTGGGCACTTACACTCGCTCCACCAAGGGCGGGACTGCCTCTACACCAGATCAGGCGGGCCAGTTTGCGGCATTCGAGGCTCTCACTGACTTGCGCTATAACGAGATCCAGATGCATACTCACCCTAGTTTCTATTTCTATCCGTCCCTGTTTGAGTCAGGGCAGATCCGCTTCCCTTACATTGATCCGGAGTGTGACCGGTCAGCCAGGCACCTGTCTCGCTACATAACGGCTAGATATTTTCTGATTGTCAGCCTAGCCCAGGAGCTGAACCGCGTTCGAGACGAGCTAGCTGCCGCTCGATCTGCCTTCGCTCCACCTCTGCTTATCCACACATCACTTGTTCCTCCAGTTAACGTACCTCCACCCACTCCAGTGACCCCCACACCTTCTTAGAGTAACTCAGGCACTTCGGTAGTGACCCCTCAGGAGTCCCCAGCCCAGTGGGCTATGCTTCTCGCTACCCCAGCTGCTCCGATACTGCGGAGCCACCCTGCTCCAGACCCTGAGGGAGAGTCTTCCCGTCAGCGTCGTCGTGTTTCCTTTGCTCCGGAGGTATCCGTTACCAGTTCAGATTCGGAGTCCGACACCGAGGAGACACCAGCAGGACCGTCAGAGTGCTGGTGTGATCACTGCCATCGCGTGTAGACGAGGATGATGTGGTGTTTGGTTGTATGCATGTAGTAGTACTAGCTATGTTGTTGTTCTGTTGTGTATCCTGAATGATGTATTGTATAATTATGTTGCTTTCTGCTTTTCGCTTTGGCTTTTCTCAATTTCTCTTCAGGGTTTTGTTGCTTCACCTCCCTATTTTTCTTGTTTTCCCCTAATGGATGTTGCTCATCTCGATGCTCCTAATGGATGTTGCTCATCTCGATGCTCCGTATTGGGAAACATATATAGGATGACAAGGTGTGGCAGTAACTGTTATGGTGGCGACGATACTCCAGTTCGTCGATCCGCCAGGCAAGCAGGACATTCTCCAGAACCGTATCAGCCACCACCTCCTCCACCTCAAGCACCCACCACAGAGCAGATTATGCGGATGTTTGAAGAGAAGAGAAACCAAGATCTGATGGAGTTCCTGAGAAGCATGCAGACTGTGGTTGGGCAGAATAATCACAATGGTAATCACTCTAAGCTGTCAGACTTTCAGAGGACCAAACCACCAAGTTTCAGTCAAACAGTGGATCCGATGGAGGCCGATGATTGGTGAGGACCATTGAGAAGAAGCTGGAAATTGCTCGTACTGAAGAAGCTGACAAGGTACCCTTTGTCACTCATTATCTAGAAGGGCCAGCTGCTATATGGTGGGACAATATCAAAGTTATGTGGCCTGCTGACGACAAGATTACTTGGGATAAATTCAAAGATAAATTCCGCAAGTACCACATTCCTGCCGGCATCATGAAGGTCAAGCAGCGAGAATTTCTCACCCTTACACAAGGGACCTCGACTGTCAGTGAATATTTAAACAAGTTCAACCACTTGGCCCGTTATTCCACTCATGATGTGGCCACCGAAGAACGGAAGATAGATCGGTTCCTCGGAGGACTCAACCTTACCCTCCGATGTGCACTCAACATGTTGGATTTCCCTGACTTCCAAACTTTGGTGAACAAGGCACTCATTGCCGAAAGGGAACACAAACTGGTTAATGATCATAAGACTGCCTATGAAGACCGCAAACACAAGTTTGAACCCAAGAAGGAAGGGCAAGTTTTTCAGAAAGTCCGTACTTGGCAACAACCTCAGTTTGAGTTCAAGCCAACCTGGCAGCAGGGGAACATCAAGAATGAAAGTCAAATCAAGACTGTGGTCACCAAGCCAAACAAGGAAGACTGTCAGCGTAACAATGCCTGTTACACCTGTGGACAAACTGGGCATTACGCTAGGCAGTGCCCAAGAACGGCAAGTCAACAGCCAACCTGAAGCCTCAAGTCAACTATGTGGTACAATTCCCCAAACGGTGGTATATTCAAGGGCAAGTTCATCATATCTCCGCCGAAGAAGCCTCCGAAGTTCCCGATGCGGTCATTGGTATGTTTCCTGTTAATGACATACCTGCAACAATTTTATTCGATTCCGGGGCTTCCCATTCTTTTATTTCGCGAAGTTTTGTTGCCCAACATCGCCTTTCCTATACTCTCTTGGACAAAGTTATGGTGGTACAATCCCCCGGATCCAGGCTCAGGACAAATATTGTATGCCGGGGATTGAAGATATCAATCAATGGAGTCATTTTCCTTGCATCACTGGTATCCATTGAATCTCCAACATTGGATATTATTCTGGGGATGGATTGGTTGACCAGGCACCAGGTTTGCATCAACTGCGCAACAAGAGAAGTCACGCTAATAAATCCCTCGGGCCAGTCGCACGATTCTATGTCGGTCGAGCCATGCCAAAGAAGGGGATGATCTATGCAGCAATTGCTACTGAGATGAATCTAGTCCCAGTGGTCTGTGAATTCCCAGATGTGTTTTCAGATGAGTTGCCAGGCATGCCACCTGATCGAGAGCTTGAATTTTCAATCGAGCTTGTGCCCGGGACAGCACCAATTTACAAGAAATATTATCGAATGCCTTCATCCGAACTTGTGGAGTTAAAGAAACAAATAGATGAGATGCTCCAAAAAGGATATATTCGCCCCAGTTCATCTCCTTGGGGCACACCTGCAATATTCGTGTGCAAGAAAGATGGCAGTCTCCGGATGTGTGTTGACTACCGTGCTCTCAATGATGTCACAATCAAGAATAAATACCCGCTGCCCAGGATTGATGATTTGTTTGATCAGCTCAGTGGAGCTCAAGTGTTCTCCAAGATTGATTTGCGCACCGGGTATCACCAGCTAAAAATCAGAAAAGAAGATATTCCCAAGACAGCATTCACTACACGATATGGGTTGTACGAGTATACGGTCATGTCATTTGGGCTGACCAACGCTCCTGCATTCTTCATGCACATGATGAACAAGGTGTTCATGGACTTCTTGGACAAGTTTGTAGTAGTGTTCATTGATGACATCCTCATATATTCCAAAAGTGAAGAAGAACACAAGCAGCATCTCCGAGCAGTGTTGGAACGGTTACGCGCTCATCAACTCTACGCCAAGTTCAGCAAATGCGAATTTTGGCTTAAGGAAGTGGGATTCCTTGGGCACACTCTTTCCGCTCAAGGAGTGGCAGTGGACCAAAGCAAAGTCACGGAAGTCCTGAAATGGAGGACACCTGTTTCAGTAACAGAAATCAGGAGTTTCTTGGGTCTGGCAGGTTATTACCGTTGCTTCATTGAAGGCTTCTCAAAGATTGCCAAGCCAATGACTGAACTACTCAAGAAGAATCAGAAGTTTATGTGGACGGAAGCATGTGAGAACAGTTTCAATGAGCTCAAGACCCGGTTGACCACCGCTCCAGTGTTGACTCTACCAGACATCTACCGGAGCTTCGACATCTATTGCGACGCGTCCAGGCGTGGCATTCGGTGTGTACTTATGCAAGATAGAAAGGTCGTGGCCTATGCATCAAGGCAGCTCCGACCCCATGAGGAGAACTACCCCACCCATGATCTGGAAATGGCAGCTGTGGTTCATGCTTTAAAGATTTGGAGGCATTATATCATCGGAAAGCGATGCCAAATCTACACCGACCACAAGAGTCTCAAATATATATTCACTCAACCGGACTTGAATCTCCGACAACGAAGATGGCTTGAGTTGGTCAAAGACTATGACCTGGGTATCAACTACCACCCAGGAAAAGCAAATGTGGTCGCCGATGCTCTTAGTCGTAAACCAGCTACCGCAAACTCATTAATCGAGCGTCTGCACCCAGCACTTCAAGAAGAAATAGCTCAGCTCAACATGATCTTGTGTGATGCAATCTGCTCGGTTACCCTGGAAGTAACCCCTACTCTGGAAGATGAAATCCGAAAGGCTCAACCTGGTGACCCAACGTTACTCAAGATAATGGCCCAAGTACGTGAAGGAAAGACGTCAGATTTCAACGTTGATGACAAAGGTACACTCCGATTTCGAGACCGAGTCTGTGTATCGGACCTCGGGGAATTAAAGCAGCAGATTTTGAAGGAAGCCCATGAGTTCGCATACTCTATCCATCCCGGAGGTACTAAGATGTATCAAGACTTGAAGCAAACATTCTGGTGGGAAGGAATGAAGAAAGACATCGCCTATTACGTCGCCTGTTGTGATATATGCAACAAGGTAAAGGCTGAACACCAGAAACCAGCCGGTCTACTTCAACCCTTACCTATTCCACAATGGAAATGGGATGATATCTGCATGGACTTCATTGTGGGATTACCAAGGACACCACGAGGAAATAACGCCATATGGGTCGTAGTCGACATGCTCACCAAGGTGGCTCACTTTATTCCAATCAGGACCACCTACCGTGCAGATCAACTCGCTCAACTCTACGTGTCCAGGATTGTCAGTCTGCATGGGGTACCCAGGACTATCACTTCAGACCGAGGATCTTTGTTTACCTCGGCATTCTGGCTACGTCTACACCAAGCCTTGGGAACCGCTTTGAAGCATAGCACCGCTTATCACCCTCAGACAGATGGGCAGACAGAGCGGGTAAATCAAATCTTGGAAGATATGCTTCAAGCATGCGCTCTTGCTCATGGACCCAAATGGGAAGACAGCCTGCTGTACACTGAGTTTTCTTACAACAACGGCTACCAAACTAGCCTCAAGATGTCACCTTTTGAGGCCCTATATGGACGGAAGTGTCGCACCCCGCTGAACTGGTCTCAGACAGGAGACAGCCGAATCTTCGGGACTGATTTGATGATGGAAGCAGAAAAACAAGTCAAAGAAATCCAAGACAGACTGCAACTGGCAAAATCTCGTCAGAAGAGATACTATGACTCAAAGCATAGGCAGATCAGTTTCGAACCAGGTGAATATGCATATCTCCGAGTTACCCCCATGAAAGGAGTCAAGAGGTTCCATACTCGAGGAAAACTTGCACCAAGATACATCGGTCCATTTTCGGTTATGACCAGAGTAGGCAAAGTGGCATATCAATTAGAATTGCCTCCCGAGCTATCCGAGGTTCATGATGTGTTCCACGTGTCTCAGCTACGAAAATGCATCGCACCGCCTGCAAAACAGACAGGTATGGCAGAACTAGAGCTTGCCAAGAATTTAACCTACGAGGAGAAACCCTTGAGAATCTGGAAGAAATGGACAGAGTCACCCGCAGCAAGACTATAAAATTTTACAAAGTCCAATGGGAGCACCACACCGAGGATGAGGCCACCTGGGAAAGAGCGGATTTCTTAAGGACTGCATACCCATATTTGTTTCCTGAGCAACCGAATCTCGAGGACGAGATTCATCCTAAGGGGAGGAGGTTTGTAACACCCTGGATTTTGTCTTTTTCTTTTATTTGGATTTATTGAATATTTTTATTTGCATTTGAGGTTTTCTGTCAATTCTTTTGGACCGACCACTTGGATTTATTTTTGATTTTCTTCCAAGTGGGTTCTATCATCCATAAACCCTCCCTAGACCTCATCCCTCCCAAAATAATGCCATTGGATATTTTTATTTAATGGCATTATATTCTTTTTCTCCCTGATAATGCTCCTTTTCTCTCTAAGTTATGAAGCAACCCCTATTTTTATTGCTCTAAAAATTCCAAAAAATTTCCAAATATTCTTTGGATCATGTCTCACCTTCCTATGCAAAATTATCCCATGGTCATTTGGAAAGTTTCAGCCCAGGAAAATATTTTTGCTTCTGGACACAAAAGTCACTTTGTGAAGCAACTATATTATTCCTTGATCTTTTTAAGCTGGAATTTTTACCACATGACTAACTTCCTAAGCAATGCTTAACCACCAAAAATCAGCTCAAGATTCCCAGCCATTTGTCCCCAGTGCTTGGAGCAAGTTTCTGTTCAGAAACTTTGTTGCTTCCTCTAGTCACCTCCAGTGAGCCACCTGTCAAGCCAAGAGCATTTTTTGGCACCGCGTTGAAGGGACAATACGGTGGACATAGTGTGGCAGTGCCGAAAGCACCCCGCGTGCCAGTGCACGCGGTGATCGCGTGAGAGCGCGGTGCACTGCATGCACTCGCCGCGCTCTGTGCGTCGGGCCCGCGGCCACCGCCCATCCGCCCTCCCCGCGACACCTCGCCGTGCCCCAGCGCCGCAGCCAACCCCAGCGCGCCACCCCAACCTCCCCCTGTTCCTCCCCGATGCCGGCAAGCTGCTCGCCGGAAGAGGCCGAGAGCTAGCGGCGGAAACAGTGAGCTCGCGTGCCCGTTTTCCGCGCGTAGTGCGCGCCACTGTGGCCGCACGCGTGAACCGCGTCGCCTTGTGCTCCTCTGCTCCTCCCCACGCCGCTGCCCGTAATTATCCTCCCCTCTCCTCCTCTGCAGCTCAACTCCGGCGGACACCCGAGAGCGGGCGAGCTCCGCCTATAAATAGAACCTCCCCCGACTCGTTTTGAGCATCCCCCTCCACCTCTCTGGCCACAAAACACTTCCCCACGAGCGCGGCAAGGCCGGGAGGGCCTCTCGCCGCCGTTGATCGCCGGAGACAGCCGCGGATCCACCACCATCATGCACTCATCCTAGCCCACCCCAGCTCCAGCCACTGCCACCATCGAGACCGTAGTAACCTCCTGAACACGATGGTGCCAAGAGCTCGCCGGATTGTCGCCGAAATCGCCGAGTCCGATCAGCTCCGCCGCCGCCGTCTCTGAAGAGGAAGATTCCGATGCCGTCCGTCCACCCCTGCCGTCACTCCGGGTATGTACGTGATCGCCGTACTGCCCTGAGTCCATTCCGCCCATCGCCGGTGACCGCCGTGGACTCCTCACTAGAGTATCGCCGGCGAAAGCGCCTCTCGCTCTGTTCCCTCCCTCTCCTCTGTTTAACCCTGACAGCGGGCACCGCCCGTCAGCCTCTCACCCGCTCGGCCGAAGCGGTATAAGTGGAGGCGTATTCTCTGAATACGTCTTCGACGTGGCCGCTGCTGGATTTTCTTTTAACTAGAAATTTTGACCAGAACTAATCCAACTTTGACCAGCTATAACTTTTAATCTATAAGTCCAATCGAGTTGATTCTTTGCTACTGGTTTGTAAAATTCCAAAGTTTCTGTATGCCAAGTTTCAGAATTTTTCCTGCTGTTGAGAATTTCTGGTGCAATAAATAGTGTTATGTGACATTTTCTTTTTGCATTTAAATTATTTTCCGAAGAACCTAGTTGTGTTGGAGAAGGCCAGGAGTATTGTGACACTCCTCTGAACCAAGGCAAGCCACATCATTCATATGCAAGGATGGCATTGCAATGACTTTGGTTTAATTGAATTAAATCCATCATATATTCACTATTTAAAATAATTTGCTATATAACTCTTATTGCATAGACTTTGTTCTGCCATTTTGATATTTATGCAGTAGGATACATGATCTCTTGCTAGTGTGCAGTAGGTATCATGACATGTACTCATATGATAACATGATGCATTTGTTATTCATGATCATGACCCGTGCATCCATTCACGCACTATGGCTCGAATCATTTTCATTTCAAGTGAAACTTGATATTAATCCAACTTGAACATGCTGTTGATCGAGTCATGGTGCCACCGAATCGAGCTCATCAGTGCAACCTCACTTGCCTGGATGGGGAGGCCCTAATGCGGTCTATTGTCATGCCTCTCGCCGGTGCCTCCTACGAGGGAAGGTTGTGCTCTGGCGCTACCCTGGCTCGGTAGGCAGTCATAACCTTGAGGACCCGAGTTTTGATGGTACGGAGGTCCCCGTTTGGGACAATGTTGATGTTTGGCCACGACGGTGGCAGCCATAGAGGTGGCGGGTGTCACATGTTGGCACCGGGGTCACCCAGGACATAGCCCAAAGGGGAGTTTGTCGGAGTGGCCTGGAGAGTGTCATGCAATAGATTGGTTTTGTCGGAATGTCGTTGGTCCACCCGAATGGGAGCACAAGGCCATGAGTTCCGTAGTGTGGGTACAGTGTACTAACCTCTGGAGAGTGTATAATCTATTTATAGCCGCGTCCTCGGATACGGACACAGTTCGTAGTAGGTCACACCGTGGGTCAACAGATATAATAAACTTGCACACTAAGACTCACAAGATGGCACATGCAGAAGTGGTGATCGAGTGAGGATCACTATGAAAGATATGACGTGATCAAGTGAGGATCACGTTGGTGAGTTATGAACGGTGGTTATGCGGTAACCCCGAAATGGTAAGTTGGTCCCAAGGACCATGGTAATGTTTCACACACACCTCATGTTAAGTAGTATCATGTGCATGCATTAAAACTGTTAATTGCCTTGTTGTTGTTTGTCGCACTTGTTTTGTTTGCTGTGAGCTTGCGAGTACATTCAAAGTACTCACCTGGCTTATCATGCCAGATGCAGGAGAAGCCGTGCATGCTGTGGATGTCGAGCAGTATGTCGCGCTCTAGGCCGTGTCCCAGCAGTGTCCCTGTGGAGTGGAGTTCCGCTACCTCGTCGTTCCGCTGCCGCGTAGTAGTTCCCTTATCATCGAGGCCCCTGCCATGTCTACTAAATAATGTACATAAGTGCAGCCGCACCGTGTGTGCCGCTTGGCCTCGCTCATCATGTAATATGTAAACCTATGTTTCCGCTAAGAGATCAATAAAGCGGTTGTTTTCTGTACCAAGTTGTTGTGTATTGCCAGAAGACTAGATCTCTGGGCTGGCAATGCAAGGTAAACCGGTTGCTCTGAGCCGGGGTGCCACACTTGTGCACTCTCAACTTCTTTTCTTCAGATTTGGCACTTTGACTCTCAACAATTGATTTCTCCATCTCATTGCATTTAGTAGCCAATGTCAACACTTTAATTGGCTCTTTTTCATTTGAGATCAAATCTGAAGTAAGACTCTTACAACCATCTCTTTTAACGCGATAAACTTGCTTGACCACCTCTTTATTCTTCCTTGAGCTCCGGACTGATTCCTTATGATTGAAACGGTCTTTGACATGTGATTGTTCATCGAATGTTGATCTTCTTGGAGCTGCATAATGTTGGTGAGATGGTCTAAAATAAGATGGATATTGTGCCCTTGTATCATACCTGTCCCATGGTAGATATGGATTTACATGAGAATAGGGAGGTATCCATGGCATTGGCATTGGCGGCCCAAAATAAGGATATGAATATGTTGCATTAAAATTCTCATTTTGCCAATACCAATTCTCAGATTTGCGCCTAGGGGGTGATCTTGATGCTTTTGCATTACTCGGCCGATAAGCACTTTTATCTTGACTCTTCTTTTGATATTTTTCTAATAATTGTGCAAAAGTGACTTTGGACTTCGCTTGTGCTTATTGCGGCCTTTATCTCCTTTGGTTTCGCTTGCATCAATCTTTGGATTTCCCTGTTGCCCCCCAGTCCTTGGCGTCTTCATTGTAGGATCGATGGAATTCCTGCCCTCAAGATTATGTTCATTGTGCTCTTCAACAACTTCTTTACTTGAAAGCTTGTTCCCATCACCTGCAGTTTTTACCTTCTCTTTAAATGGATCGGCTTGAAGCAGCCGATGCAAAAACTTTTTGCCACCAGGACCAATCATAATAGACTGGTCATCTCTTGGTGTTTCAACAAATTTCAATCGTCCTTTTTCAATGGCCAATTTAACTATTTGGCGAAACATGTTGCAATTCTCAAAACTATGTTTGAACGAATCATGCAACTTACAATACATTCGTCCTTGGATAGATGGATTTACATGGTGATCAAGAATTCTAATATAATCATTTTTCAGCAACAAATCAAAGACTTGATCACACATGCTTGAATTGAAGGTAAACTTCTTATTTTCTAGCCGATCTTGCAGTGAGAACGGCTTTGGAACAAATCACATCAATGGTTCGGATTTGGCATCTCCCCATTCGGCTATGAATTTTCTTTCGCATTCTTTTTCCGGTGTCATTGGGTAAGATATTATAGTAGCATCAGTTTTCTCAAAAGAATTTAACCTTGGCTTTGAGTTTCTGAAACAAAAATAGTTAGAATATACATGCCTCAATTGAGACCAAGTGTAAGCCAAGTATGAAACAAGCAAAGCTACCCATGTAGATATAAACTCTAAATAAAACAACGGGGAAAGCTTTGATTGTAATAATTTTTCACTATCGGTCTTTCTGAATGGTGCAATATGTTGACCGATATGCTTTGTGACAATCTGATTGCTAACAAATAAATTACCCTTCTTCATTGGTCTCTCAATATTGCTTATGGACATTTTTCTAATAGATGCATCAACAACAAAGTTATGACCAGATCGGAATATAGGTAAATTACTTGCTAAATATACCTCTTCAATTAGGTTGGGAGAGCATGATGGTTGCATGACATGAATGATATCGTGCTTTGCTTCTGGATGGCTTCCCGACACCTCGTCACCCTCTTTTTTTTGGTTCCGTGCATCATTACATTGAAGATCTTTGTCAACCGAACTTTGTTCGGCTACTTGTTCTTGTCCTTGAAGCTCGTCAATTTCTATGGCACGAAACTCATAGCGCAGGAAGGAGGTTCCATTAACTTCAGAAAAAAACAAGTATGATTGTTTTGCAATGCTTTCCATGCCCTTTCTCAATAATGCTTGCCTCTTTGGATTTGATGGATTCGGAATATATACTACTTGATTCGGCTTTTTCAACCGAAGCACTTTCATGTTCCGAATCATCCTTCTTTTCATTGATTCTACCAATTGGCAATGCTTCTTTTATTTGAGCCAATTCTTTTTCTGATTGTTTTTGGCGGCGAGCGGCAAAATTGGTTTTAAGCTTTTTTCTCGATTTCAGCCCACTCCGGATATGATTGCCCCCCAATGCTATTAGACTCTTTCGGCAATGACACATGTGACAGTGTCCTAGACTAGGGGATACTAACCTAGTCGGCCCATATTCCTCGAGCTGGGCCAGTGGGCCCTCATTCTTATCAAGATGGACTCCGGAAGATACACGCGAGAGGAGAGATAGAGATTATATCTGCCGAAAACTTCACGCATACTCCAAGACTCCTCCTACCACTGCCACGCCTAGATACCGACCTTGTAACCTTAGATGCCCTACCTGGCGTGTATATAAGCCAAAGGGTTTAGCCCTTAGAGCGGATCTCAACCCAATCTCATTCACCTAGCCCTAGAACTAGAACATATCTTATGATCTCGAGGTAGATCAACTCTGTACTTGATACATCTCCATTGATATAAACAAGAGCAGGACATAGGGTTTTACCTCCATCAAGAGGGCCCGAACCTGGGTAAACATCGTCTCCTTGTTCCTGTTACCATCCATCTAAGATCCATAGTTCGGGACCCCCTACCTCGAGGTCCGCCGGTTTTTACACCGACACTGGTGCTTTCATTGAGAGTTCCGCTGTGTGATTGCAAAGGATCGATGGCTCATATGCAGATCAACTGCGGCAGTGGCTGTGGGGACACCTACGTTCCCGGCCAGCTTTTTGTGTTCGGCAGCATGATCTTCTGCGCCGACTCGATGGGCCACCTGGCCACCGTCAAGAACTACGCTCCCGACCAGATCGTTACCTTCAGAGGTTTGGAGTACACCGCAGATTCCCGCGGCGAGCTCATCCTATCAGGTTGGACTCCCGGCCAGATTCAGGGGCTG
The DNA here is from genome assembly GCA_039707655.1 of Elymus sibiricus. Taxonomy (NCBI): domain Eukaryota; kingdom Viridiplantae; phylum Streptophyta; class Magnoliopsida; order Poales; family Poaceae; genus Elymus; species Elymus sibiricus. Next base: position 271,046,705 of record CM077668.1, read on the forward strand.
GCAAACATCGGGGTCTCGACCTCAGAATCGATCTCCGTTGAAAACAACGCGTCATGCCCCTCGACATCGCCGGGGGCTATGGAGGAACTTCCCTCCCCCGCCTTGGACAACCCTGTCACGGTACCCGGCTCCGACATAGATCAGAGCTCGGCCTTGGACACAGCATCGGGCTTAAAACCGATCTCGGCGGCGGATCTGGAATCCACCTCGCCTCCTTGTATGGCCGAAAACGCATCAGGCGTGACGCTACGAGTCGACCCGGCTTACGGCCAGACCATGAACCCTGAGGAGCTATCTCACCTCAATGAGATGCTTGATCGGATCCAGAGTTTGTTAATCTCGGACGACAAGACCTCAGTTTATGATAAGATCGGACTTAAAGCCGACGATCGGGAAATTTACATCCCACCCGCCACCCACCTAGTCGCCACTATCGATGATTTAACCGATATGCTGGACTACGACGAGGTAACCGACATGGATGAAGATGCCGGCAGCCCTATGGACAACACCTTGCCGCCTACTAACACCGGCAGGTGGAAAGCAACATCCACGTACGATGTGTACATGGTCAACACTCCCAACTCCCCTCCAAGGCGTAGGCGAAGACACAGAAGGGGTGCTAACGGGGAGCCCAGCGGGAACAACCCTACCGCCGACACGGCAGCCAACGACGTGGAAGACCCAGGGGAAGACCTTCAAGCCTCCCTAGAACGCCACACCGACCCCGAAGGCATCCCCAGGGACTCGGATCCCGACGACCTCTTTGAAGGGGCCGATGACAATTATATGCCGGAATCCGAGGAGGACGTGAGCCTCGGCACCGAGGACTTCATTAGTCCCCGAAGACCCTGCTGAGCAAGAACGCTTTCGGCGGTGCTTAGTTACTACCGCCCGAAGCATGAAGCGCAAGCAGCAGCAGCTGCAGGCTAACGAGGATGCACTAAACGACAAGTGGGTCAAAATACTTTCGGCCGAGCAAGACCTCGAAGAACGGCGCCGCAGTGCACCTAAATCTTATCCACGCAGGTGTTTACTGCCTGAATTTGACGATGAATTAACCGCTGAGGCACCTGATCGCCCCCCTCGAGGACGCGACAGGCCCGCGTGGGAGGATTTCCACACTCAACCAGCCCCACGCCGTCATGGCAAGGACCCTGTGGATTATCTGGACCCTCAAGACATTCACCGTCGGATAGAGGCAAACCGGGCGCCACCCCGGTCCATTTATGGATCAAGAGGACGCGCTCCGGCCGGGCCTGACGGCTACGACGCCTGGTTGGACAGGAACGGCCGCACCCGAGATCAGACTTATACTCGGCTCCCTCCCGACATCCAACATGATACCGCTCGGTTCCGAGGACCAGCCCACCTGATCTGTTTTACAGATAGGGTAATGGAACACCAGTTCCCCGATGGGTTCAAACCCATCAACATAGAATCTTATGATGGCACCACGGACCCAGCTGTATGGATTGAAGACTTTCTTCTCCATATAGACATGGCCAATGGAGATGACCTCCATGCCATCAAGTACTTGCCGCTCAAGCTAAAGGGGCCGGCGAGGCATTGGCTGAATAGCCTACCGCCCCACTCCATTGGAAGCTGGGAGGCTGTTGAAGACGCCTTCAGGGCAAATTTCCAAGGAACCTACGTCCGACCTCCGGACGCCGATGACCTCAGCCGTGTCACTCAGCAGCCCGGCGAATCAGCTCAGAAATTCTAGAACCGCTTTCTTACTAAAAAGAACCAGATCATAGACTGCTCAGACGCTGAGGCCATCACTGCATTCAAAAACAACATCCGAGATGAGTGGCTCGCCCGCCAGCTCGGCCAGGACAAACCAAGGACCATGGCAGCCCTAACCTCACTCATGACCCGCTTTTGCACGGGAGAGGACAGTTGGCTGGCCTGCAGCACACACGACGGTGAGGCGGGGACCTCGGAGACTCGCGACGCCAACGACAAGCCTAAGCGCAACAAAAATAAGCGAAGGCATAGAAACGGCGAAAGCGACACAGAAGACGCAGCAGTCAATGCAGGCTTCACCAGACCTCGATCCGGACAGAAAAGAAAGCCCTTTAAAGGGAGCAAGGATGGGCCGAGCCAGCTCAACAAGATCCTGGATCGACCGTGCCAAATTCATGGCACTCAAGACAAACCAGCAACCCACACCAACAGGAATTGCTGGGTCTTTAAACAGGCTGGCAAGATAACGACAGAGGGTCAAAATAAAACCCAAAATCGCAGCGAAGACGAGGATGAACCTCGGCGGCCAAACAATGGAGGCCAAAAGAAGTTTCCTAATGAGGTAACAGAGGTAAACATGATTTACGTTACCCACATCCCTAAAAGGAAGAGGAAGCGCGTACTTCGGGACATCTACGCGTTAGAGCCTGTGGCCCTGAAGTACAATCCATGGTTGGCTTACCCGATCACCTTCGACAAACACGACCATCCGACAAGCATCAGGCATGGCGGATCGGCCGCACTCGTCCTGGACCCAATCTTCGACGGTTTTCATCTGACGCGCGTCCTTATGGACGGAGGGAGTAGCCTCAACTTGATCTATGAGGATACAGTAAGGAAGATGGGGATTGACTCATCTGGGATTAAGCCTAGCAGCACAACCTTTAAAGGTGTAATACCAGGGGTCGAGGCTCGCTGCACCGGAACCGTGTCCCTGGAGGTAGTATACGAATCACCCGAGAACTTCAGGAGCGAGGAATTAATCTTCGACATCGTACCTTTTTGCAGCGGATACCATGCGCTCCTAGGGCGCACCGCATTTGCCCGCTTCAATGCAGTCCCGCATTACGCTTATCTCAAGCTCAAAATGCCGGGACCGAACGGTGTTATTACAGTAAATGGTAACACCGAACGCTCTCTCCGGACGGAGGAGCAGACCGCGGCTTTCGCAGCCGAGGTGCAGGCATCCGAGGAGGCAGCCTGTGGCGGTAAGCGCACCCCCAGCTCTTCGAAGCGTATGCGGGCTATGCCAGTTGACCTCGGACAGGCACCTCCCCACCCTAAATAGGGGTACGGGCTCCTCGTGCGCTTCTCCCGGGAGGGGTACTACGTCCCCAGGGTGCACAACTTCACACTAAAAATTCCCTAGGTCGCCGAGGAGCCAAAACAACGGAAACGTCGGGTCGGCTCGACCTAGCAGCGACGAAACCTCGGTCTTACATGTCGGCAGGGTTCTGTCAAAGAGCTAGCCAACACTAGCATGCCCATGTGGCCTTAACCACAAACTAACAGCTGCAGACCTCTTCAAAGGGCTCGACCAACGAACGCATCAAGCGCATGCTGGGACGAAGTTGCATGCTATCAATATCAACCCCCGCTATCAACGAGGATGAGCCGGTCAACAGAATGGAGACGCAAACGTGCGGCAGGGAGCGGCCCGGGCTCATAGACCCGATGACAAGATCCGCCCTATTTTTTCTTTTTGTTTCTCCTTCCTTATATTCACTCGCATTGTATCTTGCTTAGTTCCCCTCATCAAAAGTTCGGCATGTAAAGCTTGGCTACACGAAATAAAGAAATCGTGCCCATAAAGGTCTTTAAACATATTTTCTTACAAAAACTGCCCACGAACTATGAGAACATCTCTAAGATACAATTGCTAAAGGGCCTCGATTTTACACCCTGAAAAACAAGTCCAAAGTACTCGGCGTCTCGGATGTTGCATTATATGCATCAGTTTTGATCCTAGATGTTGGTCAATAGTTGGGCTGCCCGGCTCCTATGTGTACCCCTTACGTTCCCGACAAATTCGGCTAAGGGTGTAACAAGAGAACCACTGCGATAGTGCCGCCAATTTAACTGACAGAGCACCTCAGTGGAGAAAGCCGAAAACTGACTATCTAGGTAAGCGCAAACTGGTCGGCCATCCGAAGACCACGTCAAGCGACGTGTCGTTAGAGATCACCCGTGTTAAACGAAGGGCTTCTTCCTCGAATTAGCCGAGGTGGGCACGGGCATAGACCTCGGCTGGTTAAGCCGACCACTTCACCCACCGGGGGCTCGTCATCAGTCCCCACCGTCAAACTCTTATGACTAAGTGAAAGTTATAAAGCCACCACAGTCCGATTGCCTAGTCCCTATGTGCACAGACCTCCTCCGGGAACCGAGACATCGGCTAAGGGTCATGATCGCCTAAAAGGGGCACCCTTTGTACATTGTACGAAGGGGTTGAAGCCGACGACTGGCCACTTTCAGTTTAACACGGTCAAACAGGAGGAATATTAAAAACAATGCAGAAACATATGAGAGGAACTTAAGCCGTACTCATTAAATAACTGATAATTTTTATACATCCCACGCACTTCGGCATTCTGAAGTGCTACCTAAAAATACAACTTGTCCTTAGGACACACGGCCTCGGTAACACGGGCGCCCTCCTCCACCTCGGCAAAGAACTGCTCCGCGGTGCGCGCCTTCCCTTCAGGGGGCCCCGCAGCAACAACCTCTGCCTCAACCTTCTGAAAGTGTGTTTTCACACAGGCATACGCCTGCCGCACTCCTTCCAAACACGTGGATCGCTTCCAGCGGTTGACTTGCGGGACGGCTTCTTGCAATCGCTCCAGAAGCCTGAAGAAGCTGGCTGGCAACACCTCTATTGGCCACAAATTGACGCAGAGATCTTGGAGTGCAGGCCTCGCCATCCGGAGAAGTTCCGCCAGCTGCTTCATTCGATGATTGAGCAACTGCGGCTGCGACGACTCCTGGAACTGCCTCCTGAACGTCTTCTCCGCCTCATGGCCCTCCAGTTGGCCGAAATGAAGGCCGGCGTCCACCGCACTCTTCGGGAGATCGGCGAAGACCTCTACGGATCGCCATAGCTGGGTGAGCTCGACGAACCCTTTGCTGCCAAATGCACATTGAAGTAAATATGGCTTACTCGTGGCTATCCGCTCCACTTGTTGGAGCACCTGGCGGTCGGCCCGGCCCTGGGTCTGGAGCTCAGTATGAGACAGACGTAGCTTCCGCAGCACCTCGCCCGTCTCTTTCTCCTTTTTATCAAGGGAATCGCGTTCGAGATACACGCCCTTGAGAGTCTCCTCGAGCTCCAGGACCCGCGCCAGGTCTTTCCCCCTAGCCACCTTTTCGGTGGCTAGGTCCTTCTCTGCTTTGGCCGCAGCAGCTTTATGCTGCTCGACCTCTTGCCGAGTGATACGTCCCAAACGTATCTACTTTTCCAAACACTTTTGCTCTAGTACGGACTCTAATTTGCATGATTTGAATGGAACTAACCCAGACTGACGCTGTTTTCAGCAGAATTGCCATGGTGTTGTTTTTGTGCAGAAATAAAAGTTCTCGGATGGACCTGACAATTTACGGAGAATTATTTCAGAATATATAAAAAATACTGGTGCAAAGATCCACCAGAGGGGGGCCACCAGGCGCCACAAGCCTGGGGGTGCGCCCACCCCCCCAGGGCGCGCCTGGCAGGCTTGTGGGCCCCTGGCATCTCCGTTTGACCTAACTCCAACGCTATAAGTACCTATTCGTGGAGAAAAAAAATCAGAGAAAAAAAATCATCACGTTTTACGATACGGAGCTGCCGCCATCTCCTGTTCTTCATCGGGAGGGCTGATCTGGAGTCCGTTCGGGGCTCCGAAGAGGGGGATTCGACGTCGTCGTCATCATCAACCATCCTCCATCACCAATTTCATGATGCTTACCACTGTGTGTGAGTAATTTCTTTGTAGGCTTGCTGGACGGTGATGGGTTGGATGAGATTTACCATGTAATCGAGTCAATTTGTTAGGCCTTTGATCCCTAGTATCCACTATGATCTGAGATTGATGTTGCTATGACTTTGTTATGCTTAATGCTTGTCACTAGGGCCCGAGTGCCATGATTTCAGATCTGAACCTTTATGTTTTCATGAATATATTTGAGTTCTTGATCCTATCTTACAAGTTATATGCACCTGTTACGTCTCATGATCCGCATACCCCAAGGTGACAATAATTGGGATTCTTTTCGGTGATTGCCATAGTTTGAGGAGTTCATGTATTCACTATGTGCTAATACTTTATTCCGGTTCTCTATTAAAAGGATGCCTTAATATCCCTTAGTTTCCTTAAGGACCCCGCTGCCACGGGAGGGTAGGACAAAAGATGTCATGCAAGTTCTTACTATAAGCACGTATGACTATATACGGAATACATGCCTACATTACATTGATGAATTGGAGCTATTGTGTATCGCCCTAGGTTGTGACTGTTACATGATGAATGTCATCCAACATAATTATCCATCACTAATCCAATGCCTATGCTTTTCGCATATTGATCTTTGCTAAGTTACTTTCATTACTGCTGCTGTTACAATCACTACAAAACTGCTACTGCTAGTGTTACTGTTACTACTGCTATTGAAACTATCATACTACCGTGCTACTAAACACTTTGCTGCAGATATTTAGTTCTCCAGGTGTGGTTGAATTGACAACTCAACTGCTAATACTCACAAATATTCTTTGGCTCCCCTTGTGTCGAATCAATAAATCTGGGTGAAATACTACCCGCGAAAACGGTTGCGATCCCCTATACTTGTGGGTTATCAAGACCTTTTTTCGGCGCCGTTGCAGGGGAGCATAGCTCTATTTGTTGAGTCACTTGGGATTTATATCTGTTGATCACTATGAAGAATCTAAAAGACGCTAAGACTAAGATCGTCCCCTATGACTAGAGAAGGTAAGGAACTGCCATCACACTCTGCACTTGATTCACCTTCTGTTTTGAGTAGGCTTGCGACACCGCTACCTGTTATTCACTCTGATATGTCGCAAGTTATTTATGATACTACTTCTGCTATGAATGATACTTATGATGATGCTAGTACTATGCTTGATAATACTGTGCCACTTGGTGAATTTCTTGATGAACAAATTGCTAAAGCTAAAGAAACTGAAAATGTTGAAACTCTTGAAAATTATGATTCACCTATTATGCCTAGCTCTCCTACTAGAGTTGAAATGCCTGAAACATCTGATGGTTATGTTTTTGATAGGGAGACAGCTAGGGCAATTCTTGCTTGTAATGATGGAGATGAGGTTATAAAATTGCTTGCTGAGTTGAAAGAAAAATCTATGAGGGAGAGAATGAAACATGATCCTAAGTTTTCTACTTCTCCCATATTTGTTACTGATAAGGATTGTGAATTCTCTGTCGATCCTAAGTTAATTACTTTGGTTGAATGTGATCCTTTTCATGGTTATGAAACTGAAACTGTTGTGGCACACCTTAATAAGTTGAATGATATTGACACCCTATTTGCTCATGAGGAAAAAATTCGCTATTACTATATTCTTAAGTTGTTTCCTTTCTCATTAAAGGGTGATGCTAAGAAATGGTTTAATACTCTTGCTCCTGGTTGTGTGCGTAGTCCCCAGGATATGATATATTACTTCTCTGAAAAATATTTTCCTGCTCATAAGAAACAAGCTGCCTTACAGGAAATATTTAACTTTGTGCAAATTGAAGAAGAGAATATCCCTCAAGCTTGGGGGAGGCTTCTCCAACTACTTAATGCTTTGCCTGATCATCCTCTTAAGAAAAATGAAATACTTGATATCTTTTATAATGGACTAACCGATGCTTCTAGGGACTACCTAGATAGTTGTACCGGTTGTGTTTTCAGGGAACGAACTGTTGGACAGGTTGAAGTACTATTGAATAATATATTGAGAAATGCCGATGATTGGACACTTCCTGAACCACCACCTAAGCCAACTCCGAAGAAGAGAGGTATTCTATTCCTCAGTCCAGAAGATATGCAAGAAGCTAAGAAATCTATGAAGGAAAAAGGTTTTAAAGCTGAAGATGTTAAGAATTTACCACCTATTGAAGAAATACATGGGCTCGACATCCCGACACAGGTAGTGGAGGTAAATTCTCTCACTAGATTTGATGAAGGTGATATTCCATATAATAAATCTGCTAGTCAATGTCTGTATGAGTTTGATAATTACATCATTAAACAGGAACACTTTAATATGTATGTTAGCAATCAACTAAAACGGAATGCCATCATGATTGAACGCTTGAGTGATTTGATGTTTACAACTGCTAATGATGTTAAATGCTTGAGTAAACATGCTTCTATGGTTCAGACTCAGTTAGAACAAATTGTTAAGTCACAAAATGATTTGCTTGATGAAATGAATAATAAAAAGAATGACCACGCTGTTAGAGTTGTTACTAGAGGAGGTAGCATGACTCAAGATCCTCTATATCCTAAAGGTCATCCTAAAAGAATTGAACAAGATTCTCAAAGAAATAATATTGATGCACCTAGTCCATCTAAGAAGAAAAAGAAAAAGAAAAAGAAAAATGATAGGACTTTGCATGCTGCTAGTGAACCTGAGATAGAAAAACCTCCCGAGAATCATAATGATGCTTCTATTTCTGATGCTGAGACACAATCTGGTAATGAACATACACCTAGTGATAATGATAACGATAATGATAATGATGATGTTCATGCTGATGCTCAACCAAATAATGATGTAGAAATAGAACCCGCTGTTGATCTTGATAACCCACCTCCTAAGAATAAAAGATATGATAAAAGAGACTTTGTTGCTAGAAAACATGGAAAGGAGAGTGAACCATGGGTTCAAAAACCTATGCCTTTCCCTACTAAACCATCTAAAAACAAGGATGATGAAGATTTTGAGCGCTTTGTTGAAATGCTTAGACCTGTCTTTTTGCGTACTCGCTTGATTGATATGTTGAAAATGTCTCCCTATGCTAAATATATGAAAGAAATTGTCACAAATAAAAGAAAAATACCTAAAGCTGAAATTTCCACCATGCTTGCTAATTATTGTTTTAAGGGTCGAATAACTAAGAAGTTAGGAGATCCAGGAATACCTACTATACCATGCTCCATTAAAAGAAGTTATGTTAAAGCTGCTCTATGTGATTTGGGAGCCGGTGTTAGTGTTATGCCTTTCTCTTTATATAGAAGACTTGATTTGAATAAGCTCACACCTACTGAAATATCTTTGCAAATGGCTGATAAATCCACTGCTATACCTATTGGAATTTGCGAGGATGTTCCCGTTGTAGTTGCAAATGTTACTAACTTGACAGACTTTGTTATACTTGATATGCCCGAGGACGACAACATGTCGATTATTCTTGGTAGACCTTTTTTGAATACAGCAGGGGTTGTTATTGATTGCAACAAAAGCAAGGTCACTTTTCATGTCAAAGGTAATTGATAACCCACAAGTATAGGGGATCAATTGTAGCTTTTTCGATAAATAAGAGTGTCGAACCCAACGAGGAGCTAAAGGTAGAATTAATATTCCCTTCAAGTTCTATCGACCACCGATACAACTCTACGCGCACTTAACGTTCGCTTTACCTAGAACAAGTATGAAACTATTTTGTAGGTGATAGGATAGGTTTACAAGAATAAAACTAGAAGTACTTTGCGAGAATAAAACTATGAGTAATTTGCAAGATAATAAAAGTAAGTTGTTTAGTAGAAAGCTTTTGTAACACAAGAGAATGATTTGTCCCTAGGCAATCGATAACTAGAGCGGTAATCACTGTTGCAATTTTATATGACGGAGAGACATGAGCTAACATACTTTCCGTACTTGAATCATATGCACTTATGATTGGAACTCTAGCAAGCATCCGCAACTACCAAAGATCATTAAGGTAAAACCCAACCATAGCATTAAGTATCAAGTCCTCTTTACTCCCATACGCAACAACCCCCTTACTCGGGTGTAAGCTTCTGTCACTCTAGCCGCCCACCATAAGAAAATTATGAACGTATTGCAACACCCTACAGCGGGAATCCCTCACGCTTGTGCGACACGGAGGGCACCATAGGATAGCACCAAAATAAAACATACAACTCAAATCAATCACGATCATCAATCAACCCATAGGACAAAACGAATCTACTCAAACATCATAGGATGGCCACAAATCATTAGATAATAATATGTAGCATTAAGCACCATGTTTCAGTAGAGATTACAGCGGGGAGAAGAGGTGTTACACCGCTGCATAGAGGGGGGAGAGTTGGTGTTGACGGCGACGAAGTTGTTGGTGTAGATCGCCATCACGACGATTGCCCCGGCGGCGTTCCGGCGCCACCGGGAGAGAGTGGGAGAGAGCCCCCCTCCTTATTCTTCTTGCTTGGCCTCTCCCCTAGATGGGAGGAGAGTTCCCCCTCTGGTCCATGGTCTCCATGGCGGCGGAGGGGCAGGAGCCCCTCCTAGATTGGATCTCTCTCTCTGTTCTCTTCTGTTTCGCGTTCCTCTTTTCTGGCCCTTCACCGTTTCTTAAATTCCCGGAGATCTGTAACTCCGATTGCGCTGAAATTTTAACATGATTTTTTCCGGATATTAACTTCCTTGTGGACGAAGAAGGGCACCAACCGACCTACGAGGGCCTCACGAGGCACCACGGCGCGTCGGGCCCCCCCTGGCGCGCCCTGGTGCCTCATGGGGCCCACGAGCACCACCTGGCGTTGATTCCACCTCCCAAAAATCACATATATTCCAAAATAATTCTCCGTAAAATTTTATTGCATTTTGACTTCGTTTGATATGGATTTTCTGCGAAACAAAAAACAAGCAGAAAACAAGAACTGGCACTGGGCACTGGATCAATATGTTAGTCCCAAAAATAATATAAAATGTTGCCAAAAATATGTGAAAGTTGTAGAATATTGGCATGAAACAATCAAAAATTATAGATACGACGGAGACGTATCAGGATCCCCAAGCTTAATTCCTGCTCGTCCTCGGGTAGGTAAATGATAAAAAAGATAATTTTTGATGTGGAATGCCACCTAGCATAATCTTGATCATATAATTTAATCATGGCATGAATATTAAGACACGAGTGATTCAAAGCAATAGTCTATAATTTGACATAAAGACATCAATACTCAGGCATCCCAACAAACAATCATGTCTTTCAGAATAAAAAATGCTAAAGAACGCTATCCCTACAAAATCATATAGCTTTGTCATGCTCCATCTTCTTAACACAAAATATATATCATGCACAACCCCGGTGTCAGCCAAGCAATTGGTTCATACTTTTTAATGCGCTTTAGCTTTTTCAACCCACACGCAATACATGAGCGCAAGCCATGGATATAGCACTATGGGTGGAATAGAATACGGTGGTAGAGATAATATGGAGAAGACAAAAAAGGAAGAAAGTCTCACATCGATGCGGCTAATCAACGGGCTATGGAGATGCCAATCAATTGATGTCAATGCGAGGAGTAGGGATTGCCATGCAACGGATGCACTAAGAGCTATAAGTGTATGAAAGCTCAAACTGAAAACTAAGTGGGTGTGCATCCAACTTGCTTGCTCAAGACCTCGGGCAATTGAGGAAGCCCATCATCGGAATATACAAGCCAAGTTCTATAATGAAAATTCCCACTAGTGTATGAAAATGAAATCATAGGAGACTCTCTATATGAAAAACATGGTGCTACTTTGAAGCACAAGTGTGGAAAGGATAGTAACATTGCCCCTTCTCTCTTTTTCTCTCATTTTCATTTTTTTTGTTTTTTTCTTTTTTTTCTTTTTTTTTTCTTGGGCTCTTTTTGGCCTCACTTTTTTTTATTTTTTTTTATTTTGTTCGAAGTCTCATCCCGACTTGTGGGGGAATCATAGTCTCCATCATCCATTCCTCACTGGGACAATGCTCTGATAATGAATAATGATGATCATCACACTTCTATTTACTTACAACTCAAAATTACAACTTGATATCTAGAACAATATGACTCTATATGAATGCCTCTGGCAGTGTACCAGGATGTGCAATGATCTAGCGTAGCAAAGATATCAAAAAACAGACAAGCCATGAAAATATCATGCTAGCTATCTTACGATCATGCAAAGCAATATGACAATGAATGCTCAAGTCATGTATATGATGATGATGGAAGTTGCATGGCAATATATCTCGGAATGGCTATGATGCCATACTAGGTAGGTATGGTGGCTATTTTGAGGAAGATATAAGGAGGCTTATGTGTGATAGAGCATATCATATCACGGGGTTTGGATGCACCGGCGAAGTTTGCACCAACTCTCGAGGTGAGAAAGAGCAATGCACGGTACTGTAGAGGCTAGCAAATTGCGGAAAGGTGAGAGTGCGTATAATCCATGGACTCACATTAGTCATAAAGAACTCACATACTTATTGCGAAAGTTTATTAGCCCTCGAAGCAAAGTAGTACTATGCATTTCCCTAGGGGGGAGGTTGGTACGAGTTAACCATCGCGTGCCCTCGACCTCCACGCAAAGGAAGACAATCAATAGTAAATCATACTCCAACTTCTTAGCATAACAAGAGACTATACGTGCATGCTTCGGGAATCACAAACCTTAACACCAATATTCCTACTAAACCACAATCATTCACTAGTACCTCCCACATATTACCATCTCTATATCGCAAAACTATTGCAAGGAATCAAACATATCATATTCAATGATCTACAAGTTTTATGTAGGATTTTATGACTAACCATGTGAATGACCAATTCCTATTGACTCTCTAAATAGATATAAGTGAAGCAAGAGAGTTTAATTCTTTCTACAAAAGACCATGCTCTAATAAATATAAGTGAAGCAAAAGAGCATTCTACAAATAACGGTTTTCTATATGAAGAGAAACAGGCATCCAAACTTCAAATGATATAAGTGAAGCACATGAAGCATTCTATAAAGCCATACTCAAAAGATATAAGTGAAGTGCATGAAGCATTCTATAAATCAACCAAGGACTATCTCATACCAGCATGATGCATTTATTAAAATAAAAATAAAAGGCACACGACGCTCCAAGAATTTACGCATATCATGTGAACAAAACAAAAACCGAGACATACCGATAATTGTTGAATAAAGATGGGATGCCTTCCGGGGCATCCCCAGGCTTAGACGCTTGAGTCTCCTTGAATATTTACTTGGGGTGCCTTGGGCATCCCCAAGCTTGAGCTCTTTCCTCTCCTCATTCTTCTCATATCAATACCTCCTCGATCTTTGAACACTTCATCCACACAAAACTTAACAAAACCTTCATGAGATCCGTTAGTATAATAAAGCAAATCACTACTTTAAGTACTGTTGCAAACCCATTCATATTTTATTTTTGCATTATACCTACTGTATTCTAACTTCTCCATGGCTTATACCTTCCGATACAATCCATAGTTTCATCAAAACAAGCAAAACAATGCATCAAAAACAGAATCTGTCAAAAACAGAACAGTCTGTAGTAATCTGAACATTGACCATACTTATGTAACTCTAAAAATTCTGAAAAATTAGGAACAAATAAAAAATTTTCATAGAAGTACTTTGTAAAAATTTCAGAATTTTTTCACGTTCCAGTAAAAAATTTAAATTCACGCATTACAGCAAAAGTTTCTGTTTTTGCACCGCACATACCAAACAAGCAATTTAAACATCCTAACGGTAAATCTTGGCACATTATTTTTATAATACAATGTATTTGTACAAGGGGGTAATTATTTTTGTTGAAAAGTTTCTGTAATTCAAGATTCACAAAGTTTCCATGGGCATGAACAAAGTTCAAGGAGCTCCCCCACTTCAACGGTGCTCGTCTTTCTTACTTTCACTTTTCTTTTTGAAAAAGTTTTAGGTTCCCCTCTATATTTTTTTATTTTTAAACTTTATAAAAGCACTCAAAAGAAATAAATGACTCTCTAAAACTAAAGGGTTGTCTCCCAGGCAGCGCTTTCTTTAAAGCCATTAAGCTAGGCATAAAGTGCTCAAGTAATTGATCCACCCGGATCCCAAGGTATATCAAAGCCAATTTTAATTAACAATGATTTGTAATTTAGTAGTGAGCACAAAGCAACATATTGCGTGCAATGACGAAGTCTAACTCTCTTCCTATGCATCAGCATGTCATAAAATAACAATTCATGCACATCAAGTAAAGGCCAATGCATAGTATAAATAGTTTCTTGCAATTTTATCGTATTGGAAACATAGAGAGGTGGAGATGTTCCTCTCTCATAATAATTGCAAGTAGGAGCAGCAAGCACATGCATATTATATTCATCAAAATTATCATGTGTAGTAGTAAAATGCAACCCATCAATATAATCCTTAATAAGAGCAAACTTCTCCGATATAGTGTAGTTGGGAGAATTCAAAAAGATAATAGGACTATCATGTGTGGGTGCAATAGCAACAATTTCATTCTTAACATAAGGAACTATAGCAAGTTCATCTCCATAAGCATAATTCATATTGGCATCATGGCCACAATCATAGCAAGCATCAATTTCATCAAAAAAGGATATTTCAAACGAATCCAAGGGATCATAGCAATCATCATAGCATTCATCCTTCGGTAAGCATGAAGGGAAAGTAAACAATGTATGAGTTGAAGAGTTACTCTCATTAGAAGGTGGGCACGGGTGATCAATCCGCTCTTCCTCCTTTTGTTCTTCTCTCTCCTCCTCAATTTTTTCATCTAATGAGCTCACAGTGTCATCATTTTCTTCTTCCATAGATTCCTGCAAAATATTAGTCTCTCCTTGGACAGCGGAAGTGTCCTCAATATATTGTTTAACACAAGCATTAGAAGCATAGTTTTCATAGCAATATTTAAGTATGGCAAAATTTTCAGATTTCTAAAGAGTAGCATCACACTTTTCAATCAAAGAAGCAATTTCATAAGCACCCTTAAAAGCAACAAATTCTTCAATTTGTTCAATATCATAATAACTATAAACACCTTTAGCATAAGAAGATAAGAATCCATTATCACTAAACTCACATTGATAGGGAAGGTGTTTCTTAGGGTCTTCAGAACAACAAGTAAAATCATATATTTCGCATAAATTCCAAGCATAGCAATGCAAAGTATTAATTTGATGCCATAAAAGTTTCCCTTTTTGAGATAAGCGGTGTCGCACAAAATAAGCATGCTCATTTAATGATTTTCCCTCAACTAAGCTAGTTGGGTTTTCAGCACGAGCACATAGGGATCGAAGATGATCCAAGTAGAAAGCTTCAGCAGTATGATAGATTTTGGGTGGTTCTTCAACCATTGGTTTAGCAGGTACAACTAATTTTTTTGGTATTTTACGTTTCCTACCCATAACTAAAGATAGAAAACAAGAGCACAAAATAAAAACTACTTAGTGATAAAGCAAACAAGCACACACGAGAATATCAACCCCACGCTATTGCTCCCCGGCAATGGCGCCAGAAAAAGGTCTTGATAACCCACAAGTATAGGGGATCAATTGTAGCTTTTTCGATAAATAAGAGTGTCGAACCCAACGAGGAGCTAAAGGTAGAATTAATATTCCCTTCAAGTTCTATCGACCACCGATACAACTCTACGCGCACTTAACGTTCGCTTTACCTAGAACAAGTATGAAACTATTTTGTAGGTGATAGGATAGGTTTGCAAGAATAAAACTAGAAGTACTTTGCGAGAATAAAACTATGAGTAATTTGCAAGATAATAAAAGTTAATTGTTTAGTAGAAAGCTTTTGTAACACAAGAGAATGATTTGTCCCTAGGCAATCGATAACTAGAGCGGTAATGATTGTTGCAATTTTATATGAGGGAGAGGCATGAGCTAACATACTTTCCGTACTTGGATCATATGCACTTATGATTGGAACTCTAGCAAGCATCCGCAACTACCAAAGATCATTAAGGTAAAACCCAACCATAGCATTAAGTATCAAGTCCTCTTTACTCCCATACGCAACAACCCCCTTACTCGGGTGTAAGCTTCTGTCACTCTAGCCGCCCACCATAAGAGAATTATGAATGTATTGCAACACCCTACAGCGGGAATCCCTCATGCTTGCACGAAATGGAGGGCACCATAGGACAGCACCAAAATAAAACATACAACTCAAATCAATCACGATCATCAATCAACCCATAGGACAAAACGAATCTACTCAAACATCATAGGATGGCCACAAATCATTGGATAATAATATGTAGCATTAAGCACCATGTTTAAGTGGAGATTACAGCGGGGAGAAGAGGTGCTACACCGCTGCATAGAGGGGGAGAGAGTTGGTGTTGACGGCGGCGAAGTTGTTGGTGTAGATCGCCGTCACGATGATTGCCCCGGCGGCGTTCCGGCGCCACCGGGAGAGAGGGGGAGAGAGCCCCCCTCCTTCTTCTTCTTGCTTGGCCTCCCCCATAGATGGGAGGAGAGTTCCCCCTCTGGTCCATGGTCTCCATGGCGGCAGAGGGGCAGGAGCCCTTCCTAGATTGGATCTCCCTCTCTCTGTTCTCTTCTGTTTCGCGTTCCTCTTTTCTGGCCCTTCACCGTTTCTTAAATTCCCGGAGATCCGTAACTCCGATTGCGCTAAAATTTTAACACGACTTTTTTCCGGATATTAGCTTCCTTCCGGCCGAAGAAGGGCACAAACCGACCTACGAGGGCCTCACGAGGCACCACGGCACGCCCTGGTGCCTCGTGGGGCCCACGAGCACCGCCTTGCATTGATTTCTCCTCCCAAAAATCACATATATTCCAAAATAATTCTCTGTAAAATTTTATTGCATTTGGACTTCGTTTGATATGGATTTTCTGTGAAACAAAAAACAAGCAGAAAACAGGAACTGGCACTGGGCACTGGATCAATATGTTAGTCCCAAAAATAATATAAAATGTTGCCAAAAATATGTGAAAGTTGTAGAATATTGGCATGAAACAATCAAAAATTATAGATATGACGGAGACGTATCAGTAATGAGCATACGGTTTATTTCCCGAAGAAACAAACTTCAGTGAATGGTATTAATTGTATTGAAAAGGTTTCGACGATCACTATTGGGGGATTCAAATTTCCTCTTCCTACTATAAAAAAGAAATATGAAATTCTAATTGTTGGGGAGATGCATATCCCCATTGAGGTAACTTAGTGTTATACGAAGATTCTTCGGTTTCATGCCATTCGGAAATAGTTTGTTAATAAGACTTGATCAACACAACTTTCTGTACCCACTTTTTGCTCTCTGTTATTTTTAGTAGAATAAGATAAAATGCCATGATTATCCTATTTTCTCAATTTTCCGTGCAATAAAAAATGACCCAAAAATAAAAGTTCTCAGAATGCCATGAAAATTTAGTATGATTTTTTCCAGAATATTTAAGAATTTTTGGCACTGAACACACCCCAGGGGGGGTGCACCTGTGAGCCACAAGCCCACAGGGCGCGCCCAGCAGGCTTGTGGGTCCCACAGGGACCCACTCACTTATGCCAGCCACCCATCTCCTTCTTCTTCCTCCAGAAAAAATTAAACTTGCTCCCAAGCCCGTGTTCTTGCTCATTTTGCTGTGATTTTCGATCTCCTTGCTCGGAACTCCGTTTCAAAAACTGTTTTGAGGAATTACTCCTTGGTATGTGACTCCTCCAATGCTCCAATTAGTTTTTGCTCTAGTGTTTTGTACTTTGCAAATTTTTGCTGCTGTGGTGACTATGTTTATGAGCTTGCATGTTGAATTTGTATGGTCCAAAGTAGTTTTGATGCATGATACAACTTCTAGATACATGTGGGCGTAGTTGGTATTAATTTCGTTGAGTTTCGTTCACTTTTATTTTGAGTCACTAAAATTTTCAGAAATTTTTTAGAGAAAAGAGAATGTTTAGGAAGATGTTCCACGGTGGTTCCTCGAGCAAGAATGCTCCTAGGCCCGCAATACATGAGCAGGATACCAAACCGCTGCGAGAGGCCGCGGTGCTACCGTGCGAGTGGCCGTTGGATGCCTTCATGATTCGAGCCGGCATCAAAGAAGAGTTTGATATGTACGTGCGCAACGCCGAACTCACAGAGTTCCTGGCAGACAGGTGCCCGCGGTACTATGACCTCACTGACTCCTTTGTGCGAAGATTCAAGTATGTATATCAGCGCACATCACATGATGTTATTTTCAACCTTTATGAAAATCCTTTTCGCATGTCTGTTGAAGAATTTAGTGAAGTATGCAAAATTCCATTCTAGGGGACTTGCACTGAACCTCGTAAATCTGATTGCAATGAATTTCTCATGAACATTACTAGGGGTGAAACTAGAGGCATCACACAAGCTACTATGGGGAGCATTCATTTTCCTGCCATATATTATTTTGCTCTGTTCATTGGTAGATGCATTAATGGTAAACATGATCATAGTCATCTTTGCGCCCCTGACCTGTGCATTCTTAAGAGTGCGATGCTGGGAGATAGACAATTTAACATGGGGGCTATTGTTGCACATCGTTTACATAACAATGCTTTAGTTGGTGATTTCTTTGGTGGAATTTATGCCACTCGCTTAGCTACCTATCTTGGTGTGCCCATTAAACAAAATGATACCCTTTTGCCACCTAGTTTCCTTGATTATGATGCTATGGAACGCCACAAGTTCCTTGAGAGGGGTCTTCCCCCATTCAGATACAGGCTAATCTTTAACAGGCGTCATGTTTTCCATATTGTTTTCCCTGCTCCTGCCTTTTTTTATTTCCAGGAAAAACATAGACATTTCATACTTGAGGAGGAGGCTAGGGAGTACGAGAGGGCAGCAGAGACCAAGCGCCTTAACGAGGCAGCTTGCCAAGCTGTGGCAGCTGCATTTCAGTACAACCCGAACTATCACCACGGGCACTCCAGGCCAGGAGTGGCCGTAGACCAACTTAGGCCAAAAGCCTAAGCTTGGGGGAGTACGTATTTCTCACCGACATTACATTCATTTTCACACATTCATTCCAGTTGTCGGTGTTCATCCTTTTTCATTGTATATCCATGTTAGTTTTATTTTCGTTATCTTTTGTGTGTTTGAAAAACTTTCGAAAATCCAAAAAAATTAGTTGTAGTTTCTTTCTTGTTTAGTTAATTCGTAGTAGTAAAAGAAAACCCAAAAAGATTTCTCGTTTCTTCTTTTACTTGTTGGGAGCTTTCCCGTGTAAATAGTTTTTCTCGTTTTTTGTTTTTCCTTCGTTAATTTGCTTCCTTCAGAAAAACCAAAAAGTCCAAAAATATTTCAGTGTGTTTCTCTGAATTTCTTTTCTTTTCGTTGAGTCGTTGTAAGGAGAAAGACCACGATGAAAATGTGGAGTGGCTCCCATATGCTTTATTGTTGATCTAACAACGAGCCACTATTACTTTGTCTTCTCCTTTGAATAAATGTTTGCAGATTCCAGCTTAGTCCATGGCACACTTGCACCATTCTTATTATTATCACATCATTCGGTCATGCAAATGAAAGGCAATAATGATGATATTTGATGAAGTGATTGCGGTGAAGAAAAGCTGGTATGAACTCTTCTTGTTTTTGTCTTTGTAAATATGTTTAGCTCAGTATTCATGATTTAGCATTATTATGAGTAAACATATTCATGATGACAATTAGAGATTATAGTTGCTCATGCCATGCTTAAATATCTAGGAGTGGATAATGATTTATCTTGAGTGTCAACATGCATTAAAATGGTTGTGATGTAGTATGTTAGCATAGTATCCTCCTCTGAGTAATTCGAGTGGCTTGACTTGGCACATGTTCACACATGTAGTTGAATCAAAACCAACATAGCATCCATGATATTTATGTTCAGGGTGTTGATATCCTACTCATGCTCGTGTTCAATGTTAATTATTCGAAATGCATGTCTATGACCGTTTTCGCTCTCTAGCTGGTCGCTTCTCAATCTATTTGCTAGCCTTCGCCTATACTAAGCGGGAATACTGCTTGTGCATCCAAATCCCTAAACCAAAGTTGTTCCAGATGAGTCCACTCTATCTACCTATATGCGGTATTACTCTGCCGTTCCAAGTAAATTTGCAAGTGCCACCTCTAAATATTCAAACGAACATCCGTTTTGTGTGCCCGTACCGCTCATGGAGCGACAGGGGGCGATCAGTATCTTCCATGCTAAGCGGGTTACTCTCAGATGAGTGTTTATTCACTTGTCATTGCATGAGAGAGGATGGTAATCGGGATGCCCAGTCCTATGCTCAAATCGTTATATAATGCAAACAAACTCCCCCGAAAAGTTGTTGGTATGGAGGGCACCCGTGAATTTGGCTAGCCATGGCTTGTGTTGGTACGGTGGAGGGGGAGTAAACTTTACCTTTCCGCTTGGGAACCGCCTATAATTTGTTTAGCATGGAAGATATTGAAAACTCTCGGTCGTGACGTTGACAGGAAAAGCATACCTCCCAAAATTATTTTCATCTCTAATTTAAGCTTCGAGCTCTGGCACCGCTGCAAATACATGCTTCCCTCTGTGAAGGGCCTATCCATTTACTTTTATGATTATTTTACTTTTATTGTTGAGTCATCACCTTCTCATTTAAGCACCAGTTGGAGAGCACTATTGTCATTTTTATGCATTGAGTATAGTTAATGTTGGGTGTGACCATGACTGGATATCCTCTACCCTAAATTACAATATTTAGTCATTGCATGAATCTCAGAGGTGCTCTGCATTTATGTTTTGCGGTCTCAGAAAGGGCTAGCGAGATACCATGTTATCATATTATATCATGATTGTTTTGATAAAGTGTTGGCATCCGAGATATCTTATTATTGCTCTCTAGTTGGTTATGTTATTGCCATGAGTAAATATGAGACCTAAGTGTTATCATCAATATGGTTAGTTCATAATCTCTGCTGAAAACTTGGATGCTAGTTAAGTATATATACAGACAACAAGAACAAAAGAGTTTGTAAAAGTTTTTCTTTATCACTTACAGTTTGTCAACAGAATTGCTTGAGGACAAGACATGAGTTAAGCTTGGGGGAGTTGATACGTCCCAAACGTATCTACTTTTCCAAACACCTTTGCTCCAGTTTGGACTCTAGTTTGCATGATTTGAATGGAACTAACCTGGACTGACGTTGTTTTCAGCAGAATTGCCATGGTGTTATTTTTGTGCAGAAATAAAAGTTCTTGGATGGACCTGAAAATTTATGGAGAATTATTTCAGAATATATAAAAAATACTGGTGCAAAGATCCACCAGAGGGGGGGCCACCAGGCGCCACAAGCCTGGGGGGCGCGCCCACCCCCCAGGGCGCGCCTGGCAGGCTTGTGGGCCCCTGGCAGCTCCATTTGACCTAACTCCAACGCTATAAGTACCTATTCGTGGAGAAAAAATCAAAGAAAAAGAATCATCGCGTTTTACGATACGGAACCGCCGCCATCTCCTGTTCGTCATCGGGAGGGCTGATCTGGAGTCCGTTCGGGGCTCCGAAGAGGGGGATTCGACGTCGTCGTCATCATCAACCATCCTCCATCACCAATTTCATGATGCTCACCGCCGTTTGTGAGTAATTTCTTCATAGGCTTGCTGGACGGTGATGGATTGGATGAGATTTACCATGTAATCGAGTCAATTTGTTAGGGCTTTGATCCCAAGTATCCACTATGTTCTGAGATTGATGTTGCTATGACTTTGCTATGCTTAATGCTTGTCACTAGGGCCCGAGTGCCATGATTTTAGATCTAAACCTTTATGTTTTCATGAATATATTTGAGTTCTTGATCCTATCTTGCAAGTTATATGCACCTGTTACATGTCATGATCCGCATACCCCAAGGTGACAATAATTGGGATTCTTTTCGATGATTGCCGTAGTTTGAGGAGTTCATGTATTCACTATGTGCTAATGCTTTGTTCCGGTTCTCTATTAAAAGGAGGCCTTAATATCCCTTAGTTTCCTTAAGGACCCCGCTGCCACGGGAGGGTAGGACAAAAGATGTCATGCAAGTTCTTACTATAAGCACGTATGACTATATACGGAATACATGCCTACATTACATTGATGAATTGGAGCTATTGTGTATCGCCCTAGGTTGTGACTATTACTTGATGAATGTCATCCAACATAATTATCCATCACTGATCCAATGCCTACACTTTTCGCATATCGATCTTTGCTAAGTTACTTTCATTGCTGATGCTGTTACAATCACTACAAAACTGCTACTACTATTGTTACTATTACTGTGTTACTGTTACTACTGCTATTGAAACTATCATACTACTGTGCTACTAAACACTTTGCTGTAGATATTTAGTTCTCCAGGTGTGGTTGAATTGACAACTCAACTGCTAATACTCACAAATATTCTTTGGCTCCCGTTGTGTCGAATCAATAAATCTGGGTGAAATACTACCCGCGAAAACTGTTGCGATCCCCTATACTTGTGGGTTATCACCGAGCCTTCAAGAGCTCGGCCTTGAGCCCCTCAAGCTCGGCCAACGCCACTGTTATTAAACCAGTTTGGCATCAGTTTAAAAAAACACGCTACCCTCGTTCAAAATTAATTTCAAAAAAAAATGTCGCATCGGTTGCTTACCTTGAGACTGCTCGATCTGCTTGTTCATCAGGTTGAGGTCCTTCTCGGACCTCTCGAGCTTCCGGCTCATCTCCGCAATCTCCTCGGAGATGGAGCCCGGAGCCGAGTTTGAAACCTGCATAAACACTTTCTAATGAGCCCCATGATCAATTCATTGACACTTCGGACATACATTATGTCTTATCAGTCCTGGGGGCTACTCTTTCCTCTGCTCCTATACTTTGACCCCAACACCAGTTTTCCAAAACTGGCCTTGGGCTCGGGGGCTACTCACTGGCTAGGCCGTCTAAGCGCCAGGTAACGGATGTCTTCGGACAATTACAAGGATCGGTAAAGCAAATCTAAGCAGAGAAGGTCCTTTTTCTCGTAAAGACAGAAAGATTACCTCGAAGCTCGTGATGAGGCCCTTGAAGACCTCACGCATTTAGGCCTCTGTGGACTGGAATCCCTGCAGTGCCGCGCCAATCAACGCGCGGTGCTCTTCCTTGAGGGAGGAGCCCGTCAAGGCCGCCTCCATTTCTTCAGTCCACCCCGCGCGGACCCGCCCTGGAGTGGGAGGCGGGGGTGGTAAGACCTCAGACCCCAGCACCTGGGTGCTGGGTACGAGGGTCCCCAGTTGTGGCGGTGGAGCCGGAGTAGACTTCGGCTAGGCCGCCGGTTGGCCCAGCCCTTCGAGGTATCAACCTCGGCCATGACGACCGACCCTTCGGCCCCCGCCGTGTCAACCTGAGGGGCCGGAGTTGATGTTACCTCCCCCAGCTCTTCTTGAGCCGAGGCAGCGCGGTCCGGCGTCCCGCTGGTGGGCGGCAACCCGCTGGAGGAGTCGCTAAGGCATACCCTTTGCGGGTTGTGGAAAAATACTCATGCGATTTAGTCCTGTAGGAAAGACTTGATGTAAAATCAAACACAAAAAGACAAGGACGGACCTTCGACGGGCCGGTTTCTTCCTCCCCATCGCTAGGGGATCATCTTCTGACTCGTCGGAGAGTATGGCCTTCTCCGACGTTGTGGCCTTGATGGCGGCCCCGGCCGGGGTCTTCTTCAACCTCTTTGGGCCCTCGGGCTGTTGGAGATATGCCCTAGAGGCAATCATGTATGATGATATTTCCTATGTGTTTATGAATAAAGATAGTCCTTGGACATTATCAATGATGTGTATCAGCAAGTATGTGACTTGTTTGTGAGACTATGCATTGTATGATGACTGTCCTAAAAGGTCCCTAGTCGAAAGGGCTGTGTGGATGCGCAACTGACTAGACTAGCATATGGCACGGTGGATGGCTCAGTCTCACTAGCCATGGATCATTGGATGCTAACCGGATAATATGGACTCGAAAAGATCTGGTCGGATTCGACATAGTCGGATCCGTGTCCACATAAGGTCCGAGTCGGACAGACCCAACTATGAGACGCAACAATATGTCATCTGTGAGTCTCTAGTACAACATACGTTCTATGTCCTAAGACCTGAGCTGTCACATGTACTCGGGATGGTTACAGACCTGCTTTGGGCCGACCAAATGCTACTCAGTAACTGGGTAGTTATAAAGGTAGGTTTCGGGCTTGTCCAGACCCATGCTACGAGACATGGTCGAGCAAGATGGGATTTGCCCATCTGATCAGGAGAGATATACTCTGGGCCCCTCGTGTGATCTGACCAAGATAAGCATGGTCATGCGACCAGGATTATGAGATAATCCGGTTTATGGTCGGCTTCACTGGAACGAGAAAGAGGTCGGGCTAGCACAAGGATGACAGACTCGCCTTGAGCCCGACAACATATATCGTGTGGCAAAGGGAACAGAAGTGTGACATGTTGTACAGGTTCGCCTACCGGCTTCATTGTCTACTTGGTGGTCGGCACGCCTTGCTAGAGGCCGCTACCAACCGAGCAGGTTGGAGGTGATCCGACCTGCGGCCGAGTCGACTTGAACCTAAGGGGTCACGCGCTTAAGGGAAGGAACCTGTGAGGCTGGGTCCGATTCCACGAGTCAGATGTGATCCTACTCGGACTCGAATCCAGGCCGAACAGACTTTGGGCTTTAGGATCCGTGCAAGGCCCAAGTGTTGAACCAGCGACGGATGCCTATATATAGTGGAGGTGCGGCACACTCATTTGTTGATCGCTTCGGCGCCGTCATTAGGGCTTTGCATGTGTTACAACTAGCCACCTCCACTCGCCGCCGGTTGTGTGACCGGACCTAGCAGTCCATTGCACGATGTCCCTCCTGCACGCGCGGATACTGTTAGAGGCGGTGCACTTGCGCCGCTCTGGCGAACTTGTTCGTGGGATCCAATCGGCTACGTGAGAGATCGACGAGGAGGAGACGACTCCGGAGACGCGCTGCCTCAACTCTACTTCCGCTGCACGGCACTGCGCGTCTAGTGGTAACGATTCGTGATCCATTCTCGTAGCATGTTCCTGGATGTTCTGCGCGTAGGAAAAAAATTAATTTGCAGTCGACGCACCCTACCGTAGAACCCAACAGTGGTATCAGAGCCTCTGCTATAGGATTTGGATTCAGATCGGATGCATATTTGATATGTGGAGGCGGCAGATGAGATCTGTTGTCGTTTATGAGTTCGGCTATGTGCACGGTTGATGAGATCAATTGCACATGGGGATCGATGTGGCTATGTTTTCTGTCAATCGAAATTGATGAGGTCGTGCCACAACCTACCCCTACTGGTCGGTTTCCGCCATCGGGGTTAACAGTGAAACGTAAATCCGAATCGGATTCGCGATGATCGATATGATCGGTCAGATCGGAAAATTCGGCGTGATCGGAGTACAGATTCGATCTGTGATTGCCGAAAGCGTCGAGCGCTGCCCACACCCGCAAGGGGCGCTGCCCCTTCAAACCCCGCCCGCTAACCGGCTAGCGGGACCGCCGTATGCGTAGCGCCTTGTAATTCATTCATGATCACTTAAACCGGTAGAATGCGATTCTATGCATAATGTTAGGATCGAGAATATATCGACCGGAGGGGGGGTGAATGGGAGATTCAAAATTTCTTCAGAAAGTTTTGAACCGATCCCAAACACAGCAGCGGAAATTAAATTCGGCAGCAACGCACTTGTTTTATCTCGCTATAGGGGACCAAATCTATCGGTGTAGACTGAAGCAATTCTATCAATCGATGAATATCACAAGTCTGACATGGTCGATGGAAATGCAATTAACAATCAGGAACACAATTACGAGAGAAAACTAGATATCACTGTGATAGAAATACACTGGGAATGATGACTAGGTGAAAGAATATAGCATGAATGAAATCACAGTTGAACAACACTTCGAAGTAAATCAGTCAGAGATGATGCAATATAATAACGAGAATCTGACAGACAATTGAAGAACTGTGATTGATCAGATGCAACTATCGGCACAGAGCACGAATGTAAACTGCTGAAGAAAATGCAGTAATGTAAAGCGAACCAATGGTGCTCGATGGCGACAGAAGGATTTGGTAGACCAGTTCGCCCTTCTGCCAAAGGACTACGTCTGGTTGGAGGGGTTGTGATTTAACACAGAGGATAAACTCTCCTCGCCCTGTTCTCCATCAACTTCGGAGCTGATCAGACTCCAGTTGATTTCACTCGTGGTAGATACTTGTCGGCGATCTCCAAACCTTCACTGAAGATAAACTCTCTTCAGTTCTCTTCACGAACCACAATACTCTTGGTTGCTGAAGATCTCGCTCGGTGAAGACAATACTCTTCGACACTCGAGCCGACACCTATCCGTCTAGAGAGTGGGCAGCTCTCAAGAGTAATAGGTACAAGAACCCTAACTCAGAACTACTGTGATGCTCAACCACTGTCTAAGTTTCGGCTCTTGATTTTTCTCTCGGTGGATTTTAAACTCAAATCTCTCGGAGAGGGGTTGCTCAATCAATCTTCTCAGAGATCTTAAGCGGAGCAGCCAATGGGCAACGTTGGAGCGGGGTGGCTATTTATACCCACAGCTTTCCCTGATGGGAAATGACCAAATTGGACATGTGGAGCAGCCAATGGCCGAACGACACGAGTCCAATGGTCGGAAATTGAGCACAACGGTAACATTACGTGCGGAGCAAGTAATGCTAACTCCTCAGTTCGAAAGATATCTCCCACAGCGAAGAAGAACAGCGTCTCTTGCTGGTATGTAATCATTCGAAGCATAAAGAGATTTCTCTCGGTCTTGCATAGGTTTGGGCTAAGCATCACAGCGGATCTAAGCTTCGAGAACCTATACCCCTCTTAATAGTACGGAGGTCCTATGACTCAAATGAATGAAAGAAGAATGATGAAAAGAATGCTACGTCTTCACTTCATCTTCGTCTTTCATCGCTGCAGTCAATTTTTTCGGACGCGATCACCGAACTGATTGCTTTATGTCAGCAATAAACTTTCGAGGGGTCATCTCCTTCACTTCATTCTTCTTCGACTAAGAGTCTGAAACGATGTAGCTCATTCTTCTCTTCGACGTAGTTAATCTTCGGTGAAGTTCTTTGAACTGTACATCTGAGACAACATTCTCTTCGGCACTGCATGGACTATTTCTCTCTGTGTGCACTAGCAAACAAATTAGTCCAAGCCTGTTTCTGTCAACAATCTCCAAAACACAAAGGGGCAAATATTGCACCAAAAATCTCCCCCTTTTTGGACGATTGTTGACAAAACAGAATACATCGAAAGATAGATAAAAGAATGAAATGGAATGCGAAGGAAAATGAAAGACGAGAGATAAATACGAAGATAAAACACGCTCCCCCTGAAGATATGCATCACTCTGTTTTGACTGATTATTCGGGGATAATATGGAGGGTGGCGAGGTGAATCTTCATATGAGTGACATTGGCGGATGATCTCATTCGTAGCTTCATCCAATGCACTCGGTGGTGTCAGAGGTATTTCCTGCCACACAACCTTTGACAAAAGGTTAGTTCAATAGCGATGATAATTTGAAAATCATTGTGGCAAAAGGATACTCCATGAAGATATTCTCAGAACACAGGTTAATTCCACTCGAGATAGATATCTATGTTTTCCTGCAACAAAGATGATCTGATAGAAATATGCGAGAGAAAACATCTTGTCAGACAGAGAGAATTTTATCTTTAGAATTCACGAATGACAAAATTCTGAAGCGTTTTTTCTCCTCCTTGCATGAAAGATGAATATCGAGGATAATCACTGCAAGGGAGTAAGCATTCGATGGCACCTGCAAACAAATAGCTGGAAGCAAATGTAGCATTTGCAGGGGTTATTAACGGTACATGACGACGCAGAGTGCCATCACCACATGCGGTGAGATTAAGTTTCACGACCGAAAAGATCAACGACCAAAAGAAAATTGTTCGAACGAAAAGCAAATGGCGAATAGAAACACCCTGCAAATAGCCCGCTTTTCTATCTTCTCGATGTTCTTCTCCCCCTTTTTGTCAACAAGTGTCAAAAAGGAAAGAGAGAGCACACGAGGAACTACTCGTCCGAAGAATCCCCAGAACTCGAACTGTTTGGAGAAGTAGAACGAGCGATGGTCGAAGCCGAGGCAAAAGTCGGAGATGCAGCACGGTCTTCAGGATCAGCTTCAGGAGTAGTAGAGCGAGGTACATCAGCCTTGTATATGAAAGTGCCAGCTGTGTCTTCGAGTTCATCATCGGGTTCGACAAACAGCAGGTCAGTTGAGGCAGAGCGCTGAGGAAGCACATGAGTTTGCCTACGGATGCGAGGAACTTCAAATAACTCCAGATGATCATACTCTTTCTCGATTCCCTTCGCAGACAGTTGCTTGCGAGAATAGTGCTTGCGCAGAAGGGTCCATGATCGCTTCTTCTGTTCCTTTTCATACAACAGGGCTTGACGAGCATAATTATGAAGCAGATTGATTTCAATCATCATTTCCACTTTTTCTTTGCGATCGAGCTTGATGTGACTCTCCAGTGATTGCTGAGTGCGAAGACAGATCTCGTACAGTGAGGGATTTTCTTCACGAGGGATATCAACTTTGACCTTCTTAACTTTCGGAGCTCTTGCAGAGGCAGAGGCAGTTGCATCAATTGGTGTCTTTCCTTTCCCGATATCCTTCACAATCTGGAGTGTGTTTCGGACTGGTGGCATGAAAACTTTCGGGACAAATGGGCAGAAATACTTTTTCTCGATAAGCTGCTCAATGGCGAACATGACCCATGGTGCAAATGGCTTCAAAACTTGAGGGCTATCAGCTGCATAGGCCAGGTTGCGAATAAGAAGATCGGGAATGTCAAACCGAATACCATGAGCTATAGCATGAAGAGTATTAGCCACAATTCCTTGAATGTTTTCAGGCCGGTTTGTTGGCGTGAGAGAATTGCAGAGGATATAGAACAACACTTTGTTCTCATAGGCTAGATGCTTTGGATTTGCTTCAATGCACTCGTCACCAACAAGCTTAGGGTCCATCAGCATATGCAGTTGAGCTTCGGATACATCCCAGAAATGCAGTCTGTGTTCTCGTGAGGCATCGAATTTGAAACGAGGTAAATTTAACAGGGCCAAAAACTGGTCAGCCGAGCATTTGATTCTTTCTTCCTCGGTCATCCATTCGAGAATCCAAGTACTGCTGTCGTTGAGGTCCCCTGAGATATAAAGAGTGGCATAGAACTGAAGGACAACTTCACGGTTCCAGCCATGGTTAAAGCGAAGAAAACTCTTCAGGAAGACCTGCTCGATCTGCTCGATGGTGTGATGGAAGCACGGTATGCTTTCTAGCTCGGCAAAGTTCAGAATTTTGTGATCGAATATACGATTCTTTCCATACAGGACGCGAGCATAATATACGGCATGTTCCTTTGTCCAGAACCTCGGTGACAACGAAGTCCTTTCTCCTTCATACGGACTGGTCCCAAAGAATGCAAGTTTCGAACGATGAAACTGCTCATTAAATGCTGGACCATTCGGGCCATCATCGACGGGAAACAGAGGAAAAGTTTCCAGTGGATTACTCAGAGGTTCTTCATCGGTCGTGGATTTGGTTTGAACGTCATCAGGTGCAGGCACACCTTCATCGATAGGCTTGAGAGGAGCATGAGGCTTCCTCGATTTCTCTCGTGCAGACACCTTTGATGAACTTGACTAACTGCTGTTCTTGTTTGCCGGAACTCCTTCGGCATCTTTTTGTCTTTCGGGCACTAGGGCCTTTTCTTTTCTTGCATTTTTATCGGCGGGAGGCACAATAACTTCTTTCTCGGTAGCTTGTGTCACAACAGGTGGGATAGTTTCTTCTCGAGCCATCGGCTCATCAGATTTCTCTTCTTCCTGTACCAACTGTGGGGCAGTGGTACTAGGAGCAGGATCAACATCCATCTGGGTAGGGTCAGTAGAGACGTTCTGAATGCGTCGTTCCTTGTATGTTCTCTGCTTGCTTGCTCTTGCCATAGCCTTCTAACGCTTTTCCTCTTGAGCTCTTCTCCGAGCGAGATCTTCTTGGTGAGCAATCTCCTCGTTTCTCCTGTCACACAGTTGAGATACTTCCATGTGCAAGCGAGAGTGCCACGTAATTTTATCATTTCACAAGACGCTCAGAGCCTTGGTGAATTCAACAATTTCTTTGTTCTTCTTTTTCCTTTCGGACTCAGATTTGGCCTCATTTCTCATTTGCTCGACAGCTTGTTTTTCTTTGACAATTTTGTTTAGCTTCTTGGAGATTTTCTTCAGCTCAATGAAATGCTTCGTCACCAATTTGGTAACATCATCGGGCAAACCCAGATCGCACACGTCATTTGCATTAGCGCTGTCAATTACATCGATCATAAAATTGAAGTCATATTTTTGTTCCTCTGTGGAAGCAGGAACATTGAGCTTGGTCCTTTTGGCAATCACATCTGCTTTCTCTTCTGACTGCAGCTTTCTCTTAGTAACTGCACCTGACGAAGTTCTCGGAGCCGCAGAACCCGAAGGTTTATCAGTGGATGGCACAGGTGCATGCCTGGGAGACTTCCTCGGAGATGGCAATGTTTTCACTGGCGAAGGACTCATGTGTGGCTTGTTGAGAATGGCGGGACGATCATATAATGGAATTTCATCTGGGATTTCTTCATCGGATAACTCATCAGACGAGTCGGGAACAACCTTCTTTGTTCTCTTGGTGAGTGTTTTCTTACGAGGTGCACGAGGGGATACTGACTTCTCAGACTTGCTTCCCTTCGAAGCTGATGCGCGTTCCTTCTTTTTCTGCACGTCTTGCTGGGTTAGCGCGACATTTTTTGCTTCGACTTGATATTTCTTCGCTTCTCTAGCTTCACGTTTGGCCTTGGCTTTCGCCCTTTTAGCCACTTCCTCGGGAAAATCAGCGATAGTTTTGAGGGAGTCAGGATGAGCATTTGCTGGCTGAGGTGGCCTGATTTTTTCATCATCTGGGCCTATGCAATTTTCTGCAATGCAGTCATTCCATGGTGGCGTGAAGGCAAATAGGATCTGGTATTTTTCGCGAACATTTTGATAACGGAACCATTTGCCAGCCCAGTGGCGGCGAATTCTCTGCAACCTGTTGTTGCGATCTGTCGCGGATTCTCCTTCAGGTGGAGTCCTGTAGCTTTCGGGATCTGACATCTCAGCAGTAGTGTTCTTTTCTCTGTCATGACCACCCTTCTTGGGATTTCCATCAGAGAAGATGGTTAGCGTGTCAGTGACCAGTTCATCCTCGGGCTGACTGTGAGCCGAGGGAATTTCCTCTGAATCTTCTTCAGACACAGACTCTTGTCTCTTCTTCGGGGCCTTAGGTGGCTTCGAGGATTTTCCTCCTCCTATCAATCTCATTCGTTCTGACCTTGGTGGGAACTGAGGCAGATATCCTTCAGAACCTGAGTGTTCTTCCGAACTCTGTGACATGACCAACCTGTGAAATAGAATAGATGCGAGGGAAAAATAGGGTAGGGTCATAAGCATGCACAGAACTATTTTTGAATGAAAACGATTTTCAGGAAGATTAGGGAACCCATGGAAATCCAAACAGATATCCTTGATAGATTTTACATTCTAGCCTCAGATGATACAAGGCAGATTTAAAACCATCTAATCTTTCGGATAACACATATGCACCCAAGATGAGAAGACCCAGTACGAGGAAGAACTACAAACCGCACTAGTCAAATCCTAGTGATTCCTAAAAATCTACTACAGTGAAAGAAATAGAGATAAATTGCGACGGTAAGAACTGCCCAAGAACAGAAAACAGTGAAGACGAGCAGTTCCAGATCTAGGCGCCCTAACTTGGCAACTTAGATCAACTACGGCAATGCGGGAAGGAGGATTACCGCACTGGCGTGATCAGCTGCGACGAGGCTTCACCGGAGTTGCACGACGGAGATTCTCGCCGGAGTTGCTTCGAGCTCGGACTCGGATGAGGGTGAAACGAGGGTTTCGCGAATGAGGGAGAAGACGTGGCGAGAGGTATTTATAGCAGGAGGGCTGAACCACCCCTCCGAAATCTACGGCCTACAGATGCGGGACGTTCTGCATTCAACGGACACGATCACGATCAAAGAGATCATGGGCACGTGGCAACCGTTTCCTGCGGAAATCTCGGGATGGGAGCGGGAGGACGAAAGGTTTGAAGGGCACAACGCCGAAAATGAGTAAATGTTCGAAGATAATTTCTTTCGCGAGCAAGGACGTCGGAGAGAGATTTACTTCGGATCAAATTGCATGCTGATGACGGACAACACAGATTTAGATGAGAGAGAATAGAGGGATAAAAGGGTCCGAAACAAATCACTCAGGCAAACGAGAAGAAACACCAAACAAGGAGCTATGAGTGAGTTGTTCATCGGACGAAACACAAACACGGCAACTCGAATACAAACAACAAACATAGAATAAATAAACACAAAGAACCAGCACCAACTATATAGATCTCAGGGCAAAGGATAGAAAGTATAGAATCCCTGAGAGTGAGTTCCTGCAAGAAGGGTTAGTTCTTTCTCGCAACCCACGCTTGTGTGGGCAGCGCAGACCTCATTTGTCTTGATTGAGCAGGAACATTCCTTCGTTGGTCTCTGTAGTTTACCTGTTCATCTCGAGAGTAATTATATGAGTAAGCATTGAAATTGTTCCTAGAGACATGAGCATAATGGTTCGAGGAGATACGCATGTACTCCTTTTGTCGAGAGTTTGGTTGATATCCATTCGAAGAAGTTTCAGTGCCAAACTGAGAGGAATTATAATATCCTTGAAGAGAACTACCCTGCATATTCAGGTTAGCAGTGACAGATAAATTTTCAATGGTGCACTTTTTCACCCATATTTGCTTCTTGGGTGAGCCAGACCTGCAGTTAGTTCCAACATACCGAGCGAAAACCTTACCATTCTGTTGTTTGAATAATTTGTAGTTTGAGTCATCAGACCTGTCAGAAACAGCAGGAATGGGAGTGTCATATCCAGACAGGAGCGTAGGTTCGAGAGTTTTGCTCTTAGCCAGAACCCAACTTGTTTGTGGATATTGCTCGGGGGTCCAGTATGTTCCATCAACGTTGAGTTTTCTTTCGAAACCCAATCCTTCTTTTCGGGGGTTTTTGTGCAGTATTGACTTCTTGAGCACATCACAAAGTGTTTGATGCCCTTTGAGGCTCTTTAGCATACCAGTCTCAAGCAATTTCTTTAGCCTGCAATTTTCATCAGAAATAGCAACAAATTCCTCGGAGGAGGGGTTAGATATATCATTCGAAGCAGTTGCAATATTCTCGACGGCAGCATTAGATGTTTCAGCATTTGACTCAGCATTGCTACGTTCTAGACATTTTGAGCATGGAGGCACAAAATCATCAGGAAGGTTGTTAGATTGCTCGGCGAAGAGAGAAGCTTTTTCTTTCGCAAGCACGTTATAAGAATCTTTCAGTGACTCGAGTTCTTGATTCCTGTTAAGGAGTTCATCTGATAAACTCTCGAAGTCGACTGTTAGAGAATCATATCGTTCGGAAAGATCATCAAACGTTGAAGAAAAAGCATTATGCTTTTCAGTCAACTCTTGATTCTTCTTCATCTCTTCGACCAGTAATCCTTCGGTTTTCCTGAGATTCATCTCAAGTTGTTCCAGCTCATCTTGTTGAGATTTTGCAATCTTAACAAGTTTGGCAAGTTCAATGTATTCAGGGGTTTTGTGCTTTGCTGATATCTGATCCTTTGAAGTTTTTGCCATGAGACAGAATGCGATAGGTTCATCTTCACTTGAAGCATTTTCATCAGTGTCTGATTCGAAAGACTTCTCGGATGATTCATAGGCGACGAATGCATTGCCTCTTCCTAGATTTCTGTAGAACTCTTCGTCTTCTGATTCGGAGTCAGATGATTCATCTTCAGATTCCATATTCATTTCTGCACACACTCTAGTCAACTGCGATATCTTCTTCAGATTTGATTCAATGGTCGCTCTTGTTGGTACGTCAGTGACTAGTCTCGACGAAGAAGATGATGCGGTAGCTTCATTTTTCTTCGAGAGCTTAGTGTGACGATCCAGTTGAATGAATCCAGAGCAGTGTCGATTAGTCCATCTGTTGCTGTGTTTTTCATCTTGTTCCCAACAAGGACAGTCTGCTATGAAGTGACCAGGTTGTTTGCACTTGAAGCACTTCATTTCTTTCGGTGGTAATTTCTTCGAAGATCCAGACGTGTCACCTTCATCATCATTTGTGAGACATAGATTCTGTCTTCTGAGATAGTTTAGTCTTTCAGTGAGCATTTCCATTTCTCTTGTGATAGAGTGTTAATTCTTGATATCTTCTTCTTGAGGACTGCCATAGTGTGAGAGAACTTCTCCTTCGCTTTCCGAAGAGGATTCTTGCTGACCATTTTCAAGTTCCATCTTTTCTTCGTGAATGGATAGCAGCGTCATAACTTCGACGTAGTGAAGTTCTTCATAGTCTGGTCTTTGCTTGATTTAAGCCACGATTGGATCATAGGTTGCATCAAGAACGCTCAGCAGCTTGTTGACCACATCTCTATTGGAGATATCAGTTACTTCTCGTTGACGAAGTCTTTCAACAATGTTTGTCAATCAATCGGTGAGTTCCATAGCACTTTCCTTACGAAGACTTCTGAAACCAGCAAACATAGCACGAAGCATGTCTGTTTGTTGATCTGTTCTGGCAATGAATTCTTCATGAACATTCTTGATGGCATCCCAGAGTTGCTTAGCAGTGTCTAGCTTTCGGAACCGAATAAAAATATCTCTAGAGATGCTGTCAGAGATAATATCTTTTGCTTGCGCATCCAACCGTATCACAGCTTCATCGGAAGTAGGGGCATCAGGGTGTTGAACAGTGTATCCATTTTCCACAATTTTCCAAAGTTCAATGTTGATGGCTTGAAGTGTTATTTGCATTCGATCTCTCCAGTAGATATAATCATTTCCATCGAAGATAGGAAACCTTTCAGAGAGCGAGGATCTACCTGCATGCGACATACTCAAAACTCCAAGGTTGTAAGACCTTTAATAAGCAAAGACAGGGAGAACCTGCTCTGATACCAATTGTTAGGATCGAGAGTATATCGACCAGAGGGGGGGTGAATGGGAGATTCAAAATTTCTTCAGAAAGTTTTGAACCGATCCCAAACACAGCAACGGAAATTAAATTCGGTAGCAACGCACTTGTTTTATCTCGCTATAGGGGACCAAATCTATCGGTGTAGACTGAAGCAATTCTATCAATCGATGAATATCACAAGTCTGACATGGTCGATGGAAATGCAATTAACAATCAGGAACACAATTACGAGAGAAAACTAGATATCATTGTGATAGAAATACACTGGGAATGATGACTAGGTGAAAGAATATAGCATGAATGAAATCACAGTTGAACAACACTTCGAAGTAAATCAGTCAGAGATGATGCAATATAATAACGAGAATCTGACAGACAATTGAAGAACTGTGATTGATCAGATGCAACTATCGGCACAGAGCACGAATGTAAACTGCTGAAGGAAATGCAGTAATGTAAAGCGAACCAGTGGTGCTCGATGGCGACAGAAGGATTTGGTAGACCAGTTCGCCCTTCTGCCAAAGGACTACGTCTGGTTGGAGGGGTTGTGATTTAACACAGAGGATAAACTCTCCTCGCCCTGTTCTCCATCAACTTCGGAGTTGATCAGACTCCAGTTGATTTCACTCATGGTAGATACTTGTCGGCGATCTCCAAACCTTCACTGAAGATAAACTCTCTTCAGTTCTCTTCGCGAACCACAATATTCTTGGTTGCTGAAGATCTCGCTCGGTGAAGACAATACTCTTCGACACTCGAGCCGACACCTATCCGTCTAGAGAGTGGGCAGCTCTCAAGAGTAATAGGTACAAGAACCCTAACTCAGAACTACTGTGATGCTCAACCACTGTCTAAGTTTTGGCTCTTGATTTTTCTCTCGGTGGATTTTAAACTCAAATATCTCGGAGAGGGGTTGCTCAATCAATCTTCTCAGAGATCTTAAGCGGAGCAGCCAACGGGCAACGTTGGAGCGGGGTGGCTATTTATAGCCGCAGCCTTCCCTGATGGGAAATGACCAAATTGGACATGTGGAGCAGCCAATGGCCGAACGACACGAGTCCAACGGTCGGAAATTGAGCACAACGGTAACATTACGTGCGGAGCAAGTAATGCTAACTCCTCAGTTCAAAAGATATCTCCCACAGCGAAGAAGAACAGCGTCTCTTGCTAGTAGGTAATCATTCGAAGCATAAAGAGATTTCTCTCGGTCTTGCATAGGTTTGGGCTAAGCATCACAGCGGATCTAAGCTTCGAGAACCTATACCCCTCTTAATAGTACGGAGGTCCTATGACTCAAATGAATGAAAGAAGAATGATGAAAAGAATGCTACGTCTTCACTTCATCTTCGTCTTTCATCGCTGCAGTCAATTTCTTCGGACGCGATCACCGAACTGATTGCTTTATGTCAGCAATAAACTTTCGAGGGGTCATCTCCTTCACTTCATTCTTCTTCGACTAAGAGTCTGAAACGATGTAGCTCATTCTTCTCTTCGACGTAGTTAATCTTCGGTGAAGTTCTTCGAACTGTACATCTGAGACAGCATTCTCTTCGGCACTACATGGACTATTTCTCTCTGTGTGCACTAGCAAACAAATTAGTCCAAGCCTGTTTCTGTCAACAATCTCCAAAACACAAAGGGGCAAATATTGCACCAACACATAACTTTGTTTTGCAGGTTTGATGTGAATAGTATGGCTCATGTGTATGTGATGCATGTGTGTAAATTATACATGGCTTGCGTGTCATGATTTTTCAGCCGGCAGGAGCCAAAGTGTTGTCATTATAATGTATAACGACCTGCATGTCGACTTGTGATTCTCTGTAAAATTCATTACTAGTTGTAGTAGTAGTTGAAGGACAGAGATCATGTTCATGGCTTGGCGTCCCGGCGTGACGAACAAGATGGAGTTCCTAGATGGTCATCGGAGTCAGAGCCGACCTGGAAGAACGTCCATGAAGGAGCCATATTATTTCACAATATATGTTTATTTGTGATTGTTATGCTTCTTAGTTTCTATGCATGTTAAAATGGTAGAAAGATCCCTCATTAATATCAAGTGAATTGCCATCCCCGATGTTGCACCTTCGCACGTCAAGTACATCTAGCAGTGGGCTCATAAAATTGGGGTGCTGCTAGGTGTCCTTGAACTGAAGGGTTCGTGTAAGACACGGACATGCATTGCATCAGGTTAACTTGACAAGGCTATCAAAACGGTTTTGGGCCTTGTGGCAAAGAAGGTTGGGAGCCGGGGTATAAGATGCCTACCCGACCGACTGGAGTCATATAGAGATACGATTAGCAAGGAGTTGCTTACCGGATAGGCACGTTGGCTAGCAGTGATGCTAAAGCTCACTAGTCGCATGCACTAGTTGGATCCAGAATCACTGAGAGTTTGCGGAGGGATGCCGACTTCAGTGGGAGTATTTCTGTTTAGGCTTGAATTACTCTACATAAACACATTGCTTAGTGATTGCATATTTTTCTGTTGTAGATCAATGGCACCACCTGCTCAACCCAACTTTGCATTGAAATCAATCTTGGAAAAGGATAAACTTAATGGAACAAACTTTACCACCTGGTATAGAAATTTGAGAATTGTTCTCAAGCACGATAAAAAGGAACATTTTCTAGAGGATCCACTTCCAGAGGAACCTGCCAACAATGCTAATGCCATAACCAGGAATGCCTACCAGAAACTCATTGATGAATCAAACGAGATCAGCTGCCTCATGCTGGCTTGTATGGAGCCCGATTTGCAGCAGCATTTCGAAGATGTTGGGGCTTTCGATATGATCGAGAGTCTCAAGAGCATGTTTCGGGTATAGGCTAGGACCGAAAGGTTCAACGTCTGGCGATCCTTGATGGATTGTAAGCTGAAAGAAGGTGATTTATAACCCACAAGTATAGGGGATCGCAACAGTTTTCGCGGGTAGTATTTCACCCAGATTTATTGATTCGACACAAGGGGAGCCAAAGAATATTTGTAAGTATTAGCAGTTGAGTTGTCAATTCAACCACACATGGAGATAAAATATCTACAATAGAATATTTAGTAGCACAGTAATATGATAGTTTTGATAGCAGTGGCAACAGTAACAATAGTAACGGCAACGGTAACAGTAGCAGTTTTGTAGCAAGTGTAAAGCAGTAGCAACAAAGTAACTTAGCAGAAACCAATATGAGAAAGTCGCAGGCATTGGATCGGTGATGATAATTATGTTGGATGATATTCATCATATAACAATCACAACCTAAGGCGATACACAATAGCTCCAATTCATCAATGTAATGTAGGCATGTATTCCGTATATAGTCATACGTGCTTATAATAAGAACTTGCATGACATCTTTTGTCCTACCCTCCCGTGGCAGTGGGGTCCTTAAGGAAACTAAGGGATATTAAGGCCTTCTTTTAATAGAGAACCGGAACAAAGCATTAGCACTTAGTGAATACATGAACTCCTCAAACTACGGCAATCACTGGAAAGAATCCCAATTATTGTCACCTTGGGGTATGCGGATCATAACACGTAATAGGTGCATATAACTTGCAAGATAGGATCAAGAACACAAATATATTCATGAAAACATAAAGGGTTCAGATCTGAAATCATGGCACTCGGGCCCTAGTGACAAGCATTAAGCATAGCAAAGTCATAGCAACATCAATCTCAGAACATAGTGGATACTAGGGATCAAAGCCCTAACAAATTGACTCGATTACATGATAAATCTCATCCAACCCATCACCGTCCAGCAAGCCTACGAAGGAATTACTCACGCCCGGTGGTGAGCATCATGAAATTGGTGATGGAGGATGGTTGATGATGACGACAGCGTCGAATCTCCCTCTCCGGAGCCCCGAACGGACTCCAGATCAGCCCTCCCGATGAAGAACAGGAGGTGGCGGCAGCTTCGTATCGTAAAACGTGATGAAACTTCTTCTCCTATTTTTTTCTCGGGGAAAGTGAATTTATAGCATTGGAATTAGGTCAGACGGCCGCCTGTGGGCTCCACAAGGCATCAGGGCGCGCCCTAGGAGGGTCGCGCCCTGTTGCCTTGTGGGCAACAGGTGGCCCCTCTTCTGTTGATTCTTGCGCCAGTAATTTTTATTTATTCCATAAAAAATCTCCAAAAAGTTTCGTCCAATTCCGAGAACTTTGATTTCTGCACAAAAACAATACCATGGTAGTTCTGCTGAAAACAG
Organism: Elymus sibiricus; assembly: GCA_039707655.1. Lineage (NCBI taxonomy): Eukaryota > Viridiplantae > Streptophyta > Magnoliopsida > Poales > Poaceae > Elymus > Elymus sibiricus. The sequence goes on from CM077668.1 coordinate 271,085,798, forward strand.
CGTCAGTCCGGGTTAGTTTCATTCAAATCACGCAAATTAGAGTCCAAAACAAGAGCAAAAGTGTTTGGAAAAGTAGATACGACGGAGACGTATCAACTCCCCCAAGCTTAACTCATTGCTTGTCCTCAAGCAATTCAGTTGACAAACTGAAAGTGATAAAGAAAAACTTTTACGAGCTCTTTTGTTCTTGTATCCGTATATAAGCTTAAATAGTACCCAGGTTTTCAGCCAAGATCATGAACTAACCATGCTCATAATAACACTTAGGAATTATATTTACTCATATCAATGGCACAATCAACTAGCGAGCAATAATAACATATCTCAAATGCCAACAATTTGTCAAAACAATCATGATATAATATGATAACATGGTATCTCGCTAGCCCTTTCTGAGACCGCAAAATATAAATGCAGAGCACCTCCAAAGTTCAAGCAGCGACTAAACATTGTAATTCAGGGTAGAAGAGATCCAGTCATGATGCATACAACATTAACTATACCCAATGCATAAGAATGACAATAGTGCTCTCAGGATTGGCACTTAGTGCAAGAAGGTGAGACTCAACAATAAAAGTAAAAAAACATAAAGTAAATAGATAGGCCCTTCGCAGGGGGAAGCAGGGATTTGCAGCTGTGCCAGAGCTCGAAGCTTAAATCAGAGATGAAAAATAATTTTGGGAGGTGTACTTTTCTTTTCAACGTCACGACTGAGAGTTTTCAATAACTTCCATGCTAAACACATTATAGGCGGTTCCCAAGCGGAAAGGTAAAGTTTTACCCCCCCCCCCTCCACCATACCAACACAAGCCATGGCTAGCCGAATCCTCGGGTGCCCTCCATACCAACAACTTTTCGGGGGAGTTTGTTTGCATTATGTATTTTCGATTTTGAGCATAGAACTGGGCATCCCAAATACCAGCCTCTCTAGTGCAATGACAAATGAATAAACACTCATCTCGAAAATAACCAGCTTAGCATGGAAGATACTGACCACCCCCTGTTGCTCCATGAGCGGTACGGGCACACAAAACGGATGTTTATTTGAATGATTAGAGGTGGCACATGCAAATTTACTTGGAATGGCAGAGTAATACCGCATATAGGTAGATATAGTGGACTCATCTGGAACAACTTTGGTTTAAGGATTGTGGATGCACAAGCAGAATTCCTGCTTACTACAAGTGAAGGTTAGCAAATAGATTGAGAAGCGACCAACTAGAGAGCGAAAACGGTCATAATCATGCAGTGAGAATAATTAACATTGAAAACTAGCATGAGTAGGATATAAACACCCTGAACATAAATATCATGGAGGCTATGTTGGTTTTGAATCAACTACATGTATGAACATGTGCAAGTCAAGCCACTCGAAACATTCGGAGGAGGATACCATATTAACATACTACATCATAACCATTTCAATGCATGTTGACTTCCAAGATAAATCATTATCCACTCCTAGCTACTTAAGCATGCCATGAGCAACTATAATCTCTAATTGTCATCACAAACATGTTTACTCATAATATGTTGAATCATGGGTACTGAGTTAAACATATTTACAAAAACAAAAACAAGAAGAGTTCATACCAGCTTTTCCTTGCCATAGTCACTTCATCAAATCATCGTCATTGTTGCCTTTCACTTGCATGACCGAATGATGTGAAAATAATAATAATGCAAGTGTGTCGTGGACTAAGCTGGAATCTGCAAACATTTTATTCAAGGGAGAAGACAAGGTAAAATTGGCTCCTCGTTAGATCAACAATAAAGCATATGAGAGCCACTCAACATTTTCATCATGGTCTTCTCCCTACGGTGACTCAACGAAAAGAAAAGAAATTAAGAGAAACACACTGAAATATTTTTGGGGTTTTTAGTTTTTCTAAAGAAAGCAAATTAACGAAGAAAACAAAAAGCGAGAAAAACTATTTACACGGGAGAACTCCCAACAAGCAAAAGAAGAAGCGGGAAATCTTTTTGGGTTTTCTTTTAATACTATGAACTAACTAAAGAGAAAGAAAAACCGAAAAGGAACGAGATTTTTTTTTGGGTTTTCGAAGTTTTTCAAACACAAAAGAAGAAAGCGGAAATAAAACTTACGTGGATGATACAATGAAAAAGGATGAACACCGACAACTGGAATGAATGTGTGAACATGAATGTAATGTCGGTGAGAGATACGTACTTCCCCAAGCTTAGGCTTTTGGCTTAGCTTGGCCTACTGCCATGGCTGTCCAGGATAATAATCGAAGTGGTAGCTCGTGGAGGCGTTCTGGGCCGCCTCCTCAGCCAGACGGGCAGCTTCAACTGCCGCGTTGTACTCGTGCACCTCATTCTCATGAAGAAAATATCTCTGTTTGTTCTGGAAATCAAAGAGGATAGGAGCAGGCAAAACAACAAACACAGAACGATATTTATCGAATATCAAGTTATAGTCATATCTGCGAGTGTTGCGCTTAATAAACTCATGGTTCTACATTGCCTCAAAATTCAAATATTTATCAGGTAAAAGAGGATCATTGGGCCTGGGTGAGACCCCTAGCCTTGCAGCTACCCGGGAGGCATAAATTCCTCCATACAAATCACCATTACCCAAGTTGCGGTGCAACCTACGTGCAACAATTGCCCCAAGATTATAATGTCTGCTACCTATTAAGGCAGCGTGAATAAGGCTCAGGTTAGGAGCACAAAGTGCACTATAGTCTTGTTTACCAACAATGCATTTGCCATTAAAGAGTGCAAAATACCAAATAGAGGGAAAGTGAATGCTTTTTATTCTAGCCTGTGTAACTTCCCTATTGTCGTGATTTTGTCACGGCAGATGTCCTCGTGAAAGGACTTAGTCGTGAGGCCATCGTAGCTAGGTGGTAACTCGAACGGGGTTGATCGGAATCGAGAGACAAGAGTTTACCCAGGTTCGGCCCCTCACGATGGAGGTAATAGCCTACGTCTTGCTTTGGTTGTATTGATGATGATCTCGATACAAGGGGTGACTTGGCTAACCTAGTACTCGAGAGCTTGTAACTTAATCTTTGCCGCCTCAGGGGCTCGCCTTTATATACAGGTCGAGGCCCTGGGTTTGCAACAGAGTCCGGGTCGAAGAGACGACCCGTGTCATACTCTAATTCCTACTCATCTTGTTTCACAAGTAAGAATACTCTTTGGACACCTTAGATGGAAAGGCTCTGGGCCGTGAGCCGGCCTCCTCCTGGTGGTGGCTTATCCACTGGATTCCGGTCTTCTGAATACCCCGGCCCATCTGTAGAAACCTTCTTCTAAGTCACCGTATAGTGACCCGGCCCTGCATGGGCGGGTTACATCCAGGCGGGTTATGTCCAGGGGTTATATCCCCAACATTAGCCCCCAGGTTGATTTGAATTTAGTCATGTCAACCTTCAAAAATAAGAATAACCCGTACTGATCTTCTGGGTCGTGGCCGGCTTATAATTGCCGGCTTATAACATGCTTCACACTTGTCATATCTTCCCTTTGAAATCCATGACTCCTTTCAACTGATATCCGCAAATCTCGCGTGACATCATTTAAAATCTTGAGTGGATCTGACAGGCCTGATAAACGAGGCGCCTTTTATCACTGCGTCGCCTTGATTCTCGCACTTGCCGTTTCGCTTCTCCTCTCCTTTTAAATGATCCCCAGGGGTTCTCATTTTCACTTTTACCGCCTCGACTCTGCTTCTTCTTCCTCTCGCCACGCGTGCGCCTGGAGCTCCACCGCCGTTCGCCCTCAAGCTCGCCGGCGTCCCCAAGCCCTCGTCTTCCTCGCGCGCGTCGTCATCAGAACTCATTCAAACCACCCGGGATCATCTCCCGCAACCAGGTACTCATTCCCATCGCCATAGATCTGCACTGTAGCTCAACCTAGTTCTTCTCTATTCTTGCCTCGGCTATACCGCCATTACCATTCTTAGATCTAGGTTTTGTACTTCCTTGACTCAGAAATACCCCGCCGTTAGTCGTAGCATCATTTTTGTATCTGGACGAACTTGAACTTTGGTAGAAACAACAGATAGATCGACTTAGGTTTCCAGTGTATGAACTCGGCGCTGAAAATATTCTTCTTTAAACTAATTTTTTAGATCTGAAATATCATCTCATCTGTGTGAAACCTGTTTGTGCAACACTTAGCAAAAACTAGAAATTTTAGCATCTGGTAAGCCGCCCTTACTCTTGGCGACTCATGTCCACTTATTATGATCCGCCCAATTTTGATAATCATAGTTGAAATCCCAGTCGGGCGACCTACTGAACGTGGTGACTCGCCCCTGTACCTTTAATCATATGATGCGAGCTTATCATGAACATGAATAATCCTGCAATTTATGTTTTTGCATTCCTCGTTCATATTTAGGCGATTTGCTATGGCGAAGACCACAGTCTGCAACTGGGCGTGTTCTCAAGTTTCTGATCTAGTACTAGAACGATTATAGAGAGCAAGGCTTCCTACCGGCTCAGGAAGTAATTGGTTATCGAGCCCCTTCAGCAGCAGAAGACACCCCTCACCCCCGCGAGGGGGAAGTCGTGACCTTTACAGACCATCTTCTCAGGGGTTTCCCTCCACCCGGGTCAAAATTCTTCCGTGATGTTCTACACTTTTTCAACCTTCACCCTCAAGACATTGGTCCGAACTCTGTATCCAATCTGTGCCAATTTCAAGTTTTGGTGAGGTATATTTGCAAATAGAGCCCACCGTTCCTCTCTTTAGAGAGTTCTTCTATCTCAACCGGCAAACTGAGTGTGCTGATGGCCCCTGCCTAGAACTTGGCGGGGTCTCAATTCAAAGACGAAGAGACGTCCCTTTTCCTGCAGCTGTTCTGCCGAGTCACCCTAAAGGTTGGAACAAAACATGGTTCTACTGCAAGAACACAGCTCCAGCTGACGAAAACCCTCTGCCGGGTTATAGACCTGAACGCCTTCCCCCAACTTTTGAAATTCCTGGCTGGGCTTCTCAAGAAGAACGTGCACAAGTCGCCCACGTATATCCAAAGTTGAGGGCTTTGCTAGTTAACGGTCTGACTGGTGTTGACTTGACCCGGTGCTGGCTTACCTGGAAGATCATGCCCTTAAGCCGCCGAGGCAACTTAATGTGTAATTATTCTGGCGAGTCAACCGACCCACAACGGTTCAGTCCCGTTGATATGTCAGCTGATGACATAAATAAGTCTACGAAGAAGCTACTTGGGGAAACTCAAGAAGCATGCAACAAGACCGGACTGAAGCCATTTTATGCCCTCAACCAGGCTCCTCCAGTAAGCATTCTTGTAATTGTTTCATCCGACTTATCAATCCATAAATTAAGCTTGTTGATCTCATTAAACTGCAGGCCAACTCTTCATTCTGGAACAGGAGGACGAAGAAGGCAGTCGCCAAATCCAAAGCTGTGTCGGCTCGGAAAAAGAACAAGCCGGCCGCTGAACATGAGACGGCAGCTAGGGGCCAGTCGCCATTGGCTGATGATGAATCAGAGGTAAAACTTGACTCCCTTGGTTGTCTTTTCGTTGAACTGGCTGACGCCTCTTATTTCCAGGACGATGTTGATGTAAGCCGGACTGATGACGTTGAGGTAATTTCTATCTCTTCCGACTCAGACAACTTTGTTCCCCAAAAGCTAAGAAAAACTGTGAGGAAAGTGCCCTTTTCTCATCCACTTGCTTACTTAGACCAAAAATTTTCTTTAAAGAAATCACAGCATGCCGAATCAATAAGGCGCCAGACTCGAAGTGGCTCTGGAGAGCTTTTGGGCGGCCTATCTGATACGCCAAACCCCCGCAAGCGTCGAAATGAGGTGCCTCACAGTCCCACTCCATCTCACCCGCTTGTTGGTCTTTTTAAACAACCACTTAACCCGTCTGATTCGGATTATCAGGAGTCGCCGCCATCATCTGGCGACTCATCTGCCACTCAATTGCCACCCTTGATCATCAAACCAGGGTAAGTGCTTGTCGATGAGTCATGCTTGGTTATACCTGTTGTATTATTTATCTGAATCTGCTTGTGCTTACGCAGGGCCAAGGCCAAGAAGAGGAAAACTGGCGAGTCATCTTCGACCCCAGAAAACCTTGAACCGAAAGATCCAAATTTGGTGACCCCTGTAAGACAACATGAGGCGGCAAAGGATCAAGCTGGTGCAAATGTTGATCCGCCCAAGCAAAACGAGCCGCCAACTACTGAAGAGGTGAATACTCAAGTAGGCGCATCTGACACGATGGAGGATCTTAACCCGCCAAGTCCTATTCACCCTTCTAGTCCAAGGAAGGCGACTGGAGATATCGCTTTATCATCTTCGCAACCCCGACGAAGTCACCATCACAGGGGCGTCTTTTAAAGCTCCAGAGCCATCAACTGTTTTGACTAAACTTGTATCAAAAGATGACCCGGTGGCGGCTGAGAAAGGGAAAAACAAACTTGAACTTCCAATGCTTGAAGGACTCAGCGCGGCTGATATTCATGAATTATATCTGACTCGGCTATCTACAAGCCGGGAGATGGAAGCCAACTTGGTCAACATGTTGAAGGGGAAATATGAGGTAAATAGAATCTCGTTCGTTCCATACTTATATATCTTGTGTAGCCGCCAAGTCTTAGACAGTGGTCAGCATGAATGTGTGTAAGACTTCCAGGATGATAATACTTCGGTACGGTACTGTAGCCCCCAAGGGCCGGGTTGTTATGTATATAACAAGCCGGTTTTTTAACATACGTCTGAAAAGCAACGTGTAACCCCCAAGGGCCGACTCATTTTGATAAAATGAGCCGGGTCTTCAACAATTGTCCTTTGTAAAAGTGACGTGTAGCCCCCAAGGGCTGGCTTGCTTCGATGAAACAGCCGGGTCGTCAATAATATTGAGAACAAAGTGACATGTAGCCCCCAAGGGCCGGCTTGTTTCTGTGAAACAGCCGGGTCTTCAATAATATTGAGAACAAAGTGACATGTAGCCCCCAAGGGCCGGCTTGTTTCTGTGAAACAGCCGGGTCTTCAATAATATTGTTTCAATATGTAGAAGAAATTTGATTGTGATAGCCGCCAAGGGCCGACTCATTATACTGAGATGAGTCGGAGCTTTCCCTGGATATTTGTAAAAGAAAAATGAACTTGCATTAGCCCCCAAGTGCCATGTAGATTGCTAGCAACTGCTTGGGACTTCAGTTTAGAAAATTGTGGTTGTATCAGAGTCGCCAAACACAAAAATCGCCAACTTTGTAGGCGCATTGTACTAATGTCACCGGGTTATAACAGGATCTGCTGAATGATGCCGAGTCGAGGGCGGCCGGCTTGCAAGAGCAACTGAAGGCGGAGAAGAAACTTCGAGCGGATGCCGAGTCAGCAGCCGCGTCACTAGAAGAATCAGCATCGACGACCGCCGAAAAATTGAGAGTGTTGACGGCCTCTCATGAGAAAGAGAGAACTTTGCTGTTGAAACATGCTGAAGAAGCAGAAAACAAACTCAAGCCCCTTTCGGATGAGTTAGCCGGGTTAAAGCAGCACGTTAATCGCATGACCCAGGCCATCTTTGGTAAGTGATCCACCACTTGTAGTTGATTCATAGTTGGTACTGTTAACTCGCCTGTAAACCACAATCCGTAGCTGAACCATACTTGAGCAAAAATTGCAGGGAAACGGACTGTGAATCTTGGTCAAGAGCCGCTGGTCAAGCTGAAAGCGATGTACACCATGTGTGAGCAACTCTATGCAGGGAGCCTGTTCATGATTATGTCAGTGATGAGACATAAAGAGCCACCAAAATATATCAAAGACGTGCTGAATCAGCTTGCCACCGTGCCGAAGTACATCGAGGAGTTCAAGAAATCAGCCGCCCGATCAGCCAGCATGCTAGCCCTGGGCCGGGCCAAGGCGTATGTGCCGGATATGGACATGTCTGAGCTTGCTGGCGGGTTTCTAGAACTTAAGACGGATGGCCAGGAATTCACGTCGGCTGACTATTCCCGCTGTATGAAAGAAACTCCTGTCGTGGCGAGTCAGATTGTTGAAGAGGTGGACTTGAAGAGGTACCAGGCGGCTTATACTGAAGGGAACCAATGGGTTACACCGCCAATCTTCGAGCCAATCAACCTGACTCCAGCAAGGCGTAAGCACATCTTTGCTCCCGATGTTGATCCATCAATTATAATAGGAGAGAACGCCGAGTTCCAAGCTTTGACCACCCTCGACTGGGACTTCGAAAATCTTCAGATAAAAGAAAAAGCAGAGCCGGAGCAGGGTAACCTGGAATCTCAAGCCGCCAAGAAACAGCAGGAGGGAGCTAACCCGGGAGCTGATAACCCGGAGGGCGCTGAAACTGGTGACCAGGAGTAGAGCTCCAAAGAACTTTGATATTATGGAGCCCGGCTATGGCTTTTTGTAATAGGATAGTTCAAAAAACACTTAGGTGCTCTGTCGTGCCTTCGCGCACTTGAAATTTTTGCAGTATGTTAGATGAAACAACTGAACTGGTGTGATGATTTATTAACCCGCCCAGCTCTTTTGGAAAAAACAGCTTCATGGAATATGGCGAGTTATATTTGTATGAACCAGCAGTAGCTTATCCATCACCGCAGAACACAGGCTGAGAAAAAATCCGGGTCGCTTAATAGCTGTCCGGCTCATGATTAGCACGTCAGAAATAACTAGTTTAGGATGTTTGTTGTAACCTGGCTTCATCCATGATCTGGCGGCTCATGGCCAAAGGGAAACAAAGATAACCCCTGTAAAAATTGAACTGAAATCATGAATAGATATTAATGTTGAGTCGGCTTTCGAGGCACGACAATATAGACCGGCTTTCGAGGCATGAGTCTTGCTTCAATGAAGCTGGCGTGATAGCCCATGGTTTATCCTCGCTCTCTGTAAGCCGGCTCTCACGTGACATCCGATGTTTTAACCAAGACAAGTTCAGGGTCATAGAGATGATTGACTTGTCAAGAGTACACCGGGTCACCTAATCGGAGTAGCATCAAGCAGACAGGCAGGTTTAACCAAGATAATGTGGCGTTAATTGCCGGGTCAAGAGGGAGAGACAGCTAAACTCGGTGAGTTGGAAGCCCCCAAGTGACCAATGATCAAAAACAAAAAGACTCATGCACAATATTTGAGATGAAAACGACAGAGGCCCCGAGTGTCGGGGATGCCGGCTTATGTTTATTGATCATAATATATACAAAGGTATGTACAAACTTGAGCCGGTGGCTCTAAGTGTAATAAGGATGGAGATGAGCGATATTCCAAGGCCTGTTGGTCTCCTCCTCCGACGTACGTGATTTATTGTGCTCACGTATATCCATCAGGTAATATGAACCGTTGTTGAGATTCTTGCTGATGACAAAAGGCCCTTCCCAGGGAGGGGAAAGCTTGTGCATACCCGCCTGTTCTTGAATCAGACGGAGTACTAAGTCACCCTCTTGGAAAGTACGACTGCGAACCCAACGGCTGTGATAGCGACGTAGGTCTTGCTGATAGATTGCAGAGCGTGCTGCTACTAAATCACGTTCCTCCTCCAATGCATCGAGAGAATCTTGACGAGCCTGCTCGTTATCTGCTTCGACATAGGCAGTGACCCGGGGGGAATCATGACGAATATCACTGGGTAAAACAGCCTCTGCACCGTATACCATGAAGAAAGGCGTAAAGCCTGTTGATCTGTTAGGGGTAGTTCGGATGCTCCAAAGGACAGAAGGAAGCTCCTCAACCCAGCAACCCGGCGTGTGCTCGAGGGGGGCCATAAGCCTTGGCTTGATACCTCGTAAAATCTCTTGATTAGCACGTTCTGCTTGGCCATTGGACTGAGGATGTGCAACGGAGGAAACATCAAGCCGGATATGCTCTTTTTGACAAAACTGCTTCATAGCCCCCTTGGACAAATTTGTGCCATTATCACTGATGATGCTATGTGGATAACCGAAACGAAAGATCAATTTTTTCAAGAACCTGACTGCTGTAGCAGCATCACAATTGCTGATTGGCTCGGCTTCAACCCACTTGGTGAATTTATCAACAGCAACCCAAAGATGGGTCTTTTTGTCTTTGGATGGCTTAAACGGCCCAACCATGTCGAGCCCCCAGATTGCAAAGGGCCAAGTGATTGGGATCATCCGGAGCTCTTGAGCCGGAACATGAGCCTGGCGAGCAAACTTCTGGCAACCATCACACTTTTGTACGATATCCTCGGCATCTGCGTGAGCCGTAAGCCAGTAAAAACCATGCCGAAAAGCTTTTGCCACCAAAGATCTTGAGCCGGCATGATGACCACAATCGCCAGAATGAATCTCATTGAGGATCTCTCTCCCTTCATCAGGGGAAACACAACGCTGGAAAACTCCTGTAATGCTCCTCCGATGTAACTCGCCATTGACGATAGACATAGACTTAGAGCGGCGGACGATCTGTCGAGCCATGAGTTCATCTTCAGGGAGCTCGCCTCGAGTCAGATAATCCAGATAAGGAACCATCCAGTCCGGAATAGCGTGAAGAGCCGCCACCAACAGTGCCTCCGGGTCAGGAACGGCGAGATCTTCCTCGGAAGGTAACTTGACAGAAGGGTGATGGAGCACGTCAAGGAACACATTAGGGGGGGGCGGCTTACGTTGAGAGCCGAGTCGTGACAATGCGTCAGCCGCCTCGTTAAGCCACCGGTCGATGTGATCGACTTGATATCCTTTGAAGTGTCCAGCCACATTGGTTACTTCTTGCCGATAAGCTGCCATAAGTGGGTCCTTTGAGTCCCACGTTCCTGAAACTTGTTGAGCGACCAGATCCGAGTCGCCCAAACACCTGACCCAGCTTAGATTCATCTCCTTAGCTATCCGAAGACCGTGGAGGAGAGCCTCATATTCAGCTGCATTGTTAGTACAAGTAAACAGAATCCTCAGGACATAACAAAATTTGTCACCTCGAGGGGAAGATATGACGACTCCAGCCCCTGAGCCTCCTAGCTGTCTGGAACCATCAAAATGTATAGTCCAATATGTATTATCAGGCTTCTCTTCCGGAGCTTGGAGTTCAGTCCAATCATTGATGAAATCAACAAGTGCCTGAGATTTGATGGCTGTGCGAGGCACGTATTTAAGATGATGTGGGCCAAGCTCAATCGCCCACTTGGCAACCCGGCCTGTGGCTTCCCTGTTCTGGATGATGTCTCCCAAGGGTGCTGAACTGACCACGGTGATGGGGTGCTCCAGGAAATAATGTCTGAGTTTGCGACTAGCCAGAAAAATGCCAAACACCAGTTTCTGCCAATGTGGGTACCTCTGCTTGGACTCAGATCGAACTTCGCTGACATAATAGACTAGCCGCTGCACTGGATATTCTTTCCCTGCCTCCTTTCTCTCAACAACAACTGCAACACTTACCGCGCGATTATTAGCAGCAATATACAGGAGCATAGGCTCTTTGTCAATAGGGGCAGCGAGAACGGGCGGCTCAGCCAGCTGCTTCTTAAGGGCTTCGAAGGCAACATCAGCTGCATCACTCCAGACAAAGTCATCAGTCTTTTTCAGCATCTGGTACAAGGGGATAGCCTTCTCACCAAGGCGGCTTATGAACCGGCTTAGAGCTGCAATACGACCCGCCATGCGCTGAACGTCATTGATATTCTCTGGCTTCGCAAGTGAGGTGATCGCCTTGATCTTGTCCGGGTTAGCTTCGATGCCCCGTTCTGACACCAGGAAGCCCAGTAGCTTGCCTGTAGGAACACCAAAAACACACTTATCCGGGTTAAGCTTCATCTGGTAAGTCCGAAGATTAGCGAAAGTTTCCTTGAGATCATCCAGCAGGGTCTCCTTCTTCAATGACTTGACCACGATATCATCCACATAAGCATGAACGTTGCGCCCAATCTGCTTGTGAAAGCAATTCTGGACACACCGTTGATAAGTCGCCGCTGCACTTTTGAGCCCAAAAGGCATAGAGACATAGCAGAAGGCGCCAAAAGGTGTGATGAAAGCCGTCTTCTCCTGATCCTCGACGGCCATCTTTATCTGTTGATAGCCGGAGTAAGCATCCAGGAAACACAAACTCTCACAACCCGTCGTGGCATCAATGATCTGATCAATGCGAGGGAGAGTAAACGGGTCTTTGGGACAAGCCTTGTTTAGATCTGTGTAGTCAATACACATGCGCCAAGTGCCGTTTTTCTTTAGAACAAGCACTGGATTAGCCAACCACTGCGGGTGAAAAACTTCAACGATAAACCCGGCAGCTAGGAGCCGGGCTACTTCTTCCCCAATAACCTTGCGTCTCTCCTCGTTAAAACGACGGAGGAATTGTCGAACAGGCTTCATTTTTGGATCCACATTAAGGTGGTGCTCAGCGAGTTCTCTCGGTACACCTGGCATGTCAGAAGGTTTCCATGCGAAGATGTCCCGATTCTCACGGATGAACTCGATGAGCGTGCTTTCCTATTTGGGATCCATACCAATCCCAATAGTGAACGTCTTGGACGAGTCGCCTGGGACAAACTCAACCTGTTTGGTGTCCTCGGCCGACTTGAACTTGAGTGGCGGGTCAGACTCTGCAGTGGATTTCTTCAAGGGCGTCATATCAGCCGGGTCAACATTTGCAGTATAAAATTTCAACTCTTCCGCAGCGCAAGCCGTCTCAGCATAAGCCGCATCCCCCTTCTCGCACTCAAGAGCGATCTTTCGATCTCCATTAACTGTGATAGTGCCATTCGGTCCAGGCATTTTGAGTTTGAGGTAGACATAGCAAGGTCGAGCCATAAAGCGGGCATAAGCCGGCCGCCCGAACAGGGCGTGATACGGACTCTTGATTTTGACCACCTCAAAGGTCAAAGACTCGCACCAGTAGTTATCATCAGTGCCAAACGCGACATCCAGCTTGATCCGCCCGATAGGATATGCAGACTTTCCGGGAACGATCCCGTGGAACACGGTGGAAGACGACTGGAGCTATTTTTCAGACAGATTCATCCGCCGGAAAGTGTCGTAGTACAAGATGTTTATACTGCTCCCTCCGTCCATGAGTACCTTCGTGAGTGAATAGCCGCCGACTTGAGGCGCCACCACCAAAGCCAAACAACCCGGACTGTCGACCCGGGGCGGGTGATCCTCTCTGCTCCATGTAATGGGTTGTTCCGACCAACGTAGATATTCCGGTACTGCCGGCTCAACTACACTGACAGCTCGTTTTCGGAGTTTGCGATCCCGCTTGTCAGTATGGGTCGTGAACACGTGATACTGCCCACTATTCAACTGTTTGGGATTGCTCTGAAAACCAGATTGATTGACACGTTGATTGCCCTGCTGCTGATTTCCTTGCCCCGGATGCTGATTGCCTCCGTTGTTGCCAGAACCCTGATAACCTGTACCTGAGCCCCCCGGGCCATGAAACCCCGGGTTATGAAATCCACCGGACGAGCCGGCTCCGGGCTGCCCCGGGTTGCCTCCGCCGCCGCCTTGACGATTATGAAAGAACTGCTCGCCAAAAGCCTGCATTATGTGACAGTTCTCCCAAGAGTGGGTTGACGGCTTATTAGGGAGGCTGTGCTTTGGGCATGGCCCTTTGAGGGCTTCCTCAAAATTGCGGGGTTTGTTGCCACTATAAGATCTTCCCGAATTATTTCCCTTCGGGTATTTATAACCAGTGTTGGTATTAGCAACCAAATCTGATCCTCCTTCCTGATTCTTACGCTTACCTCCATTGCCATGATTTCCATTGTTCCCTGAATTGTTCTGCTGGTTACCCTTGCCACCATTGTTTTTCTTTCCCTTGCCGGTCTGGTCATCATCCGGGTTAGGATCCTTCGTAGTGTCTGACTCGGCATACCTAGTGAGGACGTCCATGAGCTCGCCCATATCCTGAACCTTCCGCTTAAGCCGGCCAAGTTTCTATACGAGGGGCTCGAAGTGATAGTTTTTCTCCAGGATCAAAACCGCTTGAGCCGCCGTGATGCTGTCAGAGGTGTGAATTATTTCCGCGACCCGGCGCGTCCAGTGATGGGCCGACTCACCCTCACGCTGGATGCAGTGCTGAAGATCGACGATCGTCATTGGGCGTTTGCAGGTTCCCTGGAAGTTCTTGATGAAACGGTCTTTCAACTCTGCCCAGGTGTTGATGGAGTTGGGGGGCAAGTTTTTCAACCATGTACGAGCCGGCCCTTCCAACATCATCGTCAGGTACTTAGCGCAGACTGCGTCGCTGACATCCAACATGTCCATGGCTATCTCGTAGCTCTCAATCCAAGCAGCCGGCTCAAGACCAGCCGTGTAATTTGGAACCTTACGAGGGCCTTTGAAGTCCTTGGGCATGCGCTCGTTGCGTAAAGCCGACACTAAACACGGTATCCCGATGGTCCTGCTACTGGAAGTCAATTGGGTTATGACAAGGGGCGCTTGAGCCGCCGCATTCGCCACCTCTGCAGCCCGCTGAGCCCAAGCCGTGTCAATGATTTCCTGGGCGTTAAGGGGCTCACGGCATGGCGGATCATGAGGCTGCTCACGATGTCTACGAGCACTGCTTGAGACGGCCGACGACTCGTCATGGCAGTTCCTGCTCTGGCTTGGAAGCCGGGTAGAGTGGAGTCGCTGTCGACTGTAGGATTAGTTTGCCTGCTGGGCGACCGCGGTTTTTAACATCTCAATAGAATTCCGGGCTTCGATCTCAACTGGCGAGTTTCCCGTGATTGGGAGCACAGCCAAGTTGGTTGCCACTACCACCAAGTTATCCAAAGGGTTGGTGAAGTGACCCGCTGGTGTCAGGAAGCGATGCGGAGGCGTCTGAACCGGCGGGGGTTGCTGGGCCGGTTGATGTGTTTGACCCGGCGACGGCTGCCTGCCTCCGCTCGGGGGTACAAACGGAGCTTCCGGGGTGCCTGCCCCAGCCCCCTGAACAGGCGCATCCTGCGGCGTGTTAAATAGACGCATGGGCTCATAGCTGGGCGGTAGACGACTCATATGGCGCCTCTGATGAACCGCCTCTGAGGCATTCTGGCGGAGCCCCATGCGCCAGGCTTCGGCTTTCAGGCGCTCTACCTCGGCTTGGACTTGAGACTGTAACTCCGCCATGCGAGTGTTTTCAGCGTTGATATCTGCCTGTACCTTAGCCATCTGGTCGCGGAGCTTAGCTACCTCCGTGTTACGCTCCGCCTGGTTCTCTGTGGTCACCGGCGTCGCAAGAAGCGTTGCCAGGGCGGTTGCCAGTTCTGTCAAGGCCTGAGCCGGCGGGACGGCTGAGCCGGCCCCTGAGGTGCCAGTTCCCGTCGCCGCGCCAGCCAACATGGAGTTAAGGGCCGGGGTTGAGCTGGCCATATAAACAGCAGCCCGGGGGGGCGCGTTGAAGGAGTCCTGGGCCGGCTGGTCGTCGGAGTAGCCCCCAAGCCCGCCATCGTAAAGCAGGAGGATCGACTCGGTTTCGCCTACCGAGGACTCGCCATCAGAGTAGACGAGGGTTTCGCCGCTGGACGCGGAGTTATCTGCAAGGTCCACCCCCTGGGTGAAACCGATGAAGACGTGCTTGTGGGCGGCTTGAACCTGGGCGGGTTGCGCGCGCCGAGCCGGCTCGACGATGTCGGTGCAGATGTCCGGCTCGTGTTCAGATCCGCCGGCTTTGCCGATGAAGACGTGGATGTTGCCGAAGGGGACAAGGTACCCGTACTCGATTGAGTCGGCCTCGGGGCCCCAGCCTGAATCGTCAATGTAGAGCTTGCCGCGGCGACTCTTGGTCATGCAGCCGATCACGTATCCCTCGATCCCTGCGGGAGTTCCCTTCAAGTACTCAACGCCACCGAGCGATAGCCCCACGGTGGGCGCCAACTGTCGTGGTTTTGTCACGGCAGATGTCCTCGTGAAAGGACTTAGTCGTGAGGTGTTGGTGCAATAATTTGCCTCCTTATGTTTTGGAGATTGTTGACAAACAGTAAGGGACTGATGTGTTTGCTAGTGCGCACAGAGTAACAGGTCCCTGGAGTTGAGAGAAGTTTGGATTCATATCTCCGAAGTTTATCCCCTGCGTTGCAGTGAAAGTTATCACCGAAGGATATGACGACAAGAGTGACCCTCAAAAATTGCTGACGTGAAGCAATTGGTTCGGTGCCTGTCCGAAGGAAGTGACTGCAGCCGAGGAAATTGAAGACGGAGAGAAGACGTAGCATTCTTTTCGTTGTTTCGTTTCTTTTCATTGAGTCATAGGACCACCGTACTATTAAGAGGGGTGTAGCGTTCGAAGCTTTGATTCTCTAATGCTAAACCCAAATCCTATGAAAGATGCGAGAGAAATCTCTTTGTGTTCCGAGCAAATACTTGCCAGCAAGAGACTGTGATCTTCTTCGCTGCGAGAGATTTGACTCTGACCGAGGAGTTAGCATTTCTTGCTCCGCAAGTAATGTTACCGTTGCTCCCAAATCCGACCGTTGTGAACGTGTCGGTTGGCCATTGGCTGGACCGCGTGTCCAAAATGGTCATTTCCCACCAGGGAAGGCTGAGGCTATAAATAGCCACCCCGCGCCGGCGTTGTCCGGCGGCTGCTCCATTTTGATTCTGAGAAGATTGTTGAGCAACCCCCTCTCCGAAAGATTTGAGTTTAAAATCCACCGAGAGAAAAACCCTAGAGCCAAAAAATTAGATAGTGGTTCAGCATCACTAGAATCTAAGTCCAGTACGCTCCGCCTATTACTCTTGAGAGCTGCAACTCTCTAGACGGATAGGTGTCAGCTCAAGTGTCGAAGAGTATTGTCTTCACCGAGCAAAATCTTCAGCAACCAAGAGTATTGTGGTTCACGAAGAGAGCTGAAGAGAGTTTATCTTCAGTGAAGGTTTGGAGATCGCCGTCAAGTATCTACCACGAGTAATCGGCATTGGTTGACGAACCAATTGTCGAGGAGAATAGGGCGAGGAGAGTTTATCCTCTGTGTTAAATCACAACCCCTCCAACCAGACGTAGTCCTTGTGCAGAAGGGCGAACTGGTCTACCAAACACCTTGTCGTCATCGAGCATCACTGGTCACTTCTACTACCCTTCTTTATATTCGAACTGTGACATGCCATATTTCAATCATGTGATTTACCTTGGTTCATGTGATTAGTTTCCATTCGGTAGTTTGTATTCGCTCACTGTCTACTGTATTTTCATTCGTTCCGCTGCTGGGTTCTGAGAGTTTTGATATTTCCGAGAAAAATTTAAAACTCCCATTCACTCCCCCCCCCCTCTGGTAGACATACTTCGATCCTACAATTGGTTTCAGAGCAAGGTACTCCTTGTCTCTGCTCATTTTGGTCTAACAACCTTGGAGTTTAAGTATGTCTTAAGTGAGCTACAAGTCGCACCTCAAGATTCCCATCTTCGATGGGACGGACTATCCCTTCTGGAAGGAGAAGATGAAGATCCGTCTCCGAGCTATTGATGATGATATGTGGAATGTGGTGCAGAATGGATTCACAGTTGAAGTACCCCAAGTCCCCACTGACCACGAGAAGAAACTCATTCAGATGGATGCCCAAGCTAAAGATGAAATTGGTGGCCATCTCTCTCGTGCTCAATTTCTTCGCTACCGTCAGTGTGAAACTGTAAAGGAATTGTGGGACATTCTCGAAAAGATAAACGAAGGTGTTTCAACTCAGAAAGAAGCTCGCATTGATACACTTCGGGCCAAATTCAATCGGTTCAAGCGCATTGGAAATGAAAGCTGTCAGCAAACTTTCGATCGTCTGAGTGACATTGCAAACGACCTACAGGGTCTCGGCGCCAAAGACATCACTGATCATGAAGTTGTGAAGAAGTTGCTCCGGTCTCTTGACAGTTCGTTCGACACACTTGTTCTGATGATTCGGGAACGGGCTGATTTCAAAGTTCTCGACTCTGCTGATATCATGGAAAGGCTAAACACCCACGAAGAACAAGAAGAAGAGAAGAGAGATCTCTATGGCTCAAGTCACCGAAAAAGTCATGCTCTCAAGGCTGTGCCTGATTCTTCCTCGGAAGGAAATGCCGATGAAGATTCAGATGACACCGAAAGGATTAGTCAGGATCTCGCATTGATCACGAAAAGATTCCAGCGTCTTCATAGGAAAAATCAGTTTCAGAAGAAAGGATCCAGCAACGCTGGCGGCTCCAAATCTTCATCAAAGCCAACAGGAGACTACACCTGCTTCAAGCGCAGAAAACAGGTCATTTCATTTCGGACTGCCCTCTCTAGGAAGCTGAAATCCGTGCTAGTGGAAGATATGATTCAGGAAACCATGGCAAAAGCAAGAGCAAGAGCTACGACTCCGATGATGAGAAGAAAACAAAGAAGTTCTTCAAGAAGAAGGATTCCTCCAAGTCCTCGTCAAGATCTTCCTCGAAGAATCCCTCCAAGTCCTCGTCCAACCGCAAGAACACTTCACGCAAGGCCAAGGCGTACATCGGCAAGGAAATGGATTCCGAAGAAGAAGCATCTTCTGACGATGAAGAGGTTGATGAATCAGAGGAGGATTCCGACTCTGGCATGGCTGGCATAGCATGTGGCTCTACTCCTGCATCGAACTTCTTCGAAAATCATTCGAGCGACAACGTGTCTCCTACGTACTGCTTCATGGCCAAAGCTTCGAAAGAAAAGGTATCCTCCAAACATCACAAGGTTCACTCCAGTGATCAATATTCTTCTGATGAGGATGACTATGCTGAACTGATCAAAATTGCTAATATACAACAAAACTCTCTCGAGAAAATTGAGAAAACCCTCAGGAAGTCTGAAGGGTTGTTGGTTGAGGAGATGGAGAAAAATCAGTCGTTGACCGAAGAGTATTCCGCTCTCGAGTCTCGAATGAAGGATCTCTCAGATAGTCATGATTTTCTCTCGGCTGACCACGAAATATTAACTTATGATTACCTGAAACGGAAACAGGAACTCGAGTCGCTGAGAGAGGCTCATGATGATTTGATCAGAGAAAATTCTCTTCTCACCCAACAACTCAAAGAGAAACCTGAAGTGTTTGTACCTCCTTGCTTAAAATGTCTCGAACGCAGTAATGCTGAATCAAATGCTGAATCTTCTGTGAATGCTAACCCCTCGGTCGAGGAAAATGGTTGTTTCTGATGAAAATGCTAGGTTGAAGGATCTTCTTCAAACAGGAATGTTCAAGTCTCTCAAAGGGCATCAAACCCTGTGTGATGTTCTGAAGAAATCCATTCTTCACAAAAATCCCAGGAAGGAAGGTATCGGTTTCGAAAGGAAACTAAATGAGAATGGCTCCTACTGGGAACCGGATCAATATCCTCGCACTGTGTGGGTGCCTGCTAAGAGCAAAACGCTCGATCCAGCTTTACTTTCGGGATATGACTCGCCAATCCCCGAATACTCATATGATGATTCTCTGGACAACTATAAGTTGTTCAAAAACCAACGTGGTGAGGCTGTTGCTCGCTATGTTGGTCCAAACAGTAGGAATGGCCCCCCAAAGGAATCTATCTGGGTGCCCAGGAAAACTATCGAGGCATTACCTGTCACTAGACTACTAACCATGCAGGAAGAAAATGCTCGATATATCCTTGAAAAGATTCGACGGAATGAGTACATACTTGCTTCACCAAACCACTATACTCATTCGTCAGGAAGAAACTTCAATGCTTATTCTTTCGATTATGCTCGTACTGACTCAAGTTACAATTCACATAATTTTCGAAAGAATTCATATCCTGCTCGCTCATATGTTTTGAAGCCACCTACAATGATGTGGGTGGTTAAGAAAGCCCGATTTCTCTGCATGACTATGTCTCCGGGTGTACCGAATGGATAATGGATAGTGGATGCACTAGTCATATGACCGGAGACAAGTCGTTGTTCGTCGACCCAAATTTAACTGCTTCATCTGAGAAGTACATCACTTTCGGCAACAACAACAAAGGAAAGGTACTTGGGTTAGGTAAAATTGCTATATCCAAGGATAAGAACATTGATGATGTTTTACTAGTTCAGTCTCTTGGATTCAATCTCATGTCTGTCGGCAAGCTGTGTGATCTAGGCATGCTAGTTCTATTTTCTAAATTCAAATGCATTGTCTTCATGGCAACTGACAATTCCTTCGTATTCGAAGGAAATAGAAAAGGTTATTTATATATTGTGGATTTCTCTAAGGGTCCCTCAGTCCGAACTTGTTTGCTTGCGAAAGCAACCGAAGGATGGCTGTGGCACCGAAGACTTGGTCATGCAGGTATGAGAAACTTGCAGACACTCGTGAAGAAAAATCATCTCCGTGGTATTCCTGATGTGAAATTCGACAAGGATCGTCTTTGTGCTGCTTGTGAGGCTGGTAAATTGGCCAAGAAGCATCATTCATCAAAAACTGTTATGACCACAACAAGACCACTGGAAATTCTTCATATGGATTTATTCGGGCCTCAAAACTATGCAAGTTTCGGAGGCAGTCATTATGGTCTGGTTATTGTTGATGATTTTTCTCGATACACTTGGGTATTCTTTCTAGAAGACAAAACTTGCACCCAAGATATCTTCAAAAGATTCGCCAAGAAAGCTGAAAATGAATATGAAGTGCGTATTAAACATGTCAGAAGCGACAATGGCACTGAGTTCAAAAATACTCATATCGAAGATTTTCTCGATGAAAATGATATTACTCATGAATTCTCTGCCGCATACACTCCCCAACAGAATGGTGTTGTTGAGCGTAAGAATAGAACTCTTATTGAAATGGCGAGAACAATGCTCAGTGAGTATAAAACTCCCATTCGTTTCTGGGCTGATGCTATTAATACTGCTTGCCATGTTGTGAATCGTGTTTATCTTCACAAATTCCTTAAGAAAACTTCATATGAGCTTATCACTGGCAAGAAACCGAATGTTTCATATCTACGTGTTTTTGGTGCACCATGCTAACTCTCACCACGGGAAAGTTATGGAAACGGTAAATGTGTGGTTTGATGAATCTTACGGCTCCCAAAAGGAGCACCTGCCTAATGTGATAGATGAACCTCCGATTTCGGATGCTATTCGGCAAATGGCTATTGGGGATGTCAGGCCAGTCGAAGGAAATGTACCTGATTCTTCCGATGATGATGCTCCCATAGCTCGACGAACACGCCAAGCTACTACCGAAGCAAATGCCGCACCGAACACAAATGGCAACCCAAATCCTAATGCCAACCAAAATGGCAATCATGATGGAAATGGCGATACTAATGCCAATCCTGATGCTGATACTGAGGAAAATGAAAATCAAGAAGAAAATCCTCACCCACGAGTGGCAAATCGAGTTGACCCTGCATTAATCCTCAAAGATCTCGAGAATCCAGGTTACAGACCCACAACTCGTTCTCGCACTCGTTTGGCTAACTACTGTGGCAGTTTCTCTTTCGTCTCATTGACAGAGCCTACCAAGTATGAGGAAGCCATGAATGATCCCGATTGGATGAATGCCATGCAAGAAGAGTTGGTACAATTCGAATTAAATGATGTGTGGGAATTGGTTGACAAACCGAATCCTAAGAAGCACAATATCATCGGCACAAAATGGATTTTCCGAAATAAGCAAGATGAAAATGGCATTGTTGTGAGGAACAAAGCACGTCTTGTCGCTCAAGGGTATACACAGGTAGAAGGTATTGATTTCGGTGAAACTTATGCTCCTGTTGCTCGCCTTGAGGCAATTCGTATTCTTCTCGCATATGCAAATTACAATGATATTCTGCTTTATCAAATGGATGTGAAAAGTGCTTTTCTCAATGGTGAAATTGATGAGGAAGTATATGTTAGGCAGCCACCTGGCTTTGAAAATCCTCGGTTTCCTAACAAAGTTTTCAGGTTGAAAAAGGCGTTGTATGGATTGAAGCAAGCCCCTCGAGCTTGGTATGACACTCTAAAAAGGTTTTTGCTCGACAAAGGGTTTATGCCAGGATCCACTGATTCCACTCTTTTCACTCGTGCTATCGATGGTGATCTATTCGTGTGTCAAATTTATGTGGATGATATTATTTTCGGTTGTACTAACAATGCTTGCAGCATGGAATTCGGGCGAATGATGTCCGAGAAGTATCAAATGTCTATGATGGGTGAACTTAAGTTCTTTCTTGGACTGCAAATTCGTCAACAGGACAATGGAACTTTCATATCTCAGGAGAAATACCTGAGAGACTGTCTTAAGAAATTCAAAATGCAAGATTGCAAATAGAAGGGTTACAAAACTCCCATGCCCACTAATGGCCAGCTGGACGCAGACGTGTACGGTAAAGATTATGATCGGAAAGCTTATCGTTCGATGATTGGTTCTTTGCTTTACCTATGTGCATCCAGACCTGATATTATGTTGAGTGTTTGCATGTGTGCTCATTTTCAAGCTGCACCGAAAGAATCGCATCACCAAGCGGTCAAGCGTATTCTGAGATATTTGGCTCACACCCCCACCTTAGGTTTATGGTATCCTAAGGGAGCACAGTTTGACCTCGTTGGCTATTCAGACTCAGATTACGCAGGTGACTGGGTTGACAGGAAATCTACTTCGGGGACATGCCATTTCCTCGGTAGATCATTAGTTTGTTGGTCGTCAAGGAAGCAGAATTGTGTCTCACTCTCTACGGCTGAGGCCGAATATATTGCTGCTGGTGCTTGTTGTACTCAGTTATTATGGATGAAGCAGACTCTGAAGGATTATGGCATCAAGGTCAAGAAGATCCCTCTATTGTGCGACAATGAGAGTGCGATAAAAATTGCACACAATCCTGTGCAGCACTCTCGCACCAAGCATATTGAGATCAGACATCATTTCCTACGTGATCATGTTGCTCGGGAAGATATTGTTATCAGTCATGTTAATACCGAAGAAAATCTCGCCGATATCTTCACCAAGCCTCTCGATGAGAAAAGATTCTGTGCGTTATGGTGTGAGCTAAATATCCTAGATTCCGCAAACGTGCAGTAAGCTGGACTCGGCACCCGTACCAACACTACCACATCTTAGAAGGAATGGGTGCATAACACTCGAAGAGTTTGAAAATTTCGACAAAGTGAAATTTTCTTTCTGAGAGTGAATACATTAACGAAGAACTAGACTAACCGGGTGCCACGATAATTGTGCGACGCTCGGGGTCATACAGTTCTTATACGATGGGTAACGCCACCACAATTTCTCTTGGTTGAGCTGCACTTGAGGATTTCGTGTTTGTCCGAATGTATTTCACTCATAGCTTGTTTTTCGGGTATTTGTGTTTCTTCGTCTGAGTGAAATGCCTAGGACCTGTTTTCCCTCTATTCTATCTCTTCCAGTCTATGTTGTTCCGTTATGAATGCACAAACTTCATCTGTGAACGAAACTTTATCTGGTGTCCTTGACCACGTTAAAGGTTCGGTCCGAACTTAATCTGTTTTGGCGAAAGCCGTCCAAAATTTGGGGTTTCCTGCCCAGGTCTGGACCACGATCTTTGATGACGGTTGCCACGTGCTCATCATCAACTGCCAGCTTATCCTATCCGTTGAATCGCAAACGTCCCTTGACTCCGTCCGTCCGATCAGATTTACAGGGTGCGGTCATTTTTCCTTCGCATATAAATACTGCGCCGCCCCCTTTCCTTGTTTCACTTCTTGTCTTCACCATCGCCACTCACCGAAGCCCTACCGCACTGCTCCTCCTCGAGCTCGACGACACCGACCACCTTCGCCGCTTCACTGCCGGAAAGGGGTCACCGGAGTCCTCCCTCGCCGCCGCGGATCATCTTCGTCTCCGCGCCGCCGTAGCTGCTGCACATCAGCAAGCTAGGGTATGTGCAGTGCGAACTTGTTCTTTCGTTCATCCAGTTCAAGTTCGTCCGCGGTAGAAATAGCCTTGTTTTACTACAATTTCTCAGATCCTTACTGCTAGGTAACTTTTGTGGATGTGGTTTGTAGTTGTCCCTCGCATCCGAAAAACTTCAGATCTAGGGTTTGTGTTGTGTCTCGTCCGAACGGAATGCTTAGCACGCTTACTAGTATTTTCTTCGAACCTACTAGTTCGTTCTATACATTTCTTTTGCCCGAAACATTTCTCAAAGTCTGCATCTACCTCTTCATCAAAAACGATTTCTGTTTTTCCAAATCTTAGTTGTGTGCATTCGTAACCATGTCCCCATTTTCCCTCGCATCTATCTATGTTCACAGGAAAATGCAGTCAGTTGCAGATTTAGCTCAGCGTAGCCAGCCTGAAAGAGATGATACTGTATTGGGCAGTGCTGATGAATCAAAAGCTCCGAATTCTAAGGGCCCAACGGTAGGCCTGTCAACCAGCAAGAGAAAAAGGGCCGAACATAATGACGACGAGCAAGTAGAAACTGCTCCGAAAAAGAAGAGGGGTGGCAGACAGGCTCTCACAAACACAGCTGAATATATTTCTCATGACCAATATAACACAGTTCCAGGCGAATCAAAACACGAACGAGATACACGACAACAATGGATTCGACGCCACTGGGTGCGTAAATGGTTCAATTATGAGTTCGTTGCCCCTCGCTTTGCTCAGAATTTGGCATTCCATCCACCGTGGGGTGACTGCCGAGAACTTTCTCTAATCAAGTCAAATGGACCTCAAGAGAGACCACCTCCTCTGGCAAATGCTCATGAGTCCTCTCTTCGCACTCCGGCCTCATATCCCGATGAACTTGCTAAGCGTCAACGCAATGCTGTTAAAAGAGCTGAGAGGGCAGAAAAGAAAAAGGCTCGTGAAGAAGAAAACCTTCGTCTACTCAAAGATGATTTGGAAAAGAAAAGGGCCGAAGGGATGTCTGAAGGACGCACCAAACATAAGCATGATCCCAATGCTGCTGCTCCGAAGAGAAAGCGTGCACCGAAGAAGAAAAAGGCAGTACCAGCAGATGAAGCAAATATGGATGATTCCTCAGCTGACAAAGATGATCCCCCGCTCACCAAAGAAGAGGTTGCTGCTGCTCTTAGCGAGGATGTGAACATTACCACCTCAACCGTGCTGCCAAATCTTCGGATCAATTTGGCGCCATCGACGAAGATGCCTGCCAGAAAAACACTAGCTACCACTGTCACCATGAAACAGCACGTGAACACAACTCCGCATCCACATGCAATTGACTTGAAGGATTTGGTAGTTGATGCTCCGGTGAATACTGCGAAGCCTGGCGAAAACATTCCCATACCTGAAGTTAGGAAGATCAAGACATCTACCGAGCAAGATGCTTCTCAATCCTCTGCTCCGAAGGAAGAGGTTGCTAAATTTGCACCTACACTGACTCAACCATTGGCTTCTAAGCCACCTTCCGAGCAAGTTCATGTTCCTGTTCAGACTGCTCCCTCTGGCAAGTCAGATGCACCTCATTATTATGATCATATATTTATCATGGAGCAGCTCGATAAGTTTGTGGAGAACCCTTTCGATGGAGAAGTGGCATCTTTGCCTATCCCTGCCGAAGTTATTGCTCAAGCAACATCAGTAGTGCAAGAACTGAGAGATGATGTAGTTGAGATTAATTCCCTCTCTGCCGAACTACTGGATCTTAATGAGCGAATGAAAACTGCCTCATCAAAGTTCATCATCAACACACTCGAAGATTCCTACAAGGATATCAACCGAGCCCTGAGTCTTCTACGTAGCCGAAGGTTGCGCTTTCACACAGATCTTGATGAAATTGTTCGAAAAGTTTGTGATGAACATCAAGCCAAAGTAACTGGCTACAATGATCTGGTTAAAGGCCATATTGATCATGTTGCGAAGCAAAAGGTCAAGCAAAGAAAGAAAATGGCGAAGAAAAATGTACCTCCGGCTCCGAAGGAACCGTCGCCTGTCCGTCAAGATGCTCAGTCTCAGAAAGAAAAATCTCCTGAGCCTGCTATTCCTTCGCCACCATCTGTTGTGCCTCCTGCTCCCTCCCCACTAAAATTATCCATCGATACAGTCGCACGAATGGCTGATGTTGGTCCCTCCGAGCGCAAGTCTGTCTCTGTCCGCCGATCTGACTCGGTTGTGTACGGTGATGAAGTTATTTCTCCCGAAGAAGAACTTAAATATCCATATCCTCGCAAAGAATTGCCATTGTTCTCAACAGGCGCAAGCGCAAAAGGACCGCTTTTCAATCGGAATGTGCATCCAAAATTCTTTCAGGCCAGCCCGTATGATGGCCCGCGCACTTCTAAATCACCTCGGTTCTGGACCAAGGAACAAGCTATTTATTACTCTCGGGTCCTTTATGAGAGCAAGAAGATTTTTCCTCATGAATTTTTGGATATTCCTGCTATGCGAACTATTGGCTGCTTTAATCAATTGCTACAGGATCTAGATGATTTCTGCCTCACAAAGATTTTTGAGTTCGAGCACCCATGGAACAGGGAAATTATTCTTCAATTCTATGCAACTTTGTACATCTCTGGTGATGAAAATGATAACTCAAAATGGATCATGGAATGGATGACCGAAGGAAAACGCATCAAGTGCACTTCGACAGATTTTATCTCGCACTTCCATTTCCCTCGCTTTGAGCACGGTAACACAAACATTCAAGTTCACAACATTGACGTTATCTCAGATGAAGTTTTTCAGTGCACTATGGACAAAGACAAGATTCGTGACTACTCTGGTCCTCCTCGTCCTGAACATTTGACATTCGAGAATCATACATTGTTTCACATGCTCTCTTACACTATTTGTCCGATGGCCGGCATGAATCCAGATAAGTCAATATCAGATGTTCTTCGTAATACGATATATGCAATCTCCGAACGATATATTTTTGATGTCGAAGACATGTTCCTGCATATCCTGAAGGATTCTGCTCAGTATCCATTTTGCATCAAGGTATATGCACCCTGGATACAGAAAGTTATTGATCATGCGATGCGAACAGTGTATCTTGCGAAGGAAAGCCACAAAAGCTTCATTCCTCCAGTTCGCGATACTCTGCAAGTTATGGAAGATATTTCTTCGGGCAAGTCGATTGCTTCAAACTCCCGCGACTATCACAAGCACTTTGATGGGCCTCGTCTGCCTCAGCGCGACCGAAAGATTATGCCTCAACCTCCATCGCAACTCGAAGTCAGTTTGCGTACTCAACAGCTGCTCATGCAACATATTGCAGAAGATAGACGTGAGAAAGAACATCTTGCCTCCGAGCTGAATGCAATTAACAATCGCATGAGGATAATGCATCTGATTGCTGATGAAAATAAGAAAAGACTCTGGAAATTGCTTCGCAAGTTCTTTACTGAAAAACAACTCATGAATGTCAATCTCCAAGAGCTTTATGATTATATTGACAAAGGCTTCACTCTCGAAGATTTTCAAGATAGGACTCCTTCTCTGCCTGCTCATGAGCCTACAACTGATCTTCTTCATCTAAGGCTGCGTAAATTGCTTGATGAATCTGAAGCCACATCACCAACAGAGAAACCTACCGAAGGCAATGTGCCATCTCGTGTTCCTCCAGTGGCCACTCCAGCTATTCCTTCGTCTGCTCAACCTCAAGCTCTTGTTCTTGAAGAAAAATCTGTTGCTGCTAAAGACGAAGCTATTCCAGTCACTTCCGAAGAAGAAATCTCCTCGGACAGCTCATCTGGAGATGCCACTGATTGATCCAAGATCTGCATTTCTTCACTCATGTTATTCGTCACCTTTTTGACACTTGTTGACAAAAAGGGGGGGAATTACATCGAGTCTCGATAGATTTGCTTTTTTGGTGTTTCATTTGTTTTGGTTTCGTTCGAGTTTGAAACATTCGGTTCAAGTCCATTTGCTCCATGTTGTCAAACTCGATTAACTTTTGTGATGTAATATTAATAACCCATGCTGCTGCACCATTTCTCTCGAAGTATTTGTCTTGCAGGTGGAATTATTATCAGAAGTTAACTTTGATTGCACTAAGATCTCGATGGATTATATCTCATCAGTGGGAATCAAATGTCTCGAATGATTGAAACTTCTTCCATATATTTCAATTATTGCAGGAGAATCTATCTCATATCTTTTGTACCTGCATACATTTAGGGGGAGTTCATTTCATATTCGAGCAAGTAACTCTTAATCACTCTTGTTTGTTTCACTTTACACTTATCTATCTTCACTTCGATGATTATCTGTTTTGTCATCAATCGTCCAAAAAGGGGGAGATTGTTGGTGCAATAATTTGCCTCCTTATGTTTTGGAGATTGTTGACAAACAGTAAGGGACTGATGTGTTTGCTAGTGCGCATAGAGTAACAGGTCCCTGGAGTTGAGAGAAGTTTGGATTCATATCTCCGAAGTTTATCCCCTGCGTTGCAGTGAAAGTTATCACCGAAGGATATGACGACAAGAGTGACCCTCAAAAATTGCTGACGTGAAGCAATTGGTTCGGTGCCTGTCCGAAGGAAGTAACTGCAGCCGAGGAAATTGAAGACGAAGAGAAGATGTAGCATTCTTTTCGTTGTTTCGTTTCTTTTCATTGAGTCATAGGACCACCGTACTATTAAGAGGGGTGTACCGTTCGAAGCTTTGATTCTCTGATGCTAAACCCAAATCCTATGAAAGATGCGAGAGAAATCTCTTTGTGTTTCGAGCAAATACTTGCCAGCAAGAGACTGTGATCTTCTTCGCTGCGAGAGATTTGACTCTGACCGAGGAGTTAGCATTTCTTGCTCCGCAAGTAATGTTACCGTTGTTCCCAAATCCCACCGTTGTGAACGTGTCGGTTGGCCATTGGCTGGACCGCGTGTCCAAAATGGTCATTTCCTACCAGGGAAGGCTGCGGCTATAAATAGCCACCCCGCGCCGGCGTTGTCCGGCGGCTGCTCCGTTTTGATTCTGAGAAGATTGTTGAGCAACCCCCTCTCCGAAAGATTTGAGTTTAAAATCCACCGAGAGAAAAACCCTAGAGCCAAAAAATTAGATAGTGGTTCAGCATCACTAGAATCTAAGTCCAGTACGCTCCGCCTATTACTCTTGAGAGCTGCAACTCTCTAGACGGATAGGTGTCAGCTCGAGTGTCGAAGAGTATTGTCTTCACCGAGCAAAATCTTCAGCAACCAAGAGTATTGTGGTTCGCGAAGAGAGCTGAAGAGAGTTTATCTTCAGTGAAGGTTTGGAGATCGCCGTCAAGTATCTACCACGAGTAATCGGCATTGGTTGACGAACCAATTGTCGAGGAGAATAGGGCGAGGAGAGTTTATCCTCTGTGTTAAATCACAACCCCTCCAACCAGACGTAGTCCTTGTGCAGAAGGGCGAACTGGTCTACCAAACACCTTGTCGCCATCGAGCATCACTGGTCACTTCTACTACCCTTCTTTATATTCAAACTGTGACATGCCATATTTCAATCATGTGATTTACCTCGGTTCATGTGATTAGTTTCCATTCGGTAGTTTGTATTCGCTCACTGTCTACTGTATTTTCATTCTTTCCGCTGCTGGGTTCTGAGAGTTTTGATATTTCCGAGAAAAATTTAAAACTCCCATTCACCCCCCCCCCCCTCTGGTAGACATACTTCGATCCTACATGAGGCCATCGTAGCTAGGTGGTAACTCGAACGGGGTTGATCGGAATCGAGAGACAAGAGTTTACCCAGGTTCGGCCCCTCACGATGGAGGTAATAGCCTACGTCCTGCTTTGGTTGTATTGATGATTATCTCGATACAAGGGGCGACTTGGCTAACCTAGTACTCGAGAGCTTGTAACTTAATCTTTGCCACCTCAGGGGCTCGCCTTTATATACAGGTCGAGGCCCTGGGTTTACAACAGAGTCCGGGTCGAAGAGACGACCCGTGTCATACTCTAATTCCTACTCATCTTGTTTCACAAGTAAGAATACTCTTTGGACGCCTTAGATGGAAAGGCTCTGGGCCGTGAGCCGGCCTCCTCCTGGTGGCGGCTTATCCACTGGATTCCGGTCTTCTGAATAGCCCGGCCCATCTATAGAAACCTTCTTCTAAGTCGCCGTATAGTGACCCGGCCCTGAACGGGCGGGTTACATCCAGGCGGGTTATGTCCAGGGGTTATATCCCCAACACCTATCCTCACCATTACAAAGGCCATTGAGGAACAGTTCATAATCAGATTGTCGCGGTTCACTGAGTGAACCCCAAAATGGAATTTTGCAGGCATCACAGAATTCTTCTAGAGGCATACTATAAGATCTATCATAGACATGAAATGAAACTCTAGAAGTGCAAGAATGATACTCAAATTTTTGAGTGAATGAATGAGTGAGGCTGTAGTGTTGCGGTGGCTTATCTGCGATGAAGGCGGAGAGCTCAGTGTTGTGTATATATTGGTCAAACTCTTCCTTGATGCCTGCACCTAGCATGAACTCGTTGCACGGCCATCGACATGACTTTGCTTCGGCACCTCGCATTGAACTTGCCCTTGGTTCAACATATGATTGGTGTGCTGGGCTTTCACTCGATGATGCTTCAGAGGACCTCCTCCTTGAAGAACTCCTCCTGAAAATGTTCATATTCCTACAAACAAATTTCTAAAAAATTTTGGACCACAAAAAGATGTTAACAAAACTTCACCAAATTGATAGCAACTACTCATATAAGTGACTAGAGGTTATATCAAGCATTTAAACTACTTAGAACTCAAAGAATTTAACATGCAAGCGCATTTTCAGTACCACCAATAGCAGCAATTTATGCAAAATATAATCCACTAAAGCAAAAACTGATTGGAGCAATGGGAGAGTCACATACCAAGGAGCAATCCCTCAAAACAGTTTTAGAAACGGAGCTCCGAGCAAAGAGATCAAAAATCTCAGGTTTGGGAGCAAGAACACGAGAGAAAGAGCTACCACGATTTTTTTCTAGAAGTAGGAGATGAAGTGGGCTGAATAGATAAGTGAGTGGGTCCCTGTGGGACCCACAAGGCATCTTGGCGCGCCCTGGGGGTGGCCACGCCCTGTTGCCTTGTGGGCAACAGATGCACCCCCTTGGGTTGTTCCTCAGTGCCAAAAATTCTTATATGTTCCAGAAAAAATCATGTTAAAATTTTATTGCATTCTGAGCACTTTTATTTTTGAGTCATTTTTTTTATTGCACGGATAATTCAGAAAACAGGATAATCATGGCATTTTCATTTTATTAAATTTAAATAACAAAGAGCAAAAGGTAGGTACAGAAAGTTGTGCTTACTAAATTCATCGACCACATACCATTAATAAGGTTGATCAAGTCTTATTAACAAACTATTTCCGAGTGACATGAAACCGAAGAATTTTCATATAACACTAAGTTACCTCAACGGGGATATGCATTCCCCCAACAATAAGGATCTCATATTTCTTTTTGACAGAAGGAAGAGGAAATTTGAATCCTCCAATAGTGATTGTAGAAGTTTTCTCAATAATATTGAAACCATTCACCGAAGTTTGTTTCTTTGGAAAATAAACTGTATGCTCATTACCATTGACATGGAAAGTAACCTTGCTTTTGTTGCAGTCAATAACAGCCCCTGCAGTGTTCAAAAAAGGTCTACCAAGGATAATCGACATATTGTCCTCCTCAGCCATATCAAGTATAACAAAGTCCATTAAAATAGTAACATTCGCAACAACAACAGGCACATCCTCGCAAATTCCAATAGGTATAGCAGTTGATTTATCAGCCATTTGCAAAGATATTTCAGTAGGTGTGAGCTTGTTCAAATCGAGTCTTTTGTATAAAGAGAAAGGCAAAACACTAACACCGGCTCCCAAATCACATAAAGCAGTTTTAACATAACTTATTTTAATGGAGCATGGTATAGTAGGTATTCCCGGATCTCATAGCTTTTTAGGTACTCCACCCTTAAAAGAATAATTTGCAAGCATGGTGGAAATTTTAGCTTCAGGTATCTTTCTTTTATTAGTGACAATATCTTTCATGTATTTAGCATAGGGAGACATTTTCAACATATCAATCAAGCGAGTGCGCAAAAAGACAGGTCTAAGAATTTCAACGAAGCGCTCAAAATCTTCCTCGTCCTTGTTTTTAGATGGTTTAGTAGGAAAAGGCATAGGTTTTTTGTGGCGCCCCGCCTGATTACCACTGTAGCCAGACGGTCGCCGCACACACCAGTCCAGGAAATCACTCTGGCATGCGCGTTTACAACAAGTATCATGAACACAGGCATTTCTATTAATGGATATATAAGTTTTACATGATATTTTACAAGGGTGATGGCAGCGGAAAAGCACTATCTAAGGCAGCATGGTCTTTGTGCGGCTTCAATCCACAGGGATCTGACTGGGTTACTCTTCTAACCCGCGAACACTCCGGCTCCTCGCTAGTGGACGTCGGATCCTTAGGTGAACCTGGCCACATTGAAGGCCGCTGAGTACTTTTGAATGTACTTGCAAGCAAACCAAACCAACATATACACCAAGCAAAGCAATCCATGGCATTCAAGCATGCTTTTATTATTAGAGGAACATTATTTATTAAGGCATAGCATATCTATGTAGTAATATTGGTTATCAGGTCATAACAGATTTATCCAGCAAAACAACTAATAAGGTAAATATAATATGACAAGGATAAAGCACGTTAAGTAATGATTTCATATTCCAAACCTTCTCATAAACCAATCTCAAACATATCCAAATCCGATCCAAACCTTGCGGTCATCTGACCACCTATCTCATAGCCATCGCATGGCTAACATTTGACATCATCCGGTGCCCATGCACCTTCATTGTAAGTCTAACAAAGCTTACCTTGCTCAGGTTTATTCTTAGCAATTATCTGGTTGACTCCTCCAGACTCGACACAGACCAAATAGTGTGACCTAGTGCGAACGGTGTCCCATGACCGAGGACGCAGCTATTCGAATAGATTTACACTCTGCAGAGGTTGCGCACTTTACCCACACCATGGGGCTCCCGGCCTCGTACTTAGTACATGCTCCCATTCGGGTGGACCGGTGTTGCTCCAACAAAACTTGTCTATTGCCTGGCACTCTTACGGCCCCACTGACAATCATACCCCTTCTGGGTCAAGTCCTGGGTGGCCCCTGTGTCACTCCTGACACCTGCCTCCGTCGTGGCCAAACTAAACTGTCCCAAACGGGGACCCCGGGCTAAACAAACAACTGGGCTCACAAGGTTATCGCCGCCTACCGGGCCAGGGTAGCACGCACGGATAACCTTCCCTCTTTGGTGGTACCAACAAGAGGCAAGACAATAGACCAAGTTAGGGCCCTCCCATAAAGACAAGTGTGGCTGCACTGATGAGCTCGGTTCAGTGGCACTGTGACTCGCTCCAGCCGATGGAGGAGGTTGTCATTATTAAGTCACATTCTTTTATCATTGCAACAACAGTAGTAATGCACAATGAAAACATAACAACTTATCTCCATATTGTCACCTATGAGTCAGTAGTGTGATAACATGATGAGCATTAGCAGGTAATGTAAATAACAAGTTCAACCTAGCAGGAGTTTAATTATTTCTAACACGGGCATGTTCATTAATTAAATACGCAAGAATAACATAGAGCAATGCTTTAGGGCATATATCAGATGGTCGGCTTGCCTGGGGGTCGATGAATTCACCGGAGAGAAGTGCGATCATCTCGCGGAAAGATTCGCCGAAGAAGATTCCCTCTCGGAGGGGCTGAATATGGGGCAGGGGCAAAATGGTCATTTTTAGAATGTGTTAACGTGGTGAAAGTGATGTCATCGGAACGGGCTCGACGAACAGAGAACGTGGGCTTTGGAATCACCTGAATCGGAGTTACGGTTAAAAAGTTGTGGCCATTCGTTCGTTAGGCAGAAAAACAAACAGTAACTGTGTTTTTCTGCTCTTAACTAGTGAACGTCCGCAATTTAATTCTTTCGGCGGCGGGGTTAAAACAGAAAGCGTATTTCCTGGAATACGTCTTCTCTTAAGGAAAGCGTATTCCCAGCCAACGCCGCGGGGAATTACGCGTTCACGAAATGAAAACGCATTCCGGGGAGGGCGCTTCCACATGAAACCGCGCGGGCCCGGGCGACAGATGCTTACAGGCGGGGCCCGCCTGCAGGTCCATCTCCCTCCTCTCAAAACAGAGGAGGAGCTCGGCTGGGCGTGCGCCGGCGCTCGTTCCGGCGGCCGCGGTGCTTGCGGGGGTCGGTGAGGGGCGGGATGGATGAAGCGCTTGTCGGTGCGCCCGCACGTACCTGTGGCAAGGGCAGGGGTGCACTGTGGCGACCGGACGGTTGGTAGAGGCGTAGGGCTGCGGTGGCGGTGGAGAGGTGAGGTGGGGATGGCGCTGTGGCGCACCGACGGCTGAGGGAAAGGGAGCTGGAGCTCCGCCTTGCTCAAGGGAGTCCCCTGGTGGAGGTAGCTGGCGCGGGGAGGTAGTGGTTGGCTCAAATTTGAGCCAGGGGTGGCGGCGGCCATGGCGGCTGTGGAGGAGCAGGAGAGCTCCTTGAGCTCGGCGAAGAGGTGTGGCGGGATGCTAGGAGGGAGAGGAGATGGCTGGTGAGAACGAGGAGTGCGGGGAGGGCCTATTTATAGGCGGACGGGGTGAGCGAATGAGCTCGGCCGCCGTGGCGTCCTCATCAACGCATTGGAGCTAGGAGACACGCGGAGGGAGGGGGCGATGTCAGCAGGGCCTCCGGGAGAGTGGAGAAGCCGGTAGTGGCTTTGGGAGAGCTCGGAGAGGAAGAGGACAGAGGAAGACGATGGCGTGGGTCACGGGCGCACAGTGTGGCGGAGCTGTCATGGCGTGGGGAGGAAGAAGGGGAGGGGGAAGCTGCGGGAGAGGGTGCACGCGGCCACTGCGGAGCCGTCGGACACGCTCGGACGAGCGGAGGTCGGCTGGAGCTAGCTGGCCGGGGCGACCGAGGTGCAGAGCACCGTTTTGGCCGTGCTCAATGCGCGGTCACCACCGGCACCGCGTGTCTAGGGCATTTAATGGCCTTGAGACTTTGTCAACCAGACGCGCCAGAGGTCAGTGAATTGACCTCTGAGGATCTGGATAAAGATGGGGAACAAGAATTGACTGATTTGAGCTCACAATGGTTCTGACATGAAACTTGGCCGAATTTTTGTGAAGAAATGGCTGGAGGGTTGGGGTTGGTTCTTTGCCACAATGAAATGTGGTAAAAAGGTGTAGGTGCTGGAAAAATTTGAAGTCATTTGGACCCTGTTTGCATGCACTTCCTTCACAATGCAATTTTTGGTCCAGAAATTAAACTTTGAAGCTGTGCTCAAATGGCTTTATGAAATGAGCTGAATTTTTGTGCAGAGTGATGATACGGACATTTTGATAATCTGGTAAAATTTCAGCTCATTTGGATGCCCTATGAAGGTACTTCCTTCACAAAGCTTTCTGCTGGACAGAAACTAGATGGAATTTTTGGGAGAAATTGGCTTGGCAAAATGATATGAATTTTTGCATGGTCACATTATATAGGTAGAGTGAGGTTCTGGATTAATTTCAAAAACTATGAAGCAATATAAAATATAGTTGCTTCACAATCCCAAAATAGATCCAGAAACAAGAATTGGATGATGTGCTCAAAACTTGAACTGTGGAACTTGGGTTCTTGATGGAAATGGTGAAGATATAGATAGGAGAAGCTCCACAAATTATCTGGGATTTTTCCTGGCTACCAAATTTGTAGTTCCTTTGGAAAGTGCCCAAAATGCAATATTGGCTTTAAATAGGAAAATGCAATTTTTCCTATTTAATTATGGCCAATATTTTTATGGAAGCTCAATATGATCACAATGAATATCTCCACAAGTTTTCATGAACTTTGGATATGGATAGATATTTTCCTGGATTTAATTCCTTTAACTGGCAGAAAAGGGAATTAATTTTAAATGAAAAATATTGCAAATGACTTGGCAATATTTTTGCATATCCAGTGTTAATAGATATAGGAGAGTCACTGGGAAAAGTTTGGAAGTCAACAGATCAAAGGAAATTGGGGTTCCTTTGTAACTGCCAGAATTAGGGTTTCCCTTCCGATAACTCGGAAGGTAGGGTTTCGGCGGCAAAACCTTGAGAATTTAATTTGGGTGGCAATGTTGAAGTGGAGAGAATATCTGGTTGGATAAAAAAGGCAAGGCTAAATGACCATCTTCATATACCCAAAGGCGAGAGAAAATCCAACAACACCGGAAAAAAAGACGGGAGTCCAATCCCGCGAAGGAAAAAAACAAGGAGCGAAAACCAGGGTGTCACAAACCTACCCTCCTTAAGAAAATCTCGTCCTCGAGATTTCCAGGCTTACCTCCCGGCTAAGGGGAACATACCTGTGTGTGACTTGGATCCATCAGCTGTCTTGTCCTCGTCAGTTTTACTGGCCTTTTAACTGCCTCTTCTGATGGCTCAGGTGTTATCTTTTTACACAGCTACCTTGAATCCTTCTCTTTCCTGTCAGGTGTACCTTTTGTCCTGGCGGTCTATTGTCTAGGGTTGCTGGGTAGCGGGTAGTATCGACAAGCAGTTTGGTTTCCATGGCCTGGAGCTAGCTGGTTCGGGCTTTATTGCGATACTTTGTATACTGACTGCTCAGGGCGAGACATCCTCTCTGGGTACAGGGCTCACATGCTCGTATGGCCCATATTCATGATGAGTACGGCGGGCTCACTTGTAATCACAAGTAGTGCATTTTTGTGGCCGCATATGCAAGAGTCTGACAAGGATTGGTAATATTACCTTGTCTGTGAAGTTTTGTTTAACTGTCGCGGATGTGGTTTATTCGAAGCTTCATGGTTCTTGGGAGTTTCTTTGATGGACCTGTCATGACCTGCCAACATGGCTCCTTGGTCATATCATAACTTGTTGAACTTGTACTCACAACTTACCCTCGCATATCTTGTAGGGGTTGTTGTATTCATATCCTTCTTTGAACTATGGGACCAATGTTTCTCTGAACACGGTCATTCCCGTGTATGGGTGGCTTGCATGAACTGATCAACCAGACTACATGCTCACAACATATGCAGGGGTAGGATAAATCCTTTCATAACCGCTGAGTTCTGAAGCAAACGTGTGTTTGGACTAGTTTGTGCTTCTGACAAGATTGTTGTGTGGGCACGATGGCGTGCTGACGAAAGCTGAATACCTTACGCTTGAAGCTTCTGCCAAGGTAGTGTGTCGAAGAAGGCTGGGTATCGTACCTCAGAAGTTTCCCCTTAGGTTGCTTACTGGGGAAGGTCAGGTACCTTATGTTGGAAGCTTTCCGCGGTAGCGGGCTGAGGGAGATTGGAGTGCCACACCCGAGAAGATTTTCCCTCTAGTGGCGTAGCGAGGAAGATTGGGAGTCTTGTGTCGTAAGCTCTTCTCGATAGCTTGCGAAGGAAGGTTGGGTTTCTTACACCAGAAGCCTTTCGTCGTGATATGTGGTCGGATCTATGGCCAATTCTGGCTTCCTTCCGAAGTATACGAAATGTACCTATAGTGGAGCCACCACTTGGTATAGGTCATACCTTGACTGAAGATATTCCATTGGTCGGGCACACCGCTTATCCTTTTGCTGGTTTGCTCATTGTTGTTGTAAAGGTTGCACAACGGTTGCAGACTTCGTGTTGATAATTAATCCAGATGTGTGCCAATCATAAGTAGTTGGCAGATAATTCCATTCAGTTAGGCTGAGCTTCCAGGTATTTGGAATTCTCATTGGTTATGGGCAGTCGTGAACTTATCCATATTTCTCGCAGGCCTTGTTCTCTTTGCCCAGAAAATTTTGTATATGCACTGGTGAATTCCAGAATATACTAACATACCAGAGTTTTGTTGTTGCTCTCAGCACGTTCATATGCTTGAAATATGTCTTCTGTGGATAATAAATGATTCTTGAGTCCATTGAGAAAAGACTCAAGGTTCACCCCACTGACTGAAATAATCCTTGTGTCGAGGATGGAATCATTTGTCCCTGCTGATGTTCATTACTAACAGCTCATCTAACTGTTCCTTAGGTATGATCTGTTCTGAGACAACCTCCCTTAGGTATAGTCTGGCCTTGTCTGTAGCACGCAGATTCTGCTTCTAACTCATTCCCTATTCCTGATAGATCCGGTGATAATGTCCCAAATATCGGGTAGTTGGCTTGGCTTGACTCTTATTGAATTTGGATTATTGGGTATTATCCAAGTTGTGTGTTGGTCTTCTTTGGTAGCTCTTGCGGATGGATCCAGTCGGAGCAAGAAAACGGAATCGAGAAAAGAAGCAAGAATTGCAAAAAACCAAAAAGCACATAAAGCTCAAATTTTGCGGACCTTACACATGTGGCCGAAGATTCACTAGTATAACTAGTATAGCGCACTCGATGTACCTCTAAGGATTTAGAAGCAAAACCACCCAACGCTCCTGGTAGCAATTGGTGTCAAGCTCCTACTACTTCCTTAGGGAGCATCAAACTCGACGCATGACCATAGCCAAAGTGGCTTAGTCAACGATCCTAGGGTTGTCGGGGAAAGATGGAGTTTATAAGCGTTTCCCAGAGGAAACTGGATTTAAGGAGAGAAATGCCATGGTTAGCAAGCAAGGTAGGGATATCTGGTTTACCTAGGGGTTCAGGGCTCACGGGTCGTTGTCTGGTGCGGACATCTCACACCGGAGGCAAAGGCCATGAGAGTTGAGGTCTGATAGGGGCAAAAACCTATGGGATTGCCTTATGATCAATAGTAACCATGCCAGTTTGGCAAAGATGGCCGGAATCCATCTGGGCTTTCTACGGATCAAAAGGCAATGAAATCCGGCTAGGGTAACCTACAGTCAGCCTGGCTCTGATACCATCCGTTGTGGCGCCCCGCCTGATTACCACTGTAGCCAGACGGTCGCAGCACACACCAGCCCAGGAAATCACTCTGGCATGCGCGTTTACAACAAGTATCACGAACACAGGCATTTCTATTAATGGATATATAAGTCCTACATGATATTTTACAAGGGTGATGGCAGCGGAAAAGCTCTATCTAAGGCAGCATGGTCTTGGTGCGGCTCCAATCCACAGGGATCTGACTGGGTTACTCTTCTAGCCCGCGAACACTCCGGCTCCTCGCTAGTGGACGTCAGATCCTTAGGTGAACCTGGCCACGTTGAAGGCCGCTGAGTACTTTTGAATGTACTCGCAAGCAAACCAAACCAACATATACACCAAGCAAAGCAATCCATGGCATTCAAGCATGCTTTTGTTATTAGAGCAACATTATTTATTAAGCCATAGCATATCTATGTAGTAATATTGGTTATCAGGTCATAACAGATTTATCCAGTAAAACAACTAATAAGGTAAATACAATATGACAAGGATAAAGCACGTTAAGTAATGATTTCATATTCCAAACCTTCTCATAAACCAATCTCAAACATATCCAAATCTGATCCAAACCTTGCGGTCATCTCACTACCTATCTCATAGCCATCACATGGCTAACATTTGACATCATCCGGTGCCCATGCACCTTCATTGTAAGTCTGACAAAGCTTACCTTGCTCAGGTTTATTGTTAGCAATTATCCGGTTGACTCCTCCAGACTCGACACAGACCAAATAGTGTGACCTAGTACGAATGGTGTCCCATGACCGAGGACGCGGCTATTCGAATAGATTTACACTCTGCAGAGGTTGCGCACTTTACCCACACCATGGGGCTCCCGGCCTCGTACTTAGTACATGTTCCCATTCGGGTGGACCGGTGTTGCTCCAACAAAACTTGTCTATTGCCTGGCACTCTTACGGCCCCACCGACAATCATATCCCTTCCGGGTCAAGTCCTGGGTGGCCCCTGTGTCACTCCTGACACCTGCCACCGTCGTGGCCAAACTAAACTGTCCCAAACGGGGACCCCGGACTAAACAAACAACTGGGCTCACAAGGTTATCGCCGCCTAACGGGATAGGGTAGCATGCACGCATAACCTTCCCTCTTTGGTGGTACCGACAAGAGGCAAGACAATAGACCAAGTTAGGGCATTCCCATAAAGACAAGTGTGGCTGCACTGATGAGCTCGGTTCAGTGGCACTATGACTTGATCCAGCCGATGGAGGAGGTTGTCATTATTAAGTCACATTCTTTTATCATTGCAACAACAGTAGTAATGCACAATGAAAACATAATAACTTATCTCCATACTGTCACCTACGAGTCACTAGTGTGATAATATGATGAGCATTAGCAGGTAATGTAAATAGCAAGTTCAACCTAGCAGGAGTTTAATTATTTCTAACACGGACATGTTCATTAATTAAATACGCAAGAATAACATAGAGCAATTCTTTAGGGCATATATCAGATGGTTGGCTTGCCTGGGGGTCGATGAATTCACCGGAGAGAAGTGCGATCATCTCGCGGAAAGATTCGCCGGAGAAGATTCCCTCTCGGAGGGGCTGAATATGGGGCAGGGGCAAAATGGTCATTTTCAGAATGTGTCAACATGGTGAAACTGATGTCATCGTAATGGGCTCGACGAACAGAGAACGTGGGCTTTGGAATCACCTGAATCGGAGTTACGGTTAAAAAGTTGTGGTCGTTCGTTCGTTAGGTAGAAAAACAAACAGTAACTGTGCTTTTCTGCTCTTAACTAGTGAACGTCCGCAATTTAATTCTTTCGGTGGCGGGGTTAAAACAGAAAGCGTATTTCCTGGAATACTTCTTCTCTTAAGGAAAGCGTATTCCCAGCTAACACCGCAGGGAATTACGCGTTCACGAAATGAAAACGCATTCTGGGGAGGGCGCTTCCACTTGAAACCGCGCAGGCCCGGGCGACAGACGCTTACAGGCATGGCCCGCCTGCAGGTCCATCTCCCTCCTCTCGAAACAGAGGAGGAGCTCGGCTGGGCATGCGCCGGCGCTCGTTCCTGCGGCCGCGGTGCTTGCAGGGGTCGGGTGAGGGGTAGGATGGATGAAGCGCTCGTCGACGCGCCCGCACGTACCCGTGGCGAGGGCAGGGGTGCATTGTGGCGGTCGGACAGTTGGTAGAGGCGGAGGGCTGTGGTGGTGGTGGAGAGGTGAGGTGCGGATGGTGCTGTGGCGCACCGGCGGCCGAGGGAAAGGGAGCTGGAGCTCCGCCTTGCTCAAGGGAGTCCCCTGGTGGAGGTAGCTGGCGCGGGGAGGCAACGGTTGGCTCAAATTTGAGCCAGGGGTGGCGGCGGCCATGGCGGCTGTGGAGGAGCAGGATAGCTCCTTGAGCCCGGCGGAGAGGTGTGGCAGGATGCTAGGAGGGAGAGGAGATGGCTAGTGAGCTCGAGGAGTGCGGGGAGGGCCTATTTATAGGCAGACGGGGCGAGCGGATGAGCTCGGCCGCCGTGGCGTCCTCATCGACGCACTGGAGATAGGAGACACGCGGAGGGAGGGGGCGATGTCGGCAGGGCTTCCGGGAGAGTGGAGAAGCCGGCAGTGGCTTCGGGAGAGCTCGGAGAGGAAGAGGACAGAGGAAGACGACGGCACGGGTCACACGCGCACAGTGCGGCGGAGCTGCCGTGGCGTGGGGAGGAAAAAGGGGAGGAGGAAGCTGCGGGAGAGGGTGCACACGGCCACTGCGGGGCCGTCGGACACGCTCGGACGAGCAGAGGCCGGCTGGAGCTAGCTGGCCGAGGCGACCGAGGCACAGAGCACCGTTTTGGCCGTGCTTAATGCGCGGTCACCACCGGCACCGCGTGTCCAGGGCATTTAATGGCCTTGAGACTTTGTCAATCAGACGCGCCAGAGGTCAGTGAATTGACCTGTGAGGATTTGGATAAAGATGGGGAACAAGAATTGACTGATTTGAGCTCACAATGGTTCTGACATGAAACTTGGCCGAATTTTTGTGAAGAAATGGCTGGAGGGTTGGGGCTGGTTCTTTGCCTCAATGAAATGTGGTAAAAAGGTGTAGGTGCTGGAAAAATTTGAAGTCATTTGGACCTTGTTTGCTTGCACTTCCTTCACAATGCAATTTTTGGTCCAGAAATTAAACTTTGAAGCTGTGCTCAAATGGCTTTATGAAATGAGCTGAATTTTTATGCAAAGTGATGATATGGACATTTTGATAATCTGGTAAAATTTTAGCTCATTTGGATGCCCTAT
Organism: Elymus sibiricus; assembly: GCA_039707655.1. Taxonomy (NCBI): domain Eukaryota; kingdom Viridiplantae; phylum Streptophyta; class Magnoliopsida; order Poales; family Poaceae; genus Elymus; species Elymus sibiricus. Next base: position 271,127,701 of record CM077668.1, read on the forward strand.
GAAGGTACTTCCTTCACAAAGCTTTCTGCTGGACAGAAACTAGATGGAATTTTTGGGACAAATTGGCTTGGCAAAATGATATGAATTTTTGCATGGTCACATTATATAGGTAGAGTGAGGTCCTGGATTAATTTCAAAAACTATCAAGCAATATAAAATACAGTTGCTTCACAATCCCAAAATAGATCCAGAAACAAGAATTGGATGATGTGCTCAAAACTTGAACTGTGGAACTTGGGTTCTTGATGGAAATGGTGAAGATATGGATAGGAGAAGCTCCACAAATTATCTGGGATTTTTCCTGGCTACCAAAATTGTAGTTCCTTTGGAAAATGCCCAAATGCAATATTGGCTTTAAATAGGAAAATGCAATTTCCCCTGTTTAATTATGGCCAATATTTTTATGGAAGGTCAATATGATCACAATGAATATCTCCACAAGTTTTCATGAACTTTGGAGATGGATAGATATTTTCCTGGATTTAATTCCTTTAACTGGCAGAAAAAGGAATTAATTTTAAATGAAAAATATTGCAAATGACTTGGCAATATTTTTGCATATCCAGGGTTAATAGATATAGGAGAGTCACTGGCAAAAGTTTGGAAGTCAACACATCAAAGGAAATTGGGGTTCCTTTGTAACTGCCAGAATTAGGGTTTCCCTTCCGATAACTCGGAAGGTAGGGTTTCGGCGGCAAAACCTTGAGAATTTAATTTGGATGGTGTAACACCCCCAGTAATTAGCTATAGTGACCTCACACTAATAATTCCTTGTCATCATGTTTTACCAAGCCAGATTGCAACATGTTAAAAATCAAAGTCAAATTCAAATTTAAAATGTAAGTCAAATAAAAACTTCTTCAAATAATTAAACAAAATAGTTCATGTTATTGCAAATAATCCCAAAGCAATTATAAAAATAAAACCAACATTATTTGAATTCCTAAATTGACCCTAACATCTAAAAACAGTACCCAAAACAACATTATTAAATCCATTTTCATTTTGCAAAATTCAAATGAAATTATTTTGCCCCCAAACTTTTTGTGGCAGTGCAGTATATTGCAATGTAATTATGTGGACAAGTTTCACATTTTACAAAATCCTTTTAGTAGCTCAAATTTTTGCAAATCCTTTCTGTAAAAAGAAAAACAAAAAAAGAATTAAAAGAAAAAGGGAAAGGGCCTAACCTACTGTGCACTAGAGCCCATCCCCTACAGCCTCTCTCCTCGCTGTGACCGCGCGCGCGCTCTCTCCTCGCTGTCACCGCGCGCGCGCTCGCCGAGCCGGCCCCCCCTCTCCTCTGCTCGACAGCGGCCTGCTACAGCGCTCGCGGAGGGGATAAGGACCCCTCCTCGCCCTCCTGGAGAACCCTAACCCTCTCCCCCTCTCTCTGCCTTGCCCTCCCCTCTCTCCCGAGCGCCGCCATGGCCTCTGCCCCATGAATCTCGCGGCCACCTTCGCCACTGCGCCTCGCCACCGTGCCAGCACGCTCCGCCGTCCTCGACTCCTTCCTCTGCACCAACCAGCTGGAGCAGGGAACCCCTGCTTCGTCTCCGGCGCCGTCTTCCCCAACCTCGGTCGCGTTCACCATCACCTTCGATTGCCTCGACTCCGTTCAACGCCGGCCTCCCCAAGCCTTCCCTGCAACGCTGTGAGCGGCCGCGCCTTTCCCCTCTCTCTCCTTGCTCTCGCTCGCTCGCTAGCCGCAGCCCCGCCATCGCCGGAGCTCACCTCCGCCGTATAGCTCGCCCCATCGCCGTCATTCGTTTCCAGGGCCAAAAGAGCACGTCCGCGTGCTTGGGACGATCCCGCGAGGCCGCCCGTGCCATTGCTTTGGTCGCGCGCCTCGCCAAACGCCGCCTGCGTCTGAGCCGCGCTCCAGCCGCCGCCTGCCTTTGCTGCAGCGGCCATCTCCGGCCACTTCCAGCCCCCGCGACCGCCGCCATTGGATGTGCGAGACCGCCCGCAGCCGAACGAGCCTAGCCACGCCCGATTTGAGCCACCGTAGACGAATCCCGCTTGACGGTGTCCTGGATTAGGGGGTGCCAACCTAGCCGGCCCATCTCCTCTGTTGGGCCGATATGCCCTCGTACGTGATCAAGATGGACTCTGGAGGCCACACACGGGAGACGTGATCGAGGCTGTCTCTACCGAAGACTTGCAGTACACTTCAAGATTTTTCTAGCCGCCTTACTCCAAGATACCGACCTTGTAACCCTAGATACCCTCCCTGGCGTGTATATAAGCCGTGGGATTTAGCCCGTAGGGGAGGACAACGCAATATCGCTCACCTAGCCCTAGAAGTTAGACACATATTACGATCTCGAGGTAGATCAACTCTGTACTTGATACATCTCCATCAATATAAACAGAAGCAGGACGTAGGGTTTTACCTCCATCGAGAAGGCCCGAACCTGGGTAAACATCATCTCCATCATCTCTGTTACCACCGATCCAAGATTCATAGCTCGGGACCCCCTACCCCGAGGTCTGCCGGTTTTTACACCGACACTGGTGCTTTCATTGAGAGTTCCGCTGCGTGATCACCAGAAGGATTGATGGCTCACCTGCAGATCAACTGCGCCAATGGCCACGGGGACGTTTATGCCCCCGGCCAGCTTTTCGTCTTCGGCATCATGGTATTTTGCGCTGACTCGACAGGTCACCTGACTCTGTCGAGAACTATGCCCCAGGTTGGATCGTGTCTTTCGGTGGCCTTGAGTACACTGCGGATTCCCGTGGCGAACTCATCCTATCGGGATGGACTCCCAGATGGATCGAGAGCTCGGCTAGTTCTGGAGGCTCGACTCCGGAACCGAACTCTGTCACGGTGCCTCTTGAGACCCCTGACGCCGCTGCTCCGGCCAGTCTCTCCCCGATCGCCAGTCCGGAGATAGATCCGACTCTCACTCCCGAAATTGCGCTGGTACCAGAATTGATTTCGGCTCAGAACCTGAAATTATGTTCAGATTCCCTTCGCTTCGGAAATGCATCCGGTCACACGCTGGGTGTACTTCGAATCAAACCTGCCTATGGCGCATCCATGAATCCCGAGGAGTTATCTCACCTTGATGAGATGCTTGACCGCATCCGGAGTATGTCCATCTCGGACGGCAAGACTTTGGTTTACAATCAGATCGGACTTAAAACCGACGATTGGGAAATTTACATCCCACCCACCACCCACCTAGTCGCCACGATCAATGATTTAACCGACGTGTTAGACTACGGCGAAGCCTCGGATATGGAGGAAGATGCTGATGACCCCACTGAGAACACCTTGCCCCCGGTAAACGCGGGCAAGTGGACTGCCACATCCACCTATGATGTTTACATGGTGGATACCCCCAAATCCCCTCCAAGACGTCGGCGAAGACGCCGAAGGGGCCCCAACGGGGCACCCAGTGGCAATGACGCGACAGCCAATAACGGCGAAGCGGAGGACTGCGATGCCGGTAACCGGGAAGAGGACGTTCAAGCCTCCCCCGTAAGGAACGGCACACCGGACCGACCTCTCAAGGACTTAGATCTCAATGACCTCTTCGAAGGGGCCGACGACAACTACATGCCAGAATCCGAGGAGGACGAGGGCCTCGGTACCGAGGACTACATCGTCCCCGAAGACCCCTTCGAACAAGAAAGATTCCGGCGCCGCCTTGTTGCAACTGCCCGGAGCATGAAACGCAAGCAGCAGCAGCTGCAGGCCAATACCGATGCACTAAATGAAAAGTGGATCGAAGTGCTCTTAGCTGAGCAAGAAATGGAGAACCGGTGCCATATTGCGCCGAAATCATACCCACATCGGCGTCTCTTGCTGGAATTCGACGAGGAGCTCGCGGACGACCTCGACCGACCCCCTAGAGGCCGGGACACGCCAAGACGGGAAGACCTCAACGAACGACCACCCCCACACCGTTACGGCAAGGACCCCGTGGATTATCTAGATCGTCACGACCCTCGACGTCACATTGAGGAAAACAGGGCTCCCCCTCGGTCCATCTATGGATCAAGGGGACGTGCGCCCGAGATCACGCCTACTCACGGCTCTCCCCTGACCTCCGACGAGATGCTCCTCGGTCCCGAGGTCCGGCTCACCCAATCCGCTTTACAGACAGGGTAATGGAACATCAATTCCCGGAAGGGTTTAAACCCATTAACATCGAATCATACGATGGCACCACGGACCCGGCAGTTTGGATCGAGGATTTCCTCTTACACATACACATGGCCAACGGAGATGATCTCCACGCCATTAAGTGCCTGCCGCTCAAGCTAAAGGGGCCGGTAAGGCATTGGCTTAACAGCCTTCCTCCTCACTCTATCGGCAGCTGGGAGGCCCTAGAAGACGCTTTTCGAGCAAACTTCCAGGGCACATATGTCCGACCTCCGGATGCTGATGACCTTAGCCGTGTCACCCAACAGCCAGGCGAATCAGCCCGAAAATTCTGGAATAGGTTCCTCACCAAGAAGAACCAAATTATAGACTGCTCCGAAGCCGAGGCCATCGCTGCCTTTAAAAACAATATCCGAGATGAATGGTTGGCTCGACAACTCGGCCAGGATAAGCCGAGGACTATGGCAGCCCTGACCTCACTGATGACTCGCTTCTGTGCGGGAGAGGATAGCTGGCTCGCCCGAAGTACTCATAACGGTGAAGCAGGCACCTCAGAAACTCGCGACGCCAATGGAAAACCAAAGCGCAACAAAAATAAGCGCATGTATAAAAATGGCGGAAGCGACACTGAAGACGCCGCGGTCAACGCAGGGTTCACCGGACCTAAATCCGGGCAGAGAAGAAAACCCTTTAAAGGGAACAAAGACGGACCTAGCTAGCTTGATAGACTCCTGGACCGCCCATGTGGAATTCACGGCACTCAGGAAAAACCAGCAACCCACACTAACAGGAATTGCTGGGTCTTTAAACAAGCCGGCAAGATAGCGATAGAGGGTCAGAGTAAAACCCAACACCGCAGCGAAGACGAGGATGAACCTCGGCGGCCCAATAATGGAGGCCAAAAGAAGTTTCCTGACGAGGTAACAGAGGTCAACATGATCTATGTCACCCACATCCCTAAAAGGGAGAGGAAGCATGTGCTTCGGGACCTATACGCGCTGGAGCCAGTTGCCCCGAAGTATAACCCATGGTCGGCTTACCCGATCACGTTTGACAAGCACGATCATCTGACCAGCATCAGGCACGGCGGATCGGCGGCACTCGTCCTGGACCCTATCGTTGATGGTTATCATCTCACACGCGTCCTCATGGACAGAGGAAGCAGCCTTAACCTCATCTACGAGGACACAGTTCGGAAGATGGGCATCGACTCATCTCGGATCAAGCCGAGCTCTACCACCTTTAAAGGTGTCATTCCGAATGTCGAAGCCTGCTGTACCAGAGCGGTCACCTTAGAGGTAGTCTTCGGCTCACCAGAGAACTTCAGAAGCGAGGAGTTAATCTTCGATATTGTCTCATTCCGAAGTGGATATCACGCGCTCCTAGGGCGCACGGCCTTTGCACGCTTTAACGCAGTCCCGCATTATGCCTACCTCAAGCTCAAGATGCCGGGACCTAACGGTGTGATCACAGTCAATGGTAACACCGAACGTTCACTTCGGACAGAGGAACAGACTGCGGCTTTCGCAGCCGAGGCACAGGCGTCCGAGGAGGCAGCCCGCAGCGATGAACAAGCCGCCCGCTCGTTAAAGCGCGCCCGGGCTGCACAGATCGACCTCGGCCAGGTACCCCTGCACCCGAAATAGGGATACGGGCTCCTTGCGTGCCCTCTTTGGAGTGGGCACTACGTCCCAAAGGTGCATAATTTCGCATTGAAGATTCCCTGGGCCGTCGAGGAGCCGAAAATATACTCAAACGTCGGCGCAGATCAACCAAGCAAAGACGCGGCTTCGAGCCTCTGCACAGGCAAGTATCTGTAAAAGAAACAGCCAAGCATGACTACGTCTATGTGGTTTTAACCACAGAGTGACTTCGGCAACACCTCCTTTAAAGGAACTCGGTCAATCAAACACTTAAAGTGTATAAAAGGCCGGAAGGGCATCAACCTTCACAAGTTCCTCACCATCAATGGTGAAGATCTGGTCAACAGCTTGGAAACGCAGACGTGCGGCAGGTAGCGGCCCGGATCCTTTAAAATCCGTTAGCAATTATCCAACCTATTTCTTTTCTTCCTACTTTACCATTTACGTTGTACTCTTTCAATTACTCTCGTCACAGCTGGGCATGTACACGATTGATATTATGAAATAAAGAAACTATGCCCTCTCAAGGTCTCTATTGTATTTCTTTATCAGCATAGCTCCTCTGCGAAGATGAAGTTCTCCAAAAAGATGCAATTGTACAACAAAGTCCGAGGTATTCGGCATCTCGTATTTTGTCCTTATATGCATCAGTTTCGAGCCTAGATTTTGGTCAATAGTTGGGTTGCCCGGCTCCTACGTGTACCCCTTATGTTTTCGATGAATTCGGCTAAGGGTGTAACGGGAGAACCACTACGATTGCGCTGCCAGGTCAATTGGCATGGCGCCTCAGTGGAGAAAGCCAAAAACTGACTACCTAGGTAGGCGTAAACTGGTCTGCCATCCGGAGACCGCGTCAAGCGATGTGACGATAGAGATCACCCGTGTCAAACGAAGGGCTTTCATTCCTAGCCGAAGTGTGCTATGGCCTAGACCTCGGCCGACTTGGCCGAACACTTCCCACACCGGGGGCTGGTCATCAGCCCCCATAGTCAAACTCCTATGACTAAGTGAAAGATATCAAGCCATTATAGTCCAATTTCCTAGTTCCTATAAGTCACCGACCACCTCCGGGTACCGAGACGTCGGCTAAGGGTCCAGTGTGCCTTAAGGAACACCCTTTGTATGATCTACACTGGGGCTGAAGCCGACGACTGGCCACTCTCATTTTAAACAGACATATCGGAGGAATAATTCAAATATAAAGCAACACACATGGAATTTCAAGCCATTCTCATTCAACAAAAGATAAAGTTTTTACATCGCACACTCCGGCATTCCGAGGTATCATCTAGAAATACAGAGTGTCTTTGGGACACATGGCTTCTGTGGTCCGAGCTCCCGCCTCTACCTCGGCGAAGAACTGCTCGGCGGTGCGCGGCTTGTCGGCAGGAGGGCCCGCGGCACATGTCTCCGCATCAACCTTGCGGAAGTGAGTCTTCACGCAAGCGTACGCCCTCCGCGCCCCTTCGAAGCACGCGGACCTTTTCCAGCGATCCACGCAGGGCACGGCATCTCTGAGACGGGCCGTAAGGCCGACGAGGCTCCTCGGCATGGCTTCGGCAGGCCACAGAGCGATGCAGAGGTCCTGGAGCGCCGGTCTCGTCATGCGAAACAGCTCCACCAGCTGCTTCACTCGATGATTCAGCAGCTGCGCAGACGGCAACCCTGGAAACTGCCCCCAGAAGGCCTTCTCCGCCTCGTGGCCCGCCAGCTGGCCGAAGTATGCCACCGCATCCGCCGCACTCTACGGGAGATCCGCAAAGACCTCTGCGGAATGCCATAACTGGGTGAGCTCGACACACCCTTTGCTGCCAAACGAACACTGCAGCAAATATATCTTACCCAAGGCGATTTGCTCCACTTGCTGGAGCACCTCGCGGTCAGCTCGGGCCGAGGTCTTGAGCTCGGAGTGGGCATGTTGAAGCTTCTCGAGCTCCTCCTTTGTTCGTTGCCCCTCCTCCTGAAGTTTGTCGCGTGGCTAGAACACGCCCTTCGGGGTGTCCTCGACCTCCAGCACCCGCGCCTGGTGCTTCTCCCCGGCTGCCTTCTCGGTGGCCCGGGCCTTATCAGCCGTGGCGGCAGCAGCCTCCTGCTGCCGCACCTCCTTCCGAGCCCTTTCGAGCTCGGCCTTGAGCGTTCCTAGCTCCGCTGTCAACATAGTTCGGCCTTAGTTGTTTTTTTAACACACATTACTCTTCGTTCAAAGTACAAGGCAAGTTTACACTTGCTTACCTTGAGATTGCTCAAGTTTCTGGTTCATCTCCGCCATCTCTTCGGAGACGGAGTCCGGAACCGAGGTTGAAACCTGGAACAAAACAGATCCTCATTACAAAGGGAATAGTTATGATTACTAAAAGGCTCCAGGACGGCTGCCTCAAGCAGCGCCCTGGGGGCTACTCAACGGGCTCCTACTTAATCAAGCGACCCCGATGCCGGTTTATTGAAACCGACTTCGGGCTCGGGGGCTACTGTAGGATCGAGGAGATAGGTCTAAGGGGGGTGAATAGACTCCTAACCAGCCAAATTAGCAGTTTTTAATTTCTCTTGGAACTTAGGCAGATTTTGGCACAAGTTAAGATCACTCCAATACCTTCTACACATGCATATCTAGAGATTGAGCAGCGGAAATAGTAAAGCATGCAATAGTACGGAAAGTAAAGGGGTAGAGTATGGAAGATCAAACGCAATGAAGACACGGTGAATTTTTGGCGTGGTTCCGATAGGTGGTGCTATCGTACGTCCACGTTGATGGAGGCTTCAACCCACGAAGGGTAACGGCTGCGCGAGTCCACGGAGGGCTCCACCCACGAAGGGTCCATGAAGAAGCAACCTTGCCTATTCCACCATGGCTTACGTCCATGAAGGACTAGCCTCACTCGGGGTAGATCTTCACGAAGTAGGCGATCTCCTTGCCCTTACAAACTTCTTGGTTCAACTCCACATCTGGTTGGAGGCTCCCAAGTGACACCTAACCAATCTAGGAGACACCACTCTCCAAAAGGTAATAGATGGTGTGTTGTTAATGAACTCCTTGCTCTTGTGCTTCAAATGATAGTTTTCCCAGCACTCAATCACTCCTCACAGATTTGGCTATGGTGGAAGAAGGATTTGAGTGGAAAGCAACTTGGGAAAGGCTAGAGATCAAGGTTCAAATGGTAGGAATGGAATATCTTGATCTCAACACATGAGTAGGTGGTTCTCTCTCAGAAAATGAATGGTGGAAGTGTAGGCACGTTCTGATGGCTCTCCTTACTGAGAAGGATGGGGTGGAGGGGTATATATAGCCTCCACACAAAATCCAACCGTTACACACTTTTGACCCAACTCGGTGGCACCGAAACGATAATCTCGGTAGCATCGAACTGTGTAAAAGATATGAACTTTAGGAATCTCGGTGGGACCGATACGAACAACTCGGATGGACCGAAGTGCAATGGCTAGGGCAATCCTCATCTCGGTGGCACCGATTGCATCAACTCGGTAGGACCGAAGTGAAGCAATAAGGCAACAGAGAGTTGGCAAGCCATCTCGGTGAGACCGATATGCATAACTCGGTGAGACCGAAGTGAATGCAACCAATTACAGAGAGTTGGCAAGGCCATCTCGGTGGGACCGAGATCCATTTCGGTGGATCCGATTTGTTAGGGTTTTGGCAGTGGCTATGTCTTGGATGAACTCGGTGGGGCCGAGTTGGACTTTAGGTTTAGGACATATTTGGGTAGAGAGAGTGGTTGAGGGTTTAGAAACACTGTCACTAAGCACTTGAGCAAAAGGACCATTAAACAACACCTCATCCCCTTTTAATAGTATTGGCTTTCCTATGGACTCAATGTGATCTTGGATCACTAAACCAAAAATGTAGAGTCTTGATCTTTGCCAATTCTTGTCCTTAGCATTTTGAAGGGTCCACGTCCTCTTGTCCCTGCCACGCCATTGTTGAACTTGTCTGAAATTCACTAGATAAAAGTATTAGTCCAACAACATGTATGTTGGCATGAATTACCAAAACCACCAAGGGAGCAAATGTGCTTTCAATCTCCCCCTTTTTGGTAATTGATGACAACATACATCAAAGCTTTAAATGAAGATTTAGCAGAGGTATGTATGAAAGCTTTGAAGGAAACATGTAACATGTATGAACTCCCCTGAACTCCCCTTGAAGAGGTGCATATAACATGATGATATCTCATGGGAAATATACATGCAACATGTATCTTGGCTATATGCATCAGAGCAATATATATGACATTTAGATATCCATATGTCCATGATTTTCTCCTTGCAAACAATATATACTTAGCAAGAGATCAACCATGTACATGAGTGTGATGCATATACTTACCTTGAAGTTCTTGATCAAGTACCTGAAGAAATACACTTGAGAAAACAGGGTTAGATAACACAAGATAATTTCTTCAAGAAAAGGATACAAGATCAACAAGAAACCAAGATTGGGATGACATGTAGAAGAGAGTATCACTAGGTGAATACTTCTTTGAAGCAGACATGTCCCCAAAAGAAATAGCTGTCTCCCCTTAAAGAACTTCCTCTCCCCCTGAATCTGACATGGATATTGGGAGTAGGTAGGGTGAGAAAACTAGAACAACCAAAGAACAAACTAATCATGTTTCTCTCCCCCTAAAAAAACATGTAACATTCTCTCCTCTTGTAAGGTGCATTTTTTGTTTTGAATAGATAAGCGTAAGCTTTGATGTATTCCTCTCTCCCCCTTTGACATCAATTTCCAAGAAGGGTCTTCAAGGTTATTGATTAAGTGGGTTTGGTCCTTGAGAAACACATCTAGATGCAAGTAGAGGATAAAAGTCATTGAGTGGAGCTGGAGCAGAAAAACTCAGGGAAAATGTGACAGAAAATTCCTTAGAGCAGTCAAAATCGGTGACACCGAGTTGAGACAATTCGGTGGAACCGAGTTTGATGCAATGGAATATTTTGTCAACTCAGCTCACTAGGCAAGGAAATCTCACAAGGATTTGCAAAGAATTAACTGCGAATCAAGCTAAAAGAGAAGAAACAGAAAAGAAGCAAAGAAACGTCTAGATGAAGTTTTTTTTTTTGAAAAGAAACACTCTAGCAAGAAGAGAACAAGCAGAAGAGACACTAGAGAACTTCATCTAGATTGGTCGGCGACTAGGTCACCTATGTTAGAGTATTTTGACTTAGGAGTCAAGTGAAAACACTTGATCATAGGTCATACTCGACGTTAAGCTCAAAATGGGGTTGCCATTTTTCCTTTAAGCTTTTGATGTATTCACATCTTGTTGAGTTGCTTTAGCTCATGTCTTTGAGTAAAGCTTCTCTAAGATGTGAGAACTTACATTGGTATTTGGTGAAGTCCATCATGTAGTTGAACTTGAAATGGATGCTCGTGAATTGACGTTTGGAGCTATCCTATCATTTGTAGTTCATCTTCCTACATGGGTTAGATTTGCAAGGAACAACATGTATATCCAAAATGACAAGAATGAAGCATAGCTCAAATGTTGTCAAAGGATATGTTTAGGTTGTCTTGTTCCTTGTTACTCCATCAATTGTTGATACTTGGGTTATACAAGATTGCTCAAGATAAGAGTGTGATGCAGTCTTGTGACATGAAGCTTGTCCAAGTACCTACAAAAAGTTAGATACCATACAAGGGAGCAAAATGTCCAAGATATAAAATGATCATGAAGGATATCATGGATTAGTCAAGAATGCTCATGCCCTTGTATGCATCCACATGAACCTCTAGTTCACGTTTGAAGCATCAATGATGTTCAATTCACTTCTCAAGTGACAAAACACTTTCTCATCAAGGGGTTTGGTAAAGATGTCCGCCAATTGTTTGTCAGTACAAACATGTTTAAGGTCAATATCACCTTTCTCAACATGATCTCGAATGAAATGGTGACGAACCTCAATATGCTTAGTTCGAGAATGTTGCACGGGATTGTGTGCTATCTTAATAGCACTCTCATTGTCACAAAGTAATGGTACATGTCTCACATGCACACCATAAGCTTTAAGAGTCTGTGTCATCCATAGTAATTGAGCACAACATGATCCCGCGGCAATGTATTCCGCTTCGGCAGTAGATAGAGATACGGAATTTTGTTTCTTGGAGGACCAAGACACAAGAGATCTACCAAGAAATTGACATGTACCCGAAGTGGATTTTCTGTCAACCTTGTCTCTGGCATAGTCCGAATCGGAGTAGCCAACAAGATTGAAAGAAGATCCTTTGGGATACCATATGCCAAAGTTTTGTGTATGTATCAAGTATCTCACAATTCTTTTCACCGCCTTAAGGTGACACTCTTTTGGTGCCGCTTGGTATCGTGCACACATGCACACACTTACCATAATGTTGGGTCGAGAGGCACATAGATATAATAATGAACCAATCATAGATCGATAAACCTTTTGATCAACCGGTTTGCCATCCTTGGTCAGGTCAAGATGTCCACTCGTGGGCATGGGAGTTTTCATACCTTTACTCTCTTGCATTGTAACGCCCCCCTGTAATAACTACAGTAATCCCCTGTTAACAGTGCCATGTCATCATGTTTAGCTTTGCATAAGCATCTTTGCATCGTACTTCATTTCAAATTCTAATTCAAATTGCAATTTAAATCTTAAGTGAAATTAAAAGTTGTTCAAAGGCAGAATTAAAATGTTCAAAATGTTGTAAATAATTCATAGGCAATGTTAAAAATAGTTCCAACATTAATTAAATTGGTTAAGTGGCCCCACCAACATTAAACGGTAACTAAACAGCACAAATTAGCACTAAAATTAATTAATGGGATTTTAAATGAAATTGTAATTTAGCCAAACCAATATTTGGTGGATGAGAATAATGCTCTGAGAATTATGAGCTATGCCACACATTTTATAAAAGTCAATTAGTGCCCAAGCAATTAGCAAAACAGAGAGCAAGAAGAGAAATAGAAAAGAAAAAGGAAAAGGGGAAAGAACTTACTGTGCGTCTGGGCCGTGAGTGCACAGTAGGAAAGGGCCCAGCCCGTCACGGCCTTTCGTCCTCCTCCCGCCTCCACCACGCGCTGTCAACGGCGCTCGCCGACACGTTGTCGTCGTCGCACGCGTCGGCCATCCGCCGTGCTCCTCGCGTGGATAAGATCCCCCGCGCCTCCCTGGTCGAACCCTAGCCCCCATTCGCCCCCCCTCTCGCGCCTCTCTCTCTCTCGTTCCCCTCTCACCCGTATCGTCGCCGTCGCTGCCGCGCTCGATCCCGCGGCCACCGACGACCTCGAGCCCCGCTGAGACGCCCACAAGCACCGCCGTGACCTCCTCGTCCTCCTCGACCACGAGCCCGAGCTCGGGAGCCCCTGCTGCGACCGCCCCGAGCTCTTCTTCCTCCTCTGCTCCGACGAGCTTCGTCGACGATTCCGGCGACGTCGAGCCCTCCCCGAGCCCACATTGAACGGCTACACCTCGCTGTGAGCTCCTGCTACCTCCCCCTGTCCTCCTCGCGACGAATCCGTGCCCGTAGCGCTCGATTCCACCGGAGCCCGAATGCGCCGCCGCCCGTCCTCGTCGCCGGCGTGCCTCCGGTGACCAAATGGTCCCGGGCGTGCCACCAGCGTGCTCGTCGCATCGCGTAGAATCGATCCCGCACTAGCCCCGCTCGATTTGCCCTCTGTACACACGCGCACGAGCTCCGCCCGAAAGCTTCGCCGCCGGCGAGCTCCTGCCGCTCGCCTCCGGCCACCCCAGCCCCTCCGACCACCGCCGTTCGACGCGGCGTTGAGCGCCCGTTCGAACGCGCCCTAGATCGCCGCAAATGGCCCACCATAGACGAATCCCGAGCCCCTCGCCGTTTCGGTGGCTCGCCGGAGCTTCTCCGGCGGCCGGCCGGTGCCGCCGCTGACCTAGCTGGCCTGGGGCCACCCCCAGTGCCACTGCCAGTGGGCCAGGCCAGTCCCAGTTGACCAGTTGACTTGGTCAACTCGGCTGACTGGGCTGCCACAGCCACTGACATGTGGGGCCCCTTCCCCCTGTGTCTATGACAGGTGGGCCACCCCTGTCAGTTAACTAATTAGTATTTAGGGTTAATTAAAATAATTAGTTTAGTCTAATGTCTCGCTGACATATGGGCCCCACGACTAATTTAATCTCTGGATTAGTTTAAATAAATCTGAATTAGACCTGAGTCTATGACATGTGGCCCCCACATGTCAGGTTGACCCTGGTCAGCCCCACTGTTGACTGATGACGTCACACCTGCATCATGCTGACGTCATCGTTCACTGTTTTGGATAATGTTCTGGATAATTCGAATTAATTATTAAAATAATTTCAGAAAATATTTAAAACTTTGAAAATTCATATCTTTTAAACCGTAAGTCAGATGAAAATAATTTATATATGTAAAATGATCAGAAAAATATGAAGATTCTGAATATGTGATCAAAACACCTGTCCAACACTCCTAGATAGCTGAACATGGAACTTTTTGACTGATTTCGATAGATGAATAGTGTCCGACTTTAATTAAATAAATTCTAATAAATTTCTAAATTAACTAAATCATTTAGTTAGGCAGTATAACTCATCTGCATATCATTTTAGGCATGTCATGCATAGTGATTGCATTTTGCCATGATATTTATTGTTTCTTCCCCCCTTCTCTCTCGTTAGACGCCGAGACCGACACTGCTGCCACCGAGTTCGACTACACCCCCGACGACCAGCCGTCCGACGACCAGCCCCTCTCAGCAGAGCTTCCAGGCAAGCAAACCCCCTTGACCCATACCTATATCACCCATTCCATTCTTCCCCCTGCTTGCATTAGAAATTGCCGCTGCTACTGTTTTATCCTATTTTCTGACGCATAGCCTGTTTTTGATAACTGTTATTTGATACCTGCCTTATTATCCAAACTGCTTAGTATAGGATGGATGGACAACCATCTGTGGCCCCTCTCCCTTGCTGTAGTTGCTCCGCTTTAGTAACTGTGCCCCGATCAACATGACCGGCTGGACTGAAGACAGCTCATCACCACACACCCCCTAATTGCCCGACACTGCAGAGTTGGCATCGAGTGCCGAGGGTGATACCTCTTAGCTCACTCCCGATGGTGCCTCTATAGAATAGCTAACCGGATGTGTGTTGTCGAGGGTGATTCCTCTTTCATCACTCCCGATAAAGCCGACGTCGTGCAACTCCCCGAGTGGAAGCCATCGAGGGTGATTCCTCCTGGTTCTCCTTGACGGATTACATCGAGTGGGATCCATCGAGGGTGATTCCTCGGACTCCTCCTCGATACTTGGACACACAGTTACTTTGGCCTTTGATTACAGGCGGGTCTACCTCGAGAGGTACCCGTGGGGAAATGTTACGTCAGGGGCTGAAGGGCTGGTGGTACCATCCAGTTAGAGATGGACCTGAGTCCCGACAGTGCCCAGATGTAAAGTCAGGCTGGCCTGCTACGCGTCGATCAGCCGAGGCCGGACATCACCAGGAACAAGGGTGTGCGGCCGGAGTTAATCGTGCATATTGGGCAAGCGAGTAATACTAATCGAGCTTAACGGAACGGGGTGTTTGATCTGAGTGGGTCGTCGTGCCCATTTCGCACTACCACCACGTGGGATAATGGTTTAATGGGCCCCTCTACACCGTATGTATCAGCCGAAAGCTCTGTCAGACGTCCAGTGCAGCCTTGTGAGCCGGTCGGGCCAGGTGCCATCCAGGATGAGTTGGTGCTTGTCCCCCGACCCGCGACACAACGACCCGGAGTGCAAAGGGCGATGGGCCCAAGACCCCTGGGCGCTTAGGATGTAGACCGACGGGGACCTCTCTGCTGAGCTGTAGGTAGGGCTGCGGTGTGTCGATCATCCGAGGCCGGGCATGACCCAGGAAAGTGTATCCGGCCAGAGTTAATCGAGCGTGTTGGGTAACAGTAGTGCACCCCTGCAGGGAAGATATCTATTCGAATAGCCGTGTCCACGGTAATAGGACGCTTGGAGTTGTGCCCGGATCCATAACAACTAGACAGAGATGATGATACATAATAAACTGTTGATAATGCTCTCGGGATCGCTTTCTCGCAGGGAGTCGAGAAAGGATCTCAGGGCATGGCTATTGTATGACAACATGTATGTTATTACTATCTACTCTCTCCTAATGCTGCAAGACTGCTTGAAGATGCTAGTCTTCGATAGGCTAGGCCTTTCTCCCTATTCTTGCCTTTCTGCAATACAGTCCACAAATACAGCCTTCTCATTTGATACCAATGCATATGTAGCATAGTTCTGATGTCAGTCTTGCGAGTACTTTGGATGAGTACTCACGGTTGCTCTGCTATTCTTTTTCCCCCATACCAAATTGATGATACATCAGACGATGGAGCCCAGGAGCCAGATGCCACCGCTGGAGCTTACTACCAGGAGGGTCCCGGCGGTGCTTACTACTGGATCGAGCCAGCCGACGAGGAGTAGTTAGGAGGCTCCCAGGCAGGAGGCCTGCGCCTTTTCGATCTGTATCCATGTTTGTGCTAGCCATCTTATGGCACCCTTGTCTAACTATGTCTGTACTCAGATATCATTTGTGTGACTGACTCGTGTATTCGGGCCTGCGTGCCCCCGGTCTGTAATATGCAGACCTTATGCTTTTATTTGAATTTAGAGTTGTGTTGTGATATCATCCCGTGAGTCCCTGAGCTTGATCGTACACGTTTGCGTGTATGATTAGTGTACGATTAAGTCGGGGGCGTCACATGCATGTTGAACTTTTTGAATAAGTCCTTAGTATACTTTGTTTGAGAGACAAAGGTACCTTCCCTAGTTTGCTTGATTTGCAAACCAAGAAAGAATTTGAGTTCACTCATCATAGACATCTCAAACTTTTCCGACATCAGCCTTCCAAACTTTTCACTGAAAGAGGGGTTAGTAGATCCAAAGATAATATCATCAACATAAATTTGGCATACAAATAATTCTCCATTAACCCTCTTAGTGAACAAAGTTGAATCAATCTTCCCAATTTCAAAACCTTTTTCAAGAAAAAACGTTGTCAAGCATTTGTACCAAGCTCTAGGGGCTTGCTTGAGACCATAAAGAGCTTTACGAAGTTTGTACACATGATTAGGTTTCTTGGGATTCTCAAAGCCGGGAGGTTGTTTAACATATACTTCCTCCTCAATTTCACCATTTAAGAAGGCACTTTTAATATCCATTTGGTAAAGAGTGATATCATGGTGATTGGCATAAGCAAGTAAAATGTGAATGGATTCAAGTCTTGCAACGGGGGCATAGGTCTCACCATAGTCCATACCTTCGACTTGTGTGTAACCTTGTGCTACGAGACGAGCCTTGTTGTGTACAACTTGTCCATCTTCATCTTGCTTATTCCGAAACATCCATTTGGTTCCAATGATGTTTTGCTCTTCCTTAGGCTTATTAACCAATGTCCACACTTGGTTCCTCTCAAAGTTGTGTAGCTCTTCGTGCATTGCATTCACCCAATCGGGGTCCTTGAGAGCATCTTCTACCTTTAAGGGTTCAACACTAGAGATAAATGAGTAATGCTCACAAAAGTTAGCTAAACGAGATTTAGAGCGAGTAATTTCCTGGTTTGGATATCTCCAAGTATTTGTTCGAAGGGATGATCCTTGTCGATTCTTGCTCTAACTCGAGGTAGCTTTTTCTTGGGTTGTGGTGAGGCTTCCTCATCATCATCATCTTCTTCTTCTTCGTTGATGTTGTCGTTGTTTGTTTGTGGAGGTGGAGAAGGAGGTTGAGGTGGATCATCTTGTTGCACTTCCTTGTTCCCATCGTCTTGACGTGTTCCACTTGTGGATGCCTCCATATCAGCTTGTCGTTCACCTTGATGTGAAGTTGGGGCTTCCACTTGAATAGACGAGGTACTCTCCTTTACTTCCACGGGGCGAATCTTGCCAATGGGCAAGTCTTGGATTGCTTCCGATGGTTCTTGATCTCTTACATCAAGTGGCAATTGCTCGACTTGCGAGCCGTTAGTCTCATCAAACTTCACATCTACCGTCTCTTCAACTTTTCGAGTGAAGTTGTTGTAGACACGGTAAGTGTGAGAGTTCGATCCATAACCAAGTAGGAAACCTTCATGAGATTTAGGAGCAAATTTTGAACAATGATGCTTATCAAGAATGTAACATTTTGAGCCAAATACTCGAAAGTATCCAACTTGTGGTTTGTTACCGGTGAGCAGTTCATACGCCGTTTTACCAAGAAGCTTGTGAAGATAGAGTCGGTTTGTTGCATGACAAGCTGTTTCAACCGCTTCTGCCCAAAAGTGTCTTGGCGTCTTGTATTCATCAAGCATTGTTCTTGCCATCTCAATAAGTGTACGGTTCTTCCTCTCAACAACTCCATTTTGTTGAGGCGTGTACGTAGCCGAGAACTCATGTGAAATACCCTCCTCATCAAGAAAGGTGTCCACATTGGCGTTCTTGAACTCCGTTCCGTTGTCACTCTGAACCTTCTTGATCTTCACTTCAAATTGGTTTTTAGCCTTTCTTGCGAAGTTCTTGAAGATATTTTGTACCTGCGATTTGTCATCAAGAAAGAACACCCACGTAAATCTGGAAAAATCATCAGCAATGACCAAACCGAAAGAGTTACCACCAAGACTCTTATAGGCGTTGGGACCAAACAGATCCATATGAAGTAGCTCGAGTGGTCTCCTCGTGGTCATAATGTTCTTTACGGGATGGCTTCCTCCAACTTGTTTTCCTTCTTGGCAAGCACTACAAAGTCGATCTTTGTCAAATATAACATCTTTTACTCCAAGAATGTGATCTCCTTTAACAAGTTTATCAAGGTTACGCATACCAACATGTCCAAGTCTTCTATGCCATAACCAACCTTTAGAAGATTTAGCAATTAAACAAGTACGAGGTTAGGCTCTCTTAGTGAAATCAACAATGTAAAGATCACCTCTACGAATGCCGGTAAAGACTATATTATGATTATCTTGGCGAAACACTTGGCAATCTACTTTGGTAAATAGAACATTAAAACCAAAATTGGCTAGTCTAGATACGGAAAGAAGATTGTAACCAAGAGATTCAACAAGCATAACATTTTGTATGGAGCTATCATTGGATATGGCCACCTTACCAAGGCTAAGTACCTTACCCTTGGAGTTGTCTCCAAAAGTCACATACTTGCGTGGACCATCATTTTTAGTAAGCTCACGAAACATGTCTCTATCTCTGGTCATGTGATCGGTACATCCACTATCGAGAATCCACTCTTTTCCTCAGGCCATATAATCTCGAAGATTTGCCATAAGACTGAGATTCCTCATGGTCTTCTCAAATTCAATATCAAAGTCTTCGTCTTCATCATAATAGCCGTGCTCAACATCATCATCATCATGCATGTGATTAACAGATTCATTAGTTTCATGATCATGACAATGTTCAAGTTTATGAATTCTAACAGTTTCCATGATAATATTGCTAATAGTTCTAACATCTCCTTTGGCACGCATGAGATCATGAAGCTCAAACAAGCAATCATCAAACTTGGGATCATTAGGACTCATCTTGTGAAAAGCAACTGTCTTATGAAGGATCTTATCAAGTGTAACACCCCGATTTTTGGCCCTTTCTTTTTCTTTTGGATTTCTTCGAATTTTGTTTGGAGTTTCTTTTTCCGTGGCTATGTGGTCTTGAAACCTGGGAAGATCTTCTCTCCTGCCACTTCCTAGTGGCTTGTCATTCTCAAATCTATCCCAAGGCCATGTCATTTCCATCTTAGCCCAACTCCAATATTTATTTATTGTGAATATTCCTTTTTCTATTAAAGGAATAACCCTATTTGTCCTAGGTTGTGAAGCAACCTATATTTATGCCATTCCAAAAATTCCCACAAAATTCTCATAAATTCTTTGGATCATATATTCCACAAATATGCAAAAATCCATCCTTGCCTAGTTCAAAAATAATTCAGGAATATTCATTTTCCATTCTGTCCAGAATGGCACTTTGTGAAGGAAGTGCTATTTATATTTTCTTGATTTCCCTCAAAAAAATTGGGCAATCTTTCATATCCAAATAATTGCCACATGCCAAAATTCAGCCTCATTTGCCTAGTAAATCTTCCTCTGCAAATTCCCAAAGTTTCTGACCAGAGGGAAGCTTTGTGAAGGAAGTACTAGCTAGGAAACTCCTAATGAGTTGAAATTTTTGTAGATCATTTATATAGTCAAATAATTGCTCTCCACAAAATTTCATCTCCATCAAACTATCTATGTGAGCACACCTTCAAATCTTAGTTTCTGGTCACAATTTCAGTATGTGAAGCAACTATATTTTATATTGCTTCAAAAATTCTGAAATTAATCCAGGACCTAAATATCACTAAATAATGTGATCATGCCAAAACTCACATTATTTTGCCAAACCATTTTCTCTGTAAAACTCCCCCAAGTTTCTGTCCAGTGTGGATCATTGTGAAGGAAGTACCATTTATAATTATCCAATTGGGATGAAATTTTTATGGTAACTTCATATGCCCAAATTATCACCCTCCACAAATTTTCAGCTCAATCCAACACCCTATGTGAGTGCTACTTCCTGATCTAGATTCTGGCCAATTTTTGGCAGTTGTGAAGCAACTGCACTCTAACCTTGCCCTAATGACCTCAAAATCCACAGGATGGTAGTTCTTCCTACCCTAAGCCTCTGTGACATCTTGCTTAGTTCTTATACCCTCTAAGTTGATCACTACTTCTTGCCTAAGTTTGCAACAGCAAACTTTCATCGAAGTGTCCCATCTGCACAAAGTGCCTTTCTTCGATCTATCACCTCAGGTAGGACCTACTTACGAGAGACAACACGGTAGACATAGTGTGGGCGGCCCTAAAGTCCCGCGTGCACCAGTGCACGCGGTGACCACGCGGTCTGGCGTGCCGAAAGCGTGCTCTGGCCGTCGGGGCCCTCTGCCGCCGCCCAAATGCCGTCCTCGCGACACCAAACCATGTCCTCTGCGTCGCCACCACTCCCCTGCTTCCACGCAACCTCTCTGGACCCCTCCCTATCTCCTCTTTCCTCTCCGGCGAGCCATGCCGCAGCGCGTGCCCGCGGCCGTCGTCGCTTAGCCCTTGTCCTCTTCCTTCCCGTGATAGCTTTGCACCGAATGAGCCTCCCCTGGACCTCTCCCCCCCCTCCGCGCGTGCGCGCGTGCACGCGGTCGCGCCAGAGGAATCGTCTGCGAGCTCCCGTCGGCTTCCGGCCCACGGCATCGACGCCGCGGTTATTTAAGCCGTGCCTGAGCCCTCCTCTCCTCACCAGCCTCCCTCTCCACCTCCTCTAGCCCCGCCTAGCCTCTCGAACGAGCTCGAGGAGCTCTCCTGCCCTCCAATGGCCGCCCTGGCCCCCGTCGGCCTCGGCCTAAATTCGGCCGCCCTGGTCTCTCTTCCTCCGCCCAGACCTCACCACTGCCCTCCCATAGCCGCAGCAAACCTCCCCAACCACCGCAGCATCTTCTCCCCGGCCGGAGCGCCGTGCCCATTCTCGGCCGAAGCCGCTGTCCGCCGCAGCCATGGCCTCGCTTGGTCCTGTGCTTCCCAGCGGGCGTGAGGCGGCCAGACGGGTGTGCCTCGTCCTCCCGGTCACTCCGGTGGTCCGAGCTCCGCCGGAGATGGCCGGGGTCGCCGGGGCTCGTCGCCGGAGTACGCGGCCGCCCCTGTCATCGGGCGCGCATGAGGATGGAGAAAGGGAGCGGGAGGAGAGAGAGAGGGTCAACGCGGGGCCCGCGTGTCACAGACTCAGCGCCCGGGCCCGCCGTTTTTAAGTGAAGACGGTTTTTCCAAAATACGCTTTCGTCTTCGGAAAGCGTACTCCGCCGCTTCTTCGGTCTGGATTACGCTTTCGTTTTCTAAAGCGTATTTCCGAAAGTGCGTTTTCTGTTTAAACCGGCCGGCCGAAACCCTTATTTTGCGAACGTTCACTGGTTAAGAGCAGAAATGAATACGTTTTTATTTGATTTCTGCCTAACGAACGAACGTCCGTAACTTCGCGACCGTGACTCCGAATCAGGTGATTCCAAAGCCCACGATCTCAGTTCGTCGAGCCCGTTCCGATGGTATCATTTTCATGAGGTTGTCACACTGTAAAAATGACCATTTTGCCCTTGCCCTTAAAACAGCTCCGCCGAGAGGGAAACTTTTCCGGCGATTCTTTCCGCGAGTTCATCGCACCTCTCCCCGGTGAATCCTTCATCCCCAGGCAAGCCACAACAGCCACTTGCATGATGGCCTTGCAGTAGCCATGGTTTCCACTTGAATATTTAAATGATTGTTTGCTCATTTAATTATTTCGTGAATAATATATGCTTGTGAATCCATGCTCATTCTTATGCCTTGTTCATTTGCCTCTAGTAGTTAAATGATTATTTGCTAGTATTATTATTATGTTAGTTCTCATATTTATTTTCTGATGCTTTTGATAATAATATGCTCATATGAATAGTTATCGGTTTGATATGAAAAACTCTTGTGATATTCATGATCATCTTTATGCCATGCTCATTTGCATCCCGTAGACTCAATGATTTATCATTGTTGATACTATGTTAAATGGTTATGTTGCCCATCCATGGTTACACTGATGTCATGCTCATCTGCATTGTTATTGCATTATGTATTTTACTGTGACTCGGCTCATCACTATTCAAGTTAAACCTGACATTAATCGAACTTGAACAAATCTGTTGGCTGAGTCATGGTGCCACCAAATCGAGCTCACCAGTGCAACCACACTTGCCTGGATGGGGAGGCCCTAATTCGGTCTATTGTCATGCCTCTCGCCGGTGCCTCCAACTAGGGAAGGTTATGTGCGCGCGCTACCCTGGCCCGGTGGGCGGCCATAAGCCTTGAGTGCCCAAGTTGTATGGATCCAGAGTCCCCGTTTGGGACATTTGTTGTTTTGGCCACGACGGTGGCAGCCACAGAGGTGGCGGATGTCACATGTTGACATCAGGGACAACCCAGGACATAGCCCAAAGGGGAGTTTGTCGGGAGTGGCCGGGAGAGTGTCATGCAATAGACTGGTTTTGTCGGAACGTCGTTGGTCCACCCGAATGGGAGCACGAGGCCATGAGTTCCGTGGTGTGGGTACAGTGTACTAACCTCTGCAGAGTGTATAAACTATCGATAGCCGTGTCCTCGGTCATGGACATAGTTCGTAGTAGGTCACACTATGGGTCAACAGAAATAATAACCTGAATAATAACAACCCCGGTTCGATGAAGAAAGAAGTTGGTTGATCTTTATGTGGTCATGCGATGATCACAGGTAGAGATCAAGCTCCGTGTGGTCATGTGATGATCACGATGGTATAGTTGATACCGAGCTTGGTTGATCCTGAGGTGATCGTGTGATGATCATGATGGTAAGTTTGTGGTTATGAGATAACCTCCGAGCAGAGTAAGTTGGTCCGTGAGACCTTAAACGCCGAACCCCTTGCATGCTAGTATCATCATGCTCATATCATGAATTATATGTACATGCATATCATCCTGTTCATATCATGAATTATATGTACATGCCATGCTCATGTTGTTGCCATGCTCATGTTGTTGCCATGCTCATGTTGTTGCCATGCTCATGTTGTTCTAGTAGTATCGTGTTCATCTTTGATTATTAACCTGTAAATGTCATGATGTTGTTTGTCTTGATTGCTTTGGTTGTTGTGAGCTTGCGAGTACATTCAAAGTACTCACCTGGCGTGTCATGCCAGCTTGCAGGTCAGGCCGTGATTGATTGCTTGTCGAGGATCCCGAGGTTGCGCTCTAGGATACGTCCCAGCCAGAGTCCCTGCGGAGTGCAGTCCATCACCGTTGTCATTGTTCCGCTGTTAGGAATTATTCCGCTGCTAGCATAGAGCTATCTGAGCAGGCGTAGTGTCGCCGTGCCCCTGTAACCTTCATGCCTTCAGAACCTTTGTACCCGTGTTATTTGTAATAAAGAGCTGATTTGTTCTATGCTAAGCAGTGCCATATTCCAGAAGACTTGATCTCTGGGCTGGAATACGGGGTGTTCCGATCTCTCTGAGCCGGGGTGCCACATCAAGACTCTTTAGAGAATAATCGGGATATTGCTTTTCTAAATCATGCCATAGAGTATAAGCACATGCAAAGTTTTGCATACAACCAAGCACAATCTTAGGTAATCCTCTAATGATAAGATTGACGGTTCTAAGATTACGAAGCATGTCAATTTCCTCTTCATGAGTAGGATGCAAGGGATCAATAGGGGGCACAAAAGGATTATGAATATACTTGCTCAAGTTAAACTCATCAAAGATATCAAGCATTTCATCCCTCCAAAAGTTGTAATATTCCCCATTGAGAATAGGCACTCTACGTCTAATACTCCCGAATGTAGACATATCCATCTCCCTCCAATGGTGATGAAACCAAAGCAATGGAGACCAAAGCTCTAATACCAATTGTAGGATCGAGGAGATAGGTCTAGAGGGGGGGTGAATAGACTCCTAACCAGCCAAATTAGTAGTTTTTAATTTCTCTTGGAACTTAGGCAGATTTTGGCACAAGTTAAGATCACTCCAATACCTTCTACACATGCATATCTAGAGATTGAGCAGCGAAAATAGTAAAGCATGCAATAGTATGGAAAGTAAAGGGGTAGAGTATGGAAGATCAAACGCAATGAAGACACGGTGAATTTTTGGCGTGGTTTCGATAGGTGGTGCTATCGTACGTCCACGTTGATGGAGGCTTCAACCCACGAAGGGTAACGGCTGCGCGAGTCCACGGAGGGCTCCACCCACAAAGGGTCCACGAAGAAGCAACCTTGCCTATTCCACCATGGCTTACGTCCACGAAGGACTAGCCTCACTCGGGGTAGATCTTCACGAAGTAGGCGATCTCCTTGCCCTTACAAACTTCTTGGTTCAACTCCACATCTGGTTGGAGGCTCCCAAGTGACACCTAACCAATCTAGGAGACACCACTCTCCAAAAGGTAATAGACGGTGTGTTGTTGACGAACTCCTTGCTCTTGTGCTTCAAATGATAGTCTTCCCAGCACTCAATCACTCCTCACAGATTTGGCTATGGTGGAAGAAGGATTTGAGTGGAAAGCAACTTGGGAAAGGCTAGAGATCAAGGTTCAAATGGTAGGAATGGAATATCTTGATCTCAACACATGAGTAGGTGGTTCTTTCTCAGAAAATGAATGGTGGAAGTGTAGGCATGTTCTGATGGCTCTCCTTACTGAGAAGGATGGGGTGGAGGGGTATATATAGCCTCCACACAAAATCCAACCGTTACACACTTTTGACCCAACTCGGTGGCACCGAAACGATAATCTCGGTAGCACCGAACTGTGTAAAAGATATGAACTTTAGGAATCTCGGTGGGACCGATACGAACAACTCGGATGGACCGAAGTGCAATGGCTAGGGCAATCCTCATCTCGGTGGCACCGATTGCATCAACTCGGTAGGACCGAAGTGAAGCAATAAGGCAACAGAGAGTTGGCAAGCCATCTCGGTGAGACCGATATGCATAACTCGGTGAGACCGAAGTGAATGCAACCAATTACAGAGAGTTGACAAGGCCATCTCGGTGGGACCGAGATCCATTTCGGTGGATCCGATTTGTTAGGGTTTTGGCAGTGGCTATGTCTTGGATGAACTCGGTGGGGCCAGATGGGAAATATCGGTGGGCCGAGTTGGACTTTAGGTTTAGGACATATTTGGGTAGAGAGAGTGGTTGAGGGTTTAGGAACACTGTCACTAAGCACTTGAGCAAAAGGACCATTAAACAACACCTCATCCCCTTTTAATAGTATTGGCTTTCCTATGGACTCAATGTGATCTTGGATCACTAAACCAAAAATGTAGAGTCTTGATCTTTGCCAATTCTTGTCCTTAGCATTTTGAAGGGTCCACGTCCTCTTGTCCCTGCCACGCCATTGTTGAACTTGTCTGAAATTCACTAGATAAAAGCATTAGTCCAACAAAATGTATGTTGGCATGAATTACCAAAACCACCAAGGGAGCAAATGTGCTTTCAATCTCCCCCTTTTTGGTAATTGATGACAACATACATCAAAGCTTTAAATGAAGATTTAGCAGAGGTATGTATGAAAGCTTTGAAGGAAACATGTAACATGTATGAACTCCCCTGAACTCCCCCTGAAGAGGTGCATATAACATGATGATATCTCATGGGAAATATACATGCAACATGTATCTTGGCTATATGCATCAGAGCAATATATATGACATTTAGATATCCATATGTCCATGATTTTCTCCTTGCAAACAATATATACTTAGCAAGAGGTCAACCATGTACATGAGTGTGATGCATATACTTACCTTGAAGTTCTTGATCAAGTACCTGAAGAAATACACTTGAGAAAACAGGGTTAGATAACACAAGATAATTTCTTCAAGAAAAGGATACAAGATCAACAAGAAACCAAGATTGGGATGACATGTAGAAGAGAGTATCACTAGGTGAATACTTCTTTGAAGCAGACATGTCCCCAAAAGAAATAGCTGTCTCCCCTTAAAGAACTTCCTCTCCCCCTGAATCTGACATGGATATTGGGAGTAGGTAGGGTGAGAAAACTAGAACAACCAAAGAACAAACTTATCATGTTTCTCTCCCCCTAAAAGAAACATGTAACATTCTCTCCTCTTGTAAGGTGCATCTTCTGTTTTGAATAGATAAGCTTAAGCTTTGATGTATTCCTCTCTCCCCCTTTGACATCAATTTCCAAGAAGGGTCTTCAAGGTTATTGATTAAGTGTGTTTGGTCCTTGAGAAACACATCTAGATGCAAGTAGAGGATAAGAGTCATTGAGTGGAGCTGGAGCAGAAAAACTCAGGGAAAATGCTTTGGCAGTGGGGCCGGGCATCGAACCCCTTGTACCCAGGCCAACCACTTCTGCAAAACACCAAAACATGGCGATTCAAGTAAAAACTTTACTCCTCAGTGCAATGAGCAGAAAACAAAGATTGAAGGGTGGAACCACTCACCGTTGGGGCCTCATAGCCGTGTTCGAGGCCGCGGTCCTCCCCTTCCTTGGGGATCTTGTCCTTGGCCAGCTTCATGAGCCTCGTCCACATGGCGGCCGAGGTGGAGCGGAAGAAGGAGGTGATGGTGTCCATGTCCTCGGGCTTTTGTGCCCTCATCGGGGTGGCCCGAAGTTGGAGAGGGAGTATACGGCGGTTGAGCATGACGTTGATGACGTCGGCCAGCTCAACCTTCCCCGTTGTGGACCACCACAAGATCCTGTCGATCAGGGTCTCCACCTCTTCTGGCTTCCCCCAGGCGACGCCCTTCTCCTTCCAGGACTTGAGTTTCTTGGGAGGCCCGGCTAAGAAGGCCGGGACCTCGGTTTGACCAGGGGCGAGTGGCTCGGTGATGTAAAACCACTCTCTTTGCCACTCCTTCACCGTTTCGATGAAGGTGCCCTTGAACCAGGTGGCCCCCTGGTTTTTGCTGATCATGGCCCCCCCGCACTCCGCGAGATCCGAGCCACTCGACTTCGGTTTGATCCCGAAGAGCTTCAGCCATAAGCCGAAGTGCGGCTCACAGCGGAGGAAGGCCTCGCAGACCGTGATGAAGGTGGCGAGGTGGAGAACGGAGTTGGGGGCCAGGTGGTGGAAATCTAACCCGTAATAGTACATTACCCCGCACACGAAGGGATGCAACTGGAACCCCAGGCCTCGGATGAGGTGGGGGACGAAGACCACCCGCTCCCCGGCATTGGGAGCGGGCACCAGCTGGCCGGCCGTTGGAGCACGGGCGGCGATGGCGGGGGTTAGATACCCCGTGTCGCGCAGCTCTGAGATGGTCGCGGCCGTCACAATGGAGCCGCCCCAGTGCCCCTTGAGGGTGTCGGCCATGGCTGATTGAGGAGTTGGGCTCGCGAAAGGGAAAGTCGGGATGGTCGGATCTGAGCGCTGGAGCTAGACGAAGCAGTAGTAGGGGAAGAATGGGAGCATGGGCTATTGCGCTGTTCTCCCCTTTGCTCTTATAAGCCTATGAAAGGCCAAGAGTCCCCCTCGCTGCGCCGATAAATTCGCGGTTGCCGTCAAAAATGTCGTTGAAGCATATGGGGGGAAACAAAATCTTGATGATATCCCTAAGAAAGCGGGCATGATCTCTGCCTCGAAGGGACGTGCCAGTAAAAAGGCTGCCTCGAACCACGATTTGAGGGGGAGGCAGTAAAAAATCTCCAAAAAGTTTCGTGGCATTTGGACTTCGTTTGGTATTGATTTTCTGTAAAACAAAAACAGGGCAGAAAACAGCAACTGGCACTGGGCACTAAGTTAATAGGTTAGTCTCTAAAAATGATATATAATTGCTGTAAATGCATATAAAAACATCCAAGATTGATAATATAACAGCATGGAACAATAAAAAATTATAGATACGTTGGAGACGTATCATGCGCGATGTGTTGTTGCTAGAAAGCGACGAGCCGGCTACTTATGCGGAAGCGATGGTGAGCCCGGATTCCGAGGCATGGCTGGAAGCCATGAGATCCGAGTTAAAGTCCATGGATGAAAATCAAGTCTGGGACTTGGTTGATCCGCCGCCTGGCGTCATTGCCATTGGTTGCAAATGGGTCTTTAAGAAGAAAACCGATGTGGATGGAAATGTTCAGATCCACAAAGCTCGGCTAGTCGCTAAAGGTTATGGACAAGTTCAAGGAATTGACTATGACGAGACCTACTCGCCGGTAGCGATGCTGAAGTCGGTGAGGATCGTACTAGCTATAGCTGCATATTTCGATTACGAGATAAGGCAGATGGATGTCAAAACGGCTTTCCTTCATGGAAATTTAACCGAGGACGTGTATATGATACAACCCGAGGGTTTTGTCGATCCGACTAGCACTAGTAAGGTATGCAAGCTCAAGAGATCCATTTATGGGTTGAGGCAAGCATCTCGGAGCTGGAATATTCATTTTGATGAGGTCGTCACTGGTCTCGGTTTCATCAAAAGCGAAGAGGACGCTTGTTTATACAAGCAGTTGAGTGGGAGCTCGGTAGTGTTTTTGATCCTGTATGAGGATGACATATTGCTGATCAGAAACGATGTTTCGATGCTGAACTCGGTCAAGGAATCATTGAATGGAAAGTTTTCGATGAAGGACCTCGGTGAAGCAGTTTACATATTGGGCATTAAGATCTATAGAGATAGATAGAGGAGGCTGCTTGGCTTAAGCCAGAGCACGTACATAGAAAAAGTGTTGAAACGGTTCAACATGAGTGAGGCCAAGAAAGGGTTCTTGCCTCTCTCACATGGTATAAGGCTAAGCGAGACTCAGAGTCCTTCGACATCTGATGAGCGAAGCAGGATGAGTCGGATTTCGTATGCCTCGGCAATCGGATCCATCATGTATGCCATGATATGTACTCGGCCCGATGTTGCTTTTGCGATAAGCTTAACAAGCAGATACCAGGCCAACCCAGGTGAGAGTCACTGGGCGGCAGTAAAGACTATTCTGAAATACCTGAAAAGGACTAAAGAGATGTTCCTAGTTTATGGAGGTGAGGAAGAGCTCGTCGTAAAGGGTTACGCCGATGCTAGTTTCCAAACCGACCGAGATGATTGTCGATCACAGTCCGGATTCGTGCATGTCATGAATGGAGGAGCAGTGAGCTGGATGAGTTCCAAGCAAGATACGGTGGCCGATTCTACCACAGAAGCCGAATACATTGCGGCTTGTGAAGCTGCAAAGGAAGGTGTTTGGATCCGGAACTTTCTGGATGATCTTGGTGTTTTCCCAGCCTCGGTAAAACCGTTGGACCTTTATTGTGATAATTCTGGTGCCATCGCACAGGCCAAGGAGCCGAGGAATCACCACAAGACCAGACACATAGATAGGAAATATCACCTGATACGAAAGATCGTAAAGAGTGGTGACGTAGAGTTATGCAAAATTCACACAGATGCAAATGTTGCAGATCTGTTGACTAAGCCGCTTCCACAACCCAAGCATGAGGGGCACGTTAGAGCTATGGGCATAGGATGTCTATTTGATTGACTCTAGTGCAAGTGGGAGACTGTTGGAGATATGCCCTAGAGGCAATCATGTATGATGATATTTCCTATTTGTTTATGAATAAAGATAGTCCTTGGACATTATCAATGATGTGTATCAGCAAGTATGTGACTTGTTTGTGAGACTATGCATTGTATGATGACTGTCCTAAAAGGTCCCTAGTCAAAAGGGCTGTGTGGGCGCGCAACTGACTAGACTAGCATATGACACGGTGGATGGCTCGGTCTCACTAGCCATGGAGCATTGGAAGCTAACCGAATAATATGGACTCGGAAAGATCTAGTCGGATTCGACATAGTCGGATCCGAGTCTAGATAAGGTCCGAGTCGGACAGACCCAACTATGAGACGCAGCGATATGTCATCTGTGAGTCTCTAGTACAACATATGTTCTATGTCCTAAGACCTAAGCTGTCGCATGTACTCGGGATGGTTACAGACCTGCTTTGGGCCGACCAAACGCTACTCCATAACTGGGTAGTTATAAAGGTAGGTTTCGGGCTTGTCCAGACCCATGCTACGAGACATGGTCGAGCAAGATGGGATTTGCCCCTCCGATCAGGAGAGATATACTCTGGGCCCCTCGTGTGATCCGACCAAGATAAGCATGGCCATGCGACAAGGATTATGAGATAATCCGGTTTGTTGTCGGCATCACTGGAACGAGAAAGAGGTCGGGCTAGCACAAGGATGACAGACTCGCCTTGAGCCCGACAACATATATCGTGTGGCAAAGGGAACAGAAGTGTGACATGTTGTACAGGTTCATGATGCCCCACAAGTATAGGGGATCAATCGTAGTCCTTTCAATAAGTGAGAGTGTCGAACCCAACGAGGAGCAGAAGGAAATGACAAGCGGTTTTCAGCAAGGTGTTTTCTGCAAGCACTGAAATTATCGGTAACGAGTAGTTTGATAGCAAGATAATTTGTAACAAGTGACAAGTAGCAATAGTAACAAAGAGTGCAGCAAGGTGGCCCAATCCTTTTTGTAGCAAAGGACAAGCCGGAACGATCTCTTATAGTAAGTAAAGCCTTCTCGAGGACACATGGGAATTTCATCTAGTCACTTTCATCATGTTTGTTTGATTCACGTTCGCTACTTTGATAATTTGATATGTGGGTGGACCGGTGCTTGGGTGCTGTTCTTACTTGAACAAGCCTCCCACTTATGATTACCCCCTCTCGCAAGCATCCGCAACTACGAAAGAAGATTTAAGATAACTCTAACCATAGCATTAAACATATGGATCCAAATCAGCCCCTTACGGAATAGCGCATAAACTAGGGTTTAAGCTTGTGTCACTCTAGCAACCCATCATCTAATTACTACTCCACAATGCATTCCCTTAGGCCCAAAGATGGTGAAGTGTCATGTAGTCGACGTTCACACGACACCACTAAGAGAATCAACAACATACATATCATCAAAATATCAAACGAATACCAAATTTACATGATTACTTATGACAAGACTTCTCCCATGTCCTCAAGAACAAAAGTAACTACTCACAAAACATAATCATGTCCAAGATCAGAGGGGTATTGAATAGCATAATAGATCTGAACATATAATCTTCCACCAAATAAACCAACTAGCATCAACTACAAGATGTAATCAACACTACTAGCAACCCACAAGTACCAATCTAAGGTTTTGAGACAAAGATTGAATACAAGAGATGAACTAGGGTTTGAGATGAGATGGTGCTGGTGAAGATGTTGATGAAGATTAGTCCTCCCACGATGAGAGGATCACTGGTGATGTCGATGGCGATGATTTCCCCCTCCCGGAGGGAAGTATCCCCGGCAGAATCTCTCCGCCGGAGAGCAAAAGTGCTCCTGCCCAAGTTCCGCCTCGAGGCGGCGGCGCACCGTCCCGAAAGTCTTCTCTATTTTTTTTCTAGGGCAAAATGACTTATATACCAGAAAATGGGAGCCAGAGGCTGGCCAGGGGCCCCACGAGGTACGAGGGCGACCCCCTCTGGTACTTCTTGCTTCCAGTATTTTTTATTTATTCCAAAATAAATCTCCATAAAATTTCAGCTCATTTGGAGATGTGCAGAATAGGTATCTCTGACATAGCTTTTTCAGGTCCAGAATTCCAGCTGCCGGCAATGTCCCTCCTTGTGTAAATCTTGCATATTAAGAGAGAAAAGGCATTAGAATTGTTCCACAAAGTGTTATATTGATCAAAAACACTATAAATAACAATAGCAAAACATGATGCAAAATGGACGTATCAACTCCCCCAAGCTTAGACCTCGCTTGTCCTCAAGCGAAAGCCGATATCGATAATCATGTCCACATGTTTAGAGAGAGAGGTGTCAATAAAAACAAAATACAGACATAGTAGCATCATGATCATTATTATAACAGCAATATTTATTATCATAAACTTCTCATGAGCAAGTAACAATTCATCACAGCAATGGAGTATAAGGCATAAACTTTCTTGAAAACTAACAAACTATATTCTCAGTCAACAATGCAATTGCAATTCATCATATTTTCAGGAAGGTCTCATGTAGGAGCTTTTCAGCAAGTCCACATACTCAACCATCATTTAGTCTTCTATGATTGCTAACACTCACGACATATATATGGAGCAAAAAGTTTCAGCCAGACACATAGAAAGATAGGGGCTTGTGATTTCGCCTCCCAACTTATTCACCTCAAGGGTGATGTCAACAATAATAACTCATGATCACTCATATCCAATTGGATATATATGCCTAGATCTTTCCCCACCACATGATGCTTACAAAAGAGAAAAATAAAAAGGAAGTAGAGGAGAACACTATTGACTCTTGCATAAAAAGTAAATACATAAAAGTAAAGATAGGCCCTTCACAGAGGGAAGCAGAGGTTGTCATGCGCTTTTTGTTGTTGGATGCAAGAGCTCTTAATGCAAAGGAACGTCACTTTATATTGCCCCTTGTGAT
This sequence comes from Elymus sibiricus, assembly GCA_039707655.1. Taxonomy (NCBI): domain Eukaryota; kingdom Viridiplantae; phylum Streptophyta; class Magnoliopsida; order Poales; family Poaceae; genus Elymus; species Elymus sibiricus. Next base: position 271,160,461 of record CM077668.1, read on the forward strand.
AGCAACCTTTATTATGCAGTCTGTCGCTATTATTTCTTTACCATCACAAGTTCGTACAAAGCTTATTTCCCTTACAATAAAAGTTCAGACATATTTAGAGGCAATTTTTATTGCTTTTTGCACCGATGACAACTTACTTGAAGGATCTTGTTCAATCCCTAGGTAGATATAGTGGACTCCCATGACATGAAACTGGGTTTAAGGGTTTTGGATGCACAAGTAGTATCTCTACTTGGTGCGGATTTTTGGCTAGCAAAGATATTGGGCAAGCACCACATGTTGGAGGATCTATAACAATATAACTTCTATGTGAATATGAACAAACATAATTCATTACGTTGTCTTCCTTGTCCAACGTCAACAATTTGACATAAAATACTTAATGGGGGCTCACAATCATAAAATATGTCCAAGATAGTATATTTGCATGTGAATCTTCTCTTCCCTTATTAACTCTTTCATGAATTGCATCATTGACTAATGCTATGTTTGTTAACTTCCAATAAATTTTACCACTTATACTTTTCTTTATGTAATGTCATTACTTTCCATAAGATTAGCATATGATCTTTTTCATTATTTTCATTGCTAGGATTGGAACTTGAAAGTAAAGAAGCAAAAACTCAAACTACTCTTTATTATATAACTCTCAACTCGATTACATAGATAGATAGATTACGAAGCTAACACTCGAAATAGATCATACTAAACTTTTATTCAACTAAATCACAAAATAGCTAAGGATCGAACTAAAATAGGTAAAGATAATAAAAGTGATGGTGATACGATACCGGGGCACCTCCCCCAAGCTTGGCACAAGCCAAGGGGGGTGCCCATACCCATGTGCTCAAGTCTCCTTCTTCGGTGATGGTGGTGATGAAGTGGCGAGCTTGTCCAGCTTACGTTTGAGGATGAAATTTTCCTCCCTCAAATCATCGACTTCTTGCTCAAGCTTCAATACCTTTTTACATAATGCCTCCTTGCTTTCCTGCAGAAAACGAGACGGAATAAATTGGATCTTAGACTTGTTTACTGTGTTTGGGAGGCTCGACTTCTTGAACTCCACATGCATATCTCCAGGTTGAGGTAGAGGGGCATCGTCTTCATCCGAACTCGCATCTTCCGTCCCCTTTATGTTGGCATCTTGCTCCTCCTCCTCGGACCATCCATAGGGGTCTATATCCCCATAGATCTTTGGATTTGCAACATAGTGTGATACGAAGCTCTCCCCATCTGAGTCTTGAGACGACATACTTTCGGATCTGCCAGGAAAATAGCACGAAACAAGAACAGAGGATATTTCTGCGATACGGTGGTCAAAACGTCTTGGAGTATATATAAAGAATTTTTATCTTGCAAAACAAGTAATCCAGGAGAAAACGGAGTCGGGAAGGCTCACGTGGGGCCCACGAGCCACCAGGGCGCGCCTGGGGGGGTGGCGTGCCCTGGTGCCTCGTGGGCACCAGGTGGGTCCCCTCGGCTGTTTCTTATTTTTGTATTTTTTCTAATATTCCAAAACTGACATAAAATATTTTTATGGAATTTTTGGAGTCGGTTTACTTACCGTACCACATACCTCTTTCTTTTCAGGGTTCTGGAGTGTTCCGGAAGGTCTCTCTTATGTATTCTTCCGGTGTAATTGTTTCAATAATATTAGTTTCAACATTAATGGGAGTACCTGAAATATAGTGCTTGATTCTTTGCCCATTCACCACTCTCGGATTAGTGCCTTCGGAGTTGTTTATTTTGATGGCTCCGGAGCGATAAACTTCTTCGATGATATACGGTCCTTCCCATTTACAGAGAAGTTTTCCTGCAAAAAATCTCAAACGAAAATTGTACAATAGAACTTGCTCACCTACTTTAAATTCTCGTTTTTGAATTCTTCTATCATGCCATCTTTTAGCTTTCTTTTTAAACAATTTGGCATTTTCATAAGCTTGGGTTCTCCATTCATCTAATGAGCTAATATCAAATAACCTCTTTTCATTGGCAAGTTTAAAATCATAATTTAGTTCTTTAATTGCCCAATATGCTTTATGCTCTAACTCAAGAGGTAAATGACATGCTTTTCCATAAACCATTTTATAAGGAGACATACCCATAGGATTTTTATAAGCAGTTCTATAAGCCCATAATGCATCGTCAAGTTTCTTAGACCAATTCTTTCTAGATCTATTGACGGTTTTTTGCAAAATTAATTTTATTTCTCTATTGCTCAATTCAACTTGACCACTAGTTTGAGGGTGATAGAGAGAAGCAATTCTATGGTTGACATCATAATTAGCAAGCAACTTATGGAATGCACCATGAATAAAATGTGAACCACCATCAGTCATTAAATATATAGGGACTCCATGTTTGGGGAACGTTGCATGGGAAACAAAAAATTTCCTACGCACACACAAGATCTATCCATGGAGATGAGCATCTATGAGAGGGAGAGTGAATCTACATACCCTTGTAGATCGCTAAGCGGAAGCGTTAAGAAACGCGGTTGATGTAGTCGAACGTCTCCGCGATCCAAATCGCAAGTCGTCCCTCGATCCGATCACGAACTAGTGCCGAACGGACGGCACCTCCGCGTTCAACACACGTACGGCTTGATGACGCCTTCACCTCCTCGATCCAGCGAGCGATGATGAAGAAGTAGATGAGTTCCGGCAGCACGACGACGTGGTGTTGGTGGTGAGGAACAATCTCTGCAGGGCTTCGCCAAGCACTACGGAGATTATGACGGGAGGAACTAGAGGGTTAGGGTTGCCGGCACACGGCTTGGGAAATCTTGATGTCTGCCGTGTGCTAGCCCTGCCCCTCTATTTATATGTTGAGCCCTGGGGTCTAAACTTGGAGAGAAAGCCTCCACAAGGTCGGTTTTGCCCGCACAAGGTCGGTTTGGCCCGCACGAAAAGAGTCCAACTCGGATTCCAGCAGTATCGCGCACAAGCGGTAGTACCGCTCACGAGCGGTAGTACCGCTTCACACAAGCGGTAGTACCGCTTACGCGGTAGTACTGCCTTACCAGCGGTAGTACCGCTTAAGGCAGCAGCAAAACTTCCTTTTGCACTTTCCAATACCTCGTGGGCTTTACCCCTTTGGCCCATATAAAGTGTTGCTGCACCCGAACACTTCGGTAAGCATCCGGAACCCCTTCCGGTGAATTCTGGAACCCTTCCGGAGATCAAAACACTATTATCACATATATCAATCTTTACCTCCGGACTCTTCCGGAGATCCTTGTCATGTCCGGGATCTTATCCGGGACTCCGAACAACCTTCGGTCACCAACACAATAACTCAACTATACTAATCGTCACCAAACATTAAGTGTGTAGACCCTGCGGGTTCGAGAACTATGTAGACATGACCGAGACACCTCTACGGTCAATAACCAATAGCGGGACCTGGATGCCCATATTGGTTCCTACATATTCTATGAAGATCTATATCTGTCGAACCTCTATGTCAAGGATTCAGTTAATCCCGTATGCTGTTCCCTTTGTTCTTCGGTATGTTACTTGCCCGAGATTCGATCATCGGTATCTCTATACCTAGTTCAATCTCGTTACCGGCAAGTCTCTTTACTCGTTCCGTAATACAAGATCCCGTGGCTAACACTTTAGTCACATTGCTTGCAAGGCTCATTGTGATGTTGTATTACCGAGTGGGCCCTGAGATACCTCTCCATCACACGGAGTAACAAATCCCAGTCTTGATCCATGCCAACCCAACAGACACCCTCGGAGATACCTGTAGAGCATCTTTATAGTCACCCAGTTATGTTGTGACGTTTGATACACACAAGGTATTCCTCCGGTGTCAGTGAGTTGCATGATCTCATGGTCATAGGAACAGATACTTGACATGCAGAAAACAATAGCAGTAAACTGACACGATCATATGCTACGTTTACAGTTTGGGTCCTGTCCATCACATCATTCTCCTAATGATGTGATCCCGTTATCAAATGACATCTTATGTCCATGGCTAGGAAACCTTCACCATCTTTTGATCAACGAGCTAGTTAACTAGAGGCTTACTAGGGACACAGTGTTGTCTATGTACCCACACATGTATTTGAGTTTCCAATCAATACAATTATAGCATGGATAATAAACGATTATCATGAATAAGGAAATATAATAATAACCAATTTATTATTGCCTCTAGGTCATATTTCCAACAGTCTCCCACTTGCACTAGAGTCAATAATCTAGTTCACATCACTATGTGATTTACATTGTAATGAATCGAACACCCATGCAGTTCTAGTGTTGTTCATGTTTAGCCCTTGGAAGAGGTTTAGTCATCGGATCTGCAACATTCAGATCCGTGTGTACTTTGCAAATATTTATGTCGTCCTCCTTGATGTAATCGCGGATGGAATTGAAACGTCGCTTTATGTGTCTGGTCCTCTTGTGAAATCTTGGTTCCTTGGCTAGAGCAATGGCACCAGTATTATCAGAAAACAGAGTCATTGGGTTAAGCGCACTAGGCACTACTCCAAGATCTGTCATGAACTCTTTCATCCAGACACCTTCCTTCGCCGCCTCCGAGGCAGCAATGTACTCCGCTTCGCATGTAGAATCAGCTACCACGCTTTGCTTGGAACTGCATCAGCTAACAGCACCCCCATTAAGAATAAATACGTATCCGGTTTGCGACTTAGAGTCATCCGGATCAGTGTCAAAGCTTGCATCGACGTAACCCTTTACGACGAGCTCTTGATCACCTCCATAAACGAGAAACATGTCCTTAGTCCTTTTCAGGTACTTCAGGATATTCTTGACCGCCGTCCAGTGTTCCATTCCTGGATCACTTTGAAACCTTCCGACCATACTTATGGCAAGGCTGACATCGGGTCTTGTGCACAGCATTGCATACATGATAGAGCCTATGGCTGAAGCATAGGGGATGACACTCATCTTTTCTCTATCTTCTGCAGTCACTGGGCATTGAGTCTTACTCAACTTCACACCTTGCAAAACAGGCAAGAACCCCTTCTTGGACTGATCCATTTTGAACTTCTTCAAAATCTTATCAAGGTATGTGCTTTGTGAAAGTCCTATTAAACGTCTTGATCTATCTCTATAGATCTTGATGCCTAATATGAAAGCAGCTTCTCCTAGGTCCTTCATTGAAAAACTCTTGTTCAAATATTCCTTCACGCTTTCCAACATTTCTATATTGTTTCCAATCAGTAATATTTCATCCACATATAATATTAGAAACGCTATAGAGCTCCCACTCACTTTCTTGTAAATACAAGCTTCTCCGTAAACTTGTATAAACTCGAACGCTTTGATCATCTCATCAAAGCGAAGATTCCAACTCTGAGATGCTTGCACCAGTCCATAAATGGATCGCTGGAGTTTGCAAACTTTGTCAGCATTCTCTGGATCGACAAAACCTTCTGGTTGCATCATATACAACTCTTCCTTAAGGAACCCGTTAAGGAACGCTGTTTTGACATCCATTTGCCAAATTTCATAATCGAAAAAGGCAGCTATTGCTAACATGATTCTGACGGACTTAAGCATCGCTACGGGTGAGAAGGTCTCATCGTAGTCAACTCCTTGAACTTGTGAAAAACCCTTTGCCACAAGTCGAGCTTTATAGACGGTGACGTTACCGTCCGCGTCCGTCTTCCTCTTAAAGATCCATTTGTTCTGAATGGCCTTACGCCCTTCAGGTAATACTTCCAAAGTCCATACTTTGTTTTCATACATGGATCCCATCTCGGATTTCATGGCCTCTAACCACTTCTCGGAATCCGGGCCCATCATCGCTTCTCCATAGCTCGTAGGTTCATCGTTGTCCAACAACATGACCTCTAAGACGGGGTTGCCGTACCACTCAGGAGCAGTACGCGTCCTTGTCGACCTACGAGGTTCGATAGCAACTTGATCCGAAGCTTTATGATCATCATCAACTTCCTCTTCAGCTGATGTAGGCTCTACAGAAACATCTTTCTGCGCTGCGCTACTCTCAGGTTGAAGTAAAGGTTCAACAACCTCATCAAGTACTATCTTCCTCCCACTCAATTCTTTCGAGAGAAACTCTTTCTCAAGAAATGTTCCGTTTTTAGCGACAAACACTTTGCCTTCGGATCTGAGGTAGAAGGTATACCCAACTGTCTTTTTTGGGTATCCTATGAAGATGCATTTCTCCGCTTTGGGTTCCAGCTTTTCAGGCTGAAGCTTTTTGACATAAGCATCACATCCCCAAACTTTAAGAAACGACAGCTTTGGCTTCTTGCCAAACCAAAGTTCATATGGCGTTGTCTCAACGGATTTCGATGGTGCCCTATTTAAAGTGAATGCAGCTGTCTCTAATGCATAACCCCAAAACGATAGTGGTAAATCGGCAAGAGACATCATAGATCGCACCATATCCAATAAGGTTCGATTACGACGTTCAGACACACCATTACGCTGTGGTGTTCCAGGCGGTGTCAGTTGTGCAACAATTCCACATTGTCTTAAGTGACTGCCAAACTCATAACTCAGATATTCTCCTCCTCGATCAGATCGTAGGAATTTAATCTTCTTGTTACGATGATTCTCAACTTCACTCTGAAATTGTTTGAACTTTTCAAACATTTCAGACTTGTGTTTCATTAAGTAAATATACCCATATCTACTTAAGTCATCAGTGAAGGTGAGAAAGTAATGATAACCACCGCGCGCCTCAATGCTCATCGGACCGCACACATCAGTATGTATGATTTCCAACAAGTCACTTGCCCGTTCCATTGTTCCAGAGAACGGCGTTTTAGTCATCTTGCCCATGAGGCATGGCTCACATGTGTCAAGTGATTCAAAATCAAGTGACTCCAAAAGTCCATCAGCATGGAGCTTCCTCATGCGTTTTACGCCAATATGACCTAAACGGCAGTGCCACAAGAAAGTGGTATTATCATTATCAATTCTACATCTTTTGGCATCAATGTTATGAACATGTGTATCATTACTATCGAGATTCAATAAGAATAAACCCCTCACATCGGGTGCATGACCATAAAAGATATTACTCATATCAATAGAACAACCATTATTCTCTGATTTAAATGAGTAACCGTCTCGCAATAAACAAGATCCAGATATAATGTTCATGCTTAACGCAGGCACCAAATAACATTTATTCAGGTTCATCACTAATCCCGATGGTAATCGAAGAGCGAGCGTGCCGACGGCGATCACATCAACCTTGGAACCATTTCCCACGCGCATCGTCACTTCGTCCTTTGCTAGCCTCCGTCTATTCCGCAGTTCCTGTTTAGAGTTGCAAATGTGAGCAACCGCACCGGTATCAAATACCCAGGCACTACAACGAGAGTTGGTAAGGTACACATCAATAACATGTATATAATATATACCTTGTTTGTTGTTGGCCGCCTTCTTGTCAGCCAAATACTTGGGGCAGTTCCGCTTCCAGTGTCCAGTTCCCTTGCAATGAAAGCACACAGTTTCTGGTTTGGGTCCAGCCTTGGGTTTCTTCACGGGAGGAGCAACTGCTTTGCCACTCTTCTTGGAGTTACCCTTCTTACCCTTGCCATTTTTCTTAAAACTAGTGGTTTTATTGACCATCAACACTTGATGCTCCTTTTAAATTTCACACTCAGCGGCTTTCAGCATCGCAAACAGCTCGGCGACTGACTTGTTCATCCCGTGCATGTTATAGTTCAACACGAAGCTCTTGTAGCTAGGTGGCAATGATTGAAGAACTCTGTCAATGATAGCCTCTGGCGGAAGGGGCATCCCCAATTCAGCCAGACGGGTGGAGTACCCAGACATTCTGAGTATGTGATCACTGATAGACCCGTTCTCCTCCATCTTGCAAGCATAGAACTTATCGGAGATTTCATATCTCTCGATCCGGGCATTCTTCTGAAAGATAAACTTCAACTCCTGGAACATCTCATATGCTCCATGACGTTCAAAACGTCTTTGAAGTCCCGGTTCTAAGCCATACAATATTGCACATTGAACTATTGAGTAATCTTCAGAACGAGCCTGCCAGGCGTTCACAACGTCTAGAGACTCAACTGGAGCGGGTGGATCACCAAGCGGTGCATCAAGGACATAAGCCTTCTGGGAAGCCGTAAGGATAATCCTTAGATTACGGGCCCAGTCCACAAAGTTACTTCCATCATCTTTCAACTTAGCTTTCTCTAGGAACGCATTAAAATTCAGGGGTGCTACTGCGCGAGCCATGATCTACAACATAAATAACGCAAAGACAACTTAGACTATTGTTCAAGATAATGAGTTTAGTTAATCATATTACTTAAAAACTCCCACTCAAATTGACATCCCTCCGGTCATTCGAGTGTCACATGATCCAAATCCACCAACTCAAGTCCGATCATCACGTGAGTTGAGGTGGTTTCAATGGTGAACATCTTCATGTTGATCATATCTACTATATGACTCATGTTCGACCTTTCGGTCTCTTGTGTTCCGAGGCCATGTCTGTACATGCTAGGCTCGTCAAGTTTAACCCGAGTGTTCCGCACGTGCAACACTGGCTTGCACCCGTTGTATGCGAACGTAGAGTCTATCACACCCGATCATCATGTGGTGTCTCGAAACGACGAACTTTCGCAACGGTGCACACTCGGGGAGAACACAATTTTATCTTGAAATTTAAGTGAGGGATCACCTTATAATGCTACCGTCGTCCTAAGCAAAATAAGATGCATAAAAGGATTAACATCACATGCAAATCATAAGTGACATGATATGGCCATGAACTTGTGCTTTTGATCTCCATCTCCAAAGCACCGGCATGATCTCCATCGTCACCGGCATGACACCATGATCTCCATCATCTTGATCTCCATCAACGTGTCGCCATGAGGTTGTCGCGACGACTGTTGCTTCCACGACTATTGCTAACTCATAGCGATAAAGTAAAGCAAAACGGCGAAAATAATTAAAGACAACTCTATGGCTCCTGCCAGTTGCCGTACTCATCGACATGCAAGTCGTGATATTCTATACAACACATGATCATCTCATACATCACATATATCTCATCATGTACTTGGCCATATCACATCACAACATACCCTGCAAAAACAAGTTATACGTCCTCTAATTGTTGTTGCAAGTTTTACATGGCTGCTACGGGTATCTAGCAAGAACAATTCTTACCTACGCAAAAACCACAACGGTGATACAAAAATTGCTTTTCAACCTTCTCAAGGACCGCCTTTGTCAAATCCGATCCGACTAAAGTAGGAGAGACAGACACCCGCCAGCCATCTTTATGCAACGAAGTTACATGTCAGTTGATGGAACCGGTCTCTCGTAAGCGTACGAGTAATGTTGGTCCGAGCCGCTTCATCACACAATACCGCCGAAACAAGAAAAGACCAAGGGAGGAAGCAATCTGAATATCAACGCCCACAAACTCCTTTGTGTTCTACTCGAGATCTCATCTACACATAGACCTAGCTCTGATACCACTGTTTGGGGAACGTTGCATGGGAAACAAAAAATTTCCTACGCACACACAAGATCTATCCATGGAGATGAGCATCTACGAGAGGGAGAGTGAATCTACATACCCTTGTAGATCGCTAAGCGGAAGCGTTAAGAAACGCGGTTGATGTAGTCGAACGTCTCCGTGATCCAAATCGCAAGTCGTCCCTCGATCCAATCACGAACTAGTGCCGAACGGACGGCACCTCCGCGTTCAACACACGTACGGCTTGATGACGCCTTCACCTCTTCGATCCAGCGAGCGATGATGAAGAAGTAGATGAGTTCCGGCAGCACGACGACGTGGTGATGGTGGTGAGGAACAATCTCTGCAGGGCTTCGCCAAGCACTACGGAGATTATGACGGGAGGAACTAGAGGGTTAGGGTTGCCGGCACACGGCTTGGGAAATCTTGATGTCTCCCGTGTGCTAGCCCTGCCCCTCTATTTATATGTTGAGCCCTGGGGTCTAAACTTGGAGAGAAAGCCTCCACAAGGTCGGTTTTGCCCGCACAAGGTCGGTTTGGCCCGCACGGAAAGAGTCCAACTCGGATTCCAGCAGTATCGCGCACAAGCGGTAGTACCGCTTGAGCGGTAGTACCGCTTCACACAAGCGGTAGTACCGCTTACGCGGTAGTACTGCCTTACCAGCGGTAGTACCGCTTAAGGCAGCAGCAAAACTTCCTTTTGCACTTTCCAATACCTCGTGGGCTTTACCCCTTTGGCCCATATAAAGTGTTGCTGCACCCGAACACTTCGGTAAGCATCCGGAACCCCTTCCGGTGAATTCCGGAACCCTTCCGGAGATCAAAACACTATTATCACATATATCAATCTTTACCTCCGGACTCTTCCGGGATCTTATCCGGGACTCCGAACAACCTTCGGTCACCAACACAATAACTCAACTATACTAATCGTCACCAAACGTTAAGTGTGTAGACCCTGCGGGTTCGAGAACTATGTAGACATGACCGAGACACCTCTACGGTCAATAACCAATAGCGGGACCTGGATGCCCATATTGGTTCCTACATATTCTACGAAGATCTATATCGGTCGAACCTCTATGTCAAGGATTCAGTTAATCCCGTATGTTGTTCCCTTTGTTCTTCGATATGTTACTTGCCCGAGATTTGATCGTCGGTATCTCTATACCTAGTTCAATCTCGTTACCGGCAAGTCTCTTTACTCGTTCCGTAATACAAGATCCCGTGGCTAACACTTTAGTCACATTGCTTGCAAGGCTCATTGTGATGTTGTATTACCGAGTGGGCCCTGAGATACCTCTCCGTCACACGGAGTAACAAATCCCAGTCTTGATCCATGCCAACCCAACAGACACCCTCGGAGATACCTGTAGAGCATCTTTATAGTCACCCAGTTACGTTGTGACGTTTGATACACACAAGGTATTCCTCCGGTGTAAGTGAGTTGCATGATCTCATGGTCATAGGAACAGATACTTGACATGCAGAAAACAATAGCAGTAAACTGACACGATCATATGCTACGTTTACAGTTTGGGTCTTGTCCATCACATCATTCTCCTAATGATGTGATCCCGTTATCAAATGACATCTTATGTCCATGGCTAGGAAACCTTCACCATCTTTTGATCAACGAGCTAGTTAACTAGAGGCTTACTAGGGACACAGTGTTGTCTATGTACCCACACATGTATTTGAGTTTCCAATCAATACAATTATAGCATGGATAATAAACGATTATCATGAAAAACGAAATATAATAATAACCAATTTATTATTGCCTCTAGGGCATATTTCCAACACTCCAAACCTCGGGAAAATAACTTCTTTAAGCATTTTAATAGAAGTGTTGTGATCAGCACTACTAGTTGGAATAGCTTCTACCCACTTAGTAACGTAATCAACAGCAACTAAAATATGAGTATACCCATTGGATTTAGGAAAAGGTCCCATATAATCAAATCCCCAAGCATCAAATGGTTCAACAGCAAGTGAATAATTCATAGGCATTTCCTGACGTCTACCAACATTACCAATTCTTTGACATTCATCACAAGATAAGACAAACTTACGAGCATCCTTGAAAAGAGTAGGCCAATAAAAACCAGATTGCAATACCTTATGTGCAGTTCTGTCTCCCGCTTGGTGTCCTCCGTAAGCCTCGGAATGACACTTCCGTAGGATTTGTTCCTGTTCATGCTCAGGTATACAACACCTAATAATACCATCTACTCCTTCTTTATAAAGATGCGGGTCATCCCAGAAGTAATGTCTTAAATCATAGAAGAACTTTTTCTTTTGTTGGTATGTGAAACTAGGTGGTATAAATTTAGCAACAATATAATTAGCATAGTCTGCATACCATGGAGTATTATGAGAAACATTTATGACAACTAATTGTTCATCAGGAAAATCATCATTAATAGGTAGTGGGTCATCAAGAACATTTTCCATTCTAGACAAATTATCTGCTACGGGATTCTCAGCTCCGTTCCTATCAATAATATGCAAGTCAAATTCTTGTAGCAATAAAACCCACCTAATGAGTCTAGGTTTAGCATCTTTCTTCTCCATAAGATATTTAATAGCAGCATGATCGGTGTGAATGGTTACTTTAGAATCAACTATGTAAGATCTGAATTTATCACATGCAAATACAACTGCTAGAAATTCTTTTTCAGTAGTAGCATAATTTCTTTGGGCACTGTCTAGAGTTTTACTAGCATAATGGATAACATTTAATTTCTTGTCAACTCTCTGCCCTAGAACAGCACCAACAGCATAATCACTAGCATCACACATAATTTCAAAAGGCAAGTTCCAATCAGGTGGTTGGACAATAGGTGCAGTGGTTAAGGCTTTCTTAAGTGTTTCAAAGGCTTCTAGACAATGATCGTCAAAAACAAAAGGAACGTCTTTTTGCAAAAGATTGGTAAGAGGCCTAGAAATTTTAGAGAAGTCTTTAATAAATCTCCTATAGAAACTAGCATGACCTAGAAAACTTCTTATACCTTTAATATCTTTAGGACATGGCATTTTCTCAATAGCATCTACCTTAGCTTTATCAACTTCAATACCTCTTTCAGAAATTTTATGCCCCAAGACAATGCCTTCATTCACCATAAAGTGACACTTCTCCCAATTCAAGACAAGATTAGTTTCTTCACATCTCTGCAAAACTCGATCAAGGTTGCTTAAGCAATCATCAAAAGAAGTTCCGTAAACGGAAAAATCATCCATGAACACCTCAACAATCTTTTCACAAAAGTCAAAAAATATAGCAGTCATACATCTTTGAAAGGAAGCAGGTGCATTGCATAAACCAAAAGGCATACGTCTATAAGCATAAGTTCCAAAAGGACAAGTAAAGGTGGTTTTCTCTTGATCTGGTTGTGATACGGGTATTTGAGAAAAACCGAAATAACCATCTAGGAAACAAAAGTGAGTATGCTTAGACAATCTTTCTAACATTTGATCAATAAAAGGTAAGGGGTAATGATCTTTTCTAGTGGCTTTGTTTAATTTTCTAAAATGAATTACCATCCTATAACCAGTTACAATTCTCTGTGGAATGAGTTCATTTTTATCATTAGGAACAACGGTAATACCTCCTTTCTTAGGGACACAATGAACGGGACTTACCCATCTACTATCAGCTATGGGATAGATTATACCTGCTTCCAGAAGCTTTAATATTTCAATTCTTACCACCTCTTTCATCTTAGGATTCAATCGTCGTTGGTGGTCGATAACTGGTTTAGCATCAGGCTCCATATTGATTTTGTGCTGACATAGAGTAGGACTAATGCCCTTAAGATCATCAAGAGTATATCCAATAGCAGCTCGGTGCTTCCTCAGAGTTTTTAGTAATCTCTTTTCTTCATGTGGCGAAAGGTTAGCACTAATAATAACAGGATATATCTTCTTTTCATCAAGATAAGCATATTTCAATGTATCAGGCAATTGCTTCAATTCAAATACAGGATCACCCTTAGGAGGAGGAGGGCCTCCAAGAGTTTCAACAGGCAAATTATGTTTAAGGATAGGTGGTTGATCAAAGAACATCTTATCTATTTCATTTCTTTCATTCATATGCATATCGTTTTCGTGGTCTAGCAAATATTATTCTAACGGATCAGTAGGAGGTACGGCAATAGAAGCAAGACCAATAATTTCATCTTTACTAGGCAATTCTTTATCATGTGGTTGTCTACGAAACTTGGAGAAATTAAATTCATGAGATATATCACCAAACTTGACTCGAACCTTTTCTTCACACAATCAATTTTAGCATTAACGGTATTCAAGAAAGGTCTACCAAATATAATGGGACAAAAATTATCTTGTTGTGAACCAAGTACTAAGAAATTGGTAGGATATTTGATTTTGCCACACAAGACTTCAACATCTCTAACAATCCCAAGCGGTGTAATAGTATCTCTATTCGCAAGCTTAATAGTAACATCAATATCTTCAATCTCAACGGGTGCAATATCATGCATTACTTCTTGATATAAAGAAAATGGAATAGCACTCACACTAGCACCCATATCACACAAACCATGATAGCAATGATCTCCAATCTTAATAGAAATAACAGGCATGCCAACTACGGGCTTGTTCTTGTCTAACATATCTCGTTCATTTCTAACAGGTTTAGCAATTCTAGCAGCCTCCTCACAAAAGTAAATAACATGCCCATCTATATTATCGACTAAGAGATCTTTAACCATAGCAACGTCAGGTTCAACTTTAATTTGTTCAGAGAGTCTAGGTGCTCTAATATTACTTTTGTTAACCACAGTTGAAGCTTTAGCATGTTCCTTAATCCTAACAGGAAAAGGTGGTTTCTCAATATAAGTAGTAGGCACAACTGGATCAACATGGTAAACAATTGTTTCTTCTTTAACACTAACATGTTCCTCAATCTTTTCTTTAACAGGGGGATGATATTTAAACCACTTCTCCTTAGGGAGATCAACATGAGTAGAAAATGATTCACAAAAGGAAGCTACTATCTCAGAGTCAAGTCCATATTTAGTGCTAAACTTATGAAAAGCATCGGTAGCCATAAAAGATTTAACACAATCGAACTCAAGTATTATACCTGACTCATTACCTTTGTCGAGTTCCCAATCTTCAGAGTTGCGTTTAATTCTTTCCAGAAGATCCCATCTGAATTCAATAGTTTCTTCATAAAGGAGCCAGTCGAAGAAGAATCGAGCGTAGTTCGATTGTCATGAGAAAGCCGAGTGTAAAAATTCTGTAAGATAATTTCTTTTGAGAGCTCATGATTGGGGCATGTGTATATCATGTACTTAAGCCTCCCCCAAGCTTGAGCGATGCTTTTTCCTTCACGAGGCCAAAAATTATATATATAATTCCGATCACGATGAACCAAATGCATAGGATAAAATTTCTGATGGAATTCTAGTTTCAATTGGTTCCAGTCCCATGTATCAGTATCATCACATAGCCTATACCACATTAATGCCTTTCCCTCCAAAGATAAAGGGAATACTTTCTTCTTAACTCCATCTCCGGATAAACCTGCAAGCTTAAACAATCCACAAATTTCATCCACATAGATCAAGTGCATATCAGGATGCACCGTTCCATCTCTTGCATAAGGATTAGCTAGCAGTTTCTCTATCATACCCAGAGGAATCTCATAATAAATATTTTCAGTAGGTACAGTAGGTTGAGGAGCAACTATTTGTGTTTCCGGTCGAGGTGAAGATACCCCGAACAAACTCCTCAAAGGATTACTTTCCATAGTGACAAGTGACAGTAAATTTCAGCACGTAATATAAATGTTTCCTTACCAAATTCCACTCACCAAAGGCGCTTCACTCCCCGGCAACGGCGCCAGAAAAGAGTCTTGATGCCCCACAAGTATAGGGGATCAATCGTAGTCCTTTCGATAAGTAAGAGTGTCGAACCCAACGAGGAGCAGAAGGAAATGACAAGCGGTTTTCAGCAAGGTGTTTTCTGCAAGCACTGAAATTATCGGTAACGAGTAGTTTGATAGCAAGATAATTTGTAACAAGTGACAAGTAGCAATAGTAACAAAGAGTGCAGCAAGGTGACCCAATCCTTTTTGTAGCAAAGGACAAGCCGGAACGATCTCTTATAGTAAGTAAAGCGTTCTCGAGGACACATGGGGATTTCATCTAGTCACTTTCATCATGTTTGTTTGATTCGCGTTCGCTACTTTGATAATTTGATATGTGGGTGGACCGGTGCTTGGGTGTTGTTCTTACTTGAACAAGCTTCCCACTTATGATTACCCCCTCTCGCAAGCATCCGCAACTACGAAAGAAGAATTAAGATAACTCTAACCATAGCATTAAACATATGGATCCAAATTAGCCCCTTACGGAATAACGCATAAACTAGGGTTTAAGCTTGTGTCACTCTAGCAACCCATCATCTAATTACTACTCCACAATGCATTCCCTTAGGCCCAAAGATGGTGAAGTGTCATGTAGTCGACGTTTACACGACACCACTAAGAGAATCAACAACATACATATCATCAAAATATCAAACGAATACCAAATTCACATGATTACTTATGACAAGACTTCTCCCATGTCCTCAAGAACAAAAGTAACTACTCAAAAAACATAATCATGTCCAAGATCAGAGGGGTATTGAATAGCATAATAGATCTGAACATATAATCTTCCACCAAATAAACCAACTAGCATCAACTACAAGATGTAATCAACACTACTAGCAACCCACAGGTACCAATCTGAGGTTTTGAGACAAAGATTGAATACAAGAGATGAACTAGGGTTTGAGATGAGATGGTGCTGGTGAAGATGTTGATGAAGATTAGTCCTCCCACGATGAGAGGATCGCTGGTGATGTCGATGGCGACGATTTCCCCCTCCCGGAGGGAAGTATCCCCGGCAGAATCTCTCCGTCGGAGAGCAAAGGTGTTCCTGCCCAAGTTCCGCCTCGAGACGGCGGCGCACCGTCCCGAAAGTCTTCTCTATATTTTTTCTAGGGCAAAATGGCTTATATACCAGAAAATGGGGGCCAGAGGATGGCCAGGGGCCCCACGAGGTACCAGGGCGGCCCCCTCTGGTACTTCTTGCTTCCAGTATTTTTTATTTATTCCAAAATAAATCTCCATCAAATTTCAGCTCATTTGGAGATGTGCAGAATAGGTATCTCTGACATAGCTTTTTCAGGTCCAGAATTCCAGCTGCCGGCAATCTCCCTCCTTGTGTAAATCTTGCATATTAAGAGAGAAAAGGCATTAGAATTGTTCCACAATGTGTTATATTGATAAAAAACACTATAAATAACAGTAGCAAAACACGATGCAAAATGGACGTATCAGTTCGCCTACCGGCTTCATTGTCTACTTGGTGGTCGGCACGCCTTGCTAGAGGCCACTACCAACCGAGCAGGTCGGAGATGATCCGACATGCGAACGAGTCGACTTGAACCTAAGGGGTCGTGCGCTTAAGGGAAGGAACCTGTGAGGCTGGGTCCGACTTCACGAGTCAGATGTGATCCTACTCGGACTCGGATCCAGGCCGAACAGACTTTGGGCTTTAGGATCCGTGCGAGGCCCAAGTGTTGAGCCAGCGATGGATGCCTATATATAGTGGAGGTGCGGCACACTCATTTGTTGATTGCTTCGGCACCGTCATTAGGGCTTTGCATGTGTTGCAACTAGCCACCTCCACTCGCCGCCGGTTGTGTGACCGGACCTAGCAGTCCGCCGCACGACGTTCCTCCTGCACGCACGGATACCGTTAGAGGCGGTGCTCTTGCGCCGCTCCGGCGAACCTGTTCGTGGGATCCGATCGGCTACGTGGGAGATCGACGAGGAGGAGACGACTCCAGAGACGCGCTGCCTCAACTCTACTTTCGCTGCACGGCACTGCGCATCTAGTGGTAACGATCCGTGATCCATTCCCGTAGCATGTTCCTGGATGTTCTGCGCGTAGGAAATTTTTTAATTTGAAGTCGACGCACCCTACCATAGAACCCAACACGGGCCGCATCCCAGCCTCGGCGTCCTCTGACACCGCCCTCTTCCCCTTTGGAGGAGGGTTCTCTTCTTCCTCGTCCTCCCCCCATCGCTCTCGTGGGTGGAGGAGGCGTGGGTCTCCTCGGAACGGGTGACCGAGGTCTCCCGCTTCCGAAGACACACCCTGCCCTTCTGGGGCTTGGACCCTTTGGGGACCACCACGTGCGGCTCCTCAACTAGGAGCGCCGTAAGCAGGGGGGATTTCTCCCCCTCCGGCATCGGTGCTGGGCACAACACCTGCTGCATCTTGGCTACCCAGTTCTGCAAATACGAAGTGAGGCGATTCATCAAAATCGGTCTCACTTAGCAGGAGAAGAATATGAACGTATATCAAACACTCACCGGTGGGGCATCGTAGCCGACCTCGAAGCCGAGGTTCTCCCCCTCCTAAGGGATCTTGTCCTTGGACAGCTTGAAGAGCCGCGTCCACATGCCGGCCAAGGAGGAGCGGAAGAAGTTGAGCACGGCCCCCGCATCCCCGGATTTATGCTCCCACATCGGTGTGGCCCGGAGTTGGAGCGGGAGGATGCGGCGATGGAGCATGACGTTGACCACGTCGGCTAGCTGGAGGTTCTTCTTGGTAGACCACCACTTGATCTTCTTGATCAGTGTCTCCACCTCCTCTGGGTTCCCCCAGATGACGCTTTTCTCCCTCCAGGACTTGTGCTTCCTTGGGGGCCCAGCCGAGAGAGCTGGGACCTCAGTCTGGCCAGCGGCAAGTGGCTCAGTGATATAGAACCACTTGCTCTGCCATTTCTTGACCGTCTCGATGAAGGTGCCCTTGAACCAGTCGGCGCTCTGGTTCTTGCTGACCATGGCCCCTCCACACTCCGCCAGATCGGAGCCGCTGGACTTCGGCTTAACACCGGAGATTTTCAGCCATAGGCCGAAGTGCGGCTCGATGCGGAGGAAGGCCTCACACACTGTGATGAAGGAGGCGAGGTGGAGAATGGAGTTCGGGGCCATATGGTGGAAGTCGAGCCCGCAGTAGAACATCACCCCGCGCATAAATGGGTGCAGCGGGAACCCTAAACCTCTGATGAGATGAGGGATGAAGACTACCCGCTCCCCTGGGTTAGGAGCGGGCACCTGCTGGTCGACGTCGGGAGCACGGGCGGCGACGTTGGCGGGGATGTACCCCGCATTACGCAGCTCCAGGATAGTGCTCTCCGTCACGATGGAGCCCCCCCAGTGCCCTTTGAGGGTGTCGGCCATGGCTGAATGGGGAAGCTCGGAGGCGCAGAGGAGGAGGAAGGCGAGATTGGATCTGGGCGCCTCGAGCTCGAGGAGGCAGAAGGCGGGGAAATGGGAGTGTGATTATTGGCTCTATTAGCTTTTTACTCTTATAGGCTGCTGAAAGGCCAAGAGTCCCCTCGCCGCGCCGGTAAAAACGCCACTCCTCCCCGCAAAAGATGCCATTGTACGCATGGGGAGAAACAAAATCTTGATGATATCCCTGAGAATACGGGCACGATCTCCACCTCGATGGGACGCATCAGTAAAAGGGCGGCCTCAAACCACGATTTGAGGTGGGTAGTAACTGCCTGACCCGTCGTGGGTAGCGCCGCTTCGATAAAGTTGTCAGGCTATGAGGTACTGTTCGCACCTAGGTGGCTAGCCTTCAAGGTTAAGTAAACTCGCGACCCCGGATGGGGAGAGAACTCGGCTGAACCCCGTATTCAAGACACCGCTCCCTGGAAAGACGGTTAAGAAATCTGGAATCGCGAAAGGGAACTCGTCTGTCAAGCCAAGGACTTCGGATCCGAAGTTACTTCCGTTGAAGAGATCGTCCTCGGCGTAGAAGACCAGTTCGGGGGATACTGACGGTGTCCTAGACTAGGGAGTACTAACCTAGTCGGCCCATATTTCTTGGGCTGGGCCAGTGGGCCCTCATTCTTATCAAGATGGACTCCGGAAGATACACGCGAGAGGAGAGATCAAGATTATATCTGCCGAAGACTTGACGCATACTCCAAGACTCCTCCTACCGCTGCCACGCCTAGATACAAACCTTGTAACCTTAGATGCCATACCTGGCATGTATAAAAGACAAAGGGTTTAGCCCTTAGAGGGGATCTCAACCCAATCTCATTCACCTAGCCCTAGAACTAGAACATATCTTACGATCTCGAGGTAGATCAACTCTGTACTTGATACATCTCCATTGATATAAACAAGAGCAGGACGTAGGGTTTTACCTCCATCAAGAGGGCCCGAACCTGGGTAAACATCGTCTCCTTATTCTTATTACCATCCATCCGAGATCCACAGCTCGGGACCCCCTACCCCAAGGTCCGCCGGTTTTTACACTGACAACATGGCTGTTACCAAAACTTTGCAATTGTGTAGGGGGTGTATAATATGATGTAGTAGTAGGTGAAGGCATATGCATTTTTGTGGAACCATATTTTTGCTTGCCAATTCTATCAATTGGAAAAGATTCATCTTCTTGCAAAACTCTAGCTTTTATTGCTTCATAATCAGGAAATAGCCCCTTTTCATGTTGTTCAAGCAAAGAGCACTAATCCTCTTATTTTGAGCTAAACTCTTCAACGCAGCCACAATTACCTCATCTTCTACAATATTAGGCACAGTCATTCCTATAAAATTTACATTTATTCGGCTATGACCATGAAAGTGTGAAGCCGAATTATGAACATCTACAGTTGTGTATGATGCCGGAAAATTATTAACGTGAGGTGTAGCATATGATGGTTGAGGGTAATTGGCCGAATAACCTGTAGTAGCGTGGCCAATTTCCCTATCCACCGCATGTTTAGATTAACATATTGCAAGTTAGTTGCCGATGAATAAAAAGGTGAAACACTTTGTTGAATACTTTTGGAAGTTCCTATATGGGGTCTTTCAACTTGATTAACCGAACTCATCATGTGTTCATCGGCATATGGATTTTTGGGGTTGCCAATGCATGAGAGTTGGAATACATATGGTGCATGTTACTAGTATCACAAGAAGTTGAAGCATGTAAGTTACTTTGAATCGGCCTTTCCACGTAATTAGATGCATGATTGAAAAAACTAGGGCTGGCCGATAGAGTATACTCATTGAACAATCTAGTAACACCATATGAATTTTTTGCATCTACACAAGGGGATTGGGTATTCATATTACCTATGTAGATTGCAGCAACTTGATGACGATCTCTTCGTAGCAAGAACGGGATGGAGACCGTTCGAAGCTTCGTCCCCAGTGGAGTCGCCAAAAAGTGTGTTCGCACATGAACACGTCACCGTGTACCCTCGACGCCGGGGGTGATGCACCGCAGCTCACGTCGAAGGAGACCCGTCCGGAAGTGCAGTACGCAAGCAATCCGGGAGGGACCCCGTCAGGGCACACGGCGGCTATGGGCTGCCCTAGTTCGATTCGCTCGCCCCTAGGGCCTCGAGGATCGCCGCCCTTCAACACGAAGAACGAATGAAGAACGAGAAGAATAAGAACTAGGGTTAAGGAGAAAAGATAAAAGATAAAAAGTGGTAGATGGATTGATCGATTGTGTGTTGTTCAATCGGCCGTCACCTCTCATCTATTTACGAGGCGGTTGGACTTTCCGTACAAGAAAAGGACTAAAAATTCCATCCAAAACGTCGAAAACCCTAACCCAACTCGGACAGGAATCTTTGGCAATTTTCCGGATCAACTCGGAGCCTCCAAGTGATTTCGCTCGGTCTGACTGAGTGGACGTGGCCAACTTTCTGTAATCTTCTGTATCTCATTCGGAATTTCCGAGTGGTTTCATTCGAAATTACCGAATCAACTCGGTCTCACCGAATCAAATCAACTCGGTCGGTCCGAAATGACTCTGCAGTTTCTGTTTCTAACCTTGTTTTGACTCCACAGGTTGCATACGACCTCGGATTAAGGCGATTTTTATATCAAAATCAACCGTTTCGACGAGACACGCAACTTTCATGTTGAAACTTTTTCCATCCGAGCCCATCTTAATTTAGTTTTTGGCCATTTTATAATGTGGTGTCAACATGAGCATCTCTGAAATTGTCACAACTTTTGCATCCGAGCTCCGTGTTGGACCATCTTCGTATCATCTTGATCTTCTTGAAGAGAGCCATCTGATGGTGACTTCCAATCATAAGTTTGAATTAATCTTGACATAGCTTTAAGGGCCAGTTCTTTTGAAGGCTTCTAGAATAAGCTGGGTAGAACCCAGCTTATTCTAGAAGCCCAACCAAATTTATTTTTTTAGAAGCCTACTAATTAAGACTTGACTAGTAGGCTTCTAAAAAAATATTTGTGATTGGGCTTCTAGAATAAGCTGGGTAGGGGGCAGCTTATTCTAGAAGCCCAAAAAAGCCACCAAAAGAACTGGCCCTAAGCAACTTTTACGATTGTGCCACTTTTGAGCGTCAACAGGATGTAAGCAAATTTCTTTCAAAATAGCGATTTTAGTTATTTCAAAAAGAGAACCCGCCTATTTCATTGTTTCAAAATGGTGATTACGCCTATTTCAAAAAAAATGTTATAAAGAATTTCATTTTCAAGACCGTGAATTCAATTATTTCAGAAAACTAACTAGTTCACATATCACACTCATACTTCAATAATTCAATAATCATATTCCACATATTTCCCGAATTTCACATATCACAATCATATTTTACATGAATATTTCCATATTAACTATTTCAGAGCATCTCCAACAGACGATGTACAGTGGTGGATCTAGGGTTTTGAAACAGGATGGCCCATCCTAATTTATTTTCAAACTACAACACATGCAAAATAGCCTTCTTTGCAACATGTTTCCGGAAAAGTGAAGAAACGCCTCTAGTCCTCTTCATTCTTCAACATTTCTACAATGAAAAATTACATTTTGCCAATCATAATTGGACACTTCAAATGAATCAACCAATATAAGCATGACAAACCCTAACGAGTAATCAATCCACTGCAATGACGGATCTACAGGGTGGACAGGGTGGGCCGTGGCCCACCCTGGGATTATGCGTAGGCCTATATACCATATATTTATAAGATTAGGAGATGGGCTAGAGGAAAAAAGGCCCAACAAGCAGCCTACCTGTCCCGGCCTGCATGCACAGCTAGTCAAAATTTAAGAAATTGGGGAATGGAAAAACCAATGTGGAAATTTTTGGAAACAGGACTGTTGTGGACTGCGCGGCTGCTGGCGGCTTGGTGCAGAGCCTGGACGGTGGCCTACGCAGGCGCAGCAGTGTGGTGCCGTTGTTGGGCGGGCGGCTCGTGGCTTCCTGGGCATCTGGCGGCTTGGCGCAGAGCCTGGATGGTGGCCTACGCAGGCGCAGCAGTGTGGTGTCGCTGTTTGGCGGGCGGCTCGTGGCTTCCTTGGCATCCGGCGACGGCGAGTCACTAGCGAGGCAGACGGCTGGTAACGAGTAGAGATCGGGAGCGCGGAGGGGAATCAAGGACGCACGCGAGGCACCGTGACTAGCTTTTTTTTGGGTAGCAGCGCGACTAGCTGTGCATGCGGGTCGGGACAGGTAGGCTGCTTGTTGGGCCTTTTTCCCTCTAGCTCATCTCCTAATCTTATAAATATATAGTATATGGGCCTACGCAAAATCCCAGGGTGGGCCACGACCCACCCTGTAGATCCGCCACTAATTGATGTATAATAGGCATGGTGCAGAAAATATATTTTTTAGGACATTTGGGCCCAAATCAGTGTTCCGACAGATGATGTATCTACAAATAGTGTTGCAATTTTTTTGGCCGGCCTAAAAATTTAGCCTCCACGCATGACATATTTGCAACACTCACGCAACTGTCGCAAAAGCAAGTTGCACTACGCAAAGCTGCAACTGCTTCCTGAACCTCGCCCCCTCTCGTCGCAGCCACTACGTCCGCGTGTCGCCTCTGTTGCTGAATACGGCCGCCACTGCCACATCATCACATGCCGCCACCGAGATCTAGGCCGTTTTCTGCCTCTGTGCACCCCACCGCCCACCCGCACAAGTTGTCGCCTCGCTGCCGCCCGATTCTAGATGCCCCATCATCCGTTAGCGCTAGATGCACGACCCCTTCCATCGATCTACCCGTTCCGGCCACCACCACCCCATTCGGTCGTCGCTCTGCCGAGAATCGGCGTTTCCACCACCATCGCCCGTCGCCGCCGCCGGAATTCGTCGTGCCGACGATGCCACCACAGCAACAATTGTCGCATCCATGTTGTCGTGTCGTGAGCAGCATGCCCTACCGCGGTGTTCGGCTCCGGCAGTCGGGTCACTTTGCCTCCGAAATCACTTGTGATGGTCGACGGAGGTGGCTCGACACCTTTGCCACACCTGAGCTCGCCGCGCGTGCTCACGATGTGGTGGCTTGGAGGTACTGTCAACCCAAGCCCGAGCTCAATTTCTCGAACGTTGCGTCGCTTGAACATGCGGAGTTCCTTGCCCCTGAAGTGCAGTTCATGTCATGCGACAAGGAGAAGGCACACTGCCTCATGGTGGAGCATTGCACCGCGCATGAGAGGGGCTAGGCAGCCATGGTGGGTTCGCCGAGGCTAATCCGGACCTCATGGCAGCGGAGCTCAAGTTCTTCACCAAGAAGGAGGAGTGCATGAAGGAGGAGGACGAGGAGCATCAGCGGAGGATCAACGCCAAGGTCGACGAGTTCTTCGACGAGATTGACACGGAGAGATGCCCCAATGATGAGGAGGAGGACATGAAGCCATTTACCGGTAATGACCACGAGGCAGGCCCCTCAGGGGCGATCAAGATTGAGTCGAACGAGGACGATGAGTAGTATGCTTGTACTGTGTCCGTAGGAGTGTGTCGGGTTATGTTATTTTCATGTATGTCCATAGTAGTGTGTCTGAGGTTGAACATTTCAAATTTAGAAGTTCAAATATTGGAATATGCAATGATCATGTTTAAAGTTTGGAAGTTTCAGGGCACCTGTTTTATATCATCTGTTATGGCAGAAATTTTTCTGGTGCCCTAAAACCTTCTCTTTCATGCCATGAACTTTTTTAGGGCACCAACTTTTACATAATCTATTGCAGATGCTCTCATTAGTTTTCATTAATTTCAGTAACTATTTCAAAAAAATCCAATTGTAATTTCATAAAACAAAAATAGAATTATTTCATTGATTTTAGAGATAACCATTTCAATAATTTCATAAACAATTATTTTGTAAATTTCAGAAAAATCCTATGTTTTATATATGACCGTTCTTATTTCACACATCACAGCTCACATTTCACGAATCACTAAGTATCAGCTTGCTATATAAAAGTTCTCAACGTGTTACATATTTGTCCCCCATCACAATACATAAAAGTTTTGGTGTTTGATCTAGGGGGCAATGTCCGCGCTGTCTTGGGACATTCGGATATGGGTGGTTGCTTCATGTGTCTTCATGTTGGTGTCGAGTTAACGATCCCGTTCTTTCCTCCTGTTTGCGATGGTGGTGTTATGGGCTTCTAGCGGCGTCAACGTGACCCTTTCGGAGTAGGCAATAATGAGGTAGTCGCCTCTATTTTTGTGTGTCTCCCTGACGCTACAGATCACCCTCTCCCTCGCAACATTGTTCTCTTCGTCGTCATTGCAGAGCCATCATACATTTTGTTTAGGAGATGGTTTGACTCTGGGATTTTCGATCTACACATGACTTCTACGATGACAGTTTCTTTTATGGGGAGTTGGTCCAAACCTTAGCATGACAACTTCCCGACCGCATGATACAATGTCAGGCCGACCCCAACTATGGAGCAGCAACGACACCGTGCTTTCAGCTCGTACTTGAGATCGACCTTGTTTGGCTATCTAAGGACCTGGTTCTAATTTACTTGCTTTATAGGATGTCTTATATCATTAGAGGTGTTTAAATATAACTCTAGAGTTTTTCATAATTTTGTTTGATTTGGTATTTTTGATCCCGTAAACAAAAAAATAGACAAAGAGAGTGGGAGGAGGGAGGTGATTCCACCATCTTCGGAAATAGCACGACCAGATCGAACAAGAGTCGACGTCGACCTACATTGATGTGGACATGGTGAGGTCGTCGGTTGGACATTTTCTATTATACGTTCATTGCGTTGACTAGTAATCAAATTTATTCTTCACAACATGAACCATGACGGCCCAACCCAATAAGAAGCTTTGGGTGCGAGCCCTGATTGTTGCTCCAAGTTTTTTCTAGCGTTTTGTTTTGTGGTTTCCCTACTGGTTTTTTTTCTCTAGGTGTCCATTCATTTTTCTTTGTTTGTTTTGTCCTTTTCTATTTTTATTTGTGAATATTTTTTAAATTTTTTTAAAAATTTACATACATCTTTTAAACCATAAATAGTTAAAAACATGAATATTTTCTAAAATTCATGAACATATCAGAAATTAGTAAATTTAAATATTTTATAAACTCATGAACATTTTTAAATTCACAAACCCTTTTTAAAATTCATGAACATTTTATGAATTAATAACATTTTTTAAATATATAAAAAAACTGCTAACCATTTTTTGCAAAGGGAGAAGGCTGCCGTTTTTTCATGGAGGAAAGCAAAAATTTCTAAAACACCTTATGAAACCGGTTTTGTTTTTCGAAGGGAGGGAGCTGCCCTCCTTGGGTGCCCTATTGGGGATATCCTTCACATAAAGCAGAATAGGACCTCCCTGCTGGTGGTGGGGTGCTCTTCCCATGGCTAGTGTTGGTGTTGGAGACGGCTGGCCCACGAGAAAGGAGGTTTAAAGTAAGCCCATGTGTGACGCCCCTGCTCGACCGTGTACTAATCATACACACAAATGCACACGATCGAGATCAGAGACTCACGGGAAGATATCACAACACAACTCTAAACACAAATAAAATAATACAAGCTTTATATTACAAGCCAGGGGCCTCGAGGACTCGAATACATAAGCTTGCCCATACAAGCATCAGCGGAAGCATTAGATATCTGAGTACAGATATAAAAGAAAACATACAAGCCTTAAGAAGGCGAGGCAAAACAACAACAACAATCGAAAAGGCGCAGGCCTCCTGCCTGGGAGCCTCCGAACTACTCCTGGTCGGCTGGCTCAATCCAGTAGTACGTGCCGTCGGGACCCTCCTGGTAGTAGGCTCCTGCGGAGACATCTGGCTCCTGAGCTCCAACGTCTGATGTATCATCAAATGGGTATGGGGAAAAGAATAGCAGAGCAACCGTGAGTACTCATCCAAAGTACTCGCAAGACTGACATCAGATCTATGCTAAGTATGCATCAGTATCAAAGGAAAGGGGCTTTATCTGTGGACTAAACTGCAGAATGCCATAATAGAGTGGGAGAAGCCTAGCCTATCGAAGACTAGCATCTTGAAGCAATCTTGCAGCATTAGAAGAGAGCAGATCAACATATTATAATTTAACAAGCATGTTGAAGCAAAGCCCAGAAATCCTTCCTCGACTCCCTGCGAGAAAGCGATCCCGGAGCTTATAATTATTTAACAGGTATCCAGTTCAAGTAGTAGTAGATCGGGATACAACATTGAGCGTCCTGTTACCGTGGACACGACTATTCGAATAGATAACTTCCCTGCAGGGGTGCACTACTGTTACCCAGCACGCTCGATTACATCTGGCCGGACACACTTGCTGGGTAATGCCCGGCCTCGGGTAATCGACACGACGCAGTCCTACCTAGGCTCAGCAGAGAGGTCAACACGCCGGTCTAAATCCTAAGCACGAAGGGGTCTTGGGCCATCGCCCTTCGCACTCCTGCACGTTGCGAGACTGGCCGGGGCCCAAGCGCGACACTGTATACACAGTGACGTAACCAGCTCACCACAACAATCAGCCCTCATCTCTGAGCTGTGACGTCTGAAGAACTTTCGGCTGATACTACGACGTAGAGGGTCCCATAACCATTATCCCACATGGTGGTAGTGCGTATAGGGCCAACGACCCACTCAGATCAAATACCCAAATCCGTTAGGCGTACTTAGTAACTCGCAGAGACGATCAGGATCCCTGTCGCTCCGACTTAGTAACACATGGATCACGATCAGGGTGGTCTCCGCCTGCCCTATCGTTCTGCCACAATAATCTCTCGCGGGTGCCCTCCTGGCAAGCCCGACTTCATATTTCCCCGCGGGTACCCCTCGGGGTAGACCCGCCTGTAACAAGGGTCAAAGTAACAATGTGTCCAAGTATCGAGAAGGAATCCGAGGAATCACCCTCGACGGTTTCCCACTCGAGGAGTTGCACGACGGTAGATTTATCGGAAGTGGTGAAAGAGGAATCACCCTCGGTAACACACAACCGGATAGCTATTCTACAGAGTCATCATCGGAAGTGAGATAAGAGGCATCACCCTCGACACTCGATGCCAGCTCTGCAGAGACGAGCAACTTAAGGGGTGTGCGGTGATGTGCTGTTCTCAGCCCGTTCGATCACATCGATCGGGGCACAAGTACTAAAGTGGGGCAACTACAGCAAGGAAGATGGGTCACAGATGGTTTACCATCCAACCTATACTAAGCAGTTTGGATAACAGGCAGGTATCAATAACAGTTACAAGAACAGGCTATGCATCATAATAGGATAAAACAAAGCAGTAGCAATTTCTAATGCAAGCAGGAGGGAGAAGGAATAGGTGATATAGGCATGCGTCAAGGGGGTTTGCTTGCTTGGAAGCTCTGCGGCAAAGGAGGAAGGGTCGTCGGGGACGTAGTCGATCACCGGGGCAGCGTCGGTCTCGGAGTCTACCGGAGAGAAGAGGGGGAAAGAAACAATAAATACAAGCAACAAAAGCAAACACAGGTGCATGACATAGCAGCACGTTATTCGAGGACTGCCCTATTGCAGTACTACGCAAGTTAGTCGGAGCGGGAAACATCTGGAGGTGTTTTACCAGCTCCGGGCATTTATCGGACAGATGAACTGGAGGAGAAAGTTCCATGTTCAGTATGTTAGAGGGGTGTGGCAGGTATGTGGGCGGCATATTCGGATTCTTCATATTTTTTGGATCATTTTTCATATATAAATTATTTTCATCCGAGTTACGGTTTATTTTATATGATTTTTCAAAGTTTTATTAATATTCTGGAATTTCTGAAATTATTTAATTAGAATTATCTGAAACAGTAAATGGTGACGTCAGCATGACATGGGAGTGACGTCAGCAGTCAACAGTCCGGTTGACCAGTCAAATCTGACTAGTGGGTCCCACTTGTCAGTGACACATAACTAATTAGGATTAAAGTTAAACTAATCCAGGTTAATTAGCGGGTGGACCCCACATGTCAGCGACTAATTACCTAATTAATTTAATTAACGTTTTAATTAACTTTTTATTTATTTTTTAAAATCGTTTAATTAGGCGGGACCCACATGTCAGTGACATGGGGCTGCCACGTCAGCGGGTGGACTGGGTCAACGGGGCCCGCAGACCCACCGGTCAGTGGCTCAAGGCGGGGCCCGCGGCGCCACGTCGGACGCCGAGTCAGCGCCGGTCACCGGAGCTCTCCGGCGAGCCCGAGGCGGCGATGAACTCCGGCGAGCTCGGGTTTCGTCTACGGTGCATCAAATCGGCCGCGGTTTGGTTCTCTGGAACGAGTAGTCAGCGGCGCATCCGGTGGTGGCGGTGGTTGGCCGTGGGGTGGCCGGAATCGGCGTCGGCGACGACGGCGGACGGCGGTGTTCTCGGGCGAGCTGCGGGATCGGCGAAGCGGCGCGCTTGCGGGCGAAACAAGTGGCTAGGCGAGGCCTACGCGTCGCGGCGAAGCAGCAGGGCACACGCGCATGACCAAATGGTCGCCGGAAGGTCGTCGGCGATGAGC
This sequence comes from Elymus sibiricus, assembly GCA_039707655.1. NCBI lineage: Eukaryota > Viridiplantae > Streptophyta > Magnoliopsida > Poales > Poaceae > Elymus > Elymus sibiricus. The sequence continues at coordinate 271,189,766 of CM077668.1, forward strand.
CCGTGCGGTGGCGCATTCGGGCGAGGCGGCAGCGGCGGCTACGGCTACGGAGAGGGAGCGGGGAGAGAGGGGATCGATGCGGCTGCTCACCGCGGTTCCGCAGTTGTGCTCAAATGGGCTCGGGGTGGTGTGACGGCGACGTAATCGACGACGAACGGCGGCGGGATCCGAGGAGGAAGAAAGCGGCTTGGAGGCGATGCGATGGCTCCGAGTTTCGGTTGATCGGCGCAGAGGTCGTAGTCGACGACGGCGAGCACGCTGGACACGGCGGAGCGGCAATCGGGGCACGGTGGCCGTGAGTTTCAGCGGAGGCCGAACATGGCGGCGCTCGGTTGCAGGTGGAGAGAGCGAGGGGAGGAAGAAATGGAGCTAGGGCTCGCCAAGGGGGTCCGTGGGGATGCTCTTATCCTCCCAGAGGCCCTGTAGCGCCTCGCTGTTGACATCCGAGCGGCGGACGAGTGTGGACGGCGATGCCGCTGCGGCCATGGCGGGAGGTGGACGAAAGGCCTCGGCGGGCTGGGCCAGGCTGTACTGTTTGACTAGAGCCCGTTGGCACAGTAGGCGTTAGGATTTTTCTTTTTCCTTTTCTGTTTTCTGTACTTCATTTCTGTTTGCAAAATGTTAGGCCACTAATTGAGTTTTGTAAAATATGAATGTTGTCCAATTAAATACTAGACAATATTTAACACAGCCAGAAATTGGTTTGGTGAATTTATGATTTCGTTTGATTTTTATTTAAATGAAATGGGTTTAAATATTGCTGTTTTGGTTCTGTTTTAGGGTGTTATGGTCATTTAACTAATTCAATTAATGTTGATTATATTTTTATAATTGCCTCTGGATTATTTGCAATATTATGAACATTTTGGTTTTCAAATTTTAACAACTTTTATTTTCACTTTAAATTTGAATTTAAATTTGAATTGGAATTTGAAATGAGATATGATTCTAATGTGATCAAGCATTGTAATTAATGATGACTTGGCATGATTAGTAGAGGATCACTGTGCTTGATACATGGGGATGTTACACCATGTCTCTTTCATTGGGCCAGATAGTTGACCCATTGCAAAAGCTCCATTGCTTTGGAACCAAATGGGAAGTGTGGCCATTCACTTAGAGTGGGATTTTCTATCTATGCAGGGCTTCTACATTGACATATTCTCTTATGGGGAGTTGGTCCAAACCTTAGCATGACGACTTCTTAACCACATGATACAATGTCAGGCCGACCCCAACGATGGAGCGGCGTGCTTTTCAGCTCGTACTTGAGATCGACCTTGTTTAGCTATCTAAAGACCTGGTTCTAATTTAATTAATTTATAGGATGTCTTATATCATCAGAAGTATTTTAATATAAATCAAGATTTTTTTCACAATTTAATTTGATTTGGTATTCTGGACCCGCAAACAAAAGAATAAACAAAGAGAGTGGGAGGGGGGATTCCACTAACTTGGGAAGGAGGACGGCCAGATCGAGCAAGAGTCGGCACCAGCCTACATCAGTGTAGACATGGTGAGATCGCCGGTGGGACATTTCCTTTTCCACGATCATTGCATAGAGTACTAATCAAATTTATTCTTCACAACGATAACCATGACAGGCCGACCCAATAGGGAGCTTTGGGCGTGAGCGCTGATTGTAGCGATTTTTGCTCCAGGTTTCTTTCCCAGCATTTTCTTTTGTGTTTTTTTTCTGTTATTTTTTCTTCAAGTGTTCATTCATTTTTGTTTGTTTGTTTTGCCCTTTTTATTTTTATTTGTGAACATTTTTAAAAATTTACATACATTTTTAAAATCATGGATAATTTTGAAAACTATGAATATTTTTAAAATTCATGAACATATTAGAATTTAGCGATTTTAAAAAATTTACAATCATTTTTGAAAAATTTATGACTATTTTATAAGTTCATGAACACTTATAAAATTCCGTGAACATTTTTTGAATTAACAATCATTTTAAAATCTATCAAAAAACTGGTAACCATTTTTTCGAAGGGAGAGGGCCGTTGCTTTTTCATGCTGGAAAGCAAATAATTTCTACCACGCCATATGAAACCGGTTTTGTTCTTCGAAGGGAAGGAGCCGCCCTACTTGGGTGGGGGCTATCCTTCTCATAAAGCGAAGAGGACCTCCCTCCGGTAGTGGGCTGCTCTTCCCATGGCTAGCGTCGGTGTCGGAGACGGCTAGCCCACGGGAAAGGAGGTTTACAGTAAGCCCATTTCTCTTTTTTTTTGCGGGTCCTTGTAGCCCATGTCTAATCTATTGGGCCACATATTTTTTTAGGGATATTGGGCCACTATTTTTTTGACAACAGGGATATTGGGCCACATACCTTAACCCATTGCAAAAGCTCCATTGCTTTGGAACCAAACGGGAAGGGTGACCATTCACTTACACGTGGGACCCCTTAAAAAACCTTACACATGGGTCCCCCTAAGAAAAACTTACACGTGGGTCCCGGGGAAACCGCAGGAGGGACCACCCGTCGGCCTCCCCAGCGGCTGAAACGCCGCCCAGCACTACAATAATCGTGCAGTCAAAGAGGCGCAGGCGCTTCCCTTGCCCCCTTCCTACTCGCTCCTCCTCCTATATGCCCCGTGGCCCGCGGACGCAGCTTCAGTGACGTTGTGAAGCCAAGTCACGCAGCGCCTTAGCCCACTACATCCGCCGTCCGTTTTAGATCCAACGTACAAGATCGACTCAAATTTGAAGCTCAAAATAAAAATTGTTCAGAAAAAATTGAAAAAAATCCAGTAAATCATAAATGTGTCATTATTTATTCTGGGAAAATTTCATCTCATTTTGATTAATGGTTTGTGAATAAATACCTTTTATGTTTTTAAGCTAAAAAAAGCTATGTATTCACAAACCATTGGCCTAAATGAGATGAAACTTTCACAGAATACTCAACAAAGCATTTATGATTTACTGGATTTTTTTCAATTTTTTCCGAACAATTTTTATTTTGAGCTTCAAATTTGAGTCGATCTTGTACGTTGGATCTAAAACGGACGGCGGATGTAGTGGGCTAAGGCGCTGCGTGACTTGGCTTCACAAAGTCACTGAAGCTGCGTCCGTGGCCCGCGCCTCCCCCCCCTCGCTGCGCTCCTCCCGCCGTCGCGTCTCCTTCTCCACGGCCGCCCAAACCCTAGTCCAATCCCATTGCCACCGCCGCCGCCGCCGCCGCTTCCTCATCCGTACCTCAAAGCCGAGACCTAGCCCGTCGCGGCAGCGGCCAGCCCGTAAGGCGCTGCACCAAGTAGCTAGGGTTTTGGCCGCCCCGGGCCATGGAATTCGAGGCGGACGGCGCCCGGTGGCCGGAGCCGCGAGGCGGCGCTGCCGAGGCGCCGCCGCCGCCGCAGGAGCGCGGCGAGGTCCCCTCTCCCCGCTTCGATTCGTCGCGTGCCCTAAGGTGAGCGCCGGGGCCCTATTTCCTTACCTGACATATGGAATACCCATCCGCGATGAATGATTTTCTAGGTTTATGTTGGCTATGTTCAGGTTTTTGCTTTTTTTAGTCTGCTTGGAGCCCATGCTAGTGACCTTGTTGGGAAAGTTGTTGTAGTATTTACTAGTAGATGCATGCGAGCTTAGCTCTCCCCCGAGTAGGTACAGCGTTGCTCTCTGAGAATTTCGTGAGCAAGCGCATGAGCAAGTTGTGATCTTTATTAGCAGGGTTGATGGTCTCTTAATCTCCAGGGAATTATTAGTTCTCATGTTGAAGCCTATATCTGGCAGTAATACGAACATGAAATACCTCCGTTTGAATTGGCAATAACCTGAGAACATTTATGTGGCTTCACTTTCACATGTATAAGAAATAATATCACAACTCTTTCTTTGACAAAATGATATTATAACAAAATGGAGCAGTGAAGGACAATGCTGTTTGCCGTGCCTCTTTGTCAGTAGTTATATTGAAGAACAAGACCCTGGAGTGGTAAATAAAGAGGAAGAATTGAGGGTCATGGAATATTCACATAATCAGTCGCTCGTTTGAATAGTCTATAGGGCCTCAACGAGGGTTGTGGAATATGCACATAGTCATTCACTCATCTGAATAGTATTTAGGGCCTCGGTGAGATACTTTTTGTCAAAACGAAGTCGTATTTAGGAGGATTCGTGTTTAGATGGGTATATTATTTTTATTCCAGTGCATAGAGGTGTTTATTCATTGAATATAGATTATTTGCCGATAGCTTATTTTTCTTGATTCATGGTTTTTCTTGTACGACAAACCTTTCAATTTATGGTTCTCCGGTGGTCAAAAATAATATGTAATGCTTAACTCTGTCCCCTGATTATTACTTTAAAAATTATTTCAGTGGTACTCATGGAACTATTTCTTCTTACAGATTGCTGACAGAGCTTGACAGTAATGTAACAGAAGATTTGGTTGTGCTGATGCCAAACGTGCTGTCATTTTTGAAACATGACGATCCTGCAGTTGTTAAGCAATCTATAGCTAGTGGGACAAATTTGTTTGCTGCTGTATTGGAAGAGATGACACTTCAGGTCTATTTTGTAAAACAGATATTTATCAATGAGTAAATAAATCCACTGTTGTAACTACTACCTGCTGCGGTGTTGCTGTTGTTTGATGAGGTTATTTTATTTGCTCCTCCTAATTCTGTTGGTCTGCTGGATTGTGTAAACAATTTCCCGAGTGAAAACTACGCCAAAAGAAATACCTGACATAAAATGATTTCCTACAAAGAGGGGTTTACTGCCTCCAGTTACAGTTCATTTTTTTTTGTTTGCACTTAACCATCTTACACAGTCATACCAATAATAAAATGGTAATAAAAGCACTGGACATTCCTCTGTTCATATCTCCATGAAAAGAAAATACAGCCTAAACGTTTCCCAGTTAGAGATTTGAAGTAGCCTTTTTTGTGTATATCTGTTATTGCCCAGTTGAATCCTTAGCAACTAGTTCATTCCTGTAGTATCCATGATCATATTCATTCACTGACTGGAACCGCAAGAATTTTTTAGCAGTATATTTTATTTTCATGAAATCTGATTCTATAAGCTGAAAGAAACTTCTAGAAAAATGAAATCCATTAGATAAGTTACATATTAAACATACATTTTGTACCGAAGTATTAAAAATTATTCTGCAACCTAATGGAATTTTGTGCAAACACTAGAGCTTCATCTAATCAAGAACAAAACAAACATGTAAAAAAAACAAAAAAAACAAAGCTTCTTCCATCAGTCATAAACTAATTTAACTACTGCATCATATAACGGTCTTAGGTTTGGTTTGATATATGTATTTGTGTAGACTAATTTACGGATCATGACTTTACCGTTAATACAGGTCAAGGAGGTAATTTACCTATAGGTGGAGTAGATAAAAGAAAACTCATGACCTCTTTTCCTAATTTTTAGTTTGTTTTGAGGATACAAACGTTTGTTTGGATTGTATGTTGCTGAAGTTTCCAAAAGTTTCCTGTCTGCATCTCTTTTGTTACTTATTGATCCTTACATGTTCGTTACTTGCTAAGGATAGCTTAATTCTTCTCCTTATTCTTAGCACTCACTTTGTCACTTGAATGCTAAATCTAGGTTAACGAGTGTGGAAGAGTTGATGCTTGGCTTGAAGAGATGTGGGCTTGGATGAACCAGTTCAAGGATGCAGTATGTGTTATGATGCGTGAGGTTAGTTTACTAATAGTTATTGCTGATGTAGCCTTTGCAATTTCAATAATGTCATGAAACTGTTGCTGTTGTGTTATCATATTTGCGATCAGTATTTAGCACATTATGGATTTAGCAGCTAAATCCATGAATTTAGCAGTAAATCATGTGTATCATATCCATGTTGACATGCAGCTGGCCTTTATTGTACTGTCCTGATCTTTTAGCTTAAATCCTTGGAAGGGATTTTGTGGAGAGCTGTGACTGTATGTCTATGTTACACCTCGCTACAGTGTTTATGAGAATATCGTAGATAATGACATTTGAAATGACAGCCATCGCTGTAATTTCTGCATTTCTAGTCAACTTACTGGCTAATACTATTATTTCTCTGACATGTAACAGCCTGTTCCTATTGCATCTAAACTACTCGCTGTAAAGTTCATTGAAACATGGATCTTGTGCCTCACACCTCAATCCAACAGTGAAAGAATGCAGCCAATCGAAGGTATCATTTACCTGATTCTCTATCACAATTAGACGGGCCATATTGCTGAATGTTCTTTCAAACTAACCAATCACATATTCACTCTACAAACAGGAAAGAATCGTAAGTTTGATGCTTCACGATTAGCTAAATTTCACCCTAGCCTTGATCCCGTTGTTCTGGAAGCTGATGCAAACAGGACTTTCATCATCCTTGTGGATATTGTGCAATCAGCTTATGCTCATCGAGGATCCTTCCTAGTTGGCACCATTAATTCGTAAGTATTTCTACCAGCTGTATTGCTTAAATGAAGTGGAAGCTGTTCATTTCACCCCATCTCCAGCTTTCTCTCTTTGCACTACTCCCTTGATATGTTTGGACCACATATTTGTCCTGAATTCTGAATTTGCATGTAATATTATCATAACTGATGTAGCCGTTTTAGTGGTGTCCTACTCTTTTTACCCCAAATTCCCATAATGAATATCTATATATGAAGAAGTTGTTCATCTCACCCCCATCACCAGCCTGCCCTCTTTTCACCAGTTCCCTCCATGGATGAATATTTGATGGTATCTGCTAAGTTGTTTGCTAATTGGTTTATTTAATTCATGCCATCAATTTCTCATATGGTTTCCGACCTACCCACATGTTTATCTGATTGCTGAATTTGTAAGTGATTTGTCATAATTCTAAGGCTAGCCACTTTACTCATGTCCTACTCTTTCCACTCCATGTTCCCACTGTATATGTGCTTTGTGATATAAACATATTTGTTATTATCAGAAATATAAGTTCTTGGTTACATGTCAGTCTTGCAGCTATTGGAAAGAGTAGGCCGGTTTACTATGACCGTGCCCTTTCAGTGTTGTTTGGGTTTGACCCTAATTTGGAGACTTCAAAAGGAGCTCATTCAGCAAGCCTGAAATATTCCCTGAAAACAGCTTTTTTAGGGTTTCTACGGAGTCCTTGCCAGGCAATGCTTGAGGTGAGCTCACCTTATTTAGCTATGTCTTCTACCATTTTTTGAAATTTAAAGTACAAAAATACTTCTGTCGGTGATGCATTTTATTTTGTTCTTTCCGACTGCCCATGTTACAGTTTTTACTTGTAGATCTAGTTGAGGTAGTGTTGTTAAACTATTCAGTTGAACAAACACATTTCATATCAAAAGTCATCTGATGCAGCTAAACGAATGTACAACTGTTATGGTTGATTATTAGAAAAATCTTGCTTTAATTGCACATTCCATCTCATGTTGTCATGCATGAAGGCCACACTTGACATGTTCAGTCAATGTATTTTTGTTTTTAAATTCTTTGAGCTGTATCTGCTCTTATTTGTGAAATGGGTAGTTGCTTCATGTCTATGGAGCTTGTGCTTTGTCATATGGATAGCTACAATCTGATTGTCTTTTCTTTGGTTCTAGAACAGTGACAAATTTGGCTATGAAAACTTGAAATTTATTGCTTTAGGTCTATTTACATGATTACATCCTATTTTTCTTGATGGATCATTGCCGAGTTCCTACTCGTAAAAAACAATGATAATGCACTCATGACTCACGTGTGCGCTAGAGAAGTTTGGTTATCACTTCATTGATTTTTTAATATCAAACCTATGTAGCTTGTCACTTCTTCGCTGTATCTGTTTATAGGATGCACTAGATTTTATTCGCTCTCTTCTGAGATGTGCCTTAATTTATTTGGAGTGTTCATACAATATTTTGCCACTGTTTTCTTTAATTACTTCTCATATTTTTGTAGAATTTGTACATATATGTTTACCCTATATTGTTTCCTTAATATTTTTCTGAACTTAATTCCTTTATTGTCCTGAAATTGGTTTTTGATTGTTTTATGTTACTTATCAAGTTAACCATAGCCATTTTTCTATGGACAGTCCAAGGACGTTCTAGTAAGGCGCCTTCGAGCTCTGAGCCCAGGTGAAGCAACAGAACAGATTATTAGGCAGGCAGAGAAGATGTCTAGAAATATAGAGCGCGCTTGTCGTACTAACAAGGTATATGTGTGAACGATTATGTGGTTGGTCTTGATGGATTTGGCATGTCTTCTTTTAAAGTTTATTATAGGCTTTGAGTTTAACTATGTTCTCATATTAATAGGACGAGCATCCAACATGGGAGATGTCGTATGGCGATGTGAATCGAAAGAACTCCGCAGGCAGATCAAATGACACTCTTGCTATGGCCGAGGGCATGGCTAAGAGAGCAAGATTTGATAGCTCTGCAGCTCCGAATCCGCTAGTTCAGGGAATACCCGATTATTCTGATATGCAGATTGAAAATGATGCCAATATGGGTCATTCCTCTGACCCATCTCTCTTGAGTACTGATGTATCTCCTGTTGAGAAGATGATTGAAATGATAGGTGCTTTACTTGCTGAAGGGGAAAGAGGAGCTGAATCCCTTGGTATTCTCATCTCATCAGTAGAGTCAGACGTCATGGCTGACATTGTAATTGAAACAATGAAGCATCTACCTGACGCACCAGTTCCATTAGCTAGAAATAAGAGTGTCCCTCAACCAAATTTGCAATCCCCCTCCAATCCCTCGACAGAGAACTTACCAGGCAATCTGCACTCTTTGCCCTTTACGACACAATCAGTACCATCGGCAGATGGAGTGGGCATTTCACCACCTGAGGTCCTTGTCATGCCAGGTGTTTCTGATTCAAAGCGTGACCCAAGAAGAGTACGATCTATCTTTACTTCAAATTTTATGAAGTCACAGAAGTTCCTATTGTGAAAATGTATGTGTTGCAGGATCCTCGTCGCCTTGATCCACGGCGAACAGCTGCACCTGCTGCTACTAGTCCCATGCAGATGACGGTGGAAATGACCAGTGTGCATCAGACAAATTCTTTGTCAAATACACTTTCTCCTCTTCATGCGAAGATTGAAAAATGTGCAGATTATTCAGGGGACCCACCAAAAAATGAAGATGAGGAGCATCCATCTTCGAAGCCTCATCAGCCAATGGACGAAGAAAGATCCGAGTTTTTGGATGATGCCACAGAACCAGAGACAAAATTTGAAGTGTACCCACCGGTGGAAGCCGGATTTCCTTCTTCTGATGTCAATGAAGAGATGAACAATCCCTTGACACCAGAAGCTATTTCAAACAACGGGTCTGATAGTACGGATTTGGAGGTCGGTCCCTTTTCACCAGTCTCCAAGACATCCACACCAGAGGATACTAATCATGAATTGCCACTTCTTCCATCTCATTTGGAATTAAGTGACAGTGAGAAAATCTCACTGCACAAATTATCTGTTAGGCGGATAATTGATGATTACAAGAAAAATAACATCAATACAAGATTTTCCTTGCTCGCTCATTTGGTTGCTCAGGTATTCATTTGATGTTATAATATCTGTAGCCCTATTTATTTGTTCCTGAACTCCTTTTCCGTAGACCAAATGCTAGAGTTCTTTGCTAGAGTTCTTCGAGATTACCGGTGTTAATATCGACAATTTATATGCTCGTTCTGCCACAAGTAATATTTTCTGATTTTCATCATCTGTAACTTGACAGAGTACTGCTGATGATAATATTATGGATTTGATTCAGAGGCATATTATCTTCCATAATCATGATCAAAAGGTACTTTATCGTGGTATTTTCTACTTGTAATTCCCATTTCTCAAACAGAACACGAGTCATCAACTCATCATGATCTATCACACTGCATGTCAAGTAGTATTTTTCGCATGATTCTCACTTTTGTAGCATGTATTTCTCCTAGGGGCACGAACTGGCTATGCATGTGTTGTATCAGCTGCAGTGTGTCAATGTTGCTGATGCACCAGAAAGTTCTATATCTACTTCTGAACATTACGAGAAGTTCTTTATATCACTTGTAAGTTAGCACATGCTATTCAGACATCTGTTCATTGTCTTCCAGCTAAAAGGTGAACTTACATGCCATTTTTTTTACATTTGTTTTGTACCCAGGCAAAATCGTTGATTGACTTGCTACCTGCTTCAGATAAATCTTTCAGTAAACTTCTATGTGATGCCCCATGTTTGCCTGAGTCTCTGTTTAGATTCCTTGAGGGTCTTTGCATGTCACAAGGCAACAACCAACAAACAAAGGACAGTGAGGGTGACCGTGTCACTCAAGGCCTGGGAACAGTATGGAGTCTTATTTTAGGGCGGCCTCCACTGCGGCAAGCTTGCTTGGATATTGTTCTGAAGGTTTGTAATTTTCCCTTTTCAACTGGTATGACTGGCATTTACAAATTTGCAATTTCTCTGAGGCTGCTTCTGTTATTCGTGGCTTGCATTCTGGTGTCGAGTTCACTAAATTATTTGGCCATCAACTCTGTAATAGCCCCATGTATTCTAAGATCAAACATTCAATATTTCATGATTTAATTACTATCTTAGGATAACTTTGATTTATGACACTACAAATCTGAGTTCACAACAATGACATGTTTTTATGCTGCTGGTGTCACATTATTTACCATCTTAAAATATGCCTAACTTATTTTGAGGAATTTGCAGTGTGCTATTCACTCTCAAGATGAAGTCAGAGGAAAGGCAGTTAGATTGGTAGGCAGCAGCATCAATTAACTGTTACTTTATTTTTTTTATATAATACTGTGCTCCATAATGCTGATACTACATTTATATTTCTTAGGTTGCGAAAAAGCTCTATGATCTAACATATGCATCAGAAAAAGTTGAGCAGTTTGCCATGGACAGTCTTCTGGCAATTGCTAATAAGCATGGTGTGTCGACAGATGTTAACTTAACAACCTCAAAAGAATCTACATCTGAGGTAATTTTTGTTGATTGGGATCCTTGTTATGGTTAGCATTGAATACTCTAGCATGCACTCATCTTCTCCCATAGGAATGGAAAATAGATACTGATTATCCGACTTGCTTGGTTACCGAATTCAATAGCAAGAAATATGTGTTAGGGTTTCTATCCATTTAGCTTCTTCTGTCAGAACTGCGGTTCCTTTATATGCATGAAGGTCACGGGCATCACCCACCTTATCATTGCCTAATTGCCTAAGTGCTCCAGAGGAAATACCATGGCAGTTTGCCTTGGTTTGCCAAGTTTGGCGAGACTGAATATGGATATGCCTTAGACTTTCCCATCCAAAATGCTGTATTAGCTGCATTTGAAGTCTAATAATTTGATAAAGCAACATGAATAATTTGTTGTGGTATGCCTAACTGGCTGAACACTGTTTTGTTACAAGTGCATTGCCTACCTTTCCCCATCAGCTTGAGCTTTTGGGTGAATTGGCTGGTGCATGCAATTCTACATGGTATCAGAGACAATAGGTCTAGAGTAAGACCGGCTGGCGCAGTTTGAATAAAAAAAATTGCAGTCCACTTTCGGTCCACGTTTAGGCCTGAGCTAGCCACACGTGAGGGGTGTATGGCTTCTCAGTTCTCACACTTAGCCACAACTAGATGTGGCGAGTTTGGTAGGCAACCCCCCCCCCCCCCCCATCTTCTCCAGACAGTGATACTATGTTTTATATGCTCTATGTACTGTATTTCGGCTGAATGTTTGAGTAGTATATGGCTTTTATGTAACAGGTTGAGGTAAGCAGCCAGGAAGCTTCAGTTAGTGGTTCCCAGATTTCGGATGCTGGACCTTCTGAAAGTGGATCTACTAAGACTTCTCTGATTTCACCTAAACAATCAGCAATATCGGTATCCGAGGCCAAACGTCACACTTCATTATTTTTTGCACTTTGCACAAAGGTATCCTCATGAGCATACCATTTTGTCTCTTGTATATTTTGTCTGGAGAGGTAGTAATTTTTTTTTGCCTTGTTCCAGAGACCTACTCTTCTTCGACAGCTATTCAATGTTTATGGAGGGTCTCCAAAAGTTGTTAAGCAGGTATTACTTTTAACTTGTGTTGTGATGTTTAAAGCATTTAAAAATTGACTACTGAATTACTTGCCGCACATTTTGGTACAAAATTGTGCAGTGTATCCATTGGCATATACCTACTCTTGTAAGAAATCTGGGATCCTCATGTCCTGAGATGCTGGACATTATTCATAGTCCACCTGAAGGCAGTGAAGAACTTGTTACTATGGTATTACAATTTATCTCTGACTTCTCTTTGTACATTATTGTGAAACATTGAAGTTGATTATGTGTTTTGCTTCATTCTATTCTCAAAGATACTGCAAACACTGACCGAAGAATCAAATCCTTCAGCCAACCTGGTCGTGGCTGTTAAACATCTGTATGAGACCAAGCTGAAGGTTTGTATACCTTTTGCTTACATTGCATACTACCTCCAAAACTCTGGTTTGTGCCCTTTTGTTAGAGCAGCACATCTGCTGAATTTTGTATTTTTCTCTGGCAGGATGCGTCTATTCTCATTCCATTGCTATCCTCATTTCCGAAGGAAGAGGTATTGGTTTCTGTTTTTTTATATGTATTATGATGTCTAGATCTTTACTATAGCTCAGAACCAGAAATGCTGTCACTGACATGCTAATGTTTGTAAGAGCTTGTATGCTCTGCACAATCTGGACCAATCATCGGCAAGGCAGCAACTTGATTGGGACACGTTATATAATTAACAAGACATAATTTGGGTATTTAGAGGCTAATAGTGAAAGGATTTCATAATCTAAAATTAGCAGACACAAGCACACTCCAGGCATAACAGTAATTTTGAAAAAAAAAGATGCAATGATTGTTCTCTGAGGTCACAATGGTTCATATGTATGTAGTTTTTGCACTTCATGCAGACTCAATAAAAAAACTATACAGTAATTCAGGCCAACTTTGACCACTTAGTCTATTTTATTTTAATACTTGGAATATCTTTAAAAAGTGTGATTTTTTTGGAGTTACACATGTTTCGAGAATGAAACATTATTTTGTTGCTGGTAATAAATGCATGTTATAAAGTCATTTTGAAAAATTCTCAGAGGATGCCATGTAGGGTGGTCCTTTTTTTGTGAGTATAGTTTACTATCCACATGCTTTTTTGTATCCATTGCATTTTCACACTTTATGGTTTTCATGATCATGGATTTCATTTATTCTTTAAAATCTTCATTTAGTAGCATATTTATTGATTGCCTTGTTTCTTTGTGGTCTCAGGTGCTGCCCATATTTCCGAGACTAGTTGATCTCCCACCTGACAGGTTCCAAGACGCACTTGCTCGGATATTGCAGGTTGTTTTATCTTGCTTTTTAGCCACTCCATTAGTGGGCATTGCATTTATATATGATGGCATTTCATAAAAGTTGGTTCGATTTTTGGAATATGTTAGAGACCAACATAGCTGCCACCTGTCACAATTGATCTCGGAATCACAGTAAATAAATTTTGTCATATGAAATGCCTGCATACATTCTTGCCTCTTGATTTCATAAAATTTGAAGTTACTTTATCAACAAGCAAGAAAAAGCACAAAGCAAGCAAATAAAAATGCATAAGTTATATAAAGTCAATGTTTGAATAGATTAGTGCATTATACACAGTGCTGATCTTCGTCAGAATATGTCCTATTCATTCTGGGAGCATATTATTGATTTTGTTGAATGTGCTATATGTTTCTGTGATAGCTTCTGCAAAACAGTTTCTGTTTAGCTAATGCAACCTTTCTGTTGTTTGGTATGATTTTGTATTTTTTTTTACAATGGAACAGCCCATGTATGTGATTTGTTATTAAAGGGGCACTCTTTTAAATGATTTTAGCGAGATATGTGTTGTTTTCTCAACCTTTGAGTTGACCAACTCTGCTTTCGACAGGGATCTGCTCATACTGGGCCAGCGTTAACCCCTGCTGAAGTTCTGATTGCAATTCATGATATTAATCCAGAAAAGGACAAAGTTCCTCTAAAGAAGGTAATTTTGTTTCCTATTGTTTCTTTTAACGCTGTCTCGTGATATTCAACATCTCTTGAGCATATTCTCAGCATGCACAGATAGACAAAGCTTCTTTTTGAGTACCTTGTTCATTTTCTGACTTTCCAAAATCAATTCAATGCTCGAGTTATATCAGACACATGTGAATGCCTAGATTTTGTATTCAAATACATACACATGCATTTGTGATGGTGTGATGTTAGTTTATTTGTTGTCCTGCAGTTTAATCGATCACTGATGGAAATGAACATATTTTCAGGTCATAGATGCTTGTACTGCTTGCTTTGAGCAGCGCACGGTATTTACTCAGCAAGTTCTAGAAAAGGCACTGAATAAATTGGTACTTACATTACCACTGTTATCCTGTGCAATACTTTCATGTATATTCCTTTTGCTTAGTTGTTCACCCTGTCATGCAGGTCGACAATGTACCGATTCCTCTTCTTTTTATGAGAACAGTTATTCAAGCACTCGATGCTTTCCCAGCTTTGGTATGTTTATGCTTTTGATAATTTATTTAGGTGCAGTGAATAATATCTGATTCTAACTGGTAGAAATTAAAACTTGTACTTGCCTATACCACTTCATATCGTGACTTCTAAATCTTTGCAGTCTTTAGTATAAACTGATTACTTGCTTAGTTGGTGTATATATTTGCAGCTTACATTTCCCTTTTATGTTGTGTGCAATGATTTTATTATAGTTTTGTTCCAGAGAATAGAAACAATTCTTTCTTGCCAGTACACTTTCCATCTTTGTAAATGGACTTCTTTAGGTCAAGACAACATCAAAGTTTGGATAATATTGTTTTTCAGTGATTTGATCATGCTTTATTTCATCAGGTTGATTTTGTCATGGGGATACTTTCCAGGCTTGTCAATAAACAGGTTTGTGAATTTCTTGAGTTCCACTGTGTTTGACTCTACTTGCCTGTTCATTGATTGACCATATGGGACCCCTGTTGAATCATGATAATATTTGCTTCAATAATCAGATAGTTAATTCTAACAGAATATGATTATCTTGTATGAACAAGCTAGCCGGGTGTTCTAACCTAAGGTTTTATTTTGGCCTTTTCTTGGTTCAGTATTCTGTATAGCAACAAAAAGAAAAAGAAAAACGTTTTGGGACGTGTGACAACACTGAACACATAGAAATGATATATGTAGGTAAGTAGGTTTGTCTCGAAAAATCCTTTCACAATTTTTATCATAAACAGAAAAGTGCAAATTGCAGCCCTCAACTCTGACAAGAGTCTAATTTTCAAACCGGAACTTTAAAACCATCAGCACCTTTAATTCCATGATTTTGATAGTTCAAGGTTTCAACCGAGACGTTTTGGGGGATCAGGATTGAGACTCGCGGGTTTGAAAAGTGTGCCTTCCCTTATAAACATATCACAATAGTAACTAGTGGTCAAAGTTGCGCTTGAGTCTGTTTAGATGTTAAAAAAGATAATCATCTGTGAGACTGTGACTGATGTACAGCAATTTTGTTGTATTCAACATCACGCTGGGCGTTCGGGTTTACCCGAAATTTCGGGTCGGGTTTATCGTTTTTTCCCCAATTCGGGTTTTCAGATCTCATACCCGAAATTTCACTGAAGTAACCTAAACTCGACAATTCGGGTGTCCGAAAATTCGGGTTCGGGTTTACCCGAACAGAGCGCTACAGGGGATGTGGGGAAGCCGAGGTGGAACTTGTCGAGCGCGATGGCCAGCGCTATGGGCTGCGTGGAGAAGCCAGAGGAGTTGTCGGTGGCTAGCACTGTGGCGTGCGAGGCAGTGAGGGTGGCGCCGTGGCGGGCTGCGCATGGATATGAGGAGGAGGTCGAGGGCGGCCAGATCGGCGGCTAGCGCAGCGGTGGCGGCCGCCGGAGTCAGAGGCGCGAGATGCGAGCCGCGCATGAGATGAGATATGCGAGTCGTGCGTGCGTGTGAGACGAGATGCGAGGATTGCGAGCGGCGCGTGCGTGAGAGACGAGAGACAGGAGAAGCTGCTAGCCAGATCTAGCCAAAGAGATATTTTTTTAGATGGATTGAGACGTGGATCGATTTTCCCAGGACATGCGTGTAACTGTGTACGTGAGTTAGTGGACGCCTGGGTGCCCATACTATTGGACTTGGGCCAGGAGGTAGAATTCTTTATTGGGCCGCTGTGCTGACTCCTTAGGACAATGGGCTTATTTTTTTATTTCGGGTTTTTCGGGCTGTTCGGGTATTCAGAGTACAAATCCGAATTTTCTGAATAAGTTTCGGGTTTTTGGATTTGCTACCTGAAAAGGTGCTCGGGTTATACGGGTTCGGATTCGGGTTTTTCAGGATCGGGCTTCGGCTATCGGGTTTTATGCGTGAATTCAACAGATCAATGATCTCTGGAACATGCTCATGTTAAACAATTTGAGTGTTTATCTTGTTTATTTTGCTAAGAAATTGTGAGATGAAAGTTTGTTAATAGTTTTAACTTTTTATTTATATTTCTTAAGCTTGAATTTTCTCTCTCTCTCTTGCTGCAGATCTGGAAAATGCCAAAGCTGTGGGTTGGGTTCTTAAAATTGGCATACCAGACTCAACCACGCTCTTTTGATGTTTTATTACAGGTATTAGTATTTCTTTAGTATGTTACTGAATATATTCCTGGATATATGTTCTTGTATTTTTACTGATATGACATCACGATGCTACATGTAGTTACCTCCACCACAGCTTGAAGTTGCATTGAATAAGTATCCAAATCTTCGACCACATCTTTCTTCCTTTGTTAATCGGCAGAACTTGCACAACAAGTTGCCCAGGTACTTCCTGTTGACCTTAACAGCTCACTCGAATGCTGTGGAACTCTTGTTGACTTGGGCACAAAATAACTAATCTTGCATTTAGGTGCATTAAAGACTGATTTTCTAAAAGTAGCAGCTATCTATGTAACATCTTATCACTGTTGTATTAAATTGATGCACTGGCAAACATTTGGGTTGCTGCTAATAGTTAATTAGGGCTTGTAAATAGTGTAGCTAATGAGCCTGGTCTGGGTACTTATATTGCTGTGGGACTGCTCGGGCTCGGTACTTCAATGGTGCTTTGTGTGGAATTTGTAGCCTTGGTAAAGTTGAGTTATATTCTGGGCCTCCTCAAGTAAATCTCCTGGCTATTCTTTTTGGAGTTTGTGATGTATTGTTAATTTGTTATGCTATGGAGTTTTTATGTGGCTCAAGCACCAAGTTAACAGCGCGTTACCTAGGTGTCCCGAATCGATAAGGCGCTTGGCTGTGGTTGCAGTGGGTCTGCCGAAGCTAGCATAAGGTTTCTCGCTGTGTCATGTATGGCGTTGCAGGAGACGGGCGGATGCTAGGATGTCTTGCAAAGGTGTATTAAAGATGCATTGCCAAAGCAGATGGCGAGAGGGGGAGACCAGGGGGGCTTACAATCTCTTCCATCTAATGTTGGTTGCCCGGGCCTCCCTCAGCCTCCATCCTTCCAAAGCATCTGATTTAGATCTGAACACAACCCTCTTCGTAGCCATTAAGTCATCTACTCAACTCGCAATCATGGGTTTCAATGTTTCTTTCATGCCTGTCTTATCGTCATCTCTCGAGCAATTTCTTGCCCCACCCTCCACTACTCCCGAAGCTCGAACTACCCCGTTGTCAGTGTGGCAGCGGAGAGACCTTTATTGCTCAATAATACAGTTGCAGTGACCTGTATAGTTTTTACATCTATCGCCCTATTGTGGAGTTCTAAACCAAGAAAGAGTAATCACCTTTCTTTAGAGTGTGCCATGTTCGTTCTGTCTAAGTTGCTTAAGAGTTTTATGCCCCTCAGTTGCATTAGGCTCATGTTAGAATCTTGTCGAAATAGATGGTGTTTTCCAAAACAACCAAAATATCTGTGGACATTCAGTTTCTCTAATTTCTAACGTGCCTTGTTTGATGATTTCTACATGGCAGACATACTTTGAATATTTTGGGCTTCGTTAACGAACCACAGCAGGCACCAATGCCATTTGCGCCCGCTGCATTACAAACAGCAGACACGACTTCCTCTCTTCCTGGTGCAAACATAATGTGAAATATGATGCTGGAAGTCGTAGCACCGATCAGGTGCAATAACACCTTGGTCATCACAGGTGGACATTCAGAGATATATGGGCGTGGAATGACACAAATGAGGACAGCAGTGCCCTTTGATGCATCTGCAGTTAATGCCTCGCAGCAACTCAACAATCTCTCGCGGTTACTGATTAAAGGGTGGTCTGGATCGAATGCTTTGAATGTGGTTGATTAGAGGGTGGTCAGTTGTGTTTGTGCTGGAGCTATTGCTTCTCCGAACACGGGTCACTCCCAAGTTGTATAGTAGCTGTATCCTTGTGGTAAAAAGTAGTACCACTTGCAGGCTGAGGCTTATGTGGCGACCAAACGGCAGAGCTAGTGATTTACAAATGGCCAAGGGATATTATTTGATCGGCATGTCTTACTCCAATGAGGACACTGGGTTACTTGCAGCAGCATTCTTTTTGCAAGGAGCCCGCAATTGACTGACTGACGTTAACCATTGCTGCTGTCCTGACAGTTTGTCTGTGTATTGTAATATTGTATATTATTGATTGATTTAGTTAGCAAGAATATTTACTTTTAATCAAGGCTTTTGTCGGAGTAAATGTGTTCTTTTTTATTTTGAGGGAATGCCATCATGGCGGTTTATATTTCATGTGAAAGTAGAGGCAGTGCAAAATTTGCTAGTACATCCACCGAAATGTCCGTCACCATATTGGTGTCCCTAGGGACATACTGAAAACTAACAGAATTAAGATTGCGACATAAAAAGGTATATTCCTGATATATGGCTGCCGCAGGTCCCAAAGAATTGCCACCATTTTTCATCACTTCTATGACCTCCATGCAGTCCGCTTTAATTATCAAGTTGTTGCAGCCCATATCATTTGCCAAGATGAGGCTGTCTCTGAGTCCTCGCACTTCTGCTGTCGCAGCATCCTCAACAAAAGGATTATCACTGCAGGCTGGTGCTAGGAAGTACCTACCTGGGTCACGCAGAATTGAGCCAGTGTGCCTCCTGACCCTCTGCCCGGATCAAAAGTTGCATCCATATTCAGTTTTATGAAGCCTTCTTTTGGTTTTTCCAATCCTTGTCTTAGTGCCCGATTGCTCCCTTTCTTCCTTGCCCTTGAAAAGTTGTTCGCTAGAGTGGAAATGGCCTGCGCTGAACGTGCGGGTTCATCAATATTTTCTCCATGTGTGATGCCCTGTCGCTCCCACCAAGCATACCACACGACCGTACCTATCAGGTCATTGCGGTTCACATATGCTATCAGTGGCATATCTCCCTGACGGGTCAGCATAAGCTCACGAAGAACAGCTCCTCCATCCCTCTCCTGCATGCACAAGTCATTCACCATACCTCCCAGGCCCAGGATACGCCATCTCACGCACCCTCGGGCATAAGAATAAGGCATGGCGTATACTCTCACAATCGGCCGTGCATAGAAGACATTCAGAGCTTGTGATCATATGACGGTTGGCCAAGACTCCACGGCAAGGTAAGGCACCATGTAAGGATTTCCAACAGTGAATTTTAATTTTTGTTGGCGCGTGGAACTTCCTAGAGGTCGACCAGATGAGACTAGTACTTAGCCCTCATTGGTTTGTCCTGCTCAACTTTCGTCCGTGTGTGATACCCCGTTCTGACTGGAAAAAATTCCGTTCTTGCTGAAGTGCCATGAAACGAAATCATCCATCATCCCCAGAGCTAGGGGGATATTAAGTATACGCTGCGCATCAATGGGCCAAAAGACATCCCTTATGAGTTGTTCATCCCATTCTCTAGCATCAACATTTTTCAATTCATAAACTTTAGTAAGCACAATATTGCCTCTTCTTGTCATCACTTTCCTGGATGGACTACTAGGAATCCATGGTTCATCCTATATGTTAATTTGAGCTCCATCACCAACTCTCCATATGCACCCTTTTTTGAACATTTGGATTCCCTCGCACAAACCCCGCCACGTGTATGAACTACATTTCTTCAGGTTGCAATTAAGGAGATCCCCATCCGGAAAATATTTCGCTCTCGAGTCCCCTGCACACAGAGACTCATGCTCCGACAGGAGCCGCCAACATTGTTTTGCAAGGAGTGCCAAGTTGAAACAAGGTGAATCTCTAAAACCCATACCTCCTTTTTTTTTTTTCAAGATACACATCTTCCACCACGCAAATCAGTGCATGTGCTTCTTTAAATCATCATCTCCCCACCAATATTGAGAGATGGTCGTCGTGATTGCATTGCACACTAGTTTTGGTAATTTGAAAACTGACATTGCATATGAGGGAATAGCCTGCAAAACAACTTTGATCAAGACTCCCCCCCCTCGAAAAAAAAATAATATTTTTCCTTCCACCCCCAGATCCTACTCGGGATTCTGTCCACGAGGTGCTGAAAGCAGCCCGATCTATCCACTCCCACAATTGGCGGTAGTCCCAGGTACTTGTCTGTGATTGCTTCAACCATGATATTCATGGAGGTACATACCTCCACTCTGGCATCAACATGTGTACATGGGCTGGAAAAAATGTGACAATGGCATCAACATGTGTACATACCTCGTAATTTCTAATGACTATTCTCACTACTCATGGACCTTTCCGTTGTGCAACAAATCCGACACCGCTGACGCCATTTACTGCATCTTCACTTACGTAATTACGCAATCCCATGTCTCTATATAGTGTATGGAATGCGACAATGACAGTGAGTTTCTCACTCTCTTTTCTTGTCACATTGCTTTTTTCCGTTTCTCGTGTCCACATACTTTGCCACAAAATGGAAAAGATGAACGCCTCATCCACACCAGCAATGACATTCTTTGCGTCCTACTCATCCACGCCCACCTCCCACCTCCATTTTGGGTAGAAGCTATGCACATCGCCACTTACATCCTAAACCGATGACCCTACTCAGCTATCAAATTCAAGGCACCCCATTTTCGCCTTCTTGGCCAACACCCTGCCTATGATCACATGCGGGTCTTCGGTTGCCTATGTTTTCCCAATGCTATCGCCACAAGCTCGCCCCACGCTCTCACGCTGTGTGTTCCTTGGCAATCACTTAGAGCACAAAGGCTATAGGTGCCTCGACCTATCTACCCGCAAAGTCATAATCTCCCGTCATGTTGCCTTTGACGAGACAAACTTTCCCTATTTTTTTGTCGATTCCCAACATCCGTCACCAGCACCTAGCTATCCCCTACGGGATCCCGCATCTCGGATATCATCCGTGCAAGTCCATCTCCACCTCTGTCCACCAACACTGGACTGCTCTTCCACGACACGTCACTCTATCGCAGCTTTGGCCGGTGCCCTTCAGTACCTCACATTGTCGCACCCGACCTCTTCTACGTCGTGATCACGCACACACCCCATGATTGCTAGTTCCAACTTGTGAAGCGCATCCTCGGGTACATGTGCTACACGACGCATCTCGGAATCGGATTCATCACACCACCACCAGCGAACTCGTCGCTTACTCTGACGCTGACTAGGCCGGCTGCCTCGACACACGCAAGTCTACCTTCAGGATACTACGTCTTCCTCGGGCCCAACCTCCTCACGTGGTCGTCAAAGCGACAGAACACCGTCTCCCGGTCTAGTGTCGAGGCGGAGTACCGAGCGGTCGCCAATGCCCCCGAGTCAACGTGGCTACGCTAGCTTCTCGACGAACTCCATCAGTCTCTAGCGCACACCACGATGGTCTACTATGACAACATTAGCGCTATGTACACGTCGAGCAACCCGGTGCAACATCAACACATGAAGCATATTAGATCTATCTTCACTTTGTGCGAGAGCATGTCGCGCTTGGTGAGATAAGCGTTCTTCACGTGCCCACAAGCTTGCAGTCCGCTTATATTTTCACCAAGGGCTTACCAACAGGTGTCTTCCTCGACTTCTGGTCCAACCTCAACGTCGGCAAACCCCAAATTTTGACTGCGGGGTGGGGGCGGGGTTGGAAAACTCCCACGCGCTCCTCTCCAAGTGGCTAACCACCAAGATTGCGTCGTCAGGAGCTCGAACAGCTCATGCACTATATGCACATGTACAACCTGCGTGATAGGCATTATCGGCTAGTGTCGTTGTACTCTCTCCCTATTTTCCTCTCTCTCTCTCTCTCTCTCTCTCTCTCTCTCTCTCTCTCTCTCTCTCTCTCTCTCTCTCTCTCTCTCTCTCTCTCTCTCGTGTAACTGTGTATGTAAGAACACAATGCCGGTCTGTGAAGCTTTCCATGAAGCTTAGATAGGCCACTTGCACATTTTTAGAGTCTAACTCTCATGCATTTTCAGTCTAGCTCTTTTATTTTTTAGAAAATTTCCAGTCTTTACTATGATAATCAACTTAACCAACAATGGTGTTAAAAAAACTTGACCAACAACGTGCTTTTGAGATAGCTCACCACTCATGTCGAACGGTAACCAACAACGTATTGAAGTGTGTTAAAAAAAACGTATTGAAGCAAACAATTGGATAGAAACTTCCCCGCAAAAAGAAACAATAGAAATTCCTAAACATTACTAGAATCTAAAAGAACTTCAAAAATCAAAGGATTCAGTGATACTCCTGGTGCAACAAGTACTCTACTCCTCGTGAAAAAGATTCCCCTCCCCCCCAATCACTCCCGCGAGCGACCGGGGGTATCCCTACCGCCGCCACCTCCTCTCCCTCCCCTCCCAGCTCTCCTCCCCGCCGCCACCGCGAGGTGTCGCAGGGCAAAGCCCAGCCGGCGCAGGTGGCGGCGGGGCCCTGCTCCCTCCTCGCTTGATATGGTGGCTGGCACGGGACAGCCATACAGGCGAGGGCGCCGGGCTGCCGCGGGGCCCGGCGGCGCAACAGTAGGTGTGCGGGACGGCGGCGGCTTCACTTGGCGGCGGTGTAGCGGCGTCCTAGTGACCTACAGTGGTGCGGCGGCTGCGAAGGCATGTCCTTCGTCGGGTGGTAGTGTGCAGGATGGCCCGGCCAGATCCGGCCGAATCTCGCGCCGGTGGGGCGTCCTTCTACGTGGGTTGCAGGCAGAGGTGCTGCAGCCGGCAGGCTCCACCATGGCCTTTGGCTGGTGGAGCGGACGACGTGGTTGCTGGATAGGGTTCGGCCGGATCTGTCGCCGGGAGGCCGTCTGGTGGCGCATGGTGGTTGAGGGGGTCCATCTGGGCTCCCTGGTAGGTGGTCTGTGTAAGTGCATCTAGTGCCACCCCTTGTTGGTTTTGGAGTATTGAAGACAAACTTGGTTGAGGGACTAATGTGTTTGTGAGATTCACAGGTTAACACAGGTAGAAGTCCCCATTGATTCGGTTTACCCATCAAAGATGACCCCTAAAAATGTATGAAGACATTGAAGACAATGGTGATTCACGAAGACATTCTTGTTGAAGATAATGGTTCATGAAGACATTCACTTGAAGCCAATGGAACGCGAAGACTTAGTCTTTTGGTAGTTTCATTTTCTTCCTTCTTGAGTCATAGGAACCACCGTACTGTTAAGTGAGGTCGAGGTAAACGAAGTCAGAAACTGACGTGATGCTCAACCCAAATCCTATGTCTTCGAGCGAAGACAAATGAGAGAAAACCTCTTCCAGAGTTGGTTGAGTCAGCTTTGCTTGGAGTCCAAGTAAAGTTGCCGCGTGTGTTCAAATTCCGACCGTTGGACACGTGTCAGTTCCCCAATGACCTAGGGTCATTTCGGACAAATCATGTCGGGTTGCCCCCTGGCTATAAATAGCCACCCCCTCCACCATAAGTTGGCGGCTGCTCCGAGTTAGTGCACGGCTTTTGTCGTTTGAGAGCAACCCACCTCGAAACCTTTGAGAGAGAATCCTTGCGAGGACAAAACCCAAAACACCCAGAGCCCAAAGTGATTGAGCATCACTGAAGACATTCTGGTCCGAGTGAACCAAAGACTTATTACACTTGAAGACTGTTATCTTCCAGCCGGTTAGGCGTCACGTTCTGAGCATCCAAGAGTCATTGTGGATTGCCGGTGAACGAAGTCTGTGAAGGTTTGGAAGTCTACCTTGAAGACTTACCAGAGTGATTGGGCGAGATCTGCGGGTCTTAGCTCAAGGGGAATAAGGTGAAGACGTGGTCTTCTGAGTTCAATCTCAGCCTCCCTAACCAGACGTACAACTGTCACAACAGTTGGAACTGGTCAAACAAATCATTGTCTTCCCTGAGCTCCTGGTTCTATCCCCCTTCACTTCCTTTTTACTGTTTAGTACTGTGAAATCTTTGCATGTTTGCCTGTGTTTGAAGATATTCCCTGAAGCCATTCATCTGTGTGTCTATTTGTTTTCATGCTTCTTGTGTTTATGTTCAATGCATGCCTGTATGTATGATGCCTATGCCTTTCATATCTGTTCATCTTAGTTACTACTGTTGTTAGTTTTCATTGTGCTTCCGCTTGCTTTGAAGACTAGCACTTTCAATTGGTATCAGAGCAAGGTGCTCCCTTGTTCTTTGTGATTCGGTTTAACCACCTGGAGTTTTAGCTATGTCGACTGCAGGGATAATCAAGGTTTCCGCTGCGTGCCCCGTCTTCGATGGCACTGACTATCCCTATTGGAAGAATAAGATGCGCATGCATCTTGAAGCCATTGACAACGACCTCTGGTATGTCATCAAGACTAGTGTTCCCAAGGTCGGTGAAGGTATCACCGTTGTTGATGTGAAGAGGTTCGCACAACTGGACTCGACCGCCAAGAACATCATCTGTGGTCATCTGACCAAAGGACAGTATGGTCGTGTGAGTGCACTGGAGTCTGCGAAGCTAGTCTGGGACTGGCTCTCCAAGGTCAACGAGGGCGTCTCATCTCAACGAGACTCCCGAATCGATGTTCTTCGCAATCTCTTCAACTGCTTCAAGAGACTCGAGAATGAAAATGTTCAGCTCACCTTCGATCGTCTTACTGATATCACCAATGAGCTTCATGCTCTCGGCGTCACTGACATCACCAAGCATGAAGTTGTGAAGAAGCTATTGAGGTCTCTTGACAGTTCGTTTGACACCTTATCACTGATGATTCTAGAGCGCCCTGATTTCAAGCAATTGGATCCTGCCGATATACTTGAGAGGCTCAATACTCATGAATTCCAGCTATCTGAGAAGAGAGATATCTATGGTCCTAGCTATGGACGTTCCCGCGCTTTGAAAGCAAAGGTTGTATCTTCATCTGAAGACTCTGACTGCTGTTCCGATGGTGATGAAGACATTGGCAGAGAGTTTGCAATGCTCGTGAAGAAGTTCCAGAAGTTCACCAAGAAAAACCGCTTCGAAAAGTCTTCAAAGTATGATTCGAAGAAGGTTGAAGCTTCCACTCGTGACTACAAGAAGAGAACTTGCCACAAATGCAAGAAGCCAGGCCACTACATGGCAGAATGTCCTCAATGGGAAAAGGAATCAAAGAAGAAGAAGAAGGGCAAGGACTCTGACTCTGATGAGAAGAAGAAGAAACACTCAAAGTCTTCATCGCACAAAAGAAGTTCCTCCAGCAGAGCTCGTGCATTCATTGGAAAGGAAATGGATTCAGAGGAGGAATCGGCTTCAAAGGAGGTGGTGGAGGAGTCAGAGGAGGAGTCAGACTCAGGCGTGGCAAGCCTGGCTTTGGCTTCAGCATTCGTCGCCAAGTCCATCTTCAGCACTGAAGACAATGGTTACGTCACCGACACTAAGGACGACGACGACGACTCTGCTCCTGCCTACCGCTTCATGGCAAGAGGCGCTAAGGTAACATCTCGCGCTGCCTACTTTGAAACCTCAAGTGAAGATGACTCTGAATGTGAATCCAAACCTAGCTACAAGACACTTGCTAAAATTGCAACTGAGCAACAAGCTGCTATGGAAAGGATTCAAAAACTGCTAGACAAAAGCGATGATCTGTTGGACGAGGAAATGAATAAAAGTTAATCCTTAATTGAAGACATTAAAAATCTTCAAGTTAAGTATGACAAGCTTCTAAGTCGTCATGATACCCTCTCATCTGATGATGAGAAGCTCTCTTGTGAATATCTTCAAAGGAAGCAAGAGCTTGAGAAGCTGAGAGAGTCTCATGATGATCTTCGAACTGAAAACGATTCACTACTCGCTCAACAGATCAGTACCGCTCAGGATGAATTTGTGCCACCTTGCTTGAAATGCCTTGAGCGTGATAACGCTAATTCTTCTGCTGAATGTTCCACTGGTTCTGAATCTACAATATCTTCAACTGTTGATGTGGCCTCTAACCCCTCATCTGAGGAAGCCACTGCTCTTACTGATGAGAATGTCAGGTTGAAGACATTGCTTGAGACTGGCATGTATAAGAGTCTCAAAGGGCATCAGAATCTTTGTGATGTCCTCAAGAAACAAATCCTAAACAGGAACCCTAGAAAAGAGGGCATTGGCTTCGAAAGAAACATGAATGTTGATGGTACATGTTGGAAGCCTGAGCAGTACCCCAAAACCACTTGGGTTGCTGCAATAGGCCCCCAATAGACCCATCCACACTATCTGGCTATACCTGTGCTAACCCCATCATCATTGATGAGCCCTTCGACTCAAACTATAAACTGTTCAAAAATTAGAATGGTGAAGTGTTTGCCAGGTTTATTGGAACTAACTATAGGAATGGTTCTCCTATGAAGAAGATCTGGGTTCCCAAAAGTCTTCTGGAAAGGCTTTCCATGAATGTCATCATGACACCACCCGGGAAGAAGACAAACCCCAGAGCAAAAGCTTCATATGGACCAAAATCTTCATACAGACGAAGGTCTTCATATGATCGAGCTAACACTTATGTTTCGCAGGGTTACAATGATCAGACTCATGAATATGAGAGACGTTCCTCAAACCATTATGTTCACAAATCAAAGAATTTCTCTGCTTATTCATTCGAGTACTCTAACCCCCTTGTGAAGCTATTTTCTAGGGCTCCAAAGCCAAAGTTCTCAGATGCTGCACTTAGACTCATTGCTTCTAAGCCACCCCTTCAGATGTGGGTGGTTAAGAAGAACTGATATTTCTTGCAGGGTCAGGTCTCCAGCCGAAAAGCATTGGGTTCTGAAGACAATGCTGGGGACCTGAAAAATCTTGTCGGATGCAAGATAAAATGTCAAAATGGTCTTACCATTTATTTCGTCCATGGATTTCTTGATGATCGTCCTACTATATCCTCCAAGAAACTTCCATTCTCTGAAAGTCTTCATCGTTAAATGTTTGCACTTCACAATTGTCTTGGTGAAGCCTATCCTACTAACTGCTTTGTAGGGTACACTTCCGAAAGCTACTGAATGGATCCTGGACAGTGGTTGCACCAACCATATGACTGGTGATCGAAGCTTACTCATGGACTCTACACTTCGTCCATCTACACAAAATCACATTACATTTGCTGATGCTGGGAAAAGTAAGGTATTGGGTCTAGGTAGGGTTGCAATCTCAAAGGATCGGCACATGGATAAAGTGATGCTTGTCGAATCCCTTGGATTCAACCTCATGTCCGTCTCAATGCTTTGTGATCTTGATATGATTGTCATCTTTGGCAAATTCCGCTGTCTTGTGCTAATGGCTTCTGACAAAACTCAAGTCTTCGAAGGTTATCGAAGCGGTGACTTGTACATGGTAGATTTCTCCACAGGACCACAGCTTGCCACATGTCTTCTAGCAAAAGCTTCAGAATGCTGGCTTTGGCATCGACGGCTAGGACATGCTGGCATGAGGATCCTGCACACCCTTGCGAAGAAGAAGCACATCATTGGGATCGAGGGCATCAAGTTCAAGAAGGATCACTTATGTGGAGCCTGTGAAGCTAGGAAGATGACTAGGGCGAAACACCCCTCGAAGACAATCATGACGACCACTCGTCCCTTCGAGCTGCTACACATGGACTTATTCGGCCCTACTCATTACTCCACCCTTACTACTTCTGCACATCTATATGGCTTCGTTATTGTTGATGATTATTCTCGATATACCTGGGTGCATATAATCCTGTATAAGAATGAAGTGCAGGATGTCTTCAAGCGGTTTGCCAACCGGGCCATGACCAACTATGGCGTCAAGATCAAGCACATCAGGAGTGACAATGGCACCGAGTTCAAGAACACTGGGCTCGACACCTATCTTGACGTTCTTGGCATCACTCATGAGTTATCAGCTCCATACACTCCACAGCAGAATGGCGTCGTGGAGCGTAAGAATAGGACTCTCATTGAGATGGCTCGCACTATGCTCGACGAATACAAGACACCACGCAAGTGGTGGCCTGAAGCCATTGATACTGCATGTCACATCATCAATAGAGTATAACTTCACAAGTTCTTCAAGAAGACATCTTATGAACTAATCACTGGTAAGAAGCCAAATGTAAGTTATTTCAAAGTATTCGGTGCTAGGTGTTGGATACGGGATCCACATCACACTTCCAAATTTGCACCGAAAGCACATGAGGGTTTTATGCTTGGCTATGGAAAGGATTCACACACCTACAGAGTCTTCAACCTCTTTCACCATAAAGTGGTTGAAACTGTAGATGTGCGGTTCGATGAGACTAACGGCTCGCAAAGAGAGCACCTGCCATATGTGCTAGATGAACTTCCTCCTAGTGAATCCATCAAGCTAATGGGTACTGGAGATATAATACCCACTGAGGAACCCGGAGATGAATAGGTTGTAATACCTGCTCCAGTCCAGCGTGAAGACAATGATCAGCCTAAAGATAATGCTGAGCCTGAAGACAATGCTCAGCAACAGCAAAGTCTTCGCCCTGTACATCCTCGTGTGGCCAATGAAGTTCAGATCAAGAAGATACTTGACAACATAAATGCACCTAGCCCTCTCACTCGCTCCAGAGCCACACAGCTAGCAAACTTGTGTGGACACTTTGCTTTCGTATCCATCACAAAACCCACCAAAGTCACTGAAGCTTTCATGGAACCAGAATGGATTCAAGCTATGCAAGAAGAGCTTCAACAATTTGAGCTCAACAATGTGTGGGAACTGGTCAAGCGTCCTGACCCTCGCAAGCACAACATTATTGGAACCAAATGGATCTACCGCAACAAGCAAGATGAACATGGTCAAGTTGTCAGAAACAAAGCCCGTCTTGTTGCTCAAGGTTAGACACAAGTGGAAGGAATTGACTTCGATGAAACCTTTGCTCCTGTGGCTAGACCTGAAGCCATCCGCATACTTCTTACTTACGCCAATCATCATGATATCCTCTTATATCAAATGGATGTGAAGAGTGCCTTTCTCAACGGCAAAACTGAAAAGCAAAGGCTTCAAACCTGGTTCACTTGATCCCACACTCTTCACTAAATCCTATGATGGTGAACTGTTTGTATGCCAAATATATGTGGATGACATTATCTTTGACTGCACTGACAAATGATATAGTGATGAGTTCAGTCATATGATGCAAGAGCAATATCAAATGTCCATGATGGGAGAGTTGAAATTCTTTCTTGGTCTTCAAATTCGTCAACAACGCAATGGCATCTTCATATCACAAGAGAAGTATCTCAAAGATTGCTTGAAGAAGTTTGGTATGCAAGATTGCAAGGGTTACAAGACGCCAATGCCAACCAATGGTCATCTAAGCTCCGACGACAATGGTAAAGAGTTCGATCAAAAGGTATACCATTCCATGATTGGTTCTTTATTGTACTTATGTGCATCTAGGCCAGATATAATGCTTAGCGTTTGCATGTGTGCCCGATTCCAAGCGGCACCAAAGGAATCGCATCACCTCGCGGTGAAGCGAATACTTCGATATTTGGCTCACACCCCAACGCTAGGATTATGGTATCCAAAGGGCTCAGAGTTTCATTTGGTTGGATTCTTCGATTCTGACTATGCTGGAGATAGGGTGGATCGCAAATCCACATCAGGCACTTGTCACTTTCTTGGACGTTCACTTGTATGTTGGTCTTCAAAGAAGTAGAACTATGTATCACTCTCCACTGCTGAAGCCGAATACATTGCTGCTGGATCCTGCTGTGCTCAGCTTCTCTGGATAAAGCAAACCCTGAAGGACTATGGCATCAACAAGAAGAAAGTACCTCTATTCTGTGACAATGAGAGCGCCATCAAGATTTCTCACAATCCACTTCAGCACTCCAAGACGAAGCATATTGAGATCAGGCATCATTTCCTTCGCGATCATGTGCTCAAAGAAGACATTGACATTATTCACGTCAACACCGAAGATCAGCTGGCAGATATCTTCACTAAGCCTTTGGATGAGAAGAGGTTTTGCAAGTTGCGGTGTGAGCTAAATATCTTAGAATCCTCGAATGTCCAGTGAATGGACACACATCCTAACGCTTATGCATTGTTGATGACTATGATGTACAACACATGAAGTAACGTATGTTTTCAATTCATGAAGATGTACACTCTAAGTGTGAAGATATTAACGCGGAATTTGACTTCAGAGCGCCACGATAATTGTGCGCCGTGTCTGGGTCTAATACTTCCTATACGGTGGGTAACGCCACCACCAAAATTTTCTTGAAGATTTTCATTTGGCGTCACATCTATTGCATTATCTTCTTGATTTGGTTTGTCTTCACAAATGGCTTTATCTTCGCACTTTGTTTAATCTCATTGCCTATACTATATATATATATATATATATATATATATATATATATATATATATATATGAGTTTGTCCTCAACAACATTCACTTATAGCTATGTCTTCAAGTTGGATTTTTCTGAACTAAGTGAATGTGATCGGACCCTTACCCCTCTATGCTTGTCTCTTACAATCTCTCTAAATCTTCATATGCATTCTATTTGACACGTGTCGATTGTCTTCACTGTGTCCTTGTCAGTCGAATATTTTGAGACCAAAATTTAAAACGTTTTTATATCCTTATCCATTTCACTGGCCGCCGCAGAAGCCGGAATGACCTCCCGCCAAAACTGCTATGTGTGGGGTCAAGGCGTGGCTGTCAAAACTGCGTCTGCATGCCACGCGTCAAACAAAGACGTATCACCAGGGGCAGCACAGTAAATTCACCATGATGAACTCCTCCTTATAAATACTTCGCCCCTGCAGTCATTAAGTTCTTTCACACCTGTCGCTCTCGCCATCGCAACCCTAGCGCCGTCGCTAGCTTCCATCGACGCCGGAGAAGAAGCGCTTCGCTGCCGCGACCTCTTCGATGACGTACTCACGTCGGCCGCGGATATCTTCTCGCCGCCGCCGCCGTAGCTGTCTTCCTCTGCCAAGTTAGGGCGTGGGAGATCGAACTGCTCAGCTTCCTTCGCGCTTCGTTGAGCTGTTCATCGTGCGGTAAATAAAAATCACTTTTTACCGTTTCTTTGATCCAAAATTTTTCCATATCTCTTCAGAAGTTGTTCTTTCACCTTCAAATCTTTATCTTCAGTCATGCAAATCTCATACCTTGCAAAGTCACTTCACTTATGCTACATGATTCATATGATTCCTCACTTGTACCTATTTGCGGATTCGTACAAATCTGGAACCAACACTCTATAAGTGAATGTCTTCGCACTATGAGGTCATTATCTTCAAACTGATTTATCTTCAAAACCCTCTGAGAATGCATATGACCTCTCCTCCTTCCCTCGCATCTCTAATTCTTTCACAGGTACATGTCTGTGGGGGAGTCACTTGGTTCTCATAGTCTGAATTCATTTGCAGACTTCTTGCAGCTTCATCTTGATTCTCCTGAAGCCAGTTCCTGTCGAATCAGCAGAGTGAAGCCATTCAGCCCTTTGAAGCCAATGGCTGGTGGTAAATCTTCAAAGAAGAGAGGCAGACAAAGGCGAGCGAATACAACTCTTGACCTCCCTCCAGGTCTGTATGAGCAGTACAAGTCAGACCCAGAGGAAACGTATGGTGAATGCAAGTCACGTGTGCAGTGGATCAGAAGATATTGGGCTGAGAAGTGGTTCTACTATCAGTTTGTTACACCAAGATATGCTGACAAGAATGCGGTCAGAACTCCATGGACAGATATTGTTTACAGGAAACTGATTCCGAAGACAAAGGCTGACGCCCTTGCTCAAAACTTCTGTCCATGCATGGTCAGAGGTGTGATGCCACAAGATGCCGACCCATCCAGTATCCGATGGTGTCGTGAAGACGATCTCTTTGAAGCCAATTATCAGTTTGCAAAGGGTTCAGCAGAGCAGAACAAGAAGGACTATGGTGTTGACTTCAACCCTGGTCCGGCCGAGCCAAGGCTAGATGGCACTCGTCAAGCAAATCCAAATCTGACTGGGCCATGGAATAGTCTTCAAGCATACATTGAGCATGTTGACGCTCTTCGTGCTGCCGCAGCTGCTGCTCGTGGTGAAGCTCTTGCTGAAGACATTGCTCCTGCCTCCCCCAAGACGCAACGAAAGTCTAAAGCTTCCAAAGCTACAGAGGGGCAATCTTCAAAGTCTACTGCCGCTCCAAAAGCTTCAAGAGTGAAGCCTATAAGATCTGCACCTCCTGAATCCAGTGTGCAATCTGAAAATGTATCTCGCAATTCTCCAAAGAGAAAGCAACCAGCAGGGCGAGGCCCCAAACCATCAAGCACCTTATGAGATGATGATGACATCATTGATTTATCTGATGATGAGTTTGATGATGATGCTCTTGAGCAACTCATCGAGAACAAGCAGGAAGAGGCCGATATCTTCAAGGACCTGCCTCTATTCGATCATGACATTCTGAACAATTTCATTGATGAATGGTTTCGCGACCCGTCTCTGTCTATCGACGATCTACAGCTTCCAATTGACATCAGTGTCACCTTCCAAGGCTTCATCAACCAGGAACTTGCAGTCGTCCAAAAAGTGCTTGAGCAGAAACACAAGATTGAGCATGAGAAACAACTTTTCAAGAAGCATCTTACCAAGTTCAACGTGAAGGAAATTCAAGGCTACAAGAAGATGATGGCCGGCCTGAAAGAAGAATTTCAAAAGCGTCGCGATGACGCCAACGGTGCCAGAGAACGCCTCAAGCACTACGCCGAGAAGATAGTGCAAGACCACAATGAGGGCTTGAAGAGAAAAGCACTTGGCCGTCCAGCAATTGATCCGAAGCTGATCAAGAAGAAAAAGAAGAAGCCAGTGACCCCTGCTGCTGAGGCACCAAGGCAGGAAATGCCCAAGATTGTCTTCCCACCAAGCTTCTCTGGCTCGAAGCCATCTGTGCCATCTATTGCTTCAGAAAAGAAGAAGACACAGCAAGCCGAATCCGAAGCTCGCAAGCGCAAGCTTTCTGATGCCTCTGCTGCTTCTCCTTCCCAGAAGCATCAAAAGACGAAGTCTTCAAAGGCTTCGCGTAGGGCACAAGCGGCAACTGCTCCATCAGCTACTCAAGAGCCGCTGCTTGTGACGCCAATCTCAGTGGTGCCCCCTGCTTCAGTAAACACAGAAAGAAGAGTTGTTGTGCATGAACCTGCTTCCACAGAGGTTCCTGTTACTGAAGATATTCCAGCTGTTGACCCCGCCGCAGCTGAAGACATTGGTACTGAAGCCAATGTGAGAAATGAAGATGATGAAGTCCTTCCTCGGATTACCCAAGATGTGGTATCATCGCCTGTTCAAGAGAACAGTGAACCTATTAGCATTGGCAGACCCCTGACGCCAATGGCCCATAATGAGTGCTGGGATGAGCAGCCTAAAAACTCACCACTGCATGAAGAGATCCCCACCACTCCACCTCCTCAAACTGCAATCACTGATATGCCACAGATGCAAGGAACGCCTGAAGCCATGGAGGAAGACAATTCGTCTCCAAAGGCGTCGCCCTCATTTCGAAGGCTTCGCTGTGGCCCAAAACCTTCAACCTCCATGTCCTGCATTCCTGAGGAGGAAGTGCGTCCAGAAACCTCTGTTTCTCAAGAGGTAATTCAAGAAGATGTTCCCCCCCAGCTCCACCGCACAGACAGAAGAGGCACCAGTTGAAACTGTTCACTGATTGCATCAGTTGAAGCCCATTCTGAGCAAGAAGCCAAACAGTCTGAAGACATTCCGGCTGCAACAACTAAAACTATTCAAGAGCCGGTGTCTGATACTGCTGCTACTGCTGCCAATGAGGCCCTTGTGCCTGAAGTCAATTTGACTAAAACTCATGAAGCTCCTGCTCCTGAAGTCATTGCTCCAACTGAAGACAATGCGCTAGATACAACTTTGGCCTACAATCGAGCTGGTGAGCTTGTTCCTATTTTGTGGCCAACTCTCACTCCACCTGTGCAGCATGGCCCGCAATATGAATTCAACATCAACAATCGGCCACTCATTCAGAGGCCTATGCCCAGAATACCAAGGCTTCATAGCGCTCCATCAACTGACTGCACGTTTAATGTTGCTGCGTTCAGAAATGAGAACACATTCTTTGACAGCTCCAAGAACCCCTTCAAGGAGACACGCATATCCTCTGACAGATTTTGGACTCATCATCAGTGCAGCTACTACATGTGTCCTGTACAATCAGGACCGGATTCATCCTCACAGGTGCCTGGATCGTGAAGCCATGTCTGGACTCCCTTGCTTGGACCAAGCTTTGGAGTGCTTCAGAGATGTTGGATTGTTGCCCTTTGTCACGGACAAGGAACACTGGAATGAGGAGCTCATACTCCAATTTTATGCCACTTTCCACATTTCTTGCTACAACAGGGATCCCAAGACTTGGACCCTTGAGTGGATGACAGGTGATGTTCATCATGAAGCCAAAGCTCAAGATCTTCTCGAGCTCACCACCTTGCCCACTCCTGGTGACTTCTACAATCCAGGTTGTGCTGCTTATGAAAAGGAAGTTGAAAGCATCTTTCAGAAACCTGAGCCAAACATGACTGAAATGCTCACAATGATGAAGCCATTGCCATCTGAAGCTGAATACCCCAAGGAGTTTTTCGTCAACGACCTTGAGTACTTGCCTCGAACTGTTTATCACATTCTTCGCAACACTCTATGGCCAATTAAAGGGCATTCATCTTCAGCCAAGCTTGAGGGCGCCATGAAGACATTGGTATACTATGTCGTCAATGGCATCAGATTCAACACGCATGACTTCTTCATCCGACAGCTTGCTGCCTCTGGGATGGATCTGTTTGGCCTCAAGTTCTATGCGCCATGGATCATGCGCCTCATCAAGTTTCGCTCAACGGTGCAATATGAACCCTATGGTCGCACCCATCACATCTTTCTGCCTGAAGTGGATGCACCTCATGAAGTCATTTACCCTTCAGCAGATAAAGACCCAAGAATTGTTGAAGCAAGCCACTCTGCTTATATGGAAGCTATTCATCTTCCCAATGTGGCCCCTTCTTCTGATCTGGCTGGTCAGTTTCGGCAACCACGTCAAGCTATAACACTGAAGCCACTACCAGTACAGTTCCTCAAAGGCCTCAGAAGCGGACCAAGGTGATGTCAGACAGGGAGTTGATTGTTTCTCTGCATCAGAAGCAAGATAAGCATCATGACTGGCTCAAAAGGCAGATGAAGAGCATCACATCTGATCTCAACAGAGTGCGAAACCTCTCCACGAAGAATGCCTTTGTTGCTCATGAAGCCAACCGTCGTGCTTGGAAGAGCCTCACACTGCTATGTTCTAAAGACGATCTTGCTGCCGATGGCTTCAAGGAGAGCTTCAAATTTGGCTTCAAGCCTCCATCAACAGAGAAGTGGCGTGCTACGCCTTCATTTGAGGACTCGAATTACTCTTCTTCAGCGCCCACAATTCATGCCAGGATTGTTGATGAAGAAGATGATGCCACTTCTCCAGCTATGGCTTCACTGCACCAAGATGTTGCATCAGGCCCGTCTGCACCGCCAAACTCCAACATCGACCCGGCTGCCCCATCATCTTCGTCGCCTCCTCGGGACGTTTAGATATCCTATGTCTTCACACCTTTTTGGTCATTCGATGACAAAAGGGGGAGAAGCATATGGGTTGATAGTCTTCAAGCGAGCATTTTGGGTCGGGCTTGCTATATTTTGTTAAGTTTGCAACTCTCATTTTTGGAACATTTGGTTATTTGGGTTATGAACTTAAGTCCAAATGGACGTCTGCTACATTTGCTACTTGTCATTTCTGCGCGACTGCTATATCTGATTTTATGCGCTTGAAGTCATTCGGCAGACGCCCATTTTTCATTGTGCATTCCATTATCTTCATAATATTTGTATGCACATGTTGTGACTTCATGAATAGAGGGAGATCTCCACAAAGAAAAACCTGCCATGTGCATTTGCATTCAAAAACAAATTACTTATATGCACATCTTTAGGGGGGAGCTCCTCAAATTTCATGAAGCCAAACACCTTGTTCCTTAAACTTTCACATATTTTTATCCCCGTTGAAACTTCAACTAGTTT
This sequence comes from Elymus sibiricus, assembly GCA_039707655.1. Taxonomy (NCBI): domain Eukaryota; kingdom Viridiplantae; phylum Streptophyta; class Magnoliopsida; order Poales; family Poaceae; genus Elymus; species Elymus sibiricus. Next base: position 271,226,180 of record CM077668.1, read on the forward strand.
GTCATCAATCACCAAAAAGGGGGAGATTGTAAGTGCATCTAGTGCCACCCCTTGTTGGTTTTGGAGTATTGAAGACAAACTTGGTTGAGGGACTAATGTGTTTGTGAGATTCACAGGTTAACACAGGTAGAAGTCCCTATTGATTCGGTTTACCCATCAAAGATGATCCCTAAAAATGTATGAAGACATTGAAGACAATGGTGATTCACGAAGACATTCTTGTTGAAGATAATGGTTCATGAAGACATTCACTTGAAGCCAATGGAACGCGAAGACTTAGTCTTTTGGTAGTTTCATTTTCTTCCTTCTTGAGTCATAGGAATCACCGTACTGTTAAGTGGGGTCGAGGTAAACGAAGTCAGAAACTGACGTGATGCTCAACCCAAATCCTATGTCTTCGAGCGAAGACAAATGAGAGAAAACCTCTTCCAGAGTTGGTTGAGTCAGCTTTGCTTGGAGCCCAAGTAAAGTTGCCGCGTGTGTTCAAATTCCGACCATTGGACATGTGTCAGTTCCCCAATGACCTAGGGTCATTTCAGACAAATCATGTCGGGTTGCCCCCTGGCTATAAATAGCCACCCCCCTCCACCATAAGTTGGCGGCTGCTCCGAGTTAGTGCACGGCTTTTGTCGTTTGAGAGCAACCCACCTCGAAGCCTTTAAGAGAGAATCCTTGCGAGGACAAAACCCAAAACACCCAGAGCCCAAAGTGATTGAGCATCACTGAAGACATTCTGTTCCGAGTGAACCGAAGACTTATTACACTTAAAGACTGTGATCTTCCAGCCGGTTAGACGTCACGTTCTGAGCATCCAAGAGTCATTATGGATTGCCGGCGAATGAAGTCTGTGAAGGTTTGGAAGTCTACCTTGAAGACTTACCAGAGTGATTGGGCGAGATCTGCGGGTCTTAGCTCAAGGGGAATAAGGTGAAGACGTGGTCTTCTGAGTTCAATCTCAGCCTCCCTAACCAGACGTACAACTGTCACAACTGTTAGAACTGGTCAAACAAATCATTGTCTTCCCCGAGCTCCTGGTTCTATCTCTTCACTTCCTTTTTACTGTTTAGTACTGTGAAGTCTTTGCATGCTTGCCTGTGTTTGAAGATATTCCCCGAAGCCATTCATCTGTGTGTCTATTTGTCTTCATGCTTCTTGTGTTTATGTTCAATGCATGCCTGTATGTATGATGCCTATGCCTGTCATATCTGTTCATCTTAGTTACTACTGTTGTTAGTTTTCATTGTGCTTCCGCTTGCTTTGAAGACATTGCCTGTTTTCGAAGCCTTTCATAAAAATCGCCTATTCACCCCCCCTCTAGTCGATAACTAGCACTTTCAGTCTGCGGTGGTGTGCGCTATGCATCTCGCATGGTGTGGTGTAGGCGGTGAGGGATGGTGGTGGTGGCCTCCTTCTCCGGGGTTTGGGCTGACAGGTAGGTTCAGATGTAGGGTTCTTGCTCGGGCGGGCCAGTTCGGGGCCGGGGTGGATCAGAGCTTGTGCTTTGGGTAGGAGAGGTTGGGTTTTGACCAGGATGTGCTCGCGGGTGGTGCTCGTGCTCTCCTCGAGGTTATGGTGCTCGGTGGTGGTGGTCATGATAGCATTGCGTCGGTGCGCGGATCGGGGCCGGTGACCACGGACATGGCGTCGCTCGCCAGGGGCCGTCAGCAGTCTCGTAGTCGTGCCCCCAGTGCACTGGGCATTGGCTGGGGAGTAATGCTGGGCTAGGAGGCATCTACCCAGACTCGGGGAGTGATGCTGGGCTAGGAGTACATGGAGTGTCGTCGCTCTTCCTACCGTGGTTGAGTGCGTTGTGATGTGAACGGCGTACGGTATCTCGTGACAGGGATGCCGGGGCGGCGGCCCCGGATGGCGGCCTGCAAGGTTGCTCTTCGGCGGGCATCATTGCGGTGGTGGTGACGCTCCTCCTGGGTTGTGTGGGCATCAGGAGGTGTTTGCGGCGGGTAGCTCGGGCGTGCCCTCTCTTTTGGAGGGGCGGCACCGGATCTGGGGATCTGACATTGTCGCGTTCCTCCTGGCGGCCTCATGGTGGCACGGTTGAGTTGCCGAGCGAAAGCTCCATGCTTGGCGCCGAAGACGGCAGTGCCGCGCTCTTCTTGAAGACCTCGTTGTGGTTCTTCTCTTCGTGTCAAGGCTCTGGGTGAAGACCTTTGTCCGGTGTGGACTCGACAACGGTGACGCTCTGCGCCATTCTTCCTCTTGGGGGCGTTGTCGTGGAGCTTAGGTGTGCTAGGTCGTAGCGTGGGGGTGTTTAGATTTTCCGGTGCTCTTTGCTGGTAGCGTAGTCGCGTGCATTCTGCGTGTGCCGGTTATCTCAGGATCGGCTTTGTAAGAAGCATACCTCACCATCTTGTATCGTTCGGCCGTGTACTTCTTCGGATGTTGCTTCAAAATCGAAGAGAGTCTGTTTTCGAGACTTCAAAATCTCACATAAAGCGAGGCGAAAACCTCTTTTGAGACTTTAAAATCTCACCATCTTATATAGAGCGAGGTGAAAACCTCTTTCGAGACTTTAAAACCTCACCATCTTATATAAAGCGAGGCGAAAACCTCTTTCGAGACTTCAAAATTGAAGAGAGTCCGTTTTTATCAATTTGATCCAGTATAAATCGTGAGAATGCACGGAAAGGAGATTACATCTGATACGGGCTCCCAAATTTAATTTGGCAGGACATTGTCTAGCCATCGAGGAAGAAATTTAACCAGCCGGCACACAAGAAATCTCCTTTCCGTGCATTCTCACGATTTATATAAGATGGTGAGGTTTTACAAGAAATCTCCTAGCCATTGTCACACCCGATCTACACGTACACACAAGAAATCTAACCAGCAGGTCAAGCCGGCCCCGGCCCCGACCCCGACCCAGTTCGTTCCGCCCGGTCGCCGCACCACCCACCCCCTCAAACACCGGCGGTGGTCATGCCGCCTCCGCCTCCTCCGCAACCCCCACCCCCTCCGCCGCCGTCTTCGCCCCCTCCTCTCAACGCCCACCGCCTCCCACTCCCGCCCGCGACGTCCTCTCCCACCTCGCTCCTCCTCGCGCCGGCCCCCTCCCCGTCCCGCGCTTTCGCGCTCCTCTTCCCGGACGCCTCTGCGCGCCTCTTCGCCTCCCTCCCCGCCCCCACCTCCGCCGCGTCGCCCGCCCCAGCTCCCACCCCCGTGCCCTCCCCGCTCGCCGCCGCCGCCTGCTTCGCGCTCCTGCTCCCCTCCTCCCACCTCCTCTTCCTCTCCGCGCACCCGGCCCCCTCCTCCCCCGCGGTCCACCTCCGCGCCTACTCCCTCGCCTCTGGTCGCTTCTCCCCTGCCCCGCTCTCCTTCAAGCGCCACGTCTCGCCCTCCGGCCTGCCCCTCCACGGCCTTCCGTTCGGCCTCGGCGTCCGCCTCGCGGGCGGGGTCAACGCCGTGGCGCTTCTCTCCCTGGCCGCCGGGCAGATCTGGGTGCTTGCACCGAGGATGGCCGCGGACGGGAGGACGCTTGAGCTCCACAAGTGTGCGGTCATCCAGCTCGAGCCAACGCGGCCGGTGTATGCCATGGAGGTCGCCATGGGGAGGCTGCTGCTCGGCGAGGCTGGCGGCGTGCGCGTGTTCCCACTGAGGAGTTTGATGAAGGGTGGGAGGGAGAAGGAGGGTGCTGCGGCATCAGCGAAGAAAAGCTTGCGCAAGAAGAACGGGTTTCTGAATGGACTGATTGTGCCGGTTCGGCGTGGTAGTGGCGCCCGAAGTGGTCAAGGAGATGCTGCTTCCGACTGTGAGTATTTCCCGCTTCTGTGAAGCTCTGATTCCGTTTTATAACCAGGCAATCAAAGAACTAGCACTAAAAACTACAACCAGGCGTCATTTCATTTATGCTTGCCATGGTTAAGTAATTAATAGGTGCTCTTGCTCAAAGGTGTGTCTTTGCTATGTGACTTTATATTGGAGGGTTCACCTCGGATGTTCATGATAACGTAAATGTGCCAGAGGAAATGATGAAACACGAAATGTCTGATCAATTCATATTGTATTTCTTTTTCATTGCAAACAAGGCATATTTGGTTATTTCCGTTAATTTAATTGCGTGGCGCTCTAGTTGTCCCGCCCTCCACTTACTGTTTGCGGGGTCAGTAAATGGTCTTCTTATTCATATATAACGGTAAAGGAGCAATAGCCGGAAGTGTTTTTTTTCCTGTTATAAGCAAACTATTTGCATGTCTATGTTATGCCTATTCTTATGTTATCTCGGCCCCATTTTCCCCAAACTGGTGGCATTTTTAATTAGCAAACATATTTGAATTGACTAATTTGCGTCTAAGCCCTAATCATTTCAATGTCTAAATTCGATGGAGATAAACAACATTAGGTACCGCATGGTAATTCGTTACTTGGATTGTCACCAGACAAAATTTTATTGTGTTATAGTCATAGGTATCGGTAGGTGCTCATATACGTTGTGTCATATTTACTAGGACTGTGCTGGTGTAAATGGCAGATAATTAGAGGGCGAGTACTTGAGTAGCTTTCATTGGGTCTTAGGGGCAGGTCCGTGTAGACATTATGATCAATCCTGACCTGTACCAGTACCAAAACCTCCTGGATTAAATTGATTTATTTCTTGAGCCAAATTTATCGGGTAGGATTTCTAGTAGAAAAGATTAATACTAAAGTTTTCTGATGCCACTAGCCTCTCGAAGGACCCCTTGTCCAGAGGATATACTGTATGGGAAGAACACTAGGACCTGTGTCAACTATATAGCATTCTTATATAATTACACAGCAATTCATATCTGGTTCCTTTCAGACACGCTAACTTACAAGCAATACTCGTAATTGGTACTGCTACTAGAGTTAGTTGTATACATAGTCTTAAACAAGGTCTATGGCTCTCCACTTGTACTGTTTGCAGCTGCATTTTCACAAAATTAATTAATATGTTTCCAATTTATTCTTTTAGGTAAGCTTACAACCTTGAGGGTAAAACAGAGTTCAGGGAGCTATTCATCTTTCTTTTTGGCATTTAATCAAGAGTATCATAACTCTCAAGGGGGTGTAAAATTGATAAAATCAGTTAAAGCTGTTTCAATTCAACCTTCTTCCAAGGACAAGTTTTTGGTACTTGATTCAGCTGGAGTGATACATGCCTTCAGTCTTCGAAATGCTGAATTGGAACCGGAAGCTGCCAAAACATGTTTTTTGGATTGTGCCATGAAAGTCCAATTGTTTGCTGTTTTCCCAAGTAGCTCTACGAGTGAGTTTTGTACTGGCTTTGTTCTTTTTACATTGTGGTGGTTTACTTAATTAATAAATGTGTTCAGAGTTTTTGTGCAGAGACACAGATTCTTTGGGTTTCAGATGGTGGACATTCCATACAAATATTGTCAGCATTGCCGGCATTTGATGTCAAGTCTCCTAAAAGCGACAATGATGATAGTGATGGGGAAAGAGAGTTAGCAACCATTAAGCTCTCAGGTTTGTAGCATTGACCTAGTTCTTCTGTTCTCGTTATTTTTTAATTCTTAACTAGTCAGATTCTTTAAGATGTGCGCAGTTATTGTCAATTTATTAGAATTTTGAAATCTACCGCCTGTTGAAGTATGGAAGTAATATTATGAGGTTGCGCTGACTGAATTTTTTTATTGTACTTGGTCGTGCTGTTGCTCAACATCATAAGGTCATTCCGGACCTTTGATTACTGAGCTAGCATCATGTATTAGTACACACTGGTTTACATCGTTACATGTTTAACTTCAGAAGTTTATTCCCAGTACTTCAAAAACACATAGTAATTGTTCAGAAGAGTAGCATTACCTATTATTCACTTTTTATATTGGCCAGTTTTCTTATCTTCCCAGACAAAGGAAGTGAGTTCATTTGGTTTAGGTTGTCTATATAGTGCTTTCCAGCAGGTAGATCATACCACTCTTTTCCAGGGGATTAACTTCTGTCGTCCTGCAGCTACTGAAGCCATCTTCACTAGTGAAAAGGTTCAAGACATTGTACCTATCTCCAAGGATTCCGTGCTTATCCTTGGCCAAGGTATGAGATAGTGATGTATCTTGAAGCTCGACATTCTGGATTGCGATAAATCTGTTGATATATCGGTTTTGTTTCAGCTCTTCCTTCTCTTATTTTCATTTTTTTCTGAACATCATAAATGTTTTTTTTTCAGGCAACATGTTTTTATATGGAACTGCTTGAATTTGGCTTGTTATCATATTCGTGGTAAATCTATCTAAAGAACTTTCTGTCTTTTCCATTTTCATATTCATTGGTTTATTCTACACCCACATTGTTTCTTCTGATATCAGGTGGAGACACAGCTGTTGTTTAGATCATGAACGTGCAGTTTGGATGGTTTTTTGGCCAATGACAGGGTGGGTTCAATGATTAATAGCCGCCTCTATTTATCACTTCGAAGGCCACTCGTGTGTTGCTCTCTAATGCTTCCCCCTTTTTCAAGTGCAGTGTCTGTTGATCTTGAGGACGTGCTTGTTCACCTGTTTTTGGAAGTCGTGAGCATCACTAGTATTAAATTTCAGTAAGCAGAGGAAAACTCATGACTTCGATGACAACCAGCAAGAGTTGAAAGGTGCTTGCCATTCTATGCTGTCTCAACTATCTGAAAGGAACATTGCAAAACTCCATGCCATCTTTTAGCACAGCTCCTCGATACTTCTGAGCAGGTGATGCCACATCATGCAATGCATGGATTACAACAACTGGGCTGTTGTCTATTCACATATTTGCACGCCAGGACAGGGGCATTTCTGGTTGCTATGGCTGCAAGGAGGGGTGCCTGCAGGCTGCACCCTGTGCTCAGGCTCAGCTGTGGTGGATCACCGCCAAGTGTGGTTGGTTATGAGACTGCTCCCTGGCGGTGGACTAGGAAGTTGATCCTACTGCAGGAGGGAGACTGGGCTGTGCAGCTGCGTGTGGTGTGTGCTTTCTTGTAGTAGTTGCCAGGCTCTGGATGCCTCAGAAACCAATAATGTAGCACTATTTCTGTAAGGTCAGGCCTGAACTGGAACGATTGGTAAGGTCGTCCATTTGGTTATGATGATGTGAGCTTTGCTACAGCCTGCTAGTTTTTGGTTGCTGATGAATAATACCGAGACCCAGTTATCTGTTTCCTTTTGTTTGCTCTGTACTAGTCTACATGCACATCCAGAAACGGGCAAAAGATACGCTCTAGTAGTAGATCCGCGTCTTCCCTTACCTGTCCACACGGGCGGCTGTTATCTAGGTTCCTATCCTACGAATCGATGACGTCTCTTTCCCTATAGGAATTGAGATACATGTCATCTTACTTTCTATGGTTTTACTGTTTTCATAATATCGTATATGAACCAAAAGACGCTTAGCGGTCTTTCTAGTCATCAAGCTGCAGTGTTCTGTAAAATGGGCTCCAAATTGGGGGCACCAAATCGATCTTCATACATATCATATATGCAAGTGATTGCTTTATTTGTTTCCTCCCCATTACCTTTGTGATGATTGCGAGGTGAATGCTTCCGGACCAATTGTTGCTGCTGCGATTTCAAATCGATATGGCAGGACAAGTGTGTGTTGCTTTGCTTTTTTCTCTGTTGTGGTGACTCCCGCCACTTCCGCCGTGCAGGACGATTTCTCTGTTGTGGTGACTCCCGCCACTTCCGCCGTGCAGGACGATGGGACACGATGCCTCCTTCTCCTTCCTCGAACGTTCCATCCAGCCGCCTACCAGCTCTCCACGCGGCATTCTCCACCCCCGCTTCAATCTCTCCTTCGTTCTCATCCTGGTACTTCTTTCCCTTCCATCCCATCCCCCGGCTCATCTCATAGGAAGGAGTACGTGGCTGCCGCCTTTGGGCTTCTCCTGCACAGATCATCCCCTGCTTGCTTGTGCACACGCTATCCATGTCCCATGCACCCACACCACACGCAAGGTGTTTGATAGAATGCCTATGAGGACATGAACTTGGATTCTTAATGATCAGGTATGCTTTGAAATCATTTGGGCTGGCGGGGGGTGAAACCATACTAGAGACATGATCAAGCTAAAATGCTTCTTTATTTGCGAGAGAAAGTAAAAATGCTTTAATTTCTTAATGCCTTATATTTGGCTTAAAGCAGGTGCATAGTCATAAGCACCTCAAACATAGTCTTGGTAAAATTGCTATCTGTCTTTATATAACATTCTGAAAGCATGTTTGAAGGAATATCTACTACTTCGTACCTGCTAGCTACTGAGAATTTTTTTTGGAGTTCTCTCTGTGACAAGAGAACTAGTCTAAGGAAATGGATCAGGGAGACCTGAAACACTTGAGAACGGCAACCAGACTAGCATGCAAGCCGAGAATAAGTTCTTAGACTAGCCATTTGTACAATCCCACCTCTATGACACATGGTACACTATCTCCTTGCACTTAGCTCAGGAAGTAGATTATTGACCATCTGTTACAGCGAACAAGTTACACAATTGATGCATAATTACAGTTCTATTTCTATCACATAACTGGCAATATTATTCTTATAGTCATTAATTCAGGAACTAGATGATCTTCTGTTCTAGGCGATATGGTAGCAGAAGGTGGTTTCCCTCGCCCTCTACCTCATTTGCAGGCAGTAATCTACCTTTACCGTGTTCAACTTTACTACCACCTTGTCCATTGGGGTTCTTTCATCAGGTATCATTGATGAGCACTGTAAACTCAACTCTATTACAGATTCAAGGCATGTGTTGAGAATGATAGACTGCTCTTTTGAGGTGCTATCACTGTCAGCATGGCAATCACTCTTGATTACGTGTGATAGAACTTCGTTGTCGACAACATCTATAAGCCTGGTTGGAAATGCTTCACTAACCCATTGCCGCAAGCTGAGCCCTTCACTAAACAGCGGACCAGTGGGTCTTTTCCCCGTGAAGACCTCCAGCATCATGATCCCATAGCTGAACACATCGCTCATCCGTGATGCTTTACCAGTTGATCCATACTCTGTTCATTACGCATAGGAAAATATAACGAAAAATAAGAAAAACTTCTTCATTTGTAAACGTTTGGTTTGTTGAAAAGATAGGTAAGTTCAATACCTGGTGCCATGTAGCCGATTGTTCCGGGCATGCTTGTCAATGCAATGGAGTTATTATCACCCAACAACAACTTGGCAATGCCAAAGTCAGCGATGTGCGCAGTCATGTCTGCGTCCAGCAATACATTGCTAGGCTTCAGATCACAATGAAGAACAACCTCGGTGTGCTGGTGGTGGAGATACTCCATCGCCATCGCTACATCTAGCATAATTTCTAACCTCTTGAGGAATCCCAAACACTGAGGGCTGTTGCTTGAGTGCAGCCAACTATCCAAACTCCCATTTGGCATGTACTGGAGCACCAGGGCCTTGAAGTCAAAGTTGGAGCAAGTGCTAAGTATTTTCACTAGGTTCCGGTGACGAGCCATGCGCAGAGCACGACACTCTGCATCAAAACTCACAGAGGCCCCTTCATGTTGCATGTTGAGCACCTTTACTGCAACAACTGATTCGTCATCTAGTTGTGCCTTGAAGACTTTGCCAAAGTTCCCAGATCCAATCAGATTGCCCTCACTGAAGTTTCCTGTGGCACGAACAAGCTCGTGGAATGATATTAACCGGTAGTTGATTATGTTGGACTCCGAGGGAACTGGTGTCCTTTTGCACTTCTTGATCTTTGTTCTGATTAATATGCACAAGCAGGTGGCCAAAATTGCAACTCCCCCGGCTACAGGAAGTATAATTTTTATCAACGATTCCAGTGATTTATGATGGCTCTGGCAGGGTGAAATGCCTAGACGTGAGAGGCCACAAAGAGCATTGTTTCCTCTCAAAGACTGGAGTGTGATGTTTGAGAAAACTCCTCTATCCGGTATCGGACCATCTAGTTTATTGAAAGAGAGGTTCAAGCTAGTGAGGAAGGTCAGATTGGCCAGTGACTTTGGTATGGTACCCCAAAGGGAATTGTATGATAGGTCCATGGTCTCTATGCTGACTAGCTCTCCAAATGAGCTTGGGATTTGTTCCTGGAATGAATTGTTTGACAGGTTCAGGTAGGTGAGCATCTGGAGCCTGCCCAAGGAATCCGGTAAGCCACCGGTCATAAGATTGCTTGAAAGATCCATTTGAGCAATTTGTTTTACTTGGCTAACATCTGTCGACAGTGGACCAGTCAGCATGTTGTATGCCAGATTAAGACTGATGAGCTTTGAGAGGCGCCAGAGACTGAAGGGTATGGTCGAAGACAGTGAGTTAAGAGAAGATGTCATGTACTGCAGCTCACTTAGATTACCCACACTGCTCGGTATCGAGCCAGAAAACTGGTTTTTATCAAGATACAATCGTACTAGGCGTGTTAATCTGGAAATTTCTTCTGGGATGGCGCCGGTCAAGGTGTTGTTGGCAAGGTTGAGTTCTTGGAGATTGTTCAGTGTAGTGATGGATACAGGGATCGTCCCGCTCAGTTGGTTTCCATCGAGATCAATTGTGGTAAGGCTGCTAAGGTTTGCAATTGTATCTGGAATGCTCCCCGTTAGGCTGTTAGAACTTGCTATGAAGTACTGGAGTTGTGAAGTAAGGTTTCCCAAATAGTCAGGTATGTTTCCTGCAAATGAATTGGACGATATGCCAAGGGTACTCAGGTTCTTGCAGTTGGAGAGTGCATGGAGAAAGTTTAGCTTGCCACTAAGCTTGTTTCCATCCACATACAAGCCCGTAAGACTACGAATATTCCCAAACGTGGTTGGAACTGATCCAGTGAAGGCATTGAGTGTCAGATCAAGAGTTTTTATGCTTGATATATTGCCTATGGATTCAGGAATTGTACCTGTCAGGAGGTTTGTCGAAAAGCTCAAGTAATCGAGGTTTCCCAAATAGCCTATTTGAGGTGGAATTTCTCCTTCCAGTTGGTTGACACTAAGATCAAGCGTGACAAGGTTTGTGCGGTTGCTTAGCTCAACCGGGATCTTGCCAACGAGGTTATTTGCCGACAGTTGAATAATAGAAAGCCGAGGCATTATTGCTAACCATGCCGGTACAGGACCAGTGAAGTTATTAATGGAGATAGAAAGAAGCTCAAGTTTGTTGGATCTGGCCAGTGCCGGCTGGATTGGGCCAGTGAAATGATTCCAAGAAAGACCTAGTTTTTGTAGCATGGGGAGGTTAAAGCTCTTGTTGCCAGGGAGGCAGCCGAAAAGATTGTTGTTCACCAAACCCAAGATTCGGAGCATGGACATGTTAAAGATGGCAGCAGGGACAGTGCCAGTAAGAAGGTTGAGTTCCAGGACCAGGATTTCAAGCTTCCTCAAAGGGCCAATGGCTTCAGGTATGCTTCCAGCGAGCCTGTTCCTGCCAAACCATATGACGCTCAAATTGGGCGTGTTGTTGAAGAGGCCTGGAGGTATGGTGCCGCTCAGGTCGTTGCTGTTGAGGCTTATGTACCGGAGATTGCGCAGCGCGTGCAACTGTGGGGGAATGGCCCCAGAGAGTCCATTGTAGCCGATGTCTAGATACTCGAGCTCGGTGAGGTTACCGAGCGCCATGGGGATGGTACCTGACAGGCGGTTCTTGTCGAGGTCGAGGTGTCTGAGCCGCGTGAGCCGGCCGAGCTCGGCAGGGATCGCGCCGGCCAGCCCGGTGCGGTTGAGGTTGAGGTGGAAGATGAAGGAGAGGTTGCCGAGCTCCGGCGGTATGGCGCCGCCGAGTGCCACGCCTGGCAGGGACAGCGCGACCACACGCCGCTCACGGGCGTCGCACGAGACCCCGAGCCAGCCGCAGAAGGGTGTGTGCGCCGTCCAGCTGCGGCGCAGGACGCCGCGCGGGTCACGCACGCTGGTCCTGAAGGCTAGCAGTGCCGAGAGGTCGTCGTCGGTGGCGTTTGCTGGCTGATCGAGCGCGGCCGTGCCGGGCAGCAGCAGCAGCGAGAAAGCCACCATGATTAGTACTAGGACAAGAGCCATGGTGGTAGCGTGGTGTGCGTGGTTCTGTCCTCCGTGTCTCCAGGCCAGGGAGGGACGCATGCACGCATTGAGATTTGAGGCTAACTTGAAGAAGTCAGTGGCGTGCTGGACATTTGGTGCCGTGCCTTCTGAGTTGTTGATTATCGGTGCAGGTGAACATCAACTCTACTGTGCTGGGGTGGAATGGCAGCTTCTTGTGCGTGGTTCTGTGATCGAACGGGTAGTACTGTACTGCTATTTGAGATGCATGCATCTGAGGCTTTAGATAGAGACCTTTGAGCGCCGGTTGAAAGGCATTTAGTGCAGTTTCCTTGTGATGAGTTGATTGTCCAAATCAGAGCACCCTGCTTCACTCCTCACATTACTGTTCTCAAGGTGCCATGTATCCTACAGTGCCAGGCATGCTCGTTAACACGATAGAGTTGTCGTCTCCAACCAGCAGCTTCGAAATCCCAAAGTCAGCAACATGTGCAGTCATGTCCATGTCAAGCAAAATATTGCTCGGCTTTAAATCAAAATGCAGGACAACTTCAAAGTGCCGGTGATGCAGATACTCCATTGCCATTGCAACATCCAGCATGATTCCAAGCCTTTGCAGGAAACCGATGTGCCTCCGTTCTATGGAATGCAACCAATCATCTAAGCTTCCATTAGGCATATACTCAAGAACCAATGCTTTGAAGTCAAGATTAGAGCAAGTGCTAATTATCCTGACCAGGTTCCGGTGCCGGGCCATTCGTAGTGTGCGGCACTCTGTGCCAAAACTCTTTGAAGCTGCTTCGTCTTGCATATTGAGAACCTTTATTGCAATGACAGACTCATCATCGAGCTGGCCTTTGAAGACTTTACCGAAGCCTCCAGTCCCTAGCAGGTTATCATCACTGAAGTTGCTTGTTGCACGGACAAGTTCATGGTATGAGATTAACTGGTAGTTCTGCAAGTCTGTGTTTGAGGGTAGCGGCATCTTTCCTTGCTTATTCATCTCTCTTCTAACCAACATGTACATGCAAGCTGATAAAATAAGTAATGTCACTACTGCAGGTAATATGACTTTCAGCAGTAGTTGTTTTGACCTTGAGTGTGTGTTGTTCTGGCATGGCGCTATTCCTTCCCTTGGAAGACCACAGAGTGCACTGTTCCCCATCAATGATTCGAGGGTGATGTTGGAGAAAACACCTCCTTCTGGTATCTGACCATCTAGCCTGTTGAAAGAGAGGTTCAAGTTGGCAAGGTAAGTGAGATTGGCCAATGACTTCGGAATGGCACCAGAAAGCGCATTGGAGGAGAAGTCTAACTCCTCAATACTTAGTAACTTCCCAAGTGAATCTGGTATCGATCCTTCTAATAAGTTCCTGGACAGATTCAGATTGATCATCATCTGCAATTCGCCAAATGAAGCTGGGATGTCACCTGATAGCTGGTTACTCGACAAGTCCATCTCCGTAATTGCAGTCAGTTCCCCTAGATCTTCCGGTAGGGAACCACTGAAAGAGTTCTGTGACAAATCAAGCTCAATTAGTTTTTGTTGGCGCCATAGACTTGTTGGTATGGTTGAAGATAATGAGTTGCGGGATAGTGTCATAATCTGTATCTGGCTTAGGTTACTGATGCTGCTTGGAATGGGACCAATGAGTCTATTGCTGTCAAGATGCAACTTAGCCAAGCTTGTTAATCCACTGATTTCTGCTGGGATGGTGCCAGACAAGCTATTGTTGGCAAGGTGTGCAGTGATTGGTGTGGGGATCGTCCCATTCAACTGGTTTCCACTGAGTGACAGAGTCAATAAGTTGGTAAGATTGGCAAATGTACCCGGGATGCTTCCTGTGATCCTGTTGTTATCTGCTATAAAAGTCTCGAGGACTGTGCTAAGGTTTCCAATGTAGGCTGGCAGACTCCCTGTGAATGTGTCGTTTGCCATGCTGATTGTATTCAGGCTCCTGCAATTTGAGAATGCAGACAGGAAGTCGAGGTTCCCACTGAGCTGGTTCCCATCAAGCCAGATGCGACGAAGGTTCAGCAAGTTCCCAACTGAAATTGGCACGGATCCAGTCAAACCATTTCCAAAGAAAGTTATATTTGTGAGGTTAGAAAGATTGCCTATGGAATCAGGAATGGGACCTGTTATTCGGTTGTTGGCAAAGCTCATATACCTGAGGTTTGTCAGCCGTCCAAACTCTGGTGGGATTCCCCCCTCAAGTTTGTTCTGGCTAAGGTCCAAACCGAGAAGCCCGGTGTGATTGCTCAGTTCCACAGGGATCTTTCCAGTGAGGCCATTTGTCGACAAGTAAATTCTTGTGAGGTTTGGCATTGTCGCCAACCATGATGGCACAGGACCCGTGAAATTATTCACGGCGAGTGAGAGCGTGTCAAGGTTCCGACATGCCGAAAGACCTGGCGGGATAGGTCCCTCAAACTGGTTTCATTGAGGGACAACACTTCCAACATGGGGAGGTAGAAGCTCTCATTTCCAGGGATTGGACCTGAGAGGTTGTTCCTTGTGATGGCTATGACTTGCAGCCGGGACATGTTGAAGATAGCAGGAGGCATGGGGCCTGAGAGAAGATTGCCTTCCAGGACCAGCCACTCGAGCTTCGACGACGAGCCGATGCTATCAGGAATCGCTCCCGTCAGCCGGTTCGACCCGAGACGTACCACACGCAGATCGGGTGTGTTGTTGAACAGGCCATGCGGTATAACCCCGCTCAAGTCATTGTTTGACAATCTCAGCTGTTGAAGTTTCCTCAGGTTTTGAAACTCGGATGGGATCGCCCCGAAGAAGTTGTTGCTGTCGAGGTAAAGAGACTGGAGCCTAGTGAGGTTGCCAAGGGCGGAGGGGATGGCACCTGACAAACTGTTGTACGAGAGGACGAGGTTTTGGAGCCGGGGCAGGCCGCCAAGCTCGCTCGGCACGGGGCCTGCGAGGCTCGTGTTGCTGAGCACGAGGCTGGAGAGGAAGGAGAGGTTGCCAAGCTGCGGGGCAATGCTACCATGGAGCGGCACGCCGGTGAACTCTAGGCCGGTGACGCGCTGCCCGTGGCGGTCGCATGAGACCCCGACCCATGAGCAAGGGGACGCGGTGGCGGTCCAGTTGCCGGCGAGGATGCCGAGAGGGTCCTTGACCTGTGCTTTGAAGGCGAGCAGCGCGGCCAGGTCCGTGGCGTTGGACGATGCCCGCTGTGCCGCGCCACATGGCATCAGTGATACGAGGAGCACCGCCATGCAGAGGCAGAGACGAGCGGCCATGGATGTGGAGAAGTGAAGGTTGGTGAGGGAATATGGGGCGTCGTGCGTTGGTTTTGGACGTGCCATCGATCAGTGGGCTCAAGTGGCTGATAACTGAAACGGAAAGGAGGAGGAGCCGTCCCTCCAACTTGCTCCCGTTATTTAATGGGGAATGGCACAGCCGTAATGCTGGAGTAGTCAACCTGTTCATATGCAGCTGACTGCACACGGCTGCTTCTTGGAAACAAGAACTTCCTTCCAAGAAACACTCCTCTTTCAGAAATCAGAAGGGCCAGAGCTCTTTCCTTCATCAGATACCTGAATCGGATTCGGAGGCACTGATGTAAAAGAAAAATCTGAGATTCATCAGCTGATTAACAGAATAGAGATGATTCTGGTTTTACTTAATCGTAGGTGGCGCCGATCCTGGTCGGCGGAGACGCACCAGCACAACAGTTTTCAAATGGTTATTAGGCTCTAGACTGCACAAATTGACACATTATTGACGCTGGTCGGATCACTATACAAGTGCAAGTTGATGATAGTATAGTTCTTCTGGCTTCCTGGACTCCCTCTCTCTCTCTCTCTGGTTGCCTTCAGAGTAAAATACTCTCAAGTGCGCGTCATTGGCATCTTTATCTTTTTATCTGAGTGAGTGAGCTGTGCAGCTTTCTTCTTCTTGGTATGGTGAGAAACTGTTGTTGTAGTGCTTGTGTTGTGTTGGACCAACCTTGCGCCAAACTATTCCATGGGTACTTCCAAGAACTTGAATTTTGATGGTGTTCTTATGAGATAACTGCAAAATAAACCGGCGGAAGTGGGTGTTGGGAAGTTCAGTAAGATTTTGCGCTCGAGTGTTATAAGTGATAACTGTTAGCTGATGCATACAACTTTACTACTGCGGTCCTGGGAATATGATTCGGTTGATTCTAATTCTAATCAACTGATGAGTACACATCTATTTTATTCGGAGATGCGGTGGGTGGAAGCTGGAAGACTAGCTTTGCTTCCGAGAAAGAAATAGGAAATAATAGACATTCTTGTTGCTTGCTTTCAAAAACTATTCTTGTTGCTAGTTATGATGAACCTATATATGGTTTTCTTATATCTAGAGTTGATGACTGAAATCACTTCCAATCATTTTTAATCTTGGCGCGGTATATGATTCAGCACCGTTTGTCGCAAAGCCAGCAGATTAGATTAGTCGCAATCACTGTCACCAGCCATGTTCGCAATCTGGATGGGAATGGGCCGGGTCGTCGACCTGACCCAAAAATCCGAGGCCAATGGGTCATGTGGGTCGGTCTCGAGCGAGATTTGGGTCATCAGAGCCGGCACCAGGTGAACCGCTGGGTCAGTCGGGTCGGCCCACCTTATAGTCTTATCTCACAACGGTTGTAATCTCCGTCGCGCTGGTGTTGCCCTAGGACCCAATTTTGCGTCGCAATGTGTCGTATAATTTCCGGTTACTAGTCCGGCATGCCCGGGTGACGAATTAAACATCAAGATTTTGATAGATATCGCCTTACTTCTCTTTGAGCTGGGGGGGGGGGGGGGGGGGGGGGTTACTAGTCCGGTATACTATTGGCTATCGCTCATACCAGATTTCTTAAGCAAGAAGAGAAGTGGTCAAACCGAACCAACATAAGAAAACAAAGTTGGGGGTTACTACTCCTCGTGTATAAATAGCAGCACACGGGATCACACGACACATTACGAAGATATCTCCCTTCCTTCCTCCTCCTATAGCTAGCCAGAGCTTGCGAGCGAGAGATGTTGGTAACCATGGATTTTGGCGACGAACAAGAGGGAGGTTGGAGAGCCAGCAACACCGTCGGAAGCGCCGCCACCGCCACACACCGAACCAGATTCAAAAGCTCGACGCATAGGCTCTAAATATACTCCATTAATATCTTCCTTGTTTGTTGATTTACCATGTGATGTGTTATTCAATCTTCATGGTGATTGATAGAAATTAATCAAGTGTGTGTGTGCTTGTGCAGCTTGTTCATGGAGTGCCCCCACCCTGATGAGATCCAGCGTGCTAGGCTGGGCCATAAGCTTGGCCTGGAGGCACAACAGATCAAATTCTTGTTCCAAAACTGTCATACCCAAATGAAGGAATGGACTGAATCCCCCTAATTGCTCCAAAGTTTCTAACTTTCCATGGTTTTCAATCTTTTGTTGGGTGATGGAAGAGAATGTAATCTGGATGACATGACATGCATAGCTAGAGTGGGAAAAGACTCAGATTCCATTATGTTCCATCACCGAAGAAATGATCAAAAACCATGGAAAAATTGGAAACTTTAGAGCAATCAAGGAGATTCAGTCCATACATCTGGGTATGGTGGTTCTGGAACCAGAATTTGATCTTCTGTGCCTGTAGGCCAAGCTCGCGGCACAACCTGTCACGCTGGATCTCATCAGGGTGGGGGCACTTCATGAACACACATATGATTAATTTCCACCGATCACCATGAAGATCGAACAACACATCACATGGGGTGGTTACTAGTCCGGTATACTATTGGCTATCGCTCATACCAGATTTCTTAAGCAAGAAGAGAAGTGGTCAAACCGAACCAACATAAGAAAACAAAGTTGGGGGTTACTACTCCTCGTGTATAAATAGCAGCACACGGGATCACACGACACATTACGAAGATATCTCCCTTCCTTCCTCCTCCTATAGCTAGCCAGAGCTTGCGAGCGAGAGATGTTGGTAACCATGGATTTTGGCGACGAACAAGAGGGAGGTTGGAGAGCCAGCAACACCGTCAGAAGCGCCGCCACCGCCACACACCGAACCAGATTCAAAAGCTCGACGCATAGGCTCTAAATATACTCCATTAATATCTTCCTTGTTTGTTGATTTACCATGTGATGTGTTATTCAATCTTCATGGTGATTGATAGAAATTAATCAAGTGTGTGTGTGCTTGTGCAGCTTGTTCATGGAGTGCCCCCACCCTGATGAGATCCAGCGTGCTAGGCTGGGCCATAAGCTTGGCCTGGAGGCACAACAGATCAAATTCTTGTTCCAAAACTGTCATACCCAAATGAAGGTATGGACTGAATCCCCCTAATTGCTCCAAAGTTTCTAACTTTCCATGGTTTTCAATCTTTTGTTGGGTGATGGAAGAGAATGTAATCTGGATGACATGACATGCATAGCTAGAGTGGGAAAAGACTCAGATTCCATTATGTTCCATCACCGAAGAAATGATCAAAAACCATGGAAAAATTGGAAACTTTAGAGCAATCAAGGAGATTCAGTCCATACATCTGGGTATGGTGGTTCTGGAACCAGAATTTGATCTTCTGTGCCTGTAGGCCAAGCTCGCGGCACAACCTGTCACGCTGGATCTCATCAGGGTGGGGGCACTTCATGAACACACATATGATTAATTTCCACCGATCACCATGAAGATCGAACAACACATCACATGGGAAATAAAGACAAGGAAAATATAAATGGAGTATGGTTAGAGCGTACGCCTTGAGCTTTTGAATCTTGTTTGGTGTGTGGCAACTGTAGTGTTTCTACTGCTGCCGACTCTCAGAGCCTCCCTCCTGTTCGTCAGCGAAAGCCGCTCGCAAACTCTGGTTGGCTATAGGAGAAGAAAGGAAGGGAGAGATCTTCAATTCGTAATGTGTCATACAATCCTCGTGCTCCTATTTATACACCAAGAGTAGTAACCCCCCAACTTTGTTTGCTTATGCTGATGTGGTTTGATCACTTCCTTTGCTGCTTAAGAAATCCGCGGAAGATGAGCAAGAGCCCTTAGTATAGACACGGGGCTATTAACCTCCCACCTCGAACATCAGCGAGGCAATATCTGTCGAATTCTTATCATTTAATTCACAACTCAGCAATGTTGCCCCATCTAAGAATGTCCTTTCCTTATGCATATATTTGCATCAAAAATTTGACACGGTTGATAATGGATATTATGCTCACGAGGAGAGCGCTTCTCATCACTTTGTACCCAACAATGGAGGTAAGATGGGTATCATACATTATGCTATTGTTGTGGGTGTTGTTCCTTGATGATTAGCTTTATGGTGTACTAGGGGTGGGAGCATTGTTGGCGCGTCTACAGAGATGTTCATGTGTGAAAGCACATTTACTCCCTTGGTGGTTTTGGTAATTCATGTCAACATACATATTGTTGGACTAATGTTTTCCTTGAGTACATTTCAGGAAGAGATCAGCTTAGGCAAGTATTTGGAATGAGATGTGGACCCCTCAAGCTACTAAGGAATGACATTGGCAAAGCTTCAAGAGTCTACAACTTTGGTTTAGTGATCCAAGATCGCATTGAGTCCATAGGAAAGCTAATACTATTAAAAGGGGATGAGGTTTTGATCATGATCTAACTGCTCAAGTGCTTAAAGATATTGCTCTAAAACCCTCAGCCACACTCTCACATTCATCTATGTCCTAAACCTTAAAGTCATTCTCGGTCCCACCGAAACATATCTATCCGGACTCACACAGATACACTTGACATAGCCACTGTCTAAACCCTAGCATCCCGGTCTCACTGAGTTGACCCTTTGGTCCCACCGAAGAGCACTTGCCAACCTTCTGTAACCAATTACAATCATTTCGGAAATTCCGAATGGTTTCAATCGGTGACACTGAAGTGTGGAAAGTGCTTAGGTCATCATCGTTCGGTCCCACCGAGAAGTTTCATCCGGTCTCAGCAAAAAGCCTAAAGTTCAAATCTTTTGTACTGTTCGGTCTCACCGAGTGCTTGACCTCCGTGATGACGACGACGGTAAGTTTTCTCTAGTTAGCCCTAATATGCCACATACTTAGCTTATTTTCCCCCAAAAAGACATACTTAGCTAATTATCCTCCAAAATGACATAATTATCTTATTTAGTTCATTTATGACATAATTAGCTTAGTTAGGTCAAAAATGGCATAATAACCTTGGTTAGCTCATAAATGTCATATACTTAGCTTATTTTCCTCCAAAATGACATAATAAGCTAAGTTAGCTCAATAATGACCTATACTTACCTAAGTTAGCTCAATAATGACCTATACTTACCTTTGTTTCCTCCAAAATGACATAATAAGCTTAGTTAGCTCAAAAATGGCATAATTACCTAGGTTAGGTCAATAATGACCTATACTTACCTTATTTTCCTCCAAAATGACATAATATGCTTAGTTAGCTCTAAAATGGCATAATTACCTAAGTTAGCTCTAAAATGACACAAATAAGGAATAAGAAGAAGAAAAACAAGGAAGAGGAGAAAAAGAAAGAATAGAAGAAGAAAGAGAAGAAAAAGAAAGACTAAAAGAAAAAGAATGAGAAGGAAAAGGATAAAAAGATAGAAGAGAAGAAGAAAGATGAGAAAAAGAGAGAAGAAGAAGAAAATATATTCTTTTTCTTCCTTTTTCTCTTCTTTCTTTTTCTCCATCTTCTACTCATTCTTATTCTTATTCTTATTCTTCTTTCTTCTTCTTTCTTTCTTCTTATTATTTTTCTTCTCTTTCTTCTTCTTCTTCTTCTTCTTCTTCTTCTTCTTCTAGTCTTCTTCTTCTTCTTCTTCTTCTTCTTCTTCTTCTTCTTCTTCTTCTTCTTCTTCTTCTTCTTCTTCTAACTTTCTTACTCCCATTTTTGCAGATTTGATTCACTTCATGGAAGCTGGCATTGATGGACTGCTAGTGTTTAGTTTTTGTTTTGATTTGTATTGATGAACAATGTGAAACTATGTATGTATATATGGATGAACTCCTTGACACTATGTATGTATTGGATCTTTTAATACCCTATGTGTTCTCTTTGCATTGATGGACTGCTGATGTTGGATACATGGCCTATGCTTCAGCGTGAAACTATATATATCATACTTGTGTTTTGAAAATGCAGGGAAATAACAGAAAACAGACAAAAAAGTGGCAATACAGGCACTTTGCCGTCTGCCAGCCGACGGCAAAGCACTTTGCCGTCGGTAGGCGGACGGCAAAGGGGCCACGTGGCAACAACCTGTGCAACCTGGGAGCACTATGGCTGACCAGCTTGGTCATTTTGCCGTCCGCTGGCAGACGACAAAGACAAGGCAGGCAGACGGCAAAGGCAAAGCAGAAGTGACGTGCAGCGGCAGGCCGGCTGACGTCACTGAGCAGACGGCAAAGGAAGTGCTTGTTTGCCGTCAGCAGGCAGACGGCAAAGTCTGCCGTTAGCCACCTAACGGGGCTAACAGCTATACGTTGCCGTCCACGAGCTTTGCCGTCAGCTTAGCCAGGAGGACCGACGGCAAACGTCTTTGCCGTCCGTTGTGCGTCTGCAGACGGCAAAGTAGCTCATTACCGTGACTTCCAGTGCCGAAAATTGGGCCGTCAGCCAGCAGACGGCAAAGCTGTTTGCCGTCCGTGGGCTGGTCCTTTGCCGTCTGTTATGGCAGACGGCAAAGTAGCTGATTCCAGTAGTGCAAGTGGTAGGATGGATTTTCCCTATATATATATATATATATATGATTATTATGTCTTTGCCACCCGTGGGCATTGCCACCCCTCTGGTTTCCGTCTGATCTGGCTTTGAGATCCGTGTAGCATCTTTTAGGTCTACCATTGATTATTCTTCCATTTGTCTAATTGCACTGAGACGAGTTCATAGCATTAAGTATTAACAAGGTTAAATGTTGATACATGTGTATACTCATGAATCTTTTTTGGGGAATCTTTTTTGAGTTCATAGAGAACTTCCTTTAGGAATATAAGTCTTAATCACCAACCAATTTTATTGTACTATTATAGAAAGTTAGTAAGTTATACTACTTTTTATACTATTAGGGAATCTTTTTGGTTAAGTATTCATGACCTGATATTTTGATACCCCTAGTCTAACACATACTCTACTGGAACCGTATTAGTGTGATCATTAGCATGCTTCATTAACTGAATCCCGATGAAGAAATGACGATAGCATAGTGTTTACACGGATCACGAGGCATGCCTTGAACGAGGATAACATGGGGTGGCACTACCACCTAGAGGGGTGGCATAGTCCCCGGGTGTTAAAAAATCCACACTAATATATATATATATATATATATATATATATATATATATATATATATATATATATATATATATATATATATATATATATATATATATATATAGGGATCGACTATTCGTCACCCAGGGTGAAGAATTGTTATTCCTCACCCTAGTCAGAATGTGCGCCAAAACCAACCAGGCCTCCTGCTCGTAAGATTACCTTCCCACAGCACCTAATGAGTCGTAAGATTACCTCCTCGTAAGATTACCTTCCCATAGCACCTAAGAGTGTAAGATTACCTCTGCATCACACCAGCCAACGGGCTAACACAGTAGCCAACGTAAGATTACGGAGGCCTTATGTAAAATTTACACGTACAAGAAAGAAAAGAAAGCTGCCATTCATCACAAATAATAAAATGGAAGCTGCCTATGACTTTTTTTCGAGCAACCAATATTTATGAAGTGCTGATAACTACACCATATAATGAATGTGACTTTGTTTTGATGTCCATGTTAACTACGTCATGTAAAAAAATGGCACTGTTTTGACAAGCCCGCTTATTATGCCACTTAAGAAATCATGGTGAAACTCTTGCCTGAATGTGAGTAATCATACCGCACAATCACGGATGGTCATGCATGGATAACAGAAGAACTGCATGCTTGCTTGACAAAATCAGTACAATGTGTCCTTTTGGCCTTTTCTCTACTAACATAGTAGTATATATATAACAAGCTCTTTGCAAAGAAAAAAACCACAACTGAAACATCACTTGCTGCAAAGGATGAGAAGAGTATACAACGAAGGCAACCACTGGTTTGGTAAATTGACCACTCCAAACTCTTATCAGTGACAGAGAGCATCCACGTATCAGATAATTAACATAACTCTTATCAGTGTGTTTATACAATCATACCTACTAGGTTTAAGAATGAATCGAGGGAAATTGCAAAAAACGTCTCCAAAGGATCACATTTTTCAGAATTTTTTCAATCAGATTTACAGGTGTCCAACACAAGGCCTTCATTGTTTTGTAGACTACTTTTGATCTGTTGGAAGAGGAAGACAGGGGTAAAATGGTGTTGCATAATGAAACATCACAGGAAACCAGCACCTTGCATCGTCCCTGGAGGACTGACCCCGTCACTCAGCCGGCTGATTCGATGCAAGAGAGCAGTGTCATGGAGGTGACTGGCCCGGCACCGAGGCGTCATGGTGGTTGTGATCAAGGATGCCACCATTCTGGAATAAGAGGTGTGCGAGCACCCTGTATAACGCGAGGAGGCTGCATTAACACCTCGCTCCAATAAATAAAAAGAATCGTGTTGAAACATAATGTGAAAAAATGATTCATAAAACGCATAGGTTTTACATAAGTTTTGAAACAGAATGGGGAGGCCAGGATGACATAAGAAGCTGCAAAGTATAATGATCTTAAAGAAGAGACGAAACAAGTCATATCTGCACTATATCATACATACTGTAAGTCTGAAACTTCTGGCTAGAATAGAGTTATACAACAATCATAGATTTATGCAACAGTCTGAACTGTGGAATTAGCATTGTGCTTTTCTAAACCGAGAAGCAGAAAACTAAACAGAGCAAAAACAAATAGAAGTACGCAAATGGTCAGAATGAACAGATTATAGAAGAACAAAGGGAACCTTAAACTTCTGCTTTCCTCTTCGTATACAAGTAAGCAAAAATCTCTAAGATCATGTGCTTAAAAGCTTGGTATGATAATTTACTTTCCTGACAAAATTCATAAACACATTTTTTTTACAAGGAACATAAGAAATAAAATCATATAAACTAGTCTGTAACTGGGAATTTCAAACAATAATGGAGATGCATGCCATCAGTCTATCTAGATTTAAAGAAAAATTCTAGTAGTAGTCAAAATAAAGGAAGCCACAATTCAAAAGATTCAATTTGGGGGGCAAAAGGATATCTTTTCGGTCCCCTAAAAATAGGCAGCATATTAAATGCTATATGGTAGTAGTAGTACCCCCCCCCCCCCCCCCCCCCACCACCGCGCACACAGGCACACATCAATCATGCACAGGAATTCAAGCTTTTTTAAGGAAACATGGACATGGTACATGACAGTACTAAACACTCTTCCTCCCTTCAATCATGCCAGGTAATCAATGGAGAATGGAAACAATAGTAGTTATTAAAAAGGATATGTGCACAAAGTAATATGAATATATCATCATAGTCCTAAAAATATAAATTAGCATCTACATGTCGAGTAAAGGTAGATCATAAATAACACAATCTATGAACAAAACCAATAAGACATCTGACTAAGCACATACAAACTACGCAAAAAGAAATTATGACATCCGAGTACTAAGCTTGTAGGATAGCTATGCCCAAAAAAAAAATCGGGGACAAGACCAAAATAAAATACATAATGTTTCAGCTCTGCACTTGAGGACGCAATCAATCCATATTCAGCTAACCAATTTTCTTACTGAATCTTACTTAATTCAAGCATATACTCCCTCCGTCCCAAAATAACTGTCTCAACTTTGTACTAGGTCTAGTACAAATTTGTACTAAGCTTGAGACACTTATTTTGGGACGGACGGAGTACTTGGCATGGGAGAGTAAAAAATACATACTCATGTAAAATGATGGAGAGGGGGCAATACTATAGAACTCCGATGGCGAACACCTAGTTGCTGACTGTTGTCGTGGGAGTAGTCGCCAGTGATGTTAAAAGATTATACAAGAACAGAAGCTGCTATATGAAAAAAGTAAATAAACAGATAATTCGAGCATATATACATTGGATGGGAGAGTAAGACACATATTCATATAAATTGATGGAGAGTGGGCGATACTGATTGCATTAATATGGTCATAGCAAGTGATAAGAAAAGTGCACTGGGATTTCCTTTTTGTAGTTATTAGTTCATACAATTTCTGATTTATCCAATAATCTATGTGGAGACTGTTCGAGCTAACTCAGCATTTCGTTAATCTTATTTATAGATGACCTGGTAGCCTTTTATAAATTTTCATGTTGTGAAGAAAGTTTCAAGCAGCTAACTCAATATTTACGCAGAGTGATAAGGTTAGCTGAAACCAAAACAAAGTGAACACGGCGATGGTCATAAGTCCACTTGATTATTATTTTTCTCCACGCCTTAAATCTGAACTGAACTCTGAGATCATGATTCATGTCATCTAAATATTACAGTTTGAACAGGACAATGGTGGAACTTTGAGCAAACAATTTTTTTTCTTTGGTTTGTAGAGTTATCACTATATATTTTTGGAGGCAAATATATCCCTGTACTAAGGAGAGCAAACTCGAATACAGAAGGACACCCATAAGCTTTATACTGAATACCTAATTTGTTGGAACAACCAAAAAGACAAGTTCCAAATTGCAATTAGATAGCTGCATAGTACAGCCTGCTACACTAGGAGCTAGGGAGTATGCCTACTCGTACTATCTTAAGATCAAGCTAATTTTGTGGCGCACTTGGCCATCTCCTGAAGCGGCTGATGTAACCAAATTTCGGACTTATAAACCGAAGAGCATTCGAACAACAGTCCTAAGAGTTCGAAATTCCAATGGTTTGGTTTTGCTTCAGGGTTCAGGCTACCATCAAACAGAGCACCTCATATACTGCATGTTTGGCAAATGATGGGGAGAGCAATAGGAGATTAAAGGAGGGAGTTAAAAGGGTCCCCTGGGTGAGGAATTCTTAATCTCACCCCAGCCCGTCTGTGCATCCCAGCCTTAGCAGCCTGATATTTAATCAACAATCCAACCTGAACTTGAGTGAGAAAACATTCTCCTATATCCTGAATATATAATAGATGTTTCCTTACTAGGAACAAACTTATACAAGAAAGCACAGCCAAAGCATGAACCTAGCAAGTAAGTAAAGATCTAAGATAGCCAGATAAGATGTAATTCTTTACCACTTTACTGACGAGGCTTCGTGCACACTTCTCTTCCTATATAAATATGCTAATTAATCTAAATAGCAGTAGCAGAGTGACTAATAAGAAGATACACACAAGCATCCAGAGAGAGAGAGAGAGAGAGAGAACCTGGGGACGGCTTGGGTGGCACCTATGCGACAGAGGCCATGGAACCTGTGTTGCTGCTGCTACCGTGCAGCTATGCGACAGAGGGCAATGGTGAGCTCGCTGGAGAGTTGACAGAGACGGCCTCGGCTTTGTCGGGGATCCAGAGCAGTTTTGACGGCGGGGTCGCAAGCCTTGATCCCATCAGAACCCCTCCTTCTGTCGCCGTGCGCGACGAAGAGAAGAGGAGCGGGGAGTGGAGGCAGGGGCCGCCGCCGGCGTGGCGACGAGAGTCCATCCGCAAAGATGGGCAGCGCGGGTGCGGGATATAGAGAAGGAGGTAGGGCCATGGCCTCGTCCATCGCCACAGGCAAGGAAGAGGGCGGGGGATGGAGGCGGGTCGCCACACGGTCACCGGCCGAAGAGGCCGCCACCCGCCTTGAAGCCTCTTGCAGCACCGCTCGCATCGGTGCTGCCTCCGGCAAACGGGTCCCACCACCAGTGCCACACGTATCTGTGTCCGGCAGGGCAGCTGCCGGCAGCTCGCCGTCGAAACCTCCCGCCGCTCGCCTCTGAAAAACTGCTCGCCGCTTCGATCCAAGAACGCGGGGGTTATCCGTTCTTTTCTTTTTTACCTTTTTTTTTCCTTTTTCGTTTGATGGACAGAAAGAGTGGGTTAACCGTCGCCTTGAAAAAAAAAACATGACCGGACAGCTGTGTGGCTTGAGCCATGTAGAGCGATTGCGATGGAGCAGGGTCTCGGTTGGGTCGGTTGTTCGACCCGGGTGAGGAATAAGTAATTCATCACCCTAGGTTACTAATAGACTTTCTATATATATATATATATATATATATATATATATATATATATATATATATATATATATATATATATATAATATGAATCAAATAAGATATGGATCAAAGAAAAACTACTTCTTCTGGATCCTAAATTATATGGATGGAGGGTTAACTCGTGTGTGTGGGGGGTTGGATTGGGCCCAAACGACCAATTCATCTAACTGCTTGCATGGTTAGCCAAATATTTACCTAATAATATTAAAAGGAGGATTGTTTCTTCACTTTTTTTGGTTTATATTATACGATGGACCCATATGTTTTTTCGTACGTCAACGCGGCCCATTAGCGGATCCTGTACCAACAGCGAAAAATGTCCAAGAAAAAAATAGCTTAGCTTGGAATCGAACCCAGGTGCTCACGTTGGACACCTCAAACTGCTAGCCACTCTACTAAATGAGACTTGCTGTTACTTGGCAGCGCGACTTCATAAATTAAGCCACAGCCGCGTCATATACTGAGAGCAAAACAAAAATATATTTTTTTCGAAAAAGGAATATATTTTAGAACACGAATATTTTGCAAAGTTGTGAACAATAAATTTAATCTCGAACATTTAAAAATAAAATAGCTTTTTGTTTTTTTAAAGCTGAATATTTTTTAAGACACGAACAATTTTTAAAAACTAGGAGGTACTGTAGTGAATGTTTCTTCCGAATTTGCGAACATTTTTTAAAACACAAATATTTTTTGGACTTTGAATTTGAAAAGGCAAACATTTTTTCAAAACATGAATAATTTTTGAAAACTAGGAGGCACTGTAGCTAACTTTTTTTTAATCTATACTACTAATAAAACTAGGTGAATTTTTTAAATATGCCTCCGGATGCATTGTTTTAGTTCGGTTTATTAAACAAGGGATATGGAAGGAATCTTTTTCTCCATCGCGTCTTCACGTACGACCAGCCTCGTTCGGCCCAGTGACACCCGTCACAATGCATAAAGTCCAACTACACCTCAAAAAAAAAATAGGAGTCCAACTAAGATTTCATGACCTATCTGACACAAACTATTCAGTTTACATGATAACACGGACATATATTATGTGCAGTGCTTTTCCCTATTATATTAGCCGGATGATAAAAAAAATCTTTGCTCAACGCTCTTGATCTCACCGGACACGAAGGAGGCTCAACGATCCAGTTATTGGACCTGGCCAACCTTGGTTAGTGACAACTGGTACTGCGACCACCGGCGACGAGGACGCAAAGAGGACAAGCGGAAACATGGGTCTTATGTCATATTGAAATGGAAGATGTGGACCTGAGGATGAGGTATTCGTCATGTTTATTATGTTAGGGGCATGAGGGTGAGGTTTTTAGTCATGGTATCTGGGCTGCTCTCACCCGTT
Source organism: Elymus sibiricus (assembly GCA_039707655.1). Taxonomy (NCBI): domain Eukaryota; kingdom Viridiplantae; phylum Streptophyta; class Magnoliopsida; order Poales; family Poaceae; genus Elymus; species Elymus sibiricus. The sequence continues at coordinate 271,254,654 of CM077668.1, forward strand.
GCAACGCACGGGCATTTTTGCTGGTTAACCTGACCTAAGAAGCCCAGCGTTCCTCCGAGTTCAGGCCCCTGTCCCATCCGAAACACTACCGGTGCCCAATTGGTGGTGCCGGCGACAACGGCGGCGATGCGGCTGCTCTCCGGCGCCTCGGCTTCCCGCCTCCCCTCGCCCCTCCCCTTGTTGGCGCGGGCAAGACCTAGATGTGTGTCGCGCTATTCCTCCGCCTCCGCTTGCCGGGCCGCCTCCTCGTCAGCTGCGCCCGTCGGTGACGGCGGCGCGCGGAAGCCGTGGCTGTTCGTTGGGCTCGGGAACCCCGGGAAGATGTACCAGAGGACTCGCCACAACGTAAGCTTCCGTACATGCTCTATTCACTGTAAAATCCATCATTCTGCTCGGTGGGATTGTGGAATTATCCTAGTTACTCCTGGGTTGAAATGTTGAGAATTGGTACGTATTGGAGTTGGACGCCAAAATAGTTACGCGCTTTGATTAGTGAATGGTGAGGACGTAGGCATGAACTTGTGGTATGTTATTGTAGGAACATGCTAGCAGCAATTTTGCGAGTGTAAACCTGCTTTCGCTTTTAGCTGGCCGATTGAAGATATTGTCTTTGTGATGGGTTGTTAACCTGTTGTTGATAAACACATTTTGTAATCATGGTGGTTATCAGAAATTTTATCTTATACTATCTCAGTATGACAGTATCCGTATCTGGATGGTCATCTAGAATTAAATTGCACATAACTTCTATGTACAGTACCTCTATTTAAGTGAAGGTCTTATCCATTTTTTCACAGGTTGGATTCGAGATGATTGATGCTATAGCAGAAGCAGAGGGTGTATCACTCAGCAGTATGCAGTTCAAGGCAATGGTTGGCAAAGGTAATATTCCCACCAAAGTTTTCAGGATAATTTATACCTGATTATTTAACATGACTAGATGCATGTTACTCCTTTAAAATTCTGTAGGCGCAGTTAGACATTTGTAAAATTGTTTGTAATCTTTCAGGTCGTATTGGAGATGTTCCTATCATGCTTGCCAAGCCGCAAACGTTTATGAATGCAAGCGGTGAGTCTGTAAGTATAATGCTTGCAAAACAAACATGAAACTACTTCTTCCGTTGTTCCCTTGTTTGACGCCCTGAATTGTACAGGTTGGGCAGCTGGTTTCATATTTCAAGATACCACTTAATCAAGTCGTTGTGGTAAATGTTAATCTTGATTTGGGTCTTTTTATCACAGATCGATACAACATCATTCTTCTCTTCTCTGCAGATGTACGATGATCTGGATTTACCCTTCGCGAAATTGCGTCTACTGCCAAAAGGTGGACATGGCGGGCATAATGGGTACTCCAGACTTTTCTACTTCTTTAATGAAACACATTTCCTGTATATATACATTACCTATTGTCCCGTCCTTTGTTTTACGAACTAAAGCCTCATGACTTTGGAGGCATGTAATCGCTAAGCACTCTTAAGTTTAACTAAGCAAAAACATAGAATAATTATATACTCCCTCTGTAAACTAATATAAGACTGTTTAGATCACTACTTTAGTGATCTAAAAAGTTCTTATATTAGTTTACAGAGGTAGTACTTTTTGGAACTGTTCTTTGAACTCAGTGCAACGTAATTGCATTGTGATCTTAAAAACTGATTGTAACTTGTAAGGTTCCAGGCTGTGATGATGTTATGTACGCAGAGTTATGGTCCATCCAGTGCCAATTTAGTGAAATGATTCCCGTGATCTCTTAGTTAGGAAGTTTCAATTAGGAAGATATCATTTTGCTTTGTCCTTAAGCCAATTATAGATAAGATCTTGGATTTGTTCCTTAGATTGGATTGTTAGGCCTCTATATAAAGAAAACCCTTTGTAGAATAAAGCAAGCAATAATTAGGAGAGTAAGAAAAAACTCTTCTGTCTACCCCCCAGGGGCAAGAGCCTCTCCCTAAGCCTAGTACCCAACAGACAAAATGCAACAGGCAAACTTAGGTAGCATGCTGACATTTGTACATTTATTTCTCCCTCGTTTACTCATATATAGACCTTATTAGTTACAGTAAAAAATTGTAAACGCTTGTATTTTTTGTTCTGACAAGAGCTATTTTTCTCTTGGCATCCGTCCACCATCAAAAGGATGAGAAGCATTATCAACCATCTCAAACAGAATCGTGATTTTCCACGTCTAAGAATTGGTATGTCACTTTGTCAGTCGCTTTTCTCCTTTTCTAACATTGTTACTATTGTCTGAAATATTCTTGGTGATATTTTTGCAGGCATTGGACGACCACCTGGGAAGATGGATCCTGCCAACTTTGTTCTCAAGCCATTCACCAAAAAAGAACAAGAAGAGGTTTGGAATGCTTGATAGAAATTTAAAATATTTGACATTTACCGCTTCTCTGTCATGCTTAGGCATCATTCGCCTATCCAGTGTGTATTCTTTCGAAAAAAACAATCTTTATATTGATTCAAGTGCGTCACAACCGAAAAATAATGCAAGTAATCTATTTCTGCAGCTTGATTTCACGTTCCATAGGGGCTTGGAAGCAATAAGAATAATGTCACTTGAAAGATTCAACAAGAGCGCTACTTTCGTGAACACTGCCCAATCATCCGAAATGCTGAATAGATGACAAACCAATTGATTCATTCTTTGTGCCAAAGAGATTGAATTTAAGTGATGAACTAGAGTTAAGGAACTAGATAGGGGTGTTCAGTTACTTGCATTGTGGCCATCTTTCCTGTTAGAAGACCCCACCCTGACAACTGAAGCTTTATTTGTGCATATACGCCAATATTGGATGATAATAATCTATTTATACCAGCAATGTGAAACATTGTGAACTAATCGATGCCATAAAATTTAAGTTTATGTACACTGTTCCTGCCATGTTCATTAGTATGTAATATCTTCTAATTTTACAGATTAAGAAACATATCTTCAAATATTTCAAATTAAGAATCGATAGACGTATATACTTAAAAAAAAGTCTTGTACCACCTCCGATCCAAAATAAGTGATGCAGTTTTGTTTCGTTGTATATACTCATGCCGATTGAGCAAACTCGATTGCTGACCTCCGCTCACTGAATTGGGCAAAAAAGAAAAGAAAAGAAAATGAAATGACATGAAAGAAAAGAAAACGAGACCAACACTCGGCGTCCGTTTGTTTCTCCTGTCGTGACACACGAGCAACGGCATGTCTGACTGAAAACATCAGGAGATATTATTTCCGTCTCGGGAGAAGCCGGATGGAGGCGTCGAGCGTCGTTGGCACTGTAGGTGCGCTGCGGCACATCCCTCGGATGCGACCACCTGTGGTGGCCGTGAGCCCCGGGGCCTTTGACGGTTCCCTCCAGCCGTCCAAAATCGATCTTCAGCGGCGCGGCCATTCTCCACGTTCTAAATTTTCGGGATAATCTCTCGGCTCGTTCGATTTTCAACGTTCCGGAGAGGGATATGTTCGTTTTGCCTTATCGGCTCTGCCAGAAGCCACAGCTCAGGTTACCTTTTGCCCAGCTCAAGCATCGACTGCGAGACAGCCAGACAGCATATTCGATGAACCTTTGCTCCTTCGGGCTCGGCGATCTTGGTTGGGGAGAAGTTAGAGGAGCCAGCTCCCTTGGTTGGGTACCAGATTCAGATTGAAGGGCTGAATGTTTGTAGAAATTTATCATTTAAGTTTAAGGTGCAAAGTTGTGATTTCAAACCACACAAGAGGATATAATTAATTGTTTTAAAGGAAAAGATATAGCAATTATTGTCTTCGTGTTTAATTGGCACTATGATTCCCGCAAAAAAAATCGCACTATGATTTATTTCCTTATCTGTGAAAGTGAAAAGCTATTGCTAGCCCTATATAAGGAAGTCACTGACAATATCTCACCCATAAGGTAATTTGTAATTATAATAGGACTTTGCTAACTTATGACTGTTCAAAAGTTAAGCAACAGATCAGAACGACCTTTCATAATCGCTCTTTAATCACACATGCAGCTGTGCGCATGCAGACTTCCTCCGCGCGCGTGTAGATTCTCCGCGTTTGAACAATAGCTGCATGTAGAAAAAACAAAAAAGTTAATATCAACAGATAAAAATAAAATTCATAATGTTTTGTAGATCAAACCGTCGGTCCTATTCAAAACCGTTTTCCCATAAAAGATTCGTCGCGACTAGACCTTCAAAACTAGATCCCATGTTGGTATGTTCCGGCAACTTTTCTTAGGTAAAAAGTTACCACGCCTATGCAACATAAGTTATCATGGTTGTGGTACATAAATTATCATGTTGTTACATAAAAAATTACAAGGCATGAAAATGATTCCTTTAACCTTCTCTTCACATGCACATGCGTCCATGCATGAAGGGAGAAAAAAAATTCTGATGTCATCCTAGATTCTCCCATATTTTAGAACTTCAAAATGTTTTATAGCTCAAACTGTCTGTCCGATCAAAAAATCGTTGTCACATAAAAATTCCGCCGTGACGAGACCTACGATACTAGATCCCATGTTGATATGTTCTGATGACCTTTTTTTCATGCAAATAGTTACCGGCCTGGGCTAAGTAAGTTATCAGCTCTGGTGTGTGTATAGTATCATGCTATTTACACATAAGTTATCGCGGTATGTTTTCAACAACTTTTTTACTGGGACAAAGTTTAAACCGCGGTGTTTGTGCGTGAGTTACCATGCCTGTGGTTCGTATATTACTGATACGTCTTCAACTTATCTATAATTTTTTATTGTTCAATGTTATTATAGTATCAATCTTGAATATTTTTATATGCAATTATATATCATTTTTTGGGACTAACCTATTAACCCAGTGCCTAGTGCCAGTTGTTGTTTTCTGCTTGTTTTTGGCTTTTCAGAGAAACAGTACCAAATGAAGTCCAAATGCCACGAAACTTTTTGGAGATTTTTTTCTGGACAAAAGAAACCTGGGAAGCTTCGGGAGGAGGCCAGAAGCCTCACGGAGGCTTCAAAAGGCACTAGGGCGCGCCCCGGGGGGGCACCGTAGTACCTTGTGGGGCCCACGTGACTCCGTTTGACCTAATTCCACTTCTATAAATTCACAAATATTGGGAAACCCCCAGAGAGCCAGAAGAGAAAACCTTTCCGCCGCCGCAAGCCTCTGTTCTTCCACAATCCCATCTGGAGGCCTTTTCCGGTACTCTGCCGGAGGGGGAATCGGTCACGGGGGGCTTCTACATCAACCCAGCCGGCCCGTTTATGAGTCGCCCTAATGGGCCTTGGAGTCTTGATAACCGCAGCTCTCTTTAAACCGCCACTGGATAACCCGGCCCTGAACGGGCGGGTCATACCGTGGGGTTATATCCCCAACATTAGCCCCCAGAGTGATGTGGATTCATTCATGTCAATCTTCAGTCTTGTTGTACTTCCGGGTCATATGAATTTGCCGGCTCATAATACCTCTTTACCTTAGCGTTCCTCGCTCCCTCGTGTCAGTATGTCATCTTCCGGAATCAACGGTGCTTAAGTGTGACGTCATAGCAAATCTGGATGTATATCTATTAGGCGCAAGAATCGAGGCGCCTCTTTGCCAAAAGTTACTGTGCCTCCTCTGTTTTCGCACCTGCCTTTTCCCCTTCTTATCATATTATAAATATCCTCAAGGGCCACAGTTCTTTTTTTTACTGCTTCGTCTTCTACCTCCTCGCATCCGAGCCTTGTCGCAACTAGAACAGCACCGCCGCCGCGCGACCTTGGTGTCTCCAACGACGCCAACCGCTTCAACAGCTCCACGCACGCCGCCGTCGACACCGTCAAGAGCCTCTCGAAGCTTCCGCCGCATCCAGGTACGCCCCATTTCTTCCTAGATCCATAGCAGTTCTTTATCCATTTTACCTAGTTCATCGGCGCTCGTCTGTTCATCCTTCACTGCTGTTTTTAGATCCAGATTCTAATGAACTCGTCGTAGAAATACTCCGATGTTAGCTGTAGTACCATTTCTGCATCTAGGAACTTCAGATCTTCACTAAACACTGCGAATAAATCAAACCATGCTTCCACTGTATGAGTTAGGAATAGTAAATATTTTTCCTTTTCGCGTATTTTGTAGATCCATAATTTTAGCCACTTTGTTTGAAATCTGTTCCTGCAATACTTAGCAAAAAATCAGAATCTTCAACTTTAAGATGAGCCGCCGTATAAATCATGACCCGCCCTTCTTAGGAAGCATAGTTGAATCTCTGTTCGGGCGGCTTGTAATTTTGGTAATTGAATAACTATGTTGGCTCGCCTCTTAATTTTAACCACCTTGTCATACTGGCTTCTCTCCAAGCCGCCACGGCGACTTTAGAGATCATGAAATGACCCGCCATTCATATTTTATCCGTAGCCGTTAATTCTTTAGGTGACTTACCATGGCAAAAACCACAGTCTGCAATTGGGTGAGTTCCCAAGTTTCACAACTCGTGCTCAATGACTATAAAGAACAAGGTTTTCTGCCTGCTCAAGAAGTGATTGGCTGGCGGGCTCCTCAAGGCGAAACTGTTCCCCAACCCGGCGAAGGAGAAGTCGTGGTGTTTACAGACCATCTTCTTAGGGGCTTCTCTCCGCCCGGGTCAAAAAAAATTCGGGACGTCCTAAGTTTCTTCAACCTTCATCCTCAAGACCTTGGTCCAAATTCTATATCCAACCTATGCCAATTTCAAGTCTTCTGTGAAGCATATCTGCAAATGGAAGCCACCGTTCCTCTCTTTAGGGAGTTTTTCTATATCAACCGCCAGACTGAATGTGCTGATGGCCCCAGTCTAGAACTTGGCGGGGTCTCGATCCAGAGGCGAAGAGACGTTGCTTTTCCTTCAGTCACTCTGCCGAGTCATCCAAAGGGATGGAACAAGACCTGGTTCTATTGTAAGAACACAGCTCCCGCTGATGAGAACCCTTTGCCGGGTTATAGACCTGATCGTCTTGACCCCACCGTTGAACTTCCTGGCTGGGCTCCTCAAGAAGAGCGCGCTCAAGTCGCCCACATATATCCAAAGCTGAGGGCTTTATTAGCCAATGGTTTGACCGGGGTTGATCTAACCCGGTGCTGGATTACCTGGAGGATTCTCCCCTTAAGTCGTCGGGCGAATTTAATGTGCAATTACTCAGGCAACTCAAATGATGTGCAAAGGTTCAGTCCCATTGACCTGTCAGCTGACGAAATAAACAAGATTGTGAAGAAACTGCTTGGGGAGTCACAAGAAAACTGTAACAAGACGGGGCTGAGACCGTTCTATGCCCTTAACCAGGCTCCTCCAGTAAGCATTCCTGTGATCATTTGTCCAGCTTATCAACTCTTTAAACTTACTTGTTGACCTTGTTTAAAATTGTGCAGGCCGACTCTCCATTCTGGAACAAGAAGAAAAAGAAAACACCAACGACCAAGCCTAGGGCTGCTAAAGCTGCACCGGCTCAAAAGAAGAATAAACCGGCTATTGAAAGTGAGGCGATAGCTAGAGGCGGGTTACCAGCAGCTGATGATGAGTCAGAGGTAGAACTTGACTCCCTTGGCCATCTTTTTATTGAACTGGCTAACACCTCGTATTCTCAGGGCGATGCTGACAATAGTCGAGATGATGATGTTGAGGTAATTTCCATCTCCCCCAACTCAGAAAACTTTGTTCCCCAAAGCGCCAGAAAAACCATCAGAAAAGTGCCATTTTCTCATCCACACGCTTATTTAGACCCACAATTTTCTTTAAAGAAATCGCAGCATGCCGGCTCTGCAAGACGCCAGACTCGAAGTGGTTCTGGAGAACTCTTGACCGGCCTACCTGATGCTTCAGCCGCCCGTAAGCGACGCAATGAGGTGCCTCACAGTCCAACCCCATCTCTTCCACGAGCTGGCCTTTTTAAGCATCCTCTTAACCCGTCTGATTCAAATTACCAGGAGTCGCCACCATCATCTGGCGACTCATCTGCCACTCAACTGTCACCCTTGGTCATTAAGCAAGGGTAAGTTCTTCTCAATAAACCGTGCTTCGTCGTAACCATTGTCTCGCTTATTTAAGTCTTCTTATGAATTCATAGGGCAAAGGCTAAGAAGAGGAAAACTAGTGAGTCATCTTCGACCCCAGAGAACTTTGAGTCAGAAAACCCAAACTTGGTGATTGTCGTGGGAACGTGCCTGACAGTAGATGGCAGGGGTACGAAAGGAGAGGGCAGAGTCCTAGCTACGGCGAGGGTGTACACACAGATGTATGAGTTCAGGCCTCACTCGGAAGTGATAACAACCCTACGTCTCAGGTGCTCCGGGGAGCTTACTCTATCGAGTGATATGTGTGTTGTGTTTACAAAGGATGCGAACCCTTGTGCCAGTGGGGAGGGGTGGCTTAAATAGAGTGCGCTGCCCCTCATAAACGTCCGGCATTAAGGGGTTTGATTGTAGGTAATAAAGGGGAGACGTTACTGGTAACGTATACAATAAATGCCAGTTAAGGCGGCGAACGTAACGCCTGCCCGTTGGCCTCCCTGGGGGGCCTCCTGGTCTTCTGTTGTCGAGTGATTGGCGACCCCTCCGAGTGGGAGTTGACTGTCGAGTGTAGGGGGGGGGTCTTCCGAGTGAACGTCTGTCGAGTGACTCATACGCCTTGGCTAGTTCAGTCGGAATCTTTCTTGTAGTCTTGTAAATCTTCAATGCGGTGTCCTTAGGTAGGGCATGTAGGACAGGCCTAGTACCCTACCCTAAGTACATATCCTCGTCATTAGCCCCCGAATGGACCAGGGCTCGAGTGGAGAAGGTGCAGTGCAGGTTCTGTCGAACTCAGCGTTCCGAATGATCTTCGAGATCTTTCCGATACCTGTGACGACTGGGCCTTCCAACGTCTGCCTTGATCTATTCAGCTTGTCAGTTCTTCCGAGTGAATTTAGATGCAGGTTTGAGCCCGAATGGTCAGCAGGATCTTCAGATGTGACAGGACGCTCTGTCTGACCCGGATTTCGCGGGATTCGAATTTACGGGGAACGCGCGCCGAGCGAGGATGACGCAACCGACGGGGGAACGGCTCCTCGATCCTCGCGCCACCTTTATCGCCACGTATCGCGCCTCCTCCGTTAGTGGGATACACAGGGATTTGGTGGGCCCACGAGTCAGTGACTCGGGTCGACGGACATAAAAAACGAGAGGGAAGGGGAATTTGCGACAGTGCGCTCATTTTCCCCTCGTCTCCTCCGCTTCTTCTGCTCCGCCGCCGCGCTGCTCAGATCGAATCCGCTCGCCGCTGCGACAATGGCACCCAAGAAGACGACGAAGGGGAGGAAGCCCTCGAGCGCCCGGGCCGCAGCGCCACCCGGATGGATGCAGGGCGATTTCCTGCCGTCATTCGTGACGGCGTTGGACGTGGAGAAGCTCGTCGCTGACGGCCTGGTTGCGGTCGGGTCGTGGAGGTTGCCGGGGATGGAAGCGGAGCCGGAGCCGCGCGAAGGCGAGCGGGTCCTCCTGACCACCCATTTGGAGAGAGGTTTTGCTCTGCCCCCGCATCCCTTCTTCCGCGGTTTTCTGAATTTCTTCGGGGCTCAGTTGCATCATTTTCTTCCCAACGCAATTGCGTATCTTGCTGCGTTCGTGACGATGTGTGAGTGTTTCTTGGGTTGCCCCGCCCACTGGGGTCTGTTCAAGCACATCTTTACCATCCGTTCTCAGTCGGTAAAGAAGGCCCACGCTAGTGATAATAGGACCAACGTCATCCAGCTATGCGGGGGTTTGGGTCTTCAGAAGAGGACGGGGAGTGCATTCCCAGCGCTCACCCTTCCGGAGTCGGTGCGGGGCTGGCAGTCGTCCTGGTTCTACTGCCACGACGTCGCGTCCCCAAACATGTCGACTGGCCTTCCTCCCTTCTCGCTGGATCCACCCACTGCGCCCCCATCTCTGACCGTGGTCGAGGAAGAGAAGGCCAATGTGGGGATCTTGATGAACAGTGTTGTGAATCTGATTCGTGATGGAGTGACCGGCTTGGATCTGTTAGAGGTGTTCCTGGGTCGACGGATCCAGCCGCTCCAGGCGCGGGACCATCCGATGTGGCATTACTCAGGAGTCGACGATACCACTCGTACCCACCCGGAAGATGTCTCAGAGGAAACCATCACGCTATGGCTGCGCGGCATCACTGGTGCACGAGACAACCGCCGGGGTTCCAAAAGAGTATCCCCTTTCTCAGCTGCGAACCCGCCGAATGTGGTGAGTCATGTCATCGTCGATTGCTTTTGTATCTTGTCGAGTGAATAGGTCTTCAGCTGACTGACTTGAATCTTTGCAGGAGCTCACGAACATGTATTCACCCGTGCCGAATGGCGGTCAGAACCTTGAAGGAGCGGGGAGCGAGAGCGACAGCGACAGCATCAGCTACGCCGAGGACAGCGAAGGCAACGGTGACGACTCGTCGGGGAGCGATGAAGTTGAAGTCGTGTCTCCTCCGCGTACTGAAGGGCGTTCCAAGCAGCGTCACGACCCAGCACTCGACCGGGGTCGGGCCGGGGGGTCGACCACCAGGAGCTCCAAACGCAGTCGGACGTCGACGCCGGAGCCGATTGAAAAGGTTGCAAAGCAGCCCAAGGTCACCACCACCAAGCCCCGGAAGGCTCTCCCCAGAATCAAGGTTGACGTGCCGATTGCTTCAACGTAAGTATCCTTGCTCTTCGCTTAACTTGTTGCTGAACTTCATATTTTTGCTGACCGAGTGGATCTTGATTGTCAGGGCCGCTACCTCGGTGACATCGCCGGGGCGAGGAGGGGAAAGCGCGGAGAAGGACACGCCGGACGCAGCTACTTCTCGCCAAGGTATGGCATATTTCCATTCGACACTTTTGTGAAATGTCGACTGGTGAAATGTCGATTGGTGACTTGCAGAGCCAATGGATACCGACCCCGCAGCTCCTTCTCCGACTGATCCGATCACAGTACCGACTCAGATGGCCGTGGAGCTCGCCAGTCCGCCTCAAGCGCCTGTCTCCCAAGTGCCAGCCTCGCAAGCGCCAGTCCTTTCGACTGCATCGCCGCTCTCTTCACAGACCATCTTCTCTCTGCATCGTGTTCCATAAGATCAGACTGGAGCTGCTAAGGAAGCGATGATTCAGGCCAAACACATGATGCGGCATACGAAGGAGGCGCACGAGGCCAGCAAGCTGGCTTACGACGCTAGCTCAGCGCTTCGAGCAAATGTCCAAGTAAGTGCACTCGTAAGTGCGTTTTTTTATTGTGTCGCTTTCTGTTTACCATGACTTGGCTCTGCACCCGCTGGGTGTTTTCTGTCCGTCGAGTGGTAATCGCTTGTCATGCACTCGGTCAGGGCTGACCTGGTCGAGTGGACATCTCTTTTTTTATGTTCGGTCGTCACTCGGATCGGGCGGACCGTTCCGAGCGGATACCGTTCCGGTGGGGGCACGCTGAGTGCACCCACTGGGTGTAGTCCCCGAGACTGCCGTCGACTGCGGGCAGTCGGCGGGAGTCTTAGAACTTTTGCCTTGTTTTTTTTTTATGTTTGGCCATCACTCCGATCGGGCGGACCGTTCCGAGTGGATACCGTTCCAGTGGGGGCACGCTGAGTGCACCCACTGGGTGTAGTCCCCGAGACTGCCGTCGACTGCAGGCAGTCGGTGGGAGTCTTAGAACTTGGACTCGGAGCCCATATTTCTGTCGACTGAATTGTTTTTGTCGTTGATCTCAGAAGGCCTGTGAGCTCGGTACTCGATACGCTGACTTGGAGAAGGAGAAGACTCAGCTTCAGCTGGACTTGGAACTGGCGAGGAAAGACCTGGAGCGTGCGCAGGCTGATCTGAAGGCTTCAGGAGGTAAACTTTGTTGATCGAATACTTCATTATTTGTTTCTTCTATCTTTGAACCGAGTGACTCCACTCGAGCAGACGTGCGTGCTGAAAACCGTCGACTCCGAGCGCGACTCAACAATGCTATTTCCTTAGATATCTTGAAGAAGGCGCTGGAGGACAAAGACAGATCACTCGCCGATGCTCAGAAGGCGGCGAGGGAAAAGACTGAAGCTGCCGAGAAGAAGCTCGCCGCGGCCAGCAAGCTTGAGGAAGAGAACACGAAGCTGAAGCAGGAGCGAGCTGACTGGAGCAAAAGGCTTGACCATGCAACCAAGAGAGCAAAGGGCTTGGAGACCTATCTGGGGGATTACGCCCAGAAGATGTATGTTCTGCTTGAAGGTAATTTTCTCCAGTCGAGTGAATTCCGTTGATTTTCAGGGAACAGTATCATGACTAATTCTTTCCAACTTCTTCATGTAGAATTCTGCAAGGACTTCGAGAAGGAGACCGAGGCGGTCGAGCCCAATCTGGACCCTTCCAAGTCACCTGTCGGAGATGCTGTGGCTATGAACATGTTCCGGCTTGAAGCACGAGTCGCAGGCGTCCGGAAGTACGTCGCTCGACCGCGGGGTGCAATGGAGAAGGTCGACAAGGAGCTGTGGCCGGAAGACTCACTTCAGGCTGACCTCGAGTCAATGATGACTCGGCTTGACGAGCTCCCTGGTCGAGTGCAGGCATGGAAGAAATCCACGGCGCGCTGTGGAGCTGATGTGGCGCTCTCCCTCGTCCGGGTCCATTGCAAGGAGGCGAAGGAAGACAAGCTGAAGGCACTCCAGGTGGCCAACACAAAAAAGCTTCAATTCCAAGACTTCATGGAGACCTTCATCTCTGCAGCTACCCGGATCGCCGACGGGATCGACCTGGATATCTTCGTCGAGCCTGCGAGTCCCTCAGGAGCTTGAAAAAACTTTTGCTGGTGATCAAAAACTTTAATTTGCCTCGGTATGCTGAGTGATGGTGTATCGTTAAAACTTCTTTCGGGTCTTGGGCCCGAGTACTTTCGTCGTTTGCATGGGCAACTTTTATCCATGCTGAATACTCTGGATTTATCTGAATTTGCTTTTCAGTCCTTTGCTTGATTTCCTCTCGAGTAGATCAGGTCTTAGTCGAGTGGTTTCTGGTCCAGTGGGGGCACGCTGAGTGCACCCACTGGGTGTAGTCCCCGAGACCGCTGTCGAGTGGCGGCGACATCGGCAGGGGTCTTAAATTTGTTTGGTTGATTTTGGACTTAGGCGAAATCTGGTTCGCGGCTAAGCCCTCCGAGTGCGAGGATTGCTCGACACTCAGAGTAGTTTTTGACTTGGGCGATACGGAATCGCAGCTAAGTGAGGATCGCTCATCACTCGGAGTAGTCTTGAACTTAGGCGATGCGGAATCGCGGCTAAGCCCCCGAGTGTGAGGATTGCTCATCACTCGGAGTGTTTTGAACTTAGGCGATGCCGAATCGTGGCTAAGCCCCCGAGTGTGAGGATTGCTCATCACTCGGAGTGTTTTGAACTTAGGCGATGCGGAATCGCGGCCAAGCCCCCGAGTGTGAGGATGGCTCATCACTCGGAGTGTTTTTGACTTGGGCGATACGGAATCGCAGCCAAGCTCCCGTGTGTGAGGATTTCTCATCACTCGGAGTAGTTTTGAACTTAGGCGATGCGGAATCGCGGCTAAGCCCCCGAGTGAGAGGATCGCTCGTCACTCGGGGTGTTTTTGACTTGGGCGAAGCGGATTCGCAGCCAAGCCCCTGAGTGAAAGGATCGCTCGTCACTCGGAGTAGTTTTGAACTTAGGCGATGCGGAATCGCGGCTAAGCCCCCGAGTGAGAGGATCGCTCGTCACTCGGGGTGTTTTTGACTTGGGCGATACGGAATCGCAGCCAAGCCTCCGAGTGAGAGGATCGCTCGTCACTCGGAGTAGTTTTTAACTTGGGCGAAGCGGATTCGCAGCCAAGCCTCCGAGTGAGAGGATCGCTCGTCACTCGGAGTAGTTTTGAACTTAGGCGATGCGGAATCGCGGCTAAGCCCCCGAGTGAGAGGATCGCTCGTCACTCGGAGTAGTTTTTAACTTGGGCGAAGCGGATTCGCAGCCAAGCCCCCGAGTGAAAGGATCACTCGTCACTCGGAGTAGTTTTGAACTTAGGCGATGCGGAATCGCGGCTAAGCCCCCGAGTGAGAGGATCGCTCGTCACTCGGGGTGTTTTTGACTTGGGCGATACGGAATCGCAGCCAAGCCTCCGAGTGAGAGGATCGCTCGTCACTCGGAGTAGTTTTTAACTTGGGCGAAGCGGATTCGCAGCCAAGCCTCCGAGTGAGAGGATCGCTTGTCACTCGGAGTAGTTTTGAACTTAGGCGATGCGGAATCGCGGCTAAGCCCCCGAGTGAGAGGATCGCTCGTCACTCGGAGTAGTTTTTAACTTGGGCGAAGCGGATTCGCAGCCAAGCCCCCGAGTGAAAGGATCGCTCGTCACTCGGAGTAGTTTTGAACTTAGGCGATGCGGAATCGTGGCTAAGCCCCCGAGTGAGAGGATCGCTCGTCACTCGGAGTAGTTTTTAACTTGGGCGAAGCGGATTCGCAGCCAAGCCTCCGCGTGAGAGGGTCGCTCGTCACTCGGAGTAGTTTTTAACTTAGGCGATGCGGAATCGCGGCTAAGCTTTCGAGTGAATGCGATGCTATTCACTCGACGAGGTTTTGAACTTAGGCGACGCGGAGTCGCAGCTAAGCCCCCGAGTGTGAGGATCGCTCATCACTCGGAGTAATTTTTGACTTAGGCGATGCGGAATCGCAGCTAAGCCCCCCGAGTGAGAGGGTTGCTCGTCACTCGGAGTATTTTTGAACTCAGAATTGTGCGATCGGAATCGACAAAAGACTGCAGGAGTCGTATCCTTGATAATCAAAACTGTTTACTCTTATTACATCAGACAGATCAACCTTCAGGTATAGAACCGACGAAGCAGATCCGCGTTCCAGGCCCGTGGCTCGTCAGCGTTCTTCTTGAGATTGAAAAGGTGGTAGGCTCCATTGTTCAGCACCTTGGTGACGACGAAAGGGCCTTCCCACGCGGGGGCTAGCTTGTGAGGCCGCTGCTGATCCACTCGGAGCACGAGGTCACCTTCGTGGAAGGTACGACTCCTGACGTGCCTTGCATGAAAGCGACGCAGATCTTGCTGGTACGCAGTCGACCGGATCAAAGCCATTTCCCGCTCTTCTTCAAGGAGATCCATAGCATCTTGGCGCGCTTGCTCAGCTTTAGCCTCCGAGTAAAGATCCACCCGAGGAGAATTGTGAAGGACATCACTCGGCAGGACAGCTTCAGCCCCATACACCATGAAGAAAGGAGTGCGATCAGTCGACCGATTTGGAGTTGTCCTCAAACCCCACAGAACAGACGGTAACTCTGTAACCCAAGCTCCAGCTGCGTGATCGAGTTCGCGCATGATTCGAGGCTTCAACCCTTGAAGGATAAGGCCATTTGCTCGCTCGGCCTGACCGTTTGACTGGGGGGGGGGGTGCAACGGATGCGTAATCCACCCGAGTGCCTTGAGAGGAGCAAAAGGCTCTGAACTCTTCCGAGTCAAAATTAGTACCATTGTCCGTGATGATACTATGGGGAACTCCGTATCTGAATATTATTTCTCTCATGAATTTGATGGCTGTGCGAGAATTCAGCTTCCTGATAGGCTTGGCCTCAATCCATTTAGTGAACTTGTCGACTGCTACCAGAAGGTGCGTGAAACCACTCTAGCCCGTGCGGAGAGGTCCGATCATATCCAATCCCCATACAGCGAACGGCCAGACGAGTGGGATAGTCTTCAAGGCAGACGCAGGCTTGTGCGACAAGTTTGCATAGAATTGGCATCCTTCACAGTGCTGCACAATATCCTTAGCCATCTCATTGGCGCGCGGCCAGAAGAAACCAGCTCGGTAGGCCTTGGCAACAATCGTCCAAGAAGACGCATGATGGCCGCAAGTTCCCGAGTGAATTTCCTCCAGAATCAGTCGACCTTCTTCGAGAGAAATGCATCACTGAGCCACGCCGGTTACACTCTCTCTATAGAGCTGCTCATTCATAACAGTGAAAGCTTTGGGTCTGCGGACAATCTGTCGAGATTCAACTTCGTCTTCTGGAAGTTCTCGCCTAAGGATGTACGCGATATAGGGCACCGTCCAATCGGGAGTTATCACCAAAATCTCACTGACCAGATCTATGACCGCTGGGACATCCACTTCAGTCGGATTGGAGGCGCTTAAAGGTTGCGGGGGCTCTTCGGTGAAGGGGTCCTCTTGTACCGAAGGAGAGTGCAAATGCTCCAGGAACACATTGCTGGGCACAGGCTTCCGAGTGGAACCGATTTTTGCCAGTTCGTCAGCTGCCTGATTCTTCACTCGGGGAACGTGATGGAGTTCCAAACCTTCAAACTTCTTCTCAAGCTTTCTTACTGCATTGCAATATCCAGTCATGGCGGGGTTTCTGACATCCCACTCCTTCATCACTTGATTGACCACCAAATCCGAGTCACCGTATACCATCAGGCGACGGACGCCGAGTGAGATGGCCATACGCAACCCGTAGAGGAGTGCTTCGTACTCAGCTTCATTATTGGAGGAATCAAAGTGAATCTAGAGGACATAGCTGAGTTTATCGCCCTTTGGAGACACCAACACCACACCAGCACCAGAACCATTCAGCATCTTCGAGCCGTCAAAAAAAACATGGTCCAGTGTTCCGAGTGGATTTGGACTGGCTGCTGCTGTTCTATCCACTCGGCCATGAAGTCAGCAAGTGCTTGAGATTTAATGGCTTTCTTCGCTTCAAACTTGATATCAAAATAGAGGAGCTCAATGGCCCATTTGGCCACTCGACCAGTCGCGTCTCGATTGTTGAGGATTTCATTCAAAGGAGCATCACTGACGACTGAGACTGAGTGATCTTGAAAATAGTGCGCCACTTTCTTCGCTGATAGATATATACCATAGACAAGCTTCTGGTAATGTGGGTACCTTTGCTTCGAAGGAGTCAACACTTCAGAGATGTAATAAACTGGGCGCTGGACTTTGTTGGCCTTGCCCTCTTCTTCTCGCTCGACAGTAAGAACTGTACTGACGACCTGATTGGTGGCTGCAATGTACAGGAGCAGGGGTTCTTTGCTGTGTGGAGCGGCAAGCACCGGCTGGGTGGAGAGCAGGGCTTTGAGCTGGGCAAACGCTGCTTCTGCCTCTGAATTCCACTCGAACGTATCGGATTTCTTCATCAGTCGGTACAAAGGGAGTGCCTTCTCTCCGAGACGAGAAATGAATCTGCTCAGTGCTGCCAGGCAACCAGTAAGCTTCTAGACATCGTGAATACGCTCGGGGCGTTTCATTCGGACGATGGCACCGATCTTCTCAGGGTTGATGTCGATTCCTCGTTCGGAAACGAGATAACCGAGTAACTTTCCACCCGGAACTCCAAAAGTACACTTGGTTGGATTCAGCTTGAGGTCATATCTTCTTAAGTTGGCGAATGTTTCCGCCAAGTCAGTCAGCAGGTCGGAACCTTTGCGAGACTTGACTACGATATCATCCATGTAGGCCTCGACATTCCGACTGATCTGGTCGAGGAGACACTTCTGAACCATGCGCATGAAAGCCTCTGAACAAACTGCCCCTTTGGCTTCACTTTCCCTTTCGCCGCCAGAGCGGCTACTTCTGCCTGGACAGAGCCGTCAGCTTTACGCTTTTGCTTCCGACTGGAATTTCCGCCGCCGGGATTACTGTCGACTGCTTTACCCTTTCCACTGCGGAGGCGATCCTCCTCTTCGCCTTTGGCGTATCGGGTGGCAATCTCCATCATCTTGCTCATGGACATATCTCCTGTCCGACCAAACTTCAAATAGAGCTCTCTGTATCTGACTCCGACCTTGAAGGCGCAAACAGCCTGGTGCTCGGAAACACCTTCCACCATGTGATGAAGAGTGGTCCACTACTGAATGTAATCCCTCAAGGTCTCATTCAGTTTCTGGACACGGTGCTGCAACTCGAGCAAACCGGCAGGGCGCTTGCAGGAGCCTTCGAAGGTCTTGACAAACACTCGGGCAAGATCCTCCCAGCAATATATGCTAGAAGGGGCCAACTGATTAAGCCACGCCCGGGCCGGACCATCCAACATCAAGGGCAGATGCTTCATAGCCACGTTGTCGTTGCCTCCGCCGATCTGAACAGCCACTCGGTAATCGTCTAGCCATGTTTCCGGCTTCGACTCGCCAGTGAATTTGCTAATCCCAGCCGCCAACCTGAAGTTGGGGGGGATCTCCACAGATCGAATAGCTCTGCTGAAACACTCTGGACCAGAAATAGCTGTACCACTTCCACTCGGAAAATCTCTGTCATAGCCACCTCGGTTGTATCTGCCTCTGTCAACCCGGTTCTGAACGAGAACGGATCTTGCATCAAACCCAGGGTCCCGCTCATCACCGTACGGGCGCCTGTCATCATAGTGCCGGGGCACGTATGGACCACTCCGCGGAGGAGTAGGCACTCGACGGTGGTCGTCACGGTGATGCCGAGGAGCAAACTGATCTCGCCTTTGATCTCTGTACTGATCGTTGCGATAATCTCCGCCTCTGCGACGCTGAGGTGACCCTGGACTGTGGGCCGACTGGACTGTATCTGCTCTAGCTGATTTGCTGTGAATCCTGTTGCGCGACTGAGAGACAGCGGAGTTCTGCTGTCGAGCCGCCCCAAGCAGGGTTCAGATCTGCTCGAGTCCTCTGCCGGCCTCTGAATCGGACGGCTGTATAGAATCTGCAATCCTAGCCGCTGCTGCAACATTCTGGATCGGAGTACGGTATACCTGACGATTGTCGTCAACTGGAGGGAACAACTGACGCTCGCGGCACTGTCGAGTGCGCTCGTCAAGTGACCTCTGCATCTCCTCGAGGCGCGTACGCTCCGCCAGAGTGGCGAGACGCGCAGCCTCCAGAGCCTGGGCCTCTGCAGTCGCGCCGACGATGGGGGTCTGGAGGACCTCCTCATCCCTGCGCTGCTGATCATTCGACGGACCGCCGCGCTCTCGGCCACCGCGGCCGTAACCGGGTGGGCTCTGATGAGAACCCGCCATGAAAACTTCTGCTGCTGGATCGCAGCTCTCGCACTCGGAAGGGAGTTCGGATGAATCTGATGCCGAGTCGAACGCGCCGTGAAGTGGCTCGGCGGGCTCGATAGCCGCGATCTGCGGAGTCGACGCCTGGCGCGCCGCCGCGTGCCTCACCCATCGCTGGAGCCGCGAACGACCGGTTCGCTTGCGGCGACGTACAGCGGGGAGAGTGGACGACGCTGGAGCCGACATGTACGTGGTCGACGGCTGACGGAGAAGAACGCCGCACGCACTCGCGCTGAAGTGCGTCGCCCCGCGGACGGGGAGAGCCTCAACGTCGAGAGGGGCTTCCTGGAGCCATGCGGAGTCATCGGCGATGAAGGTGAACGCGCCGAGACGGATCTCGCAGCCCAGGACCAAACCGCCGCCGGAAGACATGGTGAAGATGAAAAACTGCAACCTCGCCGGAAGTCGCTTAGACGCCTGCCCCACGGTGGGCGCCAACTGTCGTGGGAACGTGCCTGACAGTAGATGGTAGGGGTACGAAAGGAGAGGGCAGAGTCCTAGCTACGGCGAGGGTGTACACACAGATGTATGAGTTCAGGCCTCACTCGGAAGTGATAACAGCCCTACGTCTCAGGTGCTCCGGGGAGCTTACTCTGTCGAGTGATATGTGTGTTGTGTTTACAAAGGATGCGAACCCTTGTGCCAGTGGGGAGGGGTGGCTTATATAGAGTGCGCTGCCCCTCATAAACGTCCGGCATTAAGGGGTTTGATTGTAGGTAATAAAGGGGAGACGTTACTGGTAACGTATACAATAAATGCCAGTTAAGGCGGCGAACGTAACGCCTGCCCGTTGGCCTCCCTGGGGGGCCTCCTGGTCTTCTGTTGTCGAGTGATTGGCGACCCCTCCGAGTGGGAGTTGACTGTCGAGTGTAGGGGGGGGGTCTTCCGAGTGAACGTCTGTCGAGTGACTCATACGCCTTGGCTAGTTCAGTCGGAATCTTTCTTGTAGTCTTGTAAATCTTCAATGCGGTGTCCTTAGGTAGGGCATGTAGGACATGCCTAGTACCCTACCCTAAGTACATATCCTCGTCAGTGATCACTGAAAGTCAACACGAGACGGCGAAAGATCAGCCTGGTGAAAATGTTGATCCGCCCAAGCAAAACGAGCCGCCAACTACTGAAGAGGTGGATACTCAAGTCGGCACGACTGACGTGGTGGATAATCTTAACCCGCCAAGTCCTATTCGCCCTTCTAGTCCGATGAAGGCGACTGAAGATATGGTCTTATCATCTCCCCAAGCCGATGATGATGTTGGCATCACAGGGGTATCCTTCAAGACTCCAGAGACGTCAAGCGTTCTGACCAAGCTTGTATCAAAAGATGAGCCGGTCGCGTCTGAGAAAGGACAAGGGAAACTTGAGCTCCCAAACTTTGAAGATATCAGCGCGGCCGATCTCCATGAGGCGTACTTGACCCGGCTATCTATAAGCCGGGAAATGGAAGTAAGCCTGGTCAATATGCTGAAGAGGAAATATGAGGTCAGAAATGTCCCTTCTTTCCATACTGTATATATCTTGTGTAGCCGCCAAGTCTTAGACATAGGTCAGCATGAATATGTGTAAGACTTTCAATATGATATACTCGTTTCGGAACTGTAGCCCCCAAGGGCCGAGTTGTTATGTATATAACAAGCCGGTTCTTTAACATATGTCCCTTAAAAGCAACGTGTAGCCCCCAAGGGCCGGGTTGTTATGTATATAACAAGCCGGTTCTTTAACAATTGTCCTTGAGAAGTGACGTGTCGCCCCCGAGGGTCGACTCATTTTGATACGATGAGCCGGATCTTATTCCCCTGATGATCATCAGAAGAGAAAAAATGACCTGCATTAGCGCCCAAGTGCCATGTAGATTGCTAGCAAACTGCTTGGGACTTTAGGCGAGAAGTTTTAGCCACCTCATAGCCCCCATGGGCCGGGTTGTGCAATTTTGTGGGCTCAATTGTATATAGCATTCCACTAACAAGATCTGGTTATGACAGGATATGCTCAATGACGCCGAGTCAAAGGTGGCCGGATTACAAGAGGAACTCAAAACTGAGAAGAAGCTTCATATAGACGCCGAGTCATCTGTCGCAGCCTTGCAAGAATCCGTATCAACAGCTGATGAAAACTTGAAATCTGTGAAGACCTCTCACGAGGAAGAAAAAACAGCGTTGTTGAAACGTGCTGAAGAGGCACAGAACCGGCTCAAGCCCATTACTGGTGAAGTAAGCGGCTTGAAGCGCTATATTACCGATATGACCCAGGCCATCTTTGGTAAGTGACCCGCCAATCAGTCAGGAATAACTCACCCGAAATCTATGATATGTGTATGGGAATGCTGTAATCGAATGTGTTCAAATATTGCAGGTAGCAGAAGCATCAATCTGCGTCAAGACCCCCGTGTCAAGCTCAAGGCGGTTTACACTTTCTTGGAGCAACTTTATGCAGGGAGCTTGTTCACAATTATGTCTGTGATGGGTCACAAAGAGCCGCCACGTTTCATAAGGGACGTGTTGAATCAACTTTCAACCATGCCTGGACAAATTGAAGAGTTGAAGAAATCAGCCGCCCGAGCGGGTGCCATGATGTCCTTAAGCCGGGCCAAAGCGTATGTGCCAGATATGGATCCTTCCGAGATGACCGGCGGGTTTCCAGAGTTCAACATTGATGGCAGTGAATTCTCTGCAGCAGATTACGGCCGGTGTTTGAAGGAGACTCGTGTTTTGGCGAGTCAACTTGTTGAAGAGTTGGACTTGAAGAGGTACCAGCCGGCTTACAACGAAGAGAACGTGCGGGTCACCCCGCCATCTTACACGCCCATCGACCTAACTCCGGCACGGTGTAAGCATATCTTTGCTCCTGATGTTGACCCATCAATTATCATGAAAGAGGATGCCGTCTTTCAAGCCTTGACAACTATCGACTTGGATCTGGACAATCTTCAGATCAGAAGAAGAGCGGAGCCGAAGCAGGATGACCCGGAGGCCCAAGCCGCCGATGAACACCAGGAATGAGCTAACCCGGGATCTAAGGACCCGGAGGGCACAGAAACTGGTGCCCAGGAGTAGATGTCTCCAAAAAACTATTGATATCATGAAGCCCAGCTGTGGCTTTGTAATAGGATAGTTGGAAACACTTGGGTGCACTAACGTGCCTTCGCACACTTCAATATTAGGCAGTATTTTGGATGAAACAGCTGCACTGGTGTAACCCGCCCAGTCTCCTTTGAAAAAATCTACGCTTCATTGAGTAACAGTGTGGCGAGTCATATTTGTATGAACCATCAATAGTTTATCCTTCTCTGCAGAACACAGGCTTAGAATAACCCGGGGCGCTTTAATAGCTGTCCGGCTTGTGGTTAGCACCAGTCTGAAATAAACTGCTATGATTTTTGTTGACTCATGGTCAATAGGCATCTGTCTTTTGTTTTAAACCGGTTTGTCCATGATCCGGCGGCTCATGGCCAAAAGGAAACAAAGATAACCCCTGTAAAAAATTGAACAGAAATCATGAATAGATATCAATGTTAAGTCGGCTTTCGAGGCACGACAATATAGACCGGCTTTCGAGGCTCGAGTCTTGCTTCAATGAAGCTGGCGTGATAGCCCATGGTTTATCCTCGCTCTCTGTAAGCCGGCTCTCACGTGACATATCCGATGTTTTAACCAAGACAAGTTCAGGGTCATAGAGATGATTGACTTGTCAAGAGTACACCGGGTCACCTAATCGAAGTAGCATCAAGCAGACAGGCAGGTTTAACCAAGATAATGTGGCGTCATTTGCCGGGTCAAGAGGGTGAGATAGCTAAACTCGGTGAGTTGGAAGCCCCCAAGTGACCAATGATCAAAAACGAAAAGACTCATGCACAATATTTGAGATGAAATGACAGAGGCCCTGAGTTTCGGGGATGCCGGCTTATGTATATTGATCATAATATATACAAAGGTGTGTACAAGCAAACTTGAGCCAGTGGCTCTAAGTATAGTAAGGACGGAGATGAGCGATATTCCAAGGCATGTTGGTCTCTTCCTCCGACGTACGTGACTTATTGTGTTCACGTATATCCATCAGGTAATATGACCCGTTGTTGAGATTTTTGCTGATGACAAAAGGCCCTTCCCAGGGAGGGAAAAGCTTGTGCATACCTGTCTGTTCTTGTATCAGACGGAGCACTAAATCGCCCTCCTGGAAAGTACGGCTGCGGACTCTACGGCTGTGATAGCGACGTAGGTCTTGCTGATAGATCGCAGATCGTGCTGCTGCTAAGTCACGTTCCTCTTCCAAGGCATCCAGAGAGTCTTGACGAGCTTGTTCATTGTCTACTTCGACGTAGGCGGTAACTCTTGGGGAATCATGACGGATATCACTGGGCAAAACAGCTTCTGCACCATAGACCATAAAGAAAGGCGTATAGCTTGTTGATCTATTAGGAGTGGTCCGGATGCTCCAAAGGACAGAAGGGAGCTCTTCGACCCAACAACCCGGCGTGCGCTCGAGTGGGACCATAAGCCTAGGCTTAATGCCTCGTAAAATCTCCTGGTTAGCGCGTTCTGCTTGGCCATTGGACTGAGGGTGTGCAACTGATGCAACATCAAGCCGGATATGCTCTCTTTGACAAAACTGCTTCATAGCTCCCTTGGACAAATTTGTGCCATTATCAGTGATGATGGTATGTGGATAACCAAAGCGAAAAATCAACTTTTTCAAGAACTTGACTGATGTGGCTGCATCACAATTGCTGATTGGCTCGACATCAACCCACTTGGTAAATTTATTGACAACAACCAAAAGATGGGTCTTTTTGTCTTTGGACGGTTTAAACGGACCAACCATATCAAGTCCCCAGACTGCAAAGGGCCAAGTTATTGGGATCATCCGGAGCTCTTGAGCCGGAACATGAGCCTGGCGAGCAAACTTCTGGCAACCATCACACTTTTGTACGATATCCTCAGCATCTGCGTGAGCCGTAAGCCAGTAAAAACCATGCCGAAAAGCTTTTGCCACTAAGGACCTTGAGCCGGCATGATGACCACAATCTCCAGAATGAATCTCATTGAGGATCTCTCGCCCTTCATCAGGGGAAACACAATGCTGGAAAACTCCTGTAATGCTCCTCCTATGTAACTCGCCATTGACGATGGACATAGACTTAGAGCGGCGGATGATCTGACGAGCCATGAGTTCATCTTCAGGGAGCTCGCCTCGAGTCAGATAATCCAGATAAGGAACTGTCCAGTCCGGAATAGTGTGAAGAGCCGCCACCAACAGTGCCTCCGGGTCAGGGATAGCGAGATCTTCCTCGGAAGGCAGTTTAACAGAAGGATTATGGAGCACGTCAAGGAACACATTCGGAGGGACCGGCTTACGTTGAGAGCCGAGTCGTGACAATGCATCAGCCACCTCGTTAAGTCGCCGATCGATGTGATCAACTTGATATCCTTTGAAGTGTCCGGCCACATTGGTTACCGCTTGCCGATAAGCCGCCATAAGCGGGTCCTTGGAATCCCACTTTCCTGAAACTTGTTGAGCGACCAAATCTGAGTCGCCTAAACACCTGATCCGGCTGAGATTCATATCTTTAGCCATCCGAAGACCGTGGAGGAGAGCCTCGTATTCAGCTGCATTGTTAGTACGGGTAAACAGAATCCTCAGGACATAACAAAATTTATCACCTCGAGGGGAAGATATGACCACTCCAGCCCCCGAGCCTTCTAGTTGTCTGGAACCATCAAAATGTATAGTCCAATATGTATTATCGGGCTTCTCCTCTGGAGTTTGGAGTTCTTTCCAATCATTGATGAAATTCACGAGTGCCTGGGATTTGATGGCCGTGCGAGGGACATATTTAAGATGGTGTGGACCAAGCTCAATTGCCCACTTGGCAACCCGGCCTGTAGCTTCCCTGTTCTGGATGATGTCTCCCAAGGGTGCTGAACTGACCACAGTAATGGGATGCTCCAGGAAATAATGCCTGAGCTTGCGACTAGCCATGAAGACGCCAAACACCAGTTTTTGCCAATGTGGGTACCTCTGCTTGGACTCAGATAGAACTTCGCTGACATAATAGACTGGCCGCTGCACTGGATATTCTTTCCCTGCCTCTTTCCTCTTGACAACAAATGCAACACTTACCGCTTTGTTATTGGCAGCAATGTACAGGAGCATAGGCTCTTTGGCGATCGGAGCAGCGAGAACAGGCGGCTCGGCCAATTGCTTCTTGAGGGCTTTAAAAGCTGCATCAGCAGCGTCACTCCAGACAAAAGTGTCAGTCTTTTTCAACATCTGATAAAGGGGAATCGCCTTTTCGCCAAGGCGGCTTATGAACCGGCTCAAAGCCGTGATCTGACCCGCCATCCGTTGAACGTCATTGATGTTCTCCGGTTTCGCAAGCAAGGTTATTGCCTTAATCTTGTCTGGGTTGGCTTCGATGTCTCGCTCCGATACTAGGAAACCCAGCAACTTGCCTACAGGAACACCAAAAACACACTTATCCGGGTTAAGCTTCATCTGGTAAGTCCGAAGATTAGCGAAAGTTTCCTTGAGGTCATCCAGCAAGGTCTCCTTCTTCAATGACTTGACCACGATATCATCCACATAAGCGTGAACGTTGCGCCCAATCTGCTTGTGGAAGCAATTCTGGACACACCGCTGATAAGTCGCTCCTGCACTTTTGAGCCCGAAGGGCATAGAGACATAGCAAAAGGCCCCAAAAGGTGTGATGAAAGCCATCTTCTCCTGATCCTCGACGGCCATCTTTATCTGATGATAACCGGAGTAAGCATCCAGGAAACACAAACTCTCACAACCCGCCGTGGCATCGATGATCTGATCAATGCGAGGGAGGGCAAACGGGTCTTTGGGACAAGCCTTGTTGAGATCTGTGTAATCAACACACATGCGCCAAGTGCCGTTTTTCTTTAGAACAAGCACTGGATTAGCTAACCACTGAGGGTGACAAACTTCAACGATGAACCCGGTAGCTAAGAGCCGGGCTACCTCTTCTCCAATAGCTTTGCGTCTCTCTTCATTAAAGCAATGAAGGAATTGTCTGACAGGCTTCATTTGTGGATCCACATTGAGGCGATGCTCAGCGAGTTCTCTCGGTACACCCGGCATGTCAGAAGGTTTCCATGCGAAGATGTCCCGATTCTCACGGATGAACTCGATGAGCGCGCTTTCCTATTTGGGATCCATACCAATCCCAATAGTGAACTTCTTGGACGGGTCGCCAGGGACAAACTCAACCTGCTTGGTGTCCTTGGCCGATTTGAACTTGAGTGGCGGGTCAGACTCTGCAGTGGGCTTCTTCAAGGGCGTCATATCGACTGGGTCAACATTTGCAGTGTAAAATTTCAACTCTTCCGCAGCGCAAGCCGTCTTGGCATAGGCTGCATCCCCTTCCTCGCACTCAAGGGCGATCTTTCGATCTCCATTAACTGTGATAGTGCCTTCTGGTCCAGGCATCTTGAGTTTGAGGTAGACATAGCAAGGTCGAGCCATAAAGCGAGCATAAGCCGGCCGCCCGAACAGGGCGTGATACGGGCTCTTGATTTTGACCACCTCAAAGGTCAAAGACTCGCACCTGTAGTTATCATCAGTGCCAAACGCGACATCTAGCTTGATCCGCCCGATAGGATATGCAGACTTCCAAGGAACAATCCCGTGAAACACGGTGGAAGACGACTGGAGCTGTTTTTCAGACAGATTCATCCGTCGGAAAGTGTGGTAGTACAAGATGTTTATGCTGCTTCCTCCGTCCATGAGCACCTTTGTGAGTGAATAGCCGCCGACTTGAGGCGCCACCACCAAAGCCAAGAAACCTGGACTGTCGACCCAGGGAGGGTGGTCCTCTCTACTCCATGTAATGGGCTATTCCGACCAACGTAGATATTCCGGGACTGCCGGCTCGACAACACTGACGGCTCGTTTCCGGAGTTTGCGATCTCGCTTGTCAGTATGAGTCGTGAACACGTGATACTGCCCACTATTCAACTGTTTGGGATTGCTCTGAAAACCAGACTGATTGCCCTATTACTGATTGCCCTGCTGTTGATTTCCTTGCCCCGAATGCTGATTGCCTCCGTTGTTGCCAGAACCCTGGTAACCTGCTCCTGAGCCGCTCGGGCCATGGAATCCCGGGTTGTGAAAGCCACCAGACGAGCCAGCTCCAGGCTACCCCGGGTTGCCTCCTCCGCCGCCTTGACGGTTCTGAAAGAACTGCTCTGCGAAAGCTTGCATTATGTGACAGTTCTCCCAAGAGTGGGTTGACGGCTTATTAGGGAGGTTGTGTTTTGGGCATGGCCCTTTGAGGGCTTCCTCAAAATTACGGGGTTTGTTCCCATTATAGGATCTTCCCGAATTATTCCCCCTCTGGTATGTGTAACCAGCGTTGGTGTTAGCAACCAAGTCTGATCCTCCTTCCTGATTCTTACACTTCCCTCCATTTCCTTGATTACCATGGTTTCCATTGTTCCCTGAATTATTCTGCTGGTTACCCTTGCCACCATTGGTTTTCTTTCCCTTGCCAGTATGGTCATCCTCCGGGCTAGGATCCTTCGTGGTGTCTAACTCGGCATACCTAGTGAGGACGTCCATGAGCTCGCCCATATCCTGAACCTTCCGCTTAAGCCGGCCAAGCATATCCATGAGCTCGCTGACGTCTAGCATGTCCATGGCTATCTCATAGCTCTCGATTCAGGCGGTCGGCTCAAGGTCGGCCGTGTAATTTGGAACCTTACGAGGGCCTTTGAAATCCTTGGGCATGCGCTCGTTGCGTAAAGCCGGTGCCAGGCAGGGTATCCCAATGGTTCTGGTACTGGAGGTCAATTGGGTTGTGATGGGCGGCAACTGAGCCGCCGTGTTCGCTGCCTCCGCCGCTCGCTGAGCCCGAGCCGTATCAACGATTTCCTGGGTGTTTGGGGCCCCAAGGCGCGGCGGGTCATGAGGCTGCTCACGATGTCAACGAGCGCTGCTCACTCATCATGGCGGCTCCTGCTACGGCTTGGAAGCGGGGTAGAGTGGAGTCGATGCCGACTGTAGGAGTAGTTCGCCTGCTGGGCGACCGCAGTTTTTAACATCTCAATGGAATTCCGGGCTTCGATCTCAACTGGTGAGTTTCCCATGATCGGGAGCGCGGCCAGGTTGGTTGCTGCTGCTACCAAGTTGTCCAAAGGGTTGGAAAAGTGGCCCGCCGGCGTGAGGAAACGATGCGGAGGCGTCTGAGCCGACGGGAGTCGTTGGGCCGGCTCTTGCTGGTGCTGCTGAGCCGGCTGGTAGGGTTGACCCGGCGACAGCTGCCTGCCTCTGCTTGGGGGTATAGGCGGTGCTTCCGGGGTGCCTCCCCCAGCCCCCTGAACAGGCGTATCCTGAGGTGTGTTGAACAGATGCATGGGATCGTAGTTAGGTGGCAGACGGCTCATATGGCGCCTCTGATGAACCGCCTCTGAGGCATTCTGACGGAGCCCCATGTGCCAGGCTTCGGCTTTCAGGCGCTCTACCTCGCCTTGGACTTGGGACTGCAACTCCGCCATACGAGTGTTTTCGGCGTTGATATCGGCCTGTACCTTAGCCATCTGCTCGCGGAGTTTTGTCACCTCCGTGTTGCGTTCTGTCTGGTTCTCTGCGGTCACCGGCGACGCAAGGAGCGTCGCCAGGGCGGTTGCCAACTCTGCCAAGGCCTGAGCCGGTGGTATGGCTGAGCCGGCTCCTGTGGTGCCAGTCCCCGCCGCTGTACCGGCCACCGTAGAGTTAAGGGCTGGGGCAGAGCCCGCCATATAGACAGCACCCAGGGGGGCATGTCGAAGGAATCCTAAGCCGGCCGGTCATCGGGGTAGCCCCCAAGCCCGCCATCGTAAAGTGGGAGGATCGACTCGGTCTCGCCTACCGAGGACTCGCCATCAGAGTAGATGAGGGTATCGCTGCCGGACGCTGAGTTATCTGCAAGGTCCACCCCCTGAGTGAAGCCGATGAAGACGTGCTTCTGGCCGCCCTGAGCCTGGGCGGGTTGCGCGCGCCGAGCCGGCTCGACGATGTCAGTGCAGATGTCCGGCTCGAGTTCAGATCCGCCGGCTTTGCCGATGAAGACGTGGATGTTGCCGAAGGGGACCCGGTACCCGTACTCGATTGAGTCGGCCTCGGGGCCCCAGCCTGAATCGTCGATGTAGAGCTTGCCGCGGCGACTCTTGGTCATGCGGCCGATCACGTATCCCTCGATCCCTGCGGGAGTTCCCTTCAAGTACTCAACGCCACCGAGCGATAGCCCCGCGGTGGGCGCCAACTGTCGTGGTTTTGTCACGGCAGATGTCCTCGTGAAAGGACTTAGTCGTGAGGCCATCGCAGCTAGGTGGTAACTCGAACGGGGTTGATCGGAATCGAGAGACAAGGGTTTACCCAGGTTCAGCCCCTCAAAGGAGGTAATGGCCTACGTCATGCTTGATTGTTATTGATGATGATGATCTCGATTACAAGGGTGCAACTTGGCTAACCTTGTACTCGAGAGCTTGTAACTTGGTCTTGTTCCGCCTCAGAGGCTCGCCTTTATATACAGGTCGAGACCTCAGGTTTACAACAGAGTCCGGGTCGTAACATGACCCGTGCCCTAATCTATTTCCTACTCATCGTCTTCCCCAAGTAAAGGAAAACTTATTGCGTCCTTAGGGGTTTAACAACTTTTTCCCCTGGTCAAAAAATTACCATGCTTCGGCTAAGTAAGTTATCAGCTCTGATATGCGTATATTACCATGGTATTTTTCCATATAAGTTACCCATGTATGTTTGTCAACAACTTTTTTCTTGGGTCAAAAAATCATCACGGTGTTTGTGCGTGAGTTATCAGCCATGTTGTGTGTGTATTACCATGCATTTACATGGAAATTACCGGGTTATATTTGTAGGGGAACGCAGCAGAAAACAAAAAATTTCCGACCTACGCACCAGCCCAGGACCACTAAGACTACATACAAGGTTTTTGATCTTTTCGTTACCGACTCGTAGCGCAGCGGAAGTAGAGTCGATGACGATCGGCGGTGCAGATCCCCGCAGCTAGGATTTTACAACCTCCCAACCACGAGGATGTACTCCCTCATCTGCCCCTCGGACAGCCCTCTGGGAGGCGGTCGGACAGTCTCTCGGACGGTGTCACGGACAGCCCTCCGGGAGGACCTTCGAAACTCGGACGGTCACTCGGACAGCCCTTCGGGAGGACCCTCGAAACTCGGACGGTCACTCGGACAGCCCTTCGGGAGGCACTCTCGAACTAAGACCGAAACTACGATCTCTCTACAGAGTTGCACACATACGGTGTCATCTATCCGGCAGGGCTTCGCCGTCCAGAACTAGTTCCCACCGGAACCCAGACAGCCTTTCGGCTCTACGAAACTATTTCGCTGGGAGGGAGAGAGAAGCCAGACAAGTCTATGGCATGTGTATGAGAGCAAGGGATGAGTGTGGAGAGCACCCCCTCCACCTCTATTTATAGGAAAGCCAAGGGGTAAAGTTGGCATACAAAAATACCAAAAGTACCCCCACTTTATGTCTCACATAAAAGAATAAAAAGCAAAAAGGGATGGCATGTGGAGCTCCAAGGAGCACCACCCCCTTTGGCCGGCCACCCCTTGGCGGCCCCCCCATGAGAGGCTTCCTTGGCCCCAAGCCCTTCTAGAAGCCTTTTGGTAAAGCCCTAAAAGGTGGCTTTCCATAAAGTAACCCAAAAAGCACTTTCACTATTCACGAAGACATTTTTCTGCGTGCCTAGAATAATTTCAGTACCCACTAAAACAATTTTGAACGCATTCCGAAACAATTCCGGAACAATGTTTTCATCTGCGAAAAACAACCAAATCGGTTCCGGCAGCTCCAGAACATTTTCGGTTTTTATCCCGGAAAATTCCCAGAAGTTTCCAGAACACTTCTGGCATCCTCCAAGAATTTCCAGGCGTGTGCCGAAACCAATTTGACTTAATGGTATCCCCTGAAACAATTTTTCAGTTTTACCGGAACTATTCCGGTGTCCTCTCCGGAACGTTTCCGTTGCGTCCGAAACTTTTCCGGTGATTTTCTCTCAGACTCCCTGTCTAGTATTCAGCAGATAGATGACCCTTAAGCTTGTGACCCTATAGGTTTGGTGAAGTATAGACATGACCCGGAACACTTTCCGATCAATGATCAACATCGGAGCCGTGGACACCCATATTGACCCCTATACCCACACGAATGAATATTCGAGTGAACCTCCAGTTGCCGTGTGCTATTCCTGTTGCTTCACGATATGTTACAAATACCCGAGGTGAGAATCATTGGCATCCCCATGGATCAACACTTGTCCACAATGCCAGTTACCTCGTTACCGGTTTTGTTCTCTTTTCTCGTTTTCGTGTTCCGGCATCCCTGTGATCAAATCACATTGTGTCTGGCCAGACGATGGTGGATACCGTAACACCGAGAGGGCCCAGAGATATCTCTCCATCGTCGGAGGAGCAAATCCCAATCTTGAGCTATCAAGTTACTTGACATACTTTTCCATGAACCCGTAAGCCGCCGTAATAGCCACCCATTTACGGATGACGTTTAACAAACCCCAAAGTTCATGAAGCAAGCATGAAGAAACTCGATACTCTCATGGTCGAAGGAATCATGCAAACGTAAACCATCTCTGTGTTATTAACCATTAACTTGTGACGAATGTATCTCATAGCATAACATCAATTCGGGTCGATTCAACACAAGTGTTCTCCTAACATTGTGCCCTCAAAATTGCCGGCATAGTCATGCCCATGATCAGGAAAACAGAACCATCATGCAATACTTGAGCTAGTCTTAGAGGCCTGACTAGGAATACATTTTACCGTTTATTAATCCACACGTGCATATGAGTCTTCCTTCGAGCCTCGTGGTTATTGCAGACTCGAGAACCATAGCAGTTATAGCATGGAACATAAACATAATTATGAACATGGAGATAAACAATAACATTTATTATTGCCTCTAGGGCATATCTCCTACAATATTCTCAACAACTCACCCACCCCGGGGTATGTTTTCAAAAAAAATATTCCCCGGTCAAAGTTATTGTGGTGTTTGTACGTTATCAGGTATACGATGCGTATTTTATCATGCTATTTATGAAGAAATTACCGGGGGTATATTTTTCAACAACTTTTTTTGGGTCAATTTTTTATGGTGTTTGTACATAAAATAACAAGTTTGCGATGCTTATATTACCATGCTATCCACATGGAGGTTACTAGGTTGTGAACCTTTTTTTTCCTCGGGCTAAAGTTATCATGATGAAGGTACATAAGTTATCAAGTCCACGATCATAAACTATCATTTCATTCACACAAAAATTGCCGGGTTATATTTCATGAACTTGTTTGTGCCTTGTCAAAAAATCTTCTCGCAACAAAGAAAAGAAAGGTGATGAAAAAAGAAAAAAAATTGTCGGAAAAGGAGCGAATAGAAACAGCCAAAAAGATCATAAAACAACCACGTTACACGGTTTATGACCGATGACAAGATCCAGATTAAATCAAAAAGGAAATCCCGCCCGCTCCATAAAAATGCACTGGCAGCATTCGTCAAAAAAAAAAAGCAAGCTAACCTAATTCTAATCGCTAGCAATGAGTTGTCCTGATGGTAGCGAGTCTAAAATCAAACCTCCGGGTTGGAGGTTTGATTCCCACTGTGCCTTTTTTGTGAAAAAAAATTGTAGTGAAGGAAAAAAAAAAGGAAAGAGAACCGGTCGTTGGTTTTCAACAGAAAGAATGGAAGAGATACAACGGTTTTTAACACAAGGAAATAAAAAATCGCTAGTGGAGGAGCGAATCGGGGGGCCGTGCGATGTGGATCCCTCGATGGTCGAGTAGTTCGGACCTGTTGCAGAATTCTGATCGGTCGGAATTTAGCTTTCTCGATTATAATATTAGCCATTGGAACATATAAGAACTTAATGGCTCATATCAGTTTTGGGACGTGCAAATTGTGACATCTGAATTATGTGTATGTTTTCATTTTCGAGAACCCGGCAGGAGCACTGTCTTTTCATATAGAAGAAGAAAATAGACAGTGTATTGTTTGCCTTCTCTTTCTCTCCCGTGTGTGTTTGCCAGATTGTATGTGTGTTGTGTGTGATGCATTGTAAGTATTCGACAAAACACATGAACAGATTGTAAGCTATACCGAGTTAAGTTTAGGGGTTCAGCCTGGAATCACTTTTTTAACTACTCAAAGTTGAAAAGTCAAGGTTTGAGGGGTTAAAGTTTAGGGTTCAGCAGGAGATGCTCTTAAAGCAGCTCTAGCAGAGTCGTCATGCATAATAACTGCCAATATGATGATTTTGGCCGAAAATGCCACTCTAGCAGAGTCGACACCCGGTCATCAATTTATGGAGCGCGCTCCATATATGTCCCGTGAAACTCCACATTTGGAGGTTGGGGGGCCTTGATATGGTGCGCTCGCCATCGGCCAACAGCTCGCGCGGATGGAAAGTTTCGACTTCTTCCTTGCCTCTCACCATGTTTTGCCTTCGCCCGCCAAGTTAACCCACCACTCGCCATGTTTTCCCGCCGCCCGTCGCTTGCAGCTCAAAGAACCTCTCTTCCCTTCTAGCAGCCCACAACCTCCACTTCCCTTCTAGCCACCCACAATCTCCACTTCCCTTCTAGCCGTGCACAACCTCCACTATCACTGTCGGCGGTGTAGATGTTGTTCTCAAAGGAGGAGAAGCATTGGTAAATCTTATACTAGCCATTTGGGGAGACACATAAGGATCTCCGCAAGGATTACCATATGTATCCCCCAAATGGTTAGCATAATTTTTCTCATTAGGGAGAGTGAAATCGATCTCGCCGTCGTCGCCTGAATCGAGTCGCGACAAAAAATGAGTAGCCCTCAACGCCAAATTTAACGCCATTCTTTGAAATTATGATAAACATTAGGTGGGACATCCGTGTTGCTTATCATAATTTCAAGCAACGTTGTCGGGACTTTGTTGCCACTGGAATTGGTACCCCGAAGTCGCAGCCGGAATCGCTGCCCTGTTGGAATCATCCTCGCCATTCTGCTCGTAGTCGTCCAAGCCCTCGCCGGCATGCTCGGGTTTAACTGAATGTTCCTGTTTTAATAATTGGATATTGTTATTTTAACTCAATATGTATTGGAGACGGAGACGATACGAATGCAATCATTTATGACGACTCTGAGTTTGTGCGTCGTCTTGATGGCCTCAATATTCATATAAAATACGCTTCATATGCATTATGACGATTACAATATGACAAATCTACTATAGTTACTCTTGTATGCATTCTTTACGGGTCGGTCTGCTAGATAGCATGAAAGGAGTCCAGAGGACCTTTCGATCGAAAGAGCTGCCGACACACTCTCATGTTTATTCCGGGAGAAAAGAGCAAGATACCACGTGGCGAACGTGGCACGCAACCCAAACCGATAAAGAAAAAAAAAAGATCTCAGAGGGCGGGACGTCTGCCGCTCGCTGGCCTCGGGATGGCTCCATTCTACTACTGCCACGCACGAGCCGCAGCTGAAAGCAAAACCAGAAGGACGCCGTCGCCCCTGCGGCCCCACATGCCAGCGCCCGACAGCCGGCCCAATTAACGTCCAGACCGACCAACCACGCCTCTTAAAGCCTAAACCCTCCCACCGCGTCACGAGTCTCCTCCCTAATCCCCCCCTCCCCCGCCCGCCCCCCTCTCCTCCTCCGCCCCGCCGCCAAACTCCGTCGCCGCACCATGGCGACGCCCGCCGCCACCACCTCCTCACTCTCCCTCCTCTTCACCCACCACCACTCCTCCACCCCGCAGCGCTTCGACAGGTCCCATCTCCGCCTCCCGCTCCGCGCCGCGCCACACCGCACGCGCTGCGCCACCGAGGGCGCCTCGGCGTCGACTGCCACCAAGCACCGGCGCCCCGCGGAGGAGAACATCAGGGAGGAGGCCGCGCGCCTCCGCGGGCCCGCCACAACCTTCTCGGCGTGGTACGAGCCGTTCCCCCCGGCCTCTGATGGCGACCCCAACGAGCGCTACTCGCTCGACGAGGTCGTCTACCGCTCCACCTCCGGCGGCCTCCTCGACGTCCGCCACGACATGGAGGCGCTCGCGCGCTTCCCGGGCTCCTACTGGCGCGACCTCTTCGACTCCCGCGTCGGCCGCACTACCTGGCCCTACGGCTCCGGTGTCTGGTCCAAGAAGGAGTTCGTGCTCCCGGAGATCGACTCCGACCACATCGTCTCTCTGTTCGAGGGCAACAGCAACCTGTTCTGGGCGGAGCGCCTCGGCCGCGAGCACCTCGGCGGGATGAACGATCTCTGGGTCAAGCAGTGCGGCATCTCGCACACTGGCTCCTTCAAGGACCTCGGCATGACGGCGCTCGTCAGCCAGGTCAACCGCCTCCGCCGGGCTCCGCTCTCGCGTCCCATCAACGGCGTCGGGTGCGCGTCCACTGGCGACACCTCCGCAGCGCTCTCGGCCTACTGTGCCGCTGCGGGCATCCCCGCCATCGTGTTCCTCCCCGCCGACCGCATCTCGCTGCAGCAGCTCATCCAGCCCATCGCCAACGGCGCCACGGTGCTATCGCTTGACACGGATTTTGATGGATGCATGCGGTTGATCAGGGAGGTGACAGCTGAGCTGCCCATATACCTCGCAAACTCACTCAACTCGCTTCGGCTGGAGGGGCAGAAGACTGCAGCCATCGAGATATTGCAACAGTTCAATTGGCAGGTGCCGGACTGGGTCATTATCCCAGGAGGCAATCTTGGCAACATTTATGCTTTCTACAAGGGGTTTGAGATGTGCCGTGTTCTTGGGCTAGTTGATCGTGTTCCACGGCTTGTATGTGCACAGGCCGCCAACGCAAATCCACTGTACCGGTATTACAAGTCTGGGTGGACTGACTTCCAATCACTTGTTGCCGGAACTACATTTGCATCTGCCATACAGATTGGTGATCCAGTGTCTATTGACCGTGCGGTTGTTGCGCTGAAGGCAACTGATGGTATTGTCGAGGAAGCTACAGAGGAGGAACTCATGGATGCGACGGCGCTTGCTGACCTCACTGGGATGTTTGCTTGCCCACATACTGGGGTTGCACTTGCTGCTCTGTTCAAGCTCCGTGACCAGGGTATAATTGGCACCAATGACCGCACGGTGGTTGTTAGTACAGCACACGGGCTAAAGTTCACACAATCAAAGATCGACTACCATGATAAGAACATCAAGGACATGTTGTGCCAGTATGCCAATCCACCCATCAGTGTGAAGCCTGACTTTGGGTCTGTCATGGATGTTCTCCAGAAGCAGCTCAATGGTAAGATCTGAGCTTACCTTTAATTAACCTCAAGAGTTCCATCTTGTTTATCGTCACAACGGGCTGTACTTTTGGCATCTTAATCAACTGCACTTGGTGACCATGATATGGCGATATCATCTTTATTTTCCAGTACTAGGTTCTTGAGGCTCTTCTAACTATAGGCAAAAGTGGATAGAGCTTTCCTTGTACGTTATCTGTATCATGTAATATCAATAATAAGGTATGATGTTATGGTTGAATAATTTTTTGGAGTAGCCCGTGCATGCTTGCATGTGTTCCTGTTCTGTTGTGTGTTGTTCACTTTTGGTTGCCGATGACGTAAGTTACCTCTGTTGCAAGGATTGACCTAACAAGATGTATTACACAAGTTGGGTTGTTGCAATAATGGTGTTACTTTTCATTAGTCGTGAGAGAATTCTCGGCCTGGACGTAGTAGGTCTTGTTCCCGTGCCAGCAAGGCGTTTCTGGATAGCAGCTTAAGCATCTAAGGGGGTAGTGTGGACTGTTAGAACTGCATAATAGTCTCAGTTTTGAATAGCCATTCACAGGCTGTGTAGATAAACTAAGATCCTAGTGTGCTATGCCTCTCACTTTTGGACAAGTGATTGTCCTAGCACTATCTGTTGTGCAGTTCATCTCCTGTAGCTGCTTGCTTTAGGCTTTCCATTTGTAGAATATAAGCTAGGTGCCTTGGTTGTGCATTAGGAGACAACCACTGATCTTACTTTTTTCTACGTTCTAGCGGGTACAGGTCAAGTAATCAGGTAACTTTTGAGTGACTGATAATGCGAATATGAAAGGGCCTTGGGTTTTCTGTCACACTAGATCGATGATAGTGAATGGAGTTGCCCAGGCCACTCTATGTTTGGTTCGATAACTTTTATCCGTGTATCCCTTCTACTGGTCAGCGACTCATATAGATTTTTATACATATACACTATTGATTTTTACTGTGCTCCTGTTGGAACATGTATAGAAATTTCTCATCGGTTTCTCGCCGGAATCATTTGCCCGGAATCCTACTTTCTTCATCAGGGTTCTCTAAGCTGTACCGACTGGCAGTCTTAACCTTGTTTCCTCTCTTGTCACCGCTAGTTGTGCCTGTCTTAATCAAGACCTGGGCGCTTTCATGACGTACCTGCTTGTTGTTTCTCAATGCAGTCATCGACATAGTCTGTGCTGAGTAAATAGGCAATTTTTCGATTAAATAAATATAGGAAATAATCACAAGCATTGCATTGACAGTATTACTGACGTACTGATTACGAACCAGACTAGTATGTACTACGCATATAGTAGAAACATCTACGCACATAGCTAGTACTGCTAAGACAAAAATAAACAGAAGAGGGATAAACATGTTATACCCTCCGATCGGTCAGGTGGCGGCAGCGGCAGCAGCAGCAGCGTCCTCGGTGGCCTTCTTCTCGGCTTCAAGCTTCTCGGCGGCGGCACGGTCCGCGTCGGTGGACATGATGATGACGAAGGCGACACAGGCGTAGAGGAAGCAGACGAACGGCGGCGAGCAGTCGCAACCCAAAAACCTAATCACCCCTCTCCCGTACAGGATCCGGAGAGGCGGAGTTTCGGAGGCCCGCTCTCCCGTCAACCGTGTACGCGACTGACGGAATGGGATCACCGGCGGCAGCAGCAGCAAAGGAACGACAGTGGGCGTGGAGGCAGATGCGATCTGTCTCGCGTGACGGCTAGGGTTGGCAGACGCCTCACATATCTAGGCGCGGCCGCGTGGAGAGACGTGGACTGGACCCATGTCCGAGTCGGTAACAGCTCACGATTTGACGTCTCAGATCGTGGCCTCGTGTGTCAAAGACGACCAGCAAAAATAAGCACATAGGTGTGAGCTCGGCTCAATGCCGCAACCCATGGCCCGTCAACGCGTAGGAACCACTTCTCTTGTCAAGTTCCAATATCATGTGGAAGAGAATCCCTTATAAGGAGGTCCAACTCCTCTCCAACTAGCGGCATGGGACTAAACTTCCCAGCACACCCAATGCCATATATTCCACATGGGCCCTTGTAGATTTTCTGAAATTGTTAGATGGGCCCAAAGCCCACCCTATATTTCAACAGTCTGGTAGTATGAATTTTGATGTCCTTTTTCTTTCAATCAAGATAAAATTTCGACTGTTAGGTGTGTTAAACGTCACAAAGAATTCCGGTCTGTGTGCAAACTATTGGCGTACGCGTAGAAGAGAGTGAATTTGCCTAAGTTATACTAGCAAATATGCCCGTGCGTTGCAACAACGGGAGACAAAAATATTATGCCCTAACCAAATAAGTATGGCTCAACATCCTGACATATGAGCATCCTCTATTTTAACATGGTGACCCATCAGGTTGCCATTTATCTTTCTTCCCATCCTCGGTGATGATGCACGCGATGTCCACATGATAACAATGCATTCGACGTGGTAAATACCAAGGCTAAACTTCCCACTGCACGGCGCACTTGTCATTGTGTCGCTCAAGTGAATGTTTAAAACTCTAAAAACAAATTCATCGAGCACGAACTACTACCAACGCCTACACATATAAAGACTTTCCAAACTAATCAAATCCTAGACATAAAAGACTTCATGAACGCCTACTACAAATATTTGTTATGTTGAACAACATTTTTTTAAATGCATCAACAATTTTTGAATTCATGAACATTTTTTGATTCAACAATTTGTTTTTGAATTGATGAGCTTTAAAAAAATTGGGGAACAAATTTTGAAATTCACGATATGTTTTTGAATTTTTGTGAACATCTTATAAATTTTAATGAACATTTTTTCAGATTCACGACTATGTTTAATACATGATCATTTTTTTCCAAATCATGAACATTATTGTATTCCCCGACCATTTTTTTCAAATCATTCAAGATGGTATTTTTAAAATTTCATGGACATTTTTTTCCAATTCCCAGATAGGATTCGAATATACGACCATATTTCAAAATCATGAGAATTTAAATTTCACGAGAAGTTTTTTGAAATAATGATTTTTTTCATAATATGCGTACAGGTTTTAAAAATTACTAACATTTTACGGTTTCCCGAGTATTTTTAAAATTCATGAACATATTACAATTTTTCAGAAAAAATTCAAAACTCGCTACTTTTTTTAAGGGAACTCACAACTTTTTAAAATTTGAAAATTTTCGAAATCAAGAAATAATTTAAAGAATGAAAAATAAAAAGGAAATGAGAATAGAAAACACAAAAAATCGAAATAAAAAAATAGGGCATCACGCGGTGCGCATGAGTTCGTGTGGTGAGGAGAGAAAAGGCGTGGAAAAGGGTGGGCGGACCTGGGAGTCGAACTCAGGTCTCGTGGATGGACGATTGAGTGGTTAACCACTGGGCTACCGTCATGCTTGTGAAAAACTGTAGGCGTCACCGTATAAGAACCGCACTCCACGGCGGCGACCCTGAAATAAAACCGAATCGTTTTTTATGAACTTACGGGTGGCACAGTGGGTAATTTATACACAACTCCGGGGGCAATTTTCATGACGTACGACCAGAAGTTATTATTATTATTATTACTAGCAAAAGTGCCCGTGCGTTGCAACGGGAGAGAAAATAACACACGCTCTTAACCCAATAATCATGACTCAAGACCCTAATAGGTCCACGTCCTTTATTTTCACATGGCATCACATTTGTGTTGCCGATAGTGCCCTCAGTGCTCACACAACGAAAACGCGTTTGAATGTGGCAGTCCTAAGGCCTCTCTCTCTCCCTCCCTCTCTTTCTCTCTCTCTCGCACGCACACTCGGAATAAGATGAGAAATATGTTGTTTTTCCCCACGAGGTTTTTCAGAGGAAAGCGCCACGCGTTGCCCGCCGAAGCGGTGGGCTAACCAGCATTAATAACCTCTTCAAAAGCCAATAAGGTTAAAGAAGTATACACCTAAATAACTAATCATGCATATACACAAATAGATATGGGATCAAAACATTTTGTTTACGACAGCCTGAGCTTCCCATGTAAAGCGGCTTCTCATGTAAGGCGTCTATGTGAGACTCTCATAGTTATTCATGTTTGCTAGTTACCTATGGTTTTTAGACAAACAAAAATAAATTGGTGTTCCTTTACAAAAAGGGTGTATACCATAAACTGTAGAAATTGAATATTCATTACAGGAAACAGAAGTAGAAGAGCTAGATTCAAAACAGTGATGACAAACTGCAACCAGTTATTCTATCTGTATGTATCTATGGATCGAAGTTTATCACAATATTTTGAACCATACCAAGCTTCTGGTGCATGCTCCTATATTCTAGTTCAAGGAAGAAAAATTTATCCAGTAAACTAAAAAATAATCTAAAACGGACATCGAAGGCATATTTCAGCAATCGGCACTCCACCGCAATAATCATAACATGCACCTGCTGGCGAAATATGAACAACTCTTATTAATCTGCATTAAAAAAAACAGAAGAAGACGCCACAGAAATAAAGATATCACAATCCCTCATATTGCAAACTCATAGATTTCAGTGGCAGTGGCATCAGCAAAGCCGGTGAATTGTAATTAGAACATCAGAGGGCCTATTTAAATTTCAAACGAAATGACTATAGTATGCACACATCTACATCTAAGATCTAAACACTCAAAAACAAATCCCACTTGTTTTTTAAGCTCTACTGAACTACATTCTTTCACCTCCACATCAATTCCCACATGGTATAAAAAGATCAAAAATCATGTGCAAGTATTATATTAAGTGTTGTTTTACCACTGACTTTATTATAAAGCTCAAGGAGGCCAGATGCAAGCATTATACTAAGTGTGTTCTAACCTGACTTGTTTGCAAATCTTCATAGCTATAACTCTACATCATCCAAGAAACCGAGTCTTGAGGAACATTTAAGGTCACATGGCGGCAGATGATGGGCAGGAACGGAGATAGGGACCTACAGTAGCAAGAACCAAATGAGCAGCAACAGCAAACCAGAATGATGACCCTAAGAAACACAACAGAGCTCATAATCATGCACAGTAAACAAAACTGAACCGATTGCACGGTATATGAAAAATAAACCTGAACGTTAGTATACAGAGTAAACAAAACTAATATTCAACATCTCACTATCCAAAAATAAACTGAAACATCAATAAATAGAGTAAACAAAACTAAACAGAATAAACTCTATTTAACACTTCATTATCCATTCATCCAGCAGCAACACACATCTCAGTAGGCAAGTACGAAAACCAACAACAATGCATCCGTTCATTAACAAGCCCATAACAATAGGAGGCAAGAACGGAAACCAGTAATGCATGAGCAGTTAAATCAACAGTAGGACATGCTCATGCTGTAGATCAGCAGGTAAGAACAAAAACCAGTAACAATGCATGAGCTGTTAAATTAATAGCAGGAAGTAAAAAATAGAAGGAAGTAATCCACCTGAGAAAGAGCTGTTCCTGAAAGAAATGACCAAGGACCGAAGGAACAGCAGCAGCAACAACCACCCCTGCCACCGGTGAACACACACCACGGACCAATAACCAGAGCAGCAATGAACCTACCACCAAACCATAACCACAGCCCTGTGCAACAACAAAGATAAACTACATGAGCTATGGATGGGTACTCCTCACCAGACAGCCATGTGCCCCTGCTTGTTCTTTGCTCCTATTCTGTTGCCCACTGCCAGCTACTCCTCACCAGGCAATGCAAATTGCAAAATTCGTGCACTTGTACAGACCACAATACCTGAAATTCTAACAAATAACTTGCATAAAGGAGAACTGAACCCATGAGTGGAAATATATGTAGGGAAAATGAATCAGTTCAGAATATAGAAGAAAATCATTAGTGCAAACCATAATTGTGGTATTATGGTTTATTGACATATCGGTTCTAGCTGGTGCCAAAATGCATCATAATCCCAGAGTAGAGAAGAAAATCATCTGAAAATCTTCTGCACTCTGGGTCCAAAAGTCACCAGCAAGTTATTTCTGAAATCATAGTACTCGTCAAATGATCTATGCACATTCTTCCACACATGGCAAGAAGTAGAACATTTCTCTAGGTAAATCAAATTCATACTCAACCCACTTGACCCTATCACTACTTTTCTGTTGTAAAAATTTGCATTGCATTTTACTAAATTATACACCTAAAACAGGGTAGCCATATATATAATCATTTGATAACTCTTGTCTATTGCAGAAACACAAGATCT
The DNA here is from genome assembly GCA_039707655.1 of Elymus sibiricus. Classification (NCBI taxonomy): domain Eukaryota; kingdom Viridiplantae; phylum Streptophyta; class Magnoliopsida; order Poales; family Poaceae; genus Elymus; species Elymus sibiricus. The sequence goes on from CM077668.1 coordinate 271,297,142, forward strand.
ACGAACAGTATATATTAGTGACGTAGTAATGTTTGGTTGCTAGTTTCTGGAAACATAAGATAACTTGATATTGTATTTTAAATACAGTAAGTCAGTAAAACAATTGAGCAGGTGATTTACGCTTGGCACTTAAAAGTACTACTGTACAGACCAAGAGGAGACCCCATATCAGTTCACCAGCTATACAGAAAAGAAGAAACACAGAAAAAAAAATAGTACAAGAATACTACGAACCTGCAGCAGTAGAGGTGGTAGGCTGGCTTGCGTCCTTGGAGGAGTAGAGGCGAACTGGATGGGTCGCCTCGGATCCTCGAGTTTGGCGCTCGTCTCACGGACGGGGCGGGGCGGGGCGGAACGGGGGCTGCCGCGGCGTCGACTGTCGCTGGCGGTGGAGACGGGGCGGGGCGGGGCGGAACGGGGGCGGCCGCGGCGTCGACTGTCGCTGGCGGTGGAAGGCGCGCGGCGGCGGTGAGGCGGGGCGGTGTGGGGCGTGGGAGGAGGTCGAGATGGGATCGGGAGGCAGGGTCGTGCGGGTGGCTGGGCTCGTACCGGTTCGGTTGACTTATTACGAGGACTGCGGGTTGAATAACCAAAACATGAGGGGCTTTTTCGCAAAAACGCCGACGACGTACGACCAGAAGTTATCCCTGCTTTATATATTATAGCAAAAGAGCCCGTGCGTTGCAACGGGAGAGAAAACATAACACACGCTCTTAACCCAACAACCATCACTCAAGACCACAACAGGTCCATCTCCTTTATTTTAGCGAGGCATCATATTTGTGTTGCCGCTTATCCTCCTTCTCACCCTCGTCGCTGGTACGAAAGAAAAACGGATCGTGCGCTATAAATTATAAGTTTGCTTTCAAAACAATATTTAAAAAATATTTAACAGGTAAAATTAACATCATATTCAGATTTCACACATTTTTCTAATCAAATTTCATATATAACATGTTAAAATCGGAGTTACGGTTTAAAAGATACGGATAATTTAGAAAATCATTTGTTTGACTTAAATATCTTTTAAAATAATATTTAAAAATAGTTAACAGGTAAAAATAATCTCATATTCATATTCTACATATTTTTCTAATCAAATTTCATATATAACATGTTCAAATCGGAGTTACGGTTTAAAAGATATGGATGATTTAGAAAAACATTTGTTTGACTTAAATATGATCCGCGGATGAATTACGTAAAAGATCAAGGGGGTTTTCGAAAAATGTAAAATAACGGTTCGGGTGTGACTTAAATCCGGACCGCGGGTTGATTTCAAGAAAACACAGGGGCTTTTGTGTAAAATACGAAAAAACGATTCGTTTTTACTTAAAACAGGATTGCGGGTTGAATTCTCTGAAATAGAGGGACTTTTCTGAAAAATGCCATGACGGACGACCAGAAACCCAATTTGCTTTATTATTAGGTAGAGCTTATTAATTATTAATATATACTAGCACATATGCCCGTGCGTTGCAACGGGAGAGATAATTGACGTGTCCACTGAAATATCCGTCAGTACGGCCCAACAACATCCGAATTGTGCCCGTCCACGGCAGATCACAACTCATGTCCCGTCTTCATCGTTCTGGAGGCTACTCCTCTACAACCTGGTCGTCCCCATCGACCAAATGCCCATGCACATCATGTTAGGACCACCGCCATTTCCACACCAATCGCCAGTACTTAGCATTGAGACGGCCACTCGACAATGGAGAACACGGACCCGTGCGTTGGTATGGGTGCATTGCAAGAGATGCTTTCATTTGTGTCGTGGCAAACGTCGAAGTTCTTCTCCGCTTTTTGCGGATTCCAACGTCTCCATTTCCTCCCGCATGTGGAGTCCCATTAGTTGGAGACCTCGTCTGCGTTTTTTGTAAGCATGCATTAGTTGCTGGAGAACTCATTTTATATTTTTTGTCCTTCCATATTCTTCTGCCATGTCTTTTGAAATCTTCTCTAGAGATAACCAGGACCGAGTCTTCATCCTCCGCTTATTAATTTTCGACACAGCTCCTAGATATTCAGCATGAGGTTGTGTGTTCGATTCGTTGCACCAGCACTATTTTTGCTTCCGTGTGTCTTAAATGGGCTAGGATAGGTGGGCGGCGCAAGAGCTCGGTCCAGGCGGGGCAAACGCGAGAGATCGCTGGTGGGAAGGTGCAAAAGGAAGTTTTGCTGGCGTCTGGGGCGGTACTACCGCTTTAAGCGGTACTACCGCTTTAGCCGAAGAAAAAGCGAATCGTTTTTAACTTACGGGTGGCATTGGTGGGTAATTTGTGTCAACTTCGGGGGTAGATTTAATGACGGACGACCAGAAGTTATCCGTGCTTTATTAATAGGTAGAGATTAATATATATATATATATATATATATATATATATATATATATATATATATATATATATATTATATAATAAGGTAGAGATTTATTATTATTATTTATTATTAGGTAAAGAAAACAATAAAGGAAAGCCGTTTCTAATGTATTCCCTTTGTTCCTAAATATAAGATGTTTTTTGCAGTTTGAACTGCAAAAAGTTTTACATTTGTGTAGAGAGGTAGTGCATTGATTTATCGGCCCATGCTTTATAAGGGAGTGCAGGTAGACCTGGCAATAATACATGCCTGGTCCGTTCTTCCAGCAACTCATCCCTTCAAATAGGGATGTAAATAGCAAAAAAAGGGCGTCCACAAGTCCCGTTTAGTTAGTTTTAGTTAGCTTGATAGTTCGTTTTCCCTGGAAAAAAAAACAAATAAATAAATTATTGAACTGTTAGACCATAAGTGAGTGGATTTAAACGGGACCGGCTTTACACTATCCAGTACATTACGTCACTGCATTCATGGATGGACTCAAGAAAATTAAGTTGTTTTCCGAGGTTTGCCAACAAAAAGGAAAAAAAAACTGTTGCTTGAGTGATTTGTGATGTTGGCTTTATCTCTTTTTTTAGCGCTATCTCGTTTCTTTTGATGGAAGATGGTTGTACCTCATGTGGGTACATCTAGGACGTGTTTGGTTGCCTGTATTTCCCTTAACTAGGCTCACATGGGAAGTTTGTGGCCCGTTTGGTTGCTCGCATACACTATTGGGCCTGCATCGCACGAAGTTTAAAGCGCCTCTGGGCCTGACTCGCTGGGAACGTTCAGATCGGCAGCTTCTAGCGAGTCGGGTCGAGCTGAGCCACAACGAGCGCACATGGGTGGGCCCCTTGCACGAGAGGAGGCTGGAGGGATGCGAGCTGTGTACGTGCTTCTTCTTCTACCTCCACTAACCTCGTTCCTAATCTCCTTTCTTTCTTCTCCTCTCTAATCTACATAACGGTGCTTTGATTCGAGGTAAGCTCTACACGAAAAAGAAGCACATCGATGTTACGGTTCCATTTAGGCGATCGGTTCGTAGTTTCGTCGATCGTAAATGCTCAATTTTGTGTTCACGTTTGGAGCTATTTTGAACGATTTTTGTCAAATTCGTCCGCACGATCGACCGTTTGAAATTTCCTTTCACCAGTAGCCTAATCTCGCAGTTCCTCACGACATTCGTGTTCCAAGTTTTCTGTTTCGACGATTGTTCATCTCGGCCTTCTCTCCTCGATCTACCATGACGCGCACACTGTATTTCTTCTACTCGTTCCTCTGCTTCAGAGCCCTCGTATTCGTCCCTCTCGACAACGGCGCCGTTCCTCTTGACCTCCTTGCCCGCGTCCTACTACACTGGAGTCGTTTCCTGCATCGTTCATTTCAGCCTCCTCTCTCTCATCCTACTACACTGACGCTGCCATGACGCGCGCACTGCATTTCTCCTCCTCTGTCCTCTGTCTCCGTGCGGACTTTCTCTGCGGTGACGAGGTTAGCAACTAGTTCGCCGCGCCGCCGACGGGGTCGCTCGCGCACGACTCCGTGCTCGTCGTGTCGGACGCGGAGCCACGGCCACCGTCCACCGCAGTCACCATGGTCCGACACGCATTGCATTTCTTCTCCCCGTTCCTCTGCCTCGGTGCTCCTCCGCACGGACTTTCTCTGTGGCGGCGACGCTAGCAACTAGTTCGCCACGGCGCCGGCAAGAACGCTCGCCTGAGACTCTATGCTCGTCGTGTCGGACGCGACGCCGCGGTCACTGTCGTGGTTTTAACACAGCAGATGCCCTTGTGAAAGGACTTAGAGATGAGGCCATCGCACGAGTGTGGAAGCTTAGCGGGGTTGAACGGGAACGAGAATACGCCGGGTTATCCAGGTTCGGCCCCTCACGGTGGAGGTAAAAGCCTACGTCCTGCTTGATTATATTGTTGTAGATCTCGATTACAAGGATGCGGATTCGCTAACCTAGCTCTCGAGGAGGTTGCAACTTAGTCTTTTTCGCATAGGTGCTCCCCTTTATATATACAGGTGAAACCCTAGATTACATGAGAGTCCGGGCAGTCCTTTGACCCGTCTCCTACTCTTTCCTACTTGTTCTCCAAGACGGTCTTTACGCTACTCATCTTCTCGTGAGCCGGCCCATTGCCTAAGCCGGCCCTTTCCACTAATCCTCCTCAAGCCGGCACGCCTAGAAACCTTCAGCCCTGCAGTGAATTGACCCGCTGAGCCTGCTTCATGGCCGGGTCATCTCCCTGCCGGGTCTATATGCTGGTAAATATCCCCAACATTAGCCCTCAGTTTGACTTGAATTTATTCATGTTAAACTCCACCCTGGAAAATAAAACATTTATAAGATATCCTGTAAATGCTTCCCAAGCCGGTCCTTTAGAACACTGTCTTTGACTGGCTCAATTTCCGGGTCAAGTAGATAGCCGGGTCATTCTTTCGGTTTTAGACTTAGCTCGTGGGGCAAGGCCTCTTGCCGGCTCAAGAAACAATCAACTGGCGGGCGCCTGACGAAGAGAGTTCCCCCCCAGCCTAAGCAAGATGAAGTGGTTGTCTTTGCAGATCATCTTCAGAAGGGTTTTCGTCCGCTCGGGTCAAAATTCTTCCGTGACGTTCTCAATTTCTTCGACCTTCGGCCACAGGATCTTGGCCCAAACTCAATCACCAATCTCTGCCAGTTTCAAGTCTTCTGCGAAGTATACCTCCAGACAGAGCCAACTGTCCTTCTCTTCCGAGAATTTTTCTACATTAATCATCAGACCGAGTTCACCGATGGCCCTAGCATAGAACTTGGTGGCGTTTCCATTCAAAGGCGAAGAAACACTCCTTTTCCTGAGGCCAAGTTGGCGAGTCATCCCAAGGGCTGGAACAAGATTTGGTTTTACTGCAAAAACACTGCCCCTCAAGGTGAAAACCCCCTGCCGGGTTACAGACTGGACCGGCTCAACGCCACGGTTGCCTTTCCGGGTTGGCCGTCAGCACAGGAACGTAAAATTTTTTCCCCTATTTATTCCAAGATAAGGGCCTTGGCTGCTAATGGCCTCACCGGGATCGACCTGACCCGGTTCTGGATAAGCTGGCGAATCCAGCCCCTTAGCTAGAGGGGCGACTTGATGTGCAATTATACTGGTGAGTCGGCTGATGTTCAACGCTTCAGCCAAGTTAATTTATCTGTGGGTGACATCAACAAAGCCACCAAGAAATTGTTGGGAGAGCCCCAAGATAAATGCAACAAAACTGGGCTAGCTCCCTTCTGCTTGACCAACCCTGTGCCTTCAGTAAGCACTTGCACCTTCTTATTTTGTTCTTGACTCGCTTTTTCTGTCTCAATCATAATCGCCGACTCGTCCCAAATGCAGGCAGACGACAAGTTTTGGAAAAGGAAGAAGCCTCGACAACCCGCCCCCACTCCAGTGGATCCACAGGATGAGCCGGCCGATGCTGATGAGCCGGCTGCAGAAAATGAGGCTGAGGTAGAACTCGACTCGCTTGGTCGTCTTTTTATTCAACTTGCTGACGCCCCTTCTCTTCAGGATGAAGCTGAAATTAGCCACACCAACGAGCCAGAGGTAAATTTGATCTCTTCAGACTCTGACTCTCCAATACCTATTCGGAAGAAAACCCGGGCTGTAATCCGCAAGGTTCGAATGAAGCCCCGGGTTGCCGTCCGTAAGGTCCCTTTTTCACACCAGGACGCTCATTTGGATCCCAAATTTGTTTTGAAGAAAACACATCAAGTCGGGACCTCCAAAAGGAAGACCCGGAGCGGTGAAGGCGAGTTGAGTGGCGGGCTTCCATATGAGCCGCCATCCCGTAGAGCACGGGCAGAGGTGCTTCTCAGTCCAACCCCCTCTTTTCCTCTAGCTGGTTGCTTCAAAGAACCCTTACATTTAAATGACTCGGCTTACCAGACGTCCCCCTCCTCGGGCGAGTCAAGCGCTACTCAGGCGTCGGCTTTCAACATCAACCCTAGGTAAGTAATCATTCCTGTGACATAGCAGTTTCTTATACCTCTCCCTTGAACCGAATAACTCCTTGTTCCTTGTACAGTGCCAAGGCCATTAAGAAGAAAGCACCAGGTGGGTCATCTGACCTGGTCATTCAAACATGCCCTCAAGAGGAGGCCACCTTGGTCCCCCAGGATGAGCCGGCCTTCCAGAATAGCCCGCCACCTCAAGACACCGCCAGCCCGGCTCGTGCTCCCTCGCATGTTATCCAGGAGAGAGAAAATCCAACTGAGGAGCAGCCCGAAGAGCCGCCCGTGGCGCCGGCTCAGGATGATGTGGTGGTGACTGGAGAAAAACAAGCGACTCTGGAGGCTTCTACCGCTCTTACCAAAATCCCCGCCAAGCCTGAGCCGGCCTCGAAGGACAAGGGAAAGACAGCTCTTAACTTTGCTACGTTCGAAGACCAAGATGCCAGTACCCTGCACCAGGCTGTGCTGACCCGGATGTCTGAAAGCCGGGACGCAGAGATCGCCATGATAACGTCATTGAAGCGGAAGTACGAGGTAATTTGCGCCCTTCGTTCTGTACCATATATATATATATGTAGCCCCCAAGGGCCGGGTCATTATAGAATGATGACCCGGGACTTCAAAATTTAACTTGTATGCATAACTTCAATCGGTGACCCCAAAGGCCGGCTCGCCATTCATGACGGGCGAGTCTTCATAACTTGTAAGCCGGATAGATCAATTTATGCATTAGCCCCCAAGTGCCATGTAGAGTGCTTGCAGCTGCATGGAACTTGCCTTGCTGTTTGTTTTAAGCTCGAAAACATATAGCCCCCATGTGCCGGGTTGTCCTTTAGGGCAGCTCGGGTCATGCATATATGATGTATAACAAACTGCTCTGCAGGAAATGCTGGATCAAGTAGAAGCCCAGGCTTCCTTCTTTCGAAAGGAAGCAAGGAAGGAGAAAAAATTACACAAAGAAGCTGAAGAATCCGCTGCTGAAGCCAATAAATCTTTGGTCATTGTGAGGAACACCTTGCAAGAGACTGAAGCTGCCAGAGCCGCCCAAGCCGTGCGAGCTGAAGAGGCTGAAGCCAAACTTGAGCCGGTAACTCAAGAACTGTCGACTCTGAAAGGCCAAATCACCGCCATGTGCCGAGCCATCTTTGGTAAGCAAAACAGACCACCATGGAATAATTGTTCCGACTTAAATATGCCAAGCCGGCTTTACTGATCGTGTATACTCACTTTTGCAAGTCGGAAGAATCAAACTCTTGTGCAGCAACCTCTGGTGAAGTTGAAGGCAGTATATACCTTTGTGGAACAGCTGTACATAGGCGGCTCAAGATGTATTATGGCCGCAAAAAACACCACCTCACCACCACAACTGATCGCGGACATGTTGAAGGAGTTGTCTGTCGTGCCCAGGTGGTTTGAGGACTGGAAGAAGGCGTGCTGCCGCTCTGGGGCTCTAACAGCACTTGCCCGAGCCAAGGCATCCGTGCCAGAGCTCGATCCGGCTCAGATCGTGGGCGGGTACCCAGAATTCAACGTGGACGCCACCGCGATCGCAGAAGAGGCAGATCTGACTAGGTACCAGGCGCCCTACTCAAAGGAGAATGAGCGGATAGAGCCGTCTAATCATGAGTCGGTGGCCCTAACCCGTATGCGTAAGCCATCCTTTGCTCCTGAAGTCGACCCTTCCACCCTGATATCCGCCGATGCCCTATTTGAAGCGTTGCGCTCAATTCAGTGGTCGACCGGCGAGTCAAGTCAAGAGGCGGAGGATGACGACGGCCGCGAAGAGCCGGCACATGGTGCTTCATCGGGCGCTGGTGCCAGCTCTGACCCGGCGACATAAACGTCGGCTTATCTTTTGTAGGCCGAACTTTGTAAAAATCTGTGTCATGGCCGCAGTTGATGGGCGGCTTGTAATAGGGTAGTATGAAACACTTGGTGCTGATGCCAGTGCCATCATGTACTGAGCTTGTTTATTGCCTGTACCAATACTATGGACGCCTTACTTCTGTAAATCCTCTTTTGGGCTGCAAGAGCCGGTTTTTTGCAATAGAGTGATTCTGCTGAAACAATAACAATTGCATGTAATGGTTACTGATGAAATCACAGAAACGAGTAATCTTTGTTACTGTTTGCAATGACTCAAGACTATCAAAGTGAACTAAAGTAAATGCTATGCATGGATGTATGCATGTATGCAGAGATGAGATGAGTGCAACAAAAAGAACTGAATCGTAACAAGCCGGCTGCTAAACGCAACTTGAGACGGCCGGCTCATAAAAGCGCAAGCCGGAATATGTTTTCATGAAGCTGGCACTTTGGCCTGTTGGTTTGTCCTTGCTATCTAAAAGCCGGCTCTCACACAACCAATCGGACGCTTTAACTCTGACGAATTCAGGGTCACCAATGTGATTGACTCATCAGACGTACGCCGGGTCGTTTTTTAGGGAGTAGCATCTTGATAACAGGCAGGTTTAACCAACCTTGTGGCATCTCGCTGGGTTAAAGGGTTTTGTAAGCTAAACTCAATTGAGTTGGAAGCCCCCAAGTAACCGAGATCAACAAATAAAGATCCAGCACACAAATTTTGAGGCAAAACAACACCTTTACACAGTGCTGCTGGTCGTTATTTTATTTGATCGAAAACAGGTATATACATGGTAAAATGTATGTACAAAGATATGACCTAGTCGATGACTTACGTGTAGTATGGCCGGAGCTGGGCGATGTTCCAGGGCCGGCTTGTTTTCTCCTCAGAGGTACGTGACTTATCTGCCTCACGTATATCAATCAGGTAATATGACCCATTGTTGAGATTCTTGCTGACCACAAAGGGCCCTTCCCAAGGTGGCGAAAGCTTATGCATGCCTGTCTGGTCTTGTATTAGCCGGAGCACCAGGTCACCTTCCTTAAAAGTGCGGCTTCGAACCCTACGGCTGTGGTAGCAACGTAGATCTTGTTGATAAATCACGGATCTGGACGCAGCAAGTTCGCGTTCCTCTTCCAGAGCATCAAGAGCGTCTTGGCGAGCCTGCTCATTGTCTGATTCCACATAAGCCGCCACTCGAGGGAAGTCATGACGAATATCGCTTGGAAGTACAGCTTTTGCACCATAGACTAGAAAAAACGGCGTATAGCCTGTTGATCTATTGGGAGTAGTCCGTATGCTCCAAAGCACCGAAGGCAATTCTTCTTCCCAGCAACCTGGCGTGCGCTGTAAAGGCACCATGAGCCGGGGTTTGATACCACGCAGCAATTCCTAATTGGCCCGTTCTGCTTGTCCGTTGGACTGAGGATGCGCAACCGATGCTAGATCAAGCCGGATGTGCTCCTGTTGACAGAACTGTTCCATGACTCCCTTAGAAAGATTGGTTCCATTGTCTGTAATGATACTGTGCGGGTAACCAAATCGGAATATCAGCTTTTTCAGAAACTTGCCAGCTGTAGCCGCGTCGCAGTTGCTGACCAACTCTGCTTCCACCCACTTTGTAAATTTATCCACTGCGACCAATAGGCGAGTATGCTTGTTCTTCAAACGTTTGAAGGGTCCCACCATGTCAAGCCCCCAGACCGCAAAAGGCCAAGTTATCGGGATCATCCTCAACTCTTGAGCCGGCACGTGAGCCTGGCGAGCATATTTCTGGCAACCATCACACTTGCGTACAATGTCCTCTGCATCAGCATGAGCTGTGAGCCAGTAAAAACCGTGCCGGAAAGTTTTCGCGACCAGTGATCTTGAGCCGGCATGGTGTCCACAATCGCCCGAGTGAATCTCATTGAGAATTGCGCGGCCTTCTTCAGGCGAAACACAACGCTGAAAAACACCAGTGACGCTTAGTCGGTGCAACTCGCCGTTGACAATAGTCATAGACTTGGATCGTCTGATGATCTGCCGAGCGAGGATTTCCTCTGTTGGCAGTTCTCCCCGGCTTAGATAAGCCAAGTAGGGGACCGTCCAATCAGGGATAGCGTGGACAGCAGCCACTAGAGCCGCCTCCGGGTCAGGAATAGCCAAGTCCTCCTCTGTTGGTAACTTGACAGACGGGTTGTGCAAAACGTCCAGGAACACATTGGGTGGCACTGGTTTGCACTGAGAACCCAAGCGAGAGAGTGCGTCTGCCGCCTCGTTCTGACGGCGATCAATATAGTCAACTTGATAACCTTTGAAGTGTCTAGCAATATTTGTGGCCGCATGCCGATAAGCCGCCATAAGGGGATCCTTAGAATCCCATGTACCGGAAACTTGCTGGGCCACCAAGTCCGAGTCGTCCAAACACCTGACCCGCCTCAGGTTCATCTTTTTGGCCATCCGAAGCCCATGAAGCAAGGCCTCATATTCTGCTGCATTGTTAGTACAGGGGAACATGAGTCTTAAAACATAACAGAACTTGTCTCCTCGTGGAGAAGTAATCACAACTCCAGCCCCCGAGCCTTCGAGCTGCCTTGAGCCGTCAAAATGTATGGACCAGTATGGTGTGTCGGGCTTCTCTTCGGGAGCCTGCAACTCTGTCCAATCATTAATGAAATCCACCAATGCTTGAGATTTGATTGCTGTGCGAGGCACGTATTTAAGATGATGCGGACCCAGCTCGATGGCCCACTTAGCAACCCGGCCGGTCGCCTCCCGGTTCTGGATTATATCCCCAAGAGGTGTTGAGCTGACCACAGTGATTGGATGTTCATGGAAATAATGCTTCAGCTTACGGCTAGCCATAAACACTCCGTAGACCAGTTTCTGCCAATGCGGATACCGCTGCTTGGACTCGGTTAATACTTCACTGATGTAATACACAGGGTGCTGAACTGGATATTCCTTGCCATCCTCTTTGTGCTCGACAACGACTGCCACACTTACAGCCTTGTTATTGGCAGCAATATACAACAACATTGCCTCCTTCTCGCGAGGGGCAGCAAGGACCGGCGGCTCAGACAACTGCTTCTTGAGGGCCTCAAAAGCCTGATCTGCAGCATCACTCCAGACAAAGTTATCTGCCTTCGTAAGCAATTGGTACAACAGAATTGCCTTCTCTCCAAGCCGGCTTATGAACCGACTCAGTGCCGCAACCCGCCCAGCCAGCTTCTGCACGGCATTCAGATTGGCCGGCTTAGCCAGTGTCATGATTGCTTTGATCTTTTCCGGGTTAGCTTCAATGCCACGCTCGGAAACAAGAAATCCTAGAAGTTTTCCAGCAGGGACACCAAAGACACACTTCTCTGGGTTAAGTTTCATCTGATAGACACAGAGATTGTCAAATGTTTCCTTGAGATCCTCCAACAGAGTTTCTTTCTTCCGGAATTTAACCACAATGTCATCAACATAAGCATGAACATTCCGCCCGATCTGTTTATGAAAACAGCTTTGGACACAACGCTGGTAAGTCGCCTGCGCACACTTTAGACCAAACGGCATGGTTGTATAACAGAAGGCCCCAAAGGGTGTGATGAAAGCCGTCTTTTCCTGGTCTCCTAGCTTCATTTTGATCTGATGATAGCCAGAGTAAGCATCCAGGAAGCATAAACTCTCGCAACCGACCGTAGCATCGATGATCTGGTCAATACGGGGCAAGGCAAAGGGGTCACTAGGACAAGCCTTATTCATGTCTGTGTAATCAACACACATCCGCCAAGTCTCGTTTTTCTTCAGAACAAGCACCGGGTTAGCTAACCATTCAGGATGGAAGACTTCGACGATGAACCCGGCAGCTAGGAGCAGGGCCACTTCTTCACCAATAGCTTTCCGCCTTTCCTCATTAAAGCGACGGAGATACTGGCGAACTGGCTTGAACTTGGGATCCACATTAAGGGAGTGCTCAGTGAGTTCTCTCGGTACACCTGGCATGTCAGAAGTGTTGGAAATATGCCCTAGAGGCAATAATAAATTGGTTATTATTATATTTCCTTGTTCGTGATAATCGTTTATTATCCATGCTATAATTGTATTGATGGGAAACTCAAATACATGTGTGGGTATATAGACAACACTGTGTCCCTAGTATGCCTCTAGTTAACTAGCTCGTTGATCAAAAGATGGTGAAGGTTTCCTAGCCATGGACATGAGATGTCATTTGATCACGGGATCACATCATTAGGAGAATGATGTGATGGACAAGACCCAAACTATGAACATAGCATAAGATCGTGTCAGTTTATTGCTATTGTTTTATGCATGTCAAGTATCTGTTCCTATGACCATGAGATCATGCAATTCACTGACACCGTAGGAGTGCCTTGTGTGTATCAAACGTCACAACGTAACTAGGTGACTATAAAGGTGCTCTACAGGTATCTCCGAGGGTGTCTGTTGGGTTGGCATGGATCAAGACTGGGATTTGTTACTCCGTATGACGGAGAGGTATCTCAGGGCCCACTCGGTAATACAACATCACAATGAGCCTTGCAAGCAATGTGACTAAAGTGTTAGCCACGAGATCTTGTATTACGGAACGAGTAAAGAGACTTGCTGAAAGGATCGATATGGTTGACTAGAGGGGGGGGGTGAATAGGCAACTACCAATTTTTAGCTTTTCTTAACAAATTAGGGTTAGCAACAAAATAGGTTGTCTAGATGTGCAACTAGGTGAGCAACCTATATGATGCTAACAATCACAACACACGCAAGTAAAGGATACAATACAAGTAAAGCAAGTAAAATGTAAAGGTAAGAAATGACCACAAGTGGAGCCGGTGAAGACGAGGATGTGTTACCGAAGTTCCTTCCCTTTGAGAGGAAGTACGTCTCCGTTGGAGCAGTGTGGAGGCACAATGCTCCCCAAGAAGCCACTAAGGCCACCGTATTCTCCTCACGCTCTCACACAATGCGAGGTGCCGTGATTCCACTAGTGGTGCCCTTGAAGGCGGCAACTGAACCTTTACAAACAAGGTTGGGGCAATCTCCACAACTTAATTGGAGGCTCCCAACACAACCACGGAGCTTCACCACAATGGAATGTGGCTCCGAGGTGACCTCAACCGTCTAGGGTGCTCAAACACCCAAGAGTAACAAGATCCGCAAGGGATTAGTGGGGGGAAATCAAATATCTCTTGGTGGAAGTGTAGATCGGGGCCCTCTCCTCCAAACCCTAGAATATCAACAAGTTCTATTGGCTAGGGAGAGAGATCGGGCACTTTTGAGCTTAGGGGCAACAATGGAGCATAGGGAGGAAAGAGGTGAGTCATCTTGGGGAAGATGACCCCCTTAAATAGTGGGGAGGAAAAAACCAACCGTTATGCACTCACAGCCCGTGCACAAGCGGTAGTACCGCTCGGGCGAGCGGTAGTACCGCTCGAACGGAAATTCCAGACGCCTCGTTCAACTGAGCAGGTCAGGGGGCGGTAGTGCCGCCGGAGCGGTACTACCGCTCCCACTAGCGGAACTTCCGCTTGGTGCTGAACAGAAGCCGGAACCAGCGGTAGTAGAGAAAGGCAGGGCGGTAGTGCCGCCTGGGGCGGTACTACCGCTACTAAGTACCGCTCTACTACCGCTCGAGAGACTGAGGTATCCAGAAACAAATTATAAGCGGTACTCGGAGCGGAAGAGGAACGGCGGTAGTTCCGCCGGAGCGGTACTACCGCTCCGCACGAGCGGTACTTCCGCTTATATGATGAGAGCCCAGTGACGCTGCGGTAGTGGAGTGGCAGCCACGGCCGTAGTACCGCAGGAGTGGTACTACCGCTGTGAACTACCGCTCAACTACCGCCCGAAACAGAAGCAAATCATAAGCGGAAGAAGGAACCGTACTGCACCGCGGCAGTACCGCTGGAGCGGTACTACCGCTGGGCAGGGCGGTACTACCGCTTAATATGTTCTGGAAGACTCAAGCACAAAGGAAGGGAAAGCTCGATTGCCGGGAAAGAATGAGGGTGCAAAAAGACTGTGTACGTGATGTTTCCACCCAAACCTTTCCGATGCGGACCCCCTCTTGATAGTACGGTGTCCCTATGACTCAAATCCACCGAAGAAGAAACGTAAGAAAAACACCGTCTTCATAATAGCTCCGAGGGGCATCAATAGTCTTGTGCCAAGTGATGGAATATCTGAAATGCTCAATGCACACGATTAGTCCGCAAAAGTATTGTCATCAATCACCAAAACCACTAAGGGAGAAATATGCCCTAACAATCTCCCCCTTTTTGGTGGATTGATGACAACACGGGATTTGCACAATTAATAAAACGAGATAATAAGCAAACCCAACATATACAAAATATAGACGGGCTCCCCCTAGATGTGTGCACTATTTAGGTATGCTTTTGGAATGCAAAGCACACACACTAGGATCAACACTCTCCCTATATTTTATAGACCAGGCAATACTTGCAACAAACATAATACAAGCACTAAGTATGGTTGCAAGCATGTGTAAGAGAGCATGAAGATAAAGGGCAACATAATAACCATAGCTCCACACACAGATAATATGACATAATAAGATAGAAAAGGTAGCGTATGTCTCACACCATACAGGAACATAGTCTCATGGTCTCAACACAAAGCAAATAAGATAAAAGAGTTCACAAGCATAAAAACCAACGCAAATAAAACACGAGCTTGTGACTCGACAACACCCTGCAAATGCAAATCCCCGGTCCTAAACTCCGGTCCTAAACTCTCTCCCCCTTTGGCATCGAGACGCCAAAAAGGTAAAGAGTGACACTAAAGCGACCCGAGGTGGTGATGAACTCCAGAACATCAGATCTCCTCGTGCTCATCCGAGCCTTCGTGCTCCTCAGACTCCTCTGCTGCTGCGTCCTGATGCTCCATATCTGAATCTGACCACTTGCAGTGTTGAGTGATCCACTCCTCCTCATCGGTGACACGCTCCTCAGAGCCACTAGCAATCTCCTCACCCAGAGCCCTCATCATGGACTTATGACGCGAGCGGGCTGCCTTCTCAGCTACATGAGCTCTATGGCCCTTGGCCTCAATGCAAAAGAGCTTCTTCATCTTTGACTTGAGCTTGGAAGCCCAAGACGGGACCTTCTGAGAAGGAGGAACAAACTCATAGTCAGGCTCTGCCTCATCATCCGAGTCAGTGGGGGCAATCTCCTCACCAGGGGCAGCAGGTGCGGTCCCCCAGTTCTCCTTATGGCGCAGACACAGAACCCCATGAGTGTAGGAGATATGCCCTAGAGGCAATAATAAATGTTATTGATTATCTCCCTGTTCATAATTAGGTTTATGTTCCATGCTATAACTGCTATGGTTCTCGAGTCTACAATAACCACGAGGCTCGGAGGAAGACTCATATGCACGTGTGGGATAATAAATGGTAAAATGTATTCCTAGTCAAGCCTCTATGACTGGCTCAAGTATTGCATGATGATCCTGTTTTCCTGATCATGGGCATGGCTATGCCGGCAATTTTGAGGGCACAATTGTTGGTAGAACACTTGTGTTGAATCGACCCGATTGATGTTATGCTATGAGATACATTCGTCATAAGTTTATGGTTAATAACACAGAGAAGTTAATGTTTGCATAATTCCTTAGACCATGAGAGTGTCGAGTTTCTTCATGCTTGCTTCATGAACTTTGGGGTTTGTTAAACGTCATCCGTAAATGGGTGGCTATTACGGCGGCTTACGGGTTAATGGAAAAGTATGTCAAGAGACTTGATAGCTCAAGATTGGGATTTGCTCCTCCGACAATGGAGAGATATCTCTGGGCCCTCTCGGTGTTACGGTATCCATCATCGTCTGGCCAGACACAGGGTGATTTGATCACAGAGATGCCGGAACACGGGAACGAGAAAAGAGAACAATACCGGCAACGAGGTAACTGGCATTGTGGACAAGTGTTGATCCACGAGGATGCCGATGTTTCTCACCTCGGGTAATTGTAACATATCGCGAAGCAACAGGAATAGCTCACGGCAACTGGAGGTTCACTCGAATATTTATTCGTGTGGGTATAGGGATCGATATGGGTGTCCACGGCTCCGATGTTGATCATTGATCGGAAGGGGTTCCGGGTCATGTCTATGCTTCACCGAACCTATAGGGTCACACGCTTAAGGGTCATCTATCTGCTGAATACTAGACAGGGAGTCTGAGAGAAAATCACCGAAAAAGTTTCGGACGCCGGAAAAGTTTCGGACAGCAGAAAAGTTCCGCAGAGAGGTCACCGGATGAGTTCCGGTGAAACTGAAAAGTTGTTTCAGAGGATACCATAAATTCAAATTGGTTTTGGCACATGCCTGATAATTCTTGGAGGGTGCCAGAATCATTCTGGAAACTTTCTGGAATTTTCCGGGATGAAAACCGGAAATGTTCCGGAGCTGCCGAAACCGCTTCAGATGCTTTTCGCAGATGAAATCACTAAACCAGAATTGTTCCGGCTCGCGTTGAAAATTATTTTGGTGGGTACTAGAATTGTTCTAAGCCCACATGAATATTTTCAGTTCGATCAGACGCTAAAAAATGTCGTCGTGAATAGCGAAAGTGCTTTTTGGGATATTTTTGGAAAGCCACCTTTTGGGGCTTTGCTCCAAAAGATCTTGGGGATGACATGGATGGATAGGGGCCAATTTTGGGGCCCCACATGAGGGTGTGGCCGGCCACATGGTGGACTCCTTCATGGAGTCCCCCTTGTTCCTTGGTTTCACCTTTTAGGTCCTTGGGAAGGACTCCTTTCCATGTGGGTTTTGGGTCTTCTTGTAAAACCACCCTACCCCTTGGGTTTCCTATAAATAGGAGGTGTGTGGGCTGCCATAAGACACACTCTTGCTCTCATACACAAAGCCATGCATGATCTGGCATTCTTCTCTCCCTCCCAGCGAAATAGTTTCGTAGAGCCGAAAGGCTGTCTGGGTTCCGGCAGGAACTAGTTCTGGACGGCGAAGCCCTGCCGGATAGATGACACCGTATGTGTGCAACTCTGTAGAGAGATCGTAGTTTCGGTCTTAGTTCGAGAGTGCCTCCCAAAGGGCTGTCCGTGTGACCGTCCGAGTTTTGGAGGTCCTCCCGAAGGGCTGTCCGAGTGACAGTCCGAGTTTCGGAGGTCCTCCCGAAGGGCTGTCCACGACACCGTCCGGGGGACTGTGTGACCGCCTCCCGGAGGGCTGTCCGCGGGGCAGATGAGGGTATACATCCTCGCGGTTGGGAGGTTGTAAAATCCTAGCTGCGGGGATCTGCACCGCCAATCGTCATCGACTCTACTTCCGCTGCGCTACGAGTCGGTAACGATAATGATCAAACCTTGTATGCAGCCTCCATAGTGGTCCTGGGCTGGTGCGTAGGTCAGAAATTTTTGTTTTCTGCTGCGTTCCCCAACAGTGGCATCAGGAGCCGTGCTATGCGTAGATGCAGGTTGCGATCTAGAATACATAGAGATGTATGGGTGTTGCACAATATAATTAGGTAGTAGATGAGATCTATTGCTGAAAATTATTTGTGCGGGTAGCAGATGAAGTCTGTTACCCGATGTTCTTGTTGCTTCCCTCGAATTTGCATATTTCTGATCTTGATAACAGTATGGTGGAGTTTCAATGTTCTGGCAATCCGCGATCCTGATTGATCAACGAAGTCCTAACAGTTCATTGAATTCCACCGTAGTTAAAAAGAAAGATGAAATTTTGTAGACGAAAGGGCAATGCAGATGTGATCTGCACGGGGGTCACGCGTATGACGAAGTTTAGTATGGGGCTCGAGATTTTATTATCTCGTGTTTCATACACCCTGGAATGTTAATCTAGCGACTTGGATTATCATGCTTGATGATGGACGTTGGTAGCTTCGGTTTGTTTCGAAACCTTAGAAGCCACGTAAAATAAAATTTTGCATGGACCGATTAGAGGCGTCTAACTTGGTTTTGCAGGATGGTTTGCATGTGCATGTGATGTGGTATAGCAGTGTTCATAATAATTTGATTATGTATGAGATGACTATATGATGTAAATTGATTAACATGACCTGCGTGTCATGATTCGGCATGATGGCTGGAGCCATATGATTGCACTTTAATGACCTGCGTGTCAACCTTATGTAATGCACTTATTTTTATTAAGCTATAGAGATAGCAATATTATCTGGTGCATCGACAAGGTGGTGGCAATCTTCGCGAAGGTGAACACCGACGCAAATGCCGAAGACGAAGAAATACTTGACTTCTCCGTCAGAAAGGGCTATACCATATCATGCTATTATGAATTGCCTGAGATGTTTATCCCTTATGATGCACCCTTCTTGACTGGGCGGTAGTCGCTTTTATTAGGGTGATCTCTCACAAAAATATCAAGTAGATAGTGTTCTCCCAAGTGTAGCACCGTCACGGCACCTAACTTTTCGGGGTACGCCATGGATGCATGGGTGCGAACGATTAGGGATGTGTGAGGCGGGTGAGTTGAGACCTCGCAGCGAGATCACTTGGTTGTCTTGACGTTCAGGCATGAGTGTCATGAGCTCGGAACACACGCATCGAAAGATGAACAAGAGTCACATGGAGATGTGATCGGCAAGTTGGCCTACCGATTAAAATTCCTGTCATGAGATGATGATTCTATGGCGATGAATTGAAGTCTGGATCTTGTATCACTCAAAATCAATTATGAGAGATATTGATTTGAGTGGGAGCGCACTGTAGAATTAACTTGTTTAATTCTCAGTGCAATTAATTATGAACCCTGTCTAAGTGTGATTTGCATAATAGTTGTAGAATAATGGCTCGCGTTTCCACCTTCCCTATTAAAATTTAATAGCTGTTAAATATCTGGTTAAAACTTTACGGTTGGTAACGTAATATGAGGATTGTCCTCAAGAGTGCCGAGAAGGACTTTGTCCTATCGCGTGCTTTTGGTATTCTCCCGCTAATGCTATGGATCATGTGACTCTCGTCCTTCGATCCAAAAGCTAGAATTCCTTTTCAGTCAAAGTGCAATATGTTTGCTTCCATGAGACCCGAACTTCGAAAGTTTGGATAGTTATGTGATATTCATGGAATCTGAAAATCATTTTCAGAGACAGACAAAAGCTAAAAGATATGAGATATCCAAAGCAATATTTGTTTGCAAACTGTTAGTAAAGGAGTTTACTATGCATTAGACTGATAAGAGAGGGATCCAGAAGAACGCCAGTCATATGATGATGGTGAATAAAACAACAACTTAAAGAGAAAGGAAGTGTCCGAAGGGTGTTAGTGATGCTTTCACGCCTAGGAAGTCCGGGGCTAACGCCACTCTTAAGTTGGGTGCTTCTTCTAAGAGTAGGAGAAATACTGAAAGTTAAACTGTTAGAAGTATAATGGCAAAAGGAAAGTAGACTGGAATATCCAGCTCATGTATGAATGTCATACAAGTTTTTGATGTATAGAAGGCTGGTCAAAGATATAGTTCTTAGGAATTATGGTTAAACAAGTTAATCACTAATTCTTGGGTATTGTGAGTTAATCAAAAAGATACCCGCTCGATTGCATTCTGTTGCAACTCGATGTAAGAACTACTATGGCCTGAAAGACTAGCCAGGAATGAGGTTCAGATACACGCAGGGAACATAGTAAATGTTACTATGCCTTCCATCGGTGTATTCCCTATGTATTTACTTTCATAATTCATTTTAGAGTTTTACACTCTAGCCCATTGCATAAAGTATCTTGCAAGAAGGTTATTCATAAGAGAACTTTTGATGTTCGATGTTATGAATAAACATAAGGGCCATACTTTCATTATGAATGAGACGTATGTTATGAATATTGATAATAATACATTACCTCTGTATTTACTTTCATAATTCATTTAGAGTTTCATACACTCTAGCCCTTTGCATAAGGTATTTTGCAAGAAGGTTATTCATAAGAGAACTTTTGATGTTCGGTGTTATGAATAACATGAAGGGCCATGATTCCATACAGGATGGGATGTATGCTATGAATATTGATGGAAATATGATACATCCATAACACTGACGCTAAATGTCGCAAGACTAAAAGAATACCACACAAGTGTGGCACTGCATTTGGTCACATTGGAGAAGACCGCATGAAAATTCCATTATGATGGATTTCGAAGTCGTTTGATTTTGAATCATCTGACACTTGCAACTTTCCTCTGAAAAGTGAAGTGACTGAAATACCGTTCACAGGCCATAAGGAACGAGCAAAGAACATATTGGTGATCATACATTATGATGTGTGTAGTCCAATAAATGTTGTTGCAGGTAGTGGATTTATCTATCTTCAGAAATGACTCAAGAAGATATGTGGACATTTAGTTGTTGAGACGTAAGTCTGGATCTTTTTGAATTCATTCATAAGGTTTTCAAAAATGAAGTAGAAGTTGTTGTAACAAGAAAATTATGTTTCTACAATTCGATTGCAGAAAGGAATATTTGAGTTACAAGTTTAGCGAATGTCTGATGAGTTGTGAAAGGGGTTTCATAACTTGCACCTCCCGGAGCACCACTGCAAGTGGAGAGTCCGTGTAGATGTAATCGAACCATTTATGACATGGTAAGATCAAAGATGACATAAATAAATTTGCCATTATCCCTTTTATAGAGTGATGCTTTAGAGACTGCGGCTTTTACACTGAAAAGAGCTCCATCAGGTCTGTTGAAATGACGCCATGGTGTGGTATGCCCAACCATGTTATATCTTTTCTTAACATTTGGAATATGGGGCTTGTGTAAAAGGTTACAAACCTATTCCAAATCAGACAAGTGCTACTTTGTAAGGTTATCCCAAGTCATTGGGTATTCCCCCACCACTATACCGAGGCAAAGGTTTTTTGCCGCAAAACGGTATGCTTTTAAAGAGAATAGTTCTTACAAAAGGTGAGTGGGAGGACAGTGCAACTCGACGAGATAACCAGTATCTTCGTCATCAGGTCAAAGGAAAGGAACCTTGGAAGTGATTCCGAAGTTTCCTATTGCGACTGATACGGAAGCCTCTACATGAGATGTATGGACTTCGGTCGAACTTGCAGCTGAACCACGTAGGCAAAGCTCGTGCAAACCTATCAGGTGCGCAAACGAGATATTGTTGTTAGACAACAGTATACCTACAATACACAAGGAAGCGTGGATGGGCCCTGACTCCGGAATTGGCTAAATGCCAATACAATCCGAGATAGTTTCCATATAAGTGATTCGAGATTAAAATCTTGATACACCTTTCGGAAGACTTAGAGTCTAACGAATATTTATGGAACTAAAAACTGATACGGATAAAATGTTTTATCCATAAAGCTCGACTTGTTGCCATAACAAGTTCAAGGAGTTGACTACGATGAGATTGTCTCACCGTAGCGATGCTTGAAGTCGGTTCGGGTTGAACTAGCAATTAATACATATTTCAATCATGAGATATGAAACATGGATGCCAAAAAGATTTCCTTCTGATGGAAATGAAACCTAGGACTTGTATGTGATACAGTACAAAGTAATTTGTCGATCCAGAGGATGCTAGTAAGTATGCAAACTTCAGAGTTCCAGCGATGGACAGAAGAGAGCAAAGTGGAGTTGGAATCTTCGTTTTTGATGAAATGGTCAAGGGGGTTTGACTTCATCAAATGGGTATCGAAGATGCTTGTGATTCAAGAAAGTAAGTGGGAGCATAATAATATTTCTAAAAACCTTGTGTACTTAACACATTGTTAATTGGAAATAAATTTCTTGACACGAATTAGGACTTCATTTGAAAATAGTTTTTCAATGAAGTGCTTAGGCTAAATAGCCTCAATATTAGGCATGATGATCTATGGAGATAGATTTACCTAATGGGGCTAAGCAATGAATACATATTGACAAGATGCTAAAACCTTTTAGCATTTAAAACGCCAAGGAGTGATTCTTGCCGAAGTCACATGGAAAGAGTTTTTGCAAGACTCGGTGTCCCAAAACACTGATGAGTAAAATACATATTGGAGATTCCACACACTCTTGTGTTTGGATTAATCATGTATTCCATGGTATGTAAAAACAAACAGATATGTCCAATACTCCAAAGTTGTTGCGAGTATAGATACCATAGTGATCAAAGTACTGATCATGGGACAACAGTGAAATATGTCATTAAGTGCTAAGAGTAGTACTGATGACATGTTTTCTCGCAAGTAGAGATTATGAAGTGCTCGTTGTAAGTGATTACATCGATACAGTCTTCATCAATGCTCCATGCGATTTTCGATTTAAATTGAGGATTTTGTGTGATACACAATATGGTGGCACGGTAGTTGGAAATTGTTCCAAACAAGATACTGTGGCGAATTCTATAACAAAGGCTAAGTATGTTGATGCTTAAGAAGCGACAAAGAAGTTGTTGAATCATATAGTTCATTCATGAACTTAGTATGGTTCCAAGATGACTTTGGTCTATGGGACACTATTGCAGATAGTTGCTCCATAGCTCAGTCTGAGGAATCAGGTTTCGACCAATGATTCACACATATGCAAGGCCAAGTCCAGACAAAATATGAATTTTGTGAAAGCGTGAAAACGCAAGGATATGCAAAGTTACACACAGAGCTGAAGTCGTCAGATCCGTTGGACATCAGGCTATACCACATGCGAAGCATATTTTACACCAGTATGCCATAGGTGTAAAGTGCATTAGCATTGACTAGATTATTGACTCTAGTTCAAGTGGGAGTCTGTAGGAGATATGCCCTAGAGGCAATAATAAATGTTATTGATTATCTCCCTGTTCATAATTAGGTTTATGTTCCATGCTATAACTGCTATGGTTCTCGAGTCTACAATAACCACGAGGCTCGGAGGAAGACTCATATGCACGTGTGGGATAATAAACGGTAAAATGTATTCCTAGTCAAGCCTCTATGACTGGCTCAAGTATTGCATGATGATCCTGTTTTCCTGATCATGGGCATGGCTATGCCGGCAATTTTGAGGGCACAATTGTTGGTAGAACACTTGTGTTGAATCGACCCGATTGATGTTATGCTATGAGATACATTCGTCATAAGTTTATGGTTAATAACACAGAGAAGTTAATGTTTGCATAATTCCTTAGACCATGAGAGTGTCGAGTTTCTTCATGCTTGCTTCATGAACTTTGGGGTTTGTTAAACGTCATCCGTAAATGGGTGGCTATTACGGCGGCTTACGGGTTCATGGAAAAGTATGTCAAGGGACTTGATAGCTCAAGATTGGGATTTGCTCCTCCGACAATGGAGAGATATCTCTGGGCCCTCTTGGTGTTACGGTATCCATCATCGTCTGGCCAGACACAGGGTGATTTGATCACAGGGATGCCGGAACACGGGAACGAGAAAAGAGAACAATACCGGCAACGAGGAAACTGGCATTGTGGACAAGTGTTGATCCATGAGGATGCCGATGTTTCTCACCTCGGGTAATTGTAACATATCGCGAAGCAACAGGAATAGCTCACGGCAACTGGAGGTTCACTCGAATATTTATTCGTGTGGGTATAGGGATCGATATGGGTGTCCATGGCTCCGATGTTGATCATTGATCGGAAGGGGTTCCGGGTCATGTCTATGCTTCACCGAACCTATAGGGTCACACGCTTAAGGGTCATCCATCTGCTGAATACTAGACAGGGAGTCTGAGAGAAAATCACCGAAAAAGTTTCGGACGCCGGAAAAGTTTCGGACAGCAGAAAAGTTCCGCAGAGAGGTCACCGGATGAGTTCCGGTGAAACTGAAAAGTTGTTTCAGAGGATACCATAAAGTCAAATTGGTTTTGGCACATGCCTGATAATTCTTGGAGGGTGCCAGAATCATTCTGGAAACTTTCTGGAATTTTCCGGGATGAAAACCGGAAATGTTCCGGAGCTGCCGAAACCGCTTCAGATGCTTTTCGCAGATGAAATCACTAAACCGGAATTGTTCCGGCTCGCGTTGAAACTTATTTTGGTGGGTACTAGAATTGTTCTAAGCCCACATGAATATTTTCAGTTCGATCAGACGCTGAAAAATGTCGTCGTGAATAGTGAAAGTGTTTTTTGGGATATTTTTGGAAAGCCACCTTTTGGGGCTTTGCTCCAAAAGATCTTGGGGATGACATGGATGGATAGGGGCCAATTTTGGGGCCCCACATGAGGGTGTGGCCGGCCACATGGTGGACTCCTTCATGGAGTCCCCCTTGTTCCTTGGTTTCACCTTTTAGGTCCTTGGGAAGGACTCCTTTCCATGTGGGTTTTGGGTCTTCTTGTAAAACCACCCTACCCCTTGGGTTTCCTATAAATAGGAGGTGTGTGGGCTGCCATAAGACACACTCTTGCTCTCATACAGAAAGCCATGCATGATCTGGCATTCTTCTCTCCCTCCCAGCGAAATAGTTTCGTAGAGCCGAAAGGCTGTCTGGGTTCCGGCAGGAACTAGTTCTGGACGGCGAAGCCCTGCCGGATAGATGACACCGTATGTGTGCAACTCTGTAGAGAGATCGTAGTTTCGGTCTTAGTTCGAGAGTGCCTCTCGAAGGGCTGTCCGTGTGACCGTCCGAGTTTTGGAGGTCCTCCCGAAGGGCTGTCCGAGTGACAGTCCGAGTTTCGGAGGTCCTCCCGAAGGGCTGTCCGCGACACCGTCCGGGGGACTGTGTGACCGCCTCCCGGAGGGCTGTCCGCGGGGCAGATGAGGGTATACATCCTCGCGGTTGGGAGGTTGTAAAATCCTAGCTGCGGGGATCTGCACCGCCAATCGTCATCGACTCTACTTCCGTTGCGCTACGAGTCGGTAACGATAATGATCAAACCTTGTATGCAGTCTCCATAGTGGTTCTGGGCTGGTGCGTAGGTCGGAAAATTTTTGTTTTCTGCTGCGTTCCCCAACAATGAGATACCATATGCTCAGTGGGAAGGGCCTCTCCAGGAAACTCAGCAGCCCATGTCTTCTCAATCAACAGAAACAGATAAGGACCATAGATGGGCACCTTCCGGTCCAGAACGGCAGAACGAAGCTCACGCCACATGATGTGGGAAATATCCAAAGTAGATGTCTTGCCCTTCTCCTTGATGCAAAGCAAGCGAAGATCCACCAAATAAGAGTGTACCTGATCCAGATTCCCAATGCGAGGGCACAGAGTGTTGCGAAAGATACGGTGCATGATGTCCAAGAAAGGAATGAGCTCCGTGCGAGTGATCCCCTTGAGAGAAGTCACATACCTGGAGTAACGGATAAGCTTTGACTTGTGAGTAGGATTAGTCTCCTTGTGCGGCCGGAGACCAACGGGGTTATCTTCCCCCTCATCAGCAATGCCCAAATAGTTCATGAAGACCTTCCAATCAACCTTCAATCTTCTCCCACCAGTCATCCATGACATAGATCTCTCCTCATTAGCATGAAAGTGAACTGTGGCATAGAATTGAGCCACTATCTCAGCATCATAGTCCTTGTTGAATGCAATGAAAGGAATAAGGCCCCACTGATGACAAAGAGCAAGAGCTTCTCCAAAATAAGCTGAGTCCTTCTCCATGTGAGTGATGTCAATAGACTTGACTGCAACATACAAGTTCTTCTTGGCCTTCAGAATATCCAAATAGATCAGAGATTGCTCCTTGGTCCAGAAGGGACGACCACCAAGAGCTTCATCCTGAGGACGGCGATACGGGTTGCGCACACGGAAAGCAACAAATTCCTTAGCAGTCATCTCATCTGGAGGAGTGCTCTTCTCCTTCTCTTTCTTCTTGCTGACGGTTTTCTTCACATGCTGCCTTGGAGGAGCACTGGAACTGGCTGCTGCATCTTCAGAGGTGCGGTAACGCTTGGATCCACCGTGACGATCTGGGTTCTTGCGGCGAGCCTGATGAGCGGAGCTATCATCACCTAGAACCCACAAACAGAGAGCGAGGGAAAAGCAGGTGTAAAGCCATTGCATAAGCCAAGGGATATAAAATGAGTATAGCAGTTAGAGCGAAAATTCAGAAAACTCTATATCCCAGCGGTAGTACCGGGCACAGGAGCGGTAGTACCGCCGTCAGGTAAGCGGTAGTACCGTTGGACACGAGCGGTAGTACCGCTTCGAGCGGTAGTACCATCCGTGTTCCAGCGGTAGTACCGCCCACCCGACGGGAGAACTTCCGCGGATGGATCCGGTAGTACCGGTGACGTAGAATTTCAAAGTTTTGGCAAAGACTACTATACTCCTATCTAACAGTCATTCCACATCCTTCTCATGCCTAGATTTAGCCAAAAATCTATGTATACCACATGCATTGCCCTAGAACCAAGATTCAAAAAATAGAACCGTAGGAGAGAAAAACGAGGGCAATACTGATATCCATGGCAAGAGGAGAGGGTGGGGATCGATCCCACCGGACGGAGATGGAGAAGACGGCACGGATTCGGAGGGCCGGAGCCGGCCTCCGGAGCAGTTCCTGGTCGCCTGAGAGAGAGAACACGAGAGGAAGGGAAGTGAATGGGTAAGGGGAAGTTAGAACTCCCCGTGCCCACCACTTCACCCCCTTGCAGGTCCTCGAAGCGGTAGTACCGCTAGAGTCAGCGGTAGTACCGCGCTAGCGGTAGTACCGGTCACTTCCAGCGGTAGTACCGCTCCAGTGCTTTGACAGGAGGTCGGCACACTGCACTCAGCGGTAGTACCGTAGGCCTGCGCGGTAGTACCGCCTCAGCGGTAGTACCGTGACTTCCCGCGGTAGTACCGCTTGCTTCTAGAAAAACTGCTAGGATCAAATTTTGAGAGAGAGGCTTATGCAATTATGAGAGGTTGTAGATGAGATGGCTTGGGCTAGAGACACGAAACACCAGCAAAAGGGCAGAGACACTCCAAGTTCAAAAAGAGAGAAAAAGCGAGGAGCAAACTTGGAGTGACTCAAAGCACAAACAAACCCCTAAAGACAAAAACTCTCAAAGAGAGGGCGGTGGCCGAAGCCACCTATGTTTGAGTCAATTGGTATGGCACCGCAAAGATTTTAACCTTGGGCCCATGACCAAAACTCATCTTTGAAGCACTAGTACCATCAAAAATGGCTAATGTGAAAGATTGGGTTAATTTTGGCATAATAGGGGGAGGGAGAGTTCATTGAGAGAACAACACCCCCCCTAAATCCATGCCTACACCTAGAACAAGATAAACATGACGAGTGCGGTGGGGTGTGACGAGATTCAAGCCACGTTGCTCAAATCAATGATATTTAGCTCATGCCTTAACTCGCGAAATCTTGCTTCATCCAATGGCTTCGTGAAAATATCTGCTAGTTGCTCTTGAGTTCCTACTTGAATAATATCAATCTCTCCCCGCCTGACGTGATCCCGGATGAAATGATGACGAATCTCAATGTGCTTCGTCTTGCTATGTTGCACCGGGTTCTTGGAGATCTTGATTGCACTCTCATTGTCACAGAAAAGAGGCACTTTGTCACAAGTGACACCATAATCCTTTAAAGTTTGCCTCATCCATAACAATTGTGCACAACAACTTGCGGCAGCTACATACTCAGCTTCGGTGGTGGAGAGAGACACACAATTTTGCTTCTTCGAAGACCAACTCACCAAAGAGCGACCAAGGAATTGGCACCCTCCGGAGGTTGACTTCCTATCCACACGGTCTCCCGCCCAATCCGAGTCCGTATACCCCATGAGATCAAAGCTTGCTCCTTTGGGATACCATAAGCCAAAGTTTGGGGTATGAGCCAAATATCGAAAGATTCGCTTGACCGCCACAAAGTGACTTTCCTTAGGCGCGGCTTGAAACCGTGCACACATTCCCACACTCAACATGATATCCGGTCTAGATGCACAAAGGTAAAGCAAGGAGCCAATCATGGAACGATATACCTTTTGATCCACCGCTTTACCATTGGGATCGATGTCGAGTTGGCACTTGGTAGGCATTGGAGTCTTGGCCGGTTTGACATCCTTTAGCTTGAATCTCTTGAGCATGTCTTGGGTGTATTTGGCTTGGTTGATGAAGGTTCCTTCTCTTCTTTGCTTGACCTCGAATCCAAGAAAGAACTCCAACTCTCCCATCATAGACATCTCAAACTTTTCGGTCATTAGTGCGGAAAACTCATCATTGAAAGCTTTGTTAGGAGAACCAAAGATAATATCATCAACATATAGTTGGCATATGAACAAATCCCCTTTAACCCTCTTAGTAAAAAGAGTGGGATCGATTTTCCCAATTTCAAACCCATGGTCTTGCAGCAGCTCGGTAAGGTGCTCATACCACGCACGTGGGGCTTGTTTAAGGCCATAGAGTGCCTTATCGAGCTTGTATACATGATTGGGGAACTTGGGATCCTCGAACCCCGGGGGTTGTTTGACATATACCAACTCATTAAGAGGACCATTAAGAAAGGCACTCTTCACCTCCATTTGTTGCAATTTAAAATCATGATGAGAAGCATATGCAAGCAACATATGAATAGATTCAAGATGAGCAACGGGAGCAAAGGTTTCATCGTAGTCGATACCCTCGACTTGGGAGTAGCCTTGTGCCACCAATCTTGCCTTGTTTCGAGTGACAACACCGTTCGTATCTTGCTTGTTCTTGAAGATCCATTTGGTTCCAATGACATTATGATTCTCCGTTGGCCTTGGCACCAATGTCCACACTTTGTTGCGCTCGAAGTTGTTGAGTTCATCATGCATGGCTTCAAGCCAATCCGTGTCCTCGAGCGCCTCATGTACCTTTTGGGGTTCAACACACGAAACAAACGCGTGATGCTCACAAAAGTTTGATAATTGTTTACGAGTGGTTACCCCTTTCTTTAAGCTTCCATAGACATTTTCCAAGACATGTCCTTTTTTCTCGAGTTTGGAAGCAATCTTAGCGGCACGACGCTCCAATAGCTCCTCCGGAGTCACTTGAGGAGGATTATCTCGAGCGTCATCTTGAGCTTGCTCTTGATCATGAGCTTGCCCTTGATCTTGAGCTTGCTCGGTATCGTGATCTTGATCTTGGGCATCATTTGGTGCATCACCAACATCTTGAGATTGATCTTGCCCTTGATCTTGATCACTTGGTTGAGGGCCTTCGGTTTGTTCTTCGGAAGCGTGTGGGTCTTGTGTCGGTGATGGTTCCACTTGCGTAGAACATTGTCCTTCTCCTTCCACCACAAGGGGTTCCTCAATGGGTAGGATTTGGCCCACACCCATTCTTCTTATGGCTTGAGGAGGAATTTCATCACCTACATCACACAGACCACTTTGCTCCACTTGGGAGCCATTATTTTCATCAAACTCTACGTTACACGTCTCCTCAATAAGTCCGTTGGACTTGTTGAGGACACGGTAAGCATGAGAGTTTGTAGCATAACCAACAAATATGCCCTCTTGAGCTCTAGATTCGAATTTAGACAAATGAGTACCTTTCTTGAGAATGAAACACTTACATCCAAACACCCGAAAGTACTTGAGGTTGGGCTTGTTACCGGTAAGTATCTCATATGGAGTCTTGTTCAAGCCTTTGCGGAGGTAGAGCCTATTGGATGCATGACATGCGGTGTTGATGGCTTCGGCCCAAAAGTTGTACGGAGACTTGAATTCCGCCATCATGGTCCTTGCCGCGTCCATCAACGTTCGGTTCTTCCTCTCCGCTACACCATTTTGTTGAGGGGTATATGGTGCGGCGTATTGATGCTTGATCCCCTCATCACTAAGAAACTCATCCAAGGTGTAGTTCTTGAACTCGGTACCGTTGTCACTTCTAATCATCAATATCTTTGCCTCATGTTGACGTTGAGCTTCATTGGCAAAGTCGATAACGGTTTGTTGGGTCTCGCTCTTCCTCTTGAAGAAATATACCCAAGTGTATCTTGAATAGTCATCCACAATCACCAAGCAATACTTTCTTCCCCCAAGACTATCAAAGGATGGAGGTCCAAAGAGATCCATGTGAAGGAGCTCCAAGGGCCTCTTCGTGTAGATGATAGTCGTGGGTCGGTGAGTTGTCTCATGAAGCTTTCCTTCGATACAAGCACTGCAAGCACGATCTTTGGCAAAACTAACATTTGTTAGTCCTCGGATGTGGTCCCCTTTGAGGAGACTTTGCAAAGATCTCATATTGACGTGGGCTAAACGGCGATGCCAAAGCCATCCCACGTCAACTTTAGCCATTAGGCAAGTCGCGGTCTTAGTGGGTCGCTCCGAGAAGTTAACCACATAGAGACCATTCTCGACATGCCCAACAAAAGCTACTTTAAGAGTCTTGCTCCACAAAAGGGCCACGGTATCAATATCAAAGAACGTTGCAAAGCCCATAATAGCAAGTTGACGAACGGAAAGTAAATTGTATGCAAGGGTCTCAACAAGCATGACCTTCTCAATGGACAAGTCCGGTGAGATGACCACCTTGCCGAGACCCAATACCTTTGACATTGAAGCATCACCATATTGGACATGGGTGGGCATAGATGAACTTGCTTGAACGTCCACCACCAAGTCCTTGCTTCCGGTCATATGATTTGTCGCTCCACTATCAAGCAACCATGACACCCCACCGGAAGCAAACTCCTACATAAGATTAATGCTTGGTTTTAGGTACCCATTCTTGAATGGGTCCTTTCATGTTAGTAACAAGGGTCTTAGGAACCCAAATAGACCATTCAATGTACTCATAAGAAGAACCAACAAATTTGGCATAAACATGCCCATCACTAGCACGGCATAAAACATAAGAAGGGTTAAAATCACCGGCTTTGTTGGGATGAGTGGTCTTGCCCCTATTGACATTACCACCCACCGCCTCGTTCTTCTTCTTCTTAGGAGCACCCTCTCCCTCTTTCACAAATGTATCTTTGAGAGGGAGAGCACGCTTGGTATTGCTCTTCTTGTTTGACTTCTTCTTCTTTGACTTGGGTGCAAATCCAAGTCCCTCCTTGGCCACAACTTCCTTTTGATTACTCAAAAGTTCGTTGAGATTTTTCTCACCTTGTATGCACGAAACAAGGCCTTTCTCGAGTTGCTCTTTCAACTTGGCATTCTCCTCAACAAGATGTGCATGCTCACAACAAGGGTTAGTTGCACGAGCATTATCAATTAAAACAAAAGGAGGACAAGTAGCAATTTCTTTAGTTAGCTTCACTTGGAGTTGATCATGAGACTCCTTGAGTGTAGCATGAGCACCTTTCAAGGCCTTGTGAGCCTTGTCAAGTAAATCAAACTCCTCTTCGAGTCTAGCATGGCCAACCCCAAGTTCATCCTTCTCAGTTTTAAGCACTTTAGCAAGAACAATAGCATGATCACGATCTTTCTTTAATTTAGCAAGATCTAGATTGTGTGTCTCCTCAAGAGCCACTCTATGACCTTGCTCTTCCTCAAGAGCAATAGAAAGATCGGCAATCTCATCGGCATAATCTCTACTATGCCCTTCTAATTTAGAGATGGTCTCTTCATGAGACTCGATGATTTCATTGGCCTCACCTAATTGTTCCAAGAGAGCCACAAAGTGCTTCTTGGTCTCACCTTTGAGCTTGGCCATGAACTTGTCAAACTCATTTTCCTCCACCTTTGCCTCCTCACTTTCTTTCACACAATTCATCAAAGAAGGAGTGGAAGAAATGCTAGTTTTGATGTTGGAGGTTACCTTGTTGGTGGCCTTGGCCATGAGGCACTTGTGGGTGGTGATGGAGTTCTCGTTGGGGGAGTCGAAGAGGGACACCATTGGTGATGGAGAGGTGGCGATGGCGACGGAAGCCGTAGCAACCCCTTCGCCACTAGTATCTTCATCATCATCGGAGTCGTACTCTTCTTGCACCACCAAACTCTTTTGAGGCACCTTCTTCGCGAAGTTATTGCTCTTGCTTGGGAATGACTTGGATTTGTCCTTGCGAATGAGCTTGCCTCCATTGTCTTCCCGCTTCTCATACGGGCAATCGGCGACGAAGTGACTCACATTACCATAGTTGTAGCAAGTCCTCACACGTTGACCTTTGCCTTTAGAGCCATTAGGCTTGTTTCTTGAAAAGTTGGGCTTGGAGTTTCTTCTGTTGCCCCAAAATTGTCTTGAAGCAAGAGCCATGTGCTCGTGGTAAGCATATTTGGTGTCTTCGGGGCAATCTTCATCCTCATATTCTTCTTCTTCTTCCTCTTCATGAACTACCTTGGCCTTCAAAGCAAGGTTGGGCTTCTTTGAGCGTTGAACACGAGCAAGTGCGTTGTCGGCGGTCTTGTTCAAAATGTTCATAGCAATAAACTCATCCAACACATCACTGGAGGACAAGGTGTGGAAGTCCGGTCTTTGACGAATCACGGAGGACATGCTCTTGTTGTAAGGCATAATGGCCTTGAGGAATTTGCGCTTGATCCAATTGTCATCCGTGTCCTTGCTCCCATGATCTCGGAGTGAGACCGCAAGAGTAGTCAATCTCCGGTAAAGCTCACGAGGATCTTCATCTTCATTCATAACAAACTCATCGGCCTCATCAAGAATAACCTCAAAGTTGGAGCGTTGAATGCTCGAGCTTCCCTTGTACAACGAGTTGATATGCTCCCATGCATCCTTGGCAAGAGTGAATGGGCGCAAATGAGGAAGCTCTTCAGGAGGCATGGCGGCTTGAAGAATGAACAAGGCGGATGCGTTGAGTTGGTTGTCCACTTCTTCTCTTGGGGACAAGTTGCTCGGGTCATGCGGATAATAGCCTTGTTCAATGATTCTCCAAAGTTGAGTTGAGCTATAATTCAAATGAGACTTAATACGAAACACCCAATTAGCGAAGTTAGTCAAATCAAGCTTAGGAGGAGGACCATGATTGTTTATATGCGGTGAAGGGACCGGTCCTCCATAGACCGGGGGAGGGGGAACCGAGGCGTGCGTCCCCGTCCCATTCTTACCATGAGGGGAAGATGTTTGAGAGTCTTTAGCCGCTTCCTTGCCGGAATTGGCCTCCGATGCCGATGCGGTGGGATTAACCACAAGCAACGGATCGGGAGTGGACTTCAACCCCTCAAGGAGTTCTTTAAGCATGGACTTGACCTCGGCCGTCATAGACGTCTTAAGCGAAGCCATAGCTTCATTTAAGACGTCTCGATTGACCGTGTTCATCTCCACGGCCTCGGGCACTTCCTCAACCTGTTCCCCGTCGTCAACCATACTCTTCGGGTGGTGAAACCCTTAATAAAGAGACGAGGCTCTGATACCAATTGAAAGGATCCATATGGTTGACTAGAGGGGGGGTGAATAGGCAACTACCAATTTTTAGCTTTTCTTAACAAATTAGGGTTAGCAACAAAATAGGTTGTCTAGATGTGCAACTAGGTGAGCAACCTATATGATGCTAACAATCACAACACACGCAAGTAAAGGATACAATACAAGTAAAGCAAGTAAAATGTAAAGGTAAGAAATGACCACAAGTGGAGCCGGTGAAGACGAGGATGTGTTACCGAAGTTCCTTCCCTTTGAGAGGAAGTACGTCTCCGTTGGAGCGGTGTGGAGGCACAATGCTCCCCAAGAAGCCACTAAGGCCACCGTATTCTCCTCACGCCCTCACACAATGTGAGGTGCCGTGATTCCACTAGTGGTGCCCTTGAAGGCGACAACTGAACCTTTACAAACAAGGTTGGGGCAATCTCCACAACTTAATTGGAGGCTCCCAACACAACCACGAAGCTTCACCACAATGGAATGTGGCTCCGAGGTGACCTCAACCGTCTAGGGTGCTCAAACAACCAAGAGTAACAAGATCCGCAAGGGATTAGTGGGGGGAAATCAAATATCTCTTGGTGGAAGTGTAGATCGGGGCCCTCTCCTCCAAACCCTAGAATATCAACAAGTTCTATTGGCTAGGGAGAGAGATCGGGCACTTTTGAGCTTAGGGGCAACAATGGAGCATAGGGAGGAAAGAGGTGAGTCATCTTGGGGAAGATGACCCCCTTAAATAGTGGGGAGGAAAAAACCAACCGTTATGCACTCACAGCCCGTGCACAAGCGGTAGTACCGCTCGGGCGAGCGGTAGTACCGCTCGGGCGAGCGGTAGTACCGCTCGAACGGAAATTCCAGACGCCACGTTCAACTGAGCAGGTCAGGGGGTGGTAGTGCCGCCGGAGCGGTACTACCGCTCCCACCAGCGGAACTTCCGCTTGGTGCTGAACAGAAGCCGGAACCAGCGGTAGTAGAGAAAGGCGGGGCGGTAGTGCCGCCTGGGGCGGTACTACCGCTACTAAGTACCGCTCTACTACCGCTCGAGAGACTGAGGTATCCAGAAACAAATTATAAGCGGTACTCGGAGCGGAAGAGGAACGGCGGTAGTTCCGCCGGAGCGGTACTACCGCTCCGCATGAGCGGTACTTCCGCTTATATGATGAGAGCCCAGTGACGCTGCGGTAGTGGAGTGGCAGCCACGGCCGTAGTACCGCAGGAGCGGTACTACCGCTGTGAACTACCGCTCAACTACCGCCCGAAACAGAAGCAAATCATAAGCGGAAGAAGGAACCGTACTGCACCGCGGCAGTACCGCAGCTGGAGCGGTACTACCGCTGGGCAGGGCGGTACTACCGCTTAATATGTTCTGGAAGACTCAAGCACAAAGGAAGGGAAAGCTCGATTGCCGGGAAAGAATGAGGGTGCAAAAAGACTGTGTACGTGATGATTCCACCCAAACCTTTCTGATGCGGACCCCCTCTTGATAGTACGGTGTTCCTACGACTCAAATCCACCGAAGAAGAAACGTAAGAAAAACACCGTCTTCATAATAGCTCCGAGGGGCATCAATCGTCTTGTGCCAAGTGATGGAATATCTGAAATGCTCAATGCACACGATTAGTCCGCCAAAGTATTGTCATCAATCACCAAAACCACTAAGGGAGAAATATGCCCTAACACTTGCCGATAACGAGATTGAACTAGGTATAGAGATACCGACGATCGAATCTCGGGCAAGTAACATACCGAAGAACAAAGGGAACAACATACGGGATTAACTGAATCCTTGACATAGAGGTTCGACCGATATAGATCTTCGTAGAATATGTAGGAACCAATATGGGCATCCAGGTCCCGCTATTGGTTATTGACCGTAGAGGTGTCTCGGTCATGCCTACATAGTTCTCGAACCCGCAGGGTCTACACACTTAACGTTTGGTGACGATTAGTATAGTTGAGTTATTGTGTTGGTGACCGAAGGTTGTTCGGAGTCCCGGATAAGATCCTGGACATGACGAGGATCTTCGGAAGAGTCCGGGGGTAAAGATTGATATATGTGATAATAGTGGTTTGATCTCTGGAAGGGGTTCCGGATGTTTACCGAAGTGTTCGGGTGCAGCAACACTTTATATGGGCCAAAGGGGTAAAGCCCACGAGGTATTGGAAAGTGCAAAAGGAAGTTTTGCTGCTGCCTTAAGCGGTACTACCGCTGTGAAGCGGTACTACCGCGTAAGCGGTACTACCGCTTGTGTGAAGCGGTACTACCGCTCAAGCGGTACTACCGCCCGTGAGCGGTACTACCGCTTGTACGCGGTACTGCTGGAATCCGAGTGGGACTCTTTCCGTGCGGGCCAAACCGACCTTGTGCGGGCAAAACCGACCTTGTGGAGGCTTTCTCTCCAAGTTTAGACCCCAGGGCTCAACATATAAATAGAGGGGTAGGGCTAGCACACGGGACACATCAAGATTTCCCAAGCCGTGTGCCGGCAACCCTAACCCTCTATTTCCTCCTCCGTCATAATCTCCATAGTGTTTTGCGAAGCCCTGCGGAGATCGTTCTTCACCACCACCGTCATCACGCCGTCGTGCTGCCGGAACTCATCTACTACTTCACCATCGCTCGCTGGATCGAGGAGGTGAAGGCGTCATCAAGTTGTACGTGTGTTGAACGCGGAGGTGCCGTCCGTTCGGTGCTAGATCGGAAGGACCGTGATCAGGATCGCGAGACGGTTCGTGATTTGATCACGGGACGGATCATGATGGGATCGCGGGACGGATCGTGATTGGATCGTGATGGGGTCGTGGGACGCTCGGCGATTTGGATCGCGAAGACGTTCGACTACATCAACCGCGTTTCTTAACGCTTCCGCTTAGCGATCTACAAGGGTATGTAGATTCACTCTCCCTCTCGTAGATGCTCATCACCATGGATAGATCTGCGTGTGCGTAGGAAATTTTTTGTTTCCCATGCGACGTTCCCTAACAGTGGCATCTAGGCTAGGTCTATGTGTAGATGAGATCTCGAGTAGAACACAAAGGAGTTTGTGGGCGTTGATATTTAGATTGCTTCCTCCCTTGGTCTTTTCTTGTTTCGGCGGTATTGTGGGATGAAGCGGCTCGGACCAACATTACTCGTACGCTTACGAGAGACCGGTTCCATCAACTGACATGTAACTTCGTTGCATAAAGATGGCTGGCGGGTGTCTGTCTCTCCTACTTTAGTCGGATCGGATTTGACAAAGGCGGTCCTTGAGAAGGTTGAATAGCAATTTTTATATCACCGTTGTGGTTTTTCGTAGGTAAGAATTGTTCTTGCTAGATACCCGTAGCAGCCACGTAAAACATGCAACAACAATTAGAGGACGTCTAACTTGTTTTTGCAGGGTATGTTGTGATGTGATATGGCCAATTACATGATGAGATATATGTGATGTATGAGATGATCATGTGTTGTATAGAATATCACGACTTGCATGTCGATGAGTACGACAACTGGCAGGAGCCATAGAGTTGTCTTTAATTATTTTCGCCGTTTTGCTTTACTTTATCGCTATGAGTTAGCAATAGTCGTGGAAGCAACAGTCGGCGCGCCAACCTCATGGCGACACGTTGATGGAGATCAAGATGATGGAGATCATGGTGTCATGCCGGTGACGATGGAGATCATGCCGGTGCTTTGGAGATGGAGATCAAAAGCACAAGTTCATGGCCATATCATGTCACTTATGATTTGCATGTGATATTAATCCTTTTATGCATCTTGTTTTGCTTAGGACGACGGTAGCATTATAAGGTGATCCCTCACTTAAATTTCAAGATAAAATTGTGTTCTCCCCGAGTGTCCACCGTTGCGAAAGTTCGTCGTTTCGAGACACCACGTGATAATCGGGTGTGATAGACTCTACGTTCGCATACAACGGGTGCAAGCCAGTGTTGCACATGCGGAACACTCGGGTTAAACTTGACGAGCCTAGCATGTACAGACATGGCCTCGGAACACAAGAGACCGAAAGGTCGAACATGAGTCATATAGTAGATATGATCAACATGAAGATGTTCACCATTGAAACCACCACAACTCACGTGATGATCGGACTTGAGTTGGTGGATTTGGATCATGTGTCACTCGAATTACCGGAGGGATGTCAATTTGAGTGGGAGTTTTTAAGTAATATGATTAACTAAACTCATTATCATGAACATAGTCAAAATGTCTTTGCAAATTTTGTTGTAGATTACTAGCTCGCGCTGTAGCTCCCTTGAATTTTTATATGTTCCTAGAGAAATAGATTTGAAAGATGATGGTAGCAATAATGCGGACTGGGTCCGTGATCTGAGGATTGTCCTCATTGCTGCACAGAAGGCTTATGTCCTTAATGCACCGCTCGGTGCACCACCCCCTCTAGCGTCGTATGTAGATGTTGTGAAAATCTGACAGGCACGTTCCGATGACTACTTAATAGTTCAGTGCGTCATGCATTACGGCTTAGAATTGAGGCTCCAAAACGTTTTGAACGTCATGGAACATATGAGATGTTCTAAGAGCTGAAATTGGGATCTCAGGCTCGTGCCCGTGTTGAGAGGTATGAGACCTCCAACAAGATTCTTTGCCTGCAAGATGATGGAGAATAGCTCAATCGTTGAGCATGTGCTCAGATTGTCTGGGTGCTACAATCGCTTGAATCGAGTGGGAGTTGATCTTCCAGATAAGATAGTGATTGATATAGTTCTCCAAGTCACTGTCACTAAGCTACTAGAGCTTCGTGATGAACTATAAAAGGCCAGAGATGGAAATAATGATCCCTGAGCTGTTCGCAATGTTTGACACCGCGAAGGTAGAAATCAAGAAGGAGCATCAAGTGTTGATGGTTAGTGAAACCAGTAGTTTCGAGAAGGGCAAGGGCAAGGAGGGAAACTTCATGGATGGCAAGTCAGTTGCTGCTCCAGTGAAGAAACCCAAGGTTGAACCCAAACCCGAGACTAAGTGCTTCTATTATGAGGAGAACGGTCGCTGAAGTGGAACAACCCTAGATACTTGGTAGATAATGTTGGGGAACGGAGCATGAATTTCAAAAAAATTCCTACGCTCACGCAAGATCTATCCATGGAGATGCATCGCTACGAGAGGGGAGAGTGTGTCTACGTACCCTCGTAGACCGTTAGCGGAAGCGTCTCACAACGCGGTTGATGTAGTCGAACAATCCTTCGAGCTCCACCGATCGAGTACCGAACGTACGGCACCTCCGAGTTCTACACACGTGCAGCTCGGTGACGTTCCTCGCCTTCTTGATCCAGCAAGACGTCGAGGTAGTAGATGAGTTCCGTCAGCACGACGGCGTGGCGACGGTGACGGTGAAGTGATTCCGGCAGGGCTTCGCCTAAGCTCTCCGAAAATATGACCGAGGTGGAAAACGAAGATCGGGGCACCGCACACGGCTATGGGACAATTGTGTGTCTCCAAGGGGTGCCCCTCCTCCGTATATAAAGGAGGGAGGAGGAGGAGGCCGGCCAGCCCCTAGGGGCGCACCAAGGAGGGGACTCCTACTAGGAATCCTACTCCTAGTAGGAGTCCACCAAGAGGGGAAGGAAGAGGGGAAGAGGGAGAAGGAAAGAGGGGTGTTGCGCCCCCCCAACCCCTTGTCCAATTCGGACCAGCAAGGGGAGGGGCGCACCAGCCCCTGTGGCCTACTTCTCTCTTTCCCGTATGGCCCAATAAGGCCCATAACTTCCCCGGGGGGTTCCGGAACCCCTCCGGCACTCCGGAAAATACTCGGATCACTTGGAACCTTTCCGATATCCGAATACAACCTTCCAATATATCGATCTTTACCTCTCGGACATTCCGAGACTCCTCGTCATGTCCGTGATCTCATCCGGGACTCCGAACTACCTTCGGTCACCAGTCACATAACTCATACAATAATATATCGTCATCGAACCTTAAGCGTGCGGACCCTACGGGTTCGGGAATGATGTAGACATGACCGAGACGACTCTCCGGTCAATAACCAACAGCGGAACCTGGATGCTCATATTGGTTCCTACATATTCCACGAAGATCTTTATCGGTGAACCTCATATGTCAACATACGTTGTTCCCTTTGTCAGGCGGTATGTTACTTGCCCGAGATTCGATCGTCGGTATCCAATACCTAGTTCAATCTTGTTACCGGCAAGTCTCTTTACTCGTTCCGTAATACATTATCTTGCAACTAACTCTTTAGTCACGGTGCTTGCAAGGCTTCTGTGATGCTGTATTACCGAGAGGGCCCAGAGATACCTCTCCGATAGTCGGAGTGACAAATCCCAATCTCGATCCATGCCAACTCAACAAACACTTTCGGAGATACCTATAGTGCACCTTTATAATCACCCAGTTACGTTGTGACGTTTGATACACCCAAAGTATTCCTACGGTATCCGGGAGTTGCATGATCTCATGGTCAGAGGAACGTGTATTTGACATAGTGAAAGCAATAGCAATAAACTGAACGATCATTTGCTATGCTAACGGTTGGGTCATGTCCATCACATCATTTTCCTAATGATGTGATCCCGTTATCAAATGACAACTCATGTCCATGGTCAGGAAACTTTGACCATCTTTTGATCAACGAGCTAGTCTAGTAGAGGCTTACTAGGGACTCAGTATTTGTTAATCTATTCACACATGTATTAAGTTTCCGGTCAATACAATTCTAGCATGAATAATAAACCATTATCATGAACGGAGAAATATGATAATAAACACTTTATTAATTGCCTCTAGGGCATATTTCCAACAGATAAGAAGGTTGGCAACGTCGACAGAAGTATATTTGATATACGTGTTATTGATGTGTACCTTACTAGTACTCCTAGTAGCACCTGGGTATTAGATACCGGTTCGGTTGCTAAATGTTAGTAACTCGAAATAAAAGCTACGGAATAAACGGAGGCTAGCTAAGGGTGAGGTGACGATGAGTGTTGGAAGTGTTTCCAAGGTTGATGTGATCACCATCGCGCACTCTCTCTACCTTTGGGATTAGTGATGAACCTGAATAAATGTTATTTGGTGTTTGCGTTAAGCATGAACGTGATTAGATCATGTTTATTGCAATACGGTTATTCATTTAAGTTAGAGAATAATGGTTATTCTGTTTATATGAATAATACCTTCAATGGTCATGCACCCAATAAGAGTGGTTTATTGAATCTTGATCGTAGTGATACACATGTTCATAATATTGATGCCAAAAGATACAAAGTTAATAATGATAGTACCACATACTTGTGGCACTGCCGCTAAATGTCATATTGGTGTAAAACGCATGAAGAAACTCCATGCTGATGGATCTTTGGACTCATTCGATTTCGAATCGGTTGAGACATGCGGACCATGCCTCATGGGCAAGATGACTAAAACCCCGTTTTCCGGTATGATGGAGCGGGAAATTGACTTATTGGAAATGATACATGTTGATGTATGCGGTCCAGTGAGTATTGTAGTGTGCGGTGGATATCGTTATTTTCCTACCTTCACTGATGATTTGAGTAGATATGGGTATATTTACTTAATGAAACACAAGTCTGAAACGTTTGAAAAGTTCAAACAAAATCAGAGTGAAGTTTGAGATCATCGTGACAAGAAGATAAAATGTCTACGATATGATTGTGGAGGTGAATATCTGAGTTACGAGTTTGGTATACAACTTAAGACAATGTGGAAGTTGTTTCACAACTCACGCCACCTGGAACACCATAGTGTGATGGTGTGTCCGAACGTCGTAGTTGTGCTCTATTGGATATGGTGCGAACTATGATGTCTCTTATCGATTTACCACTATCGTTTTTGGGTTATGCATTAGAGACAACCACATTCACTTTAAAAGGGGCACCATCTAAAGTCCGTTGAGATGACACCGTATGAATTTTGGTTTGGCGGAAACCTAAGCTGTAATTTCTTAATGTTTGGGTCTGCGACGCTTATGTGAAAAAGGTTTTTAGCCTGATGAGCTCGAACCCAAAGCGGACAAATGCATCTTCATAGAATACCCTAACGTAACAGTTGGGTATGCCTTCTATCTCAGATCCAGCGGCAAAGTGTTTGTTGCTAAAACGGGTCCTTTCTCGAGAAAGAGTTTCTCTCGAAAGAATTGAGTGGGAGGAAGATAGAACTTGATGAGGTTGTTGAACCTTTGTTTCAACCAGAGAGTAGCGCAACGTAGAAAGTTGTTTCTGTGGAGCCTACGTTAGTTGAAGAAAAGTTAATGATGATGATCATGAAACTTCAGATCAAGTTACTATCGAACCTCGTAGGTCGACAAGGACGCGTACTGCTCCTGAGTGGTACGGCAACCCTGTCTTAGAGGTCATGTTGTTGGACAACGATGAACCTACGAGCTATGGAGAAGCGATGATGGGCCCGGATTCCGAGAAATGGTTAGAGGCCATGAAATCCGAGATGGGATCCATGTAAGAAAACGAAGTATGGGCTTTGAAAGTATTACCTGAAGGGCGAAAGGCCATTCAGAACAAATGGATCTTTAAAAGGAAGACGGACGCGGACGGTAATGTCACCGTCTATAAAGCTTGACTTGTGGCAAAGGGTTTATCACAAGTTCAAGGAGTTGACTACGATGAGACTTTCTCACCCGTAGCGATGCTAAAGTCTGTTGGAATTATGTTAGCAGTTGCTGCATTTTTCGATTATGAAATCTGGCAGATGGATGTCAAAACATCGTTTCCTTAAACGTATCCGTGAGGAAAGGTTGTATGTGATACAACCGGAAGGTTTTGTCAGTCCTAAGGATGCTAAAATGTATGCAAACTCCAGCGATCCTTCTATGGACTGGAGCAAGCATCTCGGATTTGGAATATACACTTTGATGAGGTGATCAAAGTTTTTGAGTCTATACAAAGTTTATGAGAAACTTGTATTTACAATAAAGTGAGTGGGAGCACTATAGAATTTCTGATAAGTATATGTGGTTGACATATTGTTGATCGGAAATGATGTAGAATTTCTAGAAAGCATAAAGGGTCGTTTGAAAGGGTTTTTCAAGGAAGACCTGGAATAAAGCTACTTAAATATTGGGCATCAAGATCTATAGAGATGGATCAAAGACGTCTGATAAGACTTTCAATGAGTACATACCTTGACAAGATTTTGAAAGAGTTCAAAATGGATCAGTCAAAGAAAGAGTTCTTACCTGATTTGTAAGGTGTGGAGTTGAGTGAGACTCAAAGCTCGACCACGGCAGAAGAAAGAGAAAGGACGAAGGTCGTCCCCTATGCCTTATCCATAGGCGCTGTATAGTATGCCAAGTTGTGTACCGCACCTGATGTGTGCCTTGCCATGATTCTGTCAAGGGGTACAAGAGTGATCCAGGAGTGGATCACTGGACAGCGGTCAAGATTATCCTTAGTAACTAGAGGACAAAGGAAATATTTCTCGATTATGGAGGTGATAAAGAGTTCGTCGTAAAGGGTTACGTCGATGCAAGCTTTGACACCTATCCGGACGACTCTGAGTAGCAGTCAGGATACATATAGTGGAG
Organism: Elymus sibiricus; assembly: GCA_039707655.1. Lineage (NCBI taxonomy): Eukaryota > Viridiplantae > Streptophyta > Magnoliopsida > Poales > Poaceae > Elymus > Elymus sibiricus. Next base: position 271,340,033 of record CM077668.1, read on the forward strand.
CAGCCATTTGGAATAGCTCCAAGTGGAGTGTGGTAGCAGTGTCTACAGTATGACATAGAGATTTGTAAAGTACGCACGGATCTGAATGTCGCAGACCCGTTGACTAAAGACCTCTCTCACATGCAAAGCATGATCGAACCCCGGAACTCATTGGGTGTTAGAACAATGTAAATCACATAGTGATGTGAACTAGATTATTGACTCTAGTGCAAGTGGGAGACTATTGGAAATATGCCCTAGAGGCAATAATAAATTGGTTATTATTATATTTCCTTGTTCGTGATAATCGTTTATTATCCATGCTATAATTGTATTGATTGGAAACTCAAATACATGTGTGGGCATATAGACAACATTGTGTCCCTAGTATGCCTCTAGTTAACTAGCTCGTTGATCAAAAGATGGTGAAGGTTTCCTAGCCATGGACATGAGATGTCATTTGATAACGGGGTCACATCATTAGGAGAATGATGTGATGGACAAGACCCAAACTATGAACATAGCATAAGATCGTGTCAGTTTATTGCTATTGTTTTATGCATGTCAAGTATCTGTTCCTATGACCATGAGATCATGCAATTCACTGACACCGTAGGAGTGCCTTGTGTGTATCAAACGTCACAACGTAACTGGGTGACTATAAAGGTGCTCTACAGGTATCTCCGAGGGTGTTTGTTGGGTTGGCATGGATCAAGACTGGGATTTGTTACTCCGTATGACGGAGAGGTATCTCAGGGCCCACTCGGTAATACAACATCACAATGAGCCTTGCAAGCAATATGACTAAAGTGTTAGCCACGAGATCTTGTATTACGGAACGAGTAAAGAGACTTGCCGATAACGAGATTGAACTAGGTATAGAGATACCGACGATCGAATCTCGGGCAAGTAACATACCGAAGAACAAAGGGAACAGCATACGGGATTAACTGAATCCTTGACATAGAGGTTCGACCGATATAGATCTTCGTAGAATATGTAGGAACCAATATGGGCATCCAGGTCCTGCTATTGGTTATTGACCGTAGAGGTGTCTCGGTCATGTCTACATAGTTCTCGAACCCGCAGGGTCTACACACTTAACGTTTGGTGACGATTAGTATAGTTGAGTTATTGTGTTCGTGACCGAAGGTTGTTCGGAGTCCTGGATAAGATCCCGGACATGACGAGGATCTCCGGAAGAGTCCGGGGGTAAAGATTGATATATGTGATAATAGTGTTTTGATCTCCGGAAGGGGTTCCGGATGTTTACCGAAGTGTTCGGGTGCAGCAACACTTTATATGGGCCAAAGGGGTAAAGCCCACGAGGTATTAGAAAGTGCAAAAGGAAGTTTTGCTGCTGCCTTAAGCGGTACTACCGCTGGTAAGGCAGTACTACCGCGTAAGCGGTACTACCGCTTGTGTGAAGCGGTACTACCGCTCAAGCGGTACTACCGCTCGTGAGCGGTACTACCGCTTGTACGCGGTACTGCTGGAATCCGAGTGGGACTCTTTCCGTGCGGGCCAAACCGACCTTGTGCGGGCAAAACCGACCTTGTGGAGGCTTTCTCTCCAAGTTTAGACCCCAGGGCTCAACATATAAATAGAGGGGCAGGGCTAGCACACGGGACACATCAAGATTTCCCAAGTCGTGTGCCGGCAACCCTAACCCTCTATTTCCTCCTCCGTCATAATCTCCGTAGTGTTTGGCGAAGCCCTGCGGAGATCGTTCTTCACCACCACCGTCAACACGCCGTCGTGCTGCCGGAACTCATCTACTACTTCACCATCGCTCGCTGGATCGAGGAGGTGAAGGCGTCATCAAGCTGTACGTGTGTTGAACGCGGAGGTGCCGTCCGTTCGGCGCTAGATCGGAAGGACCGTGATCAGGATCGCGAGACGGTTCGTGATTTGATCACGGGACGGATCATGATGGGATCGCGGGACGGATCGTGATGGGGTCGCGGGACGCTCGGCAATTTGGATCGCGAAGACGTTCGACTACATCAACCGCGTTTCTTAACGCTTCCGCTTAGCGATCTACAAGGGTATGTAGATTCACTCTCCCTCTCGTAGATGCTCATCACCATGGATAGATCTTGCGTGTGCGTAGGAAAATTTTTGTTTCCCATGCGACGTTCCCCAACAAGAAGGTTTCCATGCAAAAATGTCCCGGTTCTCACAGATGAACTCGATGAGCGCGCTTTCCTATTTGGGATCCATATTTGCCCCAATGGTGAATTGCTCAGAAGAATTGCCTGGGGTGAAATCAACTTGCTTTGTGTCCCTGGCCGACTTAAACTTGAGCAGAGGGTCAGACTCCGTGGTGGGCTTCTTTAGGGATGTCCTGTCAGACGGGTCAACATTGTCCTTATAATACCGCAACTCCTCTGCGGCGCAAGCCGTCTCGGCATAAGCGGCGTCTCCTTCCTCGCACTCGAGTGCAATCTTCCGGTTGCCTTCCACTGTGATGGTCCCCCTTGGTCCTGGCATCTTCATTTTCAGGTAAACGTAACATGGTCGTGCCATGAACCGCGCGTAAGCCGGCCGACCGAATAAAGCGTGGTATGGGCTTTTAAGCTTAACCACCTCAAAGGACAGGAACTCAGAACGCCAGTTATCCTCTGAGCCAAAGGCCACCTCAAGGGAAATCCTTCCCATGGGATAGGCTGACTTGCCAGGAACAATGCCGTGAAAGACTGTAGAGCAAGGAGTTAACTGCTTATCGGACAGATTCATCCGCCTGAACGTGTCATAGTACAGAATGTTGATGCTGCTACCTCCGTCCATGAGCACCTTAGTCAGGGTATAACCGCCGACTTGTGGCGCAACCACCAGAGCCAGGTGGCCAGGGTGATCGAGGAGGACAGGATGGTCTGCCCTGCTCCAGGTAACCGGCTATTCAGACCAGTTGAGATAGTAAGGAGCCGCCGGCTCAACCGCATGGGCGGCTCGTCGTTGCACCTTCCGGTCCCGTTTGCAGGTACTAGTGGTGAAAACATGATACTGCCCGCTATTTAACTGTTTCGGGTTACTCTGAAACCCTGTCGCGCCAGCCTGGTGCTGATTTCCCTGGTTGTTTCTCTGATTGCTGCCTCCAGTATTACCAGCCCCCTGAAACCCGCCGCCTTGGCCACTGTTCCCTTGGAAACCGGGTCCTACGAAGGGCCCTTACAAGCCGGCTCCTAAGAAGCCGGGTCCCTGGTTGGCGGGTTGTCCGCCGTTGCTGCCCCCATTATGATGATTCTGGACTCGCTTGGCAAACTCTTGCATGACATAGCAATTTTCCCAGGAGTGACTGGACGGCTTACCATTGTAACTGTGTTTTGGACAAGGAGCCTTGAGAGCTTCCTTGTAAGTGAGAGGGCGATTACCAGACTGCCTCCTCGAGCCGTCATTCTGCCGCTGACCTTTGTTCTCTGTGTTTGTGTTCGCTACTAGATCAGAGCTACCGTCATAACCCTTGCGTTTACCACCGTTGTTGTTCTGACCGTTGTTATTGTTCTGCTGCTGACCCTTACCGCCAACCTTCTTCCCCTTGTCAGATTTCTCCTCGTCTGACAGTGGATCCTTGGTGTTATCTGACTCCGCATACCGGGTTAAGACATCCATGAGGTCTCCCATGTCTTGGACCTTTCGCTTGAGTCGCCCTAGCTTCTGGACCAAGGGCTGAAACTTGCATGTTCGTTCCAGAACGAGCACTACTTGCGCGGCCGAGATGCTGTCTGAGCTATGTATGACCTCCGCAACCCGGTGAGCCCAATGATGCGCTGACTCATCCTCGCGCTGGACACAACGCTCAAGATCAACAATTGTGGTTGGCCTTTTACAGGTTCTCTGGAAATTCTTGATGAAGCGCTCCTTCAGTTCCAGCCATGTATTGATAGAATTCGCCGGTAGGTTTTTCATCCAGGTGCGTGCAGGGCCTTCAAACATTAGAGGCAGGTAACGCGCGCATACTGACTCACTTGCGCCCAACAAGTCCATTGCCAGCTCATAACTCTCGATCCACTCAGTGGGCTCTAGATTTGCTGTATAGTTAGGAACCTTGCGAGGACCTTTGAAATTGGGGGGTATGCGCGCCTCTCGTAGCACTGGTATCAAGCAGGGAGTTCCGATCATGCGGCTTGAAGAGCCCCCAAGTCGGCCATCTATCTGGGTTGTGGCGGGCGAGTTGACATTCGGCGGCGGGTTGATATCCGGCGGCAGGTTGACTCGCGCCGGCGGGTTACGCCCTGCACGCGTGTTTTCCTCCTCCCACGCTCGTAGAACCCGAGCACGTCCACAATGTCCTGCGGGATCCTAGGTTGAGGTTGATCCGCCAGTGGTGGGGCAGCCCTTCTGCGATGCGCGCTGCTGGAAAGCGCTGGTGACTCCGGATGTCGGCTCCTGGTACGGCTCTGGTGAGGGGTTGAGTGAAGACGGTGCTGGCTATGCGAGTAGTTGGCCTGCTGCACTACTGCTGTCTTGAGCATCGCAATAGCGTTCCTGGCTTCTGTCTGAATCGGGCCGTCCCCCTCAATCGGAATAGTTGCCAAGTTGTGGGTCGCTGCCAGCACATTATCAACCGGGTTAGAGTAGTGTCCAATTGGGGTCTGGAACCGGTGAGACGGTGGCTGCTGCTGGTCTGGCGTGGGATGCTGGGCCGGCTCCTGCTGCTGAACCGGCTGTTGCAAAGGCGGCTCTCCCGTGGGGATGACTCCAGCCCCTGGGTTCGTCGGAGCCGGCGATGTGGTGAACAGCTGAGTCGGCTCGAGATTGGCCGGAAGCCGGCTCTGATGACGCCTCCGGTGGACAAGTTCCGACTCGGCCTGTCGGCGGCTCAGGTAGTTCGCCTCCTCGTCCAGACGCTGCCGCTCCTCGGCAATCCGGGCATGTTCCTGTACCATGCGGGTGTTCTCCGCATTGATGTCCTCTTGGATCTTGGTCATCTGTTCGCGACACTTCGTGATTTCCGTGTTGCGCGCCGCTGCGTTCTCCGCAGTGACCGGCTCGGTCAACAGGGCTGCGAGCGTGGTCATCAAGTCCGCAAGCGCCGGAACCCCGGTTTTCTGAGAGCCAGTGGCCGACGCGTCGGCTCCTCCTGAGCCGGCAAGGATGTTGTTCTGCCCCGCCGTTGGATTGGCCGGGTCACGCACCGGATCTTGTTGGAAATATGCCCTAGAGGCAATAATAAATTGGTTATTATTATATTTCCTTGTTCATGTTAATCGTTTATTATCCATGCTATAATTGTATTGATTGGAAACTCAAATACATGTGTGGGTACATAGACAACACTGTGTCCCTAGTAAGCCTCTAGTTGACTAGCTCGTTGATCAAAGATGGTTAAGGTTTCCTAGCCATTGACATGAGATGTCATTTGATAACGGGATCACATCATTAGAAGAATGATGTGATGGTCAAGACCCAAACTAAGGACGTAGCATTTGATCGTGTCAGTTTATTGCTATTGTTTTCTGCATGTCAAGTATCTGTTCCTATGACCATGAGATCATGCAACTCCCTGACATCGGAGGAGTACCTTGTGTGTATCAAACGTCGCAACGTAACTGGGTGACTATAAAGGTGCTCTACAGGTATCTCCGAGGGTGTCTATTGGGTTGGCATGGATCAAGACTGGGATTTGTTACTCTGTGTGACGGAGAGGTATCTCAGGGCCCACTCGGTAATACAACATCACAATGAGCCTTGCAAGCAATGTGACTAAAGTGTTAGCCACGAGATCTTGTATTACGGAACGAGTAAAGAGACTTGCCGGTAACGAGATTGAACTAGGTATAGAGATACCGACGATCGAATCTCGGGCAAGTAACATACCGAAGAACAAAGGGAACAACATATGGGATTAACTGAATCCTTGACATAGAGGTTCGACCGATAAAAGATCTTCGTAGAATATGTAGGAGCCAATATGGGCATCCAGGTCCCGCTATTGGTTATTGGCCGTAGAGGTGTCTCGGTCATGTCTACATAGTTTTCGAACCCGCAGGGTCTACACACTTAAACGTTTGGTGACGATTAGTATAGTTGAGTTATTTTGTTGGTGACCGAAAGTTGTTCGGAGTCCCGGATAAGATCCCGGACATGACGAGGATCTCCGGAATAGTCCGGAGGTAAAGATTGATATATGTGATAATAGTGTTTTGATCTCCGGAAGAGTTCCGGAGTTCACCGGAATGGGTTCCGGATGTTTACCGAAGTGTTCGGGTGCAGCAACACTTTATATGGGCCAAAGGGATAAAGCCCACGAGGTATTGGAAAGTGCAAAAAGTAGTTTTGCTGCCGCGTAAGCGGTACTACCGCCCAAGCGGTACTACCGCTTGTGTGAAGCGGTACTACCGCCCAAGCGGTACTACCGCTTGTGTTAAGCGGTACTACCGCTTGTGCGTGGTACTGCAGGGATCCGAGTTGGACTCTTTCCCTGCGGGCCAAACCGACCTTGTGCGGGCAAAACCGACCTGGAGGAGGCTTTTACTCCAAGTTTAGACCCCAAGGCTCAACATATAAATAGAGGGGCAGGGCTAGCACACGGGACACATCAAGATTTCCCCAAGCCGTGTGCGGCAACCCTAACCCTCTAGTTCCTCCGTCATAATCTCCGTAGCGCTTGGCGAAGCCCTGCAGAGATTGTTCCTCACCACCATCACCACGCCGTCGTGCTGCTGGAACTCAACCACTACTTCACCATCGCTCGCTGGATCGAGGAGGTGAAGGCGTCATCAAGCCGTACGTGTGTTGAACGCGGAGGTGCCGTCCGTTCGGCGCTAGTTCGTGATCGGATCGAGGGACGACTTGCGATTTGGATCGCGGAGACGTTCGACTACATCAACCGCGTTTCTTAAACGCTTCCGCTTAGCGATCTACAAGGGTATGTAGATTTACTCTCCCTCTCGTAGATGCTCATCACCATGGATAGATCTTGTGTGTGCGTAGGAAAATTTTTGTTTCCCATGCAACGTTCCCCAACAGTGGCATCATGAGCTAGGTCTATGCGTAGATGAGATCTCGAGTAGAACACAAACGAGTTGTGGGCGTGGGTGTATACATATTGCTTGCCGTTACTAGTTGATATTTGATTCGGCGGTACTGTGAGATGAAGCGGCCCGGACCGACATTACGCGTACGCTTACGCGAGACAGGTTCCTTCAACTAACATGTAACTTCGTTGCATAAAGATGGCTAGCGGGTGTCTGTCTCTCTCACTTTAGTTGAATCGATTTCAATGAAGAGGGTTCTTTTAGAAGATCAAAAAGCAATCACTACACCACGTTGTGGTTTTGCGTAGGTAAGAACGGTTCTTGCAAACCCGTAGCAGCCACGTAAAATTTGCAACAACAATTAGAGGACGTCTAACTTGTTTTTGCAGGGTATGTTGTGATGTGATATGGCCAATTACATGATGAGATATATGTGATGTATGAGATGATCATGTGTTGTATAGAATATCACGACTTGCATGTCGATGAGTACGGCAACTGGCAGGAGCCATAGAGTTGTCTTTAATTATTGTATGACCTGCGTGTCAATCATTAAGCGCTATGTAATGCTTTACTTTATCGCTAAACGTTAGCAATAGTCGTGGGAGCAACATTCGGCGTGACAACCTCATGGCGACACGTTGATAGAGATCAAGATGATGGAGATCATGGTGTCATGCCGGTGACGATGGAGATCATGCCGGTGCTTTGGAGATGGAGATCAAAAGCACAAGTTCATGGCCATATCATGTCACTTATGATTTGCATGTGATGTTAATCCTTTTATGCATCTTCTTTTGCTTAGGACGACGATAGCATTATAAGGTGATCCCTCACTTAAATTTCAAGATAAATTGTGTTCTCCCCGAGTGTGCACCGTTGCGAAAGTTCGTCGTTTCGAGACACGCCGTGATGATCGGGTGTGATAGACTCCACGTTCACATACAACGGGTGCAAGCCATGTTGCACACGCGGAACACTCGGGTTAAACTTGACGAGCCTAGCATGTACAGACATGGCCTCGGAACACAAGAGACCGAAAGGTCGAACATGAGTCATATAGTAGATATGATCAACATGAAGATGTTCACCATTGAAACCACCTCGACTCACGTGATGATCGGACTTGAGTTGGTGGATTTGGATCATGTTACACTCGAATGACCGGAGGGATGTCAATTTGAGTGGGAGTTTTTAAGTAATATGATTAATTAAACTCATTATCTTGAACAATAGTCTAAGTTGTCTTTGCTATATTTATGTTGTAGATCATGGCTCGCGCAGTAGCACCCCTGAATTTTAATGCGTTCCTAGAGAAAGCTAAGTTGAAAGATGATGGAAGTAACTTTGTGGACTGGGCCCGTAATCTAAGGATTATCCTTACGGCTTCCCAGAAGGCTTATGTCCTTGATGCACCGCTTGGTGATCCACCCGCTCCAGTTGAGTCTCTAGACGTTGTGAACGCCTGGCAGGCTCGTTCTGATGATTACTCAATAGTTCAATGTGCAATGTTGTATGGCTTAGAACCGGGACTTCAAAGACGTTTTGAACGTCATGGAGCATATGAGATGTTCCAGGAGTTGAAGTTTATCTTTCAGAAGAATGCCCGGATCGAGAGATATGAGATCTCCGATAAGTTCTATACTTGCAAGATGGAGGAGAACGGGTCTATCAGTGATCACGTGCTCAGAATGTCTGGGTACTCCACCCGTCTGGCTGAATTGGGGATGCCCCTTCCGCCAGAGGCTATCACTGACAGAGTTCTTCAATCATTGCCACCTAGCTACAAGAGCTTCGTGTTGAACTATAACATGCACGGGATGAACAAGTCAGTCGCCGAGCTGTTTGCGATGCTGAAAGCCGCTGAGTCTGAAATTCAGAAGGAGCATCAAGTGTTGATGGTCAATAAAACCACTAGTTTCAAGAAAAATGGCAAGGGTAAGAAGGGTAAATCTAAGAAGGGTGGCAAAGCAGTTGCTGCTCCCGTGAAGAAACCCAAGGCTGGACCCAAACCAGAAACTGAGTGCTTTCATTGCAAGGGAACTGGACACTGGAAGCGGAACTGCCCCAAGTATTTGGCTGACAAGAAGGCGGCCAACAACAAACAAGGTATATATGATATACATGTTATTGATATGTTCCTTACCAACCCTCGTTGTAGTGCCTGGGTATTTGATACCGGTGCGGTTGCTCATATTTGCAACTCTAAACAGGAACTGCGGAATAGACGGAGGCTGGCAAAGGACGAAGTGACGATGCGCGTGGGAAATGGTTCCAAGGTTGATGTGATCGCCGTCGGCACGCTCGCTCTTCGATTACCGTCGGGATTAGTGATGAACCTAAATAAGTGTTATTTGGTGCCTGCGTTAAGCATGAACATTATATCTGGATCTTGTTTATTGCGAGACGGTTACTCATTTAAATCAGAGAATAATGGTTGTTCTATTTATATGAGTAATATCTTTTATGGTCATGCACCCAATGTGAGGGGTTTATTCTTATTGAATCTCGATAGTAATGATACACATGTTCATAACATTGATGCCAAAAGATGTAGAATTGATAATGATAATACCACTTTCTTGTGGCACTGCCGTTTAGGTCATATTGGCGTAAAACGCATGAGGAAGCTCCATGCTGATGGACTTTTGGAGTCACTTGATTTTGAATCACTTGACACATGTGAGCCATGCCTCATGGGCAAGATGACTGAAACACCGTTCTCTGGAACAATGGAACGGGCAAGTGACTTGTTGGAAATCATACATACTGATGTGTGCGGTCCGATGAGTATTGAGGCACGCAGTGGTTATCGTTACTTTCTCACCTTCACTGATGACTTAAGTAGATATGGGTATATTTACTTAATGAAACACAAGTCTGAAACATTTGAAAAGTTCAAACAATTTCAGAGTGAAGTTGAGAATCATCGTAACAAGAAGATTAAATTCCTACGATCTGATCGAGGAGGAGAATATCTGAGTTATGAGTTTGGCAGTCACTTAAGACAGTGTGGAATTGTTTCACAATTGACACCGCCTGGAACACCACAGCGTAATGGTGTGTCCCAACGTCGTAATCGAACCTTATTGGATATGGTGCGATCTATGATGTCTCTTGCCGATTTGCCACTATCGTTTTGGGGTTATGCATTAGAGACAGCTGCATTCACTTTAAATAGGGCACCATCGAAATCCGTTGAGACGACGCCATATGAACTTTGGTTTGGCAAGAAGCCAAAGCTGTCGTTTCTTAAAGTTTGGGGATGTGATGCTTATGTCAAAAAGCTTCAGCCTGAAAAGCTGGAACCCAAAGCGGAGAAATGCGTCTTCATAGGATACCCAAAAGAGACAGTTGGGTATACCTTCTACCTCAGATCCGAAGGCAAAGTGTTTGTCGCTAAAAACGGAACATTTCTTGAGAAAGAGTTTCTCTCGAAAGAATTGAGTGGGAGGAAGATAGAACTTGATGAGGTTGTTGAACCTTTACTTCAACCTGAGAGTAGCGCAGCGCAGAAAGATGTTTCTGTGGAGCCTACATTAGCTAAAGAGGAAGTTAATGATGATGATCATGAAGCTTTGGATCAAGTTGCTATCGAACCTCGTAGGTCGACAAGGACGCGTACTGCTCCCGAGTGGTACGGCAACCCTGTCTTAGAGGTCATGTTGTTAGACAACGATGAACCTACGAGCTATGGAGAAGCGATGATGGGCCCGGATTCCGAGAAGTGGTTAGAGGCCATGAAATCCGAGATGGGATCCATGTATGAAAACAAAGTCTGGACTTTGGAAGTATTACCTGAAGGGCGTAAGGCCATTCAGAACAAATGGATCTTTAAGAGGAAGACGGACGCGGACGGTAATGTCACCGTCTATAAAGCTCGACTTGTGGCAAAGGGTTTTTCACAAGTTCAAGGAGTTGACTACGATGAGACCTTCTCACCCGTAGCGATGCTTAAATCCGTCAGAATCATGTTAGCAATAGCTGCCTTTTTCGATTATGAAATTTGGCAGATGGATGTCAAAACAGCGTTCCTTAACGGTTACCTTAAGGAAGAGTTGTATATGATGCAACCAGAAGGTTTTGTCGATCCAGAGAATGCTGACAAAGTTTGCAAACTCCAGCGATCCATTTATGGACTGGTGCAAGCATCTCGGAGTTGGAATCTTCGTTTTGATGAGGTGATCAAAGCGTTCGAGTTTATACAAGTTTACGGAGAAGCTTGTATTTACAAGAAAGTGAGTGGGAGCTCTATAGCGTTTCTAATATTATATGTGGATGACATATTACTGATTGGAAACAATATAGAAATGCTGGAAAGCATAAAGGAATATTTGAACAAGAGTTTTTCAATGAAGGACCTAGGAGAAGCTGCTTTCATATTAGGCATCAAGATCTATAGAGATAGATCGAGACGTTTGATAGGACTTTCACAAAGCACATACCTTGACAAAGTTTTGAAGAAGTTCAAAATGGATCAGTCCAAGAAGGGGTTCTTGCCTGTATTGCAAGGTGTGAAGTTGAGTAAGACTCAATGCCCAGTGACTGCAGAAGATAGAGAAAAGATGAGTGTCATCCCCTATGCTTCGGCCATAGGCTCTATCATGTATGCAATGCTGTGCACAAGACCCGATGTCAGCCTTGCCATAAGTATGGTCGGAAGGTTTCAAAGTGATCCAGGAATGGAACACTGGACGGCGGTCAAGAATATCCTGAAGTACCTGAAAAGGACTAAGGACATGTTTCTCGTTTATGGAGGTGATCAAGAGCTCGTCGTAAAGGGTTACGTCGATGCAAGCTTTGACACTGATCCGGATGACTCTAAGTCGCAAACCGGATACGTATTTATTCTTAATGGGGGTGCGGTTAGCTGGTGCAGTTCCAAGCAAAGCGTGGTAGCTGATTCTACATGCGAAGCGGAGTACATCGCAGCCTCGGAGGCGGCGAAGGAAGGTGTCTGGATGAAGGAGTTCATGACAGATCTTGGAGTAGTGCCTAGTGCGCTTAACCCAATGAGTCTGTTTTGTGATAATACTGGTGCCATTGCTCTAGCCAAGGAACCAAGATTTCACAAGAGGACCAGACACATAAAGCGACGTTTCAATTCCATCCGCGATTACATCAAGGAGGACGACATAAATATTTGCAAAGTGCACACGGATCTAAATGTTGCAGATCCGATGACTAAACCTCTTCCAAGGGCTAAACATGAACAACACCAGAACTGCATGGGTGTTCGATTCATTACAATGTAAATCACATAGTGATGTGAACTAGATTATTGACTCTAGTGCAAGTGGGAGACTGTTGGAAATATGCCCTAGAGGCAATAATAAATTGGTTATTATTATATTTCCTTGTTCATGATAATCGTTTATTATCCATGCTATAATTGTATTGATTGGAAACTCAAATACATGTGTGGGTACATAGACAACACTGTGTCCCTAGTAAGCCTCTAGTTGACTAGCTCGTTGATCAAAGATGGTTAAGGTTTCCTAGCCATTGACATGAGATGTCATTTGATAACGGGATCACATCATTAGGAGAATGATGTGATGGACAAGACCCAAACTAAGGACGTAGCATTTGATCGTGTCAGTTTATTGCTATTGTTTTCTGCATGTCAAGTATCTGTTCCTATGACCATGAGATCATGCAACTCCCTGACATCGGAGGAGTACCTTGTGTGTATCAAACGTCGCAACGTAACTGGGTGACTATAAAGGTGCTCTACAGGTATCTCCGAGGGTGTCTGTTGGGTTGGCATGGATCAAGACTGGGATTTGTTACTCTGTGTGACGGAGAGGTATCTCAGGGCCCACTCGGTAATACAACATCACAATGAGCCTTGCAAGCAATGTGACTAAAGTGTTAGCCACGAGATCTTGTATTACGGAACGAGTAAAGAGACTTGCCGGTAACGAGATTGAACTAGGTATAGAGATACCGACGATCGAATCTCGGGCAAGTAACATACCGAAGAACAAAGGGAACAGCATACGGGATTAACTGAATCCTTGACATAGAGGTTCGACCGATAAAAGATCTTCGTAGAATATGTAGGAGCCAATATGGGCATCCAGGTCCTGCTATTGGTTATTGGTCGTAGAGGTGTCTCGGTCATGTCTACATAGTTCTCGAACCCGCAGGGTCTACACACTTAAACGTTTGGTGACGATTAGTATAGTTGAGTTATTTTGTTGGTGACCGAAAGTTGTTCGGAGTCCCGGATAAGATCCCGGACATGACGAGGATCTCCGGAATAGTCCGGAGGTAAAGATTGATATATGTGATAATAGTGTTTTGATCTCCGGAAGAGTTCCGGAGTTCACCGGAATGGGTTCCGGATGTTTACCGAAGTGTTCGGGTGCAGCAACACTTTATATGGGCCAAAGGGATAAAGCCCACGAGGTATTGGAAAGTGCAAAAAGTAGTTTTGCTGCCGCGTAAGCGGTACTACCGTTTTGTGAAGCGGTACTACCGCCCAAGCGGTACTACCGCCCAAGCGGTACTACCGCTTGTGTGAAGCGGTACTACCGCCCAAGCGGTACTACCGCTTGTGTTAAGCGGTACTACCGCTTGTGCGCAGTACTGCAGGGATCCGAGTTGGACTCTTTCCCTGCGGGCCAAACCGACCTTGTGCGGGCAAAACCGACCTGGAGGAGGCTTTTACTCCAAGTTTAGACCCCAAGGCTCAACATATAAATAGAGGGGCAGGGCTAGCACACGGGACACATCAAGATTTCCCCAAGCCGTGTGCGGCAACCCTAACCCTCTAGTTCCTCCGTCATAATCTCCGTAGCGCTTGGCGAAGCCCTGCAGAGATTGTTCCTCACCACCATCACCACGCCGTCGTGCTGCTGGAACTCAACCACTACTTCACCATCGCTCGCTGGATCGAGGAGGTGAAGGCGTCATCAAGCCGTACGTGTGTTGAACGCGGAGGTGCCGTCCGTTCGGCGCTAGTTCGTGATCGGATCGAGGGACGACTTGCGATTTGGATCGCGGAGACGTTCGACTACATCAACCGCGTTTCTTAAACGCTTCCGCTTAGCGATCTACAAGGGTATGTAGATTTACTCTCCCTCTCGTAGATGCTCATCACCATGGATAGATCTTGTGTGTGCGTAGGAAAATTTTTGTTTCCCATGCAACGTTCCCCAACAGATCTTGCCTACCCACCATGTATACCGCCGCGAAGCGAGGCGGATCTGGGCTCTCTGGAAAGACGTCGTCCGCGTGGCCGAGCCCTCCAGCATGCAGAGGAAGGATTGACTCGGTTTCTCCCGTCGATGACTCGCCGTCAGATTGGACGAGCGTATCATCCTCAGACAGGGAGTTCTCCGACAAGGCCACCCCTTGGGTAAAACCTACGAAGACATGGTTTCGGCCAGCTTGACGCGGGCCGGGTCTCGCCTGGCTCTGACCAGCGCGGCACGCCGACTCGACGCCGGCGATATTCTCCAACCCGGCGGCCGGCTCGCCGACCACGCCGATGAAGGTGTGGATCTTGCCGAAGGGGACCCGGTACCCGTACTCGATCGAGTCGGCGTCGGGGCCCCAGTATGAATCGTCGATGTAGAACTTCCCGCGGCGGCTCTTGGTCATCATGACAACCGCGTACCTCCCGAAACCTGGAAGAGATCCCGCTAAGAACTCAACTCCACCGTGCGTAGGCCCCACGGTGGGCGCCAACTGTCGTGGTTTTGACACGGCAGATGCCCTTGTGAAAGGACTTAGAGATGAGGCCATCGCACGAGTGTGGAAGCTTAGCGGGGTTGAATGGGAACGAGAATACGCCGGGTTACCCAGGTTCGGCCCCTCACGGTGGAGGTAAAAGCCTACGTCCTGTTTGATTATATTGCTGTAGATCTCGATTACAAGGATGCGGATTCGCTAACCTAGCTCTCGAGGAGATTGCAACTTAGTCTTTTTCGCATAGGTGCTCCCCTTTATATATACAGGTGAAACCCTAGATTAAATAAGAGTCTGGGCCGTCCTTTGACCCGTCTCCTACTCTTTCCTACTTGTTCTCCAAGACGGTCTTTACGCTACTCATCTTCTCGTGAGCCGGCCCATTGCCTAAGCCGGCCCTTTCCACTAATCCTCCTCAAGCCGGCCCGCCTAGAAACCTTTAGCCCTGCAGTGAATTGACCCGCTGAGCCTGCTTCATGGCCGGGTCATCTCCCTGCCGGGTCTATACGCTGGTAAATATCCCCAACAGTCACCGTCCACCGCAGTCGCGAGGCACGGTGTGTGTGTTAAGTATAAGTGTGTGTGTTAAGTGTAAGTGTTAGCTCTTAATCATATCTCGTGTATACAACCAAACACCGTGTAGTTGCGTGAGCAGAGCCAATGCAGGCAACCAAACGACATGCCAAAATTGCTCCCCTAATGCGAGAGGCCTAAATGCGGGCAACCAAACAATGTGCAGATGTCGATTTTTTGCCTGTTTTCCTTCACCCAGCCTCGGTTGAGTCAGGCTGAGCTAGCCAGGCACGGCTCCTACGGCAACCAAACACGTCCCTACTGTTTGGGCTGAAGCCCATTAGAGCATCTATCTCCAGCAATGTTGCTAAAGCCTAGTTCTTCCAGGGCTTCTGGATGGCTTAGCTGGAAAAATTCAGCTGTATTCTCAAAAAATGTACTAGAAAAACTCAGCCGAAGCTCTGCTGGACAAGCTGCAACTCAGAAGAACCAGCCCTAAGGATTGCTATACCTATATTTTTTCAGCTATGACATAAATTTCTCTCTATATAAAAATATAACAATCCAAAAACCCAATTGCTAAAACTCCAAAAGGCTAGCAGGAGTGGGCAACCACCGGGTGGGACATTTCCGCGCTTCACCTGACACCGTGCATTCACTTGTTGACACTGCCTCCATCTGCGGTGCCGCCATGGACGGTGATCGCCGCATACCCCTAGCCCATCCACCTCCCCTCTCTGCCCCTACCCAACCTCTCGCTGCCATCGAACCTGTAAATAGGAAGGCGCAACGCCACCTAGGTTTGGCCATGGCTATGTGCAAGGCGCGAGCCACATAGCGGCCGGCGCGCCATCGACAGTTGGTTCGCTCCCTCACCTATCCCCACTCCGCTCGCCAGTATATGTTGTGCTTTTGGTGTAATGCCGCAAATGTGTATTTCTTTGTTTTCATATTTGTTGATTGAAATGCAATGTAATGTGAATATGAATTCCTTGGCATGATTTGCAACGTGATGTGAATATGATCTGCAATTTTGTGCTATGTAGTATGGATGATGACACGACATGGAGTTTTAAAGTTAATTTGGATTGTATATGCACAATGAAACGAGAGATAGAAGCAAAATGATTTGTCGGTATCCAGTTTAGGTTAGCTACCTGCTGGAGAAGAGCATAAAAATTTCATGGAAATCTTCTCTCAAATATAGCAATATTCCAACTATAGCCATTCTCGTCTAAGCATGGAGCTTTTCTCCCCACCACACGTCTATCCACCTCATCGCCGCCGATCGTGGCCATGAGTCGCAGCCATGCGGCTCAACTCGACTCGTCCATTGACAACTGATTCACCGGAAATCACGGCTGGCGCCACTGTAATTTCGTATCCATGCCGCACGCTGCGGTAGCTGCAAAACGGAGTTCAAAAGGGGGAGACCCGCTCTGCCTCCTCTCCTCTTCTCCCATTCCTTCTACCACCATCTCTCTCGACAATAAGGCGCAATCTCGATCCCTTCCACCACCCTAGCGCCTCACCTCCATCTCCACGCCAAGGATACGCACACCCATTCGTCCCACGCAGCGGCGGCGTCAAAGGTGCGATGGAGCGGCGGCCGGAGCTGCGGCCGTCGATGACGCTCTCGGAGCAGCTGTCCATGCCCGACCCGGCCATCCGCGACTTCCTCAAGATCCCCGCCGACAACAGCCATCTGAGCGCTGACGCCGGAGAAGGTGGTCGCACCGCGGCGGACGGTGGAGGCAGCGGCGGCATGATCAACTGGAAGCCGCTGCGCGACCGTCTCCGGCTCCGCCGCTCCGTGAACGCCTGGTCCAGCCCGTCGCAGAGGCCCAGCACGACGGACAGCGCCGGTAGCCTGAAGAACAGCGGCAGCGGCAGCCACCGCAGCCACAAGTACATCTACGCGCAAGGTGAGGCCACGGCGGCCTTCTCCCGCACCTCCTCGCTCCGCCAGACTCCCACATTCTCGCGCGCGGCCTCCACTCGGGTCAGTTCCGCCGCTACGATCGGGCGCACCGACCGCTCTGCCCCCGACGAGGGCTCCGAGGACGAGTCAGAGCACGACGAGGACGAGGAGGAAGGCAAGGAGGAGGCGCCGGCGGCGCAGATGTCCCTGATGGCGCTGCTGGAGCAGACGGACAGCTGGGACGAGGACGAGGAGGAGGAGGAGGCCGCAGGCGGCGGGGCCAGCAAGAACGCGCAGGCCGAAGACGACGAGGACGACGGCGAGGGGCGCGAGGAGGAGATGGTGCACGTGTGCTGCGTGTGCATGGTGCGGCACAAGGGCGCGGCCTTCATCCCGTGCGGCCACACATTCTGCCGCCTCTGCTCCCGCGAGCTCTGGGTCAGCCGCGGCAACTGCCCGCTCTGCAACGGCTTCATCCAGGAGATCCTCGACATCTTCTGATCAAACCAAGCTTATCTTCCTATCTATCCGCCAGAGTCTTGATTCTTCGGAGCAATGGTGCGAAATCATTCACGCGCCCGCGAGTGCCACGGTTGAAGGCGGGTGAGCGGCCAATGCGCCACCCCGCTAGGAAACTGAGACCCGTATCATATCATAGGTAAATTGGTACATCAATCAACTCGATGACTCTCTGTTTGCGATTTATTTCTAGAATGTGATTAACTGTATCAAGTGTACTTAGTAATGTTTTGGAATAAGAATGGGATGCCTGCAATGATACATCGGAAAAACATAGTAGTGCCAGTGACGGAGCTAGGGGGGAGGGGGAGCATGCCCCAACCCCCCCCCCCCCCCCCCCCCCCCCCCCTCACCCCTCTCTGATTTTTTTGTTCTTGAGAAATCCCCTCTCTGAAATATGCTAATATGTGTTTCGCTCCCCCTTTAATTGTTGCGCCGCTCCGGCTCGAGAGCTTCCATTTGCAGCCCACAGGCGGCAAATGGTGTAGGCAACACACAGAGCGAGCAAAGGGCCATGGGCCGGCCTAGTAGCATCCACGAAAACTGTAGTGGTCGGTCCACCGAACCGGTTTTTGTTGATTTTTTTTACCTTTTTCCTCTTTTTTCCCTTTCACCTTATCTTTTTCATAGTTCTTTTCTTGGTACTATAAATATTTTCATAATATACGGTGACCATTTTCCAAAATACACACTGAACACGTTTTAATATACGGTGAACTTTTTTTTAATACAATGGGAACATTTTCAAAATACACATTGAACTTTTTGTAAAATATGCTGAACAATTTCATAGTATAAGCTGAACGTTATAAAATAACAGATTGAACTTTTGTCTAAAATATGTTGAACAATTTCTTAGTATACGATGACCATTTTCAAAATCCACATTGAACTTTAAAAAAAATGTTGAACAATTTCTTAGTATACGACGAACATTTTTAGAATGCTGGTGAACATTTTAATATATGCTGAATATTTTGTTAATACACAACAAACATTTTTGTAATACATGGTGACTTTTTTTAATATAGGACAAAAAATAAAATAAAATAAAAATAGAGAAAAAGAAAGGAAAAAGGAAACAGAAAAAAAATGAAATAGAAGCAACAACCAACCCACCATGGGCCGGTCCAACTGAGGCGGAGGAACGCTCTCTCAGCTATGCCACCACTATTAGCCGCCTACGGGCGGCAAATATGATTGACGGTCCTGAGTAGTATGTAATCTTTCCTATTCCTAAAGGGAAACGATTGGACTCAACCGGAGGATATTCCAATCACGTCGATCGTCTTGTGCGTGTGCCACGTGCCCGTGGGCCCACAGCCATGTGACAATGGATGGAGTTTTGCAACACGCTCTTTGTTGCAATCCTTTGACCGCAACAAGGGGTCAGTTGCAGACCCCGAGCAGCCACCCATTCATTTTCGAAGCCCAGATCCCAAGCACCGTCTCATGCTTCGCACCACCCTTTCGCGCCGCTGCCTCAGCGGTGAGATCCCGTGCCCCGCCTCCTCTTATTTTTCTCCTCCTCCTCCTTTTCCTCCTTCTCCCTCTAACCTCGCAGCCCCATCTGCAGGTCACGGCCATGGCGCCCACTTTGCCTGAGCTCGTGCGGAGAGGGCGGCGTCGCCGTCACTCGCCGGCCGGCGACCACTTCCTCCGCCGCGCTTCTTCTCCATCCAGCGCCGATCTCCTCCATGTCGTCTCCGGCCATCACCGAGTGCCTCCCTGTTGCAATTGAAACGACGGTGTCGCAAATGGCAACGTCAATGAAGGCAGTGCTGCTGCGACGTCATCTCTCATTGCAAAAAAATTCTGCAACATCATTCATGTTGCAAAAGTGCTCAGCAACATCATCTCTCATTGCAAAAAAATTATGCAACATCGTCTCTCATTGCAAAAATAATCTGCAACATCATTCATGTTGCAAAAATCCTTCAACAACATCATCTATATTGCAAAAAGTTGAAGACGAAAAACAAAATTTTGCAAAACAACCTTTGTTGCAAATGTTTCTGCAATAAGACCTCTGTTTCCATAGGATTCTTACAACACGATTTCTGTTGCAAAAGTGAAGGAAGCGGCCGCAAGATTACACTAGATCCGACCGCTCGCGACCCGGCAGATCTTAGCACGCCCCATTAATTTCAAAAAGTCCCGCCGTAGCTCTCTGGTCAAAGAGACCGCTCGTGGAGGAGTAGTACTAGCTTTCAAACCCAACGAGGCGAGAGTGCAGCCATGCATGTAGCCACACGCACCGCTGTAATAAACTATCCGCCCACAGTACGTGATGGAGCCTAACCACTTGACCAAGTGTGCTTTTGATGCGCTGCACGCTGGTTCGTTTTAATTAAAAATTAAATAATTTTGTTCCTGCTGGTGGAGTAGTAGGATACTACTACAGTATGTACACACGCAGATACGCATCTGCTGTCGACCGATCGATGGCATGCGGCTGGCTGTGAAGTTTGACTAGTGTCCAAAGCTGCCAATGGCGTCGCAGGCCCATGCATGTGGCTGTGAAGTTTATCCGCCTCCGTTTTTGTTTTCCAAGTGGAGTAGGAGTACTAGTAAAAGCTAGTGTGTGCTCGAGCACATGTGGCATGCTGTTTTGTCACACACCTTTGCGTGAACACCAAGGGCCACGCAGCGGATTAACAACTTGGGCAGCACTACTTGGGGATTAAATATCTCTCGGCGTTGCTTCCTCATTCGGCAATGGTTCAAGGGGAAATCGGGCTCAAGTTTGTCGACTTCACAACAGTATAGTTCTCCCACTTTGCTGCAAGGAGTATACTACAGTACATATATTAGCCCGCTTTCGAACCCCTTCAAACGTTTCTTTTTACATACAGGAGAAGTCCCTCATAATATTATCACTCAAAAAGTATTTGTCTGCAATGGAGTATGATTGGTGCAACTTTTTTTTTCCAACTCTTTTCCACGCTTTGGTAGGCAGACAAGTCTGTGCGACCTAGCTTCAAACAGAACAGAACCTAATATTTGTGGAGCTGAGCACAGAATCTTGGCGGATATTCAAGAGATAATATGGCAGAATTATTGACTTTGACCAGCAGGCTTATTTGTCCTGCCTGAAGCATCGTTTGTGAAGCTGTCATCACACAGAATCTAGCGAGCGAGGTCCTAGCCTTATAGACGACGAGCACACTACTAAATTTTACACTAAATTCATTTGCAGTCTGATTACTTAACAAGCGATGAACACTCCATACGGCAGTGTGTATGTCTACGGAATGTATGCAAGGTGGTATACTTGATTTATTTATTTAGTCTTCCTAGCAAAATCATCCGCACATTCGCAGGAAACAAAAGCATGGCATGGCATTTCAGAATTCAGAAACGACAAGGGCTTTCGTGCGAAACACCCATGCTGCCGGGGAAGACCCACGGAAAATGACCCAAGAGACGCCGACATCCGAGCCGGTCAGCCCGGTCTCTCTGTCTCAATAAACATTCGCAGAAGCACAGGGTTGACCTGCCATAAGAGCCCTCCTCCTCCATGTGCATTGCAGGTTGCAGAGATTGCAAACAAACAACGGCGCCTGTACTATTAACCAAACCGGCTATACCGCTATAGTAGCTTTTTTTTTTTAGAAAAAGGGTTTTCTTCCCGAACAAGCCGAAACCAGCCGATACAAACACACACCACAGCACACACACCCTAGGCCGGATACAAGGACGCTGAAAACAGCAACACCACCCCAACAAACTCCGAGCAAACAAGCACTAAGCACTACTACGAAGTCATCGGGCCCTCAACCGTGGGAGAGCCACCGCGAAGAGGAGAAGCCGTGTATGACGAACAATGGGCTCCAAGGCGGCGCCTTCAGTAAGGGAACGGCACCGTAGTGTCACCACCGCCCAATCCAAGGATTAGGGTTTCCCCCGGAGCACCACGGCGACAGATCAGATGCCGCGACGGCGCCTTCAAGAAGGGGACGCCGCCAGAACGCCGCCGCCGCCGGCCTGGCGAGACAGAGCGGGTTTTCACCCCGGCCAACACTCACCGTCACCGGATTGGGTTACGGACAACCGCAACGCCACCATTGAACGACACACCCCGGTCAACATGCCGCCCACACGACCATGGTGACCGGACAGCGCCCGAGCCCCGTGCTCCGCCCATGAGCACCCCGGCTTCCACCAACCGGGCCGCCGACACGGCATCCGAGCCCCACCCTCATCCATGGATACACCAAACTGACGCGGCCGACCGGAACGGAGCAGAAGACCTCCCTTCCACCCCAAAGCCGACACCTTGGCAGGGTTGGTGTCCTCGGCGGCCAGATCTGGGCCAGGGGAACTTCGGCAGCCACCAGAAGCAGCCGCCAGATGCCACGGAGGGGGCACCCTGCCCCCTTCCCGAAGTCCCCTGCCACCTCTGGCAGGCCTCGAGCGCACCCACACCGCACCATGGAGCCACCCCGGCCTGACGAGCCCGTAGCTGAAACCGTAGAAGAGGGAGGGAGTTCTCCCCAAGTCAATCGCAGACAAACCGCCGCCGGAGCATGTCCCGTCGTCGCCGCGGGAAGACCAGGCTGACGAGGGCATATACTAGGGATAGGGTAATAGGCCTGACCTATAGACCCTACCCTAGGACGCCACACGTCTTATACTGGGCCTCAGGGCCATATCAGCAACCAAGAGTTCTGCAAACTGACATTTATTCGGAGCTCGACGAACCACTCGGGAGGCAAGAGTTCACTCGACCCGCTTGTTTCACTCGGAGCACCCTAAAGTCACTCGACCAGAGAAGACCAGGAGACTCCGGGAGCGCAACGGTCGGGACGCACGTTCTCCTGTATTAATTGTAATCAATGCGCCCGTTACCTGGCGCCCTTAAACCCCCTCTTAACCCCTGGTGATGGCGGCATTCATGGGAGGGCTGGCAAAGACTATATAAGCCACCCCCCAGCTCCATTCCAAGGGTTCGCAATCCATTTGTAACTCATACACTCAAGCAATCAAGCTCCAGAGCACCGAGACGTAGGCCTGTTACCTCCACCGCCGAGGGGCCTGAACTCGTAAATCTGAGTGTAACACCTGCGCCGTAGCTAGGCTCTGCCCTCTCATCCGTACCCCTACACACTACTGTCAGACTTGCACCCACGACAGTTGGTGCCCGCCGTGGGGCAGGCGTCTAGCGACTTCCGGCGTAGTTGCATTTTTTTCACCATCACCATGGTTTCCGGCGGCGGACTGACTCTGGGCGGTGAGATCCGTTTCGGCGCCCTCAGCTTCATCGCCGACGATTCGGCGTGGCTCCAGGAAGCCCCGCTGGATGTCGAGGCGTTGCCCGTCCACGGCGCGGCGCACTTCCGCGCGAGTACCTTCGGCGTCCTTCTTCGGCAACCGTCGACTCCTACTCAGTCGACCTCTTCGCTCTCCACTAGCCGTCGTCGCAAGCGCTCCGGATGCTCGCGGCTTCAGCGGTGGATCGGGCACGCGGTGGCCCTTCAGGCTGCAGCCCCGCAAATCGCGGCAATCGAGCCCGATGAACCTGTCTTCGATCTATTCGCCTCCGTGCATGAGCACTCGGAAAGCCTATCCGAGTGCGAGAGCAGCGATCCCGCTGCGGAGGTGCTGATGGCCGATTCCCCGCCTAGTTCGCCTGGGTACGGCCGCGGCGGCGCGGAGAACGATGACCCGTCGCGCGCTGATCTTGGCGGCGGCAGGGACCGACACGACGACGAGTATGACGAGTACATCCCCCGACCTCTCACTCGGCAGCAGAGGGAGGAACAGCAACGCAGGACTTAGCAGGCCCTCCAGACGCCCATCGTCGGGACGACCCCCGAGGCTCAGGCTTTGGAGGCCATGCGCCAGGCCAACTTGGCTGAGCGCAATCGTCTGGAAGCGCTCCAGAAGTCACTCAACGATCGCGCCCGCAGGCAGCATCAGCCTAGTTCCAGTCGGCGGCGGCGGCAGTTGTTCTCGAATGACCAGCAGCAGAGTTTTCAGGTATTCCGTACTCCCGTCCAGAATCTGGCGGCGGCCACTCGGATAGCAGATTCCATTGAGCCGTCCCTATCCGAGGCGAGGGAGGGTCTTCGACAGATCCGGGCCCTGCTCAAGGCGGCAGAGGAGCAAAATTCGGCAGTCTCCCAGTCGCGCAACCAGATTCACAGCAGATCCGTTAGGGCTGACACCGTTCAATCGGCCCACAGCCCAGTGTCTCCAAGGAGAAACAGACACTCGCCTCCGCGGCGAAACGACCAAGACCGCCACCGAGACCAGTACTCGGGGCAAGGTCGCAGTCAGAATACGCCTCCACGGCGTCAGGACGATCGTCGCCACATACAGTCGCCCCCTCGGCGGGATGGCTCGTACGCGCCCCGGCCGTACGACGCCAGGCGTCCTTACGGCAATGATCGGAGGGCCAGCCCTCCCCGTCATGGTGACGGTTATCGCCAGAGAGAGCCAGTCGACTACCGTGACCCGCAGTTCAACGCGAGATCCGTTCTCGCTCAGAACCTGGTCGACAGAGGCAGAGCTCTGAGAGAGAACTTGGACAGAGATCGTCCGAGTGGAAGTGGAGCATTCATCTCCGGGCCCGAGTGTTTCAGCAGGGCCATCCGGGCCGCTGAGATCCCGCCTAACTTCAGATTGGCAGCAGGAGTAAGCAAGTTCACCGGTGAGTCCAAGCCAGAAACTTGGTTAGAGGATTACCGAGTGGCTGTGCAGATTGGTGCAGGAAATGACTATGTGGCTATGAAGCATTTGCCTTTGATGCTGGAAGGGTCCGCCCGCGCTTGGCTCAACCAGCTCAGTCCGGCCAGCATATACTGCTGGGAAGATTTGACCCGAGTGTTCATCAAAACATTCGAGGGCATGTGCAAACGCCCGACTGGATTGTCTGAGCTACAGCATTGTGTGCAGAAGCCGAATGAAACCTTGAGGGAGTACATTCAGCAGTGGACAACCTTGCATCATGTGGTGGAGAATGTCACGGAGCATCAAGCAGTCTGTGCTTTCAAGGCAGGAGTCGGATA
The DNA here is from genome assembly GCA_039707655.1 of Elymus sibiricus. Classification (NCBI taxonomy): domain Eukaryota; kingdom Viridiplantae; phylum Streptophyta; class Magnoliopsida; order Poales; family Poaceae; genus Elymus; species Elymus sibiricus. Next base: position 271,364,656 of record CM077668.1, read on the forward strand.
TCGGGAGCTCATCCTGAAATTCAGTCGGTCAGGATCTTTGACCATGAGCCGAATGATGGAGATCGCCACTCAGTACGCAAACAGAGAAGAGGAGGACCGTCTCCGTAACAGCAAAGGGAAAACCAGTGAGCCCAACCCCAGAAACAGTAATCCCATTCGGAAGCCGAAGCGCAAGGCTGATGGTTCGGTTCAGGTAGAGGCTGCCGCACTGGCCGGCCAAGCCAAGAACAAGGGGAAGGCCAAGGAAAAATGGATCCCGAAGAAAAAGAGATATCAGTCGGGCCAAGATGTCCTCGATTTGCCGTGTCACATCCACACCAGAAAAGATGAGGAGGGCAATCTGATTTTGCCCAAGCATACCACTCGGCAATGCAGGTTGCTGATACAACAGTTTCGAGAAGGCCCGTCGAGTGAAAAGAGACCGGATGATGCTGCCGGTGAAGACAAGGACGAACCTTTTCCCAGTGTCAATGCAACCCTGATGATCTTTGCAGATGTAGAGAGCAGGAGCCGGTTGAAGGTCATCAACCGAGAGGTGAACATGGCCATGTCGGCGACGACAATGTTTCTGGACTGGTCGAAGACTCCGATCACCTTTGATCAGTCGGATCACCCAGCCTACATTGCCACCCCCGGGCAGCAGGCACTGGTGGTCGATCCAGTCGTGGGAGGCTTCCGATTGCGCAAGGTCCTCATGGACGGTGGAAGCGGACTGAACATTCTGTACGCTAATACTTTGGAAGCGACGGGCATCCCGATGTCCCGTCTCAGTGAGAGCAGCATGCAGTTTCACGGAGTGATCCCCGGCAAGAAAGCAAAGTCACTCGGGCAGATTGCCCTGGATGTGGTCTTTGGAGACGACAAGAACTTCCGGAAAGAAAGGCTGACCTTCGAAGTGGTCGACTTCCGCAGCGCCTACCATGCCATCCTTGGTCGGCCGGCTTACGCACGTTTCATGGCCCGTCCATGTTATGTGTATCTCAAGCTGAAGATGCCCGGCCCCAAAGGTGTGATCACAGTCACTGGCAGTCGACAGGGCGCGGAGGAGTGTTTGCAGCAAGGGTCCAAGATAGCTGATGAGCAGATGGCCATGGTGGAACTGGAGGAGTACAAGAAAAATGCCGATCCGAGTGATCTGCTACGCTCCAAGAAGCCGGCTGCAGAATCTGCGTTTCAGTCGGCCGGCGACACGAAGCCTGTGCACATCCACCCGGAAGATCCCAATGCTGCTCCCACCAACATATCAACAACACTCGACAGCAAATAGGAAGAAGCGCTCATCCAGTTCCTCTGTGAGAACTGGGACATCTTCGCATGGAAACCATCTGACATGTCGGGTGTACCCAGGGAGCTGGCTGAGCACCGTTTGCGAGTCGATCCAAAGGCGAAACCTGTGAAGGAGCATCTCCGTCGCTTTGCTACACAGAAGAGGAAGGCCATTGGCGAAGAAGTTGCTCGGCTCCTGGCGGCCGAGTTCATCAGTGAGGTGTACCACTCCGAGTGGCTCGCCAACGTCGTCATGGTCCCTAAGAAGGACAAGTCTCTCCGAATGTGCATTGATTTCAAGCACATCAATCGGGTCTGCCCCAAGGATCATTTCCTGCTCCCCCGCATAGATCAAATCGTAGATTCCACTGCGGGTTCTGAGGGACTGTCTTTTCTGGATGTGTACTCCGGTTACCACCAGATCCGACTGTATGGGCCAGATGAAATAAAAACAGCCTTTATCACCCCATTCGGGTGTTTCTGCTATATCACCATGCCTTTCGGTCTTAAAAACGCTGGTGCCACTTTCATGCGCATGGTGCAGAAGTGTTTGCATAAACAGATCAGTCGGAACAACGAGGCATACATGGATGACATAGTGGTCAAGTCCAGAAAAGGTTCTGACCTACTGGCTGACTTAGCTGAAACTTTCGCAAATTTGTGGAAGTATGATATCAAGCTGAATCCGGCAAAGTGCACTTTCGGAGTTCCTGGGGGCAAGTTACTCGGTTTCCTCGTTTCCGAACGAGGGATAGATGCCAATCCTGAGAAGATCGGGGCGATTGTACGAATGAAACGTCCTGAACGTCTTCATGATGTGCAGAAGCTCACGGGTTGCCTCGCAGCTCTGAGCCGATTCATCTCCCGTCTCGGTGAGAAGGCATTGCCCCTGTACCGATTGATGAAGAAATCTGATTCGTTCGAGTGGACTGCTGAAGCATAAGCAGTGTTTGTTGAGCTCAAAGCCCTGCTTTCCACCCAGCCGGTGCTTGCCGCTCCGAACAGCAACGAGCCGTTGCTCTTGTACATTGCGGCCACTGGTCAAGTTGTCAGCACTGTCCTCACAGTCGAGCGAGAAGAGCAGGGCAAGGCTTACAAAGTTTAGCGCCCAGTCTATTACAGTTCTGAAGTTCTGACTCCTTCCAAGCAGAGGTATCCTCATTATCAGAAGCTCGTCTATGGCATCTACTTGACTGGGAAGAAAGTAGCCCATTACTTCCAAGAGCACACTGTGTCAGTCGTCAGCGACGCCCCACTGTCTGAGATCATGAACAATCGGGATGCGACTGGTCGAGTGGCGAAGTGGGCTATCGAGCTCCTGCCCCTGGACATCAAGTTTGAGGCGAAGAAGGTGATCAAGTCCCAAGCATTAGCCGATTTCCTAGCCGAGTGGACTGAACAGCAACAACTGACTCAGAGTCACCCGGAACACTGGACCATGTTCTTTGACGGTTCCAAGATGCTGAACGGTTTAGTAGATGGAGTTGTGTTAGTATCTCCGAAGGGCGATCATCTCAGATATGTTCTGCAGATTCACTTTGATTCCACCAACAACGAAGCCGAGTACGAAGCGCTCCTTTATGGTCTACGTATGGCCATCTCACTCGGCGTCCGGCGCCTGATGGTCTACGGGGACTCGGATCTTGTTGTGAACCAAGTGATGAAGGAGTGGGATATCAGAAGCCCCGCTATGACAGGATACTGCAACGCAGTGAGAAAGTTGGAGAAGAAATTTGAAGGTCTGGAGCTGCATCACGTTCCCCGAGCCAAGAATCAGGAAGCAGACGATCTGGCAAAGATCGGGTCCACTCGGAAATCCATACCCAGCAATGTGTGCCTCGAGCATTTACGTTCTCCGACGGTAAAAGAAGATCCCTTCACGGAAAAGCCCCCGCAAGTGGTCAGTCCTTCTGATTCGACTGAAGTCGAGGTCCCGGCAGTCATTGACTTGGTCATGGAGGTCCTAGCAATCACACCCGAGTGGACAGTGCCTTACGTTGCATACCTGCTCAGGAAGGAACTTCCAGAAGATGAAACTGAAGCCCGCCAGATTGTTCGCAGGTCCAAAGCCTTTACAGTGATGGGCAATCAGTTATACAGAAAAAGTGTCACCGGTGTGACTCAGCGCTGCATTTCTCCGGAGGAAGGTCGATTGATCCTGGAGGAGATTCACTCGGGAACTTGTGGACACCACGCGTCCTCCCGGACGATCGTGGCTAAAGCTTACCGAGCCGGTTTCTTCTGGCCCCGTGCCAATGAAGTTGCGCAGGAGATAGTCCAACACTGCGCCGGATGCCAGTTCTATGCAAACTTATCGCACAAGCCTGCGTCTACTCTGAAGACAATTCCTCTCGTCTGGCCGTTTGCAGTCTGGGGACTCGACATGGTGGGACCCCTCCGGACAGGGGCGAGTGGATTCACCCACCTGCTGGCTGCAGTCGACAAGTTCACTAAGTGGATCAAAACCAAACCCGTCAAGAAGCTAGACTCCCGCATGGCGATCAAGTTTATGAAGGAGATAGTCTTCAGATATGGCTTACCCCACAGCATTATCACTGACAACGGCTCAAACTTCGACTCGGAAGAGTTCAGGACGTTCTGTGCCGCTCAAGGCACCCGAGTCGACTACGCATCTGTGGCGCACCCGCAGTCGAATGGACAGGCTGAGAGAGCAAACGGACTGATCCTTCATGGGTTAAAGCCGCGACTCCTGCGCGATTTAGAGCACGCAGCTGGAGCCTGGTCACCGAGTTGCCGTCAGTTCTTTGGGGCTTGAGGACGACCCCCAATCGGTCCACCAATCGCACTCCCTTCTTCATGGTGTACGGAGTTGAAGCCGTCTTGCCGAGTGACTTGCTCCACAATTCGCCCCGAGTGGAACTATACTCCGAAGCTGAAGCAGAGTAGGCGCGGCAAGACGCGGTTGATCTCCTAGAAGAGGAGAGAGAGATGGCTCTTATTCGTTCGACCATTTATCAGCAAAATCTACGACGTTTTCACTGCAGGCACGTCAGAAGTCGGTCCTTTCAGGAAGGAGATCTTGTGCTCCGAGTGGATCAGCAGCGACCTCACAAGCTCGCTCCTGCGTGGGAAGGTCCTTTCGTCATTTCAAAGGTTATGCACAACGGGGCATACCACCTGTACAACCTTCAGAAGCAAGCAGACGAGCCCCGTGCTTGGAATGCGGATTTGCTGCGACGATTTTATGCTTGATGATGAGATGTAATAAAAGTACTCAGGTGATATTTGATGAATAAAAGCATGACTTTTCCAGTTCCACATTTGAGTTCACTCGTACGCATTCTCTGGCTTACAACCCCAAGTGGGTGTTCGCCATTCAACTTAGCTGCAAACCAGTTTTTGCATAAGTCAAAAAGCTACTCCGAGTGAAGAGCGTCCCTCTCACTTGGGGGCTTGGCTGCGAACCAGCTTTCGCTCAAGTTAAAAACGCTACTCTGAGTGAAGAGCGTCCCTCTCACTCGGGGGCTTGGCAGCGAACCAGCTTTCGCCCAAGTTAAAAACGCTACTCCGAGTGAAGAGCGTCCCTCTCACTCGGAGGCTTGGCTGCGAACCAGCTTTCGCCCAAGTTAAAAACGCTACTCCGAGTGAAGAGCCTCCCTCTCACTCGGGGGCTTGGCTGCGAAACCGGCTTTCGCCCAAGTTAAAAACGCTACTCCGAGTGAAGAGCATCCCTCTCACTCGGGGGCTTGGCTGCGAACCAGCTTTCGCCCATGTTAAAACGCTACTCCGCGTGAAGAGCGTCCCTCTCACTCGGGGGCTTGGCTGCGAACCAGCTTTCGCCCAAGTTAAAAACGCTACTCCGAGTGAAGCACATCCCTCTCACTCGGGGGCTTGGCTGCGAACCCGCTTTCGGCCAAGTTAAAAAATCTACTCCGAGTGAAGAGCATCCCTCTCACTCGGGGGCTTGGCTGCGAACCAGCTTTCGCCCAAGTTAAAAACGCTACTCCGAGTGAAGAGCATCCCTCTCACTCGGGGGCTTGGCTGCGAACCAGATTTCGCCCAAGTTAAAAATCAACTCCGAGTGAAGAGCATCCCTCTCACTCGGCGGCTTGGCTGCGAACCAGTTTTCGCCCAAGCTAAAAATCTACTCCGAGTGAAGAGCGTCCCTCTCACCCGGTGGCTTGGCTGCGAACCAGCTTTCGCCCAAGTTAAAACACATTTCAAAGACTCGAAAGACTTGAGAGACTCGAAGGAAAGCATTCGATTAACTCCAGAAGTTCAAAAGCAAATACGAGTACGCGGACCTGAAGCCCGAAAGAGTTTAACGATTACAGTTCCACTCGGCATACCAAGGATAATGGTTAGGACTTAAAGTTTTCTCACGCGTCTGTGGGGCTGGCCGGCTCAACGAAGGAATCCAGGTCGATGCCGTCTGCGATCCGAGTGGCCACTTCGATGAACATCTCCATGAAGTCCTCAAACTTGAGTTTCTTCGTGTTGGCGACTTGGAGAGACTTCAGCTTCTCTTCCTTGGCGTCCTTGCAGTGCACTCGGACGAGAGAGAGAGCCACGTCAGCCCCGCAGTGAGCAGCTGACTTCTTCCACGCTTGCACTCGACTGGGAATGTCGTTGAGACGAGTCATCATGGCTTCCAGGTCGGTGTCGAAGGTGTCTTCGGGCCATAGCTCCTTGTCGATTCTGCCGAGTGCCCCCCGCAGACGAATGATGTAACCTTGGACGTCCTCGATGCGAGATCCCACCCGCAGGACACCTAGAGCAGCCTTGTCACCAACGAGCGACCTGGAAGGATCCAGATCCCTCTCGATTCTGTCAGTTTCCAGCTCGAAGTCTCGGCAGTACTCTGCGGACAAGAAAAGAGGAGAGTTGAAGGTCAGCATGCATGAAGTTCACTCGGATAAAAGTTCACTCAGATGTTACAGGTTACCTGCAAGCTTGGTGTACATTTCCTCCGTGAACTCTTCTATGTACCTCTCCACAGCGTTCTTCTTCTCGATCAGCTGGGTGATCTTCTCATTCAGAGTCTTCTTCTCTTGCTCGTAGACTTCCGCCTGGGCCTTGAGCTTGCTCTCCCACTCGGTCCGCTGCTTCTTGAGCTCGAGCAGCTCCTTCTTCAGTGAGGTGTTCTCTGTTTCAAGCTTCTCGAGTGAGGCCAGCTTTTCTTCGGCAGCCTTGGTCTTTTCCTTCGCTACTTGTTGCGCTCCCGCCAGCTCGTTGTCCTTGTTCTCGAGTGTCTGCTTCATAGTTTCTAAAGAGATAGAGGTTCTGAGCCGCACTTGGAGTCGATGGTTTTCACTGCGCACATCTGTTCGAGTGAAGTCACTCGGTTCAAAGAATGTAAAAAGGTGAAAGCAGAATGCTCGGTAATTGAAGCTCACCTCCCATGGTCTTGAGCTCTACCTGAGCTCGCGCTGTGTTTCTCCTCTCCACCTCCAAATCCAGTCGGACCTGGGCTGTTTCCTTCTCCAGTGCAATGTACTGAGTCCCAAGCTCGCAAGTTTTCTGGAATACAAGAAAGAGAAGATCAGTTAACATTAAGAAATATTCCGAGCGCCCAAAGACTGACGCTCCCGGAAGAAACAAGCTTGACCAGTATCAGATCCCGAAGTACCCTTTGACAGGGAGGAGCTGTTGGAAATATGCCCTAGAGGCAATAATAAATTGGTTATTATTATATTTCCTTGTTCATGATAATCGTTTATTATCCATGCTATAATTGTATTGATTGGAAACTCAAATACATGTGTGGGTACATAGACAACACTGTGTCCCTAGTATGCCTCTAGTTGACTAGCTCGTTGATCAAAGATGGTTAAGGTTTCCTAGCCATTGACATGAGATGTCATTTGATAACGGGATCACATCATTAGGAGAATGATGTGATGGACAAGACCCAAACTGTAAACGTAGCATTTGATCGTGTCAGTTTATTGCTATTGTTTTCTGCATGTCAAGTATCTGTTCCTTTGACCATGAGATCATGCAACTCACTGATACCGGAGGAATACCTTGTGTGTATCAAACGTCGCAACGTAACTGGGTGACTATAAAGGTGCTCTACAGGTATCTCCGAGGGTGTCTGTTGGGTTGGCATGGATCAAGACTGGGATTTGTTACTCCGTGTGACGGAGAGGTATCTCAGGGCCCACTCGGTAATACAACATCACATTGAGCCTTGCAAGCAAAGTGACTAAAGAGTTAGCCACAGGATCTTGTATTACGGAACGAGTAAAGAGACTTGCCGGTAACGAGATTGAACTAGGTATAGTGATACCGACGATCGAATCTCGGGCAAGTAACATACCGAAGAACAAAGGGAACAGCATACGGGATTAACTGAATCCTTGACATAGAGGTTCGACCGATAAAGATCTTCGTAGAATATGTAGGAGCCAATATGGGCATCCAGGTCCCGCTATTGGTTATTGGCCGTAGAGGTGTCTCGGTCATGTCTACATAGTTCTCGAACCCGCAGGGTCTACACACTTAACGTTTGGCGACGATTAGTATAGTTGAGTTATTATGTTGGTGACCGAAGGTTGTTCGGAGTCCCGGATAAGATCCCGGACATGACGAGGATCTCCGGAATAGTCCGGAGGTAAAGATTGATATATGTGATAATAGTGTTTTGATCTCCGGAAGAGTTCCGGAGTTCACCGGAAGGGGTTCCGGATGTTCACCGAAGTGTTCGGGTGCAGCAACACTTTATATGGGCCAAGGGATAAAATCCCACGAGGTATTGGAAAAGTGCAAAAGTAGTTTTGCTGCCGCGTAAGCGGTACTACCGCTTGGTGAAGCGGTACTACCGCCCGAGCGGTACTACCGCTTGTGTGAAGCGGTACTACCGCCCAAGCGGTACTACCGCTTGTGTGCGGCTGTGCACGGTTCGGCAGGGATCCGAGTTGGACTCTTTCCCTGCGGGCCAAACCGACCTTGTGCGGGCAAAACCGACCTGGAGGAGGCTTTTACTCCAAGTTTAGACCCCAAGGCTCAACATATAAATAGAGGGGCAGGGCTAGCACACGGGACACATCAAGATTTCCCCAAGCCGTGTGCGGCAACCCTAACCCTCTAGTTCCTCCGTCATAATCTCCGTAGTGCTTGGCGAAGCCCTGCAGAGATTGTTCCTCACCACCATCACCACGCCGTCGTGCTGCTGGAACTCAACCACTACTTCACCATCGCTCGCTGGATCGAGGAGGTGAAGGCGTCATCAAGCCGTACGTGTGTTGAACGCGGAGGTGCCGTCCGTTCGGCGCTAGTTCGTGATCGGATCGAGGGACGACTTGCGATTTGGATCGCGGAGACGTTCGACTACATCAACCGCGTTTCTTAAACGCTTCCGCTTAGCGATCTACAAGGGTATGTAGATTCACTCTCCCTCTCGTAGATGCTCATCACCATGGATAGATCTTATGTGTGCGTAGGAAAATTTTTGTTTCCCATGCAACGTTCCCCAACAGGAGCAAGCTTGACCAGTATCAGATTCTAAGTTCTAAGACTCCCACCGACTGCCCGTAGTCGACGACAGTCTCGGGGACTACACCCAGTGGGTGCACTCAGCGTGCCCCCACTGGAATGGTATCCACTCGGAGCGGTCCGCCCGATCCGAGTGATGGCCAAACACAAAAAAAAAAGACAAAAGGTTCTAAGACTCCCGCCGACCGCCCGCGGTCGACGGCAGTCTCGGGGACTACACCCAGCGGGTGCATTCAGCGTGCCCCCATTGGAATGGTACCCACTCGAACCGGTCCGCCCGATCCGAGTGACGGCGAAACGCAAAAAAAAAAGAGAAGACAAAAAGTTCTAAGACTCCCGCCGACCGCCCGCGGCCGACGGCAGTCTCGGGGACTACACCCAGTGGGTGCACTCAGCGTGCCCCCACTCACCCAGTGGGTGCACTCAGCGTGCCCCCACTGGAATGGTATCCACTCGGAGCGGTCCGCCTGATCCGAGTGATGGCCAAACACAAAAAAAAGAGAAGACAAAATGTTCTAAGACTCCCGCCGACCGCCCGTGGCCGACGGCAGTCTCGGGGACTACACCCAGTGGGTGCACTCAGCGTGCCCCCACTGGAATGGTATCCACTCGGAGCGGTCCGCCCGATCCGAGTGACAGCCAAACACACAAAAAAACACCCAGTGGGTGTACCGGATATTTCCCGAATAAAATCCCTACTAAAGAAAAACGACTTGGAGATCAACTTACAAGGGCACTTACTCGAACGTTCTCCTGGAGAGCAGCACTGGCATCGTATGCCAGCTTCCCTGCTGCGCACATCTCCTTGAGCCGTTGGGTCATCAGCTCCGCCTGGATCATCGCCTCATTGCTGGCTCTAGTCTGGTCCTCCGGCACCTTGTACAAATTGAAGATATTGACGGGAGGAGTCGGAACCGAAACCAGAGCAGTCGACGGAGCCGCAGCAGAACCAGTTCCAGCCTGAGAAGAACCCTGCCCCAGAGGCACGGTCACGGCAGGTGCAGGGGGAACTTGAGGCGCTTTGCTCGGCGGCGCCTTCCGCGTGGTAGTCTGAGAAGCAGTCGGGGCTGCAGTCCCCTTCTCGACGTCCTTCCGCGGCGGCTCTTCATCGTCATCCCCGACGTGGATGACCTCTGCAAGATCTACGTTCACTCGACACAATTAGTCGCAGTTCACAATTCAATCGGATGAAGACATTTCAGTCGAATGACAGGTCGAAGTAAAAATGAAATCACTGTTACCTTTCCGAGAAGTGGCCACGTCTGCCGACTCGGCCTCGATACGGTCTCCGTCGATCTGCATGGGAGATGTGGTCGAGGTGGCAGCTCTGGTTCAGAAGATTCACTCGGTCAGAAGAGTCCAAAAGTTGGCAAAGACAGAAAAGAAAAAACCGACGAAGGCACTCACGTTGAGGCGACAGGCACAGTGACCTTGATCCTGGGCAGGGCCTTCCGAGGCTTGGGAGAAGTGACCTTGGGCTGCTTGGCGGTCTTCTCAGTCGGCTCAGGCGACGACGGCCGAGTGCGTTTCGGAGCCTTGGCACTTGGAACCACCTCCTTCTCCGGGCCAGCACTCGGATCGTGAGTTAGCTTGGAGCGGCGCTCGGAGCGCAGCTCCGGAGACTGGGAAGACTCGACCTCGTCGCTCCCTTCCGAGTCGTCGCTTTCCTCCTCACTGTCCTCCACGTAGCTGCCCTCGACGCTGCCGTGTTCGCTCCCCGCGTCTCCGACAAGTTGTTCTCCATTCGGCACAGGCGAGAGCATCTTCTGGAACTCCTGCAAGACATGAAGATCGGAGACAAACAGTTCAGTCAGTTCACTCGGATCATTCAGTTCACTCGGGAGATGTGCGCACAAGAAATTCACTCGGAAGTGCATGTCATACCTCCAACAGTAGGTTGTTGGCGTCGTAGGGCGGGATCCGTCTCGACCCTCGCGGATTGTCACGCGTGCCGGTGATACACTTGAGCCACTCCTTCACGGTCTTCTCGTCGATCTCCTCCAGGTGCACTCGAGTCTTGTCCTCAGTGCCAACATATTGCCACATCGGGTGAGCTCGCTCCTGCAGCGGCTGGATTCGCCGACTGAGGAAGACCTCCAGCAAATCCAGACCCGTCAACCCGCCCTGGACCAGGCTGACTACCGCAGTGACCAGGATTCCCACGTCGGTCTTCTCCTCCTTGTCCACCGTCAGAGATGGAGGCACATTGACTCTCTCATATGTATAAGGGGGGAGACCAGTCGACGAGCCAGCACAAGGGACGTCGTTGCAGTAAAACCAAGTCGACTGCCAGCCCCTAACTGAGTCGGGAAAAGTCATCGCAGGAAAAGCGCTCTTACCCCGCATCTGAATACCCAAGCCGCCGCACAGCTAGGTCACATGGGTTCTCTCCCCCTCGGGGTTGGCCTTTTTGACCGACTGAGAACGACATGTGAAGATGTGCTTGAATAAGCCCCAATGCGGCGGACAACCCAGGAAATTCTCACACAAAGAAACGAAAGCGGCGAGGTACACTATGGCATTCGGAGGCAAATGGTGGAGCTGAGCGCCGAAGAAGTTCAAGAAACTGCGGAAAAAGGGGTGGGGTGGCATGGAGAAACCTCGCTCCATGTGCGTGGTGAGGAGCACTCGCTCTCCGGGGCGCGGCGCGGGCTCGATCTCCCCTTCCTCTGGCAGCCTCCACGTCCCGTCGCGGATCAACCCGTCCACGACGAGCCGGCTGACGTCGTCGACCGTGGTGGTCGGCGGAAGCCAGTCGCCTTGGATCCACCCGCGCGGAGGCGCGTCTCGGGAGCTCGACGCCTTCCTGCCCTTCGCCGCCTTCTTCGCCCTCTCAAGCTTCGCCGTCTTGTCTTTTTCCATCGCCGCCGGGCTCTTCAGCACCGAGGAAGGTTCGTGCGGAGTGGGTCTCTGGAAAAGAGGTTGAGCGGAATGGGAGAAGTGGAGAAAAGGGGATCTGGTCCTCTCTTCCTCTCCGACGCGGTGGCTCTATATATCGTCGCCCGCTCCCCAATCCACGCCGCTGAATCGTGGGCCCGCAGATCCCTCAAATCGCGCCGTCGGAGATCCAGCGGTACGTGGCGAAAAGTGGGGCGAAAATCGAGGTGTCGCGCCCCACTTTCCCCACTCGTTGCGCTGCAACCGTTCGCGCGCGTTCAAATATGGTTTCAAATCCCGCAAAATCCGGAGTCCAGCAACCCGATTGCTCTCACTCTGAAGAAGTGCCGCGTACGCTCGGATCCGCTCCGACACGCGGCATGTGACTACTCACTTCACTCGGATGGAGGCTACTCATTTCACTCGGATGGACACTACTCACTCGGATGGAAACTACTCATTCGGATGGAGACTACTCATTTCACTCGGAAGTCATATGGTACAGAATCCGTCAAGGTGCCGCACGAAGACAAGGGCGTTTACCAACCAGTAAGAGTTCTGGAGCGCCTCCGTAGCGCTCAACTCGCCTGGGAATTCGCCTTGACTCGACCCGCCTAACCTCGACCGATTCGGGGGCTAATGACGAGGGCATATACTAGGGATAGGGTAATAGGCCAGACCTATAGACCCTACCCTAGGACGCCACATGTCTTATACTGGGCCCCAGGGCCAGATCAGCAACCAAGAGTTCTGCAAACTGACATTCATTCGGAGCTCGACGAACCACTCGGGAGGCAAGAGTTCACTCGACCCGCTTGTTTCACTCGGAGCACCCGAAAGTCACTCGACCAGAGAAGACCAGGAGACTCCGGGAGCGCAACGGTCGGGACGCACGTTCGCCTGTATTAATTGTAATCAATGCGCCCGTTACCTGGCGCCCTTAAACCCCCTCTTAACCCCTGGTGATGGCGGCATTCATGGGAGGGATGGCGAAGACTATATAAGCCACCCCCAGCTCCATTCCAAGGGTTCGCAATCCATTTGTAACTCATACACTCAAGCAATCAAGCTCCAGAGCACCGAAACGTAGGGCTGTTACCTCCACCGCTGAGGGGCCTGAACTCGTAAATCCGAGTGTAACACCTGCGCCGTAGCTAGGCTCTGCCCTCTCATCCGTACCCCCTACACACTACTGTCAGACTTGCACCCACGACACAGGCCGACCACGTGGTTGCAGCCACGCCGCTGCAAGCCCCACCACGCCGAGCCGTGGATGGGCCTCCGCCGCCACCCCGCGACGCCCGCCGCCACCAGGGACCAAATCCGGGAGGATCTGGCCAGAGGCGCGCCGGCCCGCCACCGCCCGATCTGGTCTTGCCGCGGCCGCCGCGCCGCAGATGCTCGCCCAGTCGCCGTCGCGCCGCCACCCTAGAGCTGCGCCGCCGCGCCGCTGGCCCCGCCGTAGGCCAGCGCCCCCAGACGAGCGGCCGCCCCGCGCCGGCCGTGGATCCCGTGCGTAGGGGAGAAGGAGGCCCCGCCGCCGCCCTTGCCAGCCGGGCTTTGCCGGGCGGCACTGCTGAGCGGCGGGGAGGGAGGAGGTCCGCGGGAGGAGGAGACGGGAGGTAGGAGGCTAGGGTTCCCCCCGGGCGCTCGCGGGAGCGCCGCGGGGGAGGGAGGGAGGGAGGGGGAAAATGTTATGGAATTCATTCAGTAGCTTTTTTTTTAGCAGCAGTGCCAACATAAAGAAGAAGCAATTGCGCGTGTTCCTTGCAAATCCCTCGTCCGCAGATCGACAGTGGCGATCGACCACGAGTCCATTCCTCCACGGTCGAGGAGGGAACAACACGGCAACGTACCACACACCGAGTGCACTGCATGTGACCACTGGCGCTGGCGGCCACCGCGTCGGCGACAGACAGAGCTCTGCGGATTGCCAGAGAGACTTGACGGATGATTTAACTTGCGGGAGGGGCAGGGAGCCGCGTGCGTTCCCACGCGCAGCGTCGCTGCATTTCTCGTACGCCCTCTGTTCCGTTGTCACAAAAGTCAAGCTTGCCGCTCTGGATTTTTGTCCCTGGGCTTGAGCCTCTGTCTTCAACCGTCCCTCCTCCCCCTCCCTGCGTGTGTGAGACGCTGCGACGGTGTGTTCCCCAAGGCACACGATGACATGACACAGCATTTGCATGTGCGGTGCATGCCGCTGTGGCAATGAACCAGCACGTCGCCGCTGCTTTTGTATTGTTGGCCTCACGCGCGCGTGTCCGCAGCGGGAAACTTCCGGGAAGGGGCGGTGGGGACTGGGGACGATGGCGAGGTAAAGCCTGCCTGGCTGTTTTCACAGCCCCGGCTCCTGGATTCAGAGCTTGGATTGCAACAAAAGCCGCGTCAGGTTCAACCATGGAGTGGTAAAAATTACTACTACGAAGCCACAGGAATCCTGCTGCTGCGATGCGAGCCTGCGATAACTAGACAATTGTCGAGCGCGAGCAGTGAATCATGACACGGCACATGCGTGCCTACATCTGCACAAGCGTCGTGGCAACCGAGAAACGGCATCCTTCCCTCCCTGGGTTTCTAGAAAGATTCCGGCCTAGGCACTTCCGTCCTCCCACGAAAACCTGTGACACACGTCTGAATGCGACTCTAGCCTCTCCTCTCATGGTCGGTCAAATGTACAACCAGGCTGATGACCCACATTCGGCAGCCCGCAATCGAGCAGATGGGTGTGAGTGTCGGTCGACCCGGACCTACTACTTCCATAGTTCCAGTGCACTTCACACTAGTTCCATCGCAAACAGTGAATATAAATTTGCAATTTCCCCGCAAAATAACACATGTATTTGCAATTTAGTACTAATACTACTGGGCTCTGTCTCTGTGTACCTACGCTACGAGCTCTGGCGCCAACTCGATGCAGAAAAAGGAAAAAAAAAAAAAAAAGGAGCTCTGGCTGCAACAACATTAGATGGCGAAGTGACCGAGGAGCAGGCCTTTATCGGCAGCTTGTCCCCATGTTGCCGCATGCAGATTGTTATTGTTGTTGACTTGTTGTCGAAACAGCCAGCAAGCTGCAGCAGCAGCCCCCCCTGGCCGGGGCCTGGCCCTCGTCTCCTCCTCAAGAGCCGTGTACGCCGCGTCTCTCTCTTTCCCTATCTATCCGTACGTGGCGCCAAATGGAGACAGCCCGCCGCTGCTCGGTGGATCGCCTCGCCATGCTTCCATCGTTTCTTGCGTTCCAATACATATCCTTTTTGTATACTTGTATAATATAGTAGTTATTGTGATGCTCCGTTTGCTTGTACTTCTTTTAATATTGATCTGGACGCACGACAGCTGCGTGAAAGAGTTGCACGTACCGACTGCAGAGTAGCAAATGCTCCTTCAACTAGCTGGTTTGTTATTCCGGGGAAAAATAAATATATCAGATAATCCTCGGCCTCTAGACAGTGGCGGAGCTTGAAAGAAAAAGCTGGGCGGGCCAGAGACTAAAGAATAACACAATTTTGTTGAAAACCAACTTCAGTTATGTCATTTTTTTAGAAACCAAATCAATTTTCTATGAGTCCGATTGTCCTTGCCCATGACTACCTACGGTGCAATTTGCATAGCATCACGTTATTACTTTTTTTAGGGGTACATCAGGCTATTACTTACCATTAGATGCAACTGCAAGGAACTAAGCAAAATCAGGCTGTTGTTTACTGCTGGCTGCTGTTGTTTGTTGTCTATACTTGTCTAGCGTTGGGAGGAGAGCAGACGCAGAGCCGCATGGGGCTCATGGGCCAGCAGTGGGCCGGCAGCACGACGGCGCCCGATGGTTCGTTGCAGCAGGGTCGGGAGCAGGGGTGGCCCCTGGCTGCGCGATGCAAGATCTGCGAGGGCGAGGTGACTAGGGATTCTGGCAGCGGCAGCTCCACAAGACGGTGAGAAACGCCGACGGCCAGCGGCGCCGCCTGTTTATGAGACTCAGAGGATGCGCTGCCTGCGTGGGCTGGGATCGAAGGATGCATAGCTATTTTTTTGTCAAATTCCTGGGCGGGCCACGGCCCAGTTCGGCCCCTACGAAGCTCCGCCCCTGCCTCTAGAGTACTCCAGCCTCTTTTTTTTTTTTTTGCGGAAAGAGTACTCCAGCCTCTACAATGGTGGACACAGTGAAAACTACTCGTAGTGAAGAAGGTTGGCTGTCCGAAGGTCACCGGTCGCATGCCATAGCCTACCATTCGTCCCTTCCTCAAGATTCCACCGGCGACCAACCGTTGGCTTCCCTTCCTTTGGCTAGTCAAAGCCAACGAAACGATCTGTTGGGTCCTTTGGCCGTCCCTACGGTGTCTACGAGCTGCACGTCGTCTCGCGCGCGCAGTACCGATCAGAAGATGGGCGCGGCCGCAGAATCGACCTCACCCTGAGCTGGAGGCTGGCGGCTCGGCCACAGCAACAAGCTGGCAAAACCATAAGCTACTATACTGCGAAATCGACGGCAATGTGTTGCACTTGCACATGTCAAGGATCACGGCTTGCATGCGCATGAATAAACAACCAACAAGTAGGCGTGCAACTGGTTCCGCGTGCACTATTAGCTAGCAACGACCCACCAGGCCAGGCCAGGCCACCACCTGTACAATACGTGTTGTGTTGCCGTCCACCCGGCGCGATGAACAGAACGCATTTGTTACAGGGACAGTGCATTTGTTTTTGTTTTCCTCAGATCCAGTAGTAGTATTTCATCTTTTCTACTGGCGACTGGCGAGCATATATCCCTGTAAAAGGCAGCTGTTCTCTTCTGTTGCTGATAAGTTTATCATGTCATCTACAGCAGCAGATGTCTCTAGTGTGTGCATGCATGCATGCATGCGGCCATGGGCGCGCTCCATCTCTGCAGTGCACCACTTCTCTTTCTCTCTCTCTTTCCAAACTTAGCTGACGGTACATGCATGCACCTGGTGTGTGTGTGTGTGTGTTTAGCTACACAACAATCACATCACGTCTCAGGGTGTGCATATATAAATAAATGTGTGAAAACTGAAAAGGCGCAAGAAAAGAGGCTAGGTCAAAATGGATGCTAAATATCTAGATACTTCTACCAGATAGGATATGTTCAATTTGACAGGAAACTGATGAGCTAGGCTACATTCAAAATGTCATCATCATCTCTTCTTCGTCTTCGTCGTCGTCGGTTGAACGATCTAAGCTAGCCTTCTAGGGCTTCCTTGATTAGTATACATTTTTGGGAGGATAAGATTTACATCAGAGCATGCAAGAACATGACAAATAAACAAACAAAGTTGATACTCCCTCCGTTCCAAAATATAGTGCGTCCTCGGTTTTCGTGCTTCAACTTTGATCATAAATTTAACCAACGAGACCGACTGCGACGGGAGCAAAAATTATACCAGTGAATTCGTGAATTCGTATTCGAAAGAAGTTTTCAATTATATATACTAATCAAAGAAGCGCAAAAATTATAACAGTCGGTCTATTTGGTTAAATTTATGGTCAAAGTTGAACCTCGAGAAACGTGAGCGCACTATATTTTGGAACGGAGGGAGTACTGCCAACAAGGAACTAATTAAGCTAGCTCTACCACCTGAATTACGCGAGCAAAAACTGCCGCTTAGCTGGAGAGATCAATCGAGCTAATAGTACCAACTCTACGCTAGCGCCAGCTCTATGCATTGCTTCTTGAACGCCACTTTGGGAGGCGGCTTCACCACGTCTCTAGCCCTCTTGCACCCCGGCATCCCCTGCTCCGGCACCGGCAAGGACGCCGGCGCCGTCAGAAGGTCGACGCCGAAGAGTCTCACGGCTTTCTGCACGTGTGCTGACTGATCCACGGGGTCCGCGGGGGCGGGGCTGTTGGTGTTCGGCCGCAGCTTGCAGTCAATGAAGAGCTTGCTGTCTTCGCCGGTGCTCCCGGCGGCGGAGCGGTAGAACCCGACGACGTCTCCGGCGCCAAGGCCCTTCTCCTTCACGAAGCGGCTCCAGCCCTTGGTGAGGACGTAGCTCTGGCTGCTGTTCCAGTAGGAGTAGCGGAACCGCCACACCTTGCCGGCGGCGTCCTCGAAATTCAGGAGCAGGCCCTTGCTCTCGCCGCCCGCGGCCGGGAGCTGCAGCGGGAAGTGCTTCTCGGCGTGCTGCTTCGGTATCACCAGCCTGTTCAGCTTTCCCACGTCGCTGGGCGTGACCGTCTTGTCGAACAGGTGCTCGCGCGCGGCGGCCGGGGAGGGAGGCGAGGAGTGCCCGCTGGCGCCGCGCGAGGTGGTGAGCGCGGAGAGCGCGGCCGACGCGGCGAAGGCGCGCTTGCTCTGGGCGAGCTCGTCGAAGTAGGTGTGCTTGCGCAGCATGTCGACGACCTCGGCCTTGGAGCGCGCGGCGAGGAATCGGAGCTCGGCGGCGGCGTCGGGGTCGGCGTCCGCGAGCGGGCGGAAGTTGGTGACGGCGTCGCGGCCGCGGAAGCGCTGCGCGGCGACGTCGTAGGCGCGCGCGGCGTCGGCCTCCCCGGCGAACGTGCCGAGCCACACGCGCTGGTGCCGCTCGTAGATCTGCGCGCCCCACCGCCCGTTGGGCTGCGGCACCACGCCCTTGTACCTGGACGACGGCAGCTTCCCTGCCGCCGCGCCGACGCCCGCACGGCCGGCGCCCGCGCCGCCAGAGTCGGCCTCGGAGCCCGGCTCGGCCGCGTCCAGCACCGCGCTGGCGCCGCTGCCCATGCGCTCCAGCGGCGCCGCCGCGGCCGCCGCGGCGGCCAGCGCCTTGAGCTTGTCCGTGGAGGCGCCGCCGCTGCTGGTGTCGTCCGCGAGGCAGCTCGCGCTGTCCATTTCAGCAACGGCACAACACTGGTAGCACCAGCTGTGGAGTATGGCTGTCTCTTCTGTTGGTAACTGATGCTATTGATGGATATCAATTGTAGGACGCTGTGGGGAGCGAGGGGGATATATAGGATCCCAGCGGCAGGGTGGGTGTCGTGTATGGCATGGGTGGTACGGTGCCACTGCCACTGCCATACCCATACCACGCTCCGCGTGGCTCAGGCTCATGGTTTGCTACCTATATTTTGTTCTCGTGTTTTTAATTTCGATTTTTTTTCCTCGCTTTCTGGTGAATGCAAACCATAAAAAAATGCTGCTGCTGTGTTGGACTTTGCATTGACGTCACCCCCGTGGGCTGAGGCTGGATTGAGACATAGATACGTGGTCAGAGGGTGGCTCGCCGATGGGCTGGTGTTGGTGTGGGTCAGTCAGCTCATGGTTGGCTCAAGGGCTGTAGATAGATCGTAGCATGGCCTTCGGATGGAAAAGATGGTTCTTGTTGCGGATGATGTGAGCTGGCTAGCTGGCCGCCCTATGGGCGCAGCTGTTTGCCATGTCACGCCTGATCCCTTCTCCTTTCTATATGGCTTTGATTTGGAGTGTCCCTTTTTCAGATCAGGTTTGTGGCGGAATTATTGTTGATTACGCAAGTGGATTGGGATTTGGGCTTATGCGTGTTTGCAAATAGATAGATGGATAGATGGATGCTGTGTGCTGGCTTGTCGCAATGTGACATGGACTATCGAGGACCCTATTTCTGGAAGTTTTTGGAGGCGGCTGGTCATCTACAACTTCACCATCCACAGGAAATTCTTAGCCCGGCAAGGGAACGGTACAAACAAGAAACTAGCTAGAAACACCCATGTATGTAAGTGTCCGTCCATACGTGACAGGGACATGATCCGGATCGACCAGACAGAAAAGTCCAGCACTTGCTCGCCAGGGAGCACCGCGTCTACTGGCTACCACCACAGCGATCGTCGTAGATAACACACTACACTGGCATTCTCTTGGTTTAATCTCATAGAGAAAACAGCTACTAGTAGCCAAGTTATTCAGCCGCTGCCTGGAAGATAATGTTTTGTGCTACAACGGTGGTTGATAAGTCGGCGCACGGCACGCAAAGCTGCTTAACCGGCCGGCAAGTGGGCTTTACAGTTTTCCTGGGTGCGCCGTGCTCTGGCTGGACGTCGCGAAAATAACAGCGGCGATCGATAAATCTGGTCAGATCTGTTCGATATGGCCGAGCTGGTCGTGCAAGTGGACTGTGGGCGGGCTACGAAACAGTAGAGCAATCGCAAATTTGCAACGGCGACACTCGCTCGCGGTCACGGCTCAGGGAATTCCACATGCATTGCTTGTACAGCTATGGCCTGTAGCTAAGCCGTGTGGGGGAAGTTTTTTTTTTTTTTTTTTTTTTGAGAACCCAAGCCGTGTGGGGGAAGTTGACTACGTACTACTAGTAGTAGTGTATAGACGAGAAGAAATGTAAACCGCGACGTGTATAATTGGTGTTTTTCTCCGCCGGAGGCTTTCGTCTCTGCGTGTTTTTCACGGTAGACAGCTGAAGCTTGAAATGCATGGCGTGTCTGCTGCCAAGTTTCGGACAGCTAGTCACACTAGAAAATGGGAAGACTATGGGTAGAAGGAACTCACTGAGCACGCGTGCAATGGCTCTTCTCATTGGCTGTGTGGTTGAGTTGCTCAGGTTCATCGGGTCATTGTCTTGGAGAAAAATATCTCATGGAACGGATTTAATTACATGGAGAATAGTAGTGTAGTATTGACCTGTTGGGTAAGGGTTGACTGACTTTGTTTTTTCTTGTGTGGGATGTGAAGCTCTCCCACTCACGGATTATTTGGCTATGTGTTATCTTCAGCGTGCTACTTGACTGACTTTGTTTTCCTAAGCTCTTGAATAAACTGATAATCATTTTTCAAACAGAGGACAGCCTTCAGTCTCTACGTCGATTGATGCATATAGGGTTTTAAATTTTCAAAAGAAAAAAATCCACAATTTTGTTGGGGTCCAAAATAAAGGAATTGCGGTCTAATTCGGCCAAAGAAATCAGCCATTCGAACAAATATTTTTGAATATAAAATTGGAACTCCGTTTTATAAAACAATTTGCTCCATCACAATGGAAAGAAACATTCAACTTGTTGCAGGACGTTGTGTGTTCAACTCCCAATCAAAGAAATATCCCTCCCCCTCTCCTTTTGTTTGAATTTTAAATCTTATTTCACAATATGATTTAGAAATCCAGACGAAATTCTGAAATTTTGTTTGGTCCTTTTTTTTTAAAACTGACCCGTAGAACAATTGTTCTACGGTATGTATTTTCATTAATAAGTAAATGAGTATGGTACAAATAGGGGGGGGGGGGAGCAAAAGAGAAGAAACCTACGAAAAACTACTCAAAAAGACAAAAAGATTCATCCTATGCCAGCTCTCGGGAACATGCAAAACATGTTAAAAGTTTACGACAAGCCACTCATGGAAACAAACAACATGTTCGCTCTGAATTCTATGAGCTAGAAGCTCCAAATCTACTTTAGGGCATGTCTCCAGGTTTGAATGGAGTGATTGGTGTGCTTGAAGATCTTTCATTTTTCTAGATCCACATATTCCAGCAGGCCAAAATAATAATCTCCATACCATTTATCATTCTACACGTGCACATGAGTTTTTCTCTGAATCACATATTCAAGAACCATAGCAGTTATAGCATAGAATATAAACTCTTAATTATAAACATGGAAATAAATAATACAAATATTGTTGCATCTAGGACATATTTTCAACAGTTGCCTAGCATATTTGACTTTAATCTTGCTTGTCATATAGGTTGTGTTCACCTAGTTGCATATCTAGTGAACCCTACTTATCCGCTTAGGCCTAAAATTGACAAACAAGATTAAAACTTGTAGTCTCCTATTCACCCCCCCCCCCTCTAGTCGATCGCATCGATCCATTCAACTAGTATCAGAGCCTGGTGCTCTAATATAAGGTTTAACCACCTTAGAGGATATGGCCGATCATAAGAATGTGGGAAGTGCATCACTACTTGCGGAGGATGGCCTAGCACTACCCGTCGCCGTAGTCGAGGAACATCCACCTCCGGCGCCGATACCGTAGCCCCCATTAACCCGCTTGCCACCTTAACTGCGGCGGATATTGTTTCAATGTTTCCGGACTTCAAAACCGCAATGTTGAAAGAGGTTCGCTCCTCGGTCAAGGAGGAAGCTGATCCGCGCTTAAAGCCCTCACCATCCGTATCAAATTCATTTAATCCAAATGAAGTTCATGATGCGGATGGCACGAGGGAACCCCTTGCATCACCGAGTCGCACTCCCAGACCCAAGTAAAATGTCGCAGAGCCTTTCTACTCACCACAACCCTTGCAACATTCTCACATTAATCTTGTTGAGCCTCCGCCCCCTTTGAAAGATAACGTGCTTGTTAAGTGGAAACTAGATATGGAGTCTCACATTCGCAGTGCGTCTACGCAACTATGGAGGATTGTGGTCAACGGTTTCAACCCAAGGATCCCACAAATCTCACTTCTTTGATGATCAACTCAATGCTACCACCCACAATTAGAGCAGCTATAGTGACTCCATTGCTCTTCTCAAGACCGCCAAGCAAATTTGGGATTGTCTCGAGGAGGCCCTTGAAGGTGATGAAGCCATTCAAAGATCTCGGTTGGCTTTGCTCAAGCAAGAGGTCAATCTATTTGTGAGGAATGATGGTGAGACCGCGGATGAGGTGTATCGCCGGTTGAAGTCCCTTGTGATCAACTTGAGAACCTTTGGATGCTCTTGGGCAAATGATGATTTCATCAAGGACAAGTTTATTGATGCCATGGTCCTCACGGAGCACACTATGGTGATGATGATACACCAACGCCCGGACTATCACAAGTTGACCGCGACACAAGTTGCATCAACCTTCTCCACTCATGTTCTTTTAGAGACCAAGTCCAAGAAGACCTTTGCCATTGCTCGAGCAACTAAGAACACAAACCTTGCATTGGAGGACAAGAAAGTGGTTGCGCAACCATCAAGAGTGGAAGATGTTGTTGAAGAAAGTTGTGAGGAAGAAGATGACACCTCGTGCGCGACAAATGACTTTGCGGAAGACTTGGCTCTTTTGGTCTAGAAATATTCGGGCACCATGACGAACAAGGGGAAGAATCTCAATGAAAAATCCTGAAAGAGAAAGTGTTACCATTTTGATAGCCCAAGACACTTTGTGCATGATTGCATGTATGAGAGACGTGAAGACAAATCCAAGAAGCTTGTGCCCATGCATGAAGAAGAAATTCTCCAAGTTCACCAAGAGGAAAGAAGACAAGGCTCTTGTTCATGAGCAGTGCATGTCCGGAGATGAAGATGACGGTGATGATGCATGATCGTGTGGGCACGACCTCCATTCCCGTGCATGCCATTGCCTCCTCCTCCACCACCGGCCTCTTCGACTCCCACAACGAGGACAAACCCTTCTCTCATCGTTGCCTCATGGCTAAAGAGGTAAAAACAAAGTCCAAATATCCTAAAAACACTTTCCACACTCCCAGTGTCTCATGTGAGGTGTTGGAGGATGAGTGTGATGGTAGTGTGGATAATGATAAGAAATCCTTGATGGCTTTCATGAAAACTCTTCATGGTGAGGCTTGTGCTCGTTTCGGTGATTTCCTTAAGAAACTCGCCGAACGCGATGACTATTAAGAATGTTGAAAACCTCCATATAGGGGAAAAATAGAGACTCGAACTCCTCGAGCACGAACTACATGAAGAGAGTGCCATGAGAGCATCATTTGAGGAAGCCATGTCTTCCAATCAAATTCACTTTGTTAAAACTAATGATGACTTGCAAATTGCATTTGAGAACAAAGATGCCCTTAAGGTTAAAAATGAAAAGGTTCTAGTTACTCACACGAGACTTGTTGAGGAATATGAGCTCCTTGTGAAAAGTTCCAAGGTCGTCAAAGGTGACCTCATTGCCCCCACCGAGTCTTATGTTCAACTTAAAGCTACTACCATTAAGGCTCTTACTTCTGTCCCTCGTATTAAGTTGCATGATGATTCATGTGTCGCTAAATTCGTCCTTGAGTGCACGTCTATGCTACAGGAAAATAGGCCGTTGAAGGCCCAATTTGAGAATGGTATTGTATCTTGCATTCAAGGGGAGAAAAATCTCAATGACATCTTGAGCAACCAAAATGGGTGTGTTACTAAAAGGGGAATTGGGTTT
This sequence comes from Elymus sibiricus, assembly GCA_039707655.1. NCBI lineage: Eukaryota > Viridiplantae > Streptophyta > Magnoliopsida > Poales > Poaceae > Elymus > Elymus sibiricus. Next base: position 271,388,319 of record CM077668.1, read on the forward strand.
GACCCCTCTTCTTGGAAGAAGATGAACAAGAAGAGAACAAAAAGAAGAAGATTGGTCCAACTCCTCCTACCTAACAAGAGATAGTATTTGTGCCGATTATGATTCACATTTCGTTGAATTCCATGTGACCGTCTTTAAGAGGAGCAATCTCAAAGTGGTCTTTGCTCGGCATGTTAAAGACAACCTTTACGTGGTTGATTTCTCAAAAGTGGAAACTCATCTTGCAATATGTCTAATGGCCAAGGCCGATGTGGGGTGGCTGTGACACCGATGGCTAGCCCACGTTGGCATGAGAAATTTACAAGCTCTCTTAAAGGAGGAGCACATCCCCGGCAAGTGCGTGCACCGATACGCTGTGTGGGCGACGCTCTCGGCCGGCGCACCGCTTTAATGTCGGATCCAGTGCGAGAAAAATAATGTCTGGACCGGTGTGCGGACTAATACTAGACTGCGTTCGATGACAAAACACGTCCGAGCCGCCCGGTCCGAACGGATGGGGCGGGTTGAGGGTTCGCGTTGAAGATGCCCTGGAACCCAACGAACCATTGAAAGATTGCATCTCTGATGCCATTCTCTCCTTTGGGCATCTCCAACGCCGACCCTCAAATCGCCCGCATACGTCCGGACCGCGGAAGCCATCCAACGCGGTCTTGTGTCGGTCCGCAGGGCGGTCCGGACACACTTTCTCCCGCAAACCGGAGACAAACGTGGGGGGCTTTGCGGGCGTCCGGATAGCACCCACGCCCGCTTCTGGCCACCCTGACCCACCCAAACCCCCTCCTACCTCGCCCGCGCGCGTTCCCGCTCGGCGCCAGCTGCCCGCATTCATGCCACTGTAGAGCGGCCGTTCCACATTGAAGGTGGCCCAGAGCAGACGCGACCTCTCACTAGCTCCGCCATTGAAGCGGCGCACCGGCTGAGGGATGTGGCACCCCGGCTCAGAGAGACCGAAACACCCCGTATTCCAGCCCAAAGATCATGTCTTCTGGAATACGGTACTGCTTGGCATAGAACAAATCAGCTCTTTATTACGAATAAACGGGGTACAAGGGTCCGATATTACAAAGGTTACAGGGGCACGGCGACACTTCGCCTGCTAAGGTAGTTCTATGCTAGCAGCGGAACATCTCGAAGCGGAATAAATTCTAGCAGCGGAACGACGACTATGGTGATGAACTCCACTCCGCAGGGACTCTGGCTGGGACGCATCCTAGAGCGCAACCTCGGGATCCTCGACAAACAAGCAATCATGGCATCACCTGCAATCTGGCATGACACGCCAGGTGAGTACTTTGAATGTACTCGCAAGCTCACAGCAACCAAAGCAATCAAGACAAACAATAGCATGGCAATTACAGGTTAATTATCATTGATAAACATGATACTACTAGAACAACATGAGAGTGAGCATGGCATGTACATGTTATTCATGATATGAACATGATGATACTAGCACTAGCATGCAAGGGGGGGGGGTCGACGTTTAAGGTCTCATGGACCCACTTACTCTGCCTGGAGGTTATCTCGTAACCACCATAGGTATCAATCTTTCTTACCGTCGTGATCATCACACGATCACCTCACGATCAACCATCAACAAGAATACCATCGTGATCATCTTGTGACCACATAAAGATCAACTAACTTCTTTTCACATCGAACCGGGGTTGTTAATTATGCAGGTTATTATTAATGTTGACCCATAGTGTGACCTACTACGAACTGTGTCCATGACCGAGGACGCGGCTATCGATAGATTATACACTCTGCAGAGGTTAGTACACTGTACCCACACCACGGAATTCATGGCCTCGTGCTCCCATTCGGGTGAACCAACGACATTCTGACAAAACTAATCTATTGCATGACACTCTCTTGGCCACTCCGACAAACTCCCCTTTGGGCTATGTCCTGGGTGGCCCCGATGTCAACTCGTGACATCCGCCACCTTCGTAGCTGCCACCGTCGTGGCACAAAACAAAACAAACCGTCCCAAACGGGGACATCAGATATCCATTCAACTCGGGCACACAAGGCTTATGGCCGCCTACCTGATCAGGGTAGCGCACCCACATAACCTTCCCTAGTTGGAGGCACCGGCGAGAGGCATGACAATAGACCGAATTAGGGCCCCCCATAAGGCAAGTGTGGCTGCACTGGTCAGCTCGATTCGATGGCACTATCACTCAGCGAACAGATTTGTTCAAGTTCAATTAATTTCAGATTTAACTGGAATGGTGATGAGCCGAGCCATAATAACATGATGAAACGACAATGCATATGAGCATGATATCAACATAGGCATGGAGGGGCAACATAACCATTTAACATATGAATCATATCAACAATAAATCATGTAGTTAAGCATGTCATTGAGATGGTCATGAATGTCACAAGTATTTTCATATCAAACCGTAACTACTCATGTGAGCATATCATTATCACTAGCATCGGAAATGATTACGAGAATGAAACATGATAATACCAACATTAGCAATTAATCATTTCACTTACTAGACGAAAATAAACATGGCATAAGCATGGACATGGATTCACAAGCATATTCAAAGCATTAACAAAATCATTAAATGAACAAGCAATTATTTAAATATTCCAGTGGAAACCATGGCTACTGCAATGCCATCATGCAAGTGGCTGTTGTGGCTTGCCTGGGGTTGATGGATTCACCGGGGAGAGGTGCGATGAGGTCGCGGAAAGAATCGTCGGAAAAGTTTCCCTCTCGACGGAGCTAATTAGGGGGCAAGGGCAAAATGGTCATTTTCACAGTGTGACAACCTCATGAAAATGATACCAACAAAACGGGCTCGACGAGTAGAGAACGTGGGCTTTGGAATCACCTGAATCGGAGTCACGGTTGCCGAGATACGGCTGTTCGTTCGTTAGGCAGAAAAAGAATAAAAATCTGTCCATTTCTGCCCTTAACGGACGAACGTCCGCAAATTAGTACTTTCGGCGCTGGGCTGAAAAACTGAAAGCGTATTTCTGAAAATGCGCCTTCTCTTCTGGAAAACGCATTCTTGCCCGAAACAGCGCCGGAGTACGCTTTCTATTGTGGAAGACGTATTCCTAGGAATACGCCTCCACTTATCCAGCTGGACCTGGCCGGTGTATAGCTGACACGTGGGGTCGAGGGGAGGTGGGGCCCGCCTGGCCCGACCTTCGTCTTCAACCTCTCGCGCCCGCGCTCGACCGAGGGATAGAGGAGCTCGACCGGCGATAGACGGCGACTCCGGCCGTCTCCCGCGACGCTCCGCCCACGAATGAGCTCGCCAAGGAGAGCCGCATCCAGCGGGGTAGGCCGCGGCCGCCGGGAAGGGCTGAGGTGACGGCGGCTTGGGCGTCCACGACGGAGGCCGTCGGCCGTTTTTTGAAACCGCGTCTATGGGCACTCCGGGGAGGAAACGAAGACATGGGGAGGCTCGCTGCGACTTGGTGGAGCTACTAGTGGGGAAAGAAGGGAGAAACCGGCTCGGCATTGCTCCAATTTAGGAGAAGGTCGACGACGGCCATGGCGGCCATATGAGGCGAGGAGGGCTCCCCGAGCTCGGATGAGTGGTCGGGGAGAGCGCTGGGGTGGAGGAGGGGAGGTGTCAGTGCTCGAGGGGCTCGGGGACGGCCTCTATATAGGCGGGCTGGAGATGCCGTAGCCGGAAACCGCCGCGGACACGCGGTCGATGCTCTGGCGCGGCCGCGTGCGCGTGCGCACGCGCTGAGCGGTTGATGACGTCGAGAGAGAGGTAGTGGAGTGCCAGAGATGCCGCGGGAGGAAGAGGACAGGGGCAAGGCGACGACGGCCATAGGCACGCGGTGCGGTGTGGCGCGCCGGAGAGGAAAGAGGAAGGGGAGAGGGGTCCAAAGGGGACGCGTGGACGCGGGAGAGGGAGGGCTACGCGGTGGACATGGTGCGGTGGCGAGGCCACGGCGTTTGGGCGGCGGCAGAGGGGTCCCGGCGTCCAGAGCGCATTTTTGGCACGCCAGGCCGCGTGGTCACCGCGTGCACTGGCGCACGCGGGACTTTAGGGCTGCCCAAACCGTGTCTAGAGTGTAGTCCTACCAAAGTAGGACCTCTCTGAGTTGATGGATCGAAGAAAACAACTGTGTGCTGATGGGAGTGATCAACTACAGTTTGCTGTAGCCAACTAGATCATGAAGTTGTGGTCAAAAGAAAAGGGATAAGGGATAACCAGGATGTCACAGGGGTTTAGGGTAGGAAGGACGACAATCCTGTGAAATATGAAAGGAGTTGGACCAGGATTTATCATAGTTGCTTTACAACTACAAAAACTGGTCCAGAAACTAGATCATGAAGTAGCACTCACCTGGATGATTGGATTGGGCTGAAATTGGTGGAGTATGATCATTTGGGCATATGAAGGCACTGCAAAAATTTCATACCATTTGGATACACCAAAATGGTACTTCCTTCACAATGCTTCCTACTGGACAGAAACTTGGGGGAATTTTATGGAGAATATGGCTTGGCAAAATGATGTGAATTTTGGCATGATTAAAGGATATAGTGTTACTTAGGTCCTGGATTAATTTCAGAATTTTAAAGTAATATAAAATATAGTTGCTTCACAAACTGAAATTGTGACCAGAAGCAAGAATTTGAAGGTGTGCTCACATAGTTTGTTGGATGGAGATGAAATTTTGTGGAGAGTAATGATTTGATCATATGGATGATCTACCAAAATTTAAAATCATTTGGATTAGCCTAGCTAGTACTTTCTTTACAAAGCTTCCCTCTGGACAGAAACTTTGGAAATTTGTTGAGGAAGATTTACTTGGCAAATGAGGCTAAATTTTGGCATGTGGCAATGATTTGGATGTGACAGAGTGCTCAAAAAGTTTGGGGTCAATCAAGAAAATATAAATGGCACTTCCTTCACAAAGTGCCATACTGGACAGAATAGGAAATGAATATTCCTGAATTATTTTTGAACTAGGCAAGGATGGGTTTTGACATATTTGTGGAAGATATGATCCTAAGAATTTATGAGAATTTTGTGGAAGATGGAAATATAGGTTGCTTCACAACCTAGGGCAAACATGGTTATTCCTTTAATATAAAAAGGAATATTCCCAAGAAATAAAAATTGGGGTTGGGCTAAGATGGAAATGACATGGTCTTGGGAAAGCTTTGGGAGTGACAAACCACTTGGAAGAGGCAGAAGAGATGATCTCCCCAGGTTTTAAGACCACATAACCACAAAAAAAGAACTCCAAATAAAAATTCGAAGAAATCCAAAAGAAAAAGAAAGGGCCAAAAATCGGGGTGTTACAAACCTACCCCCCTTATAAAAATCTCGTCCTCGAGATTTGGTTTCTCAGGGAACAAGTATGAATATTCTGACTTAAGGAAACAGTTTCCAACTCGGGTATCCTTTTCCTTCATGTTCCCTCTGAATTCCATCTGACTGACTGCCTTGCTCTGACTCCAATTCTTGTATGTCTGCTGGCTCATTTGTTCTTATCATGGCTGGAATTTCCATAAGTCTAGGAGTGATTTCCAATTGACGTGACATTCTTTTATCCAGCACCGATAGTATCAATGGGGTTGTGAACAAATTTCCTCGGTGGGCATTTAATCATTGCATTGGGTTACTAGATGCATGTTCCCCGGGTTCAAAACAATGCTGAGAATCACAATGTTTCTCTTTGCGGAATCTAACTTTTTGTAGGTAGTTCTGAATTATCTTGACTCCACGGTCTTGAGCATCAAGTCTGTAGCAAAATTCGACTGTCGCCTGTCATGGCTAGTATAAAAGAGTACGGCCTCATAACAGTAGCATCCAAAGGCTAGACTGACGGTGGTTCTGGCAGCAGAGTCTTGTTCTTGACAGGCTATCATTCCACTGGGTACCATATGTGAGGACACATGATCCTTAATTCTTCGTGTGACCATAGGTGCTGTCAGGTGCAATATTCCGGCAATCATACCTCATCCTATGGCCGTGCAACGATGCTTAACTGGCAAGTTTATCATCTCCCGAGCTTTAACTGTAGGGCAATGATCATCCGAACCTTTGCATGAAATCGGCAAATAAATCAGCAGCCACCAGAACGGTCTTTACAACTCAGATCTGGGACATTACTAAAATAACTCAACCCTGGCTCACGACGGCTGAAAAGCAGCTCAGAGGATGAGGCAGTGTTGATAAGAAGAATGTAGCAGTTCCCTAAGACGGCCGAAGAACAGCTCAGAGCATAGGGTCACTACTACAAAAAGAAACTCAACAGTGGCCCGAGACGGCCGAAAAGTAGCTCAGAACACGGGCCAGTTGTTGAAAAGAGAAATATAAAGGCGGCATCCACCCTGGACGGCCGAAAGCAGTTCAGAACACAGGCGTGGTGCCGTTACCAGGAAAAGGTAAGCAAGGGTTCATCATGATCATATACCAGGTTCACAATATATATGGGAGCATTGATACATCTCCAACGTATCTATAATTTATGAAGTATTCATGCCATGTTTATTATAGTTTTGTATGATTTTGGTGCACTTTTATATGGCTTTTATATGATTTTCATGGACTAAGATATTGACCTAGTGCCTAGTGCCAGTTACTGTTTTCTACTTGTTTTTGGTTTTCCAGAAATTCCATATCAAATGAAGTCCAATTGCAGCGAAACTTTTTGACGATTTTTTCTGGAAGGAAATGGACCCAGGAAGCTTCGGGGAAGCAGCAGAAGAGCCATAGGGGCCCCACGAGCCACCTGGGCGCGCCACCCCCCCAGACGCGCCCTGGTGCCTCGTGGACCCCCTGTGGCACCTCTTTGCGTGATTCCAACGCTGAAAAATCATATATATTTAGAAACCCCCGAAAGTTAACCTAGATGAGTTTTTACGCTGCCGCAAGCCTTTGTACCTCCACGATCTCATCTACAGCCCTTTTTCGGCACCCTGCCGGAGGGGGGAAAGCATCACCGGAGGCCATCTTCATCATCCCGGCAGTCTCCATGATGAGGAGGGAGTAGTTCACCCTCGGGGCTGAGGGTTTGTACCAGTAGCTATGTGTTTGATCTCTCTCTCTCTCTCGTGTTCTTGATTTGGCACGATCTTGATGTATCGCGAGCTTTGTTAATATAGTTGGATTATATGGTGTTTTTTCCCTCTCTACCCATGTTGTGATGAATCGAATCTTTTCCCGTTGAGGTTTCGTTATTGTCGGATTGAATATTTCAGATTTGAGAACACTTGATGTATGTCTTGCATATGAATACCCGTGGTGACAATGGGGTATTATATTGATTCACTTGATATATGTTTTGGCACTCAACTCGCGGATTCCCGAGGTGACATTGGGGTCATCTATGCATAGGGGTTGATGCATGTTTTCATTATCTTTTCTCCGATAGAAACTTTGGGGTGCTCCTTGTAGTTCTTTGTGTGGATTGAATATTATGATTATGAAGTTGTTTGATGCATATCGTATAATCAACTCACGGATACTCGTGGTGACATTGGAGTATCTAGGTGACATTAGAGTTGGTTGATGTGTATCATATGGTGTTATTTTAGTACGAACTCTAGGGCAGTTTGTGACACTTATAGGAATAGCTCAATAGATCGATCGGAAAGGATAACTTTGAGGTGGTTTCGTACCCTACAAACAATTTCTATCTTATGTTCTCCGCTAATAGGAACTTGGGAGTGATTCTTTATCGCACGTTGAGGGATGGTTATATGATCCAATTATGTTAGCATTGTTGAGAGTTTCACTAGCGAAAGTATGAACCCTAAGCCTTATTTTTAAGCATTGCAATACCGTTTGTGCTCACTTTTGTTACTTGCTACCTTACTGTTTTTATATTTTTAGATTACAAAAACATATATCTACTATCCATACTATACTTTTATCACCATCTCTTCGCCGAACTAGTGCACCTATACAATTTACCATTGTATTGGGTGTGTTGGGGACACAAGAGATTTTTTGTATTTGGTTGCAGGGTTGTTTGAGAGATACCATCTTCAACCTACGCCTCCCACGGATTGATAAACCTTAGGTCATCCACTTGAGGGAAAATTGCTACTGTCCTACAAAACTCTGCGCTTGGAGGCCCAACACGAGTCTACAAGAATAAGTTGTGTAGTAGACATCAAGCTCTTTTCTGGCGCCGTTGTCGGGGAGGTGAGTGCTTGAAGGTATATCTTTAGATCTTGCAATCGAATATTTTAGTTTCTTGTTTTATCACTAGTTTGGTTTATAAAAGAAAACTACACAAAAAATGGAATTGAGGTTGCCTCATATTATTCGTCTTTATAATGTTTTTCTTGAAAATGATGGAGCGGAAAATTGTGCTCAATTGATAGAAGAAGAATTCAATAAAATGTTTGGCATAAAATCTTTGAATGATGAGCATGATTGCAATGTTGTTAGTATGAATTCTATGAATATCCAAAATACTAATGATGATTGCACTAGTCATGACAAAAATGTTTCTTATAAGCATGTCAATTTTTGTGGAGTGCATAAAGTTTGTGAAGACATGCCTTATAGGGATGATAGATTTTGTAAGAAGCATAAACATGATAGAACCAATTTTTTGCTTAAAGTGATAGATGAATTTGGTACGAAATTATGCTCTCTTCATCGCATTACTTGTGAACTTTGCAATAAAGTTGGTCACCATAATTTTCAATGCATACTTTTTCATGATCGAATCATGGCTAAATATTGTAATGACTTGACCGCCCTTGAACAATGTAATGAGCTTTATCTATTTTTGAGGTGTGAATAATTGACACATAAAAATAGTTGGTTTGAAGTATTCATTCTCACAAACAACATTGAAACTAATCTAGAGGAAATCTATATGTTTTGTGTGGTAAATTGCAATGAGAATGCTTATATTGCCAACTACAGAAAGATGGGAAAACCAATAGAATATAAAAGGAACACTAATGAAAGGGTAAAGATTTCTACTTTCCCTCGTATTGTCTCTCATGATGAAGTAGGTGACGAGGAGGAGCTTCCTATTCAACCAATCTCATCAATAAGAAGCTCGGAAAAATTGATTAAACCCACACATGATGTGGTGAAGAAGAAGAAAAGAAGAAAGAGTAGAGGTAAAAAGGTATCCCTCTCAAATAATGTTGCTCCTATTATTGTTGTGCCTCGTGAGAGTGAATCAAAAATAATTGTGGAAGATGATATACTTGATGATGATATTGCCTCATTGTCTTATGGTACAATGTCCGAAGGAACTATTGAGGATGATTTTATTATGCCTATTACTCATTATGATGATTATGATTGGGAAACTAATGATACTTCTTATAATCTTGAAAATCTTTTTGGCACCAACTTAGAAAATTGTGATGATAATAATTGTTATACTATTGGTGCTATTCAAGCTATTGGTGACGATACTGATTATACTAATAATATGCCAATCCACAAGCTTGGGGATGCTATGTTTGATGAGAATGACATGTTTGAGAATTTATTTGCTGCAATTAATGTTTGTCCCAAGCTTGGAGATGCTATACTTAATGAAGATGATCTTTTTAGTCCCCCTACTTTGAATGATCAAATTTATTATGATGATGACATGCCTCCTATCTATGATGATTATTGTGATGATACTTATGTTATGAAAAATAGTGGTGATTATTATTATAATACTTGTTATAATTATGAAAATATTTTTACTGAACATCACTCTTTTAATGTGGAAACAATTTATAGTATTCGAGTTTCATACGATACTCCCACTATTATGAATGAGAAGAAAATTTCTTGTGTGAAGAGTAATAAAAATTCTATGCTTATGTATCATGAAAAGAATGCTTTATGTGATAGCTATATTGATGAATCCATTCATGATGCTACTAAAAATTATTATGAGAGAGGAACATATGATTCATGATGGTCCCGTTATGTTTCAATTCTTTACTTTTATGTGAGCATCATTGAAATCATCATGCCTAGCTAAAAGGCATTAAAGAAAAACGCTTGTTGGGAGACAACCCAATATTTATGCCTACTGTTTTTGTGTGTTAACTTGATTAATCTACTGTAGTAATCATGTTTTATATGTTTTCTTCAAATAATGTGCCAAGTAAAGCCTTTGGGATAGTGTGGATACTTGTTGATTTGATTCTGTGCAAAAACAGAAACTTTTGCGTCCAGTGCTGGAATTTCTATTCTGTACTAGAGCGTGAAAAAATTTCTGAAATTTTTACACAGTATTGGGTTACAAATTGTTTACATTTTCCTAATTTTTCAGAATTTTTGGAGGTACATAAGTATGGTTTTGAAATCACTCACTACATGCTGTTCTGTTTTTGACAGATTCTGTTTTCGGTGCATAGTTTGCTTGTTTTAGTGTTTCCATAGCTTATATTGAGTAATATAAATTTTGGAAATGATATAGTACAGTAGGCATTATGTGAGAACAATTATGAATCTTGTCTTGACAGTACCTAAGTGGATGATTTATTTTTATCATACTAACCTATCTCACAAGTTCCGTTAAGTTTTTTGTGATTGAAGTTTTCAAGTTTTGGGTGAGATATCGATTTGAGGAGAACAAGGAGTAGAAAGACCCTAAGCTTGGGGATGCCCAAGGCACCCCAAGGTAATATTCAAGGAATACTCAAGCGTCTAAGCTTGGGGATGCCCCGGAAGGCATCCCCTCTTTCGTCTTCAATATTATCGGTAACCTTACTTGGAGCTATATTTTTATTCGTCACACGATATGAGTTTTGCTTGGAGCATCATTTTATTCTGTTGATATTTGCTTGCTGTTATCAATAATAATATTTTGTATCTTTTAGTTCAATAAAATGCCAATTATTGCCTTTACCATGCTCAGTTTGCAAGTTTATGTGTTGCTGTTTGAAAACAGAAAGCTTTCTGTTATGTCCAGAATATTCCTGAATATTCAGAACATGATAAAAATCTGAAATTTTTACACAGTAAGCATGCATGAGTTATCTATCACATGGTAATTTTTCAGAATTTTTGGAGTTAGGGAAGTATGAATTCTTATTCACTCTTTACAGTCTGTTCTATTTTGGCAGATTGCTGTTATAGTTGCATTGTTTGCATATGTTTGCTAGTTTAATGTTTATATTTGTGGATAGGAGTATTAAATATGCAGAGGAATTTAGTATGCAATGTTTAATTATAATTTTAGTGATTTGCTACAGTAGAGGATGTTAAGGTTTTGAGTTGATTTATACTAACTTATCTCACGAGTTCTTGTTGAGTTTTGTGTGGATGAAGTTTTTAAGATTTAGGAGAAGCCATGTTATGAGAGGATTTAAGGAGACACAAGAGCTCAAGCTTGGGGATGCCCAAGGCATCCCAATATAATATTTCAAGAAGTCTCAAGCATCTAAGCTTGGGGATGCCCCGGTAGGCATCCCACCTTTCTTCTTCAACAACTATCGGTCAGTTTTGGTTGAGCCTAAGTTTTTTGCTTCTTCACATGATATGTGCTATCCTTGGAATGCCATTTTATTTTGTTTTCTTTTCTGTTTGAATAAAATACTTAAGATCTGAAATTTTTAAATGAGAGAGAGTTCTCACATAGCTACATAATTACTTAACTATTCATTTGATCTTCACTTATATCTTTTTGGAGTAGTTTGTTATTTACTCTTGTTCTTCACTTATATCCTATGAGTAAATTGTTGAAATGAATCGGATATCATAAAGTTGAAATTTATATGCTTCATATGCTTGTCCCATGGGGAGTAGTGACTTCACATACAAGAAGTATAAGTGGTAAAATTTATTGAAAGTTAACAAACATAGCACTGGTCACTTGAACAATTCATGAAATAATTTTGAAGGAAGAGAAATTTCACATATAAATATACTATCTTGGACATCTTCTATGATTGTGAGCCCCCATTAATTATTTTCAAGCTTGATCAAGTAGTTGACGTTGGACAAGGAAGACAACGTAATGAGTTATGTTTGTTTATATTCACATAGAAGTTATATTTTCATGGATCCTCTAACATGTGGTGCTTGCTTAGGATCTTTTGCTAGCCAAAAATTCGCAATAAGTAGAGATACTACTTGTGCATCCAAAAACCATTAAACCCAGTTTCTTTCCATGAGTGTCCACCATATCTACCTATGGATTGAATAAGATCCTTCAAGTAAGTTGTCATCGGTGCAAAGAGCAATAAAAATTGCTCCTAAAATATGTATGATCTTTTATTACAAGGGAAAATAAGCGTTGTACGAACTTGTGATGGTAAAGAAATAAAAGCGACGGACTGCATAATAAAGGTTGCTATCACAAGGTGCAATATAACGTGACGTTCCTTTGCATTAAGAGCTTGTGCATCCAACAACAAAAAGCACATGACAACCTCTGCTTCCCTCTGCGAAGGGCCTATCTTTTACTTTTCTGTATTTACTTTTATGTAAGAGTCATTAATGTTCATCCCTATTCCGCTCTATTTATTCTTTTGTTGGCAAGCATTATGTGGTAGGGAAAGATCCAGGCACATATATACAGTTGAATATTGATGATCATGAGTTATTATTGTTGACATTATCCCTGAGATAAATAAGTTGGGAGGCGAAACATTAAGCCTCTATCTTCCTATGTGTTTGACTGAAACGATTTGTTCTAAAAATATGCTTTGAGTGTTAGCAATCATGGAAGACTAAATGATAGTTGAGTACGTAAAATTTGCTAGATCAAAGCACTTACATAGACCCTTCCTGAAAATAAGATGAATTGCAATTGTTTGATGACTGAGAACATAGTTTGTTAGTTTTCAAGAAAGTTTATGGCCTATACTTTAAACATGTGAATAGCTTGCTACTTGATCATGAGAAGTTTTATGAGATGAGCTACCGATTATGATATATGTTGATGCTACAAAAAGTGATTGAAATTATCATTGCTCAAACTTATGCACTATGCTAGCATTCACACTTCATAAATTATTTCTTTTATCATTTACCTACTCGAGGACGAGCAGGAATTAAGCTTGGGGATGCTGATACGTCTCCAACGTATCTATAATTTATGAAGTATTCATGCCATGTTTATTATAGTTTTGTATGATTTTGGTGCACTTTTATATGGCTTTTATATGATTTTCATGGACTAACATATTGACCTAGTGCCCAGTGCCAGTTGTTGTTTTCTGCTTGTTTTTGGTTTTCCAAAAAATCCATATCAAATGAAGTCCAAATGCAGCGAAACTTTTTGACGATTTTTTCTGGAAGGAAATGGACCAAGGAAGCTTCGGGGAAGCAGCAGAAGAGCCACAGGGGCCCCACGAGCCACCTGGGCGCGCCACCCCCCCAGGCGCGCCCTGGTGCCTCGTGGGCCCCTTGTGGCACCTCTTTGCGTGATTCCAACGCTGAAAAATCATATATATTCAGAAACCCCCGAAAGTTAACCTAGATGAGTTTTTACGCCGCCGCAAGCCTCTGTACCTCCACGGTCTCATCTACAACCCTCTTTCGGCACCCTGCCGGAGGGGGGAAAGCATCACCGGAGGCCATCTTCATCATCCCGGCGGTCTCCATGACGAGGAGGGAGTAGTTCACCCTCGGGGCTGAGGGTATGTACGAGTAGCTATGTGTTTGATCTCTCTCTCTCTCTCGTGTTCTTGATTTGGCACGATCTTGATGTACCGCGAGCTTTGTTAATATAGTTGGATCATATGGTGTTTCTTCCCTCTCTATTCTTGTTGTGATGAATCAAACCTTTTCCCTTTGAGGTTTCGTTATTGTCGGATTGAATATTTCAGATTTGAGAACACTTGATGTATGTCTTGCATATGAATACCCGTGGTGACAATGGGGTATTATATTGATTCACTTGATATATGTTTTGGCACTCAACTCGCAGATTCCCGAGGTGACATTGGGGTAATCTATGCATAGGGGTTGATGCACGTTTTCATTATCTTTTCTCCGATAGAAACTTAGGGGTGCTCCTTGGAGTTCTTTGTGTGGATTGAATATTATGATTTTGAAGTTGTTTGATGCATATCGTATAATCAACTCACGGATACTCGTGGTGACATTGGAGTATCTAGGTGACATTAGAGTTGGTTGATGTGTATCATATGGTGTTATTTTAGTACGAACTCTAGGGTTGTTTGTGACACTTATAGGAATAGCTCAATAGATCGATCGGAAAGGATAACTTTGAGGTGGTTTCATACCCTACAAACAATTTCTATCTTATGTTCTCCGCTAATAGGAACTTGGGAGTGATTCTTTATCGCACGTTGAGGGATGGTTATATGATCCAATTATGTTAGCTTTGTTGAGAGATTGCACTAGTGAAAGTATGAACCCTAGGCCTTGTTTTTAAGCATTGCAATACTGTTTGTGCTCACTTTTGTTACTTGCTACCTTGCTGTTTTTATATTTTCAGATTACAAAAACCTATATCTACTATCCATACTACACTTTTGTCACCATCTCTTCGCCGAACTAGTGCACCTATACAATTTACCATTGTATTGGGTGTGTTGGGGACACAAGAGATTTCTTGTATTTGGTTGCAGGGTTGTTTGAGAGATACCATCTTCAACCTATGCTTCCCACGGATTGATAAACCTTAGGTCATCCACTTGAGGGAAAATTGCTACTGTCCTACAAAACTCTGCGCTTGGAGGGCCAACACGAGTCTACAAGAATAAGTTGTGTACTAGACATCAAGCATGTGTAACTGGGCATTTGATTCCCAAGGCAGACTTGTGTCCTGACTAGCTCGTGTTTCTGACCCAACTGTTGCGGATCTGATTCTTGAGATGCACTGCCAACTCATTGTGTAATTACTTGTACCAATGACGATGACTGTTGGTAGTGCCGTACTGACGAAGGCTGGATAGCTTGTGTTGGAAGCCATCTGAGAGTAGCGTGCTGAGGAAGACTGAATAGCTTATGCTCGAAGCTTTTGTCGGGATAGCGTGTTGAAGAAGACTGGGTATCGTACTTCAGAAGCTTTTCCTCCTGGTTGCTTACTGGGGAAGATTCGGTGACTTATGTCGGAAGCTTTCTGCGGTGGCTTACCGAGGAAGATTGAGTATCTTATGCTGGAAGCTATCCACATATCGTTCTGAGGAAGACTGCGGAACCTTGCGTCGTAAGCTTCTCTGGTAGCGTGCGGAGGAAGACTGGGTTGCTTATACCAGAAGGTTCTCTCCGTGATATGCAGACTGAATGCCATATATATATATATACCCTTGATATTCCTTTGACTGGAAATGTACTGTTGTCTTGCACATAAATTGTCCTCCCGCTGGTTCATCATGGTCATAATGGTTGCACACTGAAGTAGACTTGATGCTGATAATCAATCTAGGATATCATTTGTATTCAGATCAGATATTCCCAATGCAATGCCGTCGGCTGAGAATTCCACAAGGTTTAACTGAGCTTCCAAATGATTGAATTCCTCACTGATTCTTCGAGTCCGGTGGCGGTTTGATGAGCAACTTTCATAAGGGGAAATAAGGTAACACCGAAGGCCCAAAGAAAGAAACAAAAGAAACGACTGAACAAAAGCACACACGGCATCAAGATTACATACAAGCAACATCATATTGTACTGCTATCCACAACAGTATGCCTGCCTACTTAAGCACACAAATCTCGTGAAAACTCCGGTACTACGGTCTAACATGCGGTGGCGGTGTGCACGAAAGTAAATCAATGTGTGGAGAGGTTGGTGTAAACAGAGCTACACCAAGCGCTGGCTTAACACCGGTTGCATCTGGACGGGTTTAGGGATGAGGACGGACTCGGTGATCCTGTAGCGGGACACGAATGTCATGGCCACATCATCATCAAGCGTACGGAAGGGAACCGTACTCGTCCAGGTGCTGAGTGATAAGGTAGGATAGCGGTGGAAAGCGGGCTCTCCTGGCATTGCCCTTTCCTGGTAACAAAGACCAGTAAGGGTTGCCAAAGCGGCGAGTCAGATGGTAAGATCCGGGGTAGAAACATGTCTACCACCGAAACGATAGGTGTGGCTGAAAGGGAAATATTGGTGCGATACCTGTGCATCCGTCCTGCAAGTGATGGACACCACAAGGTACCTCGGCATCACTCCGCTGGGACAGAGATGACACCAAATACCAAAGAGCAAGTATGCACATCTGGAGGGTGCAGGTAGTGGATCGAAACCGATGCCACCTACACTCACAAGATCAACCGTTAGCGACAAAATAATGAGTCTATATGCATGCTATGCGGCAAAGAAATGCAACAAACAAATGCAGCAAATCGACTAGACTCTATACTATCGGTTTCTAACGCTCGCGCGGTCTAGGACGTCCTACAGCCAAACCTGGCTCTGATACCAAGCGTTGTGGCACCCCGGCTCAGAGAGACCGGAACACCCCGTATTCCAGCCCAGAGATCAAGTCTTCTGGAATACGGCACTGCTTGGCATAGAACAAATCAGCTCTTTATTACGAATAAACGGGGTACAAGGGTCCGATATTACAAAGGTTACAGGGGCACGGCGACACTTCGCCTGCTAAGGTAGTTCTATGCTAGCAGCGGAACATCTCGAAGCGGAATAAATTCTAGCAGCGGAACGACGACTACGGTGATGAACTCCACTCTGCAGGGACTCTGGCTGAGACGCATCCTAGAGGGCAACCTCGGGATCCTCGACAAACAAGCAATCACGGCATCACCTGTAATCTGGCATGACACGCCAGGTGAGTAGTTTGAATGTACTCGCAAGCTCACCGCAACCAAAGCAATCAAGACAAACAATAGCATGGCAAGTACAGGTTAATTATCATTGATAAACATGATACTACTAGAACAACATGAGAGTGAGCATGGCATGTACATGTTATTCATGATATGAACATGATGATACTAGCACTAGCATGCAAGGGGGGGGTCGACGTTTAAGGTCTCATTGACCCACTTACTCTGCTTGGAGGTTATCTCGTAACCACCATAGGTATCAATCTTTCTTACTGCCGTGATCATCACACGATCACCTCACGATCAACCATCAACAAGTATACCATCGTGATCATCTCGTGACCACATAAAGATCAACCAACTTCTTTTCTCATCGAACCGGGGTTGTTAATTATCCAGGTTATTATTACTGTTGACCCATAGTGTGACCTACTACAAAATGTGTCCATGACCGAGGACGCGGCTATCGATAGATTATACACTCTGCTGAGGTTAGTACATTGTACCCACACCACGGAATTCATGGCCTCGTGCTCCCATTCGGGTGGACCAATGACATTCCGACAAAACCAATCTATTGCATGACACTCTCCCGGCCACTCCGACAAACTCCCCTTTGGGCTATGTCCTGGGTGGCCCCGATGTCAACTCGTGACATCCGCCACCTTCGTGGCTGCCACCGTCGTGGCCCAAAACAAAACAAACCGTCCCAAACGGGGACATCGGATATCCATTCAACTCGGGCACACAAGGCTTATGGCCGCCTACCTGATCAGGGTAGCGCACGCACATAACCTTCCCTAGTTGGAGGCACCGGCGAGAGGCACGACAATAGACCGAATTAGGGCCCCCCATAAGGCAAGTGTGGCTGCACTGGTCAGCTCGATTCGATGGCACTATGACTCAGCCAACAGATTTGTTCAAGTTCAATTAATTTCAGATTTAACTGGAATGGTGATGAGCTGAGCCATAATAACAGGATGAAACGACAATGCATATGAGCATGATATCAACATAGGCATGGAGGGGCAACATAACCATTTAACATATGAATCATATCAACAATAAATCATGTAGTTGAGCATGGCATTGAGATGGTCATGAATGTCACAAGTATTTTCATATCAAACCGTAACTACTCATGTGATCATATCATTATCACTAGCATCGGAAATGATTACGAGAATGAAACATGATAATACCAACATTAGCAATTAATCATTTCACTTACTAGACGAAAATAAACATGGCATAAGCATGGACATGGATTCACAAGCATATTCAAAGCATTAACAAAATCATTAAATGAACAAGCAATTATTTAAATATTCCAGTGAAAACCATGGATACTTCAATGCCATCATGCAAGTGGCTGTTGTGGCTTGCCTGGGGTTGATGGATTCACCGGGGAGAGGTGCGATGAGCTCGCGGAAAGAATCGTCGGAAAAGTTTCCATCTCAGCGGAGCTGATTAGGGGGCAAGGGCAAAATGGTCATTTTCACAGTGTGACAACCTCATGAAAATGGTACCAACAAAACGGGCTCGACGAGTAGAGAACGTGGGCTTTGGAATCACCTGAATCGGAGTCACGGTTGCCGAGATACGGCCGTTCGTTCGTTAGGCAGAAAAAGAATAAAAATATGTCCATTTCTGCCCTTAACGGACGAACGTACGCAAATTAGTACTTTCGGCGCTGGGCTGAAAAACTGAAAGCGTATTTCTGAAAATGCGCCTTCGCTACTGGAAAACGCATTCTTCCCCGAAACAGCGCTGGAGTACGCTTTCTATTGCGGAAGACGTATTCCTAGGAATACGCCTCCACTTATCCAGCTGGACCTGGCCGGTGTATCGCTGACACGTGGGGTCGAGGGGAGGTGGGGCCCGCCTAGCCCGGCCTTCGTCTTCAAGCTCTCGTGCCCACGCTCAGCCGAGGGACAGGGGAGCTCGACCGGTGATAGCCGGCGACTCCGGCCGTCTCCCGCGACGCTCCGCCCACGGATGAGCTCGCCAAGGAGAGCCGCATCCAGCGGGGTAGGCCGCGGCTGCCGGGAAGGGCTGAGGCGACGGTGGCTTGGGCGTCCGCGGCGGAGGCCGTCGGCCATTTTTTTGAAACCGCGTCTATGCTCACTCCGGGGAGGAAACGAACACATGGGGAGGCTCACCGCGTCTTGGTGGAGCTATTGGTAGGGAAAGGAGGGAGAAATCGGCTCGGGATTACTCCAATTTAGTAGAAGGTCGACGGCGGCCATGGCGGCCATGTGAGGCGAGGAGGGCTCCCCGAGCTCGGATGAGTGGTCGGGGAGAGCGCTGGGGTGGAGGAGGGGAGGTGTGAGTGCTCGAGGGGCTCGGGGACGGCCTCTATATAGGCGGGCTGGAGATGCTGTAGCCGGAAACCGCCGCGGACACGCGGTCGATGCTCTGGCGCGGCCACGTGCACGTGCGCACGCGCGGAGGGGTTGATGGCGACGAGAGAGAGGTAGTGGAGTTCCAAAGATGCCGCGGGGAGGAAGAGGACAGGGGCAAGGCGACGACGGCCACGGGCACGCGGTGCGGCATGGCGCACCGGAGAGGAAAGAGGAAGGGGAGAGGGGTCCAGAGGGGACGCGTGGACGCAGGTGAGGGAGGGCTACGCGGTGGACATGGTGCGGTGGCGAGGCCACGGCGTTTGGGCGGCGGCAGAGGGGTCCCGGCGTCCAGAGCGCTCTTTTGGCATGCAAGGCCACATGGTCACCGCATGCACTGGCGCACGCGGGACTTTAGGGCCGCCCAAACCGTGTCTAGAGTGTAGTCCTACCAAAGTAGGACCTCTCTGAGTTGATGGATCGAAGAAAACAACTGTGTGCTGATGGGAGTGATCAACTAAAGTTTGTTGTAGCCAACTTGATCATGAAGTTGTGGTCAAAATAAAAGGGATAAGGGATAACCAGGATGTCACAGGGGTTTAGGGTAGGAAGGACAACAATCCTGTGAAATATGAAAGGAGTTGGACCATGATTTATCATAGTTGCTTTACAACTACAAAAACTGGTCTAGAAACTAGATCATGAAGTAACACTCACCTGGATGATTGGATTGGGCTGAAAATTGGTGGAGTATGATCATTTGGGCATATGAAGGCACTGCAAAAATTTCATACCATTTGGATACACCAAAATGGTACTTCCTTCACAATGCTTCCCACTGGACAAAAACTTGGGGGAATTTTGTGGAGAAGATGGATTGGCAAAATGATTTGAATTTTGGCATGCTCAAAGTATATAGGGATACTTAGGTCCTGGATTAATATCAGAATTTTTGAAGCAATATAAAATATAGTTGCTTCACAAACTGAAATTGTGACCAGAAGCAAGAATTTGAAGGTGTGCTCACATAGATGGTTGGATGGAGATGAAATTTTGTGGAGAGTAATGATTTGATCATATGGATGATCTACCAAAATTTCAACTCATTTGGATTAGCCTAGCTAGTACTTCCTTTACAAAGTTTCCCTCTGGACAGAAATTTGGAAATTTGTTGAGGAAGATTTACTAGGCAAATGAAGCTAAATTTTGCCATGTGGCAATGATTTGGATGTGATAGAGTGCTCAAAAAGTTTGGGGTCAATCATGAAAATATAAATGGCACTTCCTTCACAAAGTGCCATACTGGACAGAATAGGAAATGAATGTTTCTGAATTATTTTTGAACTAGGCAAGGATGGGTTTTGACATATTTGTGGAAGATATGATCCAAAGAATTTATGAGAGTTTTTTGGGAATTTTGTGGAAGACAGAAATATAGGTTGCTTCACAACCTAGGGCAAACAGGGTTATTCCTTTAATAGAAAAAGGAATATTCCCAAGAAATAAAAACTGGGGTTGGGCTAAGATGGAAATGACATGGTCTTGGGAAAGCTTTGGGAGTGAAAAACCACTTGGGAGAGGGAGAAGAGATGATCTCCCCAGGTTTTAGGACCACATAGCCACGGAAAAAGAACTCCAAATAAAAATTCGAAGAAATCCAAAAGAAAAAGAAAGGGCCAAAAATCGGGGTGTTACAAGGGAGCTGGCCACGACGCGTCCGCGGTGTCCGTGCCTGTTCAATGCCGGAGACGCATTATTGGATGGGACGGGACGGATATCTACCATGCCCGTTCAATGCCCCGCCCGTCTGTATGCCGCTATTAAGCAGGCTTGCCGGCCGAGAAACCCACTCCAGCACCGCGCATTGATACACCAGGACACCTGGCCTCACCGGAATCCGCTATTTAAAGGCAGCCACACCCGGCTACCTCCACGCCAGAACACAAGCCGCTCCCCATTGTCCTCCCTTGCACCGCATTCGCCATGGCTACAGGCGGCTAAGCTCTATGGGAGAGCCTTTCCATGTAGATGAAGCACGAGATGGTGATACGTCTCCAACGTATCTATAATTTATGAAGTATTCATGCCATGTTTATTATAGTTTTGTACGATTTTGGTGCACTTTTATATGGATTTTATATGATTTTCATGGACTAACATATTGACCTAGTGCCCAGTGCCAGTTGTTGTTTTCTGCTTGTTTTTGGTTTTCCAGAAAATCCATATCAAATGAAGTCCAAATGCAGCGAAACTTTTTGACAATTTTTTCTGAAAGGAAATAGACCGAGGAAGCTTTGGGGGAGTAGCAGAAGACCCACAGGGGCCCCACAAGCAACCTGGGCGCGCCACCCCCCCTGGTGCGCCCTGGTGCCTCGTGGGCCCCCTGTGGCCCCTCTTCGCGTGATTCCAACGCCAAAAAGTCTTATAAATACCAAAAACCCCAGAAATAACCCTAGAACTTTGACTATGCCGCCACAAGCCTCTGTACCTCCACGATCTCATCTACAGCCCTTTTCCGGCACCCTACCGGAGGGGGGAATCGTCACCGGAGGCCATATTCATCATCCCGACAGTCTCCATGACAAGGAGGGAGTAGTTCACCCTCGAGGCTAGGGGTATGTACAAGTAGCTATGTGTTTGATCTCTCCCTCTCGTGTTCTTGATTTGGCACGATCTTGATGTACCACGAGCTTTGTTAATATAGTTGGATCATATGGTGTTTCTCCCTCTCTATCTTGTTGTGATGAATTGAGTCTTTACCTTTGAGGTTTCACTATTATCGGTTTGAATACTTGTTGGATTTGAGAACACTTGATGTATGTCTTACATATGAATACCCATGGTGACAATGGGGCATTATATTGATTCACTTGATGTATGTTGTGGCACTCAACTCGCGGATTCCCGAGG
The DNA here is from genome assembly GCA_039707655.1 of Elymus sibiricus. NCBI lineage: Eukaryota > Viridiplantae > Streptophyta > Magnoliopsida > Poales > Poaceae > Elymus > Elymus sibiricus. The sequence continues at coordinate 271,410,268 of CM077668.1, forward strand.
TGACATTGGGGTAATCTATGCATAGGGGTTGATGCGCGTTTTCGTCCTACTTTCTCCGGTAGAAATCTTGGGGCACTCTTTGAAGTTCTTTATGTTGGATTGAATATTATGAATCTGAAGTTGTTTGATGCATATCGTATAATCAACTCACGGATACTTGTGGTGACATTGGAGTATCTAGGTGACATTAGGGTTGGTTGATGTGTATCATATGGTGTTATTCCAGTACGAACTCTAGGGCTGTTTGTGACACTTATAGGGATGGCTCAATAGATTGATCGGAAAAGATAACTTTGAGGTGGTTTCTTACCCTACAACAATTTCATCTTATGTTCTTCGCTAGATAAGAACTTTGGAGTGATTCTTCGTCGCACGTTGAGGGATTGTTATATGATTCAATTATGTTAGCACTGTTGAGAGATTGCACTAGTGAAAGTATGAACCCTAGGCCTTGTTTTCAAGCATTGCAATACCGTTTTTGCTCACTTTTGTTACTTGCTACCTTGCTGTTTTTTTATTTTCAGATTACAAAAACCTATATCTACTATCCATACTACACTTGTATCACCATCTCTTCGCCGAACTAGTGCACCTATACAATTTACCATTGTATTGGGTGTGTTGGGGACACAAGAGATTTCTTGTATTTGATTGCAGGGTTGTTTGAGAGAGACCATCTTCATCCTACGCCTCCCACGGATTGATAAACCTTAGGTCATCCACTTGAGGGAAAATTGCTACTGCCCTAGAAACTCTGCGCTTGGAGGCCCAACACGAGTCTACAAGAATAAGTTGTGTAGTAGACATCAAGCTCTTTTCTGGCGCCGCTGCCGGGGAGGTGAGTGCTTGAAGGTATATCTCTAGATCTTGCAATTGAATCTTTTAGTTTCTTGTTTTATCACTAGTTTTATTTATAAGAGAAAACTACAAAAAATAATGGAATATAGGTTGCCTCATATTATTCGTCTTTATAATGTCTTTCTTGAAAATGATGGAGCGGAAAATTGTGCTCAATTGATAGAAGAATTTAATAAAATGTTTGGCATAAAATCTTTGAATGATAAGCATGATTGGAATGTTGCTAGTATGAATTCTTTGAATATCCATGATGCTAGTGATATGCAAAGCCATAAGCTTGGGGATGCTATGTTTGATAAAGATGATATTTTTAGTCCCCCAAGTTTTGATGAGAAAATTTATTATGATGATAGCATGCCTCCTATTTATGATGATTACAATGATGAAAGTGGGTTTGGAAGAGTGTTAACTCTAGGTAATAATGATCCCACTATTTTGGAGGGTGTTGAATCTTATGGAAATAATTATGAAAGTGGATTTGGAGAGGTCATGACCTTATTTAATGATGATTCCACTATTTTGGAAGAGGTTTCAATTGATTATGACAACAAAGTTGCTATCTATGATGATTATTGTGATGACATGTATGCGTTTGTTGGGAGACAACCCAATATTTATACCTACTGTTTTTCTTGTGTTCACATGATTAAGCTACTTTGGTGATCATGTTTTATATGTTTTCTTTCAATAATGTTCCAAGTAAAGCCTTTGGGATAGTGTGGATGCTTGTTGATTTGATTCTGTGCAAAAATAAAAACTTTTGCGTCCAGTGCTGGAATTTCTATTATGTACCGGGGCATGAGAAAATTCTGAAATTTTTACAAAGCATTGGGTTACAATTTTTTTACGTTGTCCTAATTTTTCAAAAAATTTGGAGGTACATAAGTATGGTTTTTAAATCGCTCACTACATGTTGTTCTGTTTTTGACAGATTCTGTTTTCGGTACATATTTTTCTTGTTTTAGTGTTTCCATAGCTTGTATTGAGTAATAAATTGTGGAAATGATATAATACAGTAGGCATTATGTGATAACAATTATGAAACTTGTCTTGACAGTACCTAAGTGGATGATTTATTTCTATCATACTAACCTATCTCACAAGATCCGTTAAGTTTTATGTGATTGAAGTTTTCATGTTTTGGGTGAGATATCGATATGAGGAGAATAAGGAGTGGCAAGACCCTAAGCTTGGGGATTCCCAAGGCACCCCAAGGTAATACTCAAGGAAGACTCAAGCGTCTAAGCTTGGGGATGCCCCGGAAGGCATCCCCTCTTTCGTCTTCAACATTATCGGTAACCTTATTTGGAGCTATATTTTTATTCATCACATGATATGTGTTTTGCTTGGAGCGTCATTTTATTTTGTTGATATTTGCTTGCTGTTTTAAATAATCATGTTTTGTATCTTTTAGTTCAATAAAATGCCAATTATATCCTTTACCATGCTCAGTTTGCAAGTTCATGTGTTGCCGTTTGAAAACAGAAAGTTTTCTGTTATGTCCAAAATATTCCTGAATAGCCAGAACATGATCAAAATCTGAAATTTTTACACAGTAAGCATGCATGAGTTCTCTGTCACGTGGTAATTTTTCAGAATTGTTGGAGTTAGGGAAGTATGAATTCTTATTCACCCTTTACAGACTGTTCTGTTTAGACAGATTTCGGTTATAGTTGCATTGTTTGCATATGTTGCTTGTTTAATATTTCTATTTGTGGATAGGAGTATTAAATATGCAGAGTCATTTAGTATGCAATGTTCAATTATAATTTTAGTGATTTGTTACAGTAGAGAATGTTAAGGTTTTGAGTTGATTTATACTAACTTATCTCACGAGTTCTTGTTGAGTTTTGTGTGGATGAAGTTTTTAAGATTTATAGAAACCGTGATATGAGAGGAATTAAGGAGACACAAGAGCTCAAGGTTGGGGATGACCAAGGCAGACCAAGTTAATATATCAAGAAGTCTCAAGCATCTAAGCTTGGGGATGCCCCGGTAGGCATCCCACCTTTCTTCATCAACAATTATCGGTTAGTCTTGGTTGAGCCTAAGTTTTTGCTTCTTCACATGAGATGTGCTATTTTTGGAATGTCATTTTATTTTGTTTTCTTCGCTGTTTGAATAAAATACTTAAGATCTGAAATTTTTAAATGAGAGAGAGTCCTCACATAGCTACCTATTTACTTAACTACTTATTTGGTCTGCACTTATATCTTTTTGGAGTAGTTTGTCATTTACTCTTGTTCTTCACTTATATCCTAAGAGTAAATTGTTGAATGAATTGAATATCATAAAGTTGAAATTATATGTGCTTCATATGCTTGTATCATGTCTAGTAGTAGTTTCAAATTTGGGTTAGAAAGTGAAATCTATTGAAGCTTGACAATCACAATATTGGTCATACAAGCAATTCATGAATGATTAGTATAAGGAAGAGAACTTTCACATATAAATATATTATCTTGGACATCTTTTATGATTGTGAATACCCATTAATTATTTTCAAACTTGAGCAAATTAGTTGAAGTTGGACAAGGAAGACAACGTAATGAGTTATGTTTGGGTATATTTGCGTAGAAGTTATATTGTTATGGATCCTCCAACATGTGGTGCTTGCTTAGGATCTTTTGCTAGCCAAAAATTCGTACTAAGTAGAGATACTACTTGTGCATCCAAAAACCCTTAAACACAGTTTCTTCCCATGAGTGTCCACCATATCTACCTATGGACTGAATAAGATCCTTCAAGTAAGTTGTCATCGGTGCAAAAAGCAATAAAATTTGTTCCTAAAATGTGTATGATCTTTTATTGCAAGGGAAAATAAGCATTGTACGAACTTGTGATGGTAAAGAAATAAAAGCGACGGACTGCATAATAAAGGTTGCTATCACAAGGGGCAATATAACGTGACATTCCTTTGCATTAAGGGCTTGCACATCCAAAAATAAAAAGCGCATGACAACCTCTACTTCCCTCTGCGAAGGGCCTATCTTTTACTTTATGTTTTTACTTTTATGCAAGAGTCAATAGTATTACTTCTCATTTCAACCTTAATTATTCTCTAGTTGGCAAGCATCATGTGGTGGGGAAAGATCCAGGCACATATGGCCAGTCAAATATATTTGATCATGAATAATTATTGTTGACAATTATCTCTATGATAAATAAGTTGGGAGGCGAAACATTAAGCCCCTATCTTTCTCTGTGTTCGATGGATGCTATCTGTTCTAAAAATATGCTTTGAGTACTAGCAATCATAGAAGACTATATGATAATTGAGTATGTGGATATCTTACTTAGACTTTGTTGAAATTAAGTTGAATTGCAATTGTTTGGTGACTAAGAACATAGGTTGTTAAGTTTCAAGAGAATGCATTGTTTGAACCATAACATGTGAATTGATTGCTACTTTATCATGATGAGTTTTATGAGAAAGAGTTGCTACTATGATGCTAGGAAAAGTGATTGAAATTATCATTGATCAAACTTATGCACTATGCTAGAATTCACACTTCATAAATTATTTCTTTTATCATTTACCTACTCGAGGACGAGCAGGAATTAAGCTTGGGGATGCTGATACGTCTCCAACGTATCTATAATTTATGAAGTATTCATGCCATGTTTATTATAGTTTTGTATGATTTTAGTGCACTTTTATATGGATTTTATATGATTTTCATGGACTAACATCTTGAACTAGTGCCCAGTGCCAGTTGCTGTTTAATGCTTGTTTTTGGTTTTCTAGAAAATCCATATCAAATGAAGTCCAAATGCAGCGAAACTTTTTGATGATTTTTTCTGGAAGGAAACAGACCCATGAAGCTTTGGGGGAGCAGCAGAAGACCCATAGGGGCCCCACAAGCAACCTGGGCGCGCCACCCCCTGGCACGCCCTGGTGCCTCGTGGGCCCCCTGTGGCCCCTCTTCGCATGATTCCAACGCCAAAAATTCTTATAAATACCAAAACCCCCAGACATAACCCTAGAACTTCCACTACGCCGCCGCAAGCCTCTGTACCTCCACGATCTCATCTACAACCCTTTTCCGGCACCCTGCCGGAGGGGGGAATCATCACCGGAGGCCATCTTCATCATCCCGGCGGTCTCCATGACAAGGAGGGAGTAGTTCACCCTCGAGGATAGGGGTATGTACAAGTAGCTATGTGTTTGATCTCTCTCTCTCGTGTTCTTGATTTGGCACGATCTTGATGTACCGCGAGCTTTGTTAATATAGTTGGATCATATGGTGTTTCTCCCTCTCTATCTTGTTGTGATGAATTGAGTCTTTACCTTTGAGGTTTCACTATTATCGGATTGAATACATGTTGGATTTGAGAACAGTTGATGTATGTCTTACATATGAATACCCGTGGTGACAATGGGGCATCATATTGATTCACTTGATGTATGTTTTGGCACTCAACTCGCGGATTCCCGAGGTGACATTGGGGTAATCTATGCATAGGGGTTGATGCACGTTTTCGTCCTACTTTCTCCGGTAGAAATCTTGGGGCACTCTTTGAAGTTCTTTGTGTTGGATTGAATATTATGAATCTGAAGTTGTTTGATGCATATCGTATAATCAACTCACGGATACTTGTGGTGACATTGGAGTATCTAGGTGACGTTAGGGTTGGTTGATGTGTATCATATAGTGTTATTCTAGTACGAACTCTAGGGCTGTTTGTGACACTTATAGGGATGGCTCAATAGATTGATCGGAAAAGATAACTTTGAGGTGGTTTCGTACCCTACAACAGTTTCATCTTATGTTCTCCGCTAGATAAGAACTTTGGAGTGATTCTTTGTCGCACGTTGAGGGATTGTTATATGATTCAATTATGCTAGCACTGTTGAGAGATTGCACTAGTGAAAGTATGAACCCTAGGCCTTGTTTTCAAGCATTGCAATACCGTTTTTGCTCACTTTTGTTACTTGCTACCTTGCTGTTTTTTTATTTTCAGATTACAAAAACCTATATCTACTATCCATACAACACTTGTATCACCATCTCTTCGCCAAACTAGTGCACCTATACAATTTACCATTGTATTGGGTGTGTTGGGGACACAAGAGATTTCTTGTATTTGATTGCAGGGTTGTTTGAGAGAGACCATCTTCATCCTACGCCTCCCACGGATTGATAAACCTTAGGTCATCCACTTGAGGGAAAATTGCTACTGTCCTACAAAACTCTGCGCTTGGAGGCCCAACACGAGTCTACAAGAATAAGTTGTGTAGTAGACATCAGATGGCCATCCTTACGGCCGCTTGGCAGAGCCGCCGTGCCGGACAGATCAAGGCCGGCTTGCCGGCTAGCTCGCCCGAGATCTCCGACGACGAGGACGACCTCACGATGGAGACGGGCTGCGACGACACTGCCCCGACGCCCGCGCTTGTGCACGCCGGCTTCACCATGGAGCAGGCTCATGCACAATAAAACCCCGCCATGGCGGAGGTGCATCCTACGCGGTGCCTATGTCGGCGTTCTAGCAGGCGCAGGAGGAACAGAGGTACAACCTGTTCCTCCTAGAGCACCACCGGCTGGCGGAGGGCCAGATCTACGACGAGCGAGCGACCGAGGAGGTCATGGCAGCCATGGCCGCGGCGAACCCCAACTTCGTCGTGGAGCAGTGTGCCATCAGACGGGGTTCTGTACCCGGGGTACCTAACGCAGGGGATCCCGGCCTCAGCCTTGTACGGGGCCCACCAGGCCCAAGAAGCACCAGGAAACCCTAAGGAGGCTGTCTGGAAGAGAGATTTGTGCTAAGGGAAACCCTCCAAAAACCCTGGTTTGAACACTGGGGGCTCTTCTCACTACCTGTCGACCGGACGGTGACCTTGGCGAGGCTACGGGCGAGTGAAGCGCGACGGGAACATACACACGCAAGGCACGGCAGGGACACAAGGAGCTACCCAGGTTTGGGCCACCGAGCGGTGTAAAACCCTACTCCTGCTTGTCTGTGATTGCTCTAGGGATAGTGCATTGGTGTTACAAGGTAGAAGAAAGGTGGAATCGACCGACCACCACTAAGGTAGCAGCACTGTCCCTTATATAGCTGCCTTGGTCCTCTTCCCTGAAAATATTGATGGGAAGGGTTGCCACACAACGGCAATTCAAAGGGGGACAGATGCTCAGCCCTATCCTGACAAAAGCGGTCTTCGCCTAGAAAAGACACCGTCCATGATGCACTGGTGTGCTCGCCGGTGACATCTGCCCTAGCGCGCCGGGTCATCGTGGTCTTCTTGCACCGAAGTGGTAAGCTTTGGAACTTGCTTTGGGGGAGGCAGCCGCCCGCTGCTCCTTTATCACCGAAGAGGAAATCTTCCCCGACCGCGCCTGCTGGCACGGCCTCTGCTGTTGTCGTCTTGTGCAGGTGCATCACCCACGTGGTGGGCACGCAGCCATGCAACCAGTGCCACGCAGCTCCCCCGCGCGGAGGGCCTCGCGGGAAGCCGCCTCACGAGAGAGGCCTCCCAAGGCTGCCTGCCGCAGGAGATGGTTTTCGGTTGAACCTCCCTTTACGGAGAGGATCCTCGCGAGGCCTGCACCTCGCTAGGTGTCTTGCTTCGCGGCGCCCACGGCTGGGCCGCCTCTTGAGCTCTTCGCCAGGTGTCGCTCCCTGGGCCGCAGGCAGATGGCCCGTGGTACCCTGGTTCCCACTAGGCCGATGGTAGCCCCCAGGCCCGCGGCGCGCACGTATCCGCCCGTTGGGAACAAAATGGCGCGGGGCCTAAGTAAACTGTCGGGCCCAGGTAGGGACGCGTGGCAGCACGACGGGACAGAGGCGCCCCCACTTCCCCCACGACGCCTTGGGAACTACCCGGCCTGCCATAAAACTGACCCACGCGTGGCGCGGGCACCATCATTGCCTTCCTCTGCACGATTTGCCTCCCTCGCGCTCTGATCCTTGCAATCTCCTCCTCCTGCTCCCAAGCTTCCTCCGCGACCATGGCTCCCGCTGCCAAGAAGAACAAGGAGCCGGCAGCAGCAGAGTTGGAGCCGGCCCTGCTGAAGTCCAACGTCCTCAACGAGGAGGATGGACGACATCATCGTGGAGGAAAGCCGCGACCTCCTGAGCCAGGCGGCGACGTGCGTCTTCAGCAATCTCTTCCGAGCCGACGCCAACCTCGACTTCGACAAGGTGATGAGCCCTGTCCCGGCGGAGCTTCGCGACGGGCTCGAGAAGGAGGTGCGGGACCATGTGGAAGCCTTAGTCCCGCGGTTTTCGCACGGCAGCGAGAGCTCCGGCGAGGGCGGCGACGGCAACGAGTGTGGTGGTGACAACACCTCATCTACTTAGGCCCCCTTCCTGTATTCGAGAAGGTGTAATCCCGTGGGGGCATGAAGACATTATTTTTGTAATTACGCTAAGTCTTTAATGTTTGCAGCAATTTTCTGTTCCCTCGTGAGGCCTGCTTTTCCTTTTTACATGCCTTTGTGCCCTACGTCGCTAGGACCCAGCCCTAGAGCGCGCTACGACCGTCGCTGGTATGTTAGGATGTGTGCCTAACAAGGCCAGAGGGTGTAGTGCTCTGCGAGGCGGTAAGGGCTCCCGAGGCGCGATTCTCAAGAAACCCCCCTTTGACGTGCATGCAGCTTATGCAAAGGAAAAACTAATGGCACTCAGCGAGATTGCGAGGAAAAGAGAGTTCGAGGGGCGCTGAGGAGGGTTCACGAGGCGCTTGGACTTAGTTTTTTCACGGAGTGTTAGTCTTGGCATGCGACAGCCTGCGGGATGCGCCTCGCGAGGCGCACGCTCGTGAGGCCTCCCGCTGGCACTTGGCGGAGATGGGCGCCGCAGGCTGCCTTGCAAGGCAGCACAGTGCTCGTGAGGCCTCCTGTGGGCTTGTACCTGTGACAGCGATATGCCAGCGAGTTTTGCAAGTAGTGCAGCAGCACGTGCTCGCCAATTCGCTCGTGGGTGTCACGCGAGGAGACAAAGTACCAAGGACCTTGGTGAGGTGACGTGCGCGGGAGCAGGCCCGCGAGCCAGAGCTCAGTCACTTGGGTTTAGCAGCGCTGCTGGGACTGACCCAAGCGCAGGCACCGTGTCCAGCCCCCGCTCGCATGATACGTAGGAGGGAAATCGCGAGCGTGCACAACTCCTGAAGTAAATTGCTTACCGAACACGCATAATACTTAGGAAATAAAATTTTACTGCTGCATGAAAGGGTCTCATTACACAACCAAAAAAAAAAGATAATGCTGCCATGATGCGCACGGAGCAGCTTGAGGATGTAGTGGCCAGGCGGCGCCCTCAAGTAAATAATCCGCCATGTCTGAGCATGGGGCCCCACTGGGTTGTGGGCGGGAGCTCTCGCGGCCTCGTGGAGACGCAAAAAATAGAGGCTCCCATAGCGTGTACAGCTCCACTTCGTTCATGCCCGTGAGGTCACGAGTAGAACTTGCGGAGGTGTTGGATGTTCCATGGGTTCGGCACCGGGACACCCTCCTCCGTCTCCAGCCATGCTGTGCCAGGCTGGGAAACATGCACAACCCTGAACGGGCCTTCCCACATGGGCGAGAGCTTGGGGAGTCCTTCTCTGGAGAGGATCCTTCGCAGGACAAGATCGCCACCTTCAAGGGTGCGATGGCGTATGTTGCAGTTGTGGTAGCGACGCAACGCCTGCTGATACCGGGCGGCGCGGATGGCGGTCCGGCGGCGTGCTTCCTCGAGGAGGAGCAGATCAGCTTCCCGCGGGCCATCCTGGCGGACCTCGTCGGTGGCCAGGACCCGCGGGGACCCGTGCTTGAGCTCAGTAGGAAGGACCGCTTCTGCGCCATAGACGAGGAAGAAAGGCGTTTCACCGGTAGGCTTGGTCGCTGTTGTGCGGATCGACCATAGCACGAACTAAAGCTCGTCGAGCCAGCCTTTGCCGCAGGCTGTGAGCTTTTTCTTGAAGTTTCTTGTCTTGAGGCCCTTGAGGACCTCAGCGTTTGCACGCTCGGCCTAGCCGTTGCTTCGCGGGTGCGCCACGGAGGCATAGCAGATCTGCATGCCAAGGTTGGCGCAGTATGACTTGAAGAGGCCACTGGTCAACTGCGAGCCGTTGTCAGTGATGATCCGGTTGGGAACGCCAAAGCGGCACACCAGGCCCTTGATGGACTTGACGACTGATCTCGCATGGATGGAGCGGACAGGCTCCACTTCTACCCACTTGGTGAACTTGTCGATGGCGACGTAGAGGTAGCGGTAGCCGCGGCTGCGTGGGGAGAGGGGCCCAGGATGTCCAGCCCCCAGACCGCGATTGGCCATGAGAGGGGAATGGTCTGGAGCCCTTGCGCTGGCTGGTGGATCTTCTTGGCGTGGAACTGGCAGGCCTTGCAGGACTGGACCAGCTCTGTAGCGTCTTGAAGCACTGTGGGCCAATAGAAACCGCTGCGGAATACCTTGCCGGCGCGAGTGCGCGATGAGGAGTGGTGGCTGCAGTCTCCACCATGTATATCGGCGAGCAGCTCGTGCCCTTGCTCTGCAGAGATGCATCGCAGCGCAACTCCATTGGGACATTTGCAATAGAGATCGCCATCCCTCAGGCAGAAGGCCCGGCCTGGCGGGCCACGCGCTCTGCTTCTGTGTCATCCTCCGGGAGGGCGCCGCTCTCCAGGTAAGCTTTGAGCTCTGTGACCCAGCTTTTAGCCTGTGGTTCCAGTGCTAACAGCAGGCGAGCGCCTGAAGGTGGGCCGCAGTCTGGCGCACCTGTGGAGGGTGCGGGCGGGAGTTCTTCATGGGGTGCCATGGTGCTGACGACAGGTGGCACCGCTAATGGCCTCAGGAGCCTCTCCTCGAAGACGTCAGGGCCTTGGGGCTCGCGGCGGGATGCCCGCTTGGCGATGTCATCCGCTTCCTTGTTGTCGCCGCGAGGGACATGCTGGAGTTCCATGCTGAGGAAGCGCTTCTCGAGCCTGCGCACCTCCTCTAGGTAGGTGGCCATGTGCTGGACCTGCGACTTGTAGCTCTTGTTGGAGAAGTTGATGAGGAGCTGCGAGTCTCCCTTGATGAGGATGCGCTTGATGCCCAGAGCGATGGCGGCCTTAAGCCCGGAGATGAGGCCCTCGTACTCAACGATGTTGTTGGAGGCCTTGTTGTCATGCTTGAAGCAGAGATGTACGGCATAGTAGAGCTTGTCTCCTGTCGGCGAGGTGAGCACGACGCCAGCCCCCGCGCCCTGCCGGGAGAGCGCGCCGTCGAAGTGAATGGTCCAGCCATCGAGGGTGTCCTTCCCGGACAGGAGGGATTCGTCCTCGCGAGGCTCCTCCCGGTGTGGATCCGTCCATTCTGCCGTGAAGTCCGCCAGGGCTGCGCCCTTGATCATCTTTGTGGTGAGGAATTCCAGCTCGAACAGCTGCAGCTCTATGTTCCATTCGGCGATGCGGCCATTGGCGTTGGGGCTGCGCAGGACCTGCTCCAGTGGATAAGATGTGACCACCTTGACGGGGTGGCCCTGGAAGTAGTGGCGCAGCTTCCTGGAGGCGATGAGGAGAGAGAAGAGAAGCTTCTGCTGCATGGGATACCGCTCGCGCGCATCCCGCAGCACTGTGCTGACAAAGTGAACGGGGTGTTCGACGAGGCGCGTTGTCGTAGGAGTAGCGGCTTGTTCTTTGGAAGGTTCGTCAGGCGGCTCGCCAGGGGCCTCCTGAGGAGGGCCCTTGGCAGGTGCTGGCCCAGCATCTGCAGGCTCAAATGAGGCCTCGGCAGGCGCTAGCGCGGCGGGCCTCTTCTTGGCGTGGGTTCGCTCCACCCGTTCCACCACAAGGGCCGCGCTGGCCGTCTGCGGGGTGGCTGCCAAGTACAGGAGCAAGGGCTCGCGGGGGCGCGGGGCAACCATGATGGGAGGGCTTGTTAGATACCTCTTGAGGTCCTCGAAGGCTGCGTCAGCTTCAGGAGTCCACTTGAAGGGGCCCGATCTCTTCATGAGCTTGAAGAACGGTGGGGCTCTTTCGCCAAACTTGGAGATGAAACGCCCGAGCGAGGCCATGCATCCCGCCAGGCGCTGCATTTCCTTGAGGTTCCGGGGAGGCCGCATCTGCTCGATGGCCTTGATCTTCTCTGGGTTGGCTTCGATGCCGCGGTGGGAGACCAGGAAGCCAAGCAGCTTGCCTGAAGGGACTCCGAAGACGCACTTGGTGGGTTGAGCTTGAGGTTGACCTTGCGCAGGTTGCCGAACGTTTCTTCGAGGTCCGTGATGAGGGAGCACGATTTGCGACTCTTCACGACGATGTCATCGACGTAGGCCTCTGCGTTCCTTCCCATCTGGGGCCCCAGGGCGATGCGCATCAGCCTCTGGAAGGTTGCTCCCGCGCTCTTCAGGCCGAAAGGCATGCAAATGTAACAGTACACTCCGCAGGGGGTGATGAAGGTTGTTAGCTCCTCGTCTTCCTTTTCCATCTTGATCTGGTGGTAGCCTGAGAAGGCGTCCAGAAAGCACCGCAACTCGCACCCAGCGGTGGAGTCCACAATCTGGTTGATCCGTGGCAGCGGGTAAGGGTCCTTGGGGCAGGCCTTGTTGAGATCGGTGAAGTCGACGCACATCTACCCCTCACCGCAGTGCTTGGGGACCACGACAGGGTTGGCGACCCACTTGGGGTGACGCACCTCGCGGATGATTCCTGCCTCCTGAAGCTTCTCAACCTCTCAAACGATGACCTCTTGCTTCTCGGGCACCTGGCGCCGCGCCTTTTGCTTCACGGGGCATGCATTGGGGCACACTACTAAGTGATGCTCGATCACCTCCCTCGGTACACCGGACATGTCTGATGCTGCCCACGTGAACACATCAGCATTTGCCCGGAGGAAGGCGACGAGCGCGCCTTCCTATTTGGGAGAGAGGCCATTGCCGATGGTGATGGTGGGCCCGGAGCCACTGTCGTCCAGCGGCACCTTCTTCTTCTCGGCACGTGCCTGAGAGAACAGCTGCTTCCTCTTCATGGGTGCGGGCTCGGCAGGCTCGACGTCATCCTCGTCGGCAGGGTGAGCGGTGGCGGCAGTCTTGTAGGCATGCTCGAGGGTGCGCACCGCGTCCTTCTCGTCGCAACGGATGGTGATGGTGCCGCTGCAGCCCGAAAGCTTGACGGTGTTGTAGGCGTGGTGGGTCACCGCCATGAACTTGGTGAGCATGGGGTAGCCCAAGATGGCATTGTAGGGTAGGCCGATGTGCGCCATGTCGAAGTCGATGAGCTCAGTGCGGTAGTTCTTGCGGGTGCCGAAGGTGATGGGAAGGCGCACTTGCACCAGAGGCAAGGTGGAGCCATCGGTCATGCCCGAGAAGGGCCTCGTCGGCATCAAGCACTCGTAGGGTACCTGGAGCTTCTCGAAGGTCTCTATGGAGAGCACGTTGAGGCCCGCTGTAGGGTCGAGAAGATAGGTCTAGAGGGGGGGTGAATAGACTCTTAACTAATCAAAGGTGCATTTTGTAAGTTCACTTGTGAAAGCACATTTGCTCCCTTGGTGGTTTTGGTAATTCATAACAACATATATCTCATTGAACTAATATCCATTCAAGATTAAGATTTCAGGATGTTCAATGATTGGCATGGCATGGACTAGAGATGTGGACCCCTCAAAATGCTAAGGACAAGGATTGGCAAAAGATCAAGACTCTACATTTTTGGTTTAGTGATCAAAGATCACATTGAGTCCATAGGAAAGCCAATACTATTAAAAGGGGATGAGGTGTTGCTTAATGGTATTTTTGCTCAAGTGCTTAGTGACAGCATTCCTAAACCCTCAACCACTCTCTCTATCCCAAATATGTCCAAAACCTAAAGTCCAACTCGGCCCCACCGAAACTTCCAATCCGGCCCCACCGAGTTCATCCAAGACTTAGCCACTGCCAAACCCTAACAAATCGGATCCACCGAAATGGATCTCGGTCCCACTGAGATGGCCTTGCCAACTCTCTGTAATCGTTTGCATTTACTTCGGTCTCACCGAGTTTGCAGATCGGTCTCACCGAGATGGCTTGCCAACTCTTTGTTGCCTTATTGCTTCACTTCGGTCCTACCGAGTTGATGCAATCGGTGCTGCCGAGATGAGGATTGCCCTAAGCCATTGCACTTCGGTCCATCCGAGTTGTTCGTATCGGTCCCACTGAGATTCCTAAAGTTCATATCTTTTACACAGTTCGGTGCTACCGAGATTATCGTTTCGGTGCCACCGAGTTGGGTCAAAAGTGTGTAATGGTTGGATTTTGTGTGGAGGCTATATATACCCCTCCACCCCATCCTTCTCAGTAAGGAGAGCCATCAGAACGTGCCTACACTTCCACCATTCATTTTCTGAGAGAGAACCACCTACTCATGTGTTGAGATCAAGATATTCTATTCCTACCATTTGAACCTTGATCTCTAGCCTTTCCCAAGTTGCTTTCCACTCAAATCCTTCTTCCACCATAGCCAAATCTGTGAGGAGTGATTGAGTGCTGGGAAGTCTATCATTTGAAGCACAAGAGCAAGGAGTTCATCAACAACACACCGTCTATTACCTTTTGGAGAGTGGTGTCTCCTAGATTGGTTAGGTGTCACTTGGGAGCCTCCAACCAGATGTGGAGTTGAACCAAGAAGTTTGTAAGGGCAAGGAGATCGCCTACTTCGTGAAGATCTACCCCGAGTGAGGCTAGTCCTTCGTGGACGTAAGCCATGGTGGAATAGGCAAGGTTGCTTCTTCGTGGACCCTTCGTGGGTGGAGCCCTCCGTGGACTCGCGCAGCCGTTACCCTTCGTGGGTTGAAGCCTCCATCAACGTGGACGTACGATAGCACCACCTATCGGAACCACGCCAAAAACCGCCGTGTCTTCATTGCGTTTGAAATCTCCTACCCCCTCTCTACATACATATGCAATTGCTTACATTCCGCTGCTATATTCTTAGAATTGCATGTGTAGGGTGATGCTTGACATCTACTATTGCTAAAATCTGCCTACAACTAAAATCTGGGAAAAGGTTAAGTTTTATTTGGTCAAGTAGTCTAATCACCCCCCCTCTAGACATACTTTCGATCCTACAACTTGGAATTTAGGCAGATTTTAGCACTAGTCAAGATATCACCAAGACTTCCTACACATGCATATCTAGAGATAAAGCAGCAGAAATAGTAAAGCATGCAATTGTGCAGAAAGTAAAGGGGTAGAGAAAAGAAGATCAAATGCAATGAAGACACGGTTGTTTTTGGCGTGGTTCCGATAGGTGGTGCTATCGTACGTCCACGTTGATGGATGCTTCAACCCACGAAGGGTAATGGCTGCACGAGTCCACGGAGGGCTCCACCCACAAAGGGTCCACGAAGAAGCAACCTTGCCTATTCCACCATGGCTTCCATCCACGAAGGATTAGCCTCACTCGAGGTAGATCTTCACGAAGTAGGCGATCTACTTGCCCTTACAAACTCCTTGGTTCAACTCCACATGATCTTGGAGGCTCCCAAGTGACACCTAACCAATCTAGGAGACACCACTCTCCAAAAGGTAGTAGATGGTGTGTTGATGATGAACTCCTTGCTCTCGTGCTTCAAATGATAGTCTCCTCAACACTCAATCTCTCTCACACAGATTTGGCTTGGGTAGGAGAAGGATTGGAGTGGAAAGCAACTTGAAGAGGCTAGAAATCAAGGTTCAAATGGTAGGATTGGAATCTCTTGATCTCAACACTTGGGTAGGTGATTCTCTCTCAGAAAATGAATGGTGGAAGTGTAGGCACGTTCTGATGGCTCTGTTTGAGAGTAAGTGGGGGTGGAGGGCTATAAATAGCCTTCACCCAAAATCCAACCGTTACACACTTTTGGCCCAAATCGGTGAGACCGAACGCAAATTCGGTGAGACCGATTAGTGTAAAAGATGTGAACGTTAGGCTTTTCGGTGGGACCGAAGTGGAACAACTCGGTGGGACCGAAGTGCAATGGCTAGGGCAGAACCAGTCTCGGAAATTCCGATTATTTCAACTCGGTGATTCCGAAGTGAAACAATGTTATTACAGAAACTTGGCAATGCCATCTCGGTGGGACCGAGATCCTTTTTGGTCAAACCAAATTGCTAGTGTTTGTTAGTGGCAAATGAAGTGGTAATCTCGGTGGGTCCGGATGGGATAGCTTCGGTGGGACCGAGATAGACTTTTAGGGTTTGGACAGATGTGTTTTTGAGAAAGTGACCGAGGGTTTTTGGAGCAATACCACTAAGCACTTTGAGCAAATGAGTCATGATCAAAACCTCATCCCTTTTTAATAGTATTGGCTTTCCTAAGGGACTCAATGTGATCTTGGATCACTAAACCAAAAATGTAGAGTCTAGGAGTTGCCAATCTTTGTCCTTGACATTTTGAAGGGATCCACATCTTCTTGTCCTTGCCATGCCTTTGTTGAACTTGTCTGAAATATACTCGATAAAAGTATTAGTCCAACAACATGTATGTTGACATTGATTACCAAAACCACTAAGGGAGCAAATGTGCTTTCAATCTCCCCCTTTTTGGTAATTGATGACAACATACATCAAAGCTTCAAATAAAGATGTAATAGAAGATCGTATGAAAGCTTTGAAGAAAACATGTAACATGTATGAGCTCCCCCTATAGATGTGCAGCTAGTAAATGATGATAGCTTATGGATAGCAAGAGCACAAACTAAAGGAAATGCACATGTAACATGCATCTTGGCTATATGCATCAGAGCAACAAAATGAAAGTGAAATACTCTCATATCCATGATAACTTTCTTGCAAACAATATGTGCAAGAGCAAGAAGTCATCATGCACATGAGTATGATGCACATACTTACCTCGAAGTTCTTGATCATATTCCTGAAGAAATACACTTGAGAAAACAGGGTTAGATAACACAAGATAACTTCTCCAAGAAAAGACACAAGATCAACAAGAAACCAAGATTGGGATGACATGTAGAAGAGAGTATCACTGAGTGAATACTACTTTCAGAAGCAGACATGTCCCCAAAAGGAAAAACAATTGTCTCCCCCTAAAGAAACTTCCTCTCCCCCTGAATCTAACATTGGATATTGGGAGTAGGTAGGGTGAGATAACTAGAGCAACCAGAAAACATGTTTCTCCCCTCTTAGAAACATGTAGAATTCTCTCCTCTTATAAAATGCAGCACTCTCCCTTAGGATATTCCTTTTGACATGGAAGAGGTTATGGTGAAAAGCTTTGATGTGCATCTCTCTCCCCCTTTGACATCAATTTCCAAGAAGGGAGGCCTTCAAGGTTATTGGTCAAGTGGGTATGGTCCTTGAGAAACACAACCAGCCATGATATGGTGTCAGATGCAAGCAGAGGGAAATAATCATTGAGTGGAGCTAGAGCAGAAAACACAGGAAATATTTGACAGAAAATTCCTTTGAGCAATAAAGTCGGTGCTTCCGAGTTGGAACAAAGTCGGTGTGACCGATTTTAGTGCAAAGGGGAAAAAATTTCAACTCAGCTCACTAGGCAAGAAGCTCTCACAAAGATTTGCAATGAATTCACCAGACAGAAAACTAGCAGAAAAGAAAGAAATAAGGAAACGTCTAGATGAAGTTTTTTTTTTTGAAAAAGAAAAGAGAAACACACAAACAAAAAGAGAAACACAAGAGAACTTCATCTAGAGGGGTCGGCGACTAGGTCACCTATGTTAGAGTATATTGACTTAGGAGTCAAGTGAGAACACTTGATCATAGGTCATACTCATCATTAAGCTCAAAATGGGGTTGCCATTTTTCATTTAAGCATTTCAATGTATTCACGTCTTGTTGAGTTACTTTAGCTCATGACTTTGAGTAAAGTTTCTCTAAGATGTGAGAACTTACATTGGGGTTTTTGGTGTTGGTGATCATCATGTAGTTGAACTTGAGGTGGATGCTCATGGAGTGAGGTTAGGAGCAATCCTATCATCTGTAGTTCATCTTCCTACATGGGTTAGATTTGCAAGGAACAACATGTGTATCCAAAATGACAAGAATGAAGCATAGAATCAAATGTTGTCAAAGGATATGTTTGAGTTGTCTTGTTCCTTGGCACACCAAAGATTTAGATACTTGGTCCAATTTTCATGCTCAAGATAGGAGTTTGTGAGCAACCTTATGAAGTGATGTTCATCCAAGTACCTACAAAAGGTTAGATACAATACAAGGGAGCAAAGTGTCCAAGATATGATATGATAATAGAAGTATCAAGGATTAGTCAAGAATGCTCATGCCCTTGCATGCATTCAAGTGAGTTTCTAGTTCACGTTTGAAGCATCAATGATGTTCAACTCACTCCTCAAGTGACAAAATACCTTCTCATCAAGAGGTTTAGTAAAGATATCCACCAATTGTTTGTCGGTATGAACATGCTTAAGGTCAATGTCACCTTTAGCAACATGATCTTGAATGAAATAGTGACGAACCTCAATATGCTTAGTTCGAGAATGTTGCACAGGATTGTGTGCAATCTTAATGGCACTCTCGTTGTCACAAAGTAATGGAACATGTCTCACATGTACACCATAGTCTTTGAGAGTTTGTTTCATCCATAACAATTGTGCACAACAAGATCCGGCAGCAATGTATTCCGCTTCGACGGTGGATAGAGATACCGAGTTTTGTTTCTTGGAGGACCAAGACACAAGAGATCTACCAAGAAATTGTCATGTACCCGAAGTGGATTTTCTATCAACCTTGTCTTCGGCATATTCCGAGTCGGAATAGCCAACAAGATTGAAAGAAGATCCTTTGGGATACTAAATTCCAAAATTTGGTGTATGTAACAAGTATCTCACAATTCTTTTCACGGCCTTAAGATGACACTCTTTTGGTGCCGCTCGGTATCGTGCACACATGCACACACTTAGCATAATGTCGGAACGGGAGGCACATAGATATAGCAATGAACCAATCATAGATCGATAAACCTTTTGATCAACCGGTTTGCCATCCTTAGTCAAGTCAAGATGTCCACTAGTAGGCATGGGAGTTTTCATACCTTTGCTTTCTTGCATGTTGAACTTCTTGAATAAGTCTTTGGTATACTTTGTTTGAGAAACAAAGGTACCCTCCTTAGTTTGCTTGATTTGCAAGCCAAGAAAGAATTTGAGTTCACACATCATAGACATCTCGTACTTTTCCGACATCAACCTTCCAAACTTTTCACTAAAAGAGGGATTAGTAGATCCAAAAATAATATCATCAACATATATTTGGCAAACAAATAGTTATCCATTAACCCTCTTAGTGAATAAGGTTGAATCAATTTTCCCAATTTCGAAACCTTTTTCAAGAAGAAACTTTGTCAAGAATTTGTACCAAGCTCTAGGTGCTTGTTTGAGACCATAAAGAGCTTTACGAAGTTTATAAACATGATTAGGTTTCTTGGGATTAACAAAATCGGGAGGTTGTTTAACATAAACTTCCTCCTCAATTTCACCATTTAAGAAAGCACTTTTAATATCCATTTGGTAAAGGGTGATATCATGGTGATTGGCATAAGCAAGTAAAATGCAAATGGACTCAAGTCTAGCAACGGGGGCATAGGTCTCACCATAGTCCATACCTTCGACTGGTGTGTAACCTTGAGCTATGACACGAGCCTTGTTGCGTATAAATTGTCCATCTTCATCTTGCTTGTTACGAAACACCCATTTGGTTCCAATGACGTTTTGCTCATCCGTAGGCTTCTAAACCAACGTCCAAACTTGATTCCTCTCCAAGTCAAGTAACACCCTACACATGCAATTCTAAGAGTGTAGCAGAGGAAAGTAAAGCATTGCACATGTAAGTAAAGGAGGGGATTGGAGATTTCAAACGCAATGAAGACACGATGATTTTTGGCGTGGTTCCGATTGGGGGTGCTATCGTACGTCCACGTTGATGGAGGCTTCAACCCATGGAGGGTAACGGTTGCGCGAGTCCACGGAGGGCTCCACCCACGAAGGGTCCACGAAGAAGCAACCTTGCCTATTGCACCATGGCTTCCGTCCACGAAGGACTAGCCTCACTCGGGGTACATCTTCACGAAGTAGGCGATCTCCTTGCCCTTACAAACTCCTTGGTTCAACTCCACATGATCTTGGAGGCTCCCAAGTGACACCTAACCAATCTAGGAGACACCACTCTCCAAAAGGTAATAGATGGTGTGTTGATGATGAACTCCTTGCTCTTGTGCTTCAAATGATAGTCTCCCCAACACTCAAACAGTTCCTCACAGATTTGGATATGATGGAAGAAGAATTTGAGTGGAAAGCAACTTGGGAAAGGCTAGAAATCAAGGTTCAAATGGTTGGATTGGAATGTCTTGATCTCAACACATGAGTAGGTGGTTCTCTCTCAGAAATCGTATGGTGGAAATGTAGGCACGTTCTGATGGCTCTCTTACTTGGTAAGAGGGTGGTGGAGGGGTATATATAGCCTTCACTTAAAATCCAACCGTTACAAGTCTTTGACCCAACTCGGTGACACTGATATGAAAATCTCGGTGAGACCGACTAGTGAAAAAGACATGAACGTTAGGCTTTTCGGTGGGACCGATATAACCTTCTCGGTGAGACCGAAGTGCAATGGCTAGGGCTAGACCAGGTTTCGATGAGACCGAAAATTTCATCTCGAAAATTTCGAAGTGAAGTAACAACGTTACAGCAAGTTGGTCAAGCCTTCTCGGTGGGACCGAGAACCATTTTGGTGAGACCGATAAGTTAGGGTTTGGCATGTGGCATAGTGTATAGCAGTCTCGGTGGGTCCGGAGAGGAATGGTTCGGTGGGACCGAGATCAACTTTTAGGGTTTTGGATAGGATGGAAGTGGAGAAATATTTGAGAGTTTTGGAGCAATATCATTAAGCATTTGAGCAACTGAGTCATAACCAAAACCTCATCCCCTTTTAGTAGTATTGGCTTTTCCTATGGACTCAATGTGATCTTGGATCACTTAACCAAAAATATAGAATCTTGAAGCTTTGCCAATCTTTATCCTTAGCATTTTGAGGGGTCCACATCCATTAGTCCTTGCCATGCCAATCATTGATCTTCTCTGAAATATACTAGCAATAAGAATTTACATCAATGATGTATATGTTGTTATTGATTACCAAAACCACCCGGGGAATAGTTGCACTTTCACCCGTTCTTCCTCTCAACAACTCCGTTTTGTTGAGGTGCGTACGTAGCCGAGAACTCATGTGAAATGCCTTCTTCGTCAAGAAAGGTATCCACATTGGCGTTCTTGAACTCCGTTCCATTGTCGCTCCGAACCTTCTTGATCTTTACTTCAAATTGATTTTGGGCCTTCCTAGTGAAGTTCTTGAAGATCCTTTGTACCTGCGATTTGTCATCAAGAAAGAACACCCATGTAAATCTGGAAAAATCATCATCAATGACCAAACCGAAAGAGTTACCACCATGACTTTTATATGCATTGGGACCGAAGAGATCCATATGAAGCAGCTCGAGTGGTCTCCTTGTGGTTATGATGTTCTTCACGGGATGACTTCCTCCAACTTGTTTTCCTGCTTGGCAAGCACTACAAAGTCTATCCTTGTCAAAAATAACATATTTTACGCCGAGAATATGATCTCCCTTAACAAGTTTATCAAGATTACGCATGCCAACATGTCCAAGCCTTCTATGCCATAACCAACCTTTAGAAGATTTAGCAATTAAACATGTACGAGGTTGGGCTCTCTTAGTGAAATCAACAATGTATAGATCACCTCTACGAATGCCAGTAAAGACCATATTATGATTATCTCGACAAAACACTTGGCAATCTACTTCGGTAAATAGAACATTGAAACCAAAGTCGGCTAGTCTAGATACGGAAATAAGATTGTAACCAAGAGATTCAACTAGCATAACATTTTGAATGGAGCTATCATTGGATATGGCCACCTTACCAAGGCCAAGTACCTTACCCTTGGAGTTATCTCCAAAAGTCACATACTTGCGTGGACCATCAATTTTTGCAAGCTCACGAAACATGTCTCTATCTCCGGTCATGTGATCGGTACATCCACTATCAAGAATCCACTCTTTTCCTCTGGCCATGTAATCTCGAAGATTAGCCATGAGACTAAGATTTCTCATAGTCTTCTCATATTCGATGTTGAATTCCTCATCCTCATCATAATAGCCATGTTCAACATCATCATCAACATGTATGTGATCATCACCTAGGGCAATGAATTCATTAGTTTCATGATCATGACAATGTTCAAGTTTGTGAGTTCTAATGGCTTCTATGATGATGTTACTAATGGTTGTAACATCTCCTTTAGCACGCATAAGATCACGAAGCTCAAACAAGCAATTATCAAAGTTAGGATCACTAGGCTTCATCTTCTGAAAAGCAATGGTCTTATGAAGAATCTCATAAAGATTCTTTAAAGAGTAGTTGGGATACCGCTTTTCCAAGTCATTCCACAGAGTATAGGCGCACTCAAAGTTTTGTATACGACCAAGCACAATTTTAGGTAATCCTCTAATGATAAGATTGATGGTTCTAAGATTACGAAACATGTCAATTTCTTCCTCTAATGTGAGATGCAAGGGATCAATGGGACGCACATAAGGACTAAGAATATACTTGCTCAAATTAAATTCATCAAAGATATCAAGCATTTCATCCTACCAAAAGTGATAATACTCTCCATTGAGAATAGGCACTCTACGTCTAAGACTCCCCAAAGTAGACACATCCATCTTCCTACAATGGTGATTCAACCAAAGTAATGGAGACCAAAGCTCTGATACCAATTGTAGGGTCGAGAAGATAGGTCTAGAGGGGGGTGAATAGACTCTTAACTAATCAAAGGTGCAGTTTTTAAGTTCACTTGGAATTTAGGCAGATTTTAGCACTAGTCAAGATATCACCAAGACTTCCTACACATGCATATCTAGAGATAAAGCAGCGAAAATAGTAAAGCATGCAATTGTGTGGAAAGTAAAGGGGTAGAGAAAAGAAGATCAAACGCAATGAAGACATGGTAGTTTTTGGCGTGGTTCCGATATGTGGTGCTATCGTACGTCCATGTTGATGGAGGCTTCAACCCACGAAGGGTAACGGCTGCGCGAGTCCCCGGAGGGCTCCACCCACAAAGGGTCCACGAAGAAGCAACCTTGCCAATTCCACCATGGCTTCCATCCATGAAGGATTAACCTCTCTCGAGGTAGATCTTCATGAAGTAGGCGATCTCCTTACCCTTGCAAACTCCTTGGTTCGACTCCACATGATCTTGGAGGCTCCCAAGTGACACCTAACCAATCTAGGAGACACCACTCTCCAAAAGGTAATAGATGGTGTGTTGATGATGAACTCCTTGCTCTCGTGCTTCAAATGATAGTCTCCTCAACACTCAATCTCTCTCACACAGATTTGGCTTGGGTAGGAGAAGGATTGGAGTGGAAAGCAACTTGAAGAGGCTAGAAATCAAGGTTCAAATGGTAGGATTGGAATCTCTTGACTCAACACATGAGTAGGTGGTTCTCTCTCAGAAAATGAATGGTGGAAGTGTAGGCACGTTCTGATGGCTCTCTTTGAGAGTAAGTGGGGGTGGAGGGTATAAATAGCCTTCACCCAAAATCCAACCGTTACACACTTTTGACCCAAATCGGTGAGACCGAACGCAAACTCGGTGAGACCGATTAGTGTAAAAGATGTGAACGTTAGGCTTTTCGGTGGGACCAAAGTGGAACAACTCGGTGGGACCGAAGTGCAATGGCTAGGGCAGAACCAGTCTCGGAAATTCCGATTATTTCAACTCGGTGATTCCGAAGTGAAACAATGTTATTACAGAAACTTGGTAATGCCATCTCGGTGGGACCGAGATCCTTTTCGGTCAAACCGAATTGCTAGGGTTTGGTATTGGCAAATGAAGTGGTAATCTCGGTGGGTCCGGATGGGATAGCTTCGGTGGGACCGAGATAGACTTTTAGGGTTTGGACCGATGTGTTTTTGAGAAAGTGGCTGAGGGTTTTTGGAGCAGTACCACTAAGCACTTTGAGAAAATGAGTCATGATCAAAACCTCATCCCCTTTTAATAGTATTGGCTTTCCTAAGGGACACAATGTGATCTTGGATCACTAAACCAAAAATGTAGAGTCTTGGAGTTGCCAATCTTTGTCCTTGACATTTTGAAGGGATCCACATCTTCTTGTCCTTGCCATGCCTTTGTTGAACTTTTCTGAAATATACTAGATAAAAGTATTAGTCCAACAACATGTATGTTGACATTGATTACCAAAACCACTAAGGGAGCAAATATGCTTTCACCCGCGCCACTGTCGATGAGCGTCTTGGTGACGGCGACATTGTTCATAGTGGGCGTGCACAGCAAGGGAATGGTGCCCACAGTCCTCGTGGACTTGGGGTGGTCGTTGGAGTCGAAGGTGATCGGGTACTGTGACCACTTGAGGGGCCGGGAGGTCTCAACCCCCGGGAGGGCCGCGTTCGCCTCGCGGGAGAACTGCTTGAAGTGGCAGTTGGATGAGGGGGCCTGGGCCCCGCCGAGAATGCACGCCACCTCGCGAGGCTCCTGGTAGCCCCCAACGTTCTCGTCAGGGAGACTGCCGTTGTTCCTGCCAGGGCGTGGCGGGGCAGCATTGGCCTGAGGGTTGGCCTGCTGCGGCTGATTTCGCCAGCCCTGCCGGTAGTTGTTGTTACCGTTGTTGTTGTTGCGACCTCCCCAGCGACCACCGCTGCGGCCACCGCCGTGGCCCGCGCCGCGCTCGTTGCGGTCGCCGCGTCTATCCTGGCGGTTGTCGCGAAGCAGCTTGAGCTTGTGGCAGTCCTCGGTGCTGTGAGAGTGCATGTTGTGGTAGGCACAGAAAAGGCGACCATCCTTCTTGGCCTCGTCGTGGTCGCATCTGCGCTTCTGCTCAGGCTTCGCCGCAAGCACGGTGGGGCCCTTGCGCTTGATACGTCTCTATAATTTTTGATTATTTCAATGCAATATTCTACAACTTTCACATACTTTTGGCAACATTTTATAATATTTTTGGGACTAACATATTGATCCAGTGCCCAGTGCCAGTTCCTGTTTTCTGCTTGTTTTTTGTTTCGCAGAAAATCCATATCAAACGAAGTCCAAATGTGATGAAATTTTACGGAGAATTATTTTGGAATATATGTGATTTTTGGGAGGTGAAATAAACGCAAACGGAGGCCCACAGGCTCCACAAGGCATCTTGGCACGACCTCCCCCCCAGTCGTGTGGTGTTGCCGTGTGGGTACACCGTAAGTCAGTTGGGGCCCTTCTTCTGCCGCAAGGAAGCTTATATCAAGAAAAAAAATCATGTTAAAATTTCAGCCTGATCGGAGCTACAGATCTCCGGATATTTAAGAAACGGTGAAAGGCCAGAAAACAGGAGCGCGAAACAGAAGAGAAACAGAGAGAGAGATCCAATCTCGGAGGGGCTCCTGCCCTCCGGGAGGCATGGCGGCCATGGACCAGAGGGGAAACTCTCCTCCCATCTAGGGGGGAGGCCAAGCAAGAATAATAAGTAGGGGGGGCTCTCTCCCCCTCTCTTCTGGTGGCACCGGAGCGCCGCCGGGGGAACCATCGTGACGGCGATCTACACCAACAACTTCGCCGCCATCAACACCAACTCTCTCCCCCTCTATGCAGCGGTGTAACACCTCTTCTCCCCGCTGTAATCTCTACTTAAACATGGTGCTTAATGCTATATATTATTATCCAATGATATGTGGCAATCCTATGATGTTTGAGTAGATTCGTTTTGTCCTATGGGTTGATTGATGATCGTGATTGGTTTGAGTTGTATGTTTTATTTTGGTGCTGTCCTATGGTGCCCTCCGTGTCGCGCAAGCCTGAGGGATTCCTGCTTTAGGGTTTGCAATACATTCATAATTCTTTTATAGTGGGCGGCTAGAGTGGCAGAAGCTTACACCCGAGTAAGGGCGTTGTTGCGTATGGGAGTAAAGAGGACTTGTTACTTAATGCTATGGTTGGGTTTTACCTTAATGATCTTTGGTAGTTGCGGATGCTTGCTAGAGTTCCAATCATAAGTGCATATGATCCAAGTACGGAAAGTATGCTAGCTCATGCCTATCCCTCATATAAAATTGCAATAATGATTACCGGTCTAGTTATCGATCGCTTAGGGACAAATCATTCTCTTGTGTTACAAAAAGCTTTCTACTAAACAACTAACTTTTATTATCTTGCAAATTATTCCTAGTTTTATTCCCGCAAAGTACTCCTAGTTTTATTCTTGCAAAGTAGTTCTAGCATTGCACCTACAAAGTACTTCTAGTTTCATACTTGTTCTAGGTAAAGCAAACGTTAAGTGTGCGTAGAGTTGTATCGGTGGTCGATAGAACTTGAAGGGAATATTAATTCTACCTTTAGCTCCTCATTGGGTTCGATACTCTTATTTATCGAAAAAGCTACAATTGATCCCCTATACTTATGGGTTATCAGCGCTTGCGTCCTTGCCCTTGGTCTTGGCGGCGTCGGGCACAGCGTCGGGGTCGTTGTGGGCGAAGAGGCGGCCCTCTTCAGCCTTGGCGCACTTGTCGGCGAGGTCGAACAGCGCGACCATGGTGTCGAGCTCGTTGTTGATGGAGAGTTTCTCGAGCATCCTGACGTCCATGACACCGAAGGAGAACGCGAAGATGATTGCGGCGTTGGAGGTGCGCGGGATCTTGTTGCGCACTTGGCTGAAGCGTTGGATGTACTTGCGGAGGGTCTCGCCAGGACGCTGGCGCACGGCGCACAGGTCGTTGAGCGTGAGAGGGTGCTCGTACGTGCCCTTGAAGTTGGCGACGAACTGCCGGCACAGTTCAGACCACGAGGAGATGGAAGCCTCGGGAAGGTTCGTCAGCCACGAGCGAACGGCGTCCTTGAGGGCCATGGGGAACCAATTCGCCATGACCTTGTCGTCACCGCCCGCGGCCTGGATGCCCACGGTGTAGAGCTGCATGAACTCCATGGGGTTGGGGGTGTCGTTGTAGCGAGGAGGCAGCTCAGGCTTGAACTTCACGGGCCACACCACGCGGCGTAGCACACGAGTGAAGGCAAGGCAGCCCCCTCTATAGGAGGCGACGCCGCCAGCGAGAGTGGCGTGGTTCTGCCGCCCGGCCGCTGCGACGTCCTGGATGGTGCGGTTTTGGCAGTCGCGCTGCTGTTCGAGGATCACGTGCGCGTCTGGCGCCGCACGCCGAACGATTTGGCAGCTAGCGTCGGCGTGGTGTGGTGAGGACGCATCATGGGATGGCTCCAGCGCACGCGCCGCGGCGATGTCCCGCGTCATCGTCGGTCGGAGGAGGCGGAGGAGGCGTGCCGTGTCCTGCCCGCGCGCCACGCGACGACGAAGGCTACAGCAGGCGAGAAGGCGCCGGGGCGGCTCCAGCGGCGTTGACGAGCTCGGTGATGCGCATGAGCCAGGCATCGTACCCGGCCTCGGCGGGACGGTAGCGTAGCAGTTCGCGCGCCATGAGCAACGCGGCCTGCGGAGCTGGTGGGTCGTGGCGAGCGAGGACGCGGTAGCGGTGCGGGCATGTGGCTGCACGGATGGGTGGAGGGAAGAAGCTTGCTCCTTCCCCGCCGCGGGCTCGGTAGCGGCGCCGGCACGCCTACGGTGGTTACCGTTGGCGACGGGCTCCGTAAGTAACCTGCTGGCCCTGCGCAGGGCGCGCTTGCATCGCGCGTCGGTCATGTCGATGTCGAGGTTGAAGGCGTGAAGGCAGAGCTCCCTACCTGGCACGCCAAATGTCAGGAAGAGAGATTTGTGCTAAGGGAAACCCTCCAAAAACCCTGGTTCGAACACTGGGGGCTCTTCTCACTACCTGTCGAGCGGACAGTGACCTTGGTGAGGCTACGGGTGAGCGAAGCGCGACGGGAACATACACACGCAAGGCACGATAGGGACACAAGGAGCTACCCAGGTTCGGGCCACCGAGCGGTGTAAAACCCTACTCCTGCTTGTCTATGATTGCTCTGGGGATAGTGCACTGGTGTTACAAGGTAGAAGAAGGTGGAATCGACCGACCACCACTAACGTAGCAGCACTGTCCCTTATATAGCTGCCTTGGTACTCTTCCCCGAAAATATTGGCGGGAAGGGTTGCCACACAACGGCAATTCAAATGGGGACAGATGCTCAGCCCTATCCTGATAAAAGCGGTCTTCGCCTGGAAAACACACCGTCCATGACGCGCCGGTGGGCTCTCCGGTGACATCTGCCCTAGCTCGCCGCATCATCGTGGTCATCTTGCACCGAAGTGGTAAGCTTTGGAACTTGCTTTGGGGGAGGCAGCCGCCCGCTGCTCCTTTATCACCGAAGAGGAAATCTTCCAGGCGCGGCCTCTGCTGTTGTCGTCTTGTGCAGGCGCGTCACCCACGTGGTGGGCACGCAGCCACGCAACCAGTGTCGCACGGTTCCCCGCGAGGAGGGCCTCACGGGAAGCCGCCTCACGAGAGAGGCCTCCCGAGGCTGCGTGCCGCAGGAGATGGTCTTCGGTTGAACCTCCCTTTATGGAGAGGGTCCTCGCGAGGCCTGCGCCTCGCGAGGTGTCTTGCTTCGTGGCACCCACGGCTGGGCCGCCTCTTGAGCTCTTCGCCAGGTGTCGCTCCCTGGGTCACAGGCAGACGGTTCCTGGTACCCTAGTTCCCACTGGGCCGACAAAGGCGAAGACGACATGGGTGCTGTCCAAGTCACAGGGCGGCGGCAGGATCGATCTCAACAACCCTCTGTGTAAACCCTAGACCTCTCCTGCTTATATAAAGGGAGGTCTAGATCTTCATACATTCATCCAAGCTTAGATCGAACTCTCGGTAGACATCCCATACACCATTGTAATCCTCTGCACGAGGTATCCTCTCACCATGAATAACCAGAAGAAGCAGGATGTAAAGTATTACTCTTCGGAGGCCCGAACCTAGGTAAACTTTGTGTGCAGACTCCGTCCCAGTATTTCTGACCTTGTCATGAACCCTACCAAGGGATCTGACTGTATTTCGCTCTATCAGTTGTCACGCCAGGCACGGACGACGTCGATCGGAGAACGAAGCCGGCACAGGGAGACAGAAGAGGCCGGCGATCTCCCGCCAGGCCACTGCCTCGCATTCGGCTCTTTCGAGCTGGTCGCTGATGGATCTGGGCAGGTCCTTGACATCTCGCCTTCACGCCTTGTTAAGCACGTGTATGATAAGCAAGGCCATGCCCAGGGGGTCTACGATCGCCCCGATTGTCCTGCATGGAGACGCATCGTACGACCTCCACGGTCCTACGAGCCCGCTCGCAGGACCTCCGTGAACATGATATTCGCGGTGGCGGATACATGTCGAAACCAAAAACTCGCGTGACGCGTGATCTACACGGCGAAAAGCGCAACCAACGAACGGTTTGCGTGGTCCCAGGAAGCGGTGACCTTTGACATCGGGGACCACCCCAAAAATGTCATGCAGCCAGGCAAACATGCCCTGGTATTAGATCTGATCGTGGGAGGTTATCGCCTCTCATGTGTATTGATGGACGGAGGCAGCGGCCTCAACATCATCTTCACCAACACCCTGGAAAAGATGAAAATTCCGCTATCCAGACTACAAAGGTCGGACGTGGGCTTCCACGGGGTCGTGCCAGGCCGCCCAGTCCGCCCCTTGGGACGAATCGAGTTTGAGGTCATCTTCGGAGACGAACACAACTATCGGAGTGAGACCATCCAGTTCGAGGTCGCTCATTTCCAGAGCGGATACCACGCGATCTTGGGCAGACCCGCGTACGTAAAATTCATGGTTGTCCCATCTTACGCCAACTTACAGTTAAAGATGCTATGCCCGAACGGTATGATTACCGTATGGGGGAACTCAGAAAAAGCCTACGAGGCCGAGGTGGCTAATGTGGAACTCGCCGAGGCCGCCCTGGCCTCCGTCGAGCTCGCCAAAATAAGAAAGCGGATCGGGTCGTCAGAGGCCGAACTCCCACAGAAGCCGACCTGTTTTCCAACCGGCCAAGCAGACAAAGAAGTTCCAGGTACACCCGAAAGATCCTTACAAAACAGTAACCATCGTCGGAGACCTCTCGGAGAGCCAGGAGGCGGACCTCCTCGCTTTCCTCTGAGTCAACTGGAACATATTCGCGTGGAAGCCCGCCGACATGCCAGGTGTCGGTGTAAAAAACGGCAGATCTCGGGGTAGGGGGTCCCGAGCTGCGGATCTCGGATCGGTGGTAACAGAGATAAAGGGAGACGATGTTTTACCCAGGTTCGGGCCTCTTGATGGAGGTAAAACCCTACGTCCTGCTTCTGTTTGTATTAATGGAGATGTATCGAGTACAGAGTTGATCTACCTCGAGATCGTAATATGTGTCTAACTTCTAAAGCTAGGTGTTTGATGTTGCGTTCTCCTCTCCCTACAGGCTAAACCCTATGGCTTTTATACACGCCAGGGAGGGTATCTAGGGTTACAAGGTCGGTATCTTGGAGTAAGGCGGGTGGAGAAATCCTGAAGTGTACTGCAAGTCTTCGGTAGAGACAGCGCCGATCACGTCTCCCACATATAGCCTCCGGAGTCCATCTTGGTCACGCACGGGGGTTCCTCGGCCCAACCGAGGAGACGGGTCGGCCCGGTTAGCACCCCCTAATCCAGGACACCGTCAGTAGCCCCCAAACTGGTCTTCTACGCCGAGGACGATGGTCGACAGATATTACTTCGGATCCGGAGTCTTTGGCTTGACAGATGAGTTCCACTTTGCATCTCGGATTCTCTTTAATAGAGCATCAACATCCGTGGTCCAACCGAGCTCGTACCCTTCCCGAGGTGAAAGAGTATCTTAGCCTCGAAGGCTTGCTGTTTAGGTATGAACAATCCAATTCGGCCTGACAGCTTTATCGGAGAGACTCGCCCCACGACAGGTCGAGCAGTTACTGCTTCCCCTCAATTCGCGTTTCGAGGCGGCTCTTTTACTGGCACGTCCCGTCGAGGCAGAGATCGTGCCCGCTTTCTTAGGGATATCATCAAAAATTTTGTTTCCCCCGTATGTTTCAACGGCATTTTTGATAATGATCACGAATTTATCGGCGCAGCGGGGGGGGGGGGGGGGGCTCTTGACCTTTCACAGGTTATAAAAGCAAAGGGGAGAACGACACAATACCCTACGCTCCCATTCCTCCCTCGCTGCTGCTGCTTCGTCTAGCTCCAGCGCCCAGATCCAGCACACACGCCATTCTCTCTCGCAAGTTTCGACTCCCTCGCCAGCCATGGCCGATACCCTTAAGGGGCACTGGGGCGGCTCCACCGTGACGGCGGTGACCATCGCCGAGCTGCGCGACACAGGGTACCTAGCCCCGGCCATCGCCGCCCGCGCTCCATTGGCCGATGAGTTGGTACCCGCTCCCAACGCCGGGGAGCGGGTGGTCTTCGCCCCCCACCTCATCCGAGGCCTGGGGTTCCCGCTGCACCCCTTCGTGCGCGGGATCATGTTTTACTATGGGTTAGACTTCCATCACCTAGCCCCCAACTCCATCCTCCACCTCGCCGCTTTCATAACAGTCTGCGAGGCCTTCCTCCGCTGCGAGCCACACTTCGGCCTATGGCTGAAGCTCTTCAGGATCAAACCGAAGTCAAGTGGCTCCGAACTCGCGGAGTGCGGGGGGGGGGGGGCATGATTAGCTAGAACCAGGGGGCCACCTGGTTCAAGGGCACCTTCATCGAAACGGTGAAGGAGTGGCAAAGGGAGTGGTTCTATATCACCGAGCCCTTTGCCGCTGGTCAAACCGAGGTCCCGGCCTTCTCGGTCGGGCCTCCCAAGAAACTCAAGTCTTGGAAGGAAAAGGGCGTCGCCTGGG